>CM055097.1:33170803-34490124 GCA_029204225.1 Diphasiastrum complanatum | reverse complement strand
AGCTCTCTTTTTGTATTTTTGAACCTCTTGAAGAACTTGTGGTTCTTCTTCAAGGCCAAGAACTATGTCCATCATGTCTTGAAGGATCAAGATGGACTCCATCCTCATCTTCCAAATTGAATAGTTTGAAGTGGACAATCTTTCACTTGGTTCCAACAAAGATGAACTCATTGAAGCCATTTGAAGTGAAGAAAACTCAAATGATGAACAATAAATGTTGCTACACACTCTTAATAGGATCCAATAATGAAGTACTATATCCTCCTATGAAAGATCTTGCAACTATTTGTGAATTGATTCTCACTAGCTACTCAAATCTCTCTAAAACAAGATCTATTTCACATCAAATGATGGACTATAGACAAAGTTAGGATCATTTACTCTTAGCACGTGTGAAATACACTAAGTAACCAAATTTGACTCAAACTCAATGATATTTTATGAAACAAATTGGTTATGATCTCAAAACAATGTCTAGATCACTTATAGATGAGATTGGTAACCATACAACTGTGAACAGAGATCTAACAAGCAATCTCTTGACCAAACCAAATCTCTTAATCTTTTTCGATTATTCACAAATTAGCACTAAATAATCAAGTGTTTGTAGATTTGATTAACACCAACTATCGTTAAATCAAATCATAAATTAGTTCACTAAAGTGTGAAAATTCTCTCTTAGAAAAGTAATCAACAATATTAATAAAAAGGATTAGTTGTTTGATCAATCAATGAAGTTCAACCTAATTCATGGCATTATTAAAAACCTTGCATTGAGTAGTTAAACTTCATTATATAGCCTATCAACTAGCTTTTAATTGGGAAAAAAATAGTAGTTCATGTATGTAAATCAAATTGATTTGATCATGGATAACAAATATCTTGATCTGATCTTACCATATAGATCCATAGATGCAATATGTTTGATGATTGATACAATAATGAGACATGATGATTGCATTCAAAATAATGGTTTCATCAAAACTTCTTCCTTACAATTATCTTGGTTTCTCTTTTCTTACAAGAAGTTGAAAGAAAGCATTTTGGTGTAAATGCAACTTTCCACTTAGATGAATTGCATCATCATTATTATTTTATAACACTCTTTCATTCTCCTCACACGTGAAATCACTATCATCTATGCTAGCATTATCTAGTGTATGCTCTACAGAATTATTTTATATAATCTTGGGCATTTAAATCACATGCAAATCATTCAATTTCCCTTCTTTACCTATTATAATATTAGAAACGAAATTTTTCATTACATATTCTAGATAGGTGTTCTCAAACATGTGTCTAATATTTGATTTACCTAAACAACATACCACCAATTCTTATTCAATCAATCAAATTGAAAAGATGCCTGCACTAAATAAATGAATTGTAGCTCAAAAAACTGAAGAGACCATGTGATAAGAAAATGTAGATGTAATTTAATGAAGCTATTGAATATAATTGACGCTAACTTCTAAGAAAACATGGATAACCTATTCACAGTTACGAGGTAGCACCAATGTGTCTCAAAGTTTCATGCCCAAGGTCTTGATTGGATCAATGACAAAGATACCACTAAGATATCTCTATGTTGTGTACAATACTTTGTAGTTGATTTTGTGCCATTTAACATCAAATAAATATGGTATAAATTTTCAATGAAAGACACTTCATATAAATAATTGCCACATACTCGAAGCTCTCCTACATCAGATTTTGATCTTGCGCACTACTTCAACTTTCTTGACAAAAACCTTGTAACACAATCCTATCAATCTGTTCAACACGATGATGACAATAATATGTCCATCTTGTATGGTACAATTTCTTAACAAAAAACACTTCATATATATCTTGAACAGTTCCCATGTACTCAAGCTCCCTTAAAATCAAATTTTGATCTTGTTTCTTGATGAAAAAATGTCATTGCACAGCAATCATATCTTCGTTGTTTCATATTTTGTTCAATGCCATGATGATAACCATATGTCCACAAAGAACTATACTTTCAATACTTCCACATATTAAGTATGAGTATTACAATTAATTAATGTGAAAGTACAAAATTTTTGGGTCCAACAATAATAATAATAAAACGTTAAAATGCATGCTAGTTGAAAAATTATAGCTTCCTTTGGTAGCCTCTTGAGAATTCCCATTCTATGTATAATATAATGTGTCTCTTTGGGCGCATTTTGGAGTGTGTCGTGCATCCACTGTATAGTGCATTGGTGAGGCAATGGCTTAACATCATGTAAAGGTGTAGCTTGGCTCCTACACCTTAATTTGTATTTGAGAACATGAAACATTATGACAATAGGAACATGAAAATCTTACTACTCGACCATAGATCCTGATTTGTAGATAGTTTCACAAAGACTAATAATGATGACCTAGAAAACTCTTTCCTTTTGTACAATTTTCGTTCTTTTTGCACACGCTGTAGAATTACAGTGTGTTTTTGACAATCTACAGAAAAAGTTTCTAATATATTGAAAGATAACATAGAAGTTTGCACAGTCAAGATTCAAACATATGAAATTTAAAACATTTCGAACGATTGTTGACGACATTCGAATGATAAACGGAAGATTGTCGAAGAATATTCAAATGACGTTCGAAGAACCTTGACCAAAATTCAAACTTGATTGAACAAAATTCATATTTCATTATTGATAGATGCTAGTTGCTTTAATTGATCGCTCGATACTAAATGCACTAAAAAAGTCAATCACCGAGGACTTGTTCATTGTCACGAAAAAATTTCTTTGTCCTCACAACTTCTTTCGTTATACTACTTTGTTTATTCTCAACCTATATCTATATATCTATATATATATATATATATATATATATATAGATATATATTTTATTTTTTTTATGCAGATCCTAAACATTAAATTTATTATATGGTTTATTGCTGGACTATCCTTAAATAATGGCCCACTATCATTTGTGACCATTGCTAAAAGATATGCTAAAGATACAATACTTTTTGGCCGTTTTTTGTTAGAAGTCACCCCCAAACTTTTTCTGATAGTTTCAATATCAAAGTGATTATTTTCGATTTTTATATGCACTTCTATTTTACCGTTCAATATTTCTTATTTGTTTTGAATATCAATTCTTGATGGCATAGGTTTTCCTTGTTCCGCATTTGATCTATGCACAAGATAAGCATTCGTCTCGATTCCGCATCTGTCTATCTTTTGGATATGATGTGATTCGGATCTTCCAATTCACGTCAAAACAATATCTAGATATTTAAAGAAACATGTGAGGACGTAGTTGACAAATACTTTAAAAAGTGCAAACAAAGTGCACGTGTGAAGGATATCTAGAAAAGAAAAAGTTTGAGTTCACAAAAGAGCTTGTTCATTGGAAACCACTATGATTTGCATACCATTATCGTCTGCTTGGAAGCTACCAATAGGATCTCCACTACATAGCTTGGGTTTTAAGTGTAACCTACTAAGATTAGCAAAGCGTCAAGTATGAGTAGATATTATTTGCAAGACATTCATTGTCAACAACCACGATTGACGTCGTGCTCAATGTCAGCATAGATTTCTCATCAATTTCAATCCTCCTTTGATTCACCTCTACAAGAATCCACGTCTAGCTTGAATTTTGTTGTGACCAACTTAGTGAAGTCTCATATGGCTGAGACAAGCTTTGAATATTGCAGAGTCCAAAAAATTAAATAAATTCGAGAACTTGCAAAATTCAAAGCTTTTTAACATCATTCTAAAATTGTGGCTTTCAATTTTGGCAACCTCTTGATTTGAGTACTTTCAGTTTCTCTTATTACATAAATTTTCTTCAAATTGCCTATTCTATTTTGATAAAAATTTGCATTTCATCTTGAAAATCGACCTTTTTAGGTAAACTTTAGTTTAAGCAAAGTCGTGCATGCGTATGCGCTTTGCGTAGGTGTTTTAGCACAAGCAAGCTCCTCTTGGATTGCTAAATTTGAAGCAAAATCATAACCTCAAATCATGGATATCTTTAATCCTTACCCTAATTTGAATCAAAATTCCACATCTAATCATGGAGTTCCCTAAGGAGGTAAGGACAATGGTCACATGAGTTACAATGTTTCTAACGAGGGATTGTCCATTTTTTGTAACAATGTGACAATGGAGTTTTAATGCAAGCAAAGCTCTTGCCTAAATCCTTGTGGTTGCTAAATTGAAGCAAATTTCCGATGTCAAAACCATGGACTTCCATCAACAAAGGTGAGGAGTCTAAGGACAACACACGATGCATTGGATCGGCTAGGGCAAGAGGAAATCGATGGTGCAGCAAATCAATCTCTCTCTCTCTCTCTCTCTCTCCTCTCTCTCTCTCTCTCTCTCTCTCTCTCTCTCACACACACACACACAAATTGTTTGATTGATTGATTTGGTGCACCATTGATTCTCTTGCTCCAGCCCTCCAAAATATAGGTCATAAAGGATATTGAGTTTCAAAATGAGCCTGCGAAGTACAAGTTCATGTTATACTTGTGCTATTTAAATTTTTGCACAGAAGTTTCTATATTCAATATAAAGTAGAGATTATCTTCAAATCTATCACTATCTGTACTGTTTCACTACAACAACCGAATATAAAAAATTGGCGTAGGCAACTTAAGTCAACATGTTGAATAGCATGTTGAATCTGACTTCTCATAAGGTAGTACAGAGACATTTTCGAGTCAACTTTGGAAAGTTGCCCTCAGGACCACAAAAAATACTTTATTGAGTACCATAGCATTGTTACGTATTGAAAAATTTTGAAAAATTGAATTCAGCAAATGACAACCCCCAGAATGAACTTCTATAAAGGAACGTGTTCCTTTGAACAATAAACTTGTACTTAAGGAGTATATTTGTGGAAGGTGTAAAAATGCAGCACCTACTGAGACATAATATCATAGACATATTAGAACCCCACAGATGGATCACAGAAATATGCTTACTTATCAAATCTGCGAGAGGTGTTGAATCATAGTTTATTTTTTTCAATTGTTATGTACCTTTATGTACTGAACTTCTAACCTTCAGGAGAGGAAAGGACCCAGAATTGGTATATAATAAATGAATGTAAGCCCTGATTAGGGAGAGTTACCTGCTGAAGATATCAAATGCAATGCATATGCCAAAAAAGCCCCTAATATAGCACCAGCAACCACCTGCAAAAACAGAACACCAGCAATGAAAAAAGAGAGCAACATCGATTTTATAAGTCACAATGGGATAGCCTCTACAAAATTTTGCTGCTTCTCATACAGAGATACAGGCACAAGACTTCATAGTTTGCATGTTACAAGCCACAACAAAAAAGAAATCACAGCCAGAGCAACACTTCAAGAAACTTTATTTGACTCTCTTCATTTCAGGTTACTTACAATTGCAAATTAGCAAAGTAGCTCGAGAGGCTGCATACATTAAATTTCTGATACTATCATATATCCTTTTACTGCTCTTATATTACACAACCTTATCATTCGTATATCTTAATCACAGAAAATGGAACATATGAACCAAATGCACTCAAATCTCCGAAGATAATGATGGCTTTTCACCATTTTTAGTAGCTTCGGGTCTCCTTGCACAGATCTAGAACTCAGATCCTAAAGCAGATGCTAGAGAAACATATGCAAACAAGAGAATGGATTTCAAAATAAAAAATTTAGAAAAATATGAAATGGATAAAGGAGAGATGATCGACAAAGTACTAAATTAATAAGTCACCCACCCGGGCCACCCCCCAAACTGATGACATCTCTCAACATGATGGTCATTGGTTAGTGAGAATGTGGAAAAAGCTACATAAATTCTGATAAGAAAACTGTAAAAAAAAAAACAAGTCCCAATAAAGGATAATGACGATGATATTTAGGTAGTCAACTTTCTTTCAGAAAAACAATGTACATCCAGAAATCTCATCGTTTGAAGGCTTTCGAGTTGGGAGGAAGGTCATTGAGGGACAATATTTGCCTATACATACTTGGGATTCTGTTCTCAAGCCCGATTTTCAGCTTGAGGCGAGGCAAGGACAAGCAAGCTTGGTTAATTTAGAGAGACTATGCGTATGTACGCATAGTAGAGATACAGAGAGCAGACTTCATTCGTTTGACACTTTGGTCACTCCGACGGTGATACATGCTATACAAACTTAGTACACGGGCATTACACTTTTCGATTGGCCAATATCTCCCAACTTCATGTTAGCATGTTGTCTCACATGATACGGGGAAAGCCATCTATCCCACACTAGCAAAAATTGCACCTAGGCGAAGCCAATTTTTTGAATGATTACCTACATCCAGTGGGTTTTTTCATTGATACTAGCAGGTATCCTTGTTCAGTTATTGCTACATCACAGATGTTACACGAGCAAGAACATCTCATCTCTTGGTACTGACAAGCGGTTCGACTACTAGATTCATATGGCTTATCCATGTTAGTGGTCACAACTTCTGGAGGGCACTCACGACTACATCCGCAGGTTCATCTGTAGAGCATATGTCTGGGAGTGTCAGCTTGGGACCAAACTAGAGTTCTACAGGACACGGCTTCTAAAAAGGACCGAGTATGGGGTCTTGACATGGGCTCCTTATCTGAATCTAGAGATCTCACACACCTTGTGTTACACTTTGGGACAGATGACAACTTTTATGTCCATATCAAGTTAACAAGGATTTGGAAAAATCCTTGACATCAGTACTTTGGCTCTCCAATTATTGAGATTTTTAATTACGCCTCAAAATTCCATTCAAGGCCAATTACGTAATTTCCTTGTGAGGACACAGGCACTCCTATAGTGACATGTGGAGCAGCACATGGTATGTGACGGCTCATATGCATGCAGAAACACTATCAATTTGAACTCGAGTGACAACGGTCAATGTGGGGGGGTGTTGCACAGACTAATGCACAAGCCTCTATAGGCTATACACATGCCTCCTACCATTGAGAATTTCTTCTTTGGATTTTTGTCTCCTCGCTCTCTTTAGGTATTCACATACCATGACTTGGGGTGAAGCTTAGGTTGATTGATCTAAAGCTTCTACTTGGTTGGCTGATTTGGCTCCACGGTGTCCTTTAGAGTGTTCTTGCAGGCTTGATCTTTGGGGATCATCACAGTGGTATCAAACAAAGCTTGCAATTTAATCAAAAGTTGGAGTTGATTGTTCTTTATTCTAGTTTTTTGGGTAGAGAATCACTACTTTTTAGCTACTATCATTCATGGTGGTGTTGCCATCTTCAAATAAGGCTACTTCTCCAGTTCTTTATGCACTTTTAAGTTCTAGGCGTTATCGAGTTATTTGTTCATTTCTGACAATTTCCATAGAATTCTGGTAGTATCATGGTAATTGCTAGCTTAACCCTTGAATAAACACTGCATGTTGATGATTTGAGTAGTATTTCACACAGCACTTGATTACTAATCAGTAATTATGGATATACATGCTAGTTTATAACCAAACTAAGTAAAAACATCATAAAGATAGCTAGAATTGTGTAATTGCGACAATGTTTTGGCTAGAATTTTATGTCAGGTACTGGTTGGATGGTAAGTCAGTGCTGAAGTTGCTGGAATCTGGTCAAATTCATGTCAGGAAAACAGTGAAATGGTTACATGTAATAAAAAAGCATCAAAATATTGGAAAAACCATCGATTTTTGACAAAAATACATGGTTTTTTATCGTTTCTTCATGGTTTTGACTATAAGTTGCCATTCTAGAGTTGTAGCAACCTTGCTTAGACTTATTACAATAAGAAAGCTTTCTTTTAGCCGCGCCCATCAGTATTATGCATAGAAGTCATTTGGAGTGCAGAACTTCTGAAAAAACAGAAATTTAAGCTCTTTTTGGTCGACTGATTGCATGTCGGGGTCATGCCCGGAGCTCTTAGTTATCGATTGTAGGTCATGTTAGCTTGCTACTAATCATATATCAGAGCCTACATATGTTCTTTGTGAACCACAGGAAGCTACAAAGGCAAACCTATTGGCGCCCAAAAAAGATTCGAAAAAATTGATATTTGCCTGCCTGACAGAGCTGAGGCTTATTGATCTGATTGATAAGTTTGCTGGGCCAATTTTGGAGCCTATTGATTGTTGTTGATGTCACATCTGAGTCATGCATGAATTTTTCTTGATCTTTTATGCTTTTATTGTTAGAAATGCGCCTATGTACTATTTTTGTGCATACTGCTCACACGTGTAAATACCACAATGGGTACTCACATGGCAATCCTCCAGCTGATATAAGAATGTCCACAACCAAACTTTACAACACCTACTTCTGTTGAAACTTGAGAATCAAGAAAGTTATTGATGTTCAAAGTTTGGTCAGTTTTTGGCAAATTTAGGAAAACACTGATACATGTGTCTGTGTTCATGAAATCTTCTGTGGGGACTTGAATCAGTTGTACTGTGTTTATGGAGTCTTTCATGAGTGGTCTACAGTGATTTTGAGACACTATGAGCTTTGCATGGTTGCTGATAGTAATTCTATGATGAAAAACAAAAAAAATTCGAATTTTGTACTATGTGGATAATTAATAAATCATTCTATGAATTTCTAGTGTAGTGTGACAGTGTCTGTCATTAATTATTAATAGTGAAAGAACTGACCAAATCGACCTTAGTTCGATTTCTTTCCAGAAAGCTATCAATAGAGTTTGGTTGATAGTCGATTTTGTAAGATGGTGTAACACGGATGCTCAACATTCGCATGTCGGAGATTGCATGCTTGCCCAACACTGTTTTTGAACTTGGGAGGAAATAGTAAATTGTAAAAATTGCATTCTTTTTTGTGAGCGTAAATGGAGTAATTATTAATTACTTAAAAAATTGGTTGAGTGTAGTGGTAATGACTTTACCGAAGCTTTGAATTTCTGTCGATTTTAAAGTCATGGATGGTAATCAATGGATCGATATGGTAAGAAACCTATCAATTGGGATTTCAACAACATTCCTAGTATATATGACTGTGAACAGTTTGATATTCCTTTGTGGAATTACTCCAATGTGACTTGTATCCGTTTTATTAGCAAATTAGCTGTGACAATTAGTTGAGTAATGGGAATGATTTACGAAGCTAAAGTCTTACAGGAACTGATCAAAAGTATGTGATTTTCACATGATTGGAATCCAATTGGAACCATTTCTAGGAATGGTTGGTAAGACATTTGAGATAGAATTGAGTTCGTCAGCAATAGAATAACTATACCCCCCTTGGTTTTTCTGAAGAAAGCAAATCTAAGAATCAGACCTTGAACAAATAATTATGAAATGTCAAGAAGCGTTCACATTTTCCTTGCTCAAATTTAAAATTTTCGACAAATCAAATTTCTAAAGGAGGAAGTGGAACAAGACAATGCGTGAAAATTGTGCATACTACCAGCTATTGAGTCATTCTCTATATTAAGATTCTTTCAGGATAGTTCGTAAAGATACTTCTTCATGAAAATCCTATCAACCATGAGTTAATTATAATTCTGAGGAAAAATGGCAATTGCAAATGCAAGACGTGGACTCTTAATAGATGGATTGCGTTTGGAACCTGTTAGTACGAGGAAATATTTACCCCTCGAGTTGTCCAATCTCAATTTACAGAGATGAAGTTTACTAATCAGTGGAGGTTAATAACGTGATGGAAAGCCATTAAATTGGTTAAGTCATTCCTTTTGCCAGTCCAAAAATGGATTTCTGATATCCGTTAAAGATTGCTATAAAGTATCAAAATGATTGGTTTCTCTTGGATTTGGTTGTAATGGAAGAAACTATTTGAGACATAGGATAGCCAGAAAAATCATTTTCAATCTCTCAGAAAATTAGATCAAGAAACAGATAATCTTCTTGGAGGAAGAACTTCAAAAGATCCATCTGTTGCATAGATTTTTCGAAAAAATCCAAAATATGTACAGGAAGGGAACTATTTGGAAATTGGAAGTAAAGAGAAACCGTTTAGGAATTGTGAGGAACGGTCTGAAACTAGAGGAGTTATGGGAATTGAATTATTTGAGAATTATTCATATGCGTGGATAGCAAAGGTGACGATCAAATTTAAATTGTACTAGCAATCACAGATTTGTTGTGAATTGTATGAGGACAAAATAAGTTTTATTCTTAATCCTGAACTCCTGGATGTCTGTATGGTTCAACCTCATCTTAGTACATCTATTAGGATCTATTTGGAATTTTTTGTGTAAAAGAAATTTTCTTAGTAGAAGTAAGATAGTTTGCAAGCTCGTGAGACTGGATATGTTTTCTCCATTTCAAAGATTTCCCAAATATGCTATTTACTCTTAAGAAGCGGAATTCTTGCTTATATGACTAAGTTACAAGATTGTTATTAGATATGTGATTAGCATATACTGATTACAAAAGAATCTGTCAAAGATGAATATACACTTTATGTACAAGATCATAGTGGGATCATTCCCATATGCGCATGGTTAATCTTGTAGGGAATAACAACTGAGTTGAGTTGGAATTTAGCAGAACTTTGGATATCTAGATTTAATTCTAGATAGCAAAATTAGTTTAGTATGTTTCATGTCTTTGACCAACAGATAAAATGTGGAATTGGGATAACTCGTATTTCCTGATAAGAATCCAGCTTAAGGAATATTCATGCAGTCCAATAAATTTCCTGTGGATAGAGACTTTAGAATGATTCTTATAGATCCTGAGTTGTGTTTGAACTTTGGACATACACTCTTGTATCCTCTAATGATTAAGTATGCTTTAGGGAACCCAATAAATCATGATTGATGAATCATGATTCTTAAATGTTTATTATTGACGAATCATAAATATGAACTCCGGAATTATTAAAAAATGTGATTATGCTTAGAAATAATGAGTAGTTCTTGTTTCTAGATTGAGACAAGAAATTAATGGTGCATGTAACTCGTGAGAATATTATTTGTATTCAAGACAGAGTCAAAACTTGTATGAATCTTGATAGATCTCCTAGACATTTTGAGTTGTCGACTGGTTATATCTTAAAAAATTTAGATATTCTAAAAATCTTTATCTAAGAGGCATCAAATTGTGGCTTTTTCATGTAAACGTAATATATTTTTGAAGCCCAAAGTCATCTTTTTTCTTTTCCTGAGTTTTTAGAAAATTACAAAAAAATTACCGAAAAAAGAGCCACATCATTCGGAATAGGGAACCATCTTTCATATCATAGTGAAAGAAAACCTAAAGAAAACACGATAATTCACATCATACAAAATTTTCACATTTATAGTGGGTAGTATCAATCACTGCAAAGAATACAAATGCTATACACTTACTTGTGCATGTGTATGGCCAAGAATCTCTCGAAGAGGACGTGAATCAGAAAGTGGATGCTCGGGTGGCAATTCAAAAACAATTTGATTCAATACCTGCATCATAATGCCATCAACTTCATGTTCCTGTTCTAGATTCTTGCAATACAAACTATAATGGAGGCTCAGAAAAATGGCAAATAAAATCTAGGGTTCCCAAAAATTTAAACTTTATGTTCCATATAGTTTATAGCAAAAAGACAATTGTTGGTTAAGGGGTTAAGGTGCAAACTACATTGTCATGATCCAATTGCAGTCGTTTAGACCCCAAATTTTTGAATCTCGATTCTTGATGTCACAACATGCCTTCATTGCCTTAAAGAAAATGTTGTAGATTCTGAGTGCTTAGATTATAATTTATCATAAATTCAACAAAATAGAAGTTAAAAAATCAGCACGTAAATTTTATTGGTAACTGAACAATCACACGTAAGTTCTAGCCACTTAGTACTCATTGCCCATTGTTTAGTAACTACCAACTACTAATCTCAAACAAGTCAATGACAATTCACAAAGTGCCAACAGGAAAAGATGATATAGAACTAATGGCAAAAAGAATCGTGAAATAGGTGTAGGAGCAAGAGGACACAAAACGAAATGATCTTCGTCTTTGTGTATAGAAAAATAAACATGGAAGAATATGTGGAATCTAAACACTGAAAAGTGTGTCACGATAGATAATACAATGTACATTAAAAAAACAACAATGATGGACAAAATAAAGGGTGAGGTAGAAGATAATACTTGTGGTAACATCACGATTTGGTGATTGTGGAAATGGATGTATGGACAAAAATGAACTTGGTAACTTAACTTCTAGTGACCCAAAGGATTATTTGTAAATTGCAATAAAAGTGCCTTACCATAGGAAAGACAATGATGTAAAAACTTTCTCAAAAGTATACAATATAGGTGAAGTGTTAAATGCTAGAATTTGGAATATCTAGCACCTTTTCATTGGAATCTAATCTTCACAAAAAATCATACCATCTTCAACAACTCGAGGACAGGAAGCGCTCTGAGAATTGATGATGTAGAGAAATTGAACAAAGAAAACATTTCGGTTCTTCTCCCAAAACCAACAATTTGGATGCAAACAATCTACAGCCCACTAGAAACGATCTTTTGATGCATGGAAATGGTAAAATTGCCTCTCAATCAAAAAGTGCTCAAATACCAAATTCTAAAGAAGCATCCCAGAAATATCGGCATTAAAAGCATGAAAAATCTATTTAACTTATAACAATAATTTGAAGACCATCTCTACGAGTATATCGAATGATCTACATTGAATATACAGAGACTATGATACATTTGTCAAGGATCTGAAGCTTTTGATTCAAGAACTGCACTGCAAATAATCAACTAACATTGATGAGGCCTACTTATATCATGGGGCTTGAACTCTGCAAAGCAACAAATCGTGAGTTATTCTTTGGATACAATAACGACCATATCACTATTGGATTTGATAAATGCCAAAACAACAAATGAAGAGACCAAGAGCCATATCATACCTCTGCCTGTCGACCAGCTTGAAGTCGAACACCAGATGCATCATACATCACCTACACAAAGTCAACCAGTTATAATCTTGGAGACGTTTCATACGCTCCTACGGTTACCACATACTTGACATATACTTTGACTAGTCTTATATGCCTTTTGGCATGGAAAAGACATAAATAAAGCTTTCTTTCTCTCTCTCTCTCTCTCTCTCTCTCTCTCTCTCTCTCTCTCTCTCTCTCTCTCTCTCCTGCCTCTGCTCCTACATGCTCCGCTCCTGTTGACGCTATCTTCCTCGCTGACCTGTACCGCTCCTCTGATGCTGTACGGTCCCTGCTGGCGCTAACCTGACCCACAATCTTGCCTACCGCTACCCTTAGCTCCATGGCACCCAAGAAAAAGGGGGGTGCCCTACGCCCCCCCCTCTATTCACCTGTTCTCCTCCATCATCTGGGAGGGAGGGGGATGCTATTTCACCTACAGCAATCCCACCGCTAGCTGCACTAGAAGGCATTACTGATGCACCCTCTATTTTCACTGACAATCCACTTGCTATCACAGAAACGCATCAGCTGTCCACGGTCGATTACACTCCTTCCAAGCCTATTGAGAGCCTTTATGCCTATGATATTGGTTTCATCCGAAACGAAATCCTCGGCATTAAGAAACAACTACACTTTTTTGAAATGGCGAATGGCAAATTGGCTCTAGATCTCGTGGGCGTCAAAGAACGGGTGGAGCAGCTTGAGCAAGAAAATGTATATCTTAAGCAACGGCTTGCAGAACATGTACCTTCTTCGGACGAAACTTCCAACAAAATATCTTGCTTGGAAAAATAGGTCGAAGAGACAAAGACATGGGCAGCACTCTTCAAACCGGATGATATGGGAAGCAAACTCTCATCACTTGCAAAACAGGTTGAAGAAACGACATCGATCCTCAAACAAGGTAATCACCCCCATATCTCAGCCTCTATGATGGATAACAATTTGGAGACAGTTTTGAATGAACAAGCTAGAAGAGCTAAAAAGGCTCTCAATATTAGAGTAAGACGCAGTGCCAACGGCGGTAAACCAATAGACGAAGCTACAGATTTACTCGTTTCCAAGTTATCTCATGTTGTTGATGGTTTTGATACGGCATGGCGTAGTAAATTTGATGACAACATTCTTTTTGTCAAATTTCGCTCTCTTCGACACCGCAATGCAGCCCTTCGGCTTAGAACAAAACTCAAAGGCACTTTCATTTATATGGATGATGACTTGACAAATACCCAATGGTTAGCAAGGAAAAAGATTATTCACGAAGCAAAAGAAAAAGGGGCAAAGGGTCATTTTTATCGACGGCAAACCAAGATATTTCGACCTCCTCTCGCACTAGGAACTTGGGGCTCCTGGGTTTAGGAGCTGCCCGAGATCCCCTACAATTTTGAGACTTGGCTTCTGGAATTGCAATGGTTTTTTATCATCATCATTGGCAGGAGATTTTACTGATTTTTTAAGCAAATGTGACATTTTGTTTTTGGCTGAAACCCATGAGTCCTTACATCATCCTCTTCCACATATACAGGATTACTCTTGGCATTCTGTTTTTTGCCCATTTGTGAGGGGAAAAACCTGTCGTGGATCTAGCGGAGTAGCTTGTTTATACAGAGCCACGACAGTTAAGTTGGTTAAGCAAGATCCATATGCTCGATATATATGGCTACATACTATTGTTTCATTATTGGGATTACCTCAGGACGTTTATATGGCTGTATGTTACTTCGCTCCACAGACTTCGGCGTTTGCTGAATTTGGTTCAGGCACTCTCAGATGATATTGCTTTTTTTTCTCAGCAGGGCTATATTTTATTAGCAGGAGATTTCAACGCCCGTACTAGCTTCAGACAGACAGAATTTCATGCAGATACTGACATTCTTCGGCTTCATCCTTTGGATATGGGATTTGATCGAGTATCACAGGATACACACACTTCAGTTACATCTTTTGGGGAGCAGTTGATTAATCTTGCGGAGACACATTCTCTGGCCATCTTGAATGGCCTCACACAGTGGCCTTCCTCATCAGCGTTTACATGTTATCCTCATGGTGGAGGACATAGTGTAGTTGACTACTTTATTGGATCACCTGCTTTGATCCCTCACATCTCTGATTTCTCCATTACACCTCCCACCATTTCTGATCACTCACTCCTACGCCTCTCACTAGGTCACATAACCCCGTCTTCTAAAGTTCCACGCTCCTCTTCTACTAACAAACGTGTTCCTTTTACTCACTCTGGACTCGCCAACTACACCACAACCCTGTCCCAACTACTTACTCACTTCCCTTTCACGGCATCAGTTGAGCAACAAGCCACTTTTCTCTCTAAATCCCTCTTATCTGCAGCGTCCTCATCTTTTCCCACCAAGACGATATCCTCTCATAGACGTGTTCACAACCGCTGGTATGATGCAGAATGTCGCTCTTTTCACAAATGTGTGGTAAATGCCAGATTACACTCCCCTGCAACACTCAAACAACACCAGAAAAAGTATCATAAAGCTACCAGAACAAAGAAGATAACATACCTACGATCACTTTGCCAAAGGTTGATCGATTCTTTAGATTCCTCTTCCTCCTCCTTTTTCTGGAAACATTTCACCAGATCCTCTTCGACTTTGGCCCCCTAAGTAACCGAAGTTTGGGTCGAATATGCCACAAAACTTTATACCCTAGACTCCCCTCCTACCTTACTCTCACCACGACCTGCCCGCTGCACGCTTTTTACTCCACACATGGTTGAAAATGCCATTAACCATGCCAAACTTCATAAAGCCACTAACTATGATTCTCTAAACGTGGATTTCCTCAAACCTGTAGCACATCTTATCTCGCCCTTTATTGCTCACGCTTTTAACACTGCTGTGACCTCTGGTTTTCCTACCGCAGGTGTACTAATATTCTTCATCCCATTCTCAAGGCAGGTGATCCCATAAATGTAGAAAACTACCGTACTATTATGATTGGTCACACTTTGGCTAAGATTTATGGTTCCATTTTATAGACGGTTACTGGATCTTTTGCTGAGATTGAGGATTTACATGCTATGGGTCAGGCTGGGTTCAGACCAAGATACTCTACCTCAGATCAGATTTTCATTTTATGATGCATCATTGAGGAGGCACGACATCAGAGACAGAGAGTTTATTGTTGCTTTGTGGACTTCCGCAAAGCTTTTGACTCAGTTCCGAGACACCTCTTTTTCCAGAGATTATCTTCGCTTGGCTTCACAGACGAGACTATTGCCGCGATCATTACTTTATATGAGCGAGTTTCGGCGCGGTTCAGGGACGGTAGTGGTTGGTCCTTGCTGATCCATTCTACTATTGGAGTGAAGCAGGACTGCCCCTTATCTCCTACTCTCCTTGCACTATATATTGATGACCTCGAGCGGATTATTCGAGAGGAAGGTGGAGAGGGCTGTCCTTTAGCAGATATTATTATCCCCATTCTCCTATACGCTGATGATGTGGTTCTTCTCTCATCCTCTGCAGCTGGCTTACAGAGACACCTTTCTGCTTTACATCACTTCTGTTAGCTTTGGGGATTGACGGTTAATACTAAGAAGACCAAGATTATGGTGTTCAACACCAATAGACAACATATGAGAGATGTGACCTTTTATTATGATGGGCTGCCGATTGAGATTGTGACCTCTTACACTTATTTGGGAGTACTTTTTTCCGGTCCGCTACTCACATTCCGACCGGCAGCCCTCACCAGACTCCGTAAGGGGCACACTTCTCTTGTTCATATGGAGATATTCTGTTCCACAGATTATGTACAGGACCCTGCTACTAGATGCTTACTATTTTCTACCACTGTCTCCCCGGTTGTTTTATACTCTGCTGAGACTTGGTGTCCGGATTTATCACGTGATACTTGGAGGGATCTTACTCGTATCCAGATTCTCATGCTTAGCAGGATGATTAGGGCTAAGCCCTCGGTGCCACATGATATCATATTAGCGGAGTTTGCTTCCCCTCCCCTGGTTATCGGTGCTATATTTCAGATCATTACCTTTCTTCACAGGATATCAAAGTTAGACACTTCCAGATATATTGTTGCTGCTCTCACTTCATCACGCACCATTGCTGGACAGGGGGCCAAGCATTCTTGGTTTGGCAGTGTCTCAGCCCTTCTTCGTACTTGGGGCTTATTTGTACTTGATCTTCCGAGCGGGACTCATGCGTATATCAGACAACATATTTATCGTAGGTACATACGCACTATATGGTCACAGCCCGACCCTGATAAGGTCAAGATACATTTCTATGGCACACATCTACTACGGTTGGATACTACGGGTACACCTGTCCTTCCAACATATCTTACACAGCCATTATCTTTTGGTCTGCGGTACCATATGGGACAGCTCTGAGTCTCTTCTCATCAGCTGGCTATTGAGACGGGTAGATACACGGACACTCCCACATTGCAGAGGATATGTCAGCTTTGTTCTCTTCATGAGATGGAGGATGAGTTCCATTTCATCTTTCGTTGTCCAGTATATTATGAGATCAGGGGGCGTTACCATTGTTTATACAGAGATACCCCTCTCACGTCGCGATCGTTCCTCGAGTATCCAGACTCCAGATGTGTAGGTCTTCTATTGAGAGAGATGTATACTTTACGAGCTTCACTTCTACCTACCACAGATATGGATCACAGCCAGGCTCATATTACCCAGTTTTTCCAGAAGCAAGACAGAGAGGACATTTCCGTTTTGGATTTTGAAGTCCCCACTCGGAGATCGAAGACACAGAGAGTCTCACATACTTCTGTTGGATCCAGGATCACTAGATCTTCACGGGCTTCTCGCCAGTCTACAGCACGCTCCACTACTACTATCACTCATTATTTTCAGCTTACTCGTAGCTAGTCTCCTCCGCAGAGCAGGTGGTTAAGCTCGTGCATTGTACCCTCGCAAGCTGGTGGTCAAGCTTGGATACTTCTTCTTCTTAGAGATAGCGACATAGACATGCTAGTTTCTTGTCTTCTTCTCTTTTTTACTAGTAAATAAGTCCGTATGCGGACAATGCTCATCACCTTTTGTACTCTCTTCTGTCTTATGTACCTTTGGGTACCAAAAGACGTTAATGTTAATAATAATAATTCTAATTCTAATTCTTTCTCTCTCTCTCTCTCTCTCTCTCTCTCTCTCTCTCTCTCTCTCTCTCTCTCTCTCTCTCTCTCTCTCTCTCTCTCTCTCTCTCTCTCTCTCTCTCAAACTGCTTAGGTTGCTCTCCCTCTCCCTCTCTCTTTGAAACTGCCTTGGCAACCTAAGAAGGATCCAGATACTCTTGTTACACACTTCACCTCAGTGTCAAACTATCACATGTACTTTGAACCCCTTTGCAATGTACATTGTAATTATTAAATCATAAATGACTAAGTCACCGGCCTATGGAGACAATTGTAAATTGCAATGTAAATATCAGATTTAGCAACTAATTCTAAGATCGCCAGGTCCCATGACAGTTTGTTGTATTGACCTCCTAAAAAGTAGGGAGGGGTGGGTCAACAGGACACTCCACTAGGACACAGTGCATGAGTGACAACGACCAACAAACGGGTCAACATGACATGTTTCATATGGTCATTGGGACACTTGGTCCAATGAATCAGTGAATCACCTACTAGCTTGCCTATGTGTTAGGGTAATGCCAAGTGGAAAGTGTTGACTGTGCATGGAGTTTGCCATGTGTCGACCTTAGAACGTGTCAGGATAAAGGGATGCTTGAGGGGATACAGTGTGAGCCTTGCCAGGCATTCACTATCCTATTCCTATGTAGGTACGGTTGGGAGGGGGAGGAGAATTGCAGCAGAGCTCTCATGTTTGCTTGTTAATCTATGTACATTTGCTTGAGATTAATAAAGTGACAAATTTGTTGGGTATTTCTATGTATTAACTTAGGGCTTTGTGAGCTTGTGTGCAACACAAACCGCCATGAAGTGCTAGGGCCGAGATCGAAGTTGTGGGATACCAAAATTTACTTCAACGAAGACCTTACCTTCATCTAGGTGCAAGAACGAAAAAAGGCAAGACAAGAAGCTATCACAACTGGAAAGCGGCTTATCGATCATCATCATCAGATTTGTGGATTGTAAACTGTAGTGGCCTAGTTCACCTGTCACACATCGATTCGTTCCCAAGGGAATAGTGCTTCTCTTGCGAAGTTAGCTTGCAAACTACCCTCTTCCTACTCTAACCACACCTAGATTAACCACATCTAACTAAACACCCTACTTTAACCACAAGCAAGAAGAAGGAAAAATAGATTACAATGGGGGAGGTGCTTACATCTTATCCTCTCTAATCTCTCAAAAATCATAAACAACATGCAAATAGGAAGAAGCAAATTGAAAGCAACATCAACTACAAGAGAGAGAGAGAGAGAGAGAGAGAGAAGGAGAGAGAAGGAAGCAAGGATGTTCAAATCACATTTGGGAAGAATCTCCTCCTATTCAACATGAAAAATAGGGACAAGGAGTGCCTTTTTATAGATGAGGAAGGCCCTTGCCCCTTTCTCCTATTGGCTAATTACAATGGCAAGGATCCTAATCCAAGCCATTTAAACTAACACAAAACAAAGTAAATAGTACTAAGAAAGCACAAAGGGCACTCACATGTTTCATGTGAGTTCTAATTTGGGCCCTTTTAGCTTTTTTATTAAAACTTGACTTAGGGCCTCTAATGTCCTTTTAGAGTTTTAAGCCAAGTTCTACACTGCATATTGGAGAACCAAAAAAATGACGAAAATGGCAATGGTCACCACGATGGCAATGGCTGCATAAATACTATTATGAATAGAATGAAGATGGTGATGGCTGCATGAATGTCTCTCTCATAACGAAAATGGCTGCACAAAATTGATGATGGCTGCACGAACATGGCGATGGGAGCAACTTTGTTTTAAACATTATAGAACTGTGGCAATTATGAATCTTTTGGAGTTTTCAATGTAGCAGGACAGGCAACTATGCAACAGGTGGAAACACAGCGGAGTTAACCAGCTCATTCGATACTTCTGATGGAACAATGCTACAGATAAGACAACTTTTCATGCTATGCATGATACTCTTAAAATAACGACGCCTTTCTTGAGTCCAAATTGAGGTTCTATTAAGATTTGGTTCTATTGAAAGGTGTCAGGAGAGGATAGCATGTGGAAGAATCGGTTTGTTTTGACTTACAAATAAAAAATCAGTCTTAGAGGATCTGTTGATCACAAGCAAGAAAACTTCAGAAAAGTTACTACTTGACAGAGAGATTATCAACCTATGCATCTGCACTTATCTAGAATTTGTAGAAGCATATCTTACTTAGACAAGATGCACAACAAGGAAAGTGTTGCTTACAATGCTTGCCAAAACCAAAGAAATTGCAAATAGAGCAGTCCCAGTGCCATCTTTCAACCCAACAGCTACAGCTAGGCCCATAACCGTTGCAGAGTGAGATGATGGCATTCCACCAGAAGCAATCAGCTTTTTCACATCCCAACGCTTGTCTTTGTACCTGCACGCAGAGTATATCACAAAATACATCAAAGGTCATCAATCAAGCTTGATAAAACTGCAACATGCTCCATCCAGCTATACGAAATCTACCTTCCCATTCATTTATCTTCATTGCAATTAGGATTGCACAATGCTTAGCACTCCCAAAAATGAGCACTTCTCCAACATTTGTTTGATCCTAAATTCAAATCAAAGGTCTATCTTAAAGGAGAGTAGGAACACCACAAATTTGAAAAAAAATTCATATTTTCTATCATGTTTCCCCCCTGCAATGTGCTAGCTGAAATAAACTAATGCAACTTAGGGTGCCAATCATCCTTTTTATGTTTGAATCCATGACTGAGGTTAATGATTATATACAATGACATTTGCGGAGCGGAATTTCACTTTCTTTTTTCTTATATCAAGTCATCTTTTTTTTCAATTTTTCTTTGAACATTGTTTGCTTGTTATCATAAAGATTTTTAATCCTTAACTATTATCCAGTTATAAGTTTATGCTGTTTGATGAAGCTTTACAAGAAACCCTTTAATATTTTGCCAGATTTTACCCCCTTCTTGGCCACATGGTGGCTGGATAAAATAAAATTCTGAAATATTCGAAGGCGGTTGTTTGGATCTTCTGTCACAAAGGATAAGAGAGTGATTGCTCGAAGCTTGAATGTTTTGTTCTTTGCGATACTTCTTATCAAAATACAATTACACAGAATGAAAAAGTCGATTGGAGATTCTGAATCAAATTGTGAGATGAAAGTGCCAAGAATGCATTTTAGATTGCTAGACTCGTTCTGTTAAGGCTGCTTTGCACAATAATTTAACAATAAAGAACAATATTGAAAGTAAGATCCCATACGATGATAATTTTGGGGTTGTATAGAACAAGAATAATGGAGAAAATTTATTTACGGTAAAATTATACCACTTTCCATTATTCTCAATGGCTATATGGAGGTTTAAATGCAACGATGTGGATACTCATAGTTCTTGAATTATATTGCTACCAACTAAACAAAACTGTGAGGAGGAAAAATTTAAATGATTGGAGACTTCTTCAAAAGGACGACAATAACCTCCAGCACAACATAGTAACGAGCAACAAAATCCAAAGAAAGCCTGCACAAAGGTTTCTAATGGAGTAGATATAAAGAAAGCATTAACGGGCTCTAGCGTTCAAATAGATATTTGGGCATAAGCTCTAAAAATCACTTTGGCAAGATATCAGAGAAAAACGTTTGGGCCTCTTTGAATTTCTGTGTCTCTCACTCTATGCAAATTTAGAGTTGAAGAAAGAGGATTGCAAACCCGACCCAAAGAAACTTGAGTTTGTTCTTACATTTAAAAAAAACACGGCCCTCCCTTGAAGGCTCTTTTGGGATTTCTGAACTCCAGACATTTGGAATGCTGTCTGAACATGAATATATGGCACAAAAACAGCTTTCATAGGCTACCTTCACATTTGGCTCTTTGATGGTTGCACAGTTTTGAGCTCATCTTTTGATACTATTTTATGAATTTATCTTTATGCTTAGCTGTCCCTTGTATGCAAATGATGTGGTCCTAGTTTCTCTAACCAGGGATGGTTTGCACTAGCACATTGATGCCCTATATACCTTTTGTCATGCCAGAAGTTTGGAAGAACGTAAAGACGACCAAGGTCATTGACTTCGATACATCTTTCTCCTTCATGCACCACCAAATTTTATTTTGGATGACCAGCCTTTGGAGAATGTCTCCTACTCCCTAGTCCTACATTTTTGCCTAAGACCGATGGCCACTAAAAAGACCAGGAAAGGGCCAATCTACAAAAAAAAAGTTTTTTTTTTACATTGTGTTGGGGGTGGGAAAAAACATGTAGGGAAGTAAAAAAAATTTCAAATACTGTAAGTCTCTAAATATACATATACGTTTTAATTTCTCACAAGATCTCGGGCACACTGTGTTGAAAAAACCTGTATAGTCCAGACTCCAGTGGTTCGCGAATCGCCAAGGCCCAGGGCGCAGGCATCTAATTTCTAAATTGAATTGTCTTTTTTGGCAGATCGAGATGCAGTCACAGTGATACAGCCAAAGGCCACCACATCACGCCCCCCAGTTGCCATCCGCTCACCCCTCACTTCCCATGGCTCAGAGGACAGAGCTACAGATGAGGCAAGGCCTAGTACCCGGCGTTACCCGCCTTCTGGTGCAGGATCCTCGACACCACCTCCAGCCGCCGTGACCATACTGACACCACATCATCCACCTGAGAGAGGGAGAGGTAGACGGGGCTGCACTACACAGATGGGGTGTAGGGACTACTATGTGTCCACCTTCGCTCCGAGAGACATGGCAGAGGCATAGGGTGCAGTTCGACAGTTGTTCTACACTTGCGATCTGCCATTTCATCTAGCTAGGACCCCGACATGGAGGAGGGCGATGAGTGCAATCAGTGCTATTGGGCAATTGTGGTCGGGGCCATCTTGTGAGCATCTGAGGACGAAGGGACTTCTTGATGAGCGGGCTTCTGTTGACCAAAAGCTAGAGCCTCTTAAGAAGGCATGGGCCCAGTACGTGTACTACTATCCTTTTAATTTTATGCACTCTAAAGAGTCAAGACTCTATGATATGCATTTGTACTTTAAGTTTTCATACATTGTAATTTGTGGTGGCATTTCATACTTATCGGGGGGCTACCACCGCCCGAACCCCCTAGGACTTCCTGCTATATAGACACTATAGATAAAAATGCTACCGCCCCGAGTACCCCCTGTTTCCCCCCCTCGAACCCCCTATTTCCCAGAGGGCTACCGCCCCCCAAACCCCCTAGGACTTCCTGCTATATAGACACTGTAGATAAAAATGCTACCGCTCCCCTGTAGATAAAAATGGGGTCCAAATGCGCGCCGAGAAGGGCCCAATATTTATGCCCCCAACTTTATGCACATTGCACTCACCTCTCCAGTGAATGATTGCAAAAGTGATCATCATCCATACAGTTGATAGCCCAAACTATAGGATTAACATTTACTGAAAACCAGAGCAAATAACAACCAAATAGCTACTGAAAATAAGATCTGTTTGTGCCCCATCTACTGCACTTTTGAGAACAAAACGTTGGTTTGACCATTGATCCCCTAAAAAAATTTCAGCCATAAGCTATTTTTCCATTTTTTTTTTTTTTGCAATTCTGGGTTCAGAATCGGGATTCGCGAATCGCGGACCCAGCGAATCGCAATTCGCTGCAACTATGGTACTAGGTACATTCAGTGCTCACAAAGTTACAAACTACAATTTTGAATAGCCATTAGTTACAAACTACAGTAGCCCATGGGCCATTACTAAGTAGTAAATACTTACCAATGACTGCGCACTTAAATTTGAGTTGCAACCTGCATACTTGGTGGGGGCAGGTCTCAAGACATCCAAGCTGGACTGTCTCCTAAACATGGCCAAGACCTTGGGCCTCTTGGTGACGAATCTCACCAAGGACCGTTCGGTCTGTAGCACCTCCCCAATCCATGGTATTTTGGCCACATCCTCGACCAACAAGTCCAGGCAATGTGCAGCACAAGGTGTCCAAAAGATGTGAGGGTAGGTCTCATTAACGAGCCTACCCATGGCAACGCAATTCGACGCATTGTCTGTGACGACCTGTACAACCATACAATGCAATGTGCATGGCATTGGAATTCCAAATTCAAGTGAACCATTATTAATCAATCGCCATTGAACATTAACATTTACAAATTACCATTATAGTATAATATATATACCTGTACAACGTGCTGTGGTCCCACCTCCTCAATGGCAGCTCGAATATGTGTGAACATGTAATCGCCCGTGACTGCCGCCCCAGAGGTGTCGATGGATCTCAGAAACATCGTCCCCATGCATGAAGACACCAAGATATTCAATATGTGGCGCTTCCTCATATCTCTCCAACCATCAAATATGATGGTGCAACTGTACCTAGTTCACAGGTGACAAGTCACATTGCACAAGACAAGATCGTAATTCAAATTTCATGGCAAGTTGCAACTCTGAGCCCTCAATGATGAATGATCATTTGAAAATTGACAATCATGATTCATGATTAGGGGGGTTTGGGGGCCAACGCCCCCCAACGGCGGGGTCCGGGGGCTGCCGAAAGACCCCGGCCCCGACGGTAAGGCCTCTTCATGATTTGGCCTTCCAACTCCCTGAGTGAAAACACACTTTTTGGTGTTTCACATCCCCTTGGTCCTTTGGCTGTTCGCTCTCTCAGCATTCTGTTATTATGTAAATTAGTCATCCAAAGTCTATTCTAGATCGCCACTGAAGCCCTTCTCCAGGGTGCAAGTTCATCAGGGCTTGAGGCAGATGGTTGTTGCCAATGAGTGGGTGCAGTGGGGGGCCATCACAGGAGCCCATGGGTAAGAGACTCGAGCGGACCATTATGTCGACTGCATTTTGGGATGAGGCACGATCCATTGTCGTGGGCCTACAACCTATACACTGTCCTGTGCCTTACAGATCGAGAGGGTTGCACATTGGGCCTCTTGTATGAGTTCATGGACAGGCTAGGCGAGCAGCTGTGTCTTTGCGCGACCATTAGCCCTGAGAGGTATATTGCCAGCACTTATTACTTAAGCCTTACTAGTTACTAGTTGGTACTAAGTTGTAACTAATGTTTGAACTTTGAGATATGAAATTTGAATTTTCAATTGAATCATTGATGAATCATCATTAAATCATTCGACATTCATGTCACATGAATGAAGATTCAACATTCAAATCTCAAATGTAGTATGCACTATAATTATTAATGTGTCTTGCATGCTTGAGGAGGTCCAGCACCTTTGGCAGAGCAGGTGGGAGTGGTTTCATAAGCCCCTGCATGCCATGGGCCACATACTCCATCCACTTTGGAGGAGTGAGCAGCAGTACCTTGATAGGGAGCTCAGGAAGTCAGGATCCTCTCACAGGACTACACTGCAATCGCTTGTGAGAGAAACTGGAGTGTTCATTCCCTGATTCACACGAAGAAGAGGAATCGACTCTCCTCTGCACAGTTGGAGAGGTTGGTGTACGTAAACGCCAACCTGTGACTTTTGGGTAGACTCCAAACCACCGCAGCGCCTATCCAGGTAAGCCATAAATTATAATTTCTAACATGTGATCCCAGATAGTAGACACTAGATAGATCATAGTAGACTCAAGACTGTAGCTAAATTTTAACTATTTGTCGGCCCTCCAAATTTTGTCTTGATTTCAATGTGCATTGTGACATGTGCATAGGTTAATCTGGATGAGATCAATGTGGCAAAAATTCCAGATTTGCCATCGAGAGACCAGGCAGAGGAGGATGTGTACGCATTCCTCCATGAGGAGGCCATGCAGAGTGCAGGTGAGGAATTAGGATTCAGCTCTTACTACTCGGTTGACAACTTGACGTTGCATGCTTCGGGCTTGTCAGTGTGTCACTTGTCTAAGGTCTCGAAATAAATTTTCAAAGTTCGAACTAATTATTGTAAATTACTAATTTGCGGGCAATAATACATTTGTCCCTCCTTGTGTGCAGGACCTGTCACTCAAGCAGAGCGCGAGAGGAGGGGAGGAGAGGGTACGAGCTCTCGTGCTCACAGCCCTGATGACGAGTCGGAGTCTGAGGCATTGTCAAGATCAAAGTCCGAGGAGGAGGAGGAGTATGTGGATGAGGAGTTCGAGGAGAAGCGAGGATGAGGATGAGGGGCATCATACCTCTGCCTCCGATGAGCATTTCGTCGCTGCCACTCAAGAGACCACAGCAGGCTCCACAGCACCAGCGAGCAGGAGGAGACTCAAGCCTAGGAGAGCTTAGAGTGCTCAGTGTACACTGTAGATCAGTTACTAGTACTCTGTATTATGTAGATAGATGATAGATCATAGACTATAGTAGTTGTAATTACACAGTATTTGTTAGACTCTCTACTTACTGCAAACCTCCAGGTGTCGGTTAACCACAAGAGACCGAACGATTCACTTTCCACCCCGCCGTAGGAATCCAGGTCCACCCACCGTGCCCTGGCCTATCCGGCTCAAGCGGGATCCGACTTCCATCCTAGATGGCGTCCCATACCACCACCTAGGCTCTCAGCCACCCCAAGCTAGCATACATCCTGGCCGTGCACACGCTCTTCATCCACCTCCTAGGTAGACAGAATGGATGGCAAGCCATGACACGTGGCAACCATGCAGGTTCACGAGTCGCCAGTCAAGTCTACATGCCCAGTCATCGTCCAGTCTCAAGTTTAGGGTTGGGACCCAAGGGAGTTGGGTCCCTAACATTCCCTCTTCCTTAAAAAATTCCTTATCTAAGGAAGAAAATCAAGGAACCTCAATTTAAGGTCATGTTCCTTTTCCCAAGTATCATCATCCACGGAACTTCCTTTCCAACGAACCAAGTACTCAGTTACCTGCCGGTTTACATCAACAATGGCCTGTGGTTCCGTTGGTACAAAGTATGTTAGGTCCTCAGCCGAACTAAATCCTCCTGAAGTATCATGTCATCCTTTCCACCAAGTCGTTCCTTTACACGACTAATGTGAAAAACTGAATGCACCTTAACCCCTTGAGGTAGCTCCAGCTGATAGGCATTCCGATGGAGTTTCCTAACTATACATAATGGTCTTGCATAATGAGGTGATAACTTAGGACATTTCCCAATCTTTAATACCTTTAGAGTCTTTAGGGATTCTAAGATAAACCCAAGCCCCCTCCTCATAGACCCTAGGTTGTCGCTTTTGATTAGCTTGAAACTGGGCTCTATCCTGAGCCTTTTTTACGTTCTCGCGAGCAACAAGCAACATTTCTTGCATATCATGCAAGAAATCTACTGCTGCTTTAACCTTGAGGTCTTTGAGGCTCACTGAGATGGGAGCCCTACGCTAGAAACCATACATCAGAGAAAATGGACTAAAACCCGTCGCTAAGTGCTTTGCGCTGTTATACGCAAACTCAATCATTGGAAGGTACCTTTCCCAATCCAACTATCTTCTGGAAACATATGCCCGAAGCATATCTTCCATAGACTGGTTCGTCCTCTCTGTCTGACCATCCGATTCAGGATGATCTGATGACCCCATACTTAGAGTGGTCTCTAATTTCTCAAAGACCGCTTGTCAGAATTTGCCCATGAACTTTGGATCTCGATCGCTAACAATGTCATTCGGCAAACCAAAAAACCTGAACAACTTTTCAACAAAAAGCTGAGCAAGTTCAGGAGCTTTGATAGTTTGCTTGGTTGGTATGAATTGCGCCATTTTAGTTAACCTGTCAACTATTACCCAAATGGCATCATTTTGCTTCCCCGTCCGAGGTAGCCCAACCACAAAGTCCATGGAAATACTTTCCCACTTTCTTTCGGCATTAATAAACGAGCTGCCTTAAGTCTTTCGGCTTTGTTAACCTGGCATTGTCCACACTTGCGAACATATGCCTCCACTTGACTTTTTGTCATGACATTCATGCAGGATTTGGGCCCTTATATCATCATTTTTTGGCACACAAACCTTTCCATTCCGGAAAAGTAACCCATTCCTAATGGAATAGTCTCTTAATATGTCCTGAGGAGAAATCTTGGAATCCTGCATTCCAAGTTCATCACTAGATCTAGAAGAAACTACCAGGACGTCTAGCCAAATACGACCGAAGTACCTATCAGTCTTACACAAATCTCTTAAGGACAGATACAACTCAGATTGGATCTCAGAAAAGCTTAACTGATTAACCTCTCCAATCCGGCTTAAGGCATCCGCGATGATATTAGAAGTACCTTTCCGGTACTCAATGTCATAATGAAATTCTTGGAGCATCTCTGACCATCTGGCCTAACAACCCCTAAGGTCGACCGCATGGTTAATATACTTTAACGCTTGATGGTCAGTAACTATGGTAAATTGGGAGCCATACAAATAAAGTCTCCAAACCTTCAGGGCATGAATAACAGCAAAATGTTCCTTGTCATAGGTGGAATACCGCCTTTGAGCAGGGTCCAACTACCAAAAATAGGCGTATTAAAACAACAATGCTCACACACAAAATTACCAGCAAATGAAAGATCTACACTAGATATGCTAGAGTTACCTGGCGTCTTAAAAGATGCCCCTTCAGCTTTCCGTTTCTTTGGACATTCCTTCACGACATGACCTGGTTCCATGCAATTAAAAGCACAGATTGTCGCTTCTGACTTTCATAAAGGTTTCCTGGTCCAAGGTAGATCTTTTCTTCAACTTACCTGAACCTGAAGACTCATCTTTCGCCTTATCTTTCGATTTCTTTGGAAAGAAAGGCTTCTTACCCTTTACGTCGGGCAAAACACCAGTCTCAGGCTTGGCCATCATACGAGTATCATCGTATATTCTAGCGAAGCGAACAGCATCCTCGAGGGCAAGAGGCAAGTTCCTCCTAACCTCTAACTGATAGTCTCTTGGCAACCCAAGTATAAAATGCAACTGTACCAGTAAAGGATCTATTCTAGTTGCAAAACGAGAATAGACTTCCTGAAACTCTTGTAAATACTGATCCAAGGGCCGGTTCCCCATATGGATCGTTGCATATTGACATCTTGCCACCAGGTAAATGATTTACCTCGCAGGTACATGATGGTGAGATTGATCTTGTTATCCTCGAATGAATCGTGCATGGAAAAGTGCGAATTCCATCGATCCAACCATTGCAAGACCGCCTCCGGGGTTCTATCCTTCTTTTCCCCAGCAAAAACTTCAGGAGTGAACAAGGGTTGATGCACCAATTGCCTTAGCTGCGTCAATTTCTTCAGTTCCTTGGCTCCATAACTAGGAGATGTCCTCGTAGAAGTGATTTTGGTCGCAATTATACACCTACTAATGCAACCCAAAGTTAGAGCTACCCTCCAAGACCAAGACCTCCTTCATCTCCGAACCTACTAATCCCATGCATATAATATTTGTCCCACACCACAAGTGCTCTCTCGAGCATACAAGATCAACGTTAAGACTTGCTCCATAGCTCTCAATCCTCTTTGAAGTGCTTCTCCAAGAATAAAATTTTTCTGGGCTTGGCGGGCTTCTATAGCTAGAGCCCATGTCATTAAGAGCACATGCCCATCGGCACTAACCCCTGAAGTAAGGGCCAGCCCATTTATGTCTTTTAAGGACATAACATCTCCCCCTTAAACATTATAGGTCTAGGAGATAAACATCTATGAACAATACCAATCCAAGTAATGTTCTAGTCTACCTTTTTCAAAGGTATAGATCCTAGCACAATTCACACAATACTATTATTACTATACTAGAATCAAGACATATTGGTATTCCAAATAACTAACAGCCATCCTAAACCTTTACTAGCATTTGCCAATATCCATCCATCGCCTTTGGGTTGTGATCAAGATTTAAGGGTCCTTGCTAGCATGGACACTTGTTAGAGTTAACGTTTCCCATTAGTACCCCTATTGTTGTCATTTAGAATTACTTAGGATTATTGGGCCATGCATGCGTGCTATTATAGGGGCCATTACTATTTATAGTGAGTCGTTTTTAATCATCCGTGTAGGTGGACGCACTACAACTAGAATAAAATTTGGTTTTGCTACTTAGAAATACATCTTGGGTGTTTACCCAATAGTAATTAGAGCAATTAGCTTTTTGTCTTTTGCTATTTGCTTTATGCTTTTGAGCTTACACATAGATTAAAGAAAGTATATATGTAGGCTGGCACCCTACCTCAATTGTAATGGGACATAGTTGGAGTACATCTCTTCATCATTGTTGTTCTCTCTCATGTGTATGACTATTGTCTAACAACAATAGGAATCTTGTCTTGGGTTACTTGTATGAGCAAGTCGGTTTTCTAACATGGTATCAAAGCGTGGTTCAAGATTCTAGAGAACAAGGAGGTACTCCAACGAACAGAATCAATTCACAAGGAATGGATTTGGCCATCATCTTCAAAGGAGAAAAGCAGGTGCAGGTGGTGTCCCTTGCCAGCTCTCAATTTCAATCTTCATTCATAACGGTCGCAGCTTTGTGAGAAGATTTGGCGCTACAAGGGGTTGAGCGGCAAGGAGGAGATTATGGAACCTCCCTCAGATTTCAGGATCAGATCTGATTGTTGTTTGCAGATCAGTTTGTTGCTGTTGGAGGTCGCAAATCAGCAGGTCATTTCTGAAATTATTCACTACTGATCAGAAGCAAAATTGCTGGAAGGTAACCCCCCCCCCCTCCCCCACACCACACACACACACACACACACACAAAATGTCCCACTTTATATGTTTCATAGTATTCCAGTTCCATCACGATCTTCCTTATGCTTCATAGTTCGGTGCTAGCTAAGGCTATATCCTCACTGAGTCCTCTGGCTCTTCCTGCCTACAGCTTTACATTCCCAAATGGGATTTCTCCATGCTACTTATGACCACACTCAAAGCCCCTGGAATCTGCAGGTTTGGTACCTTAAGAAAAATCAGATGTTTGATGTGTATCTTATATAGGATCTTCAGTATAGAGGTGCTATCATTGACAGGTTAGCAGAAAAACTTAACATTTCGACTACCCACTGTTCGTTAATTCATAAGACAATGCAATTTGAATACGTAAATTGTTTATGAAAAATAAACTTTTGTTTGTTACTGATGTTGGAAACGTTATGTCATGCAGCCCTTGATACATGATTTGACCGTTCAAGCTCCAAAGGACATGATGAGCAAGTTACAAGGGAAGAGCAGTACCAGGATGTGAAGACCTTAAGGGATTGGGCCAAAGCGAAGGAGAAGAAAGCAGCAATGAGCGGCTGATTGGAGAAAATTGAAGCAGCAATGCGCGGATTTGAGAGTTGTGAGGAGGTTTGAGCGTGTGATACAAGCAAAAACGCCTCCATGCTTGCTTCCTCTACTTCCAATTCTGCCCACCAAGAATCAAATGGATCTGCTGCTGCCGCCACATACGCCCACTCAAATACCGTCTATCCAATCTCACAATTATTAATCTTATTAGGTCCAATTCTTGACACAATAATTGTGGCAGCATCCCGTCGGGCTCCACTCCATAGCTTACCACGCAAGCTCACGCTTGCTTGCGCTCGCTCTCTCTTTTTGCTTTTCTCTCTCTTTCTCTCTCTCTCTCTCTCTCTCTCTCATATGCATGAGAAAGGGAAAACTGAGTAAAAGTGCTTGTATAGAGTATAGAGGATATTCTGAGAATATGTTGCACTTAAAAAGCTTTAAAAATGCCCACATCATCCATCCCAAACTTCATTGCAAGTTTTCATCAAAACAAAGACTTGCTTTTTTGGGTTTCCCAAGCTTTAAGCCAATGGCAAGTCTAGGCTTAACTTACCCTAATCAAAGACTTGCTTTTTTGGGTTTCCCAAGTTTTAAGCCAATGGCAAGTCCAGGTTAGCTTACCCTAATCGGAGAGCCTCCACAGATGGATGTTGCCTCCATCGACCTAGCCCCCACCTGACCTTTGGATACTAAAAAAATGCACGCTTTATCTCCAAGGGTGTTGGAGTCTTGGTGGATGGATGTTGCCTCACCCATCCATTTTATTATATGGACTGTAAGAATTAATCAACATGTAATTTTTGTGTATGAAATTTTTTCACTATGGAATGGATTTCTCTTTTAGTTTGAAAACTTTGAAGGAAACATTCCATCATGACGATGTTTTAAATATCATTTCGAATGTTGCATAGAGAATGTTGAGCCAAAATCCTTGTGTGTTCAGTTCGACAAAGTATTCGGATCTGATAGGCATACTTTATACAACGAGGGAATGCTTGCACCATAGTTTCGTTGCCCAATCATTGTTTCCATTTTTTTTCCCAAAAAATACTAGCATCATTCAATTTAATTATTCGTGGTAATATCCTTATTGGTGGGCAAGGAGATGTAATAAGGAGACAATAGAGATTCACAATTTCAGGAAGCCATCGTTGGGAGCATATTCCTCAAGTAAACTCATCTGGGAACAATTGCTTAGGAGATGTTGTAGTATATGTGATTGATAATTATATAGAATTGATATTAAATAACTCACACTTTGAAATTATTCTATGTATTGCCTCAAGCTAGGATCCCATCACAACACTACGTAGGCCACTATCCATATGAGCCTCTACAGAACACCTACGAAAGCATCCGTCTTGAGAGTATATCTTTTACTTGATGTGGATATTGATGTGTGGAAGACCGATACTTGGAAGATACGCAACTCTTTTTATTTACCAAGGGCAAACATAGACACTACCAAACGACATGCCAAAAGTTAAAACTTTAGGTGAACAAGAACCATCCATGTATGGAAGATCTACATGCAGATCTCATATACATGCAAAATGTTCAAGATCAAGTGGGGGGAACTACATGGATGCACATGACAGACAGGTAATCCAACTTCCCTATCAAGATAGTCGAGATCAAGAACAATGGATTGCTAAGACATTTTCTATACAGAAGCATGATTCAAATGACCAAGTCTATAATGCCAAGGTAAATTCTTATTTATTTGAATAGAAGTACTGAGTGCCTGACTAGAGGCAGAAAAGCAATGACTTAATCTATACAAGTATCCATGCCTCTTTCCAAGTGCTAGGATCTTGCTTGTCCTATCGACTACTTTACATTGATCACATTCGAATTCTACTTTGTGTCCTAGATCTGTAATTCTGCTTACAAAGAGTAGATTTGTCAACGGATTCGGTACATGTAGGACATTCGAAAGTAGCTTAGATTGATCATTTGCAAAATTCAATCTTACTGTACCTTCACCTTTGATAGCTTGTGTGCTATTGTCGCCCAGGTGAACATATTGTTTGGTACTGTAAGGCGTATAGGACTCGAAGCAGCCGATATGGCTGGTCATGTGCTGTGTGGCTCCGAAATCTAGAAACCAGAGTTGTTGTTGGATGCTTCTCTTGGCTAGTTATGAAGGCATTCTAATCCGCTTCTTGAATGGGTTGTGGTGCTTCTGCAGCTGCATTTGCCATCTGATTCAACTGTCCCTTGCTATTGTTCTTCGCTTGTAGTATCCGACAATCTTGAATCTCATGGTTGTTTCTTTTGCAATATCTACAAAACAACTTTTTCTTTGTCGGCGGATTTGACTACTCTTGATGTTGTGTTGGTTTCTGATTTTGCTTCAATGGCTTCGGGCCTTTCTTCTTCTACTTTGTTGAGCCTCTGCTGGTGTACAAGGCGTGAGAGTCAGTAGTCGAGGAACTGGAGGCTTTGTTTTTTGAGTGTCTTCCTGCAACAACATTGCAATGACTCTTGAAAGAGTCAAATCTAGGTGTGTCATAATGATTATCACCCAATTGTCGTATGAGCTTGGCAAGCTTGATAGCAATGTCATTACTGTGTCTTGATCGTCAATGACAGATCCGACAACGACCATTTGCTTCAGCAGGTTCTTGAATTGGTTGATGTGTTTTTGTAGGGAATCACCATTTGCCATCTTGAGGGAGTAAAATTTCTTCCTGAGATGTAGCTTGGAAGGTATACCTCGCACTTCGTATAATGTGCTCAAGATGTCCCAAACTTTCTTGGATGTCTGAGCTTCAGACACATGGCCTATCTGAGTGTTTGAAATGTTGAGGATGATCAGTGCGAATGCTTTGCCATCCTTCAGAGATTGCTACATCATCGGCTTCGAGTCTTGCCTCTGCACCTGTAACAACGTCATACAACTCCTTAGCTATTAGCACAATTCTCATCTTAAATTTTCATAGATGGTAATTGGCTCCATCAAGCTTGTCCATGATAGGACTGGCTTTCCCTTGGAAATCCATGTGGACGATTAGTCTAAGTGATAGTGGTAACTATCAGTGCCTTAAGAATGAAAATCTAGTGCAAACTTATAGGACAAGAAAACAGTTATCCTATCGGCTAGTAGGATCTGGTTTTGTGGGAAGCTTATCAGGCTATAGAAATAGCCATGAAATGAGACTGCTTAAGGAATCAGATAATCTCTGATACCATGCTGGGGAATGATAGAGAATTTTCCTCGGTGCGTGCAGCACTACTGATAACTAAGCAGGCGAACACAAGATAAATTTAGAGCTTAATGCACGGGGGTAGTGGAAGCAATGACAATGAAGAGATAACATGATCACCATCATGCATAAAATTGAGACAATGTTCATGCCACATGAACATGAGAGTGTTGGAAAATAAGCTGTGCATAAGTGGAATAACTATTTGACATTGATTATCGACTGTGATTGTCAATAGTAGTGATAGCTAATGTGATAACAAAACCGATTTGCTTAAATCACAAGTACAACTATACTATCATTACAAGTGTGAAAAATGAATGACAAAATGATCATGTGCCAGTATTTAGAATCAAAACTCAAATCAGAATCATCATGAATAATAGAAATAGTGGAGTCGAAATAAAAGTCGATATGTCAAAAGTAATTTCACTCTTACACAAACTGTAAGCTCGATAGCAGATAGAGAGGAGAAGAGGAAAAATGACTTATCAAATTAACAACTTAAAACTAAACAAATCTAATGATCTATTTATAGTTTTTGATGGCACAACCCTAACGGAACACACCATCATCCATGTGGTAGGTGCCACGTGGGACTACGAGATTGGACCCGAAATGTAGCAGATAAGACTCCACAATACAATCTTGTTTTAGTCAAGTTTGGAACCCTTGACAATGTGTTAACTTGCATATTTTTCAATAATCCCTGGATATTGTTTCGACAATACGTGTATTTCTGTAGACAATCTAGACAACTTCAACTTTGCTTGATAATGCGAGTAAAAATGTAGAATAGTTCCACATTACAAATGATTTCAAGATTGAAAATTAATAGAGAGAACATAAGATACCAAGAATAGATAGATCATCAAAATGCCTTTGCATAACATCTTTTGAATTCTAGCTTGAGCCTTTCCAAACTTTTGTTGATTAGGCCCTTCCATTCTTTGTCACCACCAAGATCCATGATAAGGCCTTCCTCTTTTTGGTCCACACCAAGATCCACCAAACACCTACCAAGAGTAGAATATTGAAGAATAGAAGCCACCATATCAAGGTTAGAACACAAACTTTCTTTTCTCTCCCTAGGTGCACTCCTTACATTAGGCGTTGGATATGTTAATGATTTAACTTCATTAACATTCACAATATCAACAACCTTAGGACATGGTTCAACAAAATTTTCTCTCTCTTTTTCACTCTTATTTTCGCTCTTATTTTCACTCCTCTCATGAGTAAATCCCTCACCAAGGATGACATCTCTATAAGCAACAACACTCTTCTTTTATGGAAAAACACACCTATATCTCAAGTTACTTTTCCATCACAAACTACAAAAACACTTTTTGTAGTTGTCACATCCTCAATAGATACATCCTCCAGAAAAATGTATGCATGACAAGTACTAAAAAAGTTTCCCAAAACATGAAACCGTTGTGATATCTTGCCAACTAATGCCTCTCTTAGCAAACAATTCAAGACATACTTAGCACAACCAATATCCTCACCAAAGTAAGACAAATACAGAAATACAAATAATGTCCTACTTTTTCTCTCATCTACCCCATCTAGAAGTATGCTTGAAGGTGAGAATTGGTTATCTCTTGAGCTAGAAATGTTTGAAGACACGTTGCAAATATATTCAATATCATGTAGAGTTTTTCCCTTTGTGTTACTTTGACTCCTCATCATCTCCTTGATGAAGACCTTCACATCCAACACATAAACTTTGCCTTTGGATTGCCAACATGATTTTTGCTTGTTTTTTCATGAAATTGGATGGTAGGAGGTTGTAGAACATCAATTAAAGTTGGAAGAAGATGAATCATAGTCTTTTGAAGCTGTCCTTGAAGTTAGAGCCAAAGATTCCAGCAATTTGGTTTGTAGGAAGTAAAAAATGAGGCAAAAATTGACCAATTTTGGTTAATTATAAGGGGTGGATTTCTCTAAATCCATAAGAGGATCATTCTGGATTTTTTACAGTATGAATGGTGATCCTTTTTACCTTCCTAGCAAGCTATCAGTCCTATAAATTAATGGGTAGAGGTAGAGCTTATGTTTCAATTCCATCAAGTTTGCGGCAATTTTGACTTCTAGAAATCAAGAATTCATGGTTCTCAACCCATACTGCTTCATAGGATTTGTATGAAGGCTTCATGGAACTCTTAGAGACCATTTAAGACTATTTGGATCATCACTTTTAGGCTTGATTGAGTGTTTGCAAGATGTTTGAAAAAATGTGCCCTCCTACAGTTTTTTTGGTTGTTCTGAACTCACACGTATGAATCGTAGGTGGCAAGCTAATATGGCAAGAGTCTTGTTCACTAGGTCTCCCTCTGTACTGAGCTTTACAACACCCAATTTGGTGTTCTGTAGCCAAAGTTATGATCATCTGAAGTTTTGCAATTTTGTGAGCAAAATTGGTAGAATTTCGAATTGTTCTGATTGCCTACAAGTTAATTTCCTAATTTGAGGTACTGTGCTTGCATGGAATCTCTACATGTTGATTTTTAGAGTGATTTTGACATGCATGTGTGGCTTAGATCTGTTTTGAGTGGCTACGCGCATGTGCTCTGACTAATAGATACAAAATTGGGTTTTATAGCTGGCAATTTTTGTAGAACTAGATTTTACATAAAATTTCGTAATAGTGAAAAAAGTTTAATGTCGCATGTCTTGCATGCCTGATGGACATTAATGTAGTAAGGTTAAGAATCAAACAGTGTATTGAATTTTCGATTTCGATTGCTTAATAACTGATGGTGGTTTTTTACGAGTTTCTAAAAACGTAAAATTATTAAAAATTAAAAAATTGAAAGTGCGAAAACTCAATTTTTTTAGTTTTTCCAGTTTCTTGAATTATCTATAAAAATGACTAAAAATAGTTATTTGACCATGTTGGAGTCAATTTCAGTCAGTTTTGGTCAATTGTGCTTCGCTATAACTTAATTTGATATTAACTAGATTTAATAATTTACAAGATAGATAAATCGAGATGGCCAAAGAAACTTCAAATCAAGCTACAAATCCAGGTGCACCATCTTACATGGTGAATTGTCAGCATTTGAGTACGGCGCTCAATGATATGAATAATCGTAATCAGATGAGAGATCAGCAAATGGAGGTTCTGTTGAATCAAGTCAAATTGATGTCTTCACCCAATTTCGGTTTTCATCGGAGGTTTATGTGGGGGAGAAGAAGGAGAAGAAACCTGAAGTCATCAAGGACTGGTTGGCCAAGTGGAGTAATTACTTCAATCTGCACGGAGTTCTTGGTGAGAAGAAAATTGAAAGCGTCGTGTTGTTTTTACACGACAAAAGCGTCATCGTGGTGGCGAGATTTACCGGTGAAGCCAACTACTTGGGATGCGTTTGCGGAAGTTTTCAAAAAAGCTTTTGTAATTGTTGACGACGTTGACTACTACCTGAAATTCGTGAACTGTAGAATGGGTAGAAATAGTTTAGACTCTTATATCCAGGAATTCATGGATCTATGAAATAGGGTTCCATCATTCGATGCAAAGTTGACACTTTGGTAGTTTGTCCTAGGTTTGCCAGCCGACTATTAGAACGAATGCAGGTGAAATGTGCTTCAAAGCCTCGAGGATGCATTTCGGATCGCGAAAGCATATGATTTCACAATGGTGGCATCCCAGAAGCTGTTTGCACAAATTCCAACCACTTTGAAAACCAAGAAGGGTAAGAAGCACGATCCAAGCAAAATATTTTGACGAATTAGACCAAGCAGCGTCGGAACCCGAGAAACCAAAGAGGAAAGGATTTAAGAAATCTATGTCCCAGAAAAAGGCTAAGAAAGAGAACTTATGTTTTGTCTGTAAGAAGTCTGGACATATGATGAAATTTTGTCCAGAAAGGAAGAAAATATCTGTCCACATGATTCAGATCCCAGGTGGCAATGGTAAGACTTTGGAAATTAACTTGACTTATTGTGAGTGTGAATGTTCTTTCAGTACTACTTCTCTCTTGCCTAATGAATTCTTTCATTTAACTGGCACAGTTAAAGATCAAGAAGTGAGTATTATATTGGGGAGAGTGGTTCAACTCATAATTTTGTTAATTCTCGTCTTGTGCATAAACTCAGCTTTGAAATTGAAGCCAGCAATCATAGATATAAAGTTTATCTAGCTTCAGGAGCAGGGTTGGAGACTTGAAACGTAAAAGTCTTGAAGCTCCCAGTTTTGATGCAAGGACACACGGAATTGACTAATTTTCATGTTTTAGACCTAGCCCGTACTGATTTAATCTTAGGCTATGAATGGTTATTTAGTAAATCACCTTCTCTGTTGATTGATTTTGAGAAGCATGTTCTCACTTTCAAGGAGGGTGATAAGGTAGTTACATTATTTGGCAGTAATTTTGTACATCCGTTGGATCGGATTTCTACAGTTAATGAAATGGAAGCATTGGATTATTTTGAGTATGAAGTTTTTTCAATATGTGCTATTCCAGTTGTGGATGTTCCTAAAATGAATCTAAATGGCTACAAATTCTCAGCAATTCTTAACTCGGTAATTTAGATCATGAACAAGCAATGCAAGAACTAATTATAGATGACTTTAGGGATGTTTTGTTAAAAATTCACAATTCTAGCTTGACTAGTTTTGGTCATATGACTTGTAAATAGTTAGATGGTCATGATGTGGCTTGTCACACGTGCCAAATAGCATAGGATTCCATTCATAAGGATGCTCTCAAGTAGACCTAAGTGTTAGAACCTTTGGAATGAGTCCAAATTATGCTTAGATACAAGGGAGAAAAAATAGGAGCTATTTTTGGTAATTTCTGCATTGTTGAGGGATCTCTAAGATTCCAACCCTAACTTGGTAGGGATGAAAGATCCACCAAAATTAGCATTAGGGATAGGTTTAGGGCTACTCATACCTGCCCAAAATCGTGATGGATCATGTATATATAGGTGATGATATCTCACCAAAATCAATCAAGCAATTTCATGTTTTTTCTCTCATAATGGTGCAATTGCTCTCTATGTTCATAATTGTTTGAGTACTTGTGATTACTAATGATTATAGGATTGAATGTAGGTCTGGTGTACAGTACTCAGACTGTGGGAGGCCGTACTTTCACACGTGTGAAGCCTTCTTCAAGGATTTGGGCCATTTAGTGAGGTTCAAGCATAGATTTTTGATGGATTTTGATGGTTCAACTTGTGCTAATCTTATGAAATCATAATCTATTGTTTCCCTCATCATTTCAAGTGTTTTAGGATCCTTATTTGCTGTAATTTTTACATGGTATCAGAGCCTAAAGGCTGAAATGAGCTAAATCCTTGGTTTTCATTCAATTTGATCACAATTTTTGATCTAAATCTTGTGTAGATTGGATCTTAGCATCTAGTATTGATTCTAGAACTCAAAGTGAGTCAAATACATTGGAGATTGGTGTTGTGTGACTTAATTTGCAGGTGTTTAGGTGTCTAAAACCAGAGGCAAAGTTGAGTTCAATTCACATTACCAAGATAGCAAGTTTTGCTTGCTCCAAGCATTGATTTCTAAGCGAGTTTTGGAGGTGATTTCATAGAGGAGGCTTTCTAGCATTCAAGGAGAAGGAAGATAAGAGTTTTGGGGACTCTTCAAGGCTGTTCTAAGGTGTAGTAGGCACCTCCTAAAGTGATTTAGGTTCAGTCCAACCATTGCTTGACTTATGCACCAAATTAGATCAATTTTTCATCAATTTTGATCATTTTTTGCTTGTGATTGGATAGTAGATTGTGTTGCATCCTCATTAAGTTCCATTTAGATCTTTTACAAGTGATTTTGGAAGTATATTAGGTTGCTAAAATTCACTCTTGATCAGATCATTTGGAAGCTTTAATGTTCTTTATAGAAAGAGGGGCAATTCTACTAGTATTGTCTACTTCAATCAAGCAAGTGCATTGTTTCTAGTATTCTATGATTTGATTTTGTTAGAGATCATTCTTAGATCTTTATAGGAAGTCTATTACTGATCTTTTCAGGTCCCTAAGAAGTGGGATAAGGTAGACCTTCAATCATATCAATAGAAGTAACCTTCATTTGTGTCAAGTCCTTGATTAGGAGACTAGATGGCATCTATAAATGCATATCTTTTGGATACTAATGAAAGGCTCAACAAAACTAACTATTACATATGGAAAGTTAGAATGGAATCCATCATGATCATGCAAGATCTGATGGAAATTGTAAATGGTAAGGAGGGTGAACCTATTCATCCTCAAGAAAAAGCCAAATACATCAAGAGGTGCAATGTTGCACTACATTGCATAAAAATGAATGTTGCAAATGAACTCTTAAGAGAGGTAGGAGATTGCACTTCAGCTCAAGATGCTTGGGAGACTTTGCAAAAGGTCTATGAATCCAAGAACCAAACTAGAATGTTAGCTTTGAAGAATCAAATCTATAGAAGCTATCAAAAGAAAGGAGAGAGTGCACATACTTTTGTCCTAAGAGTAAAGGAATTGAACAAAGAGCTAGCCTTTATAGGTGATCCTATCAAGGATGAAGAGCTTGTTCAACTCATATTGAATGGACTAAGCTTTGAATTTGACAATTTGGTTCAGGGATATGCAATTATGGGTAAGCTACCCATACTTGAAGAACTCCAAGGCACACTCATGGCCGAGGAATCAAGAAGGAGCCAAATGCAAGAGAGGATGGATAGGCTTTCCATCCAAGGTGGAGATGACCAAGCTCTCTTCACCAAAGGCAAAGGCAAGTCCAAAGGCAAAGTATCAACATTCAAGAAGTCTACAAAGCTTGAGGATCAAGAAGGACCCTCAAAGGCATCTCCATCAACCACCAAAGTCAAGAAGGACAAATCAAAGCTGAAGTGCTACTATTGTAGCAAGATGGGGCATTATGCCTCGGAATGCTTCAAGAGGAAGCAAGATCAAAGCCAAGCCAACATGAGCAAAGATGAGGAGAGTTCACATGAGGACTCTCTCATGATGTCCATATTTTCTTCAACAAGCTTCAAAGGAGAAGATCCTTGGTGGATTGACTCGGGTGCTAGTTCACACATGACTAGTAAAAGGGAGTTTTTCTCTTCTCTCTTATCTTATGATGGACCTATAAAGTCTATCTATACAGCAAATGATGAAGCTTGTAAGATTGAAGGAGTTGGTAGAATTTCCCTTTGCTTAGGATCTTCCAAAAAGATCAACATAGAAGGTGTTTTGTACATTCCTACAATAACAAAGAATCTACTAAGTGTTGGCCAAATGGTAGACAATGGTTTCAATGTTGACTTTGCTTCAAATGAATGTTTCATCAAGAAGAAGGGTAAGATAGTGGCTAAGGGCACTAGACTTGGCAAACTTTCTAAGTTGGATGCATTTGTGGATACTAATGTTGTCATGTTGGCCGAGAAGAGCAAGATATCTACTTTTACTTTATGGCACAAAAGACTTGGACATGTCAACTCGGGTTCCATGGAGGCTATGATCAAGGAGGAGTATGCTTTAGGCCTACCAAGGTCTATTGGGAAGGAAGACAAGGTTTGTGAAGCTTGTGCCTTATCCAAGGCACATAAGAAGGTGTTTCCTAACTCCATCACAAAGTCATCTCATCCTCTTGAACTCATACACTCAGATGTGCACATTGCTAGCACCAAATCTAATGGAGGTTCATCCATGTTTTTAACCTTCATTGATGACTACTCAAGATATTGTTGGGTGTTCTTACTTTCCTTCAAGTCTCAAGTATTTGATACTTTTGTAAAGTTCAAGTTGTTTGTGGAAAAGCATCGTAATCATAGCATCAAGATTCTTAGAAGTGACAATGGTGGAGAATTCATCTCCAATGAGTTCAAGGCCTTTTGTGAGGAGGAAGGGATCAAGAAAGAGACTTCTTGTCCTTACACTCCTCAACAAAATGGAGTTGCTGAAAGAAGGAATAGAACATTATGTGAATGTTCTAAGGCTTTAAGATTAGATGCTTGTTTGCCCAAATCCTTTTGGGGTGAGTCTCTTGTATGTGCAAACTACTTGATGAATAGGTTGTCTTGCAAAGCAATTGAAGGCAAAACTCCTTATGAGATGTTGTATGGAAAGAAACCCAATCTTAATCACTTGAAAGTTTTTGGGTGTATATGTTATGTGCATGTGCCATTGGAAACAAGAACCAAGGAGGATCCATCTTCCACAAGAGGGATCATGCTTGGATATGCAAGCTCAAGCAAGGGCTACAAAGTCTATCTCCCATCCTTGAACAAATTTGTTGTTTCAAGGGATGTCATCTTTGATGAACATCATATGCATATGCTTGAAGAAGGCTCAAGTGCTCCAACAATCAAGAAGAAGATGGTCGAGGAGCAAGATCTTGGTTTTAAGGAGGAGCTCATGGAGGAGCAAGCACCAAACCCACCTATCACACCAAGGAGATCTTCAAGGGCAAAAGTGGAGCCATCAAGGCTCACATATCAAGGCAAAGGACAGCAAGTTGAGGGTATCTCATGCACTTCTTATGCTTTATCTAGTTTTGAAGAACCATCTAATGTTGAAGATGCATTGAACTCCAAAGAATGGTATAAAGCTATGTTGGATGAGTATGATGCCTTGATTGAGAATGAAACTTGGTTGCTTGTTGAGAGACCTCAAAGGAATGTAATAGGATGCAAGTGGGTCTTCAAGCTTAAGTTGAATGCAAATGGGAGTGTTAACAAACATAAAGCAAGATTAGTTGCAAAAGGTTATGCTCAAGAGAGAGGGATAGACTATGAGGAAACTTTTGCACCCGTGGCCAAGATGGTCACAATAAGGCTAATCATTGCACTTGCATCACATTTTGGATGGATTCTATGTCAAATGGATGTCTCTAATGCTTTCTTGAATGGTTTTTTGGAAGAGGATATCTATATGGAGCAGCCACAAGGGTTCATCAAGCATGGAATGGAGAACAAAGTATGCCATCTCCAAAGAAGCATCTATGGCTTGAAGCAAGCCTCGAGATCTTGGAATTCAAGACTACATTGCTATCTTATTTCACTTTCTTTTGTTCAAAGTGAATATGATCCCACTCTTTACATTAAGTTTGATGATGTTGGTATTGTACTTTTACTCATTTATGTAGATGACATCATCATTAGTGGAAATAGTGTTGATGGTATTGAAAAAATCAAGATAGATCTATCCTTAGAGTTCAAGATGGTAGATCTAGGGTGTCTTCACTTCATCTTAGGCATAGAAGTACTTAGAGGGTCTGATTTTATCTTTATAAGTCAAGTAAACTATGCTCAAAGTCTTTTGAAGAAGTTTAAGATGGAAGTATGCAAAAGTGTTGACACACCAATGGAGCAAGATGTAAAAGTGCCAAATGAAGATGATGAAAGATCCTTCATGGACATCACTTTGTTTAGGCAACTTATAGGTTCCTTAATGTGGATCACTATAACTAGACCAGATCTTAGCCTTTAGTGTATGTAGGTTGAGCCAATCCATGCAAAAGCCATTGAATATCCATTGGAAAAAGGCTAAGAGGATTCTAAGATACATCTCGGGTACATTGGATTTTGGGATTCTATATAGAGGAGATGTGATTAACCTTCATGCATTTAGTGATTCAGATTTTGCAGGGGACAAGAGGGATAGGAAATCAACAAGTGCCTATTCAACTTTCATAGGAGAAGTTGTGGTTTCATGGCTTTCAAAAAAGCAAGAAACTATATCTCTATCTTCAACCGAGGCCGAGTACAAAGCTTTGACAACCACTACAAAGGAGGTACTTTGGATCAAGAGATTATTGGTGGAACTAAAGATCATGGATTCAGATGAGGCACCAATCATCTACAATGACAATATATCAACCCAACACCTTGCATCTAACCCAATCTTCCATGCAAGATCTAAGCACATTGAGATATGCCATCACTTTGTGAGAGAAATGGTGCAAGCCAAGGAGATTGCTTGGGAGCATGCTCCAAGCAATGAATGTGTAGCTGATCTACTTACTAAACCACTTCAAAAGACACCTTTTATGAAGTTCAGATCATCACTTGGAGTGATTAGTAAAGCAATGATTGAACCGAGCTAGATAGTGAGGAGGAGTGTTAAAAATTCACAATTCTAGCTTGACTAGTTTTGGTCATATGACTTGTAAATAGTTAGATGGTCATGATGTGGCTTGTCACACGTGCCAAATAGCATAGGATTCCATTCATAAGGATTCTCTCAAGTAGACCTAAGTGTTAGAACCTTTGGAATGAGTCCAAATTATGCTTAGATACAAGGGAGAAAAAATAGGAGCTATTTTTGGTAATTTCTGCATTGTTGAGGGATCTCTAAGATTCCAACCCTAACTTGGTAGGGATGAAAGATCCATCAAAATTAGCATTAGGGATAGGTTTAGGGCTACTCATACCTGCCCAAAATCGTGATGGATCATGTATATATAGGTGATGATATCTCACCAAAATCAATCAAGCAATTTCATGTTTTTTCTCTCATAATGGTGCAATTGCTCTCTATGTTCATAATTGTTTGAGTACTTGTGATTACTAATGATTATAGGATTGAATGTAGGTCTGGTGTACAGTACTCAGACTGTGGGAGGTCGTACTTTCACACGTGTGAAGCCTTCTTCAAGGATTTGGGCCATTTAGTGAGGTTCAAGCATAGATTTTTGATGGATTTTGATGGTTCAACTTGTGCTAATCTTATGAAATCATAATCTATTGTTTCCCTCATCATTTCAAGTGTTTTAGGGTCCTTATTTGCTGTAATTTTTACAGTTTTTCCATCTGAATTACCTCATGGTTTACCACCGTTTAGGGACCACAAGATTGAGCTAATTCCAGGGAGTCAATCTATCTCTAGACAACCTTATAGCTTTTATCAGAAAGAGGAGACAGAGATTTCAAATCAAATAGAAAACTATCTAAGGATGGGACATATACAACCTAGTAAATCACCATGGGGCGCTCCTGTTCTTCTTAAAGCGAAGAAATATGGAGGTTTTCGGATGTGTGTAGATTACAAGGGGCCTAATAAAGTGACTATTAAAAATAAATATACATCACCTAGGATGGATGACCTTGTAGATCGCTTGGGTGGAGCACGGTATTCCACAAGATAGATCTCAGAATAGGGTACCATCAAATAAGAATTAAGTCAAAAGATGTCCAAAAGACAGGATTTTGTTCTCGATTTGGTCATTATGAATTCTTAGTGTTGCCATTTGGATTAATGAATGCTCCAGCAACATATCAACAAATGATGAACGATTTATTTAGTCCATATTTGGGAAAGTTTGTGGTTGTATTCATAGACGATATTCTTGTTTACAGTAGATCCTTGGTGAAACATGTAGAACACTAAAAATCGTCTTCATGAAACTCCGTCGAGAGTTACTCTACGCTAAAGAGTCCAAGTGTGAATTCTTTAAGCAAGAGTTACTTTATCTTGGTCATAAGATCACAGTAAATGGAATCAAGATTGATGAGGATAAGATCAAGATTGTGATTGAGTGGCCAATTCCAGGAACTGTGAGGCAAGTAAATTCATTTTCAGGTTTTACACTTTTCTTCAAGAGATTTATTGAGGATTATACTAAGTTAGCAGCACCTCTTAATATCTGACAAAGGGATTTGTTAATAAAGAGAAAAAGATGAATCAACCTAGTCCACTTGTTGTTTGGAACGAGGAATTGAATCAATGTTTTGAGAAACTTAAAATAGTGATTGTTTCAGCTCCTATGTTACAAATTGCAAATCCAGATTTACCTTACGTCGTGAGAACGGACACAAATGATGTTGCAGTTGGAGCAGTTCTATTACAAATGGATAGGCCACTAGTGTTTGAGAGCAAAAAACTCACTGGTCCTCAGTTGCGTTATACTACACAAGAAAAGAAATTGTTTGTTGTAATCCATGCACTTAAAACCTGGAGACACTACCTGTATGATAGTAAGTTTGTAGTGTATACAGATCACCAGCCTCTTAAGTACTTTTGTAACCAACATGATCTTCAGGGGAGAAAAGTTCGATGGGCTAAATTGATGCAGGAATTCGATCACGAAATCTGTTACATAAGAGACATCTCTAATCAAGTTGCAGATGCTCTTAGTTGGAGTTGTCATTCACTCAGATTTCTACGAATCTATATCTTTCATTGAGAGAAAAATATGAATCAGACTCCCATTTTGGTCACATTTGGAAGAACCGGAAGAAATGTGGACAATGTTGATTTAGAAACACAGGGGACTCAACTAACTAAGAAAGATAAGAAGATTGTGGAACAGTTCACCATTCGAGATGGATTACTATCAAGGAATGGAAAAGTTTGTGTACCTGGTGATGATGAGCTCAAACGTAAGATTTTGTTTGAACGTCATGACATACCCTGTGTAGGACATCCCGGTATACACAGGACTCTGGACTTGGTTAAAAGAGAATTTTATTGGCCAACGCTCAAGCCATATGTCGAGTCATATGTTGTTAAATGCAAGCCCTATCAACTAGCAAAGGCTGGTGGTTTGTTGCATCCGTTAGATATCCCTGACAAGAAATGGAAGAGCATATCTATGGATTTTGTAGTTGGACTTCCAAAGACCCAACGAGAAAATGATTCTATTTGGGTTGTAGTAGATCAGTTAACTAAGTTACCTACATTCATGCCAGTCAAGTCAACTATAAAGGCTTTTGAATTGGCCAGGTCTTTGTTGAGAGATTATTTCGCTTGTATGGTTTGCCAAGTGACATTGTTAGTGATAGAGATCCTAAGTTCACAGGTCACTTTTGGTTAGCAGTATTCCATAAACTTGAAACTTTTTGAGTTTAAGTTCTTCTGATCATCCTGAATTAGATGGCCAGACAAAAAGGACTAATCAAACTATGGAAGATATCTTGAGAACGTATGTTTCTCACAAGCAATCTCATTGGGAAGGTTATCTCCCATCGGTCGAGTTTGTATACAATAGCAGAAAACATTCTACTACAGGTTACAGTCCTTTTATGCTGATGTACGATTTCAACCTAGATCTCCAGTAAATGTTGAAATGAAGACTATTAAGGTCCATAAGGTTGCTGATTTTTTGCATGATATGCAAGAGATGTTGCAAGTGGTTCAGGATAGTATCCGAAGTGCTCAAATAGAAATAAGCACTATGCCGATCTTAAGAGATCTCCAAGAGATTTTAAAGTTGATAACTGGGTATATCTTAGGATTCCAAAAGATTCTAAGACATTACGTACAGGAAAGCATTATAAGCTGGCTACTTGTTATTTCAGGACTGTACGTATGATTGGTTCTTTGGCGTATAAACTCGATCTTCAAGGAAAATTGATTGCGCACCCAGTGTTTCATGTAAGTCATTTAAAACTAAGTTTACATCATGGTGATACAGTTGGATCTGATGAAGATTTATCAAATTTGGAAGATTTGTCGCTTAGTGTACCTTTGGAACATGAGAAAGTACCTCTCCTTTTATGGCAAGGAGGGTCTTCCATAAGTATCTACTAGCTTATGGGACTAATCTGTTTCTAGCATTTCTAGAACTTCTAACTTAGGATTTCGAACTTCAAAGTGCGAAGTCGTTGAAGTCCACCAATTCCAACTGTTCCTTCATAGCGGAACGTGCGGCTTGTGCATCTGCTACAGCCTCATCCCTTCCGGCTTTGAGGTTATCAATGGTATGCTGCATGTTGGATACCTTCAGTTGGAGCTGGTTCTAGAGGTGGAGTAGCATTTGCTACTGTTGATTATAATTTGTGAGGTTCTGGATCTGCAACTGTTGTTGTTTGTTTTTCTCTTCCAGCCTTGTTTTTTCTTTCTGAAGGTCCGCCATAGCACCATCGTTAAATTGTTGCATAGTATATTGTCCCCCCTCAGGGTGTCGAATAGATTGTATTGAAGCTCATTCACCAACCATACCGCTTTTTGGGCTGCAAGGGGTAAATGCTCCCAAGGACCAATGTCAGGGAGTGTGCATGTGTAGTTAGGATATGGCATTAGGTTAAATGGTAGAAAATCAAGAGTAGGGTTAGATGGAGATGTATGAAAGGCAGGTGGAGGTGATTGAGGGTTGATGGGTAAAAAAGGTGGAGAAATACTGTGTGGCGGAGATGCGTGGATTGGGTTAGTGGTGACGGAGGTTGATGGAAGTACGGTGAGTAATTGTCATGCAAAATCATCTACATTGACTGTGGAGTCAAGTTGGGTGATTTGTGGTTTTCTCAAAGAAGACCAATGGCATACTTGGATGCATCGGTATGCACATGGAATTCTTCGACCTCAAGGGAAAAGGCAAAGCCCATGTAGCCAACTTGTCTGACTTGTCCAACATATTGAACTTTGAGGTTTCTTAATTGACTATTCCCATTGAAGGTCCAAGCTCATCTACTTTCGATGAACAACATATCAACGATGAATCTGAAGATGATGATGTTGCAATTCAGCAACTATAGTATGATGAAAATGATCAACTTCCTCTAGTCCCCAGAAGATCATCAAGAACTAGCAGACCACCTATCAAGTATATCGACGAGTCTGTAGCCTACCTTGTTCAGGAGCCGACGACTGTCGAAGAGGCACTTAGTCAGCCCGATTTCGATCTCTAGAAAGAAGCTATGGATAAAGAGTACTCATCTCTTATCAAGAACCAGACATGGACGATTGTCGAATAACTTGCCAGTAGAAATGTAGTTTATTGCAAATGGATTATCAAAGTCAAGTACAAAGTAGATAGAAGCATTGACAGAAGAAAAGCTTGATTTGTCGCCAGAGGATTTTCTCAGGTATACAATGTCGATTACACTGAAACCTTCAGTCCAGTAGTCAAGCATTCATTATTCAACTTTTATTATCATTTGCTGCTGCACAAAATTTGAAAATACATCAAATGGATTTGAAGACAACATATCTCACTTTATACGTGGACGACACATTGCTTTTTGGCAACAGTATCGATGTGATAAAAGAAGACAAATCAATGCTATCTTCCGAATTCAACATGACCGATCTGGATGAAGTTCATTTCTCCCTTGGTATTCAGATCCATAGAGATAGAAATCGAAAGTTGATCTAAATTACTCTATAGAGGTACATCTACAATATGTTAGTTAGATATAATCTAGTTAATTGCAAAGGACCAGTGTCCTCGAACAATTGAAGAGAAGGAGCAAATGCATGAGTATCCTTACCATTTGATAATAGGATCTCTTATGTACGCAATGATCTGTACCAGGCCAGACATAGCTTTTGCAGTCAGCTCCCTAAGTCAATTTATGACTAGCCCTAATATAACACATTGGAAGACTCTTATCATAGTCATGAGATATCTTCGAGCTAGTATGGACTTTTGCATTTGTTATGGAGCAGTCGACAATGACAAACTCAATTTATTCAACGGTTATACAGATGCAAGTTGGGCAGGAGATATAGACACACGTAAATCTACTTCTAGTTTTACATTCTTCCTCAACCATGGTCCCATTTTCTGGAATAGTCACAAGCAATCTTCGATAGCTCTATCTTCTACAAAATCAGAGTATGTCGCAGCCTCACAAGCTATAAAGAAAACAATTTGTTCCACAATCTTCTTATCTTTCTTTGTTAGTTGAGACTGTTATGTCCATGACCAGTACATAGGATTCGGTATACTCCTAGTCTTGGATACATAGTACTCCAATAAAACAAGCTATTAGTTATTCCATGTCATACTGGACATGATCCGAAAGTAACTAATATCCTTATGAGGCCCAGTACACACTAAATGGAATTAGTACAAGGTTTAGGACAGGTGCATGTGTAGAGTTATCAATAGCAATTCTATAAATAGAGAATCTAAGCATAGAGAATCTACTCTGGAGGAATCTATGTACATGATAGTTAGGACCTTGCATGTTTATGTACATAGGTGGTTCATGGCTCTATAAGAAGAGGCCAAACTTTCCTTACTCTACACATTTGTGACTGATTCATTGCCAGGCTCTCACTCTACTTTCATGCTTCCTAATCCTTGGCGTGGGGGTGAAGCTTCCAGAGTTTGATTGGATGCTTCTACTTGGTTGGGTCCATGAGCTTCTAAGTGAGAGACTTGTAGCAACTTGCAATTGGTGGTTTTGGAACATTGATTGTGCAACGATGTTGGTTTTGCATGCCTTAGCAAAGTAAAACTTTTGTGTTTTTGAATGACTGTTACCAATACTCATATGAGAAGGCCCACTACTTATGGCTTGAAGATCTATGATTTGTTGGCGACCTTAGAGAGTCTCTCGTCAAGCTTGAAGCTTCTTTAATGGTGATTTTCAATAAAACATGGGGATTTACACAACTACGTATGTTTAGGACTTATCATCACAAAGTTTTTTATTGTTGGAATTCAGCCCTGCTTAGAACGTACTGTCTATCGTAGCAACTATACCAATCGAATGGCTACTCTTCTCTTTTCAGCCAATGCACCAAATCGATGGGAAGCTATTTGCTCTTAGGTAGTACTTCCATGAATGAGCTCTCTTCCATGCACGAAGTAACACTTGCACCATAAACAACCTTCAATAGTACACTCTTAAACAAGAGTGGTAGTCCAAAATATGAAAATTTACAACATGCCTCTCTAGATGTCTTAACACCCAAGTAAACAAAAGTTGCTTCACATTTGCATGTTTAGAGCTAGAATTCAAATACTCACGTAGGAAGGTTGACGTATAGATGACTTTGTTCATCTTCTAGTAAGATGATTTAAGTGGAATGCTACCACAAGTCACCTCATGGACAAGTTCATCAATGTTTTTAAGATCCAAATTTGAGAAGCCAAAATTGAGCAAACCACAATAATATAATCAAATAATCAAGACAACGAAGGTGGAGCTCACCTGCAGACACAAAACCCCTTGTTGGTTCCACCTTATTGCTACCATCACAGTGTTGCTAAAATCATAGCAAGAATTAGAGGCTACCTTCATGAACTTCCTTCCAAATGACACCTCAAACACTCTCCAACAAAACCTCTCCTCTCTCTCTTAGCAGCAATTCTTGGTAGCAAAGCTCACTCTTCACCCCTCCACTGAGCACCAGACAACAAGGGAAAATTTCCAGTAGTAGGATTATAGTGAGCATCAGAGCGTATTGCATAAAGGTCACATGAGGTTCTTTTAAATGTTGCCTCTATCCATCTTTTTATGCTTTCTCAAGAAAATGTCCATGCAGGTTCTAGAAGTTTTGATCTCACTTATCAGCAACATATGTCCTCCATCATGTTTTCAACCACTTGTCCCTTGGATCAGTAGTGGTTGGGGCCCAATGAAAATTTAGTCACATTTTCTTTGCTTGGAAAGTGGTTACATAGTTATTGTCCTTCTTTGGCCCCGTGTCATTAAGCTTGCTTTTTGTTTTTTGGATTTTTGCAAGTGGCCCACTACATAGGCATGTTGAAATGTCAGTGGTGTTTTAAAGCTTTGCCATAGAGAGGCCTCGAACTGAAAGCCCTAGGTGAATAGCTAGCATGTCGCTCACTATAGAGTGCTCATCAACGTGTAGACATTACTCACAGCTGCTCATAATTATAATGGCGCCTAATCACAACTTAATACAGTTCTCTAGATTTTTGTTTTCCATGCGCTATGGCATGGCGGATTAGTGCTCTTTAAACTTTTGCCATTTGATTAGAATTATATCGACTTTGGCAGTCATGATTTGGGAAAACTTCTTAGCGAACCAGTTTGCGAAAAGAAAACTTGGGCATTTTCCATTAGTATAAAATATTTTTGGTACAAAAAAAAATCAGCTCAACGATGCTGAAATTTACAAATTATACATCGGAGCTAGTTTTGATGTTCTAAATTTTTTTGACTAGGCGGATTGGGACCCACCTACCTATGGGCATTTAATGTCAAAATTTAATATATTTGTCAGTCTTTGCATGCTAGTTTTTACAATATCTTGAAGATAACCACCTAATATTACCCCAGCTGTCATGTCGAATAATCGCCTACCAACATGCTAAGGCATTGCCATTGTGGAAAATCTCCTCTATTTGCCTACCATGTAGTTCACAACTATGTGCAATTGTAATCTCATACTATTGGTTGCACATACTAGATTTATTTGGGAAAATGGCTTCCAAGTTGCGGATGCTCTGCATGTGCTCTCTCTCTCTCTCTCTCTCTCTCTCTCTCTCTCTCTCTCTCTCTCTCTCTCTCTCTCTCTCTCTCTCTCTCTCTCTCTCTCTCTCTCTCTCTCTCTCTCTCTCTCTCTCTCCAATTAGAAAACATATAAAAAAGGTGACATCGACGTCATTGGGAGGGCCGAAAATGGCTCCTCCTTTGGCATTAATTAGAAACTACCTTATGCATGACACTTACAAACCATATAGATCACCTTTACAGTGGATATGCATAACTCCAGAAGGGTTGTGATTTTTGGCAACCTTTAATTATGTGATGCCATGTGGCATAGGCTATTATCCATTGTGTACCACCTTATGGTACAATCTTATCACATATGATGTTGTTCATAGCAAGGGCTTAGGGTGCATGAGTATGACATGGGGCATGAAAGGAGGTGTCTCATCATATGTGTGTGTGTGTGTGTGTGTGAGAGAGAGAGAGAGAGAGAGAGAGAGAGAGAGAGAGAGAGAGAGAGAGAGAGAGAGAGAGAGAGAGAGAGAGAGAGAGAGAGAGATCCATCTCATGCTATCCTATCCTATCATGATGTACGACAATGTGAGTGCTTTCATTGTCTTGTGTTTGAAAGAAGGAAGTCTATCTATCTTAGATTCTCTCACACTAACACACAAACACAAACAAAAGATCATGCAATTCTAGGCATTAAGAAAAATGAGAGAAAGCACTATGCCTTAAAAACTAGTTGGGGGAATAGAAGATGGCTCGGCCTTCACAACCATGTAGACATCAAGTGGTTAATGTTCATTGGAAGTAGCCATCGCTGCTCCCACCACTTGTCATACGACGACTTCTTCTTGTAGCCATCAAGGGAGCACCCTCTGCATTTGATGATTACTTCCCATAACTATCGGCACAACCCAAGGTCAAGAGAGAAGCTCCACGTACCATGACTGCTTCCCATGAATGCATCTCATCAGTTACTTTGCAAAAGGCAAGGGCAAAAGATGACGGATGATGCTTGGGTAGGTAGAACACACTCAAACGGGGGTTGTAATCCCTTTTGGAGCTTGTCCCTTTTTGTGTACCTGGCAGGCCTCTTTACCTTTCACATGGATTAGTTGAAAGGAGCATTTTATTTCTTCAATTGAAATGGGTGGTCTGTCAATGACGGGACCGTGCCTTTCATTTTGAGGGGACATTTCCTTTCATTTTGACGGGTCTCCATGAGCTTTCACACGCCACACCCGTCACATTTCATGGATGGTTGGCAGCTCTTTCCTGTGCATTTCTTGGATCGAAGCCCTCTGTTCTGGTGCTTCGTATGGCGATGGATCGATCCATTTCCATTGTTCAATTCATTTTACCTCAAATTCTGTCTCTGTTTTTGCATTCGCCATAGCCATTTATGGTTACAGATGGATTTGCTGCTGCTCAGTTATGGCTGACATCCTTAAGGATCTTCCCCACCTTTTCATTCTTTCAAGTAATAGTAAGGCGTTTTATTTTGTACCTTTAGCGGTTTGATCCACTGTTTTTGGAGCTTTTATGATCTTTTGTCATCCTGAGCTTGTTGTCCTTTTTGTCTAGAACGTTATGTTATGTAGCAGCAAAGGAATTATGTTTTCTTTGTGTGATCTTGAATAACTTATCCTTTCTGTCTATCTAGGACGTTATATTATGTCAAATTCTGCAAGCTTTTTAGTCGTGTTTGGTTTCGCCATAGCGATTTTGGTTTTTGATGGACATGCCGCTGCTCGGTTAGGGCTAACGTCCTTGTCTTTCTCATCCGTTCCATCTTTTCATGCTTGCAAGTAAGGCGTTTTATTTTGTCCCCAAAGCTGTATTGATCCGTCGTTGTAATATCAAGATTGAGGCTATGAGTTTCTGTTGCTGTCCTTTTTGTCTTGGAACGCTATATCATGTTGAAGCAGAGCTACTTTGTGTGTGGTTGAGTCTAACTGGAAGTTGTATGCTTAAATGCTTGGTTTCAAGCGGTTTACCTTTTCATTCTTCCAAGTAAGGCGTTTTATTTTCGCTCTTTAGCGGTTTGATCGATGGTTTTTGCCTCAAGGTTGGTGATACTTTGAGCTCTTCCTGTGCTCTCACGTCATCTTGAACCTTATGTGACGATATTTTTTCTTGTAGCAGAGCTACTTTTTGGTGGAGTTTAGGTAGAGGCTGTTTGCTGGTATATGCTTAGCGCTTTGGATTGATATGGCAGATGGACTGCAGAGTGACGGCTCGATGATACCTGACAAGGTTGCTGATGGAGTGGCAGTGCAAACCTTGATGGATGGCGGCACCACGGATGGCAACAAGGAGGGGCTTGAGAAGGAAGAGGGTCATCAATGGAGCGATGGGGCCATTTGCGCTCTCCTGGATTCTTACAAAACAAGATGGAACTTGTCCATGAGAGGAAATTTGAAAAAAGCTCAGTGGGATCAGATTGCTGTGGATGTGACATCTCGTTCTAATGGAGCAAAGTCCTACAAGACGAGGGGACAGTGCAAGAGTAAAATGGAAAAGTTGAAGAGAAAATTTAGGGATGAGAAGGATATTCAGGAGAAAACTGGCAAAGTGACATGCCGCTGGCCTTATTTTTCTCAGATGGACGTGATACTGGGAGGCGGCCCGAAGCTGTCAGGGATACCTGGTTCTTTTCATGTCGGCCGGCCATCGTGTGTAGATAAGAGGTGGTTCTCTGGATGCATTCCTCCTTTTAACAGAGTGTGTATAGATATTGGTAATGGAGTAGACAATTGTCAAGACGATTTTCAAGATCTGCCTCTGCATCTGAATGGTAAGGTGGTTGCTGATGAGGGACAGGATGACGATGCTTCATGCACAACTCCTAAGAAGAGGCAGAAAACCACAGCTGTTAATGGCGACAAATTTACAGAGAAGGAGGCAGGGGGCTCTGGAAAACCAGGCTCAAAGCGGCGTCAAATGTCTGGGGATGGAGACATGGCTGCAGCAGTGAAGTCATTTAGTGAAACCATCTTCAAAATAGAGCAGTGTAAAATGGAAAATCAGAAAGACGCGGATCGCATGCGTGTGGAGATGGAACTGAAGCGCACAGAGATGTTGATGAATGCGCAGATGCAAATTGCTAAAATCTTCTGTGATTCTTTTAAGCAAAAGGCAAAAAAGAAGAAGAATGCAACAGCACAGAATCCAGTCACCACGGACTGAAACAGATAGTTGTAAGACTTGTCACTTAAAGGTGTTTTCTTTATTTGACCTGTGATGCTTGCTATCCCTATGACAAGGTCTTCACTTATATGGTTATGAAGGATTTGGCTAATTGCAGGGACTTTTTCTTGGATGTGGCTGGTAATAGTTGATCAAACTCTCCACAAACAGGTTCGGGTTCTCCCTATCTCTGTTTTTTGCAATGATTAGTTATTTATTTTCAAGGTCTTTCCTCTCTGCTCCCTATCCTGTCATCACGCATTCATCTTTTAATGCGTTTCTGAAAACCTATTGGAGGGTATTGGTGGCAGACCCTTTTGTTCCAATTTGCTGGCACCTGTTTTGCCCATGTTGAAATTTGTGTGCCATTATGTTGCACTAAGCATTTTCTCATTTTTATCTAATCTTTGACAGGTTAGATCCTTGTTTCCTCGAGCTTTGAAGAAGATGGCATGAAGTCAGGCTGGGCTTCATTTTTTGTTTATGAGTAGCAAATTACTGTTTATGATAACTTTGTATTATTTCTTGTAATGCAAGGGCGTCAAAACAAATATGATGATTCCCTTTTAGCATAATGGACTTTCCAATAGTTTGGATCCTTTGTCTATCTATTTAGGTCCCTAAGATTCGATTGTGTGTATAAAGTAATCATCCCGTTTCTTTTTCTCCCTACAATTTGGCTGCTATTGATTATTGAAAATAGCAGGATGTAAAACATGTGAAGTGAATCAAAGCAGCACTTTGTGCTTGATATACCTGTTCAGTACTTGTGGACATGAGCTTTTTTGTGTGAAAGTGTACACTATTTTGAACTTTATTTTTTGAAAGTAAAAACTGCTTGGTCTTGATGCACTTCTAAGAGGCTCTTTCATGTGGCCCATTCACCTGGGCGCTACGTCATGCTTTCACCTGGCTGAATGGGCACCCGTTTTCTCCAGTACCCAATTTCTCAAAAATCTACAAACCCGCTCACCCATTCTTCGACCCGTTTTGTTGAAAAATGTCACCATGCCCGGGTGAACAGGTGCGCTTTAAGCCTCTCTGCTGGCACTTGGCCAGAGAAAGTCTCTGAATTGAATCACCGAAGGTTTGCTTTCACTTACGTTCTTCACTTTGAGATTCACTTTGGTCAATATGACACAGTCTCTTCCTTTCTAGCTCTCTTTATCAAGCCTTGTATCAGACGAAGGTACTAATGCTACCAAATGAATCTGTTGCTTGATGGCAAATTTATCAGAGCTTGTCTACATTGAGAACTTGGGTTGAAGAAAATTGTACAAGTGCTCTTTTAAGAAGTGTTAACGAAGAATATTTGGAAGATACAAGTATGTATCAATAAAATAGCTCAATCATAGATGCATCGCATTTGGAACGTCCCGTTTCAGAACTTTTGGAATTTAGGTTGTTTTGGAGTGAAATGTTTTTTATATTTTGGTTCAGTGTTTTTAGATGTCTTAGGGAGAAAAAAGGCCTAGAAAGCTAAGAAAAATAGTGATACGTAATAGGTGTTAGGATTACTAAATTATACATGTTGTTGCGTCATAACTAGTTTTGTTTAGTTACATTTGTAAATCACGTGGCATTGAATAACATTGAACAACCCTTGTACATCTACTCTCCATGGTTATGGGACCAATATCCATACACATTGAAGATGTTCTGTGAGATCTTTAAGTCTTGGCACAAATTCTTCTACAAGTCTTATGTTGTTGCACATCATGCAAGTATTGTGCTCTTTAACACACATGGATTGAGCAATTATTGAAGCAAGCTTAATCTAAACTTACATAGCTTAATCCTTATGAGGTTTGATTTCCTCTCTTGGTTGCACCCCTTCATCAAGACTTGAGATTTTCAACATGCAAACTTTGGCTTTGATATCTTTGAGTAGGCACGACAAGGAAGTCATTAATAAGACATAGATGCGTTGCGTATAATTTGAATTCCCCAAATTTTGAAACCTACCATTGCTCCCAGTTCATGTGCCTCCTACTTGAGTGCCATAGGGTGTAATAATAAATTTAGTTTTTTTGTTTTCATTTAGCCATTTTAGAATGATTGTTTTGGAGTGATCTGGTAGTGGAGCATTGTTTTGGTGCAACTTAGAGCTGAATGTTACTATGAATAAACATCGAAAACCATTTGGCTCTTGCTTCCATTTACGCAACATTCTTTGGCACAATGGCTAGACTTTTCTCCCTCATTGCATGACTTGTGGTTTCTTTAGAAGAAAGTTATATATTTATGGTTTGCCAAGGAAGAACAATGATAAAGGTTATCACAATTTTTGTTTGTTGTGATAAGCTTGGCTGGCATTGCTCTTAGATGGAGACTTATGCATACTATTGTGCTTACGGGTAGAAAGTAGTCCATGTCAAACTAATTCAACAATTGAGATTGATTGTGCTTATCTAGCAGCACATAAAAAGCCAAAAATAATCAGGTTAAGGCTTTGTGTGACGTTAATGGGGTAGGGGTCTAAGTGTTATATTTTTCTTGTTGAAGTCTTATTTCCATAATAGAGCTTGTATTGATGAGTGCGTATAGTTTATGTGATAAAATATATTTATGATTGAATGAAACTCCGACCCCAAAGTACGAACATAACGTAGCACAAAAGTCACCATAACAATAGATTGTTGATTGGGATAGTCAAATAGACTACTTGGATGCTCCAAGTTTGAACCACTTAATAGTCATTGTGGGCATGCTATATGTGTCTTCTTCTATAACTCCATTCAGATAAGCTATTTGCACATCAAGTTCATGTATTTCAAGGTCAAGAATTTATTTATTTTTGGTTAAAAAGTATCTCTTGAAATTGGTTGTACATCAAATCTCATATTCAAGTATAGGATAGCTAGTTGATCTAATTAATTTTTGTGGTGAACAAATCTAGAAGCAAATAACCTTCTTGGGAGGAAAGTTGGTGGTATGAAACATCATGGAATTGTTATATGAATACTAGTTCCATATGAATGTGAATAGGAATTAGAATTTTATCGTTTTTTTTTTCCAATTAATCCAAATTCAATGAAGGAATGACTGAATTCATGGAATCTAACTTCTTGAGCCCAAATGATTATCTCTATTTGATAGTTGATTTATTGGGAAGTGCAAAATTTGTCACTCAAGATAATATATTTGATGATTTGAGGAAAATTCTAGATTGTAATACTTTTATATAATCTTTTGATATTTTATACATCATCTCTTAAGAAACTTTTTGATTGAAATTATAGAATTTCTTTTGAAAAGGGGGATGAAGTGATAGGGATAAGACCCTCAAGGGATCAACATGTTGCATATATTTTTTAAAAAATTCAAAATATGTGCAGAGGTTGAACTATCCAAGAGTAATAAAAAAGTTTTTCTAAGGATTGTTGTGAACAATCATAGGCTAGAGGAGTTTTGAAAAATTTAACTATGAGTTACTCATGATAGATAATAGAGGTAAAGATTATATTTTGGTTCTGTTGATTGGAGTTACCAAATACCATTTTATTATGGATTGGATCATGTTGGAATAAAGTTCTAATCCTAATCCAAAACCAAGGATGTCTACATAAGTCAATATAGTCTTGGTAAGAATACTAAGACCTGTTGTAGGTTGATTGCATTGAAGAAATTTTGTTATTAAAAGTTTGATGGTTGGAAAACTTGTGAATGTGGAATTATTTTCTTCAAAGATTTTCCAGATATATTCATGGAGAATAGAGTTCTTTGGTAGCTGAGTTACAAGATTCTCAATGAGTTATGTGAGTAACATATGGAGATTTTAGAGGAATCTGTCAGATGATTGTTGGAAATTAAGCCCACAGTTGCCTCCTTGGTGAATGACAACTTAATAGACAGCCAATTACTTGAAGAACGTCTACAACGGACTTTCAACTGATCTCCAGCAAAGGGTAACCAATCCTGTCATAATTTCAAAGTTCAGATGTTAAGTTTAATAACTTGAAGTCATTGAAGACTTTGCCATCTTCAAGGACTTCTGCAAATTTGCATTTAGAACAAGTATGCAGAAATACATTACTTTCGAGACAGTCTGTAGAAATGAACCGTGTTCAAGACACAGCTTCGCGAAATATTCGCGAAATGTTCATGACAGTTCAAAAGTTCAAATATTTTTAACACCTTCGACTTTGTTCGTGAAAAGTTTCTGAAGAGAGAGAGAACTCCCAAAGGTCATTTATTTTCATGTTCAACTATTTTAAAGGCACTTTCGCTTTTTTCACAAAATCCCAAAGAGAGAGAAAAATGTCGAAGGTCATCTACATTGAACGAGGAACGTTCCCAGCCACTTCCCAAAGTCCACGTCAACATTCCCTATGGGTTGACAGTATACACTATTTACAATTGTCACAGAAGCCATATACTTCCAAGTACAATGACTTATCTAATTAGATGACAATCATTTATTGTAGTTAATACACAGATGAAATCTATAAATAGATCATCCAAGCATAGATTGTTGGTTGCTCCGTCCATGAGACGCATTATTTGAGCCTCCCAATTACGCCGTCAATTTTTGGTTGTAATTGCTATTTGTATTGTGCTTCAGTGTAATATAGCAGCAACACGTTTTTATCTATTTACAATGTAGATGAATGCTTGTTGTGATTGAATGCACTTTCATTGCTGTTTGATCGCGCTTATGTACTCACTCTGATCAAAACATGGACGTCTAAAATTCTTGGTATGGAGTATTTCTTGATTGGAAAATATACTTGATTCATTAGTGATTGTATCCTAGAGAGCTCAATTAGATGACAAATCTTGATAATTCTAGGAATAACATATGAATTCCGATGGAATTCAGTAGAACTTTGTAATTTCTAGATTTGGTTCTAGATAGTAATCTAAAGCTTTTGTAGTTGAAGATGATTATCTGTATAATTTCGGTATGCTTTTTGTCTTAATTATCTGATTGATCATAGAGGTTGGACAACTCATATTTCTGTTTAGAATCTACTTTATAAGATATTCCTCAAATTTAGTATTTTTTCTTAGAAAAAAAAGATTTTAGAATGATTCTTATATTTCTTGAGTTGTGAGTTGGAAATATTTCCAATATTCTTTTATGATTAAGTATGAATTTGAAATTCAATGAATTGTAATTGACAAATCATAAGATTCTAGATATTTATAATTGAAAAATCATGAATATGTACTTAATTATTTTCAGATTATTGTAAGGTAATGTGGTGATTCTTGAACATGATGAGTAATTTTTGATCTTTAAATGAGTTGAGAATTTGGATCAGTGATTAGGAAAATCTAAATTTCTTTACTCTAGTGTTTATGTTGAGAACATATGTGTCTTATAAGCATTCTTATAATATAAATTATTTTACTCGTGAAGAGATTGATTACTTTAGTGGATGATACTCTACTACATATTGTAGTCTGTAAGTGCTTGTGTACAGATTTCAACCTAGATATCCTGTTGTTAGGAAGACAGACAAATCTATTGAGATTAGATGGTTGTTATTTTCTTGCATGAGATGCTAGAAATAGGGGCATTTAACTAAGAGAGTATTTGGAGTACTCATAACTGAGTTAAAATCAGTTGACCTTGATCTATCTCCTAGAGATTCTAGTAGGATGAACTATTATGCCTTGGAATTTTGGATGTTCTAAGAGTGTTTGTATCAAGAAGCATTTATGAAGTTTCTATAGAAAATTGTGGATAATTTTGGACTATATTTGTTAGTTTTTCTAACTTTGATTCCAATATTAGGAGACAATTCACCCAATGTTTTATGTAAACTGAATTTACATGAAGGGTAAGTGTTGGAAGTTAAAGAATAGTTATCTATTTTTCTTTCTTGTTCCTAGGACATAACTTGTTTAAAGTGGGAGGAATGTTACGTCCGTCTTGTTTAGAGCATTCGGAATAATCCTTGATTTGGACATTTGGTACTCTAGTGTACAGTTTATTAGTTACGCTTTGCCATTCTGGACTAGGCTAGAAATGTCATTAATAACCTTGTCAGATCCCAAGTATACCCATTGGGACATGTGGAGGTAGTGCATTGTGTCTGAAAACTATAAATGCATGCAAAGGAGATCAAAAGCACAATGTATGAGAATTGGGATCATATATGAAATATTCCTAGGCCCTAAAGGCTTACATATACCTATAGGAACTTGCCCTACTCTACACCTATTTTCTAGTTTCCAATTGCCGAAACTTCTCTTGTATTCAGTCACCGTGGCTCAGGGGAGAAGCTACTTGGGGTTCGACTCTTGGCTTCCAGTTGGTTGGGCAGTTTGTCTCTACAATAGTCCTTTTGGCACATGCAATAGGATCTAGAGGATCTTCACTTGGCGATCCTTATCGAAAGGATTACATTTTACTTGATCTAGTCTAGCAACTGGGAAGACAAGAGCTTTTTGGGAGCCTTGAAGTAATTTTGTTTGGCGTCGTAGCACCTCACAAATTTACGTCTAGAGCATTCATGGGTTTTAGCGGGACCCATGCACATAATTTTTTTATTTCATGCTTAGAAATAAAGAGACTTTGGGTCATAGTGTAATTAAAATATCTAGAGGCCTAAAAGTCAAGTTAGAATAAGGTTAGCAATAAAAGATGTTTTTCCTTTTTATTTTAAAATTTGAAAGTTGAGGGAGACAAAGTTTAGGTAATAGGAAGAAGGGGCCAATGTCATTTCCCAACTGTAAAGGAGACATCAATTGTATTTCATTTAGATGTGGAGGAGACTCTATTGCTTCACAAATTGGACATCTTCGTTTTTATTTTTATTTTTGTCTTTCTCTCTCTCTCTGGGAACAAACTATTGCGTGACAACAAGAATAAACTAACCTTCTTATTCTATTTTCATTGCCATTGCTTGATCTAAAACGTAGGATTTTAGGAAGGTGAAGCAAAGCCACTACAAATGTGCAAGTCACATTTGTTTGCATTGATTGCACATTGCACACAACATGAGTTTTTGTCATCGTGATAACCATTAACAAGAAATCTTATGAAATGAGAAATGGCACAAGACCCAATTTTTTTTTGTGAATTTATAATTTTTTGAAATTCAAGTAGTCTTTTAACCCTAAATTCGTAAATGATTTCATTATTTTGCAAAAATGTATATCTAGCAAATATTTAAAATTGGAAGGAAGTATTGCAAAATATTTTTTAAATTCTACACTAAAATGGCTCAAAAAATAAAAATATCATTTATGTACAATTTGTTATTATGACAAATAGTTGTTAAATTAAGCAAGTGATTGTAACATTTTTAAAATTATTTTTTTTACTAAAAAAACAACAAAGCATACTTTGACATAAATTTGACAATAGGGACAACCTGTTTAAAATTTGATATTTGCATTTTAACAATCAAATAAACTAAACAAACCTAGTATCCAAAAAAATATGCTAAATTTATAACAAATATTATTTAACAAAAAAATCATTTACCAAAAAGAAAATTAAAAACATCTAAGAAATGAATATTTTGAACAAAAAATACAGTAATCTTTCGAATAAAAGAGATTTTTTTATAAATAAATGTTGTCAATTACACAATCTCAAATATTCTCAACCAAATCATTAGGATCTGGAGTAGCAACCCTTCCAACCCGTGTCTGCTGGGTTTTGACATTTTGTGAGTAAATTTTTTGCGAGTTTTGTGAGTTTTTTCCATGAGATGCTCCAACAAAATGGTAGCACATGGTGTGCTACTCTTTCTTTGCCACTACATGATTTTTTAAGAACAAGAATGATGGTTTGATGCATACTTAAAAATTTGACTATCCATCATATTTTAAATAGGTCCATCACAAAATTCTTTGTTACTCTATAAATACAGGTTCATTTTAAAAAAAAAAAATACTGTCCTTGAATTTGTAAAAGTTAGCATGTTGGCGTGCTAGCTTGCAAATTTTTTATTTCAAAAAATGAATTTCTTTTTGGAGCTGATTCGGCTAGCATGCCTGTGAGCTAGCCAAGTAAATTATAAAATAGAAAAGCTATTTTGACACATTTGAGAAACAAATTTTGAGTAAAACCATTATTTCAGAATATTTCTTTAAACCTCCCAACATAGTAAGCTGATGTGCTAAGTAAAACAACTAAAAAAAAAATTACAGCCTTTAAAGATAGCACGCCGACGTGCTATATGAAATGAGAAATTTTCTTCACAACCAACCAAGATAGCACGTCAACGTGTTATATGAAATGAGAAATTTTTTTTGCAACAAACCCAGATAGCACGCCGTCGTGCTATCTGGGTTGGCTGCAAAAAAAAAATTAATTTAAATTTTTTTTACTTAGTGGGATCGTTAACTATGTACCAAACCACATTTTTAATAATAAACATTGAAGTAGTAGCATAAAAAGGGTGGCACACCATGTGCTATCTTTTTGTTGAATGATGACAAGAAAGAAACTCGTAAAACTCGCAAAATGCCAAGGCCCTGTCTGCTGGAGGTGTTGAGCCGTCCTGAATAACAAATTTCTCTATCACATTGTATTTTTGCTCAACCACCTCAGCTAGTTCTCCTTCATCACCAACTACACCACTGGCAGGTGGTTGAGGCTCCTTAACAAATTGAGCGCTACCGTCTTCAGAGGGGCCTAATTTACTAGCCTTTTGAAATTCATCAAGCAAAACTTGAATACTAGCTAGTCTCATCTTAACAAAACTTGATAAACTCTCAACTTATTCTACAGCTGCAACATGTCTGCCCTTTTGGACATCACATGCACTAGTAGTGCCACTACCACTAAATAAATCTAAAATCCAGTCTACGGGATGAGAAGACATTTTAATTAATTTATTTACAAGCTGTTGTGGCTTTTGATATGGACAAGCCACAGAACCAATCATCGAATTTTTTAATTTTTTTGTCACTGCAGGAAAATCAAGTTGATTTCCAAAATTCGTGTTTCTTGTAGTGTTGTAGTGCAACATGGATCTCTTTCCAACGGTAGAGAAATAATCGATGCTGAGATATTTGATCTCATTAGAGAGACATGCACCACCAGAATTGCGCACATTTGGCTTGTACCTACAAACATCGAAAACATATAATCAAAAAACCAAATAATGTCACATGTTTAAAAATATTAAAAAGACTTGTAAATATATATGTTTAATTAAAAACAATACTAACCAAATGACATTTTCTATCCCTGCATTGCAAACTTCCAATAGGGTCTTGTGAACACCTACTTGTTGCCAATTGGAGTGAAATATCACTATCCTCCAGAGCGGAGCGGTAGTGATCTCCAAAAAATCAACAACAACATCTTTTACTTCGGTGTACTTAAACGAGCGATCATCATTCAATGAGCCATCAAGTTTGAAGCCATATGGAACATCAGCGATGCAGAGAGTGTAAGGTCTTCTTTTTACAAAGTTGGAGATCTCTCTGGCATCACCTTGTTGTATTGTATAAAAACAAGGAGGATCATCAACAGACCTAGAAATAAATGTCTCTTTGGGATCATCATTAATGTTTGAGTCTCCAGTCTGTTGAGATTCTCTTTGTGTTTTTTCGGCCTTAGCTTTTTGCAGGTGAAAAATAGAAGCACACTTATGCTAAACATGGCTTTACTAAATGTTAAACTAAAATCTTAAGAAGAATAATGTAGAAAGATTTGAAAACCTATGCTCAGCATAGGTCCGCATCAGTTGAGAGGATATCATGTGAGAGCAAACAATTGAGATTTGTCTTTGTTTTCTTTGTGTTTTATTTAATAAATCCTTGCTTATTTTTTTTTTTTGACATCAAGATTACAACTGTGTACCACGAGGTGACTCCATGTTCAACACAAGTTGCTGAATTTTGTACGACTTCGTCCTCGTCGTTGTGTCTCTTAAATCCTAGAGCAGTATACTACTCTCCTTCACCAGATCCGCAGTGGTTCGGAATCAAGCAAGCACTCAGTTACTGATTCTAGTCAATCCACCATCCCACGACGTGGCAGTCTTTCTTTAATATCTATTTTGCAAGAATGTCTTGCATCAACTGCGCAACCATCATCTTCGACTCGGCTTCAACGTAGCAAAGCCACATTACAAAATTGTCTCTCAACATTGGAAGCCGATTCAGATGAGAATTTGCTAGCAGACTCTAATGAGGAAGATGGATCGTCAACTTCTTCAGCTGAAAAAGAAAGTCTTGATAATATTTCAAGCATTGAGTTGAGAGGACTTAGTGAAAATTCGAGGGAATTTGAATTATAAAAAATATATATACAAAATTTATTTTCAGTGTTTTCAAAATTCGTGGATTTATTATAACTGGCTTCAAATGTATTTTGTGTGTTGTTTTCATAAAAGTCAATTTAGAGTTTCAAAACACCATAAATGTTTGTATATTTTGCATATTTTGAACAATTTTCAGGACTTTATTAAAAAATTTATTTATTTTTACATCTTACAAGGTTTTTTTTTGCAAAAGAGCATATTGTTTGCCAAAAAAATGTGATTTTCAAAATAAATTTCATGAAAAAGCATTTTTTTTGGCAAAAATTTAAAAATAAATAAATAGTCACTTGTTTTAAGGATATTGTTCCATTTCAAAAGATTTCGTGTACAAAAAGGATTCTTTCAAGCACATATGAGTCTCATCCTCAATTATCTGATGTCATATGCACATTCACCTCCACAATTTTCCACTCTCACAAGATGCTTGTAATTGAGGTCACAAATCACCAAAGCAACTAAACACACCAAACAAAATAGTCGGACACAATTGGATAAGCCAAGAATTCCATGAGCTAGATACCATTAGCTTCCAAGAATGCATGAAAAAGTTAGAGCACGAGAGACAAAACATTGCCACGCAACCAAGGACTAGTGTTGAAGGTGACTTTAAGTCTGTTGCCAAAAATCCAAATAAAATTGCCAAGGTTTTTTTGTGAGTTCTCTTTGCTCCATCTTAATCAAGAGCATCATGTGCAAGGATACATAACACGATGGACAAGAACTTGGCTCATGAGCTTGCTCACACAAGTTCAAGTTCATGAATACGGAGGATATGATTGGAGCTATGAAGGCTATCTTTCAGGTCATGTACTTTGAAGTTTTCTCTTTTGGGTCGTGAATACTATTGTCTCCAATTATTTGGGCTGATTGTAAATGTTGCGAATAATCTATTAGTCAAAGTTAATCTTGATCAATGTGCCTCCTACACAATAGTATAAAATAGCTCACATTATGATTAGCTTGGAGGGAAGAGGAAAAGTTTGTAACTAAAGGGGTGATTTGAGAGGATACTTCATTGTAAGTGCAATGGCAAGTGCAATGCAAGATCAATGTTGTGAAGAGAGATTTTGAGTTGCACTTGCCATGGCCCTTTTAGAATGACGATGTCTTGGCCCATCTTGTTCTCCCCTTTCGTATGTTGAGGAGACTTTCCATTGCCCTTGATGTGTTTAAGGGACCTTATCCTTGCTTGTGATTAGTCCACTCAATATAGTTACTAGTGATTGCTTAAATTGCCAAGCAACACATATTGGGTCCCAAAAAATGCTAGAGTTGCTCTTATCAACAAAGATGACTTTATTTATTGCACCACATTGTGTCAATTATGGGGGTGAGTCTCAAAATGTCCGAGTTGCAACCAATGACAAAGATGACTTCCACTCCCATGTGCCACATGATGATAACTCAAGAATACTCTCAAAGGGGGTGGCGCCCATCACTAGTGTTGGACCAATTGCCACCTAGCAAAATATTCTATTTTGTAATTGAACAACAAAGATGGCGTTACTGTCAACATGTAAAAGGTGTCAAAGTGATGGACTGAAGTTTTAGTGTCCCTACTCCACCATGGTTAGGATATGGGCCAAGGTACTCATGGTGCAATGAATGCTTTTATCCAACTCAACAATGATGATTTATAGTGGCCTTTTTGTTTTAGAAAGTCTTAGGCTTCATCTCTTATATCTATGTGAGATTCCCTCCATACTAGAGGACTCTTCCATTTGATTGGCTGGATTTGAGAATAGCTCCGATGCTTGTTTGAGGTTGAGTTGTGGCCAATTACCGAACTTGATAAACAATGCAACCATGTATGTACTGTTGAATGCTTGTTTTGCCTTTGTGTTTGTAGCCATTTCAAAATTCACAGTTTTCAGGTGCTTGTCAAAAATTTAATGCTTTAACAAAAATGCTCTTGGATTGACACCTAGCACCAAAGCTTCTACCCAAATTTTCATGTGACACCCAACGACTTGATGATTTCCATGTAGCACTTGGATCTTCCATTGAAAATTAAGAAACTTCTATGGAAAAACTTAGCATTCCAAAGGGAAAAGTCAAACTTGGCATTTCATAGCCCCCCCCCCTCCCCCCTTGTGGTCAAGCCTTCCTTGCCCTCTAGCTTGTGCCCTTGAACAAAGACCTCAAGCTCCCAGATGTTAAGCTTTCCCTCCCCAGATAACCATCTTGAGTTGGCCCGACGTGACAAAGGCCTTTGCCTTCTAGAACGACATGGTATTCGATGTTGATGACATGGGGGGGGGGGGTTTGGGGGGGTTATCTTTTTTGAGTTTCTTTTGGGCCCAATGCAAGCAATGTGGGATTAAGATCCTCGTGTATCTAGTTGGATGACAAAGTACGCCTTCGATAGTTGCCACGTGGCATACTGCCATGTGGACGCTTTGCAACGGCTGATTAGAAAGCAACGTGTCAGAAGATGTGCGACAGTAGGAAAATCCAACGGTGAGGGGATTTGATTCATGGGGTGCCATTAAGATACAAAGGGTACGCGCCTCCGTTGCTGATCTGACTGACGTCTCTTGTTCCAGCTATCATCTCCGTCATCGTCGTCATCCCGCAATCTCTTCTTCTGTCCTCTCTTTTTTTTTTCTTCCTTTGACGAGGAAGCGTGAGAAGCAGCAGCAGCAGCAGCAGCGCGGTAGCCGAGGGAAGAAGCAGCAGCAGCAGCAGAAGATGATGATGTTGATGTTGGAGTAGTCTTTAATTTTGATCGTATCCCCGATGCTCGCAACCTTCCCCTGCTGGTCGATGATCCATGCCATATAATCACCATCTGCTCTTCTGTTCCCATTTATTTTGAAGCTGCTGTGTGTTCTAGATCAGGGGAACATCACGAGGACTCCTTATTTGCTTTTTTGATATCTCGAAGCGTGCTTGGAACTTTTTTACTGAAATCGTCAGATCTGCTTAAGTGGATTGGATATTTCCGACATTCGCTAGAATAGACAGATCTGCGTAGTTGGAATTGTGGACGCCTGATTTGCGCAGCAATTGCGTCGTATTTTGCTGTTGATTCAAATTCTTGCACGTCTTTCAGATTAGATCTTGCATTCTTAAGGATTTTTTGAAGTTGCGTTGAGCGCTTTACGGTTCGTTCTGTTTTGAAGTTTTCGTGGATATTTCTTTGTGCTGTCTATATTACTGGCCGACCTCCTTGCCTGCCAACTTCTAAGATTTTCCCCATTCTAAAAGTTGCTCTTAATCATCATTTTCATTTGATCTACCTCGCACATCTGCCAATATTATCCATCTGATTTGACTGCGTCTGTATATGTATATGGTGCTTTAGGCATTCGGTATTAGAGTTAGCGGTTCTTTTGCGGCGCTTTTCTTCAACGTCCATTGACGGTTGGACCAATCCAAAGGATTTTCGTTATCGTGAGTAGAAGCAACAGAACAGGGTTAGAGTGTTTGCAGTCAGATTTCTTCCTTCAAAAACGTATTTCCTTTAGCAGGGGCTGCATTCGTTCTTTGCTATTTCAGACCACGAACTGTGTTTGATTCCATGCAATATATCACAACACTTGATATCTAATGCAACTCGAGTAGATTATCCAGGAGTCTTTCATTAGACTCACTTGGTCTTAAGGCCCTTGCATGAGATATTTGTACTCTGTATCCTCTTCACCTTGTAAAAGCGAAGGACATGGGACAGGAGTCTCTTATTTACAGTTTTGTGGCCCGAGGCACTGTTGTACTTGCAGAGTACACAGCTTTTTCTGGGAACTTCAGTACGATAGCAGTGCAATGCCTCCAAAAGTTGCCAGCTAACAACAACAAGTTCACATATACTTGCGACAGACACACATTCAACTATCTCGTGGAGGATGGATTCAGTAAGTTGTCTTTCTCATGATGCTCTTAGTATTTGCTTTCTACCTTTTCGAATTCCATGAGGATGTTTTCAGCTTGTCTACAACGAGCTAAAGCTCTCGCCCATGTAACCTTCAAAATCTGTACAGTGCTTCTTTGTTCACGGCATTAACTTATTTTTGAAAAGAGATAGGTTATTCTATTCATTTCTACGCTGTTTTCACTTTTTCGTAAAATATGCATCATAAGCATGAAATTGCACTGTATGTGTTATGTTCTGATTGCAGACTACAGTATGCTTTATACTATTATAGATGACATTGGAGGAAAGTTTAGGATGAAGCATAGTTGTTCATGCTGGCCTGTCTGTTATAGTGCTAAAAACTTTCTCGAGGGAGGTCGTGATCTGGGATCAATATGTATGATAATTGCTAGTTTTATAACTTCAATTCTGAGTTTTCAGAAGCAATAATCTTAGTCAGTTGAGTGAATTTTAGTCAATCCACTAGAGTGCAGATGGCAATTTTGATTATGTGGCTTGAATCTTATACTTATAATGGAACTTTTGTAATTCCCTATGTGAGTGAATTCTGAACCGATTTCGTGTTTGTTTGCAAAAACATAAGTCTTCATTGGATGAATTCAGTCCAGAGATACTTAGGATTGTCTTCTACACTTTACAATAACAATATGGTGAAATCATTTGGACATGCAACTTCAAATATTATCCCTTTTCACGCTGTTTAGAAATGTCATAAAGTTTGTAGAAGACCCAATTTTAATGCTGTGGTTTGGGATATAGTTCTCTTACTATTATAGGAATGCTTCTTGTTGGTGTTATGGAGCTATCGAAGGATTGAACTCCTTTTAAAATATAAGAAAAATCTCAGCTCATGCTACCTCAAACTTATGAGTGCACCAAACTTTACACTAGAATAGATTTCTCTATTTGAAATTTTTGTTGAAAAAATTTGTTGGTGATGTTTTGCAATGAACTGAAGGAGATTACCATTGAAAGTTGGACTACGGCCACTAGACAATTTTTTGTTTGCTCCAAAACAATAATCAACCATTGATACTTAGAAGTCTATGATAGTTGTTCGCTCCCCTTACTTTTGGATGATGTGCATATATCATAAAATCATCCCTAACTTTGGGATGATGTGCATATATCATTGACATTTGTTCTTGGGTTTACCTTCTTTTGGGTAATTTACATGCTTTGCATAATCTCAATGAACCTCAAGTATATGGTTTTTGTGTCTATTTGAATCACACCAAACTGGTTGCATTAGGATATCAAATCTAGTCTGTCAAATTTGTTGAAATTTCACCCCAATTCTTCCACTTTTGGAAACATCTACGTTAATTTTTTTTTCAAATTTCTTGTTGAGTGCTTGATTTCATCTTCTAACCTTACAGGGGTAAAATTCAAACTAAGTCTCCTTCATTCAAATATCAAATATACCACATTTCAAGTTGCATCCAAATGTTTTTCAAAATGCTTGTTTAAAATGCAAGCATTTAGGAACCCATATTGCTATTTGGATTTTTTGTTTCTCTCAATTTCTGCAAGTTTTTTGTTTCTTTTGAAGAAGAATCATGGTTCACAGAGCAGCAGCATGGTTGTAAGAAGGAATCAGGTGTAAGAAACAGTTCACTGGTTTTTTTTCCCTTTCTGACGTTTTGGGATGCTATGCTTCATGTTTCCACCATGGAGAATTATAGCATAACTATATATTCATAGAACCAAATGTATAGCAAGGTGGATTGAGATCCCACTTATTTATACCAAGTGGTATTAATCCCACTTGATATATTAGAAGTAAAACCGTCGACACCGAATAATTCATGCATGAATACATAAATGCCACATGACAGCATCATTTAATTTGTCATGAGGAACCGTAGCAAAGCTCTTCGTATAGGAATATGAGCAAATATATTTCCATGCAGTCTCATATATACCAGGAATCAGGATTGAGATACTAAAAGAGAAAGCTACTTGTAAATGTGAGGACAATCATAACAACCCTTGGGAAGGTAACGATAGTAAAATGAAAGCCAATTGCATAGTCGAGGAAGGCTATGTAAAAGCATTATGAGATTGTCCAAAAAGTACATGACGATAAAGTAGGAGAAGTAACTAGGGATGTCACAACATTTGGTTAGTGCTATGCCTGATGGAGTCGACAGTCTATGATTTTGGGGTGGACTCCATGAAGTGAAGACCACCTACGCCTCTATAATACCGGGTACTTCCCATCGATATATCTAAAAAATACACCATGAAGGTTGTAGCTAGAGTACATTAATTGTAACATAGTTCATATGCCTTACATTTCTTTGACATTTATAGTTTTGTAAATTACGGAGTGATTACTTCTCAATTATATATGACTTCTAATCTTTGTACCAGTAGTGATACTTTTGTCGCCAGCTAATTCTGTTACTTTATATGCATAACTTGTTCAAGAGAACTTATGGAAAAAGTTGAAACTATTTCAGACTTTGATGGTTTTTGTTTGTTTCTTTGCTTTGGTATTAGTGGATTTGTTCCTAGCAAACAAAAATGTGTAAAGGTGAGCAAAATCATTAATGAGAAACCAATGGACCTAAATTGCTGTGTAGGAGCGCCATGAGAGACCATGAATGTCATATGTGGCTGAATATAGCTGTGTAGACCTTGGAGACCACATAAGCATAAACTCAGAATTCACAGAATCCAGATACTTGCCAAGCTATCCATGTTGACCAAGATTGCCATATGAATGTAGCAAGAATTGTCTGTGTACAGGACAACTTAGACAAGAACTGTTAAATGCTTATTGACTGAGAAGCTGCTAGAGTACTGTTGGAACACATGCCTCTACTAGGCTGCAGGTACCAAATTTATTAAAATGAACCTGTGAGTACAACTTATTTTAGATTGCATGTGTCTAATGACATCGATCGATCTCATGCATGTACCTCAACTTTAGTAAGATCTCATGCATGTACCTCAACTTTAGTAAGATCTCATGCATGTACCTCAACTTTAGTAACATGTGACTCATTTGTAACAACCTGCAATGTATCTGGAACAACTTGCACCTTATACCTGTTTTTATAATTCCTGTCTAGATGTAGTAGTAAAATTTAAAGCAATGAACTGAATCGAGATACCCGTAAGCAGACAGCTGACTGTCCATATGTCCCCATCTCTACGATGGTGGAAAATTTCCAACCTGGCTAAACTCTCCTATGCTCATTGTATCGTGGTGACAAATCTTTGTACTAAAACTACATGTTTCTGACTGTAAGCTGGCTCTTTGTCTCTGATCGTAACGCTCGTAGCAGCAAGTGACTTCTTTTCTGTAGGAACTTGTAGCCATCTCTAGTTGCTGATTGTTAAAAAGGATTTATGACAGGGGATATTGTGACAAAATAGACGAGAGAGATTATGATCTGGGTACTGGACTGTAGTTACATGGTTTCCTTCATGGGCAATGTGGCAATTGATAGAGCAGATGACTGAGAGCTGAAAGATGTAGGATGGGAATGCAGTCATAGCCTCTGACAAAACTGAGAGTGAAAAGCTATGAAAAACATAACCAGAACTGTGACTAATGTCATCCACAAAGGTATAATGACAGGGAAGGATTGAACTTTTAGAGCCTTAACTCTGGCCATCTATAGAAGTAGAACAACTATAGCCCAAGGAAGCCATATTTGAAAGGTCTTCAAATATATCAAGATATAATCCTTGAAGATGTGGCAGCAGCCTGAACAATCATATAGGATGAATATGAGGTATCTTGGCTTGTAGATGTGCAAATGAAAAAATGTACATGGGATATGGGAAGAACTAAAATAGGGAAAAGGATGATGCAACAGATCCAGAAACATGAAAGAGAGGAAGTGACAGAGTATGCTTGTTATCAAAATGAACAAAAGATTACACCTTAATTTCTTCCTTGGGTAAACTTTCTGACTATGAAAGTATCCAATAATAATCCTTAAACAAACCTGGGCTTTTAAGAACTATGAACCAAGGTGCTGTACATAAAATTTGTGTTCTTCTAGCAACAAATCAGATGGCGATAAACTTATCGATGCTATTTAACGTTCTTTTGCAGTTTTTTGATATCCTCTTTATAGTTCAGATGTTGGCAAAAACATTCACTCAGGTTGTTGATTCATGGCACCTCATGCATTTTCGACAGATGCATTAGAGCCTTCATGAGACATTCTTAAGTGCATGTTTATGAGGTCAGTAGGGCATATGCATGAAACTGTTTTGCTTTGACTCTAGCAACTCTGTGTTCTAATTGAAGCTAACACTGATTAATTCTTGTTGCTTGTAGCATATATGGTCGTGGCAGATGAAGACTTTGGGAGACAGATTCCTTTTGCTTTCTTGGAGCGAGTCAAGGAAGATTTCAAGCGCCGATATGGTGGAGGAAAGGCTGATACAGCAATTGCGCATAGTTTGGACAAGGAGTTTGGGTTGTGATCCTCTCGACTTTGAGTTGGCAGCAATATTTTTTTGATTATGTGAAACGAAATAACATGACATTTAATAATAGCATTTTCTGGTGCTTATGTTGGAGAGTTCTGTAACGTTTTTGTTGCTTTTGCAGTTCCAAGCTGAAAGAACATATGCAGTATTGTGTGGATCATCCAGAAGAAATGAATAAGATTGCTAAAATCAAAGCTCAAGTATCAGAAGTAAAGGGTATTATGATGGATAACATTGAGAAGGTATTGTTTTGCAAAGGCTGACACTATCCATTTTTCTCCTTTTAATAGTAGAATCTGATGCCAGATCTATTAGCTATCTGTGAATGAACAACCTCTCAATTCCCAAGTAGGCCCATTCAAAGGATGATCTTATCACTCAGATCATGAAGCTCAATGTTATTAGCTAATTGGGAAGCAAAACTTCCATAAGCTCTTTCACAGTTGCGGCTTTGAGATTTGTATCCAGGTCAACAGTCTTGTAAACTTTGAAAGCAAATTGCAGGATTTAAAAATCTAGGAATAATAAATCTGGTATTCTCTTGTCCAGAGTTTTGTTCTTGTGTGACGTTGGTTCATCGTTATTCATTTTGGTAGCTAATGTGCTTGCCTTGCCTCCTTATTTGAGACAAGCAACAACGATTTTAGGATAAGGGTCTAAAACTGATTAAATACTTACATACTGCTTGGTATCCCATTATTAATCCAGTACATAAAAGACAGCTAATTGTCATGTGAAGTGTTCTGTGAGGGTAAAAGTGGCTTGTTGGGAATGCAGGGGAGGATACTATGATTTAACTGCCTTTTCTAACTTTTAATAAAGCGATCGCATCATTGAGCAATTCAGTCAAGTCCAATGGCGTGTCCTTAATGTGCATTCCGTAAACTTCTATGCCTGTAAGGGTAAACCAAAGCAGAATAATCTAATGTTCCTCATAGCTGAGGCTTTTGAAAATGACCTTTGAATCCTTATGGTGGAATCCAGAGGGTAATCGGATCGCTGACTACATCCCTCATCATAAATCATTCGGACAACTATTTGAGGTTCAACTATTATTATTGTGAATTGTAGGCAGGTAGAGTGCAACTATTTGCAAATACTATGCAAGCGATTCTTTATAACCCTCATGTTAGTACACGCATTCTTTTGCTGAATTTGTAACTAAAGCTTTACACATTCATGATTGAGGAGAATCAGTGTCATTTTGGTCAAGTGGAAGTTGATGCTGGTAATATTTGGTTGCAGGTTCTTGATCGAGGGGAGAAGATCGAGCTTTTGGTTGACAAAACTGAAAATCTTCGTTTCCAGGTTGGTTCCTTGTCCGTTATTCTGTATTTGTAAAGGAAATGTGGGAGAATATTTTACTTCAATGAAGAGATTCTGCAGCACTTGTCTGCTATTATTGTTTTATAATGGAAAATCTTCAAGCTACCTGCTGTGGTCAAACGGTGTAAAATCCTCAAGGCAGGGTTCTTACAACCAATCAAAACACGTTCACAAGTCTGTTAGATAGAAAATGCCATCAAGCTGAGTCAAGCCCATCAAAAGCTAGTTCTGTGGATTCTGTACATCTTAAAGCCAAAGTTTGAACTACTGTGGTTTGTTTATTGTGTTTACTGAATAGGCGGACAACTTCCAGCGCCAAGGCAGACAACTGCGTCGGAAGATGTGGTTGCAAAACATGAAAGTCAAACTTATTGTTCTTGGAATCATCATTGTGTTGATCTTGATAATATGGCTCTCAGTTTGCCATGGCTTTAAATGCCATTGAGGATGCATGTGAAAGTTGAGGGTATTCGATCTCACGGTCGGTGGTTCGTGCATGGAGAACTTTTCGATGCCCTTTTTTTGACATTTCTCACTTCAAAGTTCACTGGTCATCTTGGAAATTGTAGTTGGTGTAATCTTGGGGTTATGAAGTCATATATATGTGAACCCTGCTTTTTGTCTTCACCTTAGTAACAAGTTAGCTACAAGTCTTAGTGCTGGTGTTGGCCTTTTATAAGCTGGACTATAACTGAAGTAGGAAAATTTTGGGCATCATCATAATCTTGATTCTTGAAGAGCTATAATGTAGAATGGTATATATGATAATTGCATTCGCTTCTTCGTGTTTAACATTCTTTGAGCAAACGATTTTAATCTTATATATTGAATGTTTAAGCTAGGATGACTTAACTCCTGGAGAACCTTGGAGGTGCTAGGGTTTCATTGTTTGCTTGCTTAATATATTGTGATGGACAACATGGCTTTATGTGTGCATTTTTTATATAAAACTTGTAATCTATGCAAGTTCTTCTGGCTTCAAAAGCTGCCTTTGAGAAGATCTATTGCAACAGCTTCTATGCAAGGCCCTCTAGTTAAGGGAAGTACTTTCCAATCTCATCAAAAGCTGACCTCTTAACCCTCTCGGTTTAATGGCCTTTTTTTGTAATGAAACATCAAATTCACATCTTGAAATTAGAGGTTGAGCTTGGAATACGTTGAAAAAAGGGGTTCTTAAACATCACCACCACCATGATCATCATCATCAGATGCCGGTCAGTCAAGTAGGAGTGGAGGAACAAGGTAGTGTGATAGGCAACATTTAAAAGCCACATCGCGAGGCATGCCAGGCATTGAATGGGTTTTCAAATTCACATCTTGAAATTAGAGGTTGAGCTTGGAATATGTTGAAAAAAGGGGTTCTTAAACATCACCACCACCATGATCATCATCATCAGATGCCGGTCAGTCAAGTAGGAGTGGAGGAACAAGGTAGTGTGATAGGCAACATTTAAAAGCCACATCGCGAGGCATGCCAGGCATTGAATGGGTTTTCAAGGAATGGTTCAAGAATCTAGCAGTGATTTATTTTAAGTTACATGTATCTTTGAAGATAACTTCACTTGCTTCAGTAAGACGTCAACTATCCTCCTCCCATTCCATCAAGGCAGACAAAGAATGTGGGAGGACTTCAATATCTTAAATATGAGGTATTTGCTTTGATATTGCATGATCATGGTGTCTGGCTTGTAATTGGCATGGACAATCATGCAATAGCTTTGGTCCAGCAACCTTACCTTTCATAAGCAAAATTCACTTCATGGACAATAGCTTTGGTCCAGCAACCTTAAATCTCTGCTACAGTTGGTATCAAGGACAATGTCAGAAACTAGTAATGCATATATCAGATCTTTTACAATGTTTAAAGTAATTTCCATCGGCAAAAGAATGACTTTTCTAAAGTAGTTGATATAACATATCAAAATAATGGGGACAAATTGGAAGGTAGTAATACAGCCATTTGTTTAGGTCAGGAAGTAACATTAAGCATAAAGCAATCTTATTTGATTGTTTAACAGTTTGATCTATCTTGTCCTCTTTATGTTGATGTCTTGCAGATTCCTTTTTTGGGCAATAGAGAGTAGTTCACGTAATTGGGGTTTTGACTTCAAATATAAAATGGGGTCTAGGTGATCCCTTTAAAATAAAAAAATTCACTTTTCCATCAATCTGTCACTTTTACACCGCTTTGATCAATTTTGGTAAAAAGAGCTTTCATATTTCTTGGGTCACTAAAACTTAAGTCTAATTGTTTGCGTGAGATGCAAGCAAAGATTTGTACATCCCAGCTCTTCCATTACAATGCAACTATTACTCCATTTGCACCTCTTGATCTTCAGACTCAATTTTCGGTTGGCCTTTTTTTCTTTGCTACTGCTAAAGAAAAGTTGAAAGTACTCTCAATGTTGCAATAACAACAACAATTTTGCTTGTACTTGAAAAACTATTTATATAAATAACATTAAGTGGGGCATGTGTTCAAAAAAATATCGAGTGAAGCTTCATGCTATTCTATCTCAATAAATTTTAATCCTTATCCTAGCTAGATATCCATTATAACAATATTATTAGGCTACATTGTGTTGAAAGGTAAGAACCTTGCTACATCTTGACATTTATTTAGATCATTTTTCTTATGAAGATTTGGATAACATGCAACTTGAGACTATTCTAAAAGGACGCCTTTGATAAATGTTTGTAGTTTACTTTGCCCCCTTTCTTAACATAAATGGTAAATGAATTATTTCTAGAGGCAACCTACAAATTGGCATCAAGTTTTTGTGTTATTCAAATATGTGATTGACCTCAAATTAGCAATACATAGGCAATCTTTCTCTGATTTTTATTCAGTGATTAGCTTTTGTAATTTGTATTTTGTATTTTCGCATATAATGCAATACTTTTAAGTAAATTTCCACTCTATAGTCGCATAGTTTTGATTTCACACTCACAGTTGAAGAACCAAGGTTAAACTCCATAGAATAGTACTAAGGTAGAATGACATGTTCTATCTAGTACACTAACTATGTTCAATAGTCCACACATTTCAAATTTTTGGCTTTAAAATGTGAATTTGAGGGTTTATATGGTCCTTGCCTTGAAAGCGAGTGCCTAGAAGCTCTTCTATTTGCCCTTTAGAAATTACAACTTCAAAGATGGATATTTGTAGAAGCTATTGCCAAAGTTGTGAATAGGAGAAAGAACATCATAAATAATTTTTATTGTAGCTCACATATTAAAAAAATGAAAATGTGGGATACCACAATGGCCTTGCCACATATAATGGTATTGTGGTTTTTTTTTGAAATGTTTGAATTGAAGAAATATCATTGAATAAGATCAAATAAATAGCAATTACTATTTTGTAGATTGCATTCCTTAACTCCTCTGTCAAGAACCCTCTCAACATCAAGGGAAGCACAAACTGCATGCACAAAAACAATTTGGTCATTGAGATACATATATGTGCAATTAGATCATCATGAAATCACAGGACATGCTATAAAATGTAATCCACAATGTTGAGGTGGAAGCAACGTCAAAAAACATGCCATGCCAACCTGTAAAAATCTATGCCAGTCATGAGACTTTAGTCCACTTAGCTTGTTGTCCCTTGTGAAGGCACCCTTTAGGCATCGCATGTGTCCTGTCGGAGTTCGATTATTGCCTTCATTACAATCGTCTCTTCTCTCCTCGAAAAGATCCATGGGGCCTTTGGTAGGACAATTGAAGTCCCCACCGTTTGTGGCCATAAATCGACAATCTTTTCCACTTCTTTTAAGTCATCTCGTGCGTCTTTTTAATCTTTCGACCCTGTCAAGTGCTCTCAAATCGTACTCCCGACATTCTTGAATATGTGCATCAGGTCCAAAAGATGGTTTATCAACAATTCCAGCAATATGGGAGTTCATGAAATATTGATAATCTCTTCATGTCGGGAGGGAGTCGCCCTAGATCTTGATTGGATTTCCAAATCTGAAGCCAATCACTTGCCTACAATATTAACAAACAAGCACATACATTTAGTGCAGATTATATATCGTTAGAAGAAATATAAAGAGAGTTATCATAAAATAAGTAAATGACATGTACATTAATTGGACTAAATATGTATTGTACCTTCATGGAGTGAGGAAGTTGACCAATTAGCCCATCATGCATAGGGTGATCTGGTGGAAGGTACAATGAGATCAATACAGACTTTTATCTCTCCCTGAGAGGTCTTTATGAAAAAGACCCACATTTTGGACCAATCTGGAATAGGATTCTAGCAGATTCATCAAGCGAGAATGATGTTCATGGTGATTAGTCTGGGGGGAAGGATAAAAAGGGTGCTGATGACTTCTCTATCTGTAATGGACTTTTGTTCAGGAAAGAGAAGGTTTGTGTGCCAGATGTGGATGTTGTTAAAAATAAAATTCTTTATGAATGTCATGACTCACCATGCGCAGGACATCTCGACATACATCATACATTAGATATAGTACGGTCTTATGTGGTCAAGTGTGACCAATGCCCGATGAATAAGGCATAAGGCGGTGGATTGTTGCATCCATTGGATATCCCGAATAAGAGATGGGATAGTATATCCATGGATGTCGTGATTGGGTTACCGCGGACGAATAAACAACATGATGCAATTTGGGTTGTGGTTGACCGTCTTACCAAATTGGCTACGTTATTCTGGTAAAGACCACTACGACGGCTTCTGATTTAGCTCAACCATTTGTAGAGCGTCTCTTTAGACTTTACGTGAAGGTGAGCACTTTGGTTCTGGAGACCAATTGGACATGTTGGATGAATCATCGGGTGTGTCTCGACTTGAACCCGAAAAGATCTTGGATACAAGAACTAAACAATTGAGGAATCGTATAGTTACCAAGCATCTAGTTCGATGGAAGGGATGCACAGACGATGATGATTCCTGGGAACAGGAAGGAATCTTAAGGAAGAACTTCTCCAGTTTTGAGTTTTGAGGACATAACTTGAATAAGGGAGGAAAAATGTCATGCCCTCGGGTAGCATGTCCATGCTAGAGATTGGTAGACCAACAACCCGTAAGTTAGTTATGACTATAAGGGAATTGGGGCCCTTATGTGTATAAGATCATAGTTAATGGTTGTAGGCCTAAACTCATGATGGTGGATTTCTATGGGTCTATCAGTGAGTCATTGGGAAACTGGATGATGTGGCCCAGATAGGCTGCAGAGGTGTCCAATGAGGTGTCACAGTGCACTACTAGTGGTGCATGGGCCTTGGAGGGTATAAGTATACCTATTGGGCTCTCACTAGTGTATGCTTGATTGCATGATTGTTAGCTACATGCTGCTAGAGTGACTCCTCATTCCTCATTGAGATTGATCCATAGCTTGGGGCCTAGATCCGTTCAATCTAGGTTTGGTTGGGTTGGTTTTTGTCCACCTTCCGTTCCCTTTGTGTTTGCTTGTATTGGCACGCTTAGGATTGTATACTGTGTGTAGGAATTTATAGAAAATGTTACTAATGTTGACTTTGTACTTGTCACAGTGCCAAAAAAAAAGGAGATGTCAATGACCGTGGACTACAACGACTGCAATTGAAAATCTACTATACTTAAAAAAAAAACCTTTTATTTTAATGGATTTAGAGTTAATGCTCGGTGATGAGCAGTTTTTTGAGTTAACTTGCACTATTGTAACGGACCTTATTTTTCAAATTTAAGACGTTATTGTGGACTCAGTTGTGTACACTCTTTTTGATAACTTATGACTTCTGAGTATTGGGTTTATCTTAGTCTTCAGCTTCAGTCTTCGTTGTCTTTGTGTCCTTTTATTTCAATAGTTAGTTTGTCTTCTCTTTGCGTTGGTCTTGTTTTTGTTTGGAATTTTGAGTTCGTCTTGTTTTTTTATTCTTCCTTTTTTCTTTTGCGTTTGCTGTTTTGTTTGGGTTTTGCGGTCGGTCGTTCTGTCTGTTCTCTTTTGGTTAGTTTGCGGATTTGTTGGTTGTGTTTGTCGGCTTGTGCCTTGGTCATTTGTCGGGTACGCTTTAGCTTCTTTGTGTTTGGTCGTTGTTTTTCTTTCTTCTTGTCATGTTTTTATGTTTTAGTGGTTTTGTTGGTCTTGGTCCCTGTTTGTTGTTTTTGTCGTTGTCTTTCACTGGAGTTTGTTTATTTTTTTAGTTATTATTTTTTATTTATTTGTTAGGCTTTTTGTGGAGCCCTTCAGGTGCAATGGCTTCTGATAAGGTAGTTCTATGGCTCCTTTGTTCGTTTTTGTCTTTGTTGCTACTTTGTCATGGCTTCTATGTTCCTTTTTCTTTCCTGAAAGTTTTAGTTTGTGGATTTGTTGGTTGTTAAACTTTTGTCTTACTTCTAGTAGTTGTTTGTCTTTGCTTTTTCTTTGGTTTGTTTTTTTGGTTTTTCTTGGCTGTTTTTCTGACGTCCTTCCATATTGTTTGGGTGTGTTTTGTCTTTTTGGCTTGGTCTTTTATTGCTGATGTTTGGGTGTCATCTTTCATTTGTCGTGCTTCCGTTCTATTTTTTTCCTACCATTCTTCTGGCTGCCTTTAGTTTTTTGAGATTTAGGGTTTAGGGTTTAGAAAGTCATCTTTTTTTAGATCTAGCTTTGCTTTTTTCTTTGTTACGGTCGGTTTCTTTAATTTTTTTTTTCGCTTATGTAAATGTTCTTCTTAACCTTTTTCCTTTTTTTTTTTGGTGGTGGATATGTTTTTTGGTCCCCTTCTATTTACTTTCTTTCGGGTTCTTGTTTTGGAAGATTTAGGTTGGTTTTCTATAGTTTTATTTGTTTGGATACTTTTTTTGGTTGTGCTTCTTTCTCTGTTTTTTGATGGTGAACTTGCTATTTTTTTCCATGTTTCTTTTACTTTTTTGAAAAGTGTTTTTCCGTGGTTGTTGGCCTGGTACTGGGGTCCCGTTCTTTGTTTTTCTGTTTGTTGGTTTTTTAACTTTTTATTTATAAAAATAGTACTCGCTTTTGAACTCTTTGACTTTTTTTACACAACAAATTTGACTGCCTTTGTTTATGGTACTTACTTGGGGCTTTTGGCTTGTACAAACAATGTTTTTAAATTATGGCAAATTTGCTCCTATGTTCTCGGGTTTGACTGGAAAAGGTTTGGTTTTTTTATTGAAAAAGCCTTAAAACCTCCCTTTAAAAAAAAAAACAATGATGATACCCTCGCTAAAACATTGAAAACCCTACTTCTCGTGGAAAGCCTTTGTGGGGTGGCTGTTTTCTCTCTCGTGGTAGGGGCAATAGAGGGTTTTCTAGTCGCCGACAAAGACAATTCTCCTCCCTAATGCTAAAATGTTTTCCCCTATTACTAAAGTTCCATTTTAGTTTGTTGAGGTCAGTTCATCAAATGTTGCCAATGAGTACCCTATTCGCCACTTATTATATGATGACTGATGTGCAAGAATATGACGACAAAGATGCTCAGGTACAATCCATTGTACGTACGCCTACTGACATGGAAGACAAAAACTTGTCAAGCTTCTAATTCATGATGATTTGTTCCTTCATGTTTTGTTTGTCAAGAAATGTCTTGATGCATTCCTGATCAAAACTTTCTTTAAGGGAATGTTAGACATGCAAGATTGATGTCGATGAAAACGTATGGCTCTCGATTAAATTTGGTTAGCATTTTACTCCGAGTTTGTCCTCTTTACTTTACAAGCCCTTGATACTTTGTCATTTTAACCATGTTTCGATTAGAGAACCCAATGTAAGAGAAGCTTATGTGGCTCTTGAATCTGTGTGGTTTGATTTGGCTGACATTTTTGGTTTTTCTAAAGTTTGCTAAGCATTGGATACTGGAGATTTTTTGCACCAAGTGCCATGATATAAGAAAGTTGGTTGGTCTATTGTTATGTTATGTAGATACATGTTTTTACAAGTATATAGACGTATGTAGATCATGGAAAAAACAAATTGATCTTTTTATTGATTTTAGTGCGAAAATGATATTTTGCCTATACTATTCATGGGACACTTTAGAAAAGTGACGTGGTACTAGTACACCTTTGTGCTTATCACTGCTACTAATAAATTTAGTGGAGAAAATTTGTGGTGCTTTTTGGAGGAAAAATGAAAAAAAAGCGGAATGAGAGAAAATTTGTGAAAAATAAGTGCTTATTGAACTTCTTATTTTGATTTATTTGAAAAGTCATCACATACATTAGAACTTCAAGTTGCGACATGGATAACAACTGAGAACAAGTGTAGACACCTATAGTTCCCACAAAAATTCCCTTGTTCTCACATGGGTGTTGTTGTGGACGGATGCAGGCCTATTCTCCTCGATTTGATGCGTAACGTGTATGGGTTGATTTGGAACTATACGGGAGCATTACAATTTGACTTATTTATGTAATGTTTAATAGCGTTTGTTGTTGTTTAGGGTTGTTAGGTTTAAAAACACACACACAAAATGGTCCAAGAATGTACAACATCTAGGTCAACAAAGTAGAACATCTGAATAAACTTGGATTTTTACATCCACTATTTGTTCTATTGCAATGATGGGAAAGTAGTGATATGGATTTCATCCCATGTCTTTCAACAACTTTGGGAAAATATACATGGTGGTGGACCAATTAACAAATATACTCACTTCATATCTTATAGGACTCCTCATGGAGCAACTCATGTGACATAACGAAAGCTAAAAAATTGTTTTCGAACTACATGAGTTACCTAAGGAAATAGTGTGTGATAGATATCCTAGATTTGCCAAAACACTTCTGAAAGTACACGATGGATAAGTTGAAATTCAGATTATGTTTGAGCAGAACATTTCTCCTAGAGACTGACAAACAAACAAAAAGAGTAAAGTAATGGTTAAATGGTTGCTTGTGACATTTTTATAGCAAATCATCGACCAAAATGGATTGATTAGTTACATTTTGCTCAATTCATTTACAATTCGATGCCTCACATGTTTATTTGAAAGACCCCTTTTTATGCATTATATGGATATGAACCAGTATAACCAATTGACATGGAACTAACAAATGTAACTGTAACAAAGAAAGCAAATGAGTTGCAAATACATGCAAGACATTCTAAAAGCAAACCAGGATCATATGTGAGAGTTTCAACAAAAGATGAAACATTATGATTGATAAGCTAATATCATGTTGAGCACTTTAGAAAGTTGAACATGTATATCTACATCAACAACAATCATTGATATTTACAAAGTATGTTGAGTTTGCCACGGGGCATCCACTCTTACTAACTTCAATCTAGTCCAACTTTTCTCGGGACCTATGTGAGAAAGCTTTACCACTTTCCCATGCCATAACATTTTAGTTTTATGCACATGATTTTGTTGTCTTTGAAAGCTTTATCATTGTTTGCATCCCCCTTTTAGCTCTTTGGTATTGTTTAACAAACTACTATTCTATGTGCCTCCAAGTAAAAGTTATTATAAAAACTTAGCTCCCTCAAATTCGAGTCGCTAGATATTATATCCTCATTGAGGTGTTGTACATAGTAATCTAGTATGTTTGCTCACCGTAATGCCAAATGCTTCTTTATCTTTTGTGTTAGATACTATAGATGAATTTCACCTCAAATAGAAGGATTCACCTCCTCATTGAATTATTGTAGATAGGAAACTAGTATGTTTCATGCCTAGTGCATCTTTATCTTTTGTGTTATACCATAGATGAATTCCACCTCAAATAGATGAATTCACCCAAGACTTTTCGGCATAACTTTCATATGGATAGACGACGATTGAATGATGCCCATCACTGAGTCTTTCACACTAATGATTGAACGACACGTAGCAGGTGAAGTCGAAGTGCTACATGTAATTTTGTCACCGATTGTCTATATTTTCTAAAATTTTGTAGAAGAAAAAAAAAGTAAAAATTGGCATCGTGTGAGGAAAGGCCCAACCTCATGTGGGGTTCACTCAAGGTCTGGAGCCCTTAGGCAAAAGGCCATTCTCCTTGTCTCGCCACCCAACTAAAGACACACCTTTATACACTTGCAAAGAGTGCAACATATCGACGGTTTTCATTTGTTGAGTTGTACTCCCCTTCACTTGTTTCATACCCAAGTGGCACTACGATTTTTCATTTCTAGTGCATTAGGTGAATTGGACAACATAGGTGCATATCGATCTATATAAGCCAAATGCCTCTGGTATTTGTGAATTCTGCATCGAACAATCTCGGCATGATTTTGACGAAGAACTCGCCGCCTTTGCGTTCCCTTGCCGCAAACCTAATTGGGTGCCACATATAGCTCGTCTTTGCGGTGCCGTGATGCCAACATCGAGGGCTTCCGATGGCACGATCTATTAGACTGTCAACCGCTCAGATTTTTCCACGTGGCATAGGATGACACTTGGACTCTTTTCAGTGGCTAATCGCACAATCGTGGCAAGATCTGAACGATTGTTTAAATCCAACGGCTGCGTGCCATTAAGATACGAGGGTCGTCCCTTCCACCCTTTCTGCCGCCGCAGCTTAGATCACAGTGAAACCCTCTTCTCTGATTCTGCTGCGATCCTCCTTCGATCTTCAACAATTTTTTCCTCATCTTCTTCATACTGCTGTTATTTGCTGATTTCCTGCTCATTTTCGAACTCTGTTTTTGATAGATTGTTCAGATCTGTTCTTAATGTACTGCCTTATTAGCCCTCGAATTCTGTTTTTGGTAGATTGTGCAGATCTGTTCTTAATATACTGCCTTAGCCTTTGAATTCTGTGCTTGCTAGATTTTTCAGATCTGTTCTTAAAATATTGCGTTAGCCTTTGAATTCTGTGTTTGCTAGATTTTTCAGATCTGTTCTTAAAATATTGCGTTAGCCTTCCATCTCTATGTTTGGTATATTGTGCAGATCTGGTTATTATCTACCGTGTTAGCATTCGATCTTGTCTTTGGAAGATTGTGCAGATCTGTTGTCAACATCAAATCTTTGTCCTAGCTTGTCTGTGAAACTGCACAGATTAAACGAAGAGGTAGTATAGTCTACTGCCAGCCTTTTATTTGTGGATTAGTCCTGAGCGGGCAACTTGAAGCATGGATGCTTTTGGATATCGTCGTAAAAGGCCTCGATCTGATTTTGCTGGTAACGGGAACGGAGCAGCGGGAGGCGGTGGTTTCGGTGGTGCTGCTTATGGTACTCTACCTCTTTATTTCTCGGAGACTTAAGTACTGCTTGATTGGTGTCAAGTTTCATGTTGCATTGCATCTCACGTCTCTCAACATCGTTTTCTACATTCATTTGGCGTATGAGGAATGCCTGAATGCTGTTTTCCGCGATTCGCTGCAACTATGGTGCAATTATTGATTTCCCTGGAGTCCTCCCTACATTCGTTGGCTAGTTTCTAGTTCAGGTCTTTTGGTTTGTAGATCACCATTCATATGAGAATAGCTTGCTGGTGGCTGTTCTTTTGGGAAATCAGTTGGGAAAATGAGTTTGGCTCAGGGATTTGATCAAAGGTTATTGGGACTTGCTTGCTTTCAGATAACAATTTGTAAGTTCTTAGTATTGGGTCATTGATAACAAGCTAAGACCTCTGAATTTTTAGGTTTACCATCTTGGTTGGCAAAGTGTGCTGAGACGTGTCTCTTGTTATATTTGCTTTGATTTGTTTGGAAGAGTGCACAAGTTTTGACACTTCATTAAACCTATCCATTTTGCCATATCTACTCCCCATGTACTTACAGAAAATCACTTGCGATAACCTCAAAGGCTTGAAACACATGGCAGAGTCCATTTGATATGTTCTATTGATGTTTGGAAATCAATATAAGCTGACCTTTCAAGTTTCAGGAAGTTTTTGAAAGGTTAAATTCTTTGATACTTTTTGTAGAGTTCTGAAATCAGTTTTATTGGAACTATGCGAGACTTTGGTCACTATTCAAATGAAGTGTTCCTTTCTCTTGAGCTTTTGAGAGGTGTAGTTTCCTGCTGTGCATTTTATTCATAGAGAAATGAAATGTTGTTTTGGCAGATAGGGACTTGGGTGGAGGAAATTTGGGTTCAACAAACAAGAGTAAGGCGTGCACCAAATTCTTCAGGTTGTGAAATGCTTCCTTCACATATCCTCCGCATAATATCTATATCTGATTGTCTCTCTCAATATACATTTGTCTAGTTTTGTAAATTTTGACTGCATCAACTTCTCCAGGTTTTGAGAGCCTTATTGAAATGGTCTCCTCAAAATCACTATGGCTGACTAGTTTCTCATACAGATACATCATTCACCCCAGTTTTCTATCAACGTACTACTTTGGTGTGCCAATTTGTATTAAGTGTACTGTAGTATGTACTGTGAGTGCTGCTCAGAACATCTTGGTATAGATCTTGTTATAAGATACCTTCATGGGCTGTTCCACCATATTGTTGAGTGCCAGGCGGCAAGTCCAGTTCATATTGTGTTCCTTTGGGCCTCAGTTGTCTATGATTGGTGCCCTAGAAAGGTATACTGTACTGCAAATGCTACTCAGAAGCTTTTGCTGTTGATTTAGTCACTTTCACATTTGTGGGTTGCAAGTCCAGTTCTTACCCGCTTCATCCATCTGAGGTTTTAAATGGCAGTTTTATTGTTGTTGGAACATAAGTCCCTCTGAACTCATGATAAACAGTAAGGTTTCATGAATTCTCTATACTTGGGCCTTTATGCCTTTTTAAAGATCAGGAAAAGTGCCTTGCAATGAAGTACTTCCCCGTGGGACTCCATGCAAGGGCCTTCTAATATTTTTAAGAACATTAGGGGGACCATTTTAAGGTGGCTGGATGTGACCTAGCTCAGTTAAATAATAATTCTTGTTGTTTTGAACGTTTTTAGTTAACGATAAGTTGCAGAATTAAAAGACGGTAAATTCCCAGATGGCATACAGACTTCCAAGGAAGAGCTAACAAATGCAGAATTCAAGCCAGCTGAAGCCTTGAAAGCTTGCTTTAATGGAAATAAGTTAAACAAATGTTGGATCTGCTAAACATTATGCAAATGATTTTAGCCAATTCACATAAAAGTTTAAAATAGAAGAAAATCAAGTGTTCTGCATCGAAGGTTAGTTATGTCACTCAAAGTTGAGCTTGCAAGGGAAACACTTTAAAATCTCTATCGTCTGGGTCTCTTTACTTGGTCCATTTTATTCAAGATTTGTTAGATAAACCATCAGAGGAAAACTGAATAGTAGTAATCATAGTTATTGTTCCCCAGCTTTTTTTTTATTAGGGGAAACATGTCTCCCACAACTCTTCGTTTCCCCAAACTAGGGAAATCCCCTGGGGAAATGTTTTCCCACAATGAAACTCAGATAATTTGAAAGGCCAAATTTGACCATTTTTAACAGTCTCTACGAGTTTTGCTGACTTAATTTCAGCATAACTTCTCTCCCTTTCAATATAAATCACTTTCTCCCTCAATGTCTCTCTTCCACATGCGCTAATTACCTTACTCTAGTTTGATTTTCTAAAGATATGGTGTTTCCCTATTTTATGTATTCCATTTCTCAATTATTGTTTACTGTTTCCCAAGAAGTCCTGTTTTCCAGAACTTTGGTAGGAATGGATTGATTGCTTGTTAAATATGCAGCCCTATGAGTTAACAGAAGCCAATTACCAAAGCTATGGTAGGAATAGATTGATTGCTTGTTGAATATGCAACCCTTTGAGATAACGGAAGCTAATTACTTTTCTGGGTTAGCTTGTGTCACAACCCAAGTTTGAGCTTTGCAAAGACATCATCAAAAAAGAAAAAGTGTTAAATCACTTGGCCTATGTTCTCAACGATTTGGTGCACATTACAGTAATCTAACGCTGTATTTTTTTATTCTAGCACATTTGGATTTTTTGGAGAAGAATGCCAGTTGGTCCCTTTGCTTGGTCAATATTATCTATGATTTGATCCATTATGGTTCATCTTTTAAAACTGACATTGTTATTGCACCATTTCCAGCACATCGGGATGTCCCTATGGAGAGGAATGCCATTTTATGCATTTTGTTCCAGGTGGTGTGTCCTCCCTTGGCCTTGCTCCATTGTCTAGCTTTGGGAAATCTGGAGGTTCTGCTAAGAAATCTTTGAGCACTGCGGGGATTGGTGGTGGCGTGACTCCATCGGATCCTGGTACCGGCCTTGGTGGCTTCAAGACACGTTTATGCAACAAGTACAACACTTCAGAAGGTTGCCGTTTCGGTGAAAAATGTCATTTTGCTCACGGAGAGAAAGAGCTACGTAAATCCAATGGAGGCTTTTTGTCAAGTGACCAGAGACCTCTTGGATTAGATTTCCCAAAAGATCATTTCACCAGGCGTGGCGCATCTGCAGGATTTCAGGAAGGCAGCAGGTTTGGTGGGGGAAGGGGTTCGTCATACCGTGAACCAACACCCCCTGGGATGGCTGCGGCTGCAACATTTGGAGCATCCTCTACCGCTAAAATCAGTATTGATGCATCTATAGCAGGAGCTATAATTGGGAAGAGTGGAATTAATGCCAAACAGATTTCCCGGCTCTCTGGAGCGAAACTTTCTATCAGAGATCACGAGACTGACTCAAAACTGAAAAATGTGGAAATGGAGGGATCCTTTGAGCAAATCAAACTTGCAAGTGAAATGGTTCGTGAGCTACTTGTCCACAAGGATGTACTTCTTGCAAAGCCATCTGGATTTAATTCTCGCAATTACAAAACCAAGATGTGTGAGAATTTTCCCCAAGGTACATGCACTTTTGGAGATCGTTGCCACTTTGCCCATAGTGCGAATGAACTGCAGGAGGGAGCTGCTCTTTCCTGAGGGCTTTTGCAGGTAATGAGTCTGTCATTGGTGTCTTTTGGGTGGATATGCAATCAAACCTAATTAAATGGCTAATAAACTCTTGTTCAGGATATGAATTATGCAGGAAAACGTGGTAGTTGAACAAAGGAAGCAGAAGATAAAATGGTTGGATGGTAAAGAAGCAGACTCAAAAACATCGAAAGTATTAACGAAGCAGATTTGTTAATGCCCCATGGCTTAAGAATATTGCAAAGAAAAGTTATTGGTAATCAAGAAGATCAACGTTGAACCAGGACAAAAAAAAAACAAACCTTACAACAGATGGGAGTCTTGGAGTTATTTGCTGTTTCATGAAATACACAAACTAAGGTGGATGTGTGGGGCTAAAGTTGTCTACTTTGCTTAGGAGTGCCTGTCTGTTAATGAGTGGGAGGACCAAGTCATACCTAAAGTATGTTCTACAATCTGTGTAGGTAAATTTTGATTAGGCAATTTGCTAAAGATTAATGCTCTTGCAATAAGTAAGAAATGGGGAGTCTTAGTCAATGATATATCTATTGAAACAGCTTCTATACACATGTAAAGGTGAGAAGATATTGGAGCTAACTGTTGTCAAAGCATTCTGTACCATCTTTGGAGTCTACTTGAATGAACCCTAATTGGCCAAAGCTAATCCAAGGCTTGGCATGTCTATTTTTGCTGTTTTACTAATCATTAGAAATTGGAGTGTAATGTACCAAAGAAAGAATACACAATTTGTGGTATCCTGTCGTGTTTTTGATGTAACAGCTCTACTTAGCAATGCTCACATTTTGAACATTAAAATTCACATTTGTTATGGAAAGCAGATTTCGGCTACAAGGAAAATGGCTTTTAAATATGTGTTAAGTAATCTATGAATTAGATGTCACACGAACTCATTTTATGCAAAAGGTCGAGGAATGCTGGTTCTGATTTCACTGTCTGAACATCAGTTAATAGCCTATCAAATTTAGCAAGTAAAATTTGAGCACAAGATAATTTATGCACGTGTCCTGTTCTTGCGATACAAATATATAATCAGCAGAACCTATGCAAATTTCAGCTGTGCAAGAATGCTGTAGCTCAAGATGGCCGTTGCTCAGAGGCTTATTTTTTATGTTGCTCTTGAATACTGGATAATAAATCAGTTTTTCACTGCATTTAATAAGTCCGTAGAGATTTTTATCAGGAAGTAGGAGCAATTAAAAATTTAGTTGGATACCAGCTTTTGTACTAAGTTGACTGAGGTGCAAGAGCACCTATTGATAGAGATTCTAGTGGTTTAGAAAATTACTGTGGGTTTGTGTACTTACCTTTTGCCTAGTCCATTTTGAATAGGAGTATTCTGTATCCAAATCGTCAAAAGTACAGTTTAGAATTTACCCTTCTGTACGATGTCTAGTTTCAACTAAATTTGCTTGAAATGCTGTTTTTTTGGCCAGAATCATAGAAGCTGACATGCATTCATGGTCTTGTAATCAAAGAAGCTTGGCCTCTTTACATCTTGAGAAAGCTGCAGTCGAAAGTGAGTGTTTGTAGGATTTTTTACTCTTGGTCTTTGCTATCATAATAATTAGCAGTTTGTGATTTATCTTTCGTTATCACAGAGTCCCCCGTCCCCCCTCCCCTTGTTTTTTACACTCAACACATGTGCGTGCACTTACACACATTTCATGGCACGAGTATCTTGCAATGCTGGTTATATTTTTATTCACTATAATGTTCAATTTTGGAGCTTTTTCATACAAACATACTTTTATTAATCAGCAGAATGCTGTGTATTAAATTTACCCCCAACAGGTTACCTTCATAAACAGCTAGTTTGCATGGTAATTGGCATAATTTCCACATGACTGATCAGTATTTAATTACGAATTTGTTGTGGAAGACAGTGGTTCTTTGTAGTACATGGAAAAGTGGAGAGATTGGTTCTCAGTTTTGCTCCTGTGTTTCAATTGGGTGTTGGTTTTTCATGCTTGCTCACAGGTACCAAGATATCTTTATGCAGGGGAGAGCTTTTCTAGAAGTACCTTTTCCCATGATGAAAGAAACTGTTTTCTTGAAAATATTTCGTGCTTTAGAATTGAAATCAGTCACAGAGAGGTCCGAATTTCTCTTTTAGGGTTTGCAGATTGATCAAATTTTGTAGCAAAACCCACAAATTTGTATTCTTCTGCAGAACAGAATGTGGCTCTGCATTCACTTTGAAGTTATTTAGGCTTGATTCAGACTGACAATCACTGACAATCTCTCTTTCTACATGACTGCCCTGTACTGGTATGTGTTAAAAATTGGGCCCCCTCCCCCTCCCTGTTCAGACTAGACTTATAGTTGCGACTTTTGGGCACTCTTACTACATAGGGCAACTCGAGGTGCACCTTTTGAGGCTAGCCTCATTGACTGTCAATTCGGGTTGCTACTTGCAAAGTAAGACCTAGGCCAATGGACTAATCACAAGCAAGAAAGATCCACAGGTCTATAGATTTTTTTCTAACAGGAATTGAGCCATCTGAATGGAGGCTGTCCCTGGACATGATCTCAGGCTTGGTAGGGATCTCAAATAGGAAGCAGAAGAAAGTAGCTGGGCAAACTGACTTTTCCCTGGTTAGAATGCTCCAAGGCAAGCGAAACATTAATTGCAAGGTCTAGTATTCAAATAATGATATTTTAAAAACATGTCAGACTTTCAACAGACTAAACCAGTAACTGAACAAGAACAATTAAGAACTGCCTCATGTTGCTACTCCCCCTGTACAAGTTATCAAGACCTCGGATTCATGCCTCATGATGCTACTGCCCCTGTGCAAGTTGTGTTTAATTTGCTTAACATAAATTGGGTGGCTGGTGATGTGGCAAGTCTAGAGCTTGTTGTCAAGGGTGGAATTGCCCTTGTCATGGGTTGAATGTTTTTTAGATAGACATGTATAAACGATGTAAGTGTTGGTCGTGAGTTCATTGAAACTCATTCATTTTATGCCTGTTCAATATACTATGACACCTTTGGATTATAAGAGAGTTTTTGTTGGAAGTTCTAGGCTAAGCTGATATGATCTTTATCACTCAAATAAAATAAGTCTGAATATGTACTGTGGAAGTTTTAAACAAGGATCTGAATGTTTAAGTTGACTTTGTGGCTGGGGCTTTCAATAGCTTTTAAGCTTTTTGGTAAAGTTAGTGTGCTAAAGTATATCTAAAGGTAGATTGGTAGTAAAGCAATTTCTCAATGAATAAAATGTCGTGAAACGGTCTTTGCAATCAAGTATTTTACCATTTCAAGAAGATTCTGTTGCAATTATTATGCTAGATGCAAAAGATATTGTGAAATAAAGTGGCTAAGAAATGAAGACCTATACTATTTTCATGATTTCATTCTCATCTTTGATATGTGTGAAAAGTTCAAACAAAGAATAAACCTGTGTGCTTTGATTGAATGTGAAATCATCATGAAAATCTACATAAAAAGGTGCTGTGATCATATAATGTGATATTGTAATTAAAGCATAAGTAACATTCTAAGTATGTAAATTGAAGTTGATCAAGCCGAATAGATTTTGTCCTCATATACATATGCTTTTTTTATTCTCACAACCCAAAGATGGAGAATAATCAATGATAAATAATCAACCGCAAAGTATTTGAGAGTGATAATGAACCCATTTAGACATGCAAGTTTCAATGAGCTCATGTGGATGTGAAATGATCATACTAGTAATTGTTATTGACCTTAATTTGAAGTTGATCATTTCTAATTTAGTTTCATGTCCTATGCATATGACCTATTTACTTCATAAGGATGGTGGGTCCTTCTCCAAGGTTCAATTCCTTGGGTCCTTCAAATCTGAGATTTTGAATGTTTAATTTTGAGTTGTCATATTTTGTTGGGTCTTGTCTTCATGATAACTATTTCCAAAGATTTATGATGTGATCTTAATTAAAGCTATAACAAGGTCTTATTAGTGGGTATGATTAAAAGCTCCACATCTTTGTGGGGCTGGATCCTTCAACAAAATTAACACATTTACAATTGAAGATCAATGTAGAAAGTGAACCCAAGAATATATAGTCACCATAGGACTGAGCCCAATAATGCATTCTCACCTTAAGTTTAGACTGGGAAAATATAATGTCACCAATTGAAACTAAAATTGTTAAGGAAGAAAAGCAGGAAGGAGCTCTAGGACATAGATCTAGCTTAATTTTTCTTTGGAGAGAACAACATCGGTTGTTGCTAAGCTTGACAAAGTAAGTGCAATAGGTTCACAACAACACTTGCAAGAGAACAATTTCTAAGGAACAACAACATTCTTTTAAATTACAATAGCCTAGTGAAATGCCTCATGGTTCACCTCTTGAAAGGGCAATGATCATATGATAAATTTATTGCTAGGTAGTCAACTTGTCTTTAGGCAAGCTTACCGGTTTAGACATTGGGAGAAATATGAAGTTGCAAGGCAAATAGAATAATATTTGAGGATGAAACACATAAGACCCAAGAGATCTCCATGGGGTGCAACAAGTCTTTTTGTTAATTAGAAAGTTGGCGGTATTTGCATGTGTGTAGATTAGATGAGATTATGTAAGTCAACGATCAAGAATAAGTATCCATCATTTAGGATCGTTTGACCTTGTTAATCATCAATGTGAAGTTAAATACTTTATTAAGCTTGATATGAGAACAAGGTATCATCATACTAGAATTAAAAAAGAGAACTACCTAAGATGGGGGTTGCAAGACTCCATTTTGTTATTATGAGTTTTTAAGCTTACATTTTAATTTGACTAATGACTTTTCCATAGATGTGAATGATATTTTTTGTCCAAATCTGGAAAAAAATGTTTTGCAGTTCTTAGACAATATTCTTATCTGTTGTGAAAAACTAGAAGAGTAAAGCATCTTAAAAATGTTCAAAAGATTTTTTGATAGGAAAAGCTTATGCTAAATAAAATAAGCGTGAGTTTCTTAAGCAATAACAACTTTAAATCTCCAGCGGCCAATGCTTTGAACAATGAATCTAAGGTGGGGTGAGTAGTAAAAAAGAAAAGACTAGTTTACTCATTGCGTGGAATCAGAAGTCAGATAAAAGTTTTAGGACTCTCAATAACCTGGTTTTGTATCACATATTGTTGATTGTGGAAAGCCTTATGTAGTGGGGAAGGACATTTTTTAATTAGAGTGGCTTTATTAAAAGATGAGACTTTAGTGGATTTTGGAAGAAAAAGAATAAGTTATCCTCTCAAAAAAGGTTTATGCAAAAGAGCTAATCACGACATCAAGGAGTGTCGCATCAGGATCTACAACGAGGCAAAGAAGCAACAACATCAGCAGCAGCCAGACTCCTCCAACACGGCGGAATTCAAGGAGTCAGATACACACTTGTTAATGGCTTACAACAGCAGTGAAGAGTGTGATAGCTGGTACCTGGACAGCGGCGCTACCCAACACATGTTCAGAGGTAATAATAAGTGTTCTTTCTAGAGTTGCCGATGGTCAACTTTCTTTGGCAGAAATGGGAAAAGAATTTCAAAGGTAATAGTCATAATCTAAATATTTATTTTCATGCTACTTTTTGTAATAAAGTGATTTTCATGATTTTGTTGGATTTTTAACAATTATACTTTTTAAATGCAAGCATAAATTATTTATGAAAGTTCAAAAAGCCCTTGTGACAGGATTAAATTGTCAAGATTTCGAAGAGTGCCAGAGGCTTTATCCTCTGAGCATCCGAAATGAATCTTTGAGTCCAATTCTGATTTTGTTTAGAGACATGGTATTTATTTCACCCATGCTTCGCATATGTGCTTATTAATTGTTTCTTTTTTATATTTTATGTCTCCTATGCTAAGCATAGCTTTTTCTTTATTTAATAATTTCGTTTTGATACTTTAAGTCTCCTATTCTATTTTATATTTTACGTCTCCCATGCTAAGCGTAGCTTTTTCTTTTTCAGTCTCCTGAAGGTAAGAAAAACAAAGTCCTTCCAGAGCAATTCAAGAGACATATTTTGAAGGCAAAAGCAGAAAACAGGGACAGAGAGAGATTAGCACGGGGTGAGACCATTGCGGAGGAGGATCCATTAGAGATCTACCTTCCCGAAAGTGTCGATGATCAACCATGCTTTTACTCAGTTGAGGAGGGCGATTGCAGAGAAATTTTAAAATTAAAAAAAAAAGGCCTTATACACTCTGCATTGCCGATATACCATATGGATTTCAGATAAAGGAATTATTAATTGACAATTCTCCCTTCAAATTCACTGAAATTCATAGTTTCATGCAGGGTTTTCTCGAAGTCACAACTTCTCCAATTTGGAGAGTTGTTATTTTTCATTCTTCTCCCTTCGTACTAAATCTAATGTATGATGTATGTCAGGATGTCCTGCACATGGTGAGTCATGACATTCATAAAGAATTTTATTTTTAACAAATTCACACAAACCTTCTGTAACCTGAAGAAAAGTCCATTACAGATAGAGAAGTCATCAGCACCCTTTTTATCCTTCCTCCCAGACTGATCACCATGAACATCATTCTCGCTTGATGAATCTGCTAGAATCCTATTCCAGATTGGTCCAAAATGTGGGTCTTTTTCATAAAGACCTCTCAGGGAGAGATAAAAGTCTGTATTGATCTCATTGTACCTTCCACCAGATCACCCTATGCATGATGGGCTAATTGGTCAACTTCCTCACTCCATGAAGGTACAATACATATTTAGTCCAATTAATGGTACATGTCATTTACTTATTTTATGATTACTCTCTTTATATTTCTTCTAACGATATATAATTTGCACTAAATGTATGTGCTTGTTTGTTAATATTGTAGGCAAGTGATTGGCTTCAGATTTGGAAATCCAATCAAGATCTAGGGCGACTCCCTACCGACATGAAGAAATTATCAATATTTCATGAACTCCCATATTGGGAGAATTGTTGATAAACCATCTTTTGGACCTGATGCACATATTCAAGAATGTCGGGAGTATGATTTGGGAGCACTTGATCGGGTCGAAAGATTAAAAAGATGGTCAATTTATGGCCACAAATGGTGGGGACTTCAATTGTCCTACCAAAGGCCCCATGGATCTTCTTGAGGAGAGAAGAGACGATTGTAAAGAAGGCAATAGTCGACTCTGACAGGACACATGTGATGCCTAAAGGGTGCCTTCACAAGGGACAACAAGCTAAGTAGACTAAAGTCTCATGACTGACATAAAATTTTACAGGTTGGCATGGCATGTTTTTTGACGTTGCTTCCACCTCAACATTGTGGATTACATTTTATAGCACGTCCTGTGATTTCATGATGATCTAATTGCACATATATGTATCTCAATGACCAAATTGTTTTTGTGCATGCAGTTTGTGCTTCCCTTGATGTTGAGAGGGTTCTTGATAGAGAAGTTAAGGAGTGCAATCTACAAAATCAGTGGTTTGGTGAGGTACGATGAATGTGCATATGTCATATGTTTTCTTGGGGTGATTCAAGGTGATGATCTTATTGACGCATATGTCATTGTTGTTTCTCTTTCTTATGAAGATCCATTTCATCCAAGAAGATACCGATGGCATCTATTGAGACGGCAAGACAAAGCTCCATCGAGGTAGTGTGTTTGATCGAGAAGCACTTTCCCACATCCATTCTCACCATTCAAATGCATCTCATTGTGCATTTGATAGATGAGGTGGCCATTGCAGGTACATCATATACTTGCGTCAATTGCCTATTCTTAGTCCATCCTAGACTATTGCTATTGTGGTAATTCCCATGTTCTCTCACTAACATTGATCCATTTTTTTAATTCAGGCACTGTCCATAGCCGTTGGATGTTTTTCTTGGAACGATTCATGAAAATATTGAAAGTCTTCGTAAGACAAAGAGCAAGGTCTGAGGGTAGCATGGCGGAAGGATGGCTAGTGCAAGAGTCCATGGTTTACATCACGAAATTCCTTGCTCAAAGCGATCCTTCTATTCCTCATCTTTGGGATAAGAAAGATGATGAGTGTGTTGTTGGGGAGGTTCCTCAACGAAATGGAGTGATAATGAGAATGAGTGAGTCCTTCAGGGAGAAGGTGAATAAATGAAATGCAAAAGTGGATTTCGCTATATAAAGAGGCCAAGGCTCGTAGACAAATCGCTCGAGCCACTTTCAGGAGAGGGCATAGAAGACAACCATATCCACCTGACCTCGCCCTTCTACCCAAGGACGTGACGCTTGATTGGCTGTGTGAGGCCCTTAGAGAAGCCTCGGCAAACAACCAAGAAGTAACAGAGAGAGAGCGGGAATATGCAACGAGGTGCGATTTACATGTAAGATATGACGATCAATATTCACATGTTAATTAAAACAATTGTACGTGCAATTTTGTACATGTTTGTTGTATCCCTAACACATTTAGTTCCATTTTGTTTAGTACAAAAAATACAATGCACTGTGGATGACACTTTCATACGGAGCGCATTGACAAAAATAGAAACATGTACGATTGTGGAGTCATGACAAATTTTACCCAAGAGAGTCGAGCAAGCACGACGGACACCAATTTACTCTCTTCTCAACTTGATTATTGTGGGACAATCAATGACATCCTCAAAGTTGGATTTAGGCAATTCAGCTTTTTCATATTTGATGTCAAATTTTTCAAAGTTATTTGCAATGGTCCCAATACAACTGTCAGGAAAGATGAGAGTGGTTATTTTGCCATTGACTCTACCAAGCTTTGGACAAATCAAAGCGATACATTTGTTTTTCCTCAACAATGTGAGCAGGTACATTTCTTCTATGTCTTTAAGCTATCTATGCTCTTTTGTTGTCAATCTATTTTCAATGGACTGCAAAAAGTGTATATTGTGTATAGTAAGCAACTGTAACATAGCTATGGATACTAACTACGAGTCAACATTTATGGTGACATCGATCAATTACAGGTGGTCTTTCACCCCGATCGTTCAGATCCCACATGGTGGTACGTGATGCAAGTCGCTCCTCGAAGTAAAAGAATTTTTCAAAATAGAGATGTCGTGGAGGACATGGCGCTGCCAGCTGATGCACCTCATGAACAAGATCATGATGACAGATTCGATGACACATTTTCGGAGGATGATCATGTGCAAGCTTCACAAGCTAATGATGACGTTGAGCGTGACGCATCATCATCGGATGGTTCGACGACACACAACAGACCTTCTCGATCTCACTTGTCGTCACCATCGCCATTAGCTTTTGAAGATCAGCTTATTAATGATGAAGCTATAGGAGATATTTGGGTAGAACTAGAGATAGACTCATTTGGTTTGACAGATTTGTTGCATGATGATGTGGCAAATGATAACGATGAACCACCAAATGAATAAGTGAGACAATACAAATATGTATTTCAGCTCATTGTAATATTAATCATATTGCTCATAGATGCAATTACACTTTATTAATTGACTACTTGACATCGAACAAGAAGTCAATGCATGTGAGTACACAATTTGTGATCATCATTTTTTTGTGATACATAAATTTCTTTATTCACTTGTGCATATGGGAACCAATGTTCATCTTGACAAAGCAAGACTAAACCCTTTGAAGCCTTTATTCATAATGTAACTAGGTATAGCTTAGACATCCAGGTAGGTATCGGGGCAAAGGGCCATAATGATCAGTTTCCAAGGTATAGGTCCATACCAAGACATAATGACAGAACAAGCAAAAGTATGCTAAGTTTGGTATAGCTTAGACATCCAGGTAGGTATCGGGGCAAATCCATGTCATGTCAATCCTTACGACATTTGAGCGAACTCAACATGTTGTACACTAGTGTCAATTTCCCTGAGCATATATATGCTTTTCAGGTACTCACAAGCAAGTATCCTATCATTTACATTGTGGACCTAAATGAATGTACTAGACTTACAAAACCGTCAATCATTACATTTGTGAAGCATTAGGTCTGGTAGGGATACCCATGTTGGTATTAGGGAAAATTCATGCCATTCTAATCCATTTGTCATGATTAGGTATCAACGCTCTTGCACAAATCCATGTGCTTCAAGAGGTTTCAAGCCAACGAACCTAATTTGTTATTCATATAGAGCAATATGGTTAGACTCTAATGTAACATGATATGTTCCACATCAACTTATCATATATGCGTAGATGATTCTGTTGAAGTAACTAATGTCATTAAGGTTCCCGCATTGGCTTACCCCTTTATTGGTATGTCTCCATATAGTATCCATACGAACTTAACAAGTATGGGTTTCATACCACTAACTTGGATAAGTGACGCCGAATCTTCCTGTGAGGATGCCATGACTCTTCATGGTTATAGCTATTCATCAATACATATGTCTTAATTAAAGAGAGAGTGCTTTCATATACTATGCGTATTCAATTCGTCCTAATCTCATAACAATTTTAACTTCTTGTCTAGAAAGCATTCACTCAACTTCTATCATTACTTCCCTATTAAAGCAGTTACACATCCTTTATTGGATAGTGTATAGTTGGAGGACTCTTTTAGCAATGTTGTAACATGAGCTTAAATTATCATACTTGTATCTAAATTTAAGTAGTAATCTCTGAAAAGGATTTGAGCAGAGAAAGACTGCTTAGTTCTATTCCAAGAACGTAGATACGTTGATAGTCACTTATTATGACTTGGCTACGACAACATAATCATAATGAACACATACTTAAGAGTATAGTCATCCAAAAGACTTAGCTACATCATTCATATGGCATCTGGACAACAGCATTCTAAATTGTTAAAATTGTTATCCAACGCAAGCTGAAATGCAATGCATGCATAAAGATGCTACAACATTAGTGTCAATTGTAACAGGGGGCCGCTGCTTGTTTTGTCAAATGATATATCACCAATCAATGTAATTATGAAAAGCAAACAAGCAAGACAACCATCGCTATTAATGTGCTCATCGTCAAACTTTGTATAGCTGCGATTTTCAGCATAAGCGTTCTACTAGCAATATGTATGCAAACTATTTGCTTATTTCATCTAGCATGCATGTCTATATCTCTTGCAAAAAACGTTTATAAAAAATGCGCTATGAGGCTGTAATACCAGCGTTGATACCATCATACAAAACCATTCCAAAATGCGAGTTGAAGTTGATAGCTTCAGCGCTCAATCTACATCATCTACTGGTCCAGGATACATTGTAGTATGTGGCAATTTGTGGGCAAATCGTTTCTCATTAAGTTATCTATCAAGTTGAGTTCACATAGAGATAGCATGCAATGAGGCATGCAAGAGGAAGAAAGCATACCATGGTAGCTATACACCATCAATCGGTCACTGGAGGAGTGCATATATATATATATATATATATATATATATATATATATATATATAAAAGAAAAGGTAGTGAGCTAGGTGGGTTCACACCCATGATATATTTCAGAATAGTTATTTAATATGAGACTTGCACTTAGAACATGGATCAAAATGCCCATTAATAATGATACTTATACCAACATACATCCAACTATTTACTATTAACTAGTTCTCTACTACATGTTCTTCTTCATCTATCAAGTAAATGGGTGGCATCCAACTCATCAACCTCTTAAGCATCAACTTCCTCCTTACTCCAGGCTATGTCAAATATCTACCACTTGTACCAAGTTAATAAATCTAATTTAGTATTTGAATCCTTGTATGTACCACATTTAGAGATGAGTAATTGACATGTTCTTCCTATATAAAGAGCAGGGCACAATCAAAGAAGACAAGAACCGAGCCATCAATTAGTGTAAGCCATTCATGTTGGACGTCCAAATGTGCATGGAGACATTGCTGCATATATATATATATATATATATATATATATATAAAAGAAAAGGTAGTGAGCTAGGTGGGTTCACACCCATGATATATTTCAGAATAGTTATTTAATATGAGACTTGCACTTAGAACATGGATCAAAATGCCCATTAATAATGATACTTATACCAACATACATCCAACTATTTACTATTAACTAGTTCTCTACTACATGTTCTTCTTCATCTATCAAGTAAATGGGTGGCATCCAACTCATCAACCTCTTAAGCATCAACTTCCTCCTTACTCCAGGCTATGTCAAATATCTACCACTTGTACCAAGTTAATAAATCTAATTTAGTATTTGAATCCTTGTATGTACCACATTTAGAGATGAGTAATTGACATGTTCTTCCTATATAAAGAGCAGGGCACAATCAAAGAAGACAAGAACCGAGCCATCAATTAGTGTAAGCCATTCATGTTGGACGTCCAAATGTGCATGGAGACATTGCTGCATATATATATATATATATATATATATATATATATATATATATATATAAAAGAAAAGGTAGTGAGCTAGGTGGGTTCACACCCATGATATATTTCAGAATAGTTATTTAATATGAGACTTGCACTTAGAACATGGATCAAAATGCCCATTAATAATGATACTTATACCAACATACATCCAACTATTTACTATTAACTAGTTCTCTACTACATGTTCTTCTTCATCTATCAAGTAAATGGGTGGCATCCAACTCATCAACCTCTTAAGCATCAACTTCCTCCTTACTCCAGGCTATGTCAAATATCTACCACTTGTACCAAGTTAATAAATCTAATTTAGTATTTGAATCCTTGTATGTACCACATTTAGAGATGAGTAATTGACATGTTCTTCCTATATAAAGAGCAGGGCACAATCAAAGAAGACAAGAACCGAGCCATCAATTAGTGTAAGCCATTCATGTTGGACGTCCAAATGTGCATGGAGACATTGCTGCATATATAAATAGTTCCATTGGCCTCCCTTTATTTGAAAAATTGTGATTTTGAGAAATGCACTAATGGAAAAGAAGAATATTTCACTAGGAATGCAAATGACACTTATGTAATGGCCTATCACTAGATCTATCAAGGTTGGGAAAGAATTGTTCATCAAGTATAGTTTCAACCATCCTTTGTCCAAAATTTTGCAAAATACAATAAGTCAAATGTGAATATCTAAATTTTGTTAATATGCAAATATGTATAATCCATTCATTTCTGATTGTATTTGGTTTGTGTCATCAAATTTGTCAAATGTTAGAACTATTCGTCAAGTATAGTCTCAATTGCCATTTTCCTAGATGTTTACAAAAGATTATAAGTGAAAGCTAATGTATGTGAAGTTTATAAATACGTAAATAGTAGAAGCATGCAATTCTTTGAGTTCATTGAATGTTGATAAGTGGAAAGAGGAACGTTCTAATAGATACATTGGGATGTTGGTATATTGTTGATATATTGGTATTTTTATTATTGCTATGATGATTTTCATTTCAGCTTCATGTTTTTTTATTGAAACCCATAAGTGAAAAAGTAAAATATCTTAAGAGAAATACAAATGGCACTTATGTAATGGTTTGTGCCACTAGATCTATCAAGGTTGGGGAGGAATTGTTTATCAATTATAGTTTCAATCGTCTTTTGCCCAAATGTTTGGAAAAGACAATACTTGATTCCTGATTGTATTTGGTTTGTGTCATTAAATTTGTCAAATGTTACGAGAACTATTCATAAAGTATATTGTCAATTGTCATTTGCCTAGATGGTTGCAAGAGATAATAAGTGAAAGCTAATGTATGTGAAATTAATAAATATGTAAATACGTAGAAGCGTGCAATTCTTTGAGTTCATTGAATGCTAACAAGTTGGAAAGAAGAATGGTCTAATAGATACATTGGTATGTTCATGCTTTTTTAACAAAGAAAAAATTTATATACATGCAACATATAGATCTATAAAGTACGGGGAGGAAATGTTTATCAAGCATAGTTTCCACTTACTTTTTGTTGTTTGGTATATAGGATTCTTCATCCTCATTTAGCATTGGAGACAATAAACCTCATAATGGCTGCATAGACGACAAGTATCATACAATTGTCCTCATATATATAGCAATTATCTCATTGTCAATGTCAAGGCTTAAGTGAGATGATAAAAATTGATGAATGCATTTATCCCATGGAGCAAAGAATGAGAGGGGACTAGGCTTGGCATTTGCAATTTGCAATGCACATGAAAGGCTAGTTTGACTTTCAAAGAAAGGCAAAAATTCAAAAGTGGCAAACTTAATAATCGTCCTTCCATTTTAAAGGTAACTTTAAAAAGTCAAATGTCATGCTAGTTTAAAATTTTAAAAAATTTATTGCGAAATATAACATGCCATATATGTATATAAGTGGTTAAAAGGTTTATGTCTATTTTATTTGAAAGGTACCCTTGGATTATACATGGCATGTGAAAGGCAAGGGTAAAAAAAGGGTGCACATCAAATTCCAAGCCTCAGGTTCTCTATTTTGGTGAGTATTGGTTTTAAAGGATGGATCTTTAGAAGGGCCCTCTAAAGCCAGTACTCACAAGAACAAGGTTTTGAAGTTTCCACAAGGACGAAAGATCTTGATGGGTGGAGGAAAAAAGTTTGTGTTTTTTGTCCATAAGGATGCACTTTGATATCGTCTCCCTCCCCTTCGTTGGGCCCCATTTCACACACAAGCCTATTTGGGAAAGCTTTGTTCTCTTTCCTCTATCCTATATGAACCGCTGGGATGTTCTTTTGTCTAAAAGATTTAAATCTACATTATTCTTAGATATGGGGCATATAGATATGTCGTCTCTTCCATCCAACGTTGCAAGTTAAGTGAGATAGTGTCACTTGTGTCCATGCAATGATGCAAGTCTAAGTGAGAGTGTCATTGAATCACTCCGACCTTGTGAATCTAAGTGCTCGCCCAAAATCAAAATTTTAACCTACTAAAAAACCTACTACTTTTAAATTTGTAGGTTTGTTTCAAAGTTGGGCTAAAAAAACCTATTGGTCCTAGTTTTAACACTTAAATAACCTAATCTTTCAGCGGCCATGTGAGAGAGCAAGAGGAGAGAAGAGGGAGGCTGAAGGTTGAAGCAAGTCCCTAAAGGGCATGGCGGCTGAAGGATGTAGGGTGTTGAAGGCTGAAGGTCACATTGAGACCCCTACTTAGTTGTAGCTTGTAAGCCTAATGCCCTTTTTGGGCAAAGTAAAAACTACAAGGGTTTTCACAATGGGTTAAATAAGTATTAGGTATTTAGATTAGTAGGCTTTAAGAACTAATTATATATAATTTAAAAAATGAGCTTTGTAGGTTTTTCTTTGTGATGGGCAAGAAGGCTGTATCTTTGAGTTGAGATCTGCTCCTTATAAACGATCAAGCTCAAGCTCAAGCTCAAGCTCAAGCTCCGTTTATTGCCAGACATGGCAGATGCACCCCTTCTCTCCTCACCTTCACTATCGCCATCAGAGCTTTCATCGATGCTTCAAGGATCTCTTCAGCTCCACCAATTTTTCCTAAATCCCGATGAGCGTCCGCAGGTTGCTTACGATCAGTTTCAGGAAGAGGATGAGCTGCCTGTCATTGATCTGGGCATTATCAGATCTGAGAGCTACGATGATAAGACGGATTGCTTGAGGAAGCTGGTGAGAGCGTGTAAGGAATGGGGATTTTTCCGTCTTGTTAATCATGGGCTACCTGTGGAGCTCATCCGCGAGATGGATACGAAAGCGAGGAAGGTCTTCAACCTTCCTTCTCAAGCGAAATTGCAGATTCATGATCCAGAAGAAACTGGGTACGGCTATAATTCTGGATCTCAAGATGGTTATAATTTCCAAGGGTATTGGCACGAGGCTCTCAGATTTCAAGGAGATAGCAAAATCAGAAAAGATTTTGTGGAGACGACTATACCGCCCGATGTTGATAACTTCGGGTAATGGATAGAGTACTTTGCTTCACCATCTTCTTCTTTGTGTATTGGCTTTCATCGACTTCATCTTGTATGTCTTCATTTATTGTGACCGAGCTGTCATCCATTTAGATGACTGCAGTACGTTCAGAGTCTTTTTTTTGGTATGTTGTCATCTGTATGACCGAGCTCTCATCAATTTGTGTGACCGTAGTGTTCTGGGTGTGACTGAGCTGTCATCTTTGTGTGAGTGACTGACTGGGGCGCTCTCACTCTTATGTAAATATTGTGTGACTGCAGTGTTACTTTAGAGGAGTACATGGATAGCATGGAGAAGCTTGCGAAGGAGGTGGCAACACATTTGGCAGTAGCTCTAGGGCTTCCTTCAGGCAGTTTCAGCGATGCCTGCAAAGGTTTATTGATGCGATTCAACCACTATCCTGCATGCCCACAACCTCTTTCCACTCTAGGATTGTTGTCACATCTGGATGGGTTCGTGCTCACTATTATACACGAAGATCATGTAGGCGGCTTACAGATACTCAAACAACTGAAGCAGCAGCAGCAGGAAGATGAATGGATAAGTGTGAGGCCACAATTTGGCTCTTTCATTGTCAACGTTGGTGATATTTTGCAGGTACACACTACACACTCAAACATCGAGCTCATTTTTTATCTTTTCTTGGGTTTTTTTGGTGCGATGAGGTGAACGACCGCGAGCCGCTCTTCTCGCATGGGTGGAAAGGCCCGAAGGCTAGGCTCTTCTTCCACAAATGTCACTTTCAGATTTTCTTTTCGAATGAATCTTTTTTGTACTAACCTTGATCCACACACATCTCCCCTCAAAGCCTAATTCTCCCTTCAACAGAGAGGTATCCGCTTGCGTCTCTGGGATTGCTGCTTGGAAAGCGCTAGAACACAGATTAGTGCGTAGGTCTGTATTTGAGGGGTTGGTTTTGGTAGCAATCATAAAGGGCTAGCACAGGTAGTTCCCGTGTCAAAATTGCTCAGAATCAACTCGTTTTGGGTGAAAATCGCTAGGAAATTTTGAGGGCAGATCAAACGTTAGAGCAGCTGAAAAACAGCTTATAAGCCTAGCGAGAAATGGGAAATTTGTGTGGCACATTCGTACGAGCAGCAGCAACGTTTCCACTTAGATATACAGTTCAATAAAGACGTGGTGACGTTCAGAAGGCAGGTTTAGTGCAAATGCGTTTGGTAACAGTAGTAGCAGTGATCTGAGAGACTGTTGAGGCAGCGTTTCAAATTTGTAGCTACTGTTCTGAGGCAAATCTGAGTTTGTAGCAATACTTTGGTGGATAAATTCTCTGTCAGACTGTGAGGGGGTTAGGTTCTTCTTTTCCTGATCTGAGGATAAGTTTAGATGTGATCTAATGCTCTTTCCATCCATCAACCCGTACAAAAGTTTGGGTAAGTTTGGGTGGTTGCACCCACTGCTCGGAAACCGGCAAACTATAAGAATGGAACTGGCAAGTTTTCTTAAAAATCGACATAATATAATTTATAACGATTTTTTTATACAAGCATATACCTTTCTATAAGTAAAAGTCTTCAAAAAATTGGGAAGTTCTATAAATTGCAGGTTTTTTTTGAGGATAACTCAAAAGAGGTTTCCCGAGCACTCGCTCTACTTGAGCAAAGTTTGGGTGGCTGTACCTGAGCAAAGGAAGAGTTAAAGCTTTTGGTCGGGGATCATTGGAACATATATTTTTTTATGCACGATTTGCTGCATACATTACCAAAATTGTTATTGCCCTTATGTTTTTCATGCTCGAAGGAGCCATCACTGCTTGAGATGGATTTCAAGAATGCCTTCAAGGTGATGTTAATGCCAATTGGCTTTGAGTGGGTACTTTGTGGGGTTTTTGCTTAGTTCGCTAAAGTTGCATTGCATCATCTAGATTTTCCTTATGGCCTTTACTTTATACATGCACTCTTTTGTACTTTGAAGGATTTTCCAATCTTTTATTAATGAAAACTAGAATTTTTTTTACACATTGTAAGTTTGTCCAAAATTTTGGTTCATATTGAGTCCACCAAGCCTTTTCAAAAAATACCAAAAAAATAAAAAATAAAAAAACACTAAAAGAATGATATTATAGAGGGATTGGGACCTCTCCCCCATACAAACCCTTACCACAAGGGAAAGCCCTTCCACCCTAAGAGGCAATGGACGTGGGGCTTCCCTTGCATGAAATCAAAATCTGACGGATCTTTTGAGGAATTTTTGTGGCAATTGTCACTTCACACAACCTTTTGCATGGAAGGTCATGTGAGACAACATTCCTTGCAGAAAGTTGTGTGAAACAAGAGTCAATTGTTTCCTCATTATTTACATTGTTAGTTTTTTATTTATAAATGCCCAGCCAATAAGTTTTAGTATAATGTTGGGGGGTATTATATGTCATCATTGTCCTCCTTGCGTGTTTACAAAAATTCTCGTTAGCCTTGGAGCATAAAGGGCATAATGCTCATAAAACACAACATTTAAACATAAAATGACCCATCAATGACCTTTCAAAAAAAAAATTAGTTAAAACCTTCATTAATTGATCTTGTGAATTTTCTTGTAGGTATGGAGCAATGAGATATTGACTAGTGTACTTCATAGAGTAGTGGTAAACAATAAGTGTTCTCGTCTATCAATGGCATACTTCCTTGGACCAGAGCCCACATCAATCATACAACCCGAACCAAAACTTGCAAGCGACGAGCATCCTCTTGTAAAGTTTCGAGCCTTCACATTTGAGGACTACTTCAAGACTGCAACAAAACTCAAATTTCGAGGTACACTTGATTCATTTAGGTTGACCCATGGTTCACATTGAATTATACATTTATGAGATATTATAAATGTGTAAGAGTAGTTTCCATATGTAACGTGTTTTAGGTTTCAAATATTCTACATTTGGTCCTTGAACTCTAACGTGAGCTGGATAATAACCTAGTATCCTAATGTCATGAACAAAGGCCAAGTCCCCACATGCGCATGCATGAGATAATTGAGCTCTCTAAAAGAGCATGTTAGCCATTTGATGGTACTCAATGTTACATTGGTGGATGATTAGCATCATGTTGTTTTCCATCCTAGATCGTTGATGATTGTTACATCATGTTGGCGTTTTGTATGAAACATTCTCTCTCTCTCTCTCTCTCTCTCTCTCTCTCTCTCTCTCTCTCTCTCTCTCTCTCTCTCTCTCTCTCTCTCTCTCTCTCTCTCTCTCTCTCTCTCTCTCTCTCTCTCTCTCTCAAAATAGTTGAAAGTAAGAAGTTTTTGTTTGGTTAGTTGGGGAGTAGATGTAGAGCTTAAACAAGCTAAATAAGGGGATATATACATCACGAGAAGCTTTGCGTTAAGGAGCACATTCGAATCATTGAAAAAACGAAAAAACAAATATTGCATTCTAAAAGAATAAATTTTTTTGAGACAACCCATTGTAATTTTCAAACTCACATTGGAGTCACACCTCATCTTTGAGCAGATCATCAAAATAGCTTATCGCTACCATGGCAAAGCTAAAAGGCAATGAGAGACTTGGTCAAACAATGTCATTAAATAAAGGACAAAGTAATCCTCAGCAAAACAGTGTCATTGTGTAAAGGACAAAGTAATCCCCTAGTCATGCATGGGAAACAAAATCACATCTTTGAGGACTAGTTCTCATGAGTTAAATATTGAACTTGATATAAGAAATTTAAAATTATTTAAATAAAAAAAAAACAAGAATTTGCAAAATATACAACAAAAGAGAGGTGAAAGACGAAGTGCATCTGCTTTGCTTTTGCAACAAGTATGATTACATGAGAGAGTGTCATATACTTTTAGTACATTAGTGCTTAGAAATATATTATAATATCCAATGTAAGCTTTGTTGGGCCCAAAAGAAATTAGTAGCCCTAAGAATAAAGGTGATTTTCTCTTTAGACCTCTCAAAGTACTTAAATAAGGATAATAGGCCAATAAGAGCTCAAATACACTCAATAAGACATAACAAGAGCTAACTATAGTTAAATTTAGAGGTTCTTGGCTTTTTTAGCTCTCTCTCTCTCTCTCTCTCTCTCTCTCTCTCTCTCTCTCTCTCTCTCTCTCTCTCTCTCTCTCTCTCTCTCTCTCTCTCTCTCTCTCTCTCCAGCCCTGTGCACACAGACAAGACACACGGGGTGTCTAGCTCGAAATTTTTTTTACTTTTGTTTTTGGGTTTTTTTTTTCTCTTTCTTTTCTAAGCAGTTAATTTAATAGATAACCAAATAAAAAAAAATTGTCACCAAATTTTAAAATCTCCTATAGTCCGTTTAGATCCTTAATTGGCATTCCTATGCTTCAAAAACATTAATGTTAAAGAATTTTAACCGATGAAATTCAAATATATTAGATTACTTCCAATCTCTAACGAGCACAAGAACATTTAATGGAACTCAAAGTTGATCGAATTCAGTTTATAAAATTTTTCCCCCTTAAATCCTCCTTCCTTAAGTTACTTATTTTGATTTTTTCTTATTATCTTCAAAGGGGCCTGAGCATTTTGCGAGTAATTATTTTTGGAGTTTTACGAGTCTCTTTTTTGCCATGATTCAACAAAAATATAGCACATGGTGTTCTACCTTTCTTATGCTACTACTTCAATGTTTATTATTAAGAATGTGGTTTGGTAAATACTTAAAAATATCACAAAGTAAAAAAAATTCAAATTAATTTTTTTTTGCAGCCTCCAAAGGTAGCACACGGCGTGCATGGGAGACTACGCAAAAAAACAAAAATTCCTTTTTCTAGCGGTCCCCCGTCCACGCCGGCATGCTAGGTTTGGAGGCTTCAATTTTTTTTTTCAGGCGGTCTCGTAGTGCATGCCTGCGTGCTATGTTTGGAGGCTACAATTTTTTTTTTTCTCATTTCATTTAGCAGACCGGCGTGCTATCTTTAAAGACTGCAATTTTTTTTTAGTTGTTTTACTTAGCACGTTAGCTTACTATGTTTGGAGGTTGAAAAAAATATTCTGAAATAATGGTTTTACTCAAAATTTGATTCTCAAATGAGTCAAAATAGCTTTTCTATTTTATAATTTACTCAACTAGTACACCGGCATGCTAGTCAAATCAGCTCCAAAAACAAATTTATTTTTAAAAAAAAAATTTATTTTTTTGAAATAAAAAATTTGCAAGCTAGCAAGCCAGCATGCTAGCTTTTACAACTTCAATAACACTTTTTTTTAAAATAAAAGTAAACCTATACTTCTGGAGTAACAAAGTATTTTGTGATGGACCTATTTAAAATTTGATGGATAGTCAAAGTTTTAAGTATGCATCAAACCACAATTCTTATTCTTCAAAAATAATGTAGTTGCATAAAAAGAGTAGCACGCCATGTGCTACCATTTTTATTGTATCATGGGTAGAAGAAACCCGCAAAACTTGCAAAAACTTTACTCGCAAAATGTCAAAACCCTCTTCGAAGCTTTGTAACTTCTTTATTTGAACTCAGAATCGAGTGCTGTAAAAACAAAAAGTAATCAAAACAATGAGCCAAATACTTTTCCCATCAAAATTTGGATTTCTTTTTCGTAATTTGTTGCATTTATATAATAATCACTTTTAAAATGGATGGATGTGGAAAACAAACAAATAATATAACCAACTCTCCTCAAGACAATATGCCTATAGAAGAAATTCTAGAGAAACCACAAATTTTGGACCAACATATAGTCATGAGAAAGCAACTTTAAGTTTAAAAAAGATTTGATCCTACAAATACTACAAAATATGAAAAATAATCGTGAAGTAGATGAGAAAGAATGGTTGAGATTATTTGCTAGTCTACCTAGCAAACAAGACAAAATATCAGTTTCTGATTCATCTACATCATTTCACTTACCACCTCCTTTGTAAAGTGTAGCATATTTTTCTTAGGATGCTCTAAGAGTTGACATGGCTACGAAATAAGGTTAAATGCCCAATCATAGATGAATTTGTTAGGGAAGTGTTTGAACCACGAGTTCCACATCAAACAAGATTTCATGAACAATAAAACCATTTTGATACTCGAGAATACAAGGAAAAAATCATTATTAAGAAATTTAATGGTGATTCCAAGTTTATTGATATTGAAGAATGGTTGGACAAGATAGATCACTCTTTATCTTGTTTGATAGGCTTGATCCAACAATATGCATGTGTGCCAGTTTGACGGTACACGTAGTGTAAGTTGGGACACTCGTCCTGTAACGGGGACCGAACCTCATAATCACAGGAAATGATGATGAGTTGATTGGTGCAATCAAGAAAGACTTATCCTCTAGTTTTGATTTGACTGATCTTGGCTTGATGCACTACTGTTTGGGAGTGGAAGTATGGCAAGGTTGCAATAGCATCGCACTAACACAGACAAAGTACGTGAATGAGATTTTGAAGCGTTTTAAAATGTGCGACAGCAGGCCAGTGTCCACACCTGTGGAGGTTGGTAAGAAACTATCTAATCAGGATGAGAGTGTACTAGTTGATGCCACTTTATTTCGTCAATTAGTTGGTTTGCTGATTTATCTCACAACTACTTGTCCTGACATAAGTTATGTTGTAAGCGTTGTAAGTCAATTCATGCTACTCCTAAAGAGATTCATTGGAAAGCAGCGAAGAGAATTCTTCGTTATGTGAAGGGCACGATAACCCATGGATTGTTATATGAGAGGCAACATACTTTACCAGTTTTACAGGACTTTGTTGATTCAGATTGGGAAGGCTGTATTGATGACAGGAGATCTACCGTAGGTTATATATTTCATGTTGGTAATGGTGTATTTTCTTGGTCAAGTAAGAAACAAGACACAGTTGCTCTTTCTACTTCAGAAGCAGAATACAAAGCACTATGTTTAGCTACGCAGGAAGTAGTTTGGCTAAGAAGAATGTTAGAAGACATTAGAATTCCGCAGAATAAGCCTACTGTGATCAAATGTGACAGTCAGAGTGCCATACAACTAGCTAAAAATCTTGTATTTCATGCACGCACGAAGCAAATAGAAATTAAGTATCATTTCATTAGAGAGAAGTTGTTATCTAATGAAATAGACATAGTGCATTGTAAGATAGAGAATCAGTTAGTTGATATATTCACTAAAACTTTAAGTACTGATAAGTTTGAGTTTTTTTAGAGAAAAGCTCTTTGTAAGAAAGATAAACTAGGGCTTAAGGGAGAGTGTTAGAATAAGTAAGCAAGAGTTTCTCTCACAGTTCATGACTTTCCATGTTCAACAGTGATTTCAAGTTTTTTACTGTTGTTGTGATAGTATGCATGTGTGCCAATTTGACGGTACACGTAGTGTAAGTTGGGACACGCAACCCGTAACGGGGACCGAACTGTCATGCAGCGGTACCCCACAAAAATTAGACTGTGTATATATATCTTTCAGTCTCTTTTGTAAATACAGTTCAGAAGTGTTCTCTTGGTTTTGTCTGTGATCTCTCTTTACTGTTTATCTGATTGATGTCAGATTGCTTGCAAATTAGCTAACTATACTGCCAGTAAGATCCTTGACACTAATTTGTGATGAACGTTAGGAAAGGTGTCGTAGACAACCATAAAGAGAGATTTGCTAAAAGATTAGGCATCTGAGACAGCCGTGCAATTCACTGATATTGATATTCTGAACATAGAGAAATGTGAAACAATTAGGTGGCCATACATTTCTTCATTTATGGAGTACTTGATAGAAACGAAGGAAGAGTGAGAGTTAATAAACATTCAACACCAATGCAATGAGATAGAACAATAGTGATTCTATATACTCAATGTTGTAATAACAATTATCAAATCACAAGACAATCGCGTGATCATACTTACAGAAACAAATCAATTGCTATAGTTATGAATACTTTTATTCTCTCTCTCTCTCTCTCTCTCTCTCTCTCTCTCTCTCTCTCTCTCTCTCTCTCTCTCTCTCTCTCTCTCTCTCTCTCTCTCTCTCTCTCTCTCAGGAGTCAGATACAATGAAGACTAGTTTTGGTCATTAGATCTCTATATGTGTATGGATGATCGATTTCGATCTGTATCTCACATCATCATTTGTCTCTAATCGCTCAGTTTCTTATATAGTTGTTGGATGATCTTGTGTTATTCTACTATTTACAATCACAAGATCATTAACAACTGATTGATTGATCAAAAGATCGGTTATTTATGAAGCGTGAAGACGTAGACAAGTTGTACATGAAATCTTGTGTGAATCTACAGTTTATCGTATTTTTAAACATTTTTTGAGAAAATGCGACATTCTTCGAGTTGTTCGAAATGGCGCAAAATCCTGAGTGAACACAAGTGTTGCATTTTTGCAAAAACTTTTTTGTGCCCAAAATGTCTGTTGTGTCGTTGATATAGCTTAGGGGTCCATTGTAGGGAGCGACAACCTCGCCTTCACCTGCATAACACAAAGAGAGAGAGAGGAGAGAGAGAGAGAGAGAGAGAGAGAGAGAGAGAGAGAGAGAGAGAGAGAGAGAGAGAGAGAGAGAGAGAGAGAGAGAGAGAGAGAGAGAGAGAGAGAGAGAGAGAGAGAGAGAGAGAGAGAGAGAGAGAGAGAGAGAGTAGAGAAAGAGAGAGAGCACCTAGGTTGAGAAAGGCCTTGGGGGTTCGAGCGCCTACCCAAAGCTATTCTATCCCAATGGAGAGAGAGAGAGAGAGAGAGAGAGAGAGAGAGAGAGAGAGAGAGAGAGAGAGAGAGAGAGAGAGAGAGAGAGAGAGAGAGAGAGAGAGAGAGAGAGAGAGAGAGAGAGAGAGAGAGAGAGAGAGAGAGAGAGAGAGAGAGAGAAACCAAGAGAGTTTTATTAAGAAAAGATGGAAGATGATACAATACATGGCTCCCTCTTATAAATTTTAGAGATGAGCCTCCTTCACTCTCATTGGCCACTTCATTGGGCAAGGATTCTAATCCAAGCCTTTAAAATAAGCACAACTTAAATCTATTGGTGCTAAGAAAGCACAAGGGCTCTTACATGATTCATGTGAGTTTTAAGGTGGTTTAGTCTGCCCTTGGTCATTCCACTTCCCCGTTGAAGGCTGCGTGATGGCACTTTTCCTTGGATCTTGTGCTGAATTGCCTTCAAGTTGCCCTATCGACGCTAGTCCGCTTTGTAATTCATCACTAAGAATTCTTTGTAGTGATTGCGCCAAGAGAATTGGTAAAATCCATTGGACTTTGTCGGATGCCAATTACTTGACTTCCTCAGTTACCATTGGCGTGATGGATTCTACCATCTTTGTCTTCTATGATGGTTTTACTTGTTTGCCCGAGGGTATATTTGCATACTTTGGGACTTTTGCCAAATTGTTCTCTTCGTCACTCATTTCATAACCCGATGGCACCAAGATTTTTCTTTTATAGTGAGTTCGAGATGGAAGGGTCACCACAGGTGCATGTCGGTATACATAGGCCAAATGTCTCCTGGCTATTTGTGAATTTCTGATCGAACAATCTCGGCATATATGATTAACTCCGCATTATTGAGGGACCAAATGTTGATGTTGCCTTGCATGGGGTTCCATTCTTGTTGGATCATCGCTCATTGTTGACCTTTGTTCCTCTGATTCCCCATCTGGATAGGGAAAATCCTTTTTCCCGAGTGAGATTTCCATCAAGGCAGCATCCTTACAGAGTTGTGCAAGTGACACATAGGATGCTAACTCTTCCATACCAGATCTGATCCTTTTGGGCACTCCGACATAATATTTTGCCATGATGATCTATTGGGAAATCGGGGGATCACAATCCTTCACTAGATGATAGATTCGATAGGTGTAGTTTCGAATTGTTTCATCAGGGAACTTTTTTACTTTGGATAATTCTACAAGGGTGGTCTCCATAGTTCAGCACTAGAATGTCGCAAAGTAGCTGGTTGGTGAATTGCTTCAAGGTTTGCTCAATGACTCTGGTGTTCCAACCTCCTTTTTTTTTTGGAGAGATAGAGAAGAAGAAGAAAAAGAAGAAGAAGAAAAAGAAGAAGAAGAGAAGAGAATCGGTAAACGATGGATCAGTATGGATGAAAATAGAGACAAAAATGGATTTATGGAGATAGAAGATGGAATAGAGATAGGACAGAAGAATAATGGATGGATAGTGGTTGATGTGGAAGGAACTGATCGGCTTGATCTGAGGTTCATTCACTTGATTCAGTCCAGGGATGTTGGATCTTATGGATAATGTGACTGCAACCTAGATTTGACAAGATCTAATCAGTTTCAGTTAGCTAATAGTGTGATTTTAGCCCTTTTTCTTGGTTTTTTATGATTTTTTTTTTTGTTGAGATTTCTTCAGATTTGAGTGAATCTAACCTTCAACCTTCCTACAATAGTTGTATCTGGACCATTTCTAGACCATGTGAGTTTTGCAAGATTTCTTGATGGACAAATTTGTCAAGATCTTGAAAAAACTCAGTTTTTTGGCACTTTCTTTTAGATATTTCTAAATCTAACCATTGGATCTTCACAAAATTTTCATAGTAGCTAGATCTAGGTTAGATCTATTTTAAAACTCTTTGCGAAGGTTACTTCCCAGTAGATCTTAAAAACTCATGGAAAAAGTGCATTTTTTGGGGTTTTATTGCAAAGTTTTAAGAGTTTTTGGAAACAAACCCTTGTAGACTGGTATGCACTTGTAACTAAGTTAGATTCACCTGCTCACCAAGCTGCAAGAGTTACTTCCCAAGAAAACTCAAAAATTCTTGAAAAAAGTGTTTTTTTTGGGGATTTTTTTTTGCAAAATTTTAGGATTTTCTGATAAAGAACCCTCTCAGACTAGTATGCACTTGTATCTAAGTCAGATTCACCTACTCACCAAGATGTGAGAGCTACCTCCCAAGGAAACTCAAAAAATCTTGCATTTTTTGGGGATTTTTCTGCAAAATTTTAAGATTTTCTGGGAACAAACCCTTTCAGACTTGTATGCACTTGTGTCTAAGTCAGATTCGCCTGCTCACCAAGATTCAAGAGTTATTTCCCGAGGAGACTCAAAAAAATCTTGAAAAGAGTGCATTTTTGACAGTTTTTTTGCAAAATTTTAAAATTTTCTGGGAATGAACCCTAGCATACTGGTATGCACTTGTATCTGATTGAGATTCATTTTCTCACCTAGCTGCAAGAGTTACTTCCCAAGGAAACTCAAAAAAACTTGAAAAAAGTTCATTTATTGGGGTTTTTTTGCCAAATTTTGAGATTTTCTGGGAACTAATATTCGCAGGCTGGTATGTGCTTGTATCTAAGTCAGATCCACCTGCTTACCAAGCTATGAGAGTTACTTCTCAGGAAAACTAAAAAATTTGATGTCTGAGAAGGTTATAGGCCACTTTTTGCTCTTGGGAACCTTCAAAGGGGCACTTTTTTTGGGATCTAGCTCTCGCAGACTTTTCTGTGTCCTTGTCTCAGTGAGATGGAATTTCAGAGAGCTCTGCGAAGGTTAGTTTTAAGTTTTGAAATTTTTTTTGCTTTTTACAAGAGATTTTTGAATTTTTATGGGTTTTTCTCTGTTTTTTCAAAATCTATTGGAAAGTAACCTTTACGGACTTCTATGCAGGTCTGGGATAGTACCCTAGAGCTGCTGCCAGTCATGCAAACATTAGGTCTTGCTGGTTTTTGAGAAATCAAAATCTGATGTGATTTTGCCTCTCTTTTTTCCTCCAAAAACAAATTTTGAGCGTTTTTTAAAATATTTATGAGATTTTTTGGATTATTGGAAGGGACTGGGTGCTTGGAACTTATCCTCCCACCCCACAATCACTCCCTACAGTGCAAACAAACAAAAAAATCACGAAAAACGGCAAAAAACTAACACTATTCTACCCCTAAAATTTGATGTTTTGACTGGAAAGAATGATGTGAGAGAGAGAGAGAAGAAGTTTTATGATGAAGATTCTTTGATTGATATCCTATAAAAATATCCACAACTACCTCTTGTTGCAGTTGTTACAACCGCCTCATTATAGTTAACGCATGTAAAAAGTGAGCGGACTGTCAACGCGAAGTCGTTGGGTCGGATTTTAGACCGACGGTATCGAAATTTACAAGTATAAAAAAAATGTACAATGACTCAAAAAATACTGACTCAAAGAATATAGAATTTTTTGAGTCAATCCAGTATCGAAATATTCTAAAAACTCGATCCTGAATTTTTCAATCCTTTGTTCAGAAATTCAAGCCTTCTGTTTTTGTGTTTTCAGGATGCTCATTATTGAATGAATTGAGGCTGAGCATCGAATTCCAACAGTCTCCCTTAATGTGGATCCTAAAAACTTTTGATTTTCAGATTCAACATGTCGTTGAATCTAAGGTGGGGCTCCTTTGACAGAGCCTTTGTCAAGTAATCTGATGTCATTGATTCTGTCTTGTAGTAGACTAATGATACCTCCTTGCTTTACACTTTCTCTCTCAAATAGTGATATCGGATTTCGATATGCTTTCTTTGAGAATGAAATCTCGGACTGAGAGAGAGAGAGAGAGAGAGAGAGAGAGAGAGAGAGAGAGAGAGAGAGAGAGAGAGAGAGAGAGAGAGAGAGAGAGAGAGAGAGAGAGAGAGAGAGAGAGAGAGAGAGAGAGAGAATCTCCTCTCCTTTCTATCATTTGCATGTTTGAGGCCCTCCTCTTTTGATTGTATGTGATTCTATTATGTTTTGTTTTTGTTAATCATGTTATCACAATCATGAATGATCACTAGCACAAGCTTTCATTGATTCTAGTTCCAAACTAATCTACAAAATCAACATACAACCAAAATTGGTGTTAGATCCACAACCTTTGAGTGATCATTAAGATCCGTAGGTAAGTTTGAATACATTGTTCACTCCCTTGAGAAGATCAACCTCTTGAGAAAAAGATCTAGAGCCAAATATGCCTAGATAAACCCAAAGAAAACAAAAACAAGAAAGAGGAAAGCAAAACCAAGGAAAGACCACTGAAGAGATGAAGCATCAAGATGAACAACACCCAAATCTAGGTTATTCTATGATTAGATCCTAAGAAAAGATTAACAACCTTAGCAAGCCTATGTTCTCACTCCTATCTCTTTGTTTACCCTCTCCTCATTGAATTGAAACCCGATACTACACACAATTACTCACCCGGTTGGAGATCCATGTGATTAGAGGGTTGGAATTCGATGCTTAGCCTCAATTCATTTAATAATGAGCACCCTGAAAACCCAAAAATAGAATGCTCAAATTTTTGAGCAGAGGATCAAAAAATTCAAGATCAAATTTTTAGAATATTTGGATACTGGATTGACTCAAAAAATTTTATATTCTTTGAGTCAGTATTTTTCGAGTCATTGTACATTTTTTTGATACTTGTAAATTTTGATACTATTGGTTTAAAATCCAACCCAACGACTTCGCATTGACAATCCGCCCACTTTGTACATGCATCAACTGTAATGAGGCGGTTGTAATAACTGCAACAAAAGGTAGTTGTAGATATTTTTGTAGGATATCAATCCTAGAATCTTCATCAAAAAACTTCTTTTGATTATTTGAGTTTTTGTAACAAGAGTTATCACTCTCAACAACTGTAAGCTGAAGTTATCACTTCAAGCATTGTACTCACTATTTGATATTAATCAGAGTGCAAATTTTCAGTCCCACTATTGTATCATTTCATTGTGCATTTGTCTGAATCATTCAATTTGAATATTTTGATGCTGTCTATTGTGTTTCCGATTCTACATCAAGCCCACTCATTAGCTTCCACTCATTCCCACTGATTCCCAAATGGTATTAGAGCGGGCTATTCAGTAATCTACACATTGTTTGCAGATTATCATGTCTTGTTTCTACTAAGACAACGTTCTAGCAAGCACGCAGCCAACAGTATCTCGAAATCGTTGTTTCTACCAACAAACTCGCTCAACCATAATGAATTCATCTACTAGTTCTTTTGTAATCAATAGACTTGATGGGAGCAACTGCCATCTCTAAAAATTCAAAATGGTCATATACTAGCCAAGGAACTATGGGACATCGTTGATGGCACATAAGTTAAACCTGAAGGTGATGCAGCCACTATCACCAAATGGAAATTGAAAGATGGCAAGGCATTTTCCATGATCACTCTCATCATCAAAGACAATCAAATCAGTCACATAAGAGTTGTTCAGACTGCTAAGGATGCATGGGACATCCTAGCAACCCTCTACGATATCAGGGACGTCTCCTCCAAACTCCATTTGAGGAAAAAATTCTTTACCCTAAGAATGTCTGAAGCGACAAGTGTTTTGAGCCACATCAACACTTTCCAAAATCTTATGGAGCAGATGACTGTAACTGGCTCAGTCATAGAAGATACTGATGTTATCATGATTCTATTATCGAGTCTTTCTAAGGCCTATGAGAATTGGGTCCTAGCAATTTTGATCCAGGAGAAGATCACCCTTTCAAGAGTGCTTTCATTACTTCAACAAGAGGAGGCCAGAAGATCCACAACCTCCTCAAGCATAGGGTCAGATCCTCAAGCTCTATATTCCAAAAATCAAAAGTTCAGATCCAAAAACATGAGCAATATGCAGTCAGGATCGAATTTTGGCTCTAGGTTAAATTTTGGCTCAGGGTCAAATTCATACTCTTCATCTTTCCAACCAAAGCAGAAACTATTCTATAGATACTACAAGAGAACTGGACATGAGATAAAGGACTTCAGAACTTTGAAATTCAACAATGAGAAGAAGAAGTAGTTCCAATAACAAGCGAATTTTTGCCTCAACCAGTTTCTGATCCAGTAGCAAGAGGAAGATGAAGCAACCTTTATGACCAAAGTTGGAGAACAACAAGATATCGATTCTTGGTATCTCGATTCTGGAGCAACTTAACACATGACTCACCATCAAGACTGGTTCAAAGATTATAAATCTTTCACTCATTCTTGAGTTGTGCAGCTTGGAGACAACTCATCACATTTGATTCAAAGTGAAGGAATAGTCAGAATCAAATTTTAGAAAAGTGAAGTCAATTTGTTATCCAACGTTCTCCACATTCCAAATCTAACCAAGAATCTGCTCTCATTCAGCAAAATCACTGATTTAGGTCGGAAGGTCAAATTCGATACAACCGGCTGCACCATCCTTGACAAATCTCAGAAAGTTTTAGCTTTCAAGAGAAGAAGTGGCAATCTCTACAAACTCAGCCACTGTTAATCTTCCAACAGTCAAGCTCTTCACACCTCAACTTTCGAATTATCTGATATGCTTTGGCATTTCAGATTAGGCCATTTGAACTTCAATAGTATTCAACAAGTGTCGACTCTGAAACTAGTACAAGATCTGTCTTCTGTTAGCAAGCCAACTTCTCCATGTAAAAGCTATATAATCAGCAAGCATGCTAGAGTCCTTTTATTTTTGACTCAGTTCATACTTCCAAAGGCTTGCTAGATCTAGTACATAGCGACATCTGTGGCCCGATGCAGACTGCTTCCAAAGGGGGAGCTCTATAACTCCTAACCTTCATCGATGACTTTTGTCGAAGGACTACAACCTATTTTCTAAAGAACAAATCAGAGGCATTCAAGTTCTTCACGCAGTTCAAGGCATCTGCTAAAAATCAGACCTAGAGGAAGATCAAAGCTCTATGCACAAATGGAGAGAGAAATTTTATCTCTAACAAATTTAAGGAGTTCTACAAAGCCAACAAAATACATCAACAATTCACAATGAGCTACTCACCTCAGTCCAATGGTGTAGCTAAATGGAAGAATCGGACACTCATCAAAAGTGCCAAGAGCATGTTGGCCCATGCCTCTCTTCTGAAGAAATTTTGGGCAGAAGCTGTTTCAACAACCGCCTATCTACAAAATCGATCCATCACCAAAGCCCTAAATGGCAAGACACCATATGAGGTGTGGACATGATCGAAACCATCACTCAAAAATATCAGAGTGTTTGGTTGCATTGCTTATGCTCAGATCCCTGAAGATCTTAGGAAGAAGCTAGATGAAAAAAACACAAAATCAGTTTTCGTTCGCTACTTCCCAGATTACAAGGCATACTCCCCATATCACAAGGCGTACAAGCTCTACAATCTAGAAACAGAAAAATCATTCACAAGCAGAGATGTCATTTTTGTGAAAGATCGATTTATCAACCACAAGGGGAAAGCTCGAGAAATTTTCAAGTCAAGTATCAAAGAAATTTCTGATCCATGTATCGAAAAAGATTCTAGAATCAAAAATCAAGAAATCGATACAAACTCAAAAACTGAGCCTAAACAGCAGGGGTTCAAAATTCAGCCAAGAAGATCAAATCGCCTAAGACAACCTCCATCTAGTTTTGTGAATGATGCAGCCTGCTGCTTCATGCAGGAACCAAATACAGTTTCGGAGGCGATGTGTACACCTAATGTTGATCAATGGAAAGCAGCGATGGACACTAAATTTGATTCTCTGATAGAGAATTAAACATGGACAGTCACTGAGCTACCAAAGAAAAGAAATTTGATTCCATGCAAGTGGATATTCAAGGCAAAGTATGATGTTGAAGAAAGGCTGAATCGATACAAAGTCAAGCTGGTCGTCGAAGGCTATTCCCAGATTCTAGATATGGACTATTTAGAAACCTTCAGCCCAATTGTCAAACATGCTTCGATCCATTTGCTACTCTCCTTTGCAGCTGCAGCAGATCTTGAAGTCCATCAAATGGTTGTCCAGACCACTTTCCTCAACAGGACCATTGAAGAGAGAAATTTTTATGTCACAGCCAGAAGGATATGAGCTTAGGGGTAAGCAACACCTTGTGTGCAAAATTCACAAGGCACTCTATGGGCTGAAACAGTCACCCAAAGCTTGGTTCCAGGACTTCAAGTCTACTTCAAATCTGTATCGAATTTCTTCATCATCATCACTCTCTATGTAGGTGATACACTATTAATCTGAATCTAATAAAGGAAATGAAATGCATGCTGGCCAAGGAGTACAAAAGGACTGATATGGGTCCATCTCACTATTGTCTCGGAATCAAAAAAATTTGAATTCGATTCAGTAGACTGATTTTTATCAATCAACAAAGATACCTCACCAACGTGTTGGAAAAGTATGGAATGGCCAACTACAAACAGAGTCTCTTTCCACTCGACCCTAGACTGAAGCTGTCAAAGGAACAATCTCCTCAAACTGAAGTAGAAAAGGAGGAGATGAAGCAATATCCATTTCACTCCATCATTGGCTCACTGATGTATGCAATAATGATCTGCACTCGACCTGACATTGCATACTCGATCAATTTACTCAGCCAATTCCTATTAAATCCAGATCTAACCCATTCGAAAGCACTCACAAAAGTCATGAAGTACATCCAGGCAACCAAACATCTTAGCATCTATTATGGAGGCAGCCAACCTACCCACATACTTGAAGGATACACAGATGCAGATTGGGCAGGAGATATAGATACCAGAAGGTCTACTTCTAAATTTGTATTTTTATACAATTAAGGCCCAATCTCTTGGAACAGCCGAAAGCAGACCTCAGTAGCATTATCATCAACCAAATCAGAATACATTGCTGCTACGAGTGCTACAAAGGAGGCAATTTGGCTGAGGCACCTACTACTAGAAATCGACCTTGCACAATCACATCCAACGACCATCTTTTGTGACAACCAAAGCACCATAGCTCTCTCTCTCTCTCTCTCTCTCTCTCTCTCTCTCTCTCTCTCTCTCTCTCTCTCTCTCTCTCTCTCTCTCTCTCTCTCTCTCTCTCTCTCTCTCTCTCTCTCTCTCTCTCTCTCTCTCTCTCTCTCTCTCTCTCTCTCTCTCTCTCTCTCTCTCTCTCTCTCTCTCTCTCTCTCTCTCTCTCTCTCTCTCTCTCTCTCTCTCTCTCTCCGAGATTTCATTCTCAAAGCAAGCATATCAAAATCCGATATCACTATTTGAGAGAGAAAGTGCAAAGCAAGGAGGTATCATTAGTCTACTACAGGACAGAATCAATGACATCAGATTACTTGACAAAGGCTCTGTCAAAGGAGCCCCACCTTAGATTCAACGACATGTTGAATCTGAAAATCAAAAGTTTTTAGGATCCACATTAAGGGAGACTGTTGGAATTCGATGATCAAGTTTTTAGAATATTTCGATACTAGATTGACTCAAAAAATTCTATATTCTTCGAGTCAGTATTTTTTGAGTCATTGTACATTTTTTTGATACTTGTAAATTTCGATACCGTCGGTCTAAAATCCGACCCAACGACTTCGCGTTGACAGTCCGCTCACTTTTTACATGCGTTAACTATAATGAGGCGGTTGTAACAACTGCAACAAGAGGTAGTTGTAGATATTTTTATAGGATATCAATCAAAGAATCTTCATCATAAAACTTCTTCTGATTATTCGAGTTTCTGTAACAAGAGTTATCAAGCTGAAGTTATCACTTCAAGCATTGTACTCACTGTTTGATATTAATCTGAGTGCAAATTCTGAGTCCCACTAATGTATTGTTTCATTGTGCATTTGTCCAAATCATTCAATTTGAATATTTTGTTGTTGTTCTGATCCTACATCAAGCCCGCTCATCAGCTTCCGCTCATTTCCATTGATTTCCAGCATAGAGAGGCACGAAAAGAGACAACAATCAATTTTTAGATGTACTATATAGAGGAGCACTTGAAGATTCATCTAAAATCTGATTTTAACCTTTCATGTCCATGAATTGATTTTCAATAAAAACAACATCCCTGCTACCAAAAAAATTATAGTTTACTGGGTCGAATAATATTTGTATCTTGTTCTGTGAATAATAGCCAGCATAAATCTTTTGTTGTTTGAATCGAATTTCTTCCCGGTTTCCATTGGAATTTGAGCAAAAACGATATAACCAAATATTTTAATATTTTTTAATGATGGTACCACCACTCCACTCAGAGGTTTGACCTATGACCTAGTTTTCGGATTGACGTCATACATAAGTTAGCCCATTGCCAGATACCCCAAAATGTTAGTGTCATCGGTTTTTGTTGCCCAGTCTAAACACCTGCTCATTAGGATTAATCGTTTACATGAAGGAGCCTAATAGGTTTTTCTGAGCTCGTGCATTTTTTATATGCCACCATATGAGCCGAATGGGTTGGCTTTACATACTAAGAAATCTTGATTACTGCTTGTGTCAAATTCATCAAAACAATTCATAAGGAAGAGGGCATTCATGACTAGAGTTCTTCTTTTAGCAATGAGAGGTAAATTAATTGAGTGAATTGTGTTGGCCATCAAGGTTCAAAAATGCTAAAACTCTGGTAAGTTTTTGAAGAGATAGCACATTTTATGAGTCATCAATGTGAACACCCTAGTATTGCTTGACGACATGAGCCATACCTGGATCCCTAAATGGTCCATTAAGTTTCAAATGAGTGTGGGTTGAATACAAAACAAGCCATATGTCTATAGGAGTGAGTTCGAAGCATGAAGGAGTCTTGGATGAAGTCAGAGAGCCCACCATAATATAACCTAATTTGACAAGATTACAAGTGTTAGAGTCCACTCCCTCATTAAGTTTGTTCTTGTAGAATGAGATCAATGAGACCACATTACATGAGGTCCTCAGAGGTCATAAACTATTAAAACCATTGACTATTATTAGGTTGTGCTATCATAGCGACTCTAACCTTGTCACCACCATATCATAAAAGGTTCCAAGAATAGATGGCACTAATGACTGGCTAGTACCATGAAGTAGCTAGTTGGCCACAATACATTTAAGCTAAAATTTTGCATATGTCTCACATTGTATAGATGATATGTAAAAGTGAGGATGGAGAATAAGGTCCAAGCCCATGATGACACATGGTATCAAAATAACTAGCTACCTTTTCTCCGTTTCCACACCAAAGTGCTTGGGTTTATCCAAAATAGTAATCAGTCGAAAATATTACGTATCCCTTGGTTGTGCACCACCTCCATGAATGCTTTTTTGAGAAGGTACACGCAAATAGAAGGACAAGAGAAGCAAATGCCAAAAAATTAATCAAAGGTCAATGATTTGAATTTAGAGGATGTGGATGTTTTGGCGTTAAAAATGACTAATCATTTATGAAAGTCAACGATAGCCATCCATTTTGAAAGAACGACTTGGATTAATGGGACAATTGTCATCCTCAACTCGTCAACAATAGAGAAAAGTTGACTTACTTGTCAACATTGGATGCTGATTCTGAAGAAGATATGTCAGCCGATTCTAATAAAGAAGACGGGTCTTCCACTCATCAGTTGAAACCGAGAGTGTTTAGAATATGTCAAATTCTAAATTGAGAGGCATTACTGAAAATTCCTTAGAGAAAGTACCTTGAAAACAAAAATGTATACATAATCTGAGTACTTTCGTGCTTTTATGAGATTTGGATTCTCAAAAATCATGTGTTGTCTTGAAATATTGTTTCATTTTTTATTATGATGGTCAAACCAACCAACCAAACCTAGATCAATCAGATCTAGACCCCAAGCTATGAATCAGTCACTCACAAGGGATAGAGGAGTCAATCAAATTCTTTTTGCTATGGTAGAGGAGTTGAATGCTAGTTTTATTTGGAACAATCTTCTTGAAGGCCATTTTCAGAATTGTCAACATAATGGTGGTGGTCGATTTGTTAGTGGATGTGCTTTTCCATCATTATGAAATGATTGTTTCTCGTTTGTTATGGCCATTGAACAAATTGTTATGCTATATGACCTAAGATGTTAAAGCAAGTTGCAAAAAATAGCCGACTTTTATGTTTGCCCTTGAATTTATGGGTGCGAAGGACATTTTGCCAAAAAAAATCATATTTTTTAATTAGCAAAGAGACCATAGGTATTTTTGTATACAACATGACAAGTGTCAGTATTTCATATAGTCATAATTGACAAGTGTCATTCAACGACAAAAAGAAAAAAAATATTTTCAACATTGATGCAACGTGAACAAGCTCCCACCATCAGGAAGGTGTCTTGAAAAACATAAAACACCTTGCTCATTTTACCTCCCACTAAAATTTCCTAGCTCAAGTGATCATAAAAAAAAAGGTTTGTTTCATATTGGGAACATTTGCAAAAGATTTTATGCTTTTTTGTCAAAAATGCAAAAGGAATAAAACTCGTGCCCAAGCTTTTACCTCTCACTAAAATTTGGTGCTCCTTTGCAAAACTAATAATGCTATGGTCAACAAAGCCTTCCTATAGCTAATAGTCATAAGTCCTCTAATGCTTCTATGCCCTTTTATTCCTCTAATGCTTCTATGCTACTCTTATCCTAAGATCAAAGGCTAATTAACTGGAAGTTGAGCAAAGACATAACATACTTCTCCCCTTAAGAACATGGTTTTCCATAGAAATAGAAGTCAAAGCAATTTGTCTTTAAGCTTTAACGTTTTTCTTAGGAATCGTTATCATTTTATTGACCTTTATGGTGAACCTTACTTCAAGACTAAATAATTTTGCCACCATTTCTTTCTTTTGGCAAGCATTCTATATTACTCCAAAGGTACAATAGATTATATGACCTTCACTTTGCCAACTATCGAATTTTTTGTAATTAAAATTAACTTAAGTCAAATTACATGAAGCAATATACGCACATTGACTCCATCTAGAAGATCTAACTAATATGCTAAAGGACTAACTTGATACCACTATCGTGAAAGGTCCATAGTACCTAGCAAATAATTTGTGATTTTTTTTAGTTCTTGTTACCTTTGAGCCCTAGGGAATTGTAAGATACAAGCCTGAACTGCATCAGATGGAGAATCATTAATAAGTTGAATGATTGAATAAGAGTGAAGATGCTCCATGAGTCTTTTGAAAAACTAATTGCTAATTTGCCACCAAAGATTCAAAGGGAGACATAAACGACTGCACAAGTCGTGGAAGAAGACCTCTAGCAATGCGAAGAGCATGTTAAAAAGAAAATTTGTCAGTTTCCACATGAGCCACCGAATCAAAAAGAAGAGAATGGTTATCGTGCTGAAATTTGAAAATTAGTATAGAGACAACAAGAGCCCAACTTCCTAAAAAATTAGTCGGAGCAGTGCAAGCGACCTAAGGAAGCAAGAAGAAAATTTTGTCTCTTAGAAAACTGACCTCCACAAGTGTCAAAGGTGTCTGGCCCCAAAAGTCGACCAAATACGCCTAGTAAACTATCATCAAAATCTCGAAGTAATGATAATACGTTAGGAGAAGGAGAAACACAACGTAGAAGGTAGCCAAGACGTTGGGCCAAGCACCGAGTGAGAATTCCGAAAACAACCTAAGAGTTTCCAAGCTTTGGCAACATACCAGAATGATGAGCAAATACATCCAGAGGATCCTACATAAAAGAAGTAACATACCCAGGAGAACCGATGGGAACAGGGAGTGCCTTAATGCCATGCTCAGGAGTAATGAAGCCTGCAGGGAAGGAGAAATCTGCTAGAAGGCCTTTTAAAGACCAATTAGTTACACACTTAGACTTGTTCAGCATAAGCCCAAGAGAAAAAAGCTACATTAAGAAATGATAAAAATTGGGATAACTTCAGTAGCAGGTTCCACTCTATTTGTATCATTTGCAATTAGACAGGCGAAAAAAGTTGTAGCAGTAGCACGCAAGGCACCGTAATGTGCCAAAGCAAAAAGAGGGCCACCTAAGGGATCCCCCTATCGAGTTCCCTTAACAAAAGAAATGATTATAACATCACGTGTACAAAAAGCATGCCTAAAGTACAAAGGAGAACTTTTAGAATAGAAGAAACGCACAAAAAGAATGAGCAAGGCTCGCGTATCATGTGCACATCAAAGTTCTTGAAAACTAGCCGCTTGAGAAACAGAATCAAAAGCATTACCAACATCGACTTGTAAAATGACCCAATCAAGATGAAGATCTAACATAGCTCATAAAGCATGAACGACAGTCTCACAACCACCAGGACTAGTGCATCCAAACTGAAAAAGAAAAATATGAGCATGAAAAATTTCCCGAAACTGGAAACAAAGTGTCCTTGCAACCAACTTGTATAAACATTCACCCATGGCAATCGGACGCACACCACCAGAGGGTTTATCCAATGCTAAAAGACAAGCTACACCTAATGAAGTAAGAATCTACCTACAAGCAATGAAGAAAGACAATCAAAGCCACTAGCAAAATCATTTGAAGAAAAACAATTGCATAGATGCTCAAAAACTATTGCCGAAGGCCCACTGGCAGAACAAATATTATTCTATTTGCCTTGCAGCTTGATATTTCTCCCAATTCCTGAACCGTTTATGCTGCCTAAAGACAAGTTGACTCCCTGGCAATGAATTTGTCATATGATCATTGCCCTTTCAAGAGGTAAACCATGAGGCACTTCACTAGGTTATTGTGATTCAAAGGAATGTTGGTGTTCCTTAAAATTTATCTTTTGCAAGTGGTGTTGTGCATCTATTGCATTTACTTTGTCAACCTTAGCAACAACCTATGTTATTTTCTCCCAAAAGAAAATTAAGCTAGACCTATGTGTTAGCGCTCCTCCCTGCTTTTTTTCCTTAGCGATTGTTCGCAATATAACTATATTCTTTTTCCTTATCGATTGTTCTCAATATAACTATATTCTTCGATAACTATTTTGGTTTCTATTGGTGACCTAATGTAAACCGAAGGTGAGAATGCATTCTTGGGCTTAGTCCTATGGTGACTACATATCCATGGCTTCAATTGGCTTTCGTCCTACATTGATCTTCAACTACAAATGTGAAAATCTTGTTGAAGGATCCAGCCCTATAAAGAGGTGGAGCTTTTCATTATACCCATTAAGGCCTTGTAGCTTTAAGATCACATCATAAATCCATCCAACAATTTACAGTTATCATGACGACAAGACCCAACAAAATAGGATAACTCAAAACTGGAAATTCTAGGCATTAACATATTTCATCTAGAAAACTCAGATTGTAAGGACCCAAGGAATTGAACCTTGGAGAAGGACCCACCATCCCTATCAAAGTACATAGATATGCATCATCTATACACAATAACATGAAAGAAAATAAGAAATTGAGGTCAATAACAATCACTACTAGGATTGTTCAAATCCACATGAGCTTCATCGAACCTTGAATCTCAAAATGGTTTCATTACTCTCAATTACTTTACAACTGAAATCTCATTGATTATTCTCCATCTGGGTTACGAGGATACAAAAGCATTGGTATCTGAGAGGACAAAATCTGCTTGGCTTGATCAACTTCCATTTAATACTTTAACTTTTGATTCTGCTTTAATTACAATATCACATCATATGGCCAAGGCAACTTATCCAGGATTTCATGATGATTGCACATTGATTATCTGTGTCAATCAAAGCACACAGCTCAATTTTTCACACACATCAAAGCTGAGAATGAAATCACGAAGATAGTATAGGTCCTGATTTCTTTGCAACTTTAATTCACAATATTTCTTTTGCATCTAGCTTGATGATTGGAACAAAATCTTTCTTAAGATGATAAAAACTTCCAAAAACCCTTCTGAGGTGTTTTAAGCCCAAACAGTGCTTAATTTTATTAAGATAATTAGCTTACTACCAATTCACTCCATACTAGCTTTGAATTTACTCTTTTTAAGCTATTAAGAGGCCCAGGCACAAAGTCAACTGAAACATTCGGTTCCATGTTTGAAACTTTTGCAGTACAGATTCGGACTTGATTTTATTCGAGTCATAAAGATAATACCATTTAACCTAGAACTTCTAAAAAATCTCTCATACACTCCAAAGGTGTCATCATATATTGCAGAGGTGTAAAATGAATGAATTTCATTTAACTCGTTACCAATACTTACATAGTTTTTACATCTCTATCCAAAAAGCATTCAACCTGTGACAAGGGCAACTTCACCCTTGACAAAAAGCTCTAGACTACTCACATCAACAGACATCCAATTTATGTTAAGCGAATTAAAGACAACTTGCCCAGGGGCATAGCGACATGAGGCAGTTCTTGATTATTTTTTATCCACTACTGCCCTAGAATGATGGAAGTCTGAGATGTTCTTTAAAAGTCATTATTTGAATCCTAGGCCTTGACAGCTCACACAGGGGGAGTAGCATCATGAGGCAGTTCTTGATTGTTTCTGTTCAGTTACTAGTTTAGTCTACTAGTGCTGGTTGTCTGAGTTGTTCTTTAAAATCAGTATTTGAATACCAGGCCAGGGGCCCAACCAGGAGAAAGTCGGTTTGCCCAGCTACTTTCTTCTGCTTCCTATTTGAGAGACCTGGCAAACCTGATATCATGTACATGGACCACCCTCTGTACAGATGGCTCGTTAACTGTTAAGAATCAATCTATACTTTATGTTAGACATGTCGATCTTTCTTGCTTGTGCATAGTCCATTCGCCTAGGTTACCTTGCAGGTGGTAACCTGACTTGACAGTCAAAGAGGCTAGCCTCAAAAAGTGCTCCTCAAGTTGCCCTATGTAGTGAGAGTGCACAAAGTGGCAACTATAAGGTTAGTGTGAACACACAAAATTTGATCCCAAGAAGAGAAATTCAGACTTCTGTGTGACTAACTTCAATTCAAGCACAAACAAATTTCAAATAAACAGTTTCTGCGTCGGTGAATATGGAAAAAGGTCCTTCTAGAAATGCTCCCTCTGCATAAAGATATCTTACTTCTGTGTGACTAACTTCAATTCAAGCACAAACAAATTTCAAATAAACAGTTTCTGCATCGGTGAATATGGAAAAAGGTCCTAGAAATGCTCCCTCTGCATAACGATATCCTACTACTTTTGAGCAAGCATGAGAAATCACCGCACAATCAAAACACAGGAGCAAAACTGAGTACCAATCTCTCCCTTCTCCCATGTCCATGCTAAACAGAATATATGTCTTGCACAACAAATCAGTAATTAAATACTGATCAGTCGTGGAAATTATGCCCATTACCATGCAAACTACCTGTTTATGAAGGCAATTTGGTGGTATATTTAATAAACAAAATTCTGCAGATTGTTTGTATCAAAAACTCAAAATGTAAACATTATACTGAATAAATACCAACTTCGCCAGATACTTGTGCATGTGTGTGTGTGTGTGTGTGTGTGCATGTGTGTGTGTGTGTGTGAGACAGCGAGAGAGGGGGGGATCTGTGATAACGGAAGACACAAATCACAAACTGCTGATTCTTCTGGTAGCAAAGCCCAAGAGTAAAACATCCTACAAACACTCACTTTGACTGCAGTAAGAAAAGTTATTTTGAAACGACATTCTAAAGAAGGGTTCTTAACTGTACTTTTGACGAGATGGATACAGAATACTCTTGTTAAAATGGCCTAGGCAAAAAGTAAGTACACAAACCCACAGTTTTCTAAATCACTAGAATCTCTATCAAAAGGTGCTCCTGCAACTCGGTCAACTTAGTACAAAAGCTGGTATCCAGCTAAATTTTTAGTTGCTCCTACTTCCTGATAAAGATCTATATATACTTATTAAACGCAGAGAAAAACTGATTTGTTATCCAGTATTCCTTCCTTTCCAAGCTCAGTAACAGTCATTTCGAGCTACAAAACTTTTGCACAACCAAACTTTCTAGAAATTCTACTAATTAAATAATTGATATCGCAAGAACAGGACTCTCATGTACATTTTATCTTACTTGCTAAATTTGATAGGCTAATAATTCATTAACTGGTGTTCAGAACAGTGAATTCAGAACCAGCATTCCCACGACCTTCCACAGTAACTGACTTTGTGTGAGATTTCTATCTAATTCATGGATTTACTCACCACCTTTATTTAAAAGGCCATTTTTCCTTGTCACAAAGATCTGTCTTCCATTACAAATGTGATTTTTAATGTTCAAAAATGTGTGTGCATTGCTAAGTACACCTGGTACATCAAAAACAGGACAGGATACCACAAATTGAGCATTCTTTCTTTGGTAAGTTACACTCCAATAAAATTTCTAATGATTACTAAAACAGCAAAAATAGATATGCCATGCCTTGGATTAGATTTAGCCAGTTAGAGTTCACTTAAGTAGATTCCAAAGATGGCAAAGAACATTTTGACAATACTTATCAGATTAGCTCCAATATCTTCCACCTTTACATGTTTATAGAAGCTGTTTCAATAGATATATCATTGACTAAGACTCCCCATTTCCTACTTATTGCAAGAGCATTAATCTTCAGCAAATTGCCTAATCAAAATTTACCTACACAGATTGTAGAACATACTTTAGGTATGACTTGTTCCATCCCACTCATTAACAGACATGCACTCCTAAGTAGACAACTTTAGCCAGCACACACATCCGCCTTAGTTTGTGTATTTCATGAAACACCAAATGACTCCAAGCCATCTGTTGTAAGGTTTGTTTTTCTTCGTCCTGTTTCAACATTGATCTTCTTGATTACCAATAACTATTCTTTCCAATATTCCTAATCCATGGGGCATTAACAAATCTGCTTCGTTAATACTTTCGATGTTTTTGAGTCTGCTTCTTTACCATCCACCCATTTTATCTTCTGCTTCCTGTGTTCAACTACCACGTTTTCCTGCATATTTCATATCCTGAACAAGAGTTTATTAGCCATTTTATTAGGTTTGATTGCATATCCACCCAAAAGACACCAATGGCAGACTCATTACCTGCAAAAGACCTCAGGAACGAGCAGCAGCCTCCCGCAGTTCATTCGCACTATGGGCAAAGTGGCAACGATCTCCAAAAGTGCATGTACCTTGGGGAAAGTTCTCACACATCTTGGTTTTGTAATTGTGAGAACCAAATCCAGATGGCTTTGCAGGAAGGACTTCCTTGTGGATAAGTAGCTCACGAACCATTTGACTTGCAAGTTTGATTTGCTCAAAGGATCCCTCCATTTCCACATTTTTCAGTTTTGAGTCAGTCTCGTGATCTCTGATAGAAAGTTTTGCTCCAGAGAGCCGGGAAATCTGTTTGGCATTGATTCCACTCTTCCCAATTATAGCTCCTGCTATAGATGCATCAATACTGATTTTAGCAGTAGAGGATGCTCCAAATGATGCAGCTGCAGCCATCCCAGGGGGTGTTGGTTCACGGTATGAAGAACCCCTTCCCCCAGCAAACCTGTTGCCCTCCTGAAATCCTGCAGATGTACCACGGCCTGTGAAATGATCTTTTGGGAAATCTAATCCAAGAGGTCCCCTGTCACTTGGTGAAAAGCCTCCATTAGATTTACGCAGCTCTTTCTCTCCATGAGCAAAATGACATTTTTCACCGAAACGGCAACCTTCTGGAGAGTTGTACTTGTTGCATAAACGGGTCTTGAAGCCACCAAGGCCTGTACCAGGATCAGATGGAGTCACACCACCACCAATCCCTGCAGCGCTCACAGCTTTCTTTGCAGAACCTCCAGATTTTCCAAAGCTAGACAATGGAGCAAGACCAAGCGAGGACACACCACCTGGAACAAAATGCATAAAATGGCATTCCTCTCCATAGGGACATCCCGATGTGCTGGAAACGGTGCAAGAACAATATAAGTTTCAAAAGATGAACCCTAATGGATCAAATCATAGATAACATTGACCAAGCGAAGGGATCAAGTGGCATTTTTCTCCATCGGGACATCCAAATGAGCTAGAATTAAAAAACAGTTCAAATCGTTAAGAACATACGCCAAGTGATTTAGCACACAAAAATTTTTTGACGATGCTTTGCAAAGCTCAAATTCAGTTTTGACACAAGCTAACCCAGAAAAGTAAGTAGCTTCCATGCTCTAAAAGAGCTGCATAATTCACAAGCGATCAATCTGTTACTACCATAATTTTGTTGAACATTTCAGTATGTCAGTTTCAAACTTTGATTCATAACTTTCTAAGTCTTAACTGTGGAAAAGAACTCTACCATTTTGGAAAGAACAGAACTCTAAAAACCAACTTAGTCTATTAATTTTAACTGAAGTAAATCAATTGCCATAAAAACTAATATATTTGAATTTCTTTGAGTATCAAGGAGGTTGTTATTTCGACAAAGTTGATTGAATCTCTATATAACTCGATCATCTGATCTCTCACTCTACAAAACTAAGATGGTACTGGCTACCTGTGTTGTCGAATATCTAACCAGATTTTATAAAGTAAAAGATATAAGAAGCTCTAAAATTCCAATTAATAAAACATAACTATCTGTGTGGGAATGATAATCATGTATTCTACATTAAAAAATCATATCTAAAATCAGTATGCTAGAACAACATCTTGACAAGATTGGTTGAAACAATTTTCTTCTTTGCAACATAGCAATTCAATTTTTCTTGGAGACTCAAGCTCCCACAAGGTCAAAGGCAACGGAACAGTCACCATCAAATTTAATGATGGTTCATCTCGACTTATCAATGATGTTCTGTATGTTTCAGCCTTGACCAAGAACTTACTACTATTCATCTTCAATACAAAACAGTGCCTCATTCAAGACAGTAATTCAAATGTTCTAGTCAAAAGGATATAGAGATGGTTATCTCTTACATTAAGCCATGATTGTGCCCTTTCATCAGAAGAAATATGTGTCTACACCCAAGAGGACTTCTCAGGAAGCGGGATACAATAATCGAGACATAGAATACAGAAAATAGGGAAACACCATGTCATTACAAAGTCAAACTAGAGCAAGGTAATTAGCACATGTGGAAGAGGAGGAGACATTGAGGGAGAAAGTGATCTACATTGAAAGGGAGAGAAGCTATGCTAAAATGAAGTCAACAAAACTCGTAGAAATTGTTGAAACTGGTCAAATTTGGCCTTTCAGATTATGTGAGTTTCGTTTCCCCAGGGCTTTTTCCCCAGAGCATCTCCCTAGTTGGGGAAACGTAGAGTTGTGGGAAACATGTTTCCCCAAGAAAAAAGCAGGGGAAACACATTTCGCCACAACAATGACTGGTACTATTCAGTTTTTCTCTCATGGTTTATCTACCAAATCTCGAACAAAATAGACCAAATAAAGAGACCAAGACAATGGAGATTTTACGGTGTTTCCCTTGCAAGCTCAACTTTGAATGGCATAGCCTTCAATGCTTAAAGCAAGCTTTAAAACAACAGATTGGCTTCAGCTGGCTTGGGTTCTGCATTTGTTGGCTCTTCCTTGAAAGTCTGTATGCCATATTATACACAGCAGCTTGGGTAATCACTTTCAGAAAACTCCAGAGGTTGCAAAAAACAGTGCAGCAAATTTATGTCCATGAAGAAAGAAGCCATAGACATCATCACGGATTTGCGTAACAGGTGCAATCAACACTACCCTTGAAACCCAAGGACATACATCACACAGCATGTCAGTGTCTCTGAGTTTCAAGTAAAATTCTCACCCGTTTGTAAAAAAAAATATACAGTGGATCATAAATTGTTTTTAAATTTCAAGTAAAGTTATCACCCGTCTGTAAAGAGATATATACAATTTCACATGTGCAAGCCATTGGTGCGGTTGAGAAATATGTAAATAACTCTATAAAGAGAGGGAAATGCACAGTCAATTATAAAACTACAAAACATGAGGTAAACATCATTTCTTTAAAAACAAAGATGATTAGCTAGGCATTGATTGCTTGAAAGCCATCTCTTAAGTAGAAAGCATTCCTCAGGGTGCTAGACTTTATATTATAGGACCTGTACAGCCAACTGTTCCATGGAAGAGTTTGTGCAATCTGTGGAAAACTCATATGCGCCCTGAACTTGAATGGATTTGGAAATGATATTATTATTTTTGTGCAGGCAAGGTTCCCAATCCAACATATATGTGTGCTAAGTAGTAAATTGCCTCATATAAGATGAGAAATTGTTTGCAGGTGTCAATTCTGCTTTTACTCGTCTTTAAGTCTCAACTTTGATTCTGCAATTCCATCAAAAACAGTAATGGCTTTTTTTTCAATCCCATTTGTTGAACCCACATTTGCAGCATGCCTTTTGCATGCGTAAGCACACTATTCTCAAACAGTAATGCTGCAACCATTAATTGCCATAGACGATATCTCATATGTGTTATCTCAATCTTTTCCTTCATAACAATATCCTAACTAGACTTGACTATACAGATGTATCTGTACACGAAAATGTCAGCCATAGTGATTTGGAGGAAACAATTTCAATGGAATGTTCTCACAACCTTGAGAAGTTGATGCAGTGAAAATTTACAATACTGGACTAAATGTCTATTGAGAAAGGCAATCAGATACATAAAATAGGAAAGGAGGATATGTGAAGGAAGCTTTTCACAACCTGAAGAATTTGGTGCACGCCTTACTCTTGTTTGTTGAACCCAAATTAACTCCTCCCAAGTCTCTATCTGCCAAAACAACATTCAATTTATCTTTGAATAAAATGCAAGCAGGAAACTACAATGTTTGATATTTCCAAAGTGAACCCAAACCTAAGTTGCAAATTGAATCTTTGTAGCTCCAGATCCCAAAACACAGACCATGCCCTTGCTCACAGTGTCTTCCCAATGCAGTCAAAATCTCCAAACCAAGTAGACTCATATTGAAAGTTATGACAAAGTTGGTGAACATGCTAGAATTTCTCCGGCGGACTCTGAACAGACGATGTTAACAGGAAAAAGAGGTACAGTTTTCAATATGACAAAGTTGGTGAACATGCTAGAATTTCTCAGACCATGTTTACAGGAAAAGGAGGTACAGTCATGTGTTCTGTACATATGTTCCATACATAGTTGCCCATTATGGAATGGAATGTGTTCCGAATATGTACTATGTATTTTTGTGGTTTTTCTTAAAACTCCAGATCTTGAGACTAGGCCTTTGGACTTCAACGAACAAAAATAAAAACAGCAAAAATTCTCGTTATTCAACAAACAGTTGGTTGTTGCAGGGTATCAGGAAGAGCAATCACGCTCCATAGCTGACTGATAGCAAGACATAGTCAGCCATTATAAAAAGTCAAAATTTCCTCAATTTGGCATATTACCATATACGGGAATCAATCACTTGCACATACAATACAAATGTGATCCTCCATAACCACCTCATCATACACAAATCTCTGCATTGATGCAACATCACAGAAGAAGAGGCACGGTTATCAGAGGGGAGGACGAAAAGGGCAGAAAATACAATCCATGCTATGGAATGACATGTCGTTTCCAACAGATCCCCTTTTCTTTTTTAAAAGATTTTATCTAGTTTTAACCATGTTTGGTGCAGCACGTTCCAACACGTACAGTGCATTTTGACCCCAAAACCTCGGAACGGATTTCCCAGGTTCCATGGGTGATGGCACCATGTAAAAAATGGCCAAATTTCTGAAAACATCTTCAACAATTCACATGCCATTCACCATTACAATTGAAGACAAGCAAAAACATACATAGTTCATGAATTTTAAGTCCGAAAAAGGCTACAGTTTCACCATGATTGAGAGCAGTCAAATTCTTAAACCCAAACTGAACCGATTAACAGATACAAAGAATGACTGCCCCCAACCAGACCGTCACCCAGACACTTGGAATGCACTCAAAAGCTCAAAGGAGCACTTATTTGAAAAGTGACCAAAGTTTCGCACAGTTCCAAAACTCTACAGAAAGTAATAAAAATTTCTACGTTCAACACTCATATCCCTGAAATTTGAAAGGCCACCTTATATTGACTATTAAACATTAATAGAACATATCGATTTTGATATACCTGCCACGTGCTTCAAGCCTTTGAAGTTATTGCAAGCAATTTTCTGAAAGCACATGGGGAGTTGTTATGGCAAAATGAATAGGTCCAAACAAAACAAAGCAAATATACAAGGGACATGTTTCAGCACACTTTGCCACCAAAGATGGTAAACCTAAAGTTTCAGATGTCTTAGCTTGTTATCAATGACTCGGAACTAAGAACTTACTATTTGTTAATTGGAAGCAAGCAAGTCCCAATAAAAGTTGATCAAATCCCTGAGCCAAACTTATTTTCCCAACTGACTTCCCAAAAGAGCAGCTACCAGCAAGCTAATTTCCATTTCAATAGTGATCTACAAACAAAAATCCTGAACTAGAACAGCCACTAGCCAAAGAATGTAGGGAGGCCTCCATGTAAATAAAAAATTGCACCAAGGCCATGGAAACAGCACAAAATTTCAAAAGCGCCAAGTGATTGATCCAGTCTTCCAAAAAAACTACGGGGTACTTCATACAACGTTTCGGAATTTGAGACTTCCAATCAGCTCTCATATGTTTCAAAGTTCGTATAATAAAAATATATGCAGGGCCCTCATCACAAACTTCATCTTAAAACCGTTACAACTATGCGAGATATTATCCTCTGAATTTCTCATCATTTGCTTTGAAGAACTTTTTCAGAATTTACATCTACACATAGTACACCAAGCAGAAAACAGTTTTCGATACGTTTCATCTCACGAAAAACCACCAGTTCATCCTGTCATATAACTCATTTACCATGAGTACCATAACGTTGATGGCTGACAAAAATCTACTTAACAGACCACAGACAATTGTAAATTAAGATCAAAGGCTACACAAAGTTTTGAAAATAGGAAGCCAATATACCAGAAATCTATAGAACATCAATACAGGTCATATGCTAGGGTGGGTTTATCATCAGAAGAAAACATAATCAGTTGATTTAAAAAGGGTAATGAGTCTTCAGAGTAGCATTTCATTTACATTTCTTCTCTAGCATAAGAGCCTCGAGGGCTTACTGAAAATATTTTTAACCCTCCGTAAGAAATAAAACTGCCTTACCCAAGCTTGGTCACTTAACACCAGAAAAGAGCTACAAAAGAACAGCCAGACCCTTACTACCAAGCTCGCAAATGAGCGTAAAGTGAAAAGAAAGTCATGCGCAATGTTTCCAATGACATTGCATGTACCAAAACCCATGATTCACGGAGTAAAGTTTGAACTGATTAGAATGCTCCTCATGCATTCAGAAACACACCACTCAAGCAGATTGCAAAATCAACAAATCCACATGCTATCATTAGGGATTCTAAAATTTGAAGGGTTCACAGACAAAAAGACTCCGTATAAGATATCTGAAGATTGAATAAACATGCTGCAGCTACTGAAAATGTGTGTGGTCTGTTCACCGTGCACTGGCAAACAAACTAAAGTAATAAAGTATAACCAAAAAAACTAATCTGTACCAAAAGCCAGCAAGCTCATTATTGAATTATAAGCAAAAGTACCCTCTATTTAAGGTTTCACTACTATACTCCAGAGAAAATCTTATTCAGCTATTCCTCCTAAGACAGATGAAAGTAGAAAACGATGTTGAGATACGTGAGATGCAATGCAGCATGAAACTTGATTCCAATCAACCAGTAGCTAAGTCTTCGAGAAAAAACACATAAAAAGTGGTAAAAGTACCATAAGCAGCGCCACCGAAACCAGCGCCTCCTGCTGCTCCGTTCCCGTTAACAGCAAAATCAGATCGAGGCCTTTTACGAGGATATCCAAAAGCATCCATGCTTCAAGTTGCCGGCTAGGCCTAAGACTTTCCACAAATCAACGGCTGGCAGTAAACTATACAATCTCTTCGTTTAATCTGCGCAGTTTCACAAAACAAGCTAGGGCAAAGATTTGGAGTATGTTGACAACAGATCTGCACAATCTTCCGAAGACCAATTCAAAGGCTAACGTGGTATATAAAGAACAGATCTGCACAATATACCAAACATAGAGATGGAAGGCTGAGGCGGTATGCTAAGAACAGATCTGAAAAATCTAGCAAACACAGAATTCGAAGGCTAAGGCGGTATATTAAGAAAAGATCTGCACAATCTACCAAAAACAGAATTCGAAGGCTAATAAGGCAGTATATTAAGAACAGATGTGAACAATCTATCAAAAACAGAGTTCGAAAATGAGCAGAAAATCAGCAAATAGCAGTAGTATGAAGAAGATGAGGAAAAATTTATTGAAGATAAATTAATGTTAAGATCGAAGGAAGATCGCAGCAGTATCAGAGAAGAGGGTTTCGCTATGATCATACCTGTGGCGGCAGAGAGGGTGGAAGACGCTCGTATCTGAATAGCACGCAGCCGTTGGATTTATAGCAACCGTTCAGATTTCGCTAGGGTTTCTTATGATTCGCCGCTGAAAAGAGGCCAAGTGCCCACACATGCCACGTGGCGAGATCTGAGCGATTGTTCGTCATATATATCGCGCCATTGGAAGCCCTCGATGATGGCATCACGGCACCGCAAAGACACGCTACATGTCGCCCGGATTAGGTTTGCGGCAAGAAAACGCGAAGGCGAGTTCTTCGTCAAAATGAAGGCTTGAAAACCGTCCATACGTTGCACTCTTTGCAAGTGTATGAAGGTGTGTCTTTAGTGGGTGGAGACACTGGAGAGGCGAGGAGGAGGGCCTTTCCCCTAAGGGCTCTGGACCTCGAGTGAACGCCAAGTCATGTTGGGCCTTTCCTCCAGTGATGCCAAATGCAAATTTTTGTTTCTAGAAAATCTTCGAAAGTCTAAACAATTAATGACGAAATGACACCTAGCATCAAAGGCTTAGTGATGGCTATCCATATGAGAGTTTTGGCAAAAAGTCTTGGTACCTGTGGTAGGGAGAGGTGAATTCTTCTATTTGAGTTGGTGTTCATCTACAATATAACCAAAAAGATTAAAAAAAGGTAAAAACACTTTTTTTTGATGAATCCTAATCAACATACTAAAATTAGAGGATAAATTACATCCCCAACGAAGTAGCCCACAATCGAACTACAAATTACTCTATAGCTTGGCAATACTTTGTTCCAATCTCAATAAACTCTAGAGCGAGTGACTACTCATAATTCACCCAAACTCAGATCCACCAACCCAACCAACCACTTCCTACTACTTGCTGCTACCCACCAAAGCCAAATCTCAAAACAAAGAATCGAAGTTGCGAGTTGCTTCTAAACCAGTGCTCATGAGCTAGCGTTGATTCTTATCCAATTGCTTTTGATCTCCTTTACATGCATTTATAGTCATTAGACACTAGGCACTAGCTTGATATGTCCTAATGAGATACATGGGCCTTCACAAGGTTATTAATTACATATAGTGGCCTACTCCGGAATGGTGAGGCATAACTAATAAACTCGTATTGCTTCTTGGTTTCCAAGGGGAGGCTCGAACTTGAGACCAAAGAAACTTTGGATGTCAAGCTAACCAAATAAACTCGTATTGGAGTAGTATCCACTTCAAGGATTATTCTCAATCCTCTGTATCGGACATGGATGTAACAAGTTCGCAAAATTTATACACTACAATTGCCATCTTCATGAGATGACAAAAACATGGTCATTGTGTCAAAGGTGTTTAAAATGGATTGTTCTCTACCATACCCTCTTGGTGCTTTTAGCCATCTTTATGGCATTTACAATAGTTCAATTGATGCAATGGCAAATAGACTATTGTGGGATAATATTGATATTGTGCCAATACATAATCTAGCAATTGGAAAATGCCCTATATCTAGCATTGGTGATGTTTTGTACTAAAAGAATTTTTGTGGTGTCATTGTTAGTTCTATCAAATTTAAAGGTTCATCATCCCGATGAGAGTCACTTGTTGGTTGTAGTAAAACTACCTTCAATCCCAACATAAGGAAGCATAGAGAATGCCATGTTCGAGGATGGAAGACCTTTCTACTCACATAGACAATCAATGATTTGTTGTTTGTCCAAACTTTCTTTATAGTCTTGATGTCAAAAACAAGTATTGTTCAACGAGCTAGAGAATGAGTACTTTAAGTACTACCATGATAGTTTTTCAGATTTGTCATCCAAAAAGCAATGCTTTAAAGTTTATTGCTTATCACTTCACTATTTATTTTCAAGTAATGTCTCACATACTAAATTCATGTGAATACTCTAAAATTTATCATAAATACTTTGACTATCTATTGTAAATATTTATCATGAACATTGTTTGTAAATATTGTAAATACTAATTCTGAAAATTAATATTGATTATTTTTTATTTATTGAACATAAATATTCTGAATACTAGTCACACATAATTTGAATATTGATCCAAAAAATAAATTGAACATGAATACTATGAACGTCAATTAGTCGAATTCCATAATTGAATTATCAATGAGTGATAATAGAAAAAATGGATGTCCATTTTTTTGTGTTATATATATCTGTAGAATACAATGGCCATTGAAAGACACGACTTTTCCACTTGCAGCTCAAATTCTAATTTTCAAATATAAGCATTCAAATTATTTTTATATATAGAAAAGACACATTATTTGACAAGTGATATTAAAGGTAAAATATTATTAGTATGTATATAGATTTTTTTTATTTAGATTATTTCTTACAATCAAACCATTTATTAATATGTATTTTGTAGTATGCCAAACTTTTGTAAAATTTAACTAACTACTTATTACATTTTTAATTGATTTGTTTGCATATCAATTGTATTGATCAAAACTTTTTTTTTTTTTACAAATCCATTTTGTTTGACTGGCTTGATGGAATTTACTACTTGTTTTTCATTTATCTATTTATTTGTGATTATAAAGTGAAATCATGAAGTTGTAGAATCTGATTGTGAATATTCTAGAGCTCTAAATATTGATTATGAATTATCTAGATATGAAATGTAAATAGTAATTATGAATATTGAGTATGAATAATATGAATATTAATTGTGAATATCATCGTAAAAACTTCACATGAATATAATTCACAAATATTGATTGCGGATATTGATCATGAATACTAAACGTGAATATTGATTGTAAGTAATGAACATGAACTATGATTTTAGATATTAATTTTAATTATTGACTATGATTACTATAAATAGTGATAATTTTGAACACGGATACTCTAAATTCTCAATGTTAATTGATTGAAATTATCATCATGAATTATGTTGAACGTGGTTATGAATTATTGAAACGCTGATTATGAATACTTTAAATGTCAGTTGTGAATATTTTGGATAATGAATTGTAAATATTTTGACTATTGAATCACGCATCTCGTGAAGATGGAACTGTGAAATGTAAAATTGGTTTTGTGAATAATAATTATAATAAGATAATCATCATTGAATTGTGAAATTTACAATCAAATTTTGAAAATTTGCTTATGAATTATAGATTATGAATCAATTAGATTGTAATTACTCATATGAATATTGATGGTCAAACTGTAAATATTCAATTGGAACTATTTCTTTATATACTCATTCTAAATTTGTGAGAACATATATTTGGCAATTGTGACCAGTCATGGTTGCAATCATTGTAATTGTAAATATTGTGATTAAGTTCACAAATACTTTTAGCTTGAGGTAATCAAATTATCATGTACTGATGAAATTGTGAGCTTTGTGTTTGCACAACTTTGCATCGTCATTGAATTTGAAAATATATCAATGGTGAAACCCTTTTTGAAATTATTATTATTATGGTGATTGAATTTGTGAAGTAGAAAACTAAATTTTTGGAATCATGACATGAAATCATAGAGTAACAACATGAACACGATTATGATTACTGGAGTATGTTTACATGATTTTGCTACCAACTTTCTGTCTCAATAACATTGCTATCCATTCATTCAAGTTTTATTGATGTTAGTCGATGGAGTTCAGTGTGAAAGATTCAACTAGTTTGATCATATTTGCTATATTTTCATATTTGGCATATTGAGGTCAACTTTGTTTTTAGACTTAGAGATTGACTTTTCAAATTTCATTAGTCTAAATGTCATTTGAATAAACACTTTTTGAAAGTGTGGGAAAGTTAGAAGGCGAGTTTGAGTAGATTCAAATTTGAATGCTGGGTACTTTGAATCTAGATCCAAAAATAGTAGGGTTAGCATTTTTGAGGAAAAGCCAAGTGGCCAAATAGGTTTTGGACCTGTTATAAAAGGATGTAACTTGTGGAGAGAGTGAACTTCTCTCTTCTCTATCTCATTTCATGCTTATACATGGTTCTCTTGGGTTCTTCTATCCATTGGTGCACTATGTGTGTGATTGCATGCATTTTTATGTAGAATGATCTATATTTGTTATTTTTGGATCCACACATGTGAAATACAGTAGCTTTTTGGTTTTTTACAGACAGCAACAGTACCTTATCATTGGATTCATGTTTGATCAAGTTCTATTAGAGTTTGCATCTCATTTTGTGTGTAGATGTTGATTTTTCTACATTGATGAGACTGGTAGAGTATTTCTCTAGTAGCTCAAGATCTTTCAAGTGGATTGGATCATAATGATCTAAAATCCTTCACATGGTATCAGAGCTTGTGTTTCAGGTTATATAGGAGGAAATCAGATCTATCAATGATTTGGTGAAGATATCAAGGCTAGAGCATGCTAGAGAGGATTCTACACCAAAATCAAGTTCTTGCTTTTGTAAATTGGACCTTTTGTAGATCAAAATCCTATATAGGTTTTCAAACTTGATCAATTCTGATTTTTTATTTCACATACTGGATTTGGCCGATTTTTGGATCATTAGATCAACCTAAGTGGTGGCTATTAGATTGCATAATCAAAATTTCAGCATTTGCATGTAGATTTGGAATAGTCAATCTTTTGTGATTTTGACAAAACTCTAATTTTGATTGAATCTCTAGATAGTGAGGCTGCTGGACTTCATTTGAGTGTGTTTCAATCTTAGGAAATGGCAAAAGTCATTAGATTGAGGGTAGATCATAGGTTGATCAAGATTCCATGATTCTATGTATTGATTTGCTTAGTATAAGTGCTAGAAGAGAATTTGTGAGATAGTTTCAAATCTTGGTGATTTATTTTGAAAGCATTTGTTCTTGTTCAAAGGAGTGCTTTGTGCATTGAAACAGGTTGAAAAAAAAGATAAGGTCATTGCTACATGGCAACCTGAATTGGAGTCATGTTGGAAGCCAATAATAGGCTTACCTCAAGCAACTATTCATTATGGAAAGTGAGAATGAAACCACTTCTTGAGATGAATGATGTTTTGGATATTGTTGTAGGTTTGGAGGAGAGACCAGCAACACAACAAGATCAAGTGAGGTATGATAAGAGGGCCAAGAAGGCTCTACACATGATAAAGATGAATGTTACCAATGAGCTTCTCAAGAAAGTTGGTAAGTGCACATCATCTTTGGAAGTTTGGGATTCATTGAAGAAGCTTTATGAATCCAATTCTACTTCTAGATTGTTGACTCTAAGAAGGCAAATCTTTTCTTGTTTGCAAAAGAATGAAAAAATTCCAAGTACTTTTGTTTTGAGGATGAAGGCATTGAATGATGAGTTGGCTTGCATTAATGAAAGCATTAAGGAAGGAGAGCTTGTTCAAGTTATTCTTAATGGCTTGTTGGATGCTCATCCTTAGTGTGAGTCAAATGCTAAGTAAAGGCCTCAAAGTGGAGTTTGATGGAGATGCTTCTATGATCAAAAGGAAGGATGTCTTGATTGGAAAAGGTAAAAGGCAAGGGAAGTTGTTCAAACTAGATGCTTGTGTTATTGCTAACCAGGTTGGATGTGTTGCAAGGGAGCAAATACCTATTCAAGAGGTTTGGCATAAAACTTTCCTAACCTCTTTGGATGAACCTACAAGTGTAGATCAAGCAAGGAAAGAAGAGGAGTGGATCCAAGCAATGGATCTTGAGTATCAAGCTCTTATGAAGAATGGAACATGGAGGTTGGTGGAGTTGCCTAAGGACAAGAAAGCTATTGGATGCAAATGGATCTTCAAGGTGAAGACAAACCAAGATAGATCTATCAACAAGTACAAGGCAAGGTTAGTGGCAAAAGGATATGCTCAACAACAAGGGATTGACTATGATGAGACCTTTGCACCCGTGGCAAAAATGGTAAGCATTCGAGTCATCATTTCATTTGCTACACTTTATGGATGGGATCTATGGCAAATGGACATTTCAAATGCATTCTTGAATGGTGATCTTGAGGAGGAAGTGTACGTTGAGCAGCCCGAGAACTACATTTCATCAACAAAGCCAAATCATGTGTGTCTACTACAAAAGAGTTTGTATGGCCTTAAGCAAGCACCAAGGAGTTGGTATGCTAAGCTTAACACTATTTTACTCTCTCAAGGCTTTGTTATGAGTGAGTATGATCATTCACTTTATTATAGGTTTGTTGGAAATGATGTTACCATCTTGCTAATCTATGTGGATGATATCATCTTGAGTGGTGGAGACAATCAAGATGTGGAGGATATCAAGAATGCTCTTAAGAAGGAGTTTGAGATGCATGATCTTGGTAATTTGCATTACATTTTGGGAATAGAAGTCATTAGATCTTATCAATCTACTTTCATTTGTCAAGAGAAGTATGCTAATTCTATTTTAGAAAGATTTCATATGGTAGATACAAAAGCTAGTGATAAACCTATGGAGTCTCATGTAAAGCTAACTATAAGAGGTAATGTAAGCTAGTTGGTTCACTCATCTATCTAACCATTACTAGACCAGATCTAAGCTATTGTGTTGGAAGATTGAGTCAATTCATGCAAGATTCTAATGAGGAGCATTGGAAGCTAGGAAAGCGAGTTTTGAGGTACATCATTGGAACTCGAGATTTTGGCATATTGTATGAGGGATCATCGCCTAATCTTTTTGAATTTTCAAATTCGGACTATGCTGGAGATGTACTGGATAGGAAATCCATTAGTGCTCATTGTATTTTCATAGGTGATGGAGCTATACCATGGATGTCGAATAAACAAGCCACTATCTCATTGTCATCTAGTGAGGCCGAGTACAAAGCTCTTACACATTGCACAAAGGAGATGGTATTGATCAAGAGGATGATCAAGGATCTTCACTTGCTGGATTTTTCAGAGAGCCCAATCATCTTTTGTGACAATCAATCAGCCCAAAGATTGGCAACCAATCCTATCTTTCATGCTAGGAGCAAGTATATTGAGGTGCAATATCATTTTGTGAGGGAGCAAGTCATTGCAAAGAAGGTGGAGTTTCAACATGTGTCCTCAAGGGAATGTGTAACTTATATCTTCACCAAAGCATTGGGAAATGACTTGTTCATAAAGCATAGGACTTCACTTGGAGTGTTTTTAAAGTCTATGCTAAAACTAGTTGAAGAGGGAGTGTGAAAGATTCAACTAGTTTGATCATATTTGCTATATTTTCATATTTGGCATATTGAGGTCAACTTTGTTTTTGGACTTAGAGATTGACTTTTCAAAGTTCATTAGTCTAAATGTCATTTGAATAAACACTTTTTGAAAGTGTGGGAAAGTTAGAAGGCGAGTTTGAGTAAAAATGAATGTTGGGTACTTTGAATCTAGACCCAAAAATAGTAGGATTAGCATTTTGGAGGGAAATCCAAGTGGCCAAATAGGTTTTGGACCTGCTATAAAATGATGTAACTCATGAAGAGAGTGATCTTCTCTCTTCTCTATCTCATTTCATGCTTATACATGGTTCTCTTGGGTTCTACTATCCATTGGTGCACTATGCTTGTGATTGCATGCAATTTTATGTGTTTGCTATTTTTGGATCCACGCTTGTGAAATACAATAGCTTGCTGGTTTTGTACGGACAGCTATAGTACTTTATCATTTGATTCATGTATGATCAAGTTCTATTAGAGTTTGCATCTCATTTTGTGTGTAGATGCTGATTTTCTACATTGGTGAGATTGGTAGAGTATTTCTCTTTGTAACCCAAGTTCTTTCAAGTAGATTGGATCATAATGATCTGAAATCCTTCACATTCAGCACATAAAATTGTGATACAAATGAGTTTAAGGCCCAAATGATGTATTACTAAAATAAAATTTGGTTTATGTTGTTACCAATTAGTAGATGTCCATGTTTTTTTTTTTTATCTTAATTTCTTTTTCTTTTAATATGTAAGAAATGTTCAATATTTGTATAATGGGACATATTTTTTAGTTAGTTATAGATAATTCTTTCCAATGATACTACAACTTCAAATAGTGCATAGCTTTTTCAGATATAAGCAAACTACAATAAACTACTTATGGTACACAATTCAAAGTCAAGGCATTTCCGTCCAAGGATCATAGATGCCAAAGAAAAATGCCAACTAATAATATGACCTTTTGTTACAAGAATATGTTCGTGTCTCCATTTTGAAACATGAAATGGTTTGTGTATACTTTGCAATTAATGGTGGATGATGTTTTGAAGAGGCTTCTACATTTTACTATTCACAACTCATAGCTGTGTACTACTCACAAACCATTATATGTAATGCAAAGTTATTTTCATACTTATAATCCAAAGCAATTTTGATTTAGCTTTTAAAAATGATTAAAAATGAACACCAAGGTATATTATGATCATTGCATAGTAATCATAGTCATCGATTTACTATCTTCAATATATCTATTGGGTCATATTGACATTTAATTGGTATAATAGATTTCTATAATGGATTATAATGATCAATCACATATCAATCAATGTCACTAGCTGCATACGAAAAAATAAATGGCATCATTTGAAAATTATCGATTGCATTCACAAAATCATTTTGTATATGTTTTTAAAATTTGTCTATTCCTATACATGCACACAATTTGAATCATTAACAACAATAAAAATATTAACTATTGCCATAATTCCAAGATGACTAAGATTTGAACAAAAATATCGTCCTCATGTGTTCTTGTTTATTAGATGAATCCCAATCACCACACAATCTTTGTGGACTTGTGGCAAACTTGTCGTAGGATTTTATAGTAACAAGCTATCGTGTCTCATCAAGAATCTACAATGGCTATTATTAAACAATTATTTGACCTTGGCTTACTTTGGCTTGCTAGCATGTCCCAAACTTGTGCATCAAATGCATTGAGATTACAAACAGATTCCACAAAACAATTACCATGTGTCTATGTGACAATAGCTTAAGGTTTTGTTTTCTTGGATGTTTGAACAACTAATGGGCCAAGAATGAGCTCCTTCCAATACGCTTACAATGTTCACCTTATGTGCAACTCAAATCTCAAACTGGCTTGACAAATCATATGTTTGTCCTCCCATGTCTATGTCATCGATAACAATCATTGATATTTCCAAGGTATGTTGAGTTTGCTAGGGACATCCACTCTTATTAACTTCAATCTAGTCCCATTTTGCTCTTCTACTTGTGTGAGGAAGCTTTTCCACTTTCCCATGCCATAATATTGTAGTTCATGTATATGATTATGTTGTCCGTAAAAGCTTTATATTGTTTGTATCCCCATTTTAACTCTTTGACCGAATGGAGTTGGCTTTGTTGGTTAGCTTGCCATCTAAAGTTTCCTTGGTCCCAAGTTCAAGCCTCCCCTTGGAAACCAAGAAGCATTTTAACTCTTTGGTACTATTTGCCATAGACATTTTGTCTATAGTCCTGATTCTCAACCTCTTGTTTTCAAAAAAACCATCATTCTCTTTGCCTCCATGTAAAAGTGATCATACTCTTTTTCAAAAAACTTAACTCCAATTTATTTTCTTACTTCTAAGCATAAAATATGCTTCTTTGTTTCCAAGGGAAAACTCAAACGTGGGACCAAAGAAACTTTGGATGTCAAGCTAACCAATTGAGCCAACCCCATTGGGTCACATCATCAAATATGGAGTAGCTAGATGTTATATCCTCCTCATTGAGGTGTTGTACATAGGAAATTAGTATGTTTCCTCACCATAATGCCAAGTGTTTGTTTACAATTCTAGCCTATCCATGTAGCGAAATTTGGATAGTCTTGTCGATTGAAATCTATTGTCATTTTTTTTGCAATTTTGTGGCAAACTTTAAGCTCCTTGTTCTAAGATAGTTGTCACATCCTCAGATGTGCAGTAAATGGATGGTCACACATGATACATGTGGCGTGTTCTCTCACTTTGAGACAAGTAAGAGGATATTCAAAAAGTTAATACACTAACAAATGAAATGTTTCTGGAGTGACGGTGGGTGAGCTACTCGTTTTACGTGATCAAGTATGTGAGTAGCGAGTATGTCAAATATCCATAATGGATACCTTGTGACTATTATGCCCATTTTTTAAACAGATTAAAAAGCAGAATATATATGTACTTTTTTTCCAAACAAAGGTGTTGCGCTTTCTACCTTGTGCGTTCGTACAGCTACCACGTGGCACGTCCAGAGTGGTCAATCAAAGACAAACTGCTTATTATGCTTCATAATGTACATGTGAAAAAAGTCAAGGTACCCATTGCACAATGGAATGTGCCGGGCAGAGGACATTATGCCTGGTTCGACTTTCCAAAAAAATTAAAGTTCAGCCCCTTCGGGCCTCACTTAAAAAAATTCTGAAAATCTTTATCGGGCAGAATGTCCCCTGCCCTCCACCTTCCATAATGCCAAGTGCTCAGGTTTGTTTTGTATTTTGAGAGCACCTCCTAGAGTAGAATATACATTCACCTTTCTCTTTCCTCCGGAATCTATCGTTCTCTCTCTAGAATGTGCATTCTCTCTACCGAATGTGCGTTCTCTCTTCGGAATGTGCGTTCTCTCTCCAGAATGTACGTTATCTCTCTCTCTCCAAAATATGCATTCTCTCTCCACCTTCTGACCTTGCATTACGTCGTGGAAGGCCCGTGGCCCTCGGGCCTTCCTTGCAGGTCGGGTCCCTTCCCAAGGGCAAGCCCTCCCTGCAAGGAAGGTGCTCGGACGGGGCCTTCCACCATACGATGTTGCTGCCTAGGTCATGGCCTTGCTACACCAGTTTTCAAGCAAAATAATCAATCCAATTCTTAGGTAAAAAAAAAACAGATTTATCTACAACACATACATAAATGCACTCTATTGCTATCTCAAACACGAGCAGCCTTGTTGTTTATATACATGCCTTTTGCTACCTCAAACACGAGCAGCCTTGCTGTTTATATACATGCCTTTTGCTTCTCAATTGTTGAACATTGTGGGCACTCTCCCAATTGCCAGCAACCGCGTAAATGTTAGACATTAGCACATAACCTGATGCATTTTCAGGATCCAATTCAAGAAGGTGCTTTGCTGCAAGTTCTCCCATCTTCACATTTCCATGAATTCTGCAGGAACAGAGCAATGCTCTCCATACACATGCATGAGGAGGACACCACATGGTTCTGATTAAACTTGTTGCCTCATCCAGGCATCCAGAACGGCCAAGAAGGTCTACCATGCAGCTGTAGTGCTCAGCTTTCATTGAAATCCCATAAATAGGAGTCATGGATTCAAAACAGCAGCAACCATTATCAACAAGGCCTGTAAAGCTAAATGCTGCAAGAAGACAAACAAAAGTTGCATCATTCAGCTCTGCACATTCCTGGCACATCTGTTCAAACATCTGACATGTATTCTTGCCAAGTCCATGCATGCCGAATCCAAGAATCATTGCATTCCAAGAAACGGCATTCCGAAATGGCATGTTGTTAAAAACTTTGCATGCATCCTCTATGCTCCCACATTTTGCATACATGTCAATCAGGCTACTTCCCACAAATATATCTGACTCAAGCCCTTTTCGAAGGACTTGTGCATGGATGTGCCTACCAGTTTCAAGAGCAACAGTGCTGGCACAAGCATTCAAAACACTTACAAAGGTAATGCTATCTGGCTTCACTTGTTCTTTTTGCATTTGATGGAATAGCTCCAAAGCTTTCTCTCCCTGCCCATACCGTACATACCCTGTAATCATAGAACTCCATGATACAACATCATGCACCTGGAGGTTGCAAAAGACTCTGTAAGCATCTTCTATGATTCCACATTTGACATACATGTCCACCAAAGCACTCCCAATAAATAGGTTCGCCTCAAGCCCCTTTTGAACAACCTGCAAATGAAGGTGTCGGCCCTCCTCGAGTGTTGCCATGCTAGCACATGCATTAAGCAGGGCAACAAAAGTAAGGGCATCTGGCTCCAGCTTTACTTTCTGCATTTCTTGGAAAAATTTCAATGCCTTGTATCCCTGTCCAGTTTTGACATATCCAGCTATCATGGAATTCCATACCACCACGTCATGCGTCGGCATGTTTTTGAACACCCTAAATGCATCTTCCATCCTTCCACATCTAGCATACATGTCAATTAAGCTGCTACCCACGAAGATATTGGACTCAGAATCACATTGAATAACTTTGGCATGTACTTCTCTGCCCTCATCTAATGCCTTCAAGCTAGAACATGCTTTGAGCACCAAAACAAAAGTGTATGTATCTGGCTGCAAGCTCTCTTTCTGCATTTTGTGGAAAAGTTCAAGTGCTTTCTCTTCCTGCCCAGCCCTAACATAGCTGCTGATTCTCGCCGTCCAAGAATACACACTTCTCTGGAGGCTTCCAAGAGACAAAGCTGGCAATTCTGCTTTAACCCACTTGGGAGTTGATCTCCCATCAATCCAAAGGGCCTCCTCAGTCTTCTTATGTTTAAAGTCAGGGTACCTTGGGTTTGCCTAGGCATGATAATAATACAAATTCACCAGATCAGCAACAAGCATCCAGTCTAAACAAAGTGGGATCTAGGTGCAAACGCTTTTACCTTACCAAATCTATGATCCCACCACTGTGAAGGATCCAAAAACAAATGTTGCCAAAGTTGTTCTCTGTCCCTTTTGTAGCCTGCCAAACAAAAACTTCTTTTGAAAATTTGTGATAAAAGAGCAAATCAAATATAGACTCTGAAAAATATACTTGAGCTGATCTAACTGGTTCACTGCATCTTTTGTAATTGTGCATTTCTTCAAACCATCACTAGATCTTTGTGAGAATTCTGATAGCTAGTGCTAAGTATTGTGGTCCCACACAGAGAAGAATCGTATCTATATTTTGTCTAGGATAGTATCAGGCATAAAAAAGAGATTAGACCATCCATACTCAGCAGCAAATCGCACTTTGAATCCCTCCCAATCAATCTGTGATTTTGATTCAAATATTTGAAAAACTATTTGATGTTGGCAATGCTATATTTCAAATTAAAAGACACAAGGAATATTTTCTCAAATATTCTTGTAATCAGACGATTCAAGTTGTCACACCAAAAAAAAAACCTGATTGATTCAAGACGCAATCTGAATTAACCTATGACATGAGACCATTAGTACATTGTACATAGAGCTGACCAAATGTTAAGGCATCCCCAGTCACTTTGTCAGTGCCCAAGTTATGTCCTTGGTACAAACATGTGTCCACATCTGTGTTGCGTGCTGCGGAACGAGCAAAATTCTTTTGCTTTCAGTACGTACTGAAAGAGTATGCTAATTTTTTTTGGGTTCTAACTTTTTACAAGGTTGTTTTTCAAATCCTATTTCAAAATATCATCTCATATTCCCTCCCTGCGGTGTATAGGTTTTCTCAATCAAAAGAAGATTAGAACCTCACTTTTAACGAGATAAAAGTAAGGGCTACACCCCTTCCTGGGACTGGGAATTTTCATTAACATGCAACTCACATAAGTGTCCAATAAGATCAAATATACCTATGTTAGATAGACAATTATTCTATTTACAATGTAAAAATTAATCACAATTTATTTCACAAATGACTGATTCTGACGGTTTCTGTTTAATTTTTTTAATAATACATAATAAAAGAAGGGGTATATTAACTATACGTTCCTACCTCAAAATGTCAGAATGGTTTTCTTTAGTCCACATTAACTCTCGTAGATTTGTACAAAGGTGAACCTACAAACAGACGCCCACATTAGGACTCATATATTTGTACAGAGACGACCCACAAAGTCTCGGATTATCAATCTGTATGCACAGTGCAAGCCAAAAGTTAACATCACCAAAAGCTACGATCTCCCTACTCCATAGTTAACATCAAACGTAGCATATGTGCAAACACATACATTTGCAGAAGCCTCTGCAAGAGGAGGGAGGACGTTTCCAAGTGTCGCCTTTAAAACCCTAATGCTTTTTAAATTTTCTGTTTTGCTTTATTTTTTAGAACTTTGCATAGGGACTTGTAGGAACAAAATACATCTTCCATGCTATGTGATACGTATAACCGTACAGAAAATAGCTTTACACATTACATTAAGTTCTATTTATTAACTATAGAACTTTACAACCACTATTGATTTATCATTAGGGTACTGGCTACACTGTACCTGTGTAAAGGGCTAAAGCTACACAAGCTTGGAAAATTTCAAGCGTTTACTTGTTTCTTAGATTGAATTTAGACCAGCACTTTTACATTGAACCACCAGCAAACGTGTCTGTAAAGTGCAGACATTAGCAAGCACAACAGTAGGTCTAAATCAGTACAAAGGCCAACCTACGAAATTCTAACATTTCCCTGAAGATGAAGGGTAGACTCAATCACGTTTTCTTTTTCCCAAAACAAGATAACAAAAATGTCACATACTAGGAAATTTGTTTCTTGCTAGACCATGCAAATACAGCAGTAGGTGAATACAATTTCATCTTCTGATTATTCTCACTACAGAACTTAGAAGACTAGAATCAAAATTTGAGCAAATTATTTTGAAAACTATCATCACAGTATCAACTCTGGGTGGGTAGATGTTTTTGGTTTCAACAACTAAGATTAATAACTTTTGAGCACAGAAGTGAAGTTATAGCTGAAAAACAAAAAGTAGCCCGAATAAAAAACGTTGTCAGTAATGATGAAGGCCAGCATTAAAGAGCAAAAGGGAGCATAAGGCAGGGTAGATTATTCAAGAAACTGAAATTGCCCTAAGCCTTGAAGTTGGAGAAGCTATATCATCATCAGCTTCTAGTTATAAGACTTTTTCAGTAAAGAACCATTCCTTTATCGTCCCAATGAGGACGGGGGGCATGGAGCCTTACATGAAAATGGTTGCACAAGAACAAGAGCCCTCCCACATTGAAAATTTAAGCAGACAGCCTGAAAATCTTGTTTTCCTTCTCCTGTGAGCTGGCTATGATTAAAGCTCAGCAATTTTTGCCTTTTTGAGCCTGCATTCCGCTGGAAAACTGCTGACAACTTCAATTCCATGTCAATCATTCCGAATAGCAGACAACCCATTTCGAATTTGCTACTTTTGGCTCAAACCCAACTCATTTAGCAGTCAATCGATCTAATTGAGCTGCAAGCTGCTCTATAGAATACAACACATTTTCGATTTGCTAGTTTCAGCTCAGATCCGCATATGATTGAGCTGCAAGCTGCTCTATAGATTTGAGACACTAGCTTATGGCCTCCTCGTATAAGGAGAGATAGGATCATCCAGTGATCGTAGGAGGGAGGATGGGCCTGGCCACGCGGAGCTCAGCCTCCATCTCCAAAAGAGGCACACATTTGTCTCAAGAATAGAGTACTATTTTGCTTTATGAGGCATATCATGTGCCTTCAAGTTTTTCCCTTTTTTAAGGAGTAATTTTAGCACCTAATTTTCTAGTTTTGTGAGAACCTGCTCACTTGTTCTTTGACTCCAATGCGTGAGCATGGAAAGGTGCTATTGGTGTTCTTTTCGTACTATGGAATGGGCTGGGCACAGGCCATTCTACCCGGTAAAGCTTTCTAGAATTGTTTTAGGCGAGGCCCGGCCCATTCCATTGCGTAATGGATTGTTGGACCTTTTTTAGACCAATCAGACGTTGCTACGTGGTAGGCACAGGCAAAATCTAAATTTTAAAAAATTTTAAACCAATTTGACGATGCCACATGGTAGGCACATGCCTGACGCCTGACTAGCAGGTAGAATCAGCACAATTTTTTTTTAAAAAAAACAGATGACTATTCTGCTTTTTAATGAGACAGAAAAATGGGCAGAATAGTCATCAACACACCACTCACGGTGGTATGTAATGAGCACATGTATGCCCATTTTTTACACTCCTTCAAGCGCAGAATGTGCAAAAATTAATCGCACCATGACAAAGGAGAAAAAGTAAGAAGATTTTGTTTTTTCCAAACGAATACCATTCTTCAGATGATGATTGTGTTTCATAATGAATGTTGGGAAAAAAAAAAAGGGCCAATGTGCTCATTATGCAATAGAACTAGTTGAGCATACGACATTATGCTCAATAAGGAGTCCTAGGCGAGACATGGAGTTACAGGGGACAACTAGAGGATTTTAAATCTAAATGGGAGAGAGCTATGTGTAGATAACTCTTGTAACTCAATGCCAAAAACACACATTATCAAAGTCATAACAATATTCTCCGAAGATTACACTGAGAAAGGTCTTAATATTCAAATGTCCATCCAAGATGGCTCATATTTTCACATTCCATCCCAGAGGCCCTCTTGATTTAAATCCCATCTATTTTGGTTCCATCCTTGAGGACTCCACATTTGCAATGCAACAAACTTACAACCAATCACATAGCTAGAAAAAAAATAAAAAGGCGAATATTAGGGCATTTTATGGGAGTTCACCAAAATAGCAAACTACTATATTTCACACATGTGGATTCGAAAATGATATAAAATGAGCAATCTACACACAAGATTGCAAGATATCACAAACATAGTGAACTAATGGATAGATGAACACAAGAGAACTTATGTATAAGCATGAAGTGAGATAAGAGAGAGAGAGAACGTGTCTCTTCCCACGAGTGTACAACTATATATAGCAGATCCATGACTCATTAATGAGTTTGCTTTCCCTCCATAACAAAAACCCTAGCATTAATGTGGACTAGATTCAATGTCTCCAACATTCAAATTTGAATCTATCAAACTCGTGTACTACCGTTTTTCCACACTTTCAAAAGGTGCTTATTCAAATGCTTTTAGACTAATATAACTTTGAAAAGTCAAAATCTAAGTCTAATATGAAAATTGGCCTGAATTGCCAAAATTTATACAAATATGACCAAAATAGCAAAACTAGTTGAAATTTCTCACACTCCCTCTTCAACTAGTTTTAGCATAGACTTTGAGAACACTCCAAGTGAAGTCCTATGCTTCATAAACAAGTCTTTTCCAAATACTTTGGTGAACATATCAGCTACACATTCCTTTGAAAAAACATGTTGAAGCTCCACCTCCTTTGCCATGACTTGCTCCCCTCCCTCACAAAGTGATATGCCACCTTAATATGCTTGCTCCTAGCATAGTTTTGACCGTAGAACTTTGATCCAAATTTAGAATGATCTCCATACTGATTATAGACCTTCTTTCTAAGGTTTTAAAGTAGCTTCCATAATTAGAGAATAGTGTCCACTTTGGATGCTTCACTATTTCTTACATCAATTTTGCATGTCAAGATGTGAATAGAACATGAAGAACCGCAAGCCGAGCATTGGAAGATCCAAAGCTCGAAGATTTTTATCAAATTATTCTGGCAAACAATCCAAGATTCAATACATGGTTTGGAAAGAAATTATTGCAGCAACTCAAGATTTTGAAGAAGAAGGTTCTACTTGTATACACAAAGTAGAAGTTTGGAAAAAATTAGACAACATGGTGAAATACTTGAGAAAAGATAAATTTTCAAATACTGATGTACAAATGATACAGAAAACATTCAGTAAATTTGTGGATGCAGTTCAAAGTGCATGGGGTGTTGATCATATAACACATTATATGGTAAGATTTCGATGTTACACTACTATAGATAAATATGTGCAATTAAATTAGATACTTTTGGCACTGATTTATGACATGCAACACATATTACGACATCATTCGACATTCTTTGCAAGAAATAGTAGAAGTCTTAGCATATGGTCATCGCAAGGAATGGAAAAATCTCATTGGCAAGCAAGAGCAGCATTTCATAAAAGTACACAACATGGCGGGACTAGCACAAAAAACAGCTATATACTGCAACTTTTTCAATGGTTTTACGGAAGAATCCAAATTTGTCATAATACAAAATTGACGGATTATAAAAAAATTTCGAAAAACATGCAAATTTATACAAGCCAATAAGCAATAGACACACAATAAAATTTTGTATATTGAAATTAAAATATTTACAAAGTACAATTCAGCAGTATCTACTCTGTTTCCGATATTTTCTCTAATGACAGTTGCAATCTAGAATCATGCAACAATTTCCTTCTTTCGTATGGATCCAACAGCTCATAGTATCAACATAAGCAGCATACAATGCAAAATGAGATGATCTGAACCTAAAATTTTAACCGCAATGGTTTTCTTTACAAAAATTATTTTATGCACCTTATTAAAATTATGTCCACCAAGAATATGAGATAGTACCTTGATTGCCATAATCATAGTCTCACCATGTTGATGAAATTTTGAATGGGCAATACTTATCTCATTATTCTTGAAGAACTTCAGATAGTGCCCTAGTACATTATCTCTTGAAAATTCTCTAGCAGAAGATCTCTGCCCTCCTCGACGAATTGCGAAATCATCAAGAAAAATTGTTTCCTAAAATGAAAAAAAAAAATAAAGTAAGCTCCAGTATATAATCTGACATAATGAATCTACTAGTAATGATAAGATACAAAAACTTACGCATTTGGCTTTTGTCTTGTAGCACTTACTTGCAAAGTGTCCTTTGATGCCACAATAGAAGCACTTTCCTCTTTCAGTCATAATTCCAAATTCCGTCAATCAGGTAATGAGATTGGATAAGATTGGAGGTCAGAATCAAGAAAGGTCAAACTTAATGACGAGCCAATATGAGAATCATTTAACAGATGTCAGGAGTTTTGTCCGGGCACATCTGGGCAGTCCTCAACCGAAAAAGGTGGAGTAGAAGTCCTGGTAATATCATCAAGCCTTGTTCTCGAATTAAACTGAAGACCGTAACAGCTTACCACTCTACTATGTGGAGAGTGAGAAGGGACGTTTGTTACATGTTTATGCTTATCACCTCCGAGGGGATGGTATTCTACTCATGGTATGATGTTTTAGATGTAGTATAAGACATCATCAATCCGAATGCCCACATCGAGGTGATCCAGCATTATTTTTACCTTCATGTTCACAATGTGGCATCAACCATCCATGTCTAGATTGTCCATTGAGTCAATTATAGTAAGCTACGTTGACATTATCTTACAAGAACAAGCATGTGCCATCTTATCAGACAAATCCACTCAAGATGCACTACAAACGAAAATTTTTAGTGCCACCTAGTTTTGAGACAAGTGGATTACACGACAATCCTCCCAAATCCAAAATGTTTATAGGCTCACCTCAGACTCAAATGACTACATCATCACAAAAGACGGAACTGGTCTAATCCTTCAAGCATATTGCAACAACAACAATAGCTGGAATTCTACCCAAGCTTCTACAACAAACAATGGATGCTACATTACAACAAGTACCTATGACAAGTGGAACTCTTGGTAGAAAATTGGCACAAGGCTTCAAGAATGGTCACGCAGTCTTCAAGACCACAAGACGATAGGAAGGAAAAGGCTAAGGTTGACAATTGCCAACCAACTCCAAAGCCATCAACGGGAAATGCCCAACCAAAGGTTGATTGTTTCACAAAGCAACAGACCACCAACACAGTGCCAAATCTAGGTATATACATTCTTAAAAGACGAAATCTAGGGAATTCAAGCCCCAAAAGGCCAAATGTAACCAACGCCTACAATGTCTACACCTTGTCCTCAATTGTTAAGATTGACTGCCGAAAAAAGTATTCAGGTTAAAGCACACCACGAATACCTAGATAGACTAAGCAGTCAAGCAAACACATCCTATCCACATTACGAATTGAGAGAGATCATGAAAATAACACTGGGAGAAATAGCGTCGATCTATCAGGATCAATATCAACCAGCCTTATCATGGGATCCTCTGATGGATGGTATCGACTACCCATTTGCGTAGTGGATTTCTTTCCTTGCCTATCCTCAACCCAAGATCTAATCAATCTCGCATCAAGGAGATGAAGTTAGTTGTCACACGTAGGTTCGTTCTTATGAGAGCGATAGTATAGTTCAGATTTCAGCATGAATGCAAGATCCAAATCTAACTCTAACATCCATTAACCCTAAGCATTAACACTACATCCATTAACACTAGATCCACAATGAAAATAGCTTACTCTTTCTCTCTCTCCCTTTCTCTCTCATAAAAAGTATAAAAACATGTAATCCCAGTAACAATCAGATCCAACAATCAGCAAAACACAACAAAGCATGAGAGATGGAGGAAAAGTGATAGAGAGCAAGGACATTCATAAATCCATTTCAGAAGAGAACCAATCTGCTTTATTGAAATGAAGATATGTACATGTGTAGGAACTCGAGTTGGTCTCTTTTTATAGCAGAGAGGAAGACCCTGGCCTCTGAATCCTATCGGTCAATTTCTACCTCCCTAGTTATTCAAATTTAAAAAAGAGTGGGAACCATCCAAATTGGAGGGAAACCCAACTTTATTCACTAACTTGACATTTAGGCCCTGCGACATTAAAAGTCTCGCAAAAAGGCCTAAAGTCCTTTAATTGACTTGTAACTAATCAAATAGCGCAGGGTGCCAAATCCCTCTCACTTATTAACTAGGGTTAGAGTTGCCTTGGTATCCGCAAACCCTCCAACAATATCCCCCACCAAAACTAGTGGCGGTCCCACAACACCTGCCTTGAAGCTTGAATGCAAATTTTTAATAATAGCCATATGGATCTGGTGGCCATTCATGATAACCTTGTTCATTGCCAAATGGGTAGTCGACACCATCCAAAAAAAGATCCCAAGATAATGCTTGTTGATGTTGATCCTTGTAGATAGGTGCACCTACTAGCAATGACATTGTTTGGCAAGGTCACGGAATTTTCTTTTTTTGACATTTTCAAAAATTTGTAACTTCCTCAATACTTAATGAAATAAGAAAACAATTATATCTCCAGAAAGCCCTTTCAATGCTTTACAACTATAGATATTCAGATCAAATCACATAGAATATTAAGATGGACGAAAATTGAATAAAAAAGAAGTGAAAACAAAAAACAAAAACAAAAAAAACAGAATTTCTGGTTTTTGACAAGTTTACAGAATTTTGTTGCCAACTTCAAAAATTTGCAACTTGCTCAGTACTGAACGGAATCCAAAAACAATTAGATGTATAGAAATGGAAAGTAATAGGCATGAGAGTATATCAGAAAATAGTACAGAAAGTTTTAAAGTCTTTGGTCACTGAAAAAATTGGCAAGAGCTTCGCTAGCACAAGTGAGGAATGAATCGAATTCAACCAACTTATAGGTGAATTTGGGGGGTCCATTACACTGAATACTAGTTTGGCTGATCAGTTCTGAACAAAATAGTGCAGGCTTGCTCCGTGTTCTGGAATTAGGCTGTAAAACTCTCGACGAAGGTTTCTGAGGTGCTGAAGCCATCTGGCAAATGTTTTCTAGGCCTGGCGAAGGATGAACCTTCACCCAAGAGGGTCTTTCGCCCAAGTATTGTCATAAATGCAACTTTTCAAGATCTGAACCTATAGCCAATCTAATTTTGACATTTTAAGACCATCTAGCATGTCATCAAAGGTTTCTGAGGAGAGTAAGGTGCTCGACGAAGGTTCCCAAAATGGCATATTGTTGATCATTTGCCTAACTCAAAAACAGGTACTTTTTGTAGAAAAGAACCTTCGCCCAAGTCAGTATAGATATATTTGAAGTGAATGTACAATCTGAAAGCTCAGCGAAGGTTTTCCATACTGTATAGGCAACATATGACCGAAACAGTGATTTTGTAATCATTTTCCATCAAAAATTATCTTTTTTTTTTAAATACTTTCCTTCATTTTTTTTCATTCTGATGACTTTTCTGACTTATGCTCATCAATCTTTTCTCTCTTTTTTTTTTTACTGTATTTTCCAAACAAAATTAACAATTAAGTATTGAAAACAAAAAATTGAAAAACAAATAAAAATAAAAAATCATTTGGATCATGCTTATTGAACTGGTGGAGCAGGCTGCCAAAACTTGCGTAATCGGCTGCCATTCACAAGAGCATCAAACCGTTTTCTATGCAAGTGCTCAAGAATCACTGCTCCATAGTTCAGGATTTCCTTTACTTTATACGGACCTTCATCGGTAAACTTCAATTTTCTCTTGATAAGCTTGGTTTTGTACATCAATGTCAGATCTTCTGCTTTCAGATCCTTTTTGTGTAATCGACGACCGTGCCATGTCACATGGCGGGCTTTCTTTGCTGCTAACGCATGAACTGCCATCAATCTTGTTTCACACAATTTGTGCAACGTTTCATGACGTAGTTGAAAAGACTTATCATCATCTAACCGCTCTATTGCTGCTATGCGTAAAGATGGTATTAAAAATTCAATCGGCATGATAGCATCTTGACCATAAACCAGTTGAAAGGTTGTTTGATTTGTACTACTTTTGTAAGCAATTCTGAATGCCCATAATGTTGCATGCAGTTTACGTTCCCAATTAGATCGACTTGCTTCAACTGTTTTTATCATAATAGTGCAAAGAATCTTATTGGAAGATTCATCTTGGTCATTCCCTCTGGGATAATATGGAGTACTAAAGCATCGAGGAGATGAAGTTAGTTGTCACGCGTAGGTTCGTTCCCATGAGAGCGATAGTATAGTTCAGATTTCAGCATGAATGCAAGATCCAAATCTAACTCTAACATCCATTAACCCTAAGCATTAACACTACATCCATTAACACTAGATCCACAATGAAAATAGCTTACTCTTTCTCTCTCACCTTTTCTCTCATAAAAAGTATAAAAACATGCAATCCCAATAACAATCAGATCCAACAATTAGCAAAACACGACAAAGCATGAGAGATGGAGGAAAAGTGATAGAGAGCAAGGACATTCATAAATCCATTTCACAAGAGAACCAATCTGCTTTATTGAAATGAAGATATGTACATGTGTAGGAACTCGAGTTGGTCCCTTTTATAGTAGAGAGGAGGACCCTGGCCTTTGAATTCTATCGGTCCATTTTTGCCTCCCTAATTATTCAAATTCAAAAAAGAGTGGGAACCATCCAAATTGGAGGGAAACCCAACTTTATTCACTAAACTGACATTTACGCCTTGCGACATTAAAAGTCTCGCAAAAAGGCCTAAAGTCCTTTTATTGACTTGTAACTAATCAAATAACTATGTGATCATCGGGTCGGACTTACACACGCAGGGTGCCAAATCCCTCTCACTTATTAACTAGGGTTAGGGTTGCCTTGGGATCCGCAAACCCTCCAACAATTTGTCGATGAACAAGGCTATCAAGAATGGCAGGATCAAATCCATCACTCAAAATTATTTGAGTGTTTGGATGCATTGCTTATGCGCAGATCCCTGCTGATCTAAGAAAGAAGCTGGACGACACCAGCAGAAAGTTGATCTTTATAGGCTATTCCCTAGATCACAAGGCATACAAACTCTACAACATGGACACTCAGAAATTGTTCACAAGTAGAGACGTCGTTTTTGTAGAAGACCAACTAATTGACCACAAGGGGAATGCTACATCGACTTCCAATCCCAGAGTCGACAACTTCGAACTCAAGATTGATGATGTTTCTATTTTTTTCTTGAATGGAGATCTTGATGAGAATTTTACATGGAGCAACTTGAGGGCTACACATCTCAAGACAAACCCAATATGGTGTGTAAAAGAGTTTGCATATCTTTAATCAAGCATCACGAAGTTGGTATGCTACGCTTAATTCTCTTCTACTCTCTAAAAACTTCATTATGAGTGAGTATGATCATTCGCCCTACTTTAGAATGAATGGTAATGATGTTACTATCCTCTTGATATATGTTGAATTTCACATGTGTAGGAGTACCCTAAAGTGTGACAATGATCTCTTCAGACCTGGTGATTTCACAAAGATCAAGCATAGATTGATAATCAAGATCTATATAAAAAAACTAAGGCAAGAGCACTTGATTACATGCATATATCAATCAAAAAACAAGTACACACACACGTGTGGAGACTTGTACTTGAAAAATAAGTATGAAAAAGCCTTGCTCTCGGGTAGAGAGAGAAACCAACTATTAAGCTTCGGGTAGAGAGAGAATCCAATATGACTAAAAAAATGTAGAAATCTCACATTAACTCCAAAAAAAACTCACATAGAATGAATCTAAGACACATACAAGTAGTAATCTAATGTGAAGGGTAGTGAAACATGATTGGACCCCTTCTTTTCCTCCTCTAAATATATTGGTTGAGTGACTTATGAGCCCTCAAATTTCATTGGACTAATTTGGTGGATTTCTAGCTTTTGATTGGTCACTAGCTCTCATGCCAACACATAGGGAAGTGTCACACATCCAACCTCATCATGAAAAATGTAACAAGTCAAACCTAGCTTGAGCCACATCATACTCTTACATGTGTACTTGCCCATTTTGCCCCTAAAGTTAATATTGGCCCTATCTCCTACTAACATGTGGATAGATGTCTACAAAATTTGAAGTACCCCTAACTCAACATTGATCTAACATGACTATGACTATTTTCCACACGTGGGAACATGCTCCACACATATGAGATTTCTGTACTTACAAGAAATTGTAAATTATTCAAGCTAGATTTTGCCAATTTTTCACACTCCTCAAAAACTAGCTTAATGAGATACTATATCAAATGGAAAACTTGTTGAGTGGATCCTTTGGTGTAAGTGTGATGTGAAAATCAGGCAAGGGATCCTTTATAGCAGCAAATTCACCAAATCCATGATAGAATTTCTTTGGTAGAAATCAATTGCCAACTCCTTTGATGCATTCCACCAATGTGCCACCATTTCATTTTGCTCCCTCCATGCTTTAAGTTGATCTTGGGCTTGTAGGCTCCGCTTCCTTGAAAATAGCAGCAACAAGGATAGAAATCCGGTGCCTCCATGCCTTATGATGATCGTAAAGATCAAGATCACAATATAGGCAAAAGTGTTGATTACCAAAATTTTGCATACTAATTTGACTAGTAACTTTTTGCATGATAGATCTAAATTAAATCTTGAAATAAAAAACTATCTTGATCTTATTGAGGCTACATACTTGCTCAAGGATGTAAGTTTCCTTCATGGATGATTCACTTAATTTCAAGAGAAGTTTACAAAGCCTCACAACATGTAAAAACATGATTTTTCACACTATGAGTAACAAACTCAATTTTGCTCTTACTAGATCCAAGAACATACATTTGATGACATTGATCACTTTCTTTCAAAATGATTTGAAATCATATCTAAGCCATTAAAGACATGAAATATGTCCATACAAGAGGCATCATGCAAGACTAGCATTGACTCACTTGAACTTTGAGATGAGGGGTTGGGGCCCTCATGGTATAAAAGTCATAATTAATGGTTAGAGGCCTAAAACTCAAGATGGTGAATTGCTATGGAACTAACAATGACTCATAGGGGAAGTGGATGAGGTGGCTCAGTCAGGCTGCTGAGGTGTCTAGTGAGGTGTCACAGTTCACTAATAGTTGTGGAGGATCCTTGGAGGGTATGAGGCTACATGCTGCTGGTGTGAAACTTCTTTCCTATTGAGCATTGTCTGGCCCATAGCTTGGGGGCTAGATCCGATTGATCTAGGTTTGGTTGGGTTGGTTTGTCCACCATTCGATTCCCTTTGGTTGTCTTGCTTCAGTAACCTAGTCTTTGATCCTTGTTGGGGGGGTTGAAATCTAGTGAACGATTGTAGTCACCACAATGAGTCTCAAAAGATTTTTGATTCCAAATAAGAATCATAAAAACAACGATTTATTCAATCATAAATTTCATGCCCACCTAAGATTCCATGTAAATACTCAAGTTGCAAACAGAAGGTGCTTCTTTTAATATATGAATTATTGCAAGCAAAGCTCCGAAATTGTTGATTCTATATCTCCCAAAGTATTTTTTTTTTGATGAAATATGGATCAAATTGTACCCGAGCGCTAATTTGATTGTAAAGTAACTTGATTCACACCTCCAATAATCAATGTCATGGTATCATTAGAAAGCTTGAAAACTTAAGGTTCCAACAATTCAAAACGTACATCTTTTGTAGTGCACACACAACTGCTAGCAACCTTCAAAACTTAGTCCTTTTTTGGCATATATAAATCAAGGAATTTTCATTGTGTAAATACTCAATCTTTAGAATCTTGGTGCCAATGGAAAGGATTGAAAAAGGCGCGTGCAATAAATGTATGATTGTGGAGAACAAATCGTAGCAAACACAAAACACACTTTGAAAGATTGTTGCTTTTCTCACAAGTCTACAAGAGCATTGATACCATGAAAGACTTCAAAATTTAGATTTGAACTATACAAGTTTGGACAACATAGCACTTGAAATATTCCATTAAGTTGCCCAATATGAATATATGTACCGATGAAACAAATTATTCTAGACTAAGAGACACTCTAAGTATACTTTTCTCATACTAGATCTTTCCAGAAATCCAGTATAGGAACATACTCTACTTATAAACTTACTTATAGACATTGAAAGAGCCTTCTACCTATTCATGCTATGGGCACAACTTAGCTGAACAAAATTAGTTTTAGAATTCTACGAGTTATGTAAGAGATTGACTATAGTTAAAACATGAATAATAACACCATAAAACTAAGACATCATGTAGAATATAGTATGATATATGTTCTGGATTGATCAAGATGGTGTTAGGATATGCAAGCAGCAAGATAACCGAGGGAAGCTGGTGATCAACTCAACACCCCACCCACAATGGCACAATCTATAAACGCGTTCTTATCTGCTTGATCAGAGTCACTCATCTCATAATCGGTAGTAGCGCTTATAAGTTCTGACGTAGAGCAAATTAATCTAAATGACGTGAGTAGCAAAAGAAGATCCAGTCTCCCTCTGCCCCCATATTGAGATCTACGTTAATCTTCGTGAATCCGTACGGTGCAACAATGTTCTGGTTCTCGCCACCAATGACACGGATGCCCCTTATGGGCAGTTCCCTCTCGGCCTTGGATGGAGCTTTCGTGTAGCAAAGATAGATATACTTGCCCCCGCAACCCGTATTGAGGTCTTTGTTGATCTTCGTGTAACCCGGAGGTACATATGGATTGTTATCATCGCCATAAGCGACGTACAAATCGGTGACGGGCTCTGGATCTGCCGTGGATCCTGCGACAGATATCTTCTGTTGTTTGTAGCACAAGAAGATATATTTGCCCCCAGCGTTGGCGTTCAAATCATGCCCAATCTTCGTATAGCCATAGGGAGGATTCTCCCAGTAGCTATCGGACACAATAATCTCCAGACCCACAATTGCAGGTCGCGTGATTCGGGCCGGGACATATTTTTCGGTAGCTATCTTCAGAATCTTCTGGCGCTGAGTGGAGTCAGCGAGTTCCCAGATCGGCCTGAGACTCTGGTAGGTGAATCCACAGAACACGGGGCGTGTGTCAATCGAAGTGAGCCATGCGTTGTATGTGGCAGTGTCTGTAATGCTGGGCAGGGCGCTCCCACCTATCGCGTACAAGCGAGTGGAGCTGTTTTCTCGGAATGTCTCGACATGCTTCTTGTACTTGGCCGACACCTGCCCACCAGCCGTAGTGGCATACGAGGCCTCTGCGACTGCACTGATTCTGATATCGGAACTGAATGCGCTGGTTTTGGTGGTCGCGACGTAATCTGCACGACCTCCCACCAATCCCTCACTCACATAATGTGTCCCGTATGTATCAAAGAGTTGCACCGCGTCCATAGTCGCCAATGCCCGCTTGAACGAAGGCTTGACTTTAGAGCGCAGGCCTTCGATATCGTCTCTCAGGGTGAGCTTCCACTTGTTCACATTTGCACGAACTGAAGTATAAGTGGACTCGCTCTCATCGCTGAAGCTTTGAGAGAAGTCGGATTCTACTGAGGCTGAGAAGAAGCCGTAGCTCCCGGACAGTTTCAAGCTCGTAGCCAGCTCCGTCGTGTACGCATCTTTAGTGCGAAGGGAGACGGTTTGCATTTCGGTATCTCTGATTGAACAATATATGAAATCAGTGGAAAGAAGCCAAGTGTGGCCCTCTAAAGACATTTCTTTCTGCGGGGCGAAGTCGAAGAGCTCTTTCATGAAACTCTTGGGATTGGCATAATATCCAAACACATCATAACTCCGTCCGATTGCATCCGAGCCAGGCAATGGCTCAGTCAGATCCTTCACTACTGTTGCCCCGGCCGGGCAACAAGTCTGTGGAAGCCTTCACAAATCCTGTCATCGCATCCGATCCACTCAGACCCTTTCCTACTGTTTCCTTCGTAAGATGCACGTGAATTGCTTGCGAACTATCAAGTCAGGAACTATCAAGGCAAGATTGTATCGATGAAACGGGTGAAGGATCGGACCCCTACATAATTGCCTATTTATACCATAATTGAAAAGTTTCAAGTATATGCCAAAAAGATTGGTGCTGAATAAGTTTTCAACCTAGGAAAAAAATTTAGGTTTACATTTGCATTATGAACTAGGTAGCGGGCGTGAGTACCTACCGTGTGTAGCAGGCAGCCTCCACGCACCTAGACGCCCTGCGGCGAGGTGTGTTGAAGGCTGCGCGCTACACGGTAGCGGGCCTGCTCACGCGAGCTAATGGGCGCAGTTGCGTTTTGGCCCTTCAATTGACAGCAGGCACTTACACTCTGGCTCTGAACATCTGTGTTCAAAGCCAATGAAAATGTGCCACCTGTCCGCTATCAGCCCAAAGGCAAACTAAGAGTACCTCACTTTAATGTGTCAAGTGCATTATTATGAGTATCTCACTTTAATGTGGCATCTCACTTTAATGTGGCATGCACCTCACTTTAATGTGGCATGGTCCTCACTTTAATGTGGCATGTACCTCACCTTAATGTGGCATCTCACTTTAATGCGGCATGTAATCACTTTAATGCGGCATGCGCATTAAAGTGAATTTCTCACTTTAATGTCGCATGTGCATTATTATGCTTGTCCCATATGTACATTATTATGTCTTATTATGTTGTAGTGCTCATGAGAGCTTTTTATTTGGGCTATTTTTCATGTTTTATATTAGGGCTACTTTTTATTTATTTTTGGCTATGTTCTTATTCTTTTGATAGAAAATTTTACTATTTTGTAGTCAAAATCCAAAAGTATATATATCGCCCGACTTTGATGTTAAATATGATTAATTTTTGAATAATTCGCCTTGATTTTGATGATTTCCCATCATAGAAAAAGAATTTGTACATATACATAATTATGTTCATCTAACTTTGCTATATTTATGAATTTCGATAAGGAAAAAATCGTCTAGAGAGTGATAATTTAGCTATTTTATATTTTTATAAAAAACTCCCTGGTGCTCGTCTTTTCTTTGTATTCTGAAGTCACCTTAAGAAGCATGAAGTTCATGTAAATTTAGATTTGTGAGCCTTTTTTGTCACAATTTTCAAAAGTTTGATGCATAGCACATGAAAATTCTAATGGAATGTGCATGTAGACAGCCAATGACGAGCTACCACATAGCACATGCACATTTCACAGTGCATGTGAACAGCCAATGATAGGCTACCACTAACCTTACGTTGGTCGTAGACCACAAGCTGAAAGGCTTGCAGCTTGGAAACTCCCAAGCATACTCTAAATGAGAATCTACGTGGTGCACTCACTGTGCGAAAAACCACACTAGAAATGAATGGCCACAGTTGAGAAAAAAGTGAGTGGCCTATATGATATTGTCACCCATATCTGCTACATGAACAACCATGACACCAACGACTGCTAATACAATCTCAGGAACCAAGTTGCCCGCTCAATACGAAATCCTAGCGCAGCAACAAGTTGCCTTATCCCAAATGTTGCCAAGATTGGCTTTGCTTCCTTTTCCACCCAAACACCAAGGATTAGTAATACGAAGCCCATAGCTAGCTCCTCAACAACAAATCTTGGTGGAAGTAATCGACCAGCCCTACTATCCAGAAGTGGATGCACAAGAAGATATTCTAGTGCATTTCATCAATGGCATGAATGATGAGCTAATACAGATATTTGTGAATAAGCTCAAGCTCTGTGGTACCAGATCCAGGGCTCTCATTAAATGCTATGGATGTGGAGAGAATCACCAATTCAATGTGTTTAAACAAGCCTCAAGGCAATTTTATACCGCTATGTTGGGATTATAGCTATGGGCACTCATATATGGTATTTAATTATAATAAATGGTTGGAGGCCTAAAACCCATGATGGTGGATTTATGTGGAACTAGCAGTGGCTCATTGGCAAGTGGCTAATGTGGCCCAGATAGGGTACTGATGTGTCCCAGTGAGGTGTCTTAGTTTACTCCCAGTCCAGGAAATGTCTTGGAGGGTATAAGAATATCGATAGCTTTCCTTTGAAGAGAGCTTACATTAGTGGACGATAGCTAAATCTGTCGAAGTGCACTCTCACTCTTTCAACTAATTGAGACATGGCTGGAGTTCCATAGCTAGGGGGCTAGATCCATTATCTAGGCTTGGTTGGGTTGGTTTGATCCACCATCTTTTATCCTTGGAATAGGATTTGAAAGTGGTATCAGAGCCAAATCTAGGAGGAATTGCTGACTTGGAAGCTCACAAGTGGTGTCCAAGAATTCGAGAGAATTCCAAGCATTGGGATCCTAATATTCTTGGGAGTGTTGAATTATTCTCTTGATTATCAATATATTGATCTTTTAATCGTCATCCACTTATTATCCAGTTCTACAGTTCTCTTCATGTTTCTATACAGTTTGCGTAAATACTCGAGAAATCGCTCACAGGTGAATCCAACGTATTGGACATCATTCGACAAACTTCGAAGACTTCGGCCACTTTGGCTATTTCGGAGACTTCGGCCGCTTCGGCTACTTTAGATAAATGACAGCTAATTGTTCCACTTGAATTAAAGCTTAAGACTTGCCCTAATCGTTTAGCAAGTAAATTTCCAAGAAATACTAATTGGATGGATGCCAGCTCACTATGGCCAACTGGCCATTAAGATCTACGACCTAATCAACTATCCTACTAGACGTGCCACATTTTGCTTAGTATAAATAATTGATCATACTTCTATTATTTCCAATGCTTTACAAGGTATTATAAATGCTTTCAAAGCATTTACAGAATATTGTAGCAGCTCTCTCAAGCTTTCAAGATTGAACACACTTGAGCATTCTAGCTCAATTCTTTAAAGTTCATTTAGAATTTTGCTATTAGCGCTTACAGCTTATCAGTGGAAGTGCAATCAGACAGAGATTATTAGTTACTCATAGATAGCTTAAAGTACGCGGTTTCTATCTGCAATTGTCTTGTGCTTATGATCATCTGTTATATGCTGAATCAATCTATCCTTTATTGTGTTCAATATTTTGTCAGAATGCATGCATCTCTGTGATTGTTTTGTAGCTAATAAATCTCATATTGCTTTCGCCTCATAATTCAATACTTTATTATTTGGCTACATAATCACTGTAGTGCTACCAATTTCAAAGTTAGTTACTATAAGATTGAACATGAATTCTGTCATTATGTTTTGTTCCTTGTCATTATTACTATCACCCCTTTCCAACATGGTATCAGAGCAATCTATACCTACATGACATTAGAGTGATCTGTGATATCAGACCTCTAATACTTGATATCTTTCATGATATCAGTAGATACTTTTCATAGTATCATATTCTTCAATTTGTGCGATCAAATTTCAGTATCAAATTGTTGATTTCCAGTTGTCAACGCAGTAGGACATCATTCTTAACGACATCGATTTATTGACATACTAAAGTTCCAGATGGATTCTCAAAGTGAAGCTGGTCTTATCGCAGACAAGCTGAATGAATCCAATTATTACTTGTGGAAATTTAAGATAAAGACCTTGTTAATCGCCAAGGAGTTGTGGGATGTTGTCACAGGTATCGAAGTGAAGCTTGAAGATGACACAGCCGACTCAAAGTGGAAGTTGAAGAATGGTAAAGCTTTCACGCTTATTATTCTCAATATATCAGACACTCATATTGACCACATATCTGAAGCTCAAACTTTGAAAGAAGTATGGGACATCTTGAGCTCACTATATGATGTGAGGGACGTAACTTCTAAGTTACATCTACAAAGAAAATTCTTCAGTCTCAAGATGTTGAATGGTGATTCACTTCAGAATCACATTAAAAGATCAAGATGCAATTATGGCATTGCTTTCAAGCTTGCCCTCTACATATGAGAACTGGGTGATGATCATATCGACACACTCAGATTTAACTCATACTAGAGTTATCACTATGTTGTTGTAAGAAGATAATCGAAGAAGTCAAGATGCTTCGTCGACTTCATCATCTCATGCTCTATATGTCAATAAACGCTCAAAACAACAGAAGCAGAAAAGCTCTAAGCAGTTCGCATCAAATCAGAAACCGACGCATAGTCAAGAACAATTATCAAATCCTTAGTCGAAGAAGAAGGTGTTCTATAAGTATTGCAAGCACACTAATCATGAGATCTAGGATTGCAGGGTGCTCAAAGTGAAGAACACCAGTAAGCAACCTGATCAACAAGCGAATGCAGTCACAGCACCTCCCGACATCGACATGGATGCTATGGTCAAAGACCGATAAGCACTATTGGATAATTCTTGGTTTCTGGCATAAGAGGATGGGGCATCTCAACTACAAGTCATTGGAGGTAATGGCTAGAAAGCAAGTTATGATTGGTCTTCCAAGTTCCTTAACTATCATCCATCATGTTTGTGAGTCTTGTGATTTGTCTAAGTCACATAAACTACCTTATACTAGATCTACATCTAGATCTACAAAGTACATTCGGATATTCATGGAACTACTACAATTAGCAATAGTGGAGCTAAGATGTATGGAACTTTTATTGATGATTTTAGTAGATTTTGTTGGATCTATCTACTAAAGACCAAAGATGAAATGTATGATGTCTTTCTGAAGTCCAAGAATGCAAGGGAGAACCAATTTTCCACAAGGATCAAGTGCTTGAGGAGTGACAATGGTGGTGAGTATATCTCAACCAAGTTCAAGGCCTTTTGTAGTGAACTTGGGATCAAGAGGGAGTACACAACTCGAAGGACACCACAACAAAATGGAGTGGCCAAAAGGAAGAATAGGACTTTATCTGAAAGTGTCAAATCCATGAGGTTAGGAGCTAATCTTCCAAAACCATTTTGGGATCAAGCTTTGTTGTGTGCTAACTTTTTATGCAATAGGTGGCCGAGTGCTATATTGGATGGAAGGACACCTTTTGAGATGCTATTCAAGAGGAGGCTCAGTGTCAAGTTTTTTTTTAGAAATTTTGGATGCACTTGCTATGTCAATATAACTCTTGATGATAGGACAAAGGAGGATCCATCTTCAAGGAAAAGTCAATTGGCAAAAATGTTTTGGATCTATTTTTGCAGGGGTTTGAAGACTCAAGTAAGGTCAAAATAACAACAAGGAAGTGTTGTTCAAGTTCAAATATGGACTTTTATGGAGATCAAATGGATAGGAAATCCATAAGTGCACATTGTATTTTCATAGGTGATGGAGCTATATCATGGATGTCGAAGAAACAAGCCACTATCTCATTGTCATATAGTCAGGTCGAGTACAAAGCACTTACTCATCACAAAAGAGATGGTCAAGGATCTTCACTTGATGGATTTTTTAGAGAGCCCAATCATCTTTTGTGACAACCTGTCAGCCCAAAATTTGGCAAGCATACTTCATGCTAGGAGCAAGCATATTGAGGTGGCATATCACTTTGTGAGGGAGCAAGGCATGGCAAAGGAGGTGGAGCTTCAACATGTTTCTTCAAGGGAATTTGTAGCTGATATCTTCACCAAAGCATTGGGAAAATACTTGTTTATGAAGCATAGGACTTCACTTGGAGTATTCTCAAAGTCTATGCTAAAACTAGTTGAAGAGAGAGTGTGAAGAATTTCAACTAGTTTAGTCAAATTTGGTCATATTTGTTTATTTGGCAATTGAGGCCAATTTTCATATTAGACTTAGAGATTGTCATTTCAAAGTTATTTTAGTTCAAATGTATTTGAATTAAAACTTTTAGAAAGTGAGGAAAATAGTAGAAGATCGAGTTTGGTAGATTCAAATATTGGAGACATTGTAGTCCTGAGTTCTCTTGGGTTCATCTATCCATTGGTGCACAATATTGGTACTGATATCTTGCAATCTTGTGTGTAGAATGCTCATTTTATGCTATATTTGGATCCACACATGTGAAATATAGTAGCTTACTATTTTTGTATGGATAGCAACTTCATTTCATCTTATGTCTAGTGTTTGATCAAGTTCTTATTGAGTTTGTATATCTTTCATTAAGAAGATGCTGATTTTTCTATGTTGCAAATGTGTAGATTGTGTTGACTTTCATATCAAAGATCAAGAGGACAAATTTGGATCTTGGATCTTAATGATTCATATTTCTTCGCATTCACTGCTTGCGATGTTCTGGATGCTTGGAAAATAGCTATCTGGGCATTCTCCACAACTATCATTATTGCCACTACCTCGTCTATCATCTGGGGTATACTTTGATGGACTGCCAACTGTAGGTCATCTCTTAAGCCTCGTAGAAAAAAAGGTCAGTAGAAGCTAAGGTGGTAGTTGCATAGTAGAATTTATCCGCCACAATAATTTTGTCAATCTCAAGAATTGTCTGACACCTCTCGTTCTCCTTGTTGAAGGGAGGTCAGTATAAATAGCAATCTATCTGTGGTTATGTGGGAAGAAAACTTAGTTAGAAACACTCTGTGAAAAGCTTCAATGTCTTTTATAGATTTTGTAATTAGACTGTAGTACCAGCTCCAGTTAGGATTATGGTAAAGCACGTCATAACGTGGTGTGGATTGGTTATACGATTTATCAAACATGTTGTCCAAAAGGCTCGTATGTGCTCTTTGGCACTTTCATAAGGGGCGCCATGAAGAGTCGAGGATAGTACTTCTTAGCTTAGATAAAGCTTCTACATCCACTGAGATTACTATGGGTTTAGTGACTCTAGCTGCCATAATGTTGGGTGTGGGTGGGACAACTCTAGATGTAGGCTCCGTAGTTCATAACAAAATTTCTACATCCACATTTTTTATGATGCCCAAGGATTTTTCTAAAGTTACAATTTGTTTTTCACTTGATGTATTCAAGGCAGGGCCTTCTTTATGGGTCTCAATAATAGTTTCTGGCTAGTTTGAAGTCTAGTTCCTATTCTATTTTTTCAGAGGGATTGTGGTGTGTCTCAAGATGCCTAGATGAATCTATGATGCCTGACCTATGTTCATTTCCTTAATATGATGATCATCCATAGACTCGTCATTCCCAGCTTTTTCTGTACATTATCCATCCTTGACTTGTTAAGATTGAATAGGCTGTAATGATCACTTTTTGATTACTTGATCTCTCGATTCTAATGGTGCCATATTCATACATAGTGGGAGCTTTAAAGGATAATTGGCATGTCAAATTCTCTTTGGTTGATGTTTGTTTTTCAAGAAGAGTGTGTCTATCGACTAGGGTAATGCCCCCTCCTACCCCCCATACTCTAAGAATGAGATCAATTCAAAAGATAGTGTAATGCTAACCACCTTACTAGACTTGCATTTTCATGAAGTATTTCTTTTTGCTTCCCGGTAGATGCACCAGTGTTGGGAGTTTTTCATACAGAAGATTGGTCCTGCAAGAAAGCCTCAAAAGGGGAAGGGCCCACACTGCCCTTACGGTAGTGTTCAGGAAAAATAGGATGTTCTCAAAAAATTCTTCTCTCTCAATCAATTGATACGTCATCACTTCTATATCTTAACAACCTTACCACTCTCTCTCTTATCAATTCAGACAAGGCTTCACTACTAGTCTAGGTGCATCTTCAAGCATATCTTCATATATTCAACAAAAATTGCACTCTTGTTGGCCACCATAATTGATTACACACTTCTACTTGCGATCCTACTCCTCCTTATAGGAAAATCTTAGTCTATGTATCAATTGCTACAATGGAGATGCGCACAACTGACTGATAACGGTTTGTGTCCGATTTTTCTCTCTCTTAGTGGTTCTAAGAAAAAGATTGATGTCTATAGGTTGTTGTACTGAAGGTCGTACCACACGTGTGGGGGCTAGATCTTCATAATGATCAATGATTTATGATTGCTCTTGCTTGATGTGTGTAGAATTGCCAATCTAGATCTTGTGTTTTGATGCCTAGTTTGCATTCAATAGTTAATCAATCAATCAATTCCTCTTGTGAGTCATTTAATGTTGAATTTATCTCCTCTACTCTCCTAAATCCCATTTTAATTTGGCTCCATTCATGCTGCATTTTTTACTCACGTTGTCGCACCGTCTGCATATTTACATGTAAAATAAGATTTCAAGTTGCCCATCAATTCTTCGAGCCTTCATCTTGTCGATATCGGTATGTAGCAAAATATGATCCCTGGCTGAAACTTGACTGAGATTTCCTTGGTAGCAAAAGAGATGCCCCAAAAACAACATGGTTCTATATCATAAAAAAGATCAATGCATTGAAAATTCTTTAGCGATGCCAAAACAAATATCTATTAAGGCCAATTCTAAGGCCATCACAAGTTTACTCGCGGGCTAGGCATTTTTGTGCCGATTTCATTATAATTTGTCGAGTTTTACATGCCGATTTTTACAAAATTGTGAAAAATAAAGGCCATATTAGCCCTATTTTTCGTGTCATAAAATCGGCTAACAACTTCTTAAGTAAAAGAAGGGGTCTAAGTACACTCCACTAATGCACCTTCAAGCAAGATGTCTCACGACCCTCCACAGGCTATTTATGGGCTTCCAACACAAACCACAACAAGTAGTTAGTATAGAGTATGTTTTGCAATTTGGAATAGTTGATTAATGTCTGAAGCATCACTTAAACATTTTGAATTTGGCTTAAATGCAGCAATGACCTTAAAATAACATATATACAGATATGAATATCTTCTATAGAGATATTCATTGAACATCTCTAGATGGGGACCTCGAAATACCCCTTTGTTAGCAATTATACTAACTTCATGTAGCTACTCATATTGAGTTGTTCACAAGATATTAATCAATCTTGCAAGTGCAGAAAGCAACAGAGAAACAAAAGTGCATATAATGTAGTAAGTGCGGATAGTGCTTGCATGGAAAGTAATTTATTTCAGTTTCAAGCGCACGAAGCAACTAAAAAACATAAGTGCAAATAATGTAGAAAGTCCGAATAATGCTTGCATGGAAAGTGATTTATTTTTGTCTCAAAGTCATTAGCATTGAAATTTATTTTGAAAATGCATGCTTCATTTTTCCATCTGCTATATATAGTTGCACACTCGTGGGAAGAGACACATTCTCTCTCTCTCTCTCTCTCTCTCTCTCTCTCTCTCTCTCTCTCTCTCTCTCTCTCTCTCTCTCTCTCTCTCTCTCTCTCTCTCTCTCTCTCTCTCTCTCTCTCTCTCTCTCTCTCTCTCTCTCTCTCTCTCTCTCTCTCTCTCTCTCTCTCTCTCTCTCTCTCTCTCTCTCTCTCTCTCTCTCTCTCTCTCTCTCCATGCTTATACATGAGTTCTCTTGGGTTCATCTATCCATTTGTCTACTATCTTTGTGATATCTTGCAATCTTGTGTATAGAATGCTCATTTTATGCTATTTTCGGATCCACACGTGTAAAATACAATAGCTTACTATTTTTGTACAAAAAGCAACTTCATCATATCATATGTTTGATGCTTGATCAGTTTCTTATTGAGTTTGCATCTCTTTCATTGAGTAGATATTGAATTTTCTACATTGGCAACATTGGTTCCTTTCTATTTAAAGATCAGGTTATGGATTTGGATCTTAAACGATCTGAGATTCTTCACATGGTATCAGAGCTTAATTCAAGTCTACATCTAGAGTGTTGACTCTAGAAGACAAATCTTTCAAAGTTTGCAAAAGAATGAAGAAAGTCCAAATATTTTTGTTTTGAGAGTGAAGGCTTTGAATAATGAGTTAGCTTGTATTGATGAAAGCATTAAGGAAGGAGAGCTTGTTCAAATTATTCTTAATGGTTTGTCAGATGCTCATGCTAACATTGTACAAAGTCTTTCCATTCAAAGAACTTTGCCAATTTTGATTAATCTTCAAGAGATCTTGATCAATGAAGAATATAGGCTTCAAGCAAGAGGTGGATCTACATCACCATCTCAAGTTGGAGTGGAGACTATGTTCATCAAGGGCAAATTCAAGGGCAAAATCAAAAGTAAGTGGTCTAAAGGGCAAGATCAAGGAGAAGCTCCTTCAAATGGAAAAAAGAAAGATATGAACCCACCACCAATTGTTGTTAGAAGGTCTTCTCGTTTAGATATACCAAAACACAATGGGTTATTTGATCCCATCAGATTTCTCTAGATCTTTTCCGAATCATGTAGGGTTTATGGCGAAGTTTTTCTACAAGATAAACTTCAGTTATTCCTTGTGGCCTTAACTAGAGCTACTCAGGATTGGTTTTATAACCAAGAAGAAGCTGAACGCACTGATTGAGAAGTGGTTAAAGCCGCTTTTATTACAAGATTTAAGCCCAAGAAATTTATGGAAGATCCCTTTCTCCTTTTAAGTAAAATTACAATGGGAAAGAGAGAGGCAGTACGAGATTATATTGAACGGGTTAAACACCTCAGATTTGAGTGTGATACTGATCTAATCAATGACGATGTTTTAATTATGTGGTTTTTAGCAGGTCTACCTAACAGTTTATGTGAGCTAAAATGCCATAATGAATATGCTATGATACAAAGCACTATGGACGATGCAATTCGTGAGGAGGATAAAGATTCTGACGACAAACCAAATGTTGGAATGTGGCCTTATATGGTAGGGCAAACCACGACAACATCCACCACCCCTTGGATTTCCAGATTGACTAGCTCTGCCAGCTCCAACGGGACAGAGTGCTCCACCTGCAAATCTAATGGAACCATAACCTTATCATGGTAATGAGCAATGGAACTATAGCAATGATCATGAGAGTGCTCCTTCAGAGCAATATGCTATCTATGTTGTCATGCAACAACAAGTAGCTAGACAATGGACCGGAGCGCCACTTGGATGTTTTGCATGCGGAGATAATCACAGAGGATTTAGCAAGACCTATATACAAATTGACTATTGTACCAATTTGGATGGTAGAGGCATTGGAGGCATTTGAAAAATTGAAGAAAGCTTTAGCTTCTGCACCGATACGACAAGCTCCAATTTTGACATAGCCAAGAGAATACAAGAAGGATTATCCTATCAAGTTTGCAAGTCAATAGCTTATAGATCATGAGAAGAATTATTCGACATCGAACGTGAAGCGTTTGTCTGATGCCCTAGTTATGAATTACTTGCGCAACTCGTAACCATGGACGTCCCAATAAAACTCGATATACAGTGGCACATCAGGTAAGCCATTACTACAAAAGTAATGTCAAACTGCACTCCAGCTATTTTGATAGGTATGTCTTCAACCATTCCTCTAGGACGGTAGCTTGATGGCAAAAGTGACAGGCTTCAACTTGGTAAGTCCCCAATTTGCACATAGCTTGGTTGAAATCAGGTTAACTCCTGATCTTCCATCAATCGTGGCTACTTCTTTACCAAAATATCTATGTTGTATCGGCAGGGTGATGTTTTTCTGCTCAGTTTCCCAAGCTGTCCCCACATTGAGTACTTCATTTGTTTTGTCAAACCCAACACAAAAAAGTGGCTTCTGACAGACTGGTTGTTCCATTTCAGTCAATATTTATGCTAATACTCCTTTGCTTTAGACACTAGCTTAAAAAATTCTCCCAGTGTAAGATCCATCTTTCTAGATAGAGTATTTATGATCATTTCTGTTTTGTGGTGCTTCAGGTTCCATCATCTTGAAGGGTTCTTCGTGATGGTGCAACTGTGTATTAATATTTGTTCTTGGATCTACTTGTGGCATGATGGAGAATGGACTTCAGCTGCTGAAGTTAACGGCTTCTTGGGCTTCTTTTTCTTGCAACTATTTAATCCATTGCCTCATATCTTGATATCTTTTCTTTTCTACTTTTAGATTCGGGTACGTCCCTGATGCGGTCGGTATATCTATAGTTGGTGCAGATTCAGCAGGTACTGGATCAAGTAGAACTTTTTTATATTTCTGAGTTCTGATAACAATTATCAAAGGTACAGTTGGTTCAGGTTGAACTACTGGTCTTTTCTTGACTATAAAAATATTCACTAGGGCAATAATCGTTGTTGGTTTGGGTCTAGTAGGACATTCTTTATAATAGTGTCCATAGCCACATTCTCTACAGAATGGTATAAACTTCCCTTTGTTTGGACATTCAACAACTACAAAAAATAGAATAAATATCCGATAGTAATTTGCATGACCCATAAACACATAGACTCCTCGAATTATTCCTGGTGGCGGTAACTCGATGATGACTTCGATTTTGGAATAATTCGTAGCAATACCATGTCTTGATATCACATGTCCAAGGACAACTCCATCAGTGACCCAAATTTGACACTTTTCTAGATTTAAGGAGATTTGGTATTTGCGACAACGTTCAAATACTTTTTCCAGACTATTTAAATGGTCTGTATTGCCACTATGGACTCCGAGATCATCCAAGTAGATTTCAAGGGATTTCTACAAGTAGTCTTTGAAGGCAAACTGCATGACTCTTTGAACTAAACTAGGTGCGTTACAAACTCCAAACGGCATAACTTTATAGTCATAAGTTTCCCATTCTGTTACAAAAGCTATTTTATGATGATCTGCAGGGTGTGATCTTAACTTGGTTGTAACCACTAAATCCATCCAAAAAGTTGTACGCTTCCGCTCCAACAAGTCGGTCCAATATGCTTTCAGTAAAGGGTAACAAAAAGTGATCCTTTTGCGTCACTTTGTTCAAGGCATGGCACGATCACCGATCACACAAAAAAGATCTGAAGGAAGGAGATCTAGCACTGATGTATAAAACGAAACTGATCAAAGGAAAATTGAAGTTTACAGGTGAAGGACCGTATAAGGTGAAAGAAATATTGAACTATGGAGCGGTTATTTTAGAACACTTGGATGGAAAAAAATTTGACACTCCGGTGAATGGCAGCCGACTACGCAAATTTTGGCAGCCCGTTCAGCCAATTCAACCAGCTTGATCCAACACCTTATCAGTTTTACTTTAGTTGTTTTACAATTTTTTGTTTTCACTATTTGATTGATTTTTCTTTTGGAAAAAGAAAGTAAAAAAAAAGAGAAAAAGAAGAAAAAAGAATGATGAGCAAAATTCAAAAAAATTATCAGAAAAGAAAAAGTTGAAGGAAACTATTTTTAGAAATTTTTTTTGATGAAAAATGACTTAAAAAATCACTTTTTGGATCATATTTTGTACATACAGTCTTAGAAACCTTCATTGAGATTTCAAATCATACATCCACCTCAAATTTCTTTATACCGAGTTGGGCGAAGGTTCTTTTTCAAAGTTACTACTTGTTTTGCGGTTTTCCAGAGTTACTACCTATTTTGCGGTTAGGCAAATATTCAGCAACTTACCATTTTGGGAACCTTTGTCGAGCATCTTACAGCCTTTATGAACCTTTCGACCTGACAGATGGATTCAGAATGTCCAAATTAGATTGGATATAGGTTCAGATTTTCAAAATTTGTATTTATTACAGTACCTAGGCGAAGGATGTTCTCAATTCAGGCCTTTAAAAACCTTTGCTAAGATTTTTGGAGATTATTTTCACAGTATTGAGCATGCTTGCAAATTTTTGTCCTGAACTGAGTAGCCAAACTAGTACACTATCTAATGGACCCTCCAAATCAGCCTATAAAAAGCCAAATTTGATTTCATTTCTCACTTGTGCTAGCGAAGCTCTTGTGAAATTTTCCAGCGACCAGACCTTCTAAAAATTTCTCTATACATATACTTGTTTGTTCATCATGTCTTCTACTGATACTTCGCAATCTCCTCAGTACATCATTCATCGTGGCGTTCCGACCAAGACGGACGTCATGATACTTCTTAGCACAAGCATGGCGGCTCAATGGATGAACCATACTGAGCCTCTGCTCACCGCAATGGGGATCCTCCACGAGCGCATCTTTTCTGGAAGAATCAATATGGATTTTATAACCATGGCTTGTAGCACTTGGACCGAGGCCAAGTCCAAGTTTTATATCACCTACCAGACTGCTACCCACAAGGCAATTCCAAACAACAGTTTGCTATTGGGCCTCTTCTCTCCTCCCTTGTTGTTTCGTACTTAGACAACAAAATTCATGGGTTTCATGCTGACGTCGTGTTGTCTGTCTATGAAAACACACAAGCCGAATCTTCCCAGCAATCTTCCAGTTCTTATAGTCTTCGTCGTGTACGTAGCAAAGCCATTGTTACTGACTCGCCTCCCACGTCACATTGTTGTACTAGGCAAAAATCTTCAGTTGCGCTTCCACCCCCTACTACAACTTGCACTGAACTGCCTATCCTCCAATCCACTGATGCTTCCCTCACCTCAACTTCCTCACGGGGTCAATTTGTGAGCATTGGAGATACCATTCCAATCACAACTGCCCAAGCCACCTCACCCCCACAAATGCGAGCAATTTCACCAAACACATAGGCATTTATGGATATGTTCGATGATTCCAATCCCTTAGGGCTAGATGAAATTTTTGAGATGCCTAAGAGCCCCGGGCCCTTTGATCCCCAATCCTCTGATCGAACACAAAGCCTTGCTAGCTTACACCCCCTCGACACGAAACACGACGAGTTTTGTGAACACGAAAGTCAACGATGGCGATGACGAGCATCTTCGCGAACTCGAACATCCGCAGACACAAAACACGACGAGTTTCGTGAACACAAAAGTCAATGAAGACGAAGACCAATGGTTTGCGAACACGAACGATCCACGAACGAGATTCCCTTGTGGTCCTATATGAGAGAAAGGCGAACGAGGTAAATGAAACCAATGGTGGAAATGAAACCGGTTCTGTCCTCACGCTCCAAGGAGTACCACCAGAGATCACGCAAGTACCAGAAGTACAGAGATCTGACCCGATGGCATGACGTCAGCAAATACTCCCTAGGTCGTGGCTAAACTGCCACTCTTGTAATTCTCTGATTAGTTGTAGATGGTTAATCACTCTAATATTAGATTTGCATAGAGAGACTGTACTTACTGAATAATACTTGACATATATCAAAAGGATACACAGTGTGTAACCAAGTAAGTAGAGGACAAACACAGACAGAAGCTCTGCTTGCGTGCAAGAAGACAATTATGTCTAGGATCAGAAGATCCGATTGTCCGCTAGTAAAGCGAGACTACTACTCGTGAGAGAACCGTGCTTCTCTCACGCCAACGCACTACGTGGATTCGCATGTAGTGCCCTGAAGAAACCAGAGAAAATCAATATAGATTATTTTCTGGTTGTGTCTGACCTTGAATGTCGAATGCTTATGTTGTTTATTTTAATATGTCTGAGTTTTCTTGTTCCCTTTGAATTCCACACCTTAGTTGAAATGAAGTCGAATGCTATATTAATTTTATGAACATAGATCAGTAGTACCTAACTACCCTCTAGAGGATTGTAGGAGTGTTTCAGCTGGCAGTGTTCAGCGAACGCATCTGAACTCCATTCGAATCAGACAGGAGAGTCGCAAATGTTTCGTGAATTTTTCTTCTCACGATTCTCATCAGTGATATCGGAGCGCTAACTCGATTCTCTTCAGTAAGGATGGAAGAAAGTGAATCAGTGAAATCTTTCTTCATCAAGATAAAGGAGCTGAGAGATCAACTTGTGGAAATTGGAGAACCAATTAGGGACGTTTAATATGTACATACCACAATGAGCAGTGCCTCGGAAGGGCTACAGATGTTTGTGATGGCATTGCTTCGAGGGAGAGGTTGCCTACTTTTGAAGACTTCCAAGGAATCATGTTGCAGGAAGAGCAGCGTCGCGAAGTGGTGAAGTCAAGGCAAACCCCACATGAGGATCAAGTCTTGATTTCTAAAGGCAAGCAGAAAGGATGGAAAAGGATTTCCAAGAAATCCAAGGATGATGATGACGAGGGAGAGCCGTCATCAAAAGGAAAAAAGAAGAAGAAAGACAAATGTTATTATTGCCACAAACCGGGTCATTGGGCATGCGAGTGTTACAAGAAGAAAGCAGACATAAAGGCGAGAAAAGTGACTCAACAAGGCAACATTGCCGAAGATGATGGAGAAGATGACGAGACAAGTGTCTTCTCATCGGCATTGGCATCCCAAGTTGATGATGGTGCTAGATGGTTCATAGATTCAGGTGCCACAAGGCATATGACCAGAAAACGTGATTGGTTTGAGAAATTCTCACCAATCCATGATGGAGATAATGTCACTCAAGCCAATGGGGAGGAATGCCAAATACAGGGTGTGGGCAATGTACCTGTGCAGTTTCCTTATGGAAAAATCAAAAACATCTCTAATGTGCTTTATGTTCCTGGACTTAAAAAGAGTTTGCTTTTTGTTGGAGTAATGGCTAATCAACATCTTAAGGTTGAATTTTTCAAGGATGGATGCCTTATGAGGGATATGAACCACAACCATAAAGTGGTGGCGAAAGGTTATAGAGATAGTAACTGTGGCCTTTATAAATTGGATGCTACAAAACCAGGAGAATATGATTTGGCTATCTCAGCAGCATCTCAATCTGAGTTGTGGCACAGAAGACTTGGTCATTTGAACTATGGGAGCTTGAGATTGATGGCGAAGCTGAAGATGGTAATAGGGTTACCGGCATTATAGGATGATCATCATGCAATATGTGAAGGATGCGTCATGGGAAAGCATCACAGGGAGACATTCAAGAAAGGTGGAGCTGCAAGAGCTAAGAAACCGCTGGAACTCATTCACAGCGACCTGTGCGGCCCAATGAAGACCATGTCATTGGGAAAAGCATATTATTTTATGACTTTAATAGATGATTACTCTAGGAGGACATGGATTTATTTTTTGAAGAAGAAATCTGATGCTTTTGCTCGCTTCAAGGAGTTCAAGACTTTGGTAGAGAACCAACTGGATGCACGCATTAAAGTGCTAAGATCTAATAGATGGGGCGAATACAATCTGATGATTTTGAGGACTTTTGCAAGGGAGAAGGCATCAAAAGACAATTCACACAATCACACACGTTGCATAGTAATGGTGTAGTTGAAAGGAAAAACAGGACTATTATGGAGAGTGCATGCTCCATGATGAAGCAAGCAAATGGGCTTGACCGATTCACTTTGGTCGGAAGCGTGCAATGCGGCAACGTTCTTGCAAAACAGGAGCCCTATAGTTGTGGTTCCAAATGTGACTCCCGAAGAAGAATTTACTAGAATAAAGCCAAAAATCGACAAGTTTCGTGTCATTGGATGTAAGGCCTATGTACATGTGCCAAAGGAGGAGTGAAAGAAACTTGATGCCAAAGCAATCAAGTGTATCTTCGTCGGTTATGATGAGAGGACGAAGGCATACAGGTGTTTTGATCCTGTAATGAACAAGATTCACATGAGCAAATATGTGATCTTTGATGAGACGCATAGGTATGAAGATGAAGACCATGCAAGTGGTGAAAGCATCAAAAGACTTCCCACAATTTTGGAAGAAGAAGATGAATAAGACGCTCCACAAGATGATGCACGTGAAAATGAGAGTTGAGAGGGTGAGTATGAAAGGACACGACCTATTCAAGAGCCTAGGGGGAGGTACTTGCCAATAGGAGCAATAAAGGAGAAACCGGTTGGAAGTAAGAGACATTACTTGGACACTCCTTGGGATACATACTCTCCACGAAGTGTATCACCTGAATCTAAGATACCAAAATGGTATGAAAAGATCATGAAGGACGCAAAGCTAAATCAACCAGGATCTAGCACACAAGGAGAAGTGAGAAGATCAACGTGGGAAAGGAAGTCTCCCGATCGTTATCATGTGAACTATGCCCTAATGAGTGACATTTTGAAGTGTTGAGAGCCATCAACCTTTGATGAGGCAAAAGATCACAAAGAGTGGCAAAGGGCAATGGAAGAAGAGATAGAATCCATCCACATGCATGGTACATGGGAGTTGGTTGATCTACCACTTGGAAAGAAACCCATTGACAACAAATGGGTGTTTAGAACAAAGTTTCATGCGAGTGGCACGATAGCAAAGCATAAGGCACGCCTAGTAGTGAAGGGTTATGAGCAAAGCAAAGGAATTGACTATGAAGAGACATTTGCTCCAGTGGCTAAGTGGACTACACTACGCCTTATCATTGCCCTAGCATCTCATTTTGGGTGGAAGATCCATCAAATGGATGTGAAGTCCGCATTTTTTAATGGCGACTTAGAGGAAGAAGTTTACATGGTCCAACCGCAGGGCTTCATGGCAAAAGGGCAAGAACAGAAGGTGTGTAAACTACACAAAGCACTTTATGGCCTTAAGCAAGCGCCACGCACATGGTATGGACGCATTGACAATTACTTTCTTTCTCATGGGTTTGTAAGAACAAATTCAGATCCAAATCTTTATGTTCTTATAAATGATGGTAGCATTGCCTTGATTGTACTTTACGTTGATGATATCATTATCACGGGCAATGATGAGAACCTCACTCGTTCTATCAAAGCCAACTTATGCAAGCAGTTTGAGATGACAGATTTATATCTTATGCACTATTGCTTGGGTGTCGAAGTATGGCAAACTAGCAGTGATATCAGGTTATGTCAAAACAAGTATGTGGACGAGATATTAGAGAGATTTCACATGACAGAGTGCAAATCTTCCATCACCCCTTGAGAAGCTGGTAAGAAATTATCTCGTATTGATGATAGTGCACATGTTGACGCTACTCTATTTCGTCAACTAGTTGGGAGTTTGATATATCTTACGACTACAAGTCCTGATATCTGCTATGTTGTAAGTTTGATTAGCCAATTCATGTCATCATCCACTATGGACCATTGGAAAGCTACAAAAAGGACTTTGAGGTATGTGAAAGGTACACCTAACCTTGGCCTAATCTACAAAAGACAAGGTGTTTTACCTAAGTTGCAGGGTTATGTTGATGCTGATTGGGCAGGAAGTATAGATGATAGAAAGTCAACAACAGGTTATGCCTTCAATTTTGGTAGCGGTTGTTTTTCATGGTCTAGCAAGAAGCAAGATACTATTTCTCTTTCTTCTACAGAAGCCGAATATAAAGCGTTAAGTTCTGCTGCCCAGGAAGCTGTTTGGCTACGTAAGTTGTTATGTGAGATTGGCATGAAGCAGGTAAATCCTACTGTTATTTTCTGTGATAGTCAAAGTGGAATACAATTGGCTAAGAATCTTGTCTTTCATGCGAGGACAAAACATATTGAGGTAAAATATCACGACGTGAGAAGCTACAATCTGAAGATATAAGTATTGTACACTATTCTACATTGTTACAAGTTGCTGATATATTTACGAAAGCTTTAAGTAAAGAAAAGTTTGAGACTTTTAGAGCCAAACTTGGCTTAGATCTGGTTATGTAAAAAGCCTTTACTTGTAATACTATCATGGAAGTATGTTCCATGAATAGAGTAAACTCTAAAATAAAGAGAGACATTGATCATTGAGGGAGAGAGTTAAAATAGCAATGATCGACTTATACAGTGCTTTCTTATTTCGACGGCACCATGCGTGCGTAGTTCTAGAATTATCGGGCCATCTTTCTTTTACGAGCCCTTTGAGTGCTTTTAAGAAACTTTATCTTTGTACTTACTTATTAGTTGAATATACAGTTTGTGGTGAGCTACTTTGTTCTCTTGTCTTGTTGCACTTGATGTTGTGTTGTGGTGATTGATCTGGTCGAGTGTTTAAAATGTTTTATTAACTATTACAATATCTAGTTTAAGCTTTGTTAGGCCCAAAAGGTGCTATTAGCCTTAAGAAAAAGGAGGTTCTCTCTTAGGTTCATTTGCAAACGAGAGAGCTTAGTTTTGTCTTTGTGAATGTGGGCTTTGGAAATATAGCTTGCTAGGTCTCATGTGCCAATCCACATGGATTCCATCCCCATTTTGTATTATTTCCTTCCATCTCTTAATTTATATGATAACTCCATGGAAGTCTATTGGTAATTTGTGTTTTATGGCTATATCAACATGAATATCTTGTTTTTTCCTTGACTATGGCTTTTGTTTCTTAATTATTTCTATTTGATTGGGTTTGGCACATGACATTTGGAATCAGTTACAACTTACAAATGCGTAGGAGCACTATTACAAGTTGATTGTTTTTAGGCATGGTTTCACATTATTTTAGCAAACTGTTATTTAGATAGGCTTCGTTTGCTTTATGAATGGTAGAGAGTCAATTGTTTGTATAAATATGTCTTCAATAGATGATAATCTTTATTGAGTGCTCCATGCGATAAGATATTCTAGTGAGAGAGAATCTTCTATGTCATCAATTAGAGCTTCAATGTAGCTAACAAACAACTAAAATTCCCAATATTTCATTGATTAGATCTGAGATGTTTTAACATATAAATAAGCATCAGTTTTAACATCGAAGCTTGTGCCATTTCCAAAGCACATGTAATAGCTACACTAAAATCGAGCCATTTTTGCTCCACAATTTATGGAATACCTGATTTGTTAGGTAATGTCAAACTTGTTTAAGACATCTTCACAAAACTCTCGCATGTCCACAATCTTAGAAATGCCCATCTATCATGATGAATTTTATTAACCCAAAACCTTCAAGCAATCTCTATTGCTCATAGATGTGCAATCTCTATTGCACATCTATGAGCCTCGAGCAAGATCCTAAAATTATAAGGTTTAAGAAAGAGTTTTGGTGTTATATAGTTGTGGATGGAGGGGCCAAATAGTTTCTTACATGGCTTCCAAGAAGCAAATTTACATTCAACTAGTGTTCTAGGAAGTGGAGCATATCCTAAACCATAAAATGGAAGAAGTGGCTTGAAAAGTAAGGATGTTTCAAATCTAGAAATCTAAGCTTTTTCTTGATAAGAAATATAATGACATTTTCTTCCTACTTCGTAAGTATGGTACTATAGCTATTACAAGTTCACAAATATATTGATCTTGATCTTTTGGTAGCAATACTAAATCTTGTTGACTAACTCTACATGCTCATCTATTTTAATAATTCATTGGATCTATCTAGATCACTCAGAATTAGTATATTTTTGGAGAAAATGCTTAAGTACTAGAAGCCAAAATTAGCACTTTAAATTTGGACACGGGTAGATTCTCGTGTGTTTTTATTTTATTTTTCCTAAGAAACAATAATACGTGCTAACTCACATGCGATAGCCAACTTAATTCTGTTGTTTGCCAAAGCATGTGGAGTTAGTCATCAATAGTTTTTGTTAAAATTTGGCTCTCCAATGAAATGTTGAAGCCTTGAAAAACTTATGTAGCCTCACAACCAACAAAGTTCCTAATAAGCAGTGCATTTAGATTAAAAAGCATAAAAAACATAGCACATTACACAAAGTACATGTACCCACCAACCTCCTTAGTAATATTCGTAAGATATAAGATAACTTAAAACTTTGAAGTTTCACATCCAAGGTTAACTATTCAAATTTAGAAAACCATTTTATTCATCATGTCGAGGCATAAGTGAGCTATTCTTTAAGTTTTAGTTAAGGACATCCAAACACGATGTTGGAGAATCAATCATGACATTATCTCATTGAGCTATGTGAAGGTTATTGCTTTGCATTCTAGCTAACTAGAAATTAATGAAACTACATGTCTAACTAAACTCAAATTTGATGTTGAAAAATCAGTTAGACTTTCTAACCTTAACGTGCCTAATATATTTTAGCTCATTGTATATGTAATTTAGGCATTTGTTTTAGCTTGATGGTCCTTTACAAGTATTGTCAATTGTGTGTTGTTGAGATCCTTAATAGTTTGTAACTTAAAGTGTTGTCATCTTTCTAAGAGAATGTATGCAAATGCTATCAATGCCACTTGGATAGAAAAAATGATGTAAAATGTCTACAATCAATCCAAACAAGCATAATAAGTAGCCTACAAAATTCACCTGAAAAATCTAATCAATTCGAACAATTTCAAAATTGCATGACCTGCTTAATTTTATGGACTGCTTTCAATGAAATTAGAGGATTATTAAGATCTGTGTCAACTTAAAAATTCACCATAATTCCCATATGGGCCGTCTCTATGGTCTAATTTATTAGTTATATTATTTTAGTTTCTTACATTCATGCAATTGCTTCAGAGTCTGAGTAGTAGCTCTATTTAGAGTGATCGTGACTTCATAATAAACCACAGCTAATTTTTCCTTTGTGCAAAATAATTCTTGTCTAAAATCATAATGATTCACAACAACTTTGAATCTTAGTTTAGAGTGATTCATAATGCATACTAACTCTTTGAAAGAGAGAGTGAAAAGCATAAAGTAGTTCACATAAATACTCATCTATGAGAAAGATTTGTGCTCATTCATGGGACAAAATATGAAGCTGCAAGTTAATAGAATCATGGCCTGTGAAATTTTAAGACTAGCTCAAATTTTTAAGACTATGCAGGCCAGACTCTAAGATCACGGGTTTATCATGGGCAATGAAGCTTTTTGCAATTGAACCAAAAAATTCCATGGGCTCTTAGAAAACTATTCCCGTTCAAGGTTGTTCACAAATTGGTGATCTTGGGATTTATGGGGAAAAGTTGGATGCATAGCTACCTTGGGTCCATATTTGTTGCCAATCACTTCAGCCAAGTTTCGGCATACAGCACCCAAAAGACTTGACGCGTTCCAAAGATTGACATTTTGGCCAACCATGCTTTCTTCACAGAAGCTTGAGACATAGACTGCAATAAAAGCATTCTAAATTCCAACATTTCTAGTGGCATTTAGGATTGAATGTTTTTAACAAACGAATGCTTAAGAAGCATAGCAGCTGTTGGCCGAAGCGACGGATCCACTTGCAAACACTTTCTTACGAAATCCCTGCAATCATGTGATAATGTTTCTGGAAGAGAGGGAACTCCATCATCATCAAGTTTGCAGAAGACTTTATGCTGCAAAAATCATGCAGGTGATTCAACATAACTGCACATCATGGGGTGATTAAGAAGAAAAAGCTCAATTATGGAACTTTTAAAGTGTCTAAAAAGTAAAATACAGAACAATGCAGGTGTTTCTAGTTGTGATTGAGTGGATACAGAGAGTAAAACATCAAAAATTAGTCAATCGCCTGCACTGGTGGATACGATGGTACAAATGCCTTCGACAATCAATGTGTTGGTGCTTAGCAACTTGCACCTGATAGGCAATTCATGCCAAGACAGAACTGTCTCTGATATATCTCCATAGTGCGAATAGGGATAACAGCTTTAAGTCTGTAATGACTCTTTCTTGTCATGTAAATAGGTAGGATGTTCTTAAGTTGCTTGGCACATACAAGATGAGATGTATATGTTTTCTTGTTAATACAGTACGCACTGTTGTTCTTGAGTTCGTATCTCAACTCTCTTGCTCAGGCTATGTGTATGATTTCAGCGTAAGACTTTTTGCTCTACATCATTGTTGGCTGCTCCACTAAGCTATAGTCCTACAAGGATTATGGGCCCACAAATGTAGGTAGCTGGCACGCATCGGTGCTCATCTAGAGAGTACGAGAAATCAAAAGCAAAATTTGTGAGGCATGATCAGAAGCAAGAGTGGATTACATAACAATCGAGCGTTTGGATGTTGGTAGCTACTCGACTTGGAGTTGGAAGTTGAAAATCATTCTCAAGTCAGAGACATCATTTGTAATTTCGCAACGAATTTTCCATTTTTGCGATCTGGACTCATCTAAGTGCAGCAATGGCAACTCTAAGTGAGAGCGTCCTTAATGAGTCAAGCAAATTGGAAGGAGCCGACAACTATGCAGTTTGGAAATTCAAACTGAGAAATATTTTGATGAAAAAGGAGCTATGGGAGATCGTGACAGGTGAAGAGACAAGGCCTTTAATTGAAGAAGATCAGCGAGCATTTAACAGGAGAAAATGAAAAGCACAGAATGTCATCAACTTATCAGTCAGAGATGCAATTATTCCCTACATTTCGGATTCGGAAGGACTGAAAGAAGCGTCAGATACATTGAAGGCATTGTTTGAAATCACAAACACATTTTGGGTGCTATTTCTGAAGACAAAGCTGCACACATTACGAATGGATGATGGTGCAACCATTGTCAATCACCTATTTAAGGTAAATGAGATCCGTGATCAATTAGTTGTCGTTGGAGAGTGAGTTCAGGATCGTGCGATCGTGCAATTGAAATTGAACAGTTTGAGTGAGTCACATCAGATGTTTGTGACAAGTATAGCCACACGGGAGAATCTTCCAACCTATGAAGAGTTAGGTGGATTGATTTTGCAGGAAGAACAATGTCAAGAGAACTTGAGTCATCGCAACAGGGGATTTGATCAAGGTCTTGTAGTCAGAGGACGTGGTGGTAGATTTGGTCGTGGAAGACACCAATCATTTGATCAAGCTATGGTAAGCATTGTTGATAGTCGAAGTGATCTTTGGCATCAACGATTTGGTCATATTAGTGCTCAAAGTTTACATATTCTCAAAAGAGACAATCGAGTTATTGGATTGCCTGATATTTCTTTTGAAAGAAAAAGCTGTGAAGGCTGCATTTTGGAAAAACAACATAGAGAGAGGTTTCCCAAAAGTGGAGCTAGGAAAGCCAATGGCATTCTCAATCTTGTCCACAGTGATTTATGTGGACCAATGCAGACTAGATCTCTTAGTGGCTACTATTACTTTATTACCTTCATTGATGATATAGCATATGTATTTGGATTTATTTCGTAAGCAAGAAATCAGATGCTTTTGCTAAGTTCAGGAAATTCAAGGCATTAGTTGAAAAGCAAACATGAATCTATTGCATCAAGGCTTTGAGATCTGATGGAGGTGGTGAGCACTTTTCGACAAAATTTATAGATTTTTGCAAGGATCAGGGGAACAAGAGGCAGACTACAGCACCTTATTCACCAGAGAAAAATGGAGTTGTAGAATGAAAAAATAGATCCATTAAGTTGAGATGACCAGGACAATGCTCAAAGGCAAGGGTTTGCCAAACACTTTTTGGGCAGAAGCTTGCAGCACAACTACGAACATCCTGAATCGCTGTCCTATGAAATCCGTGGAAGGTAAGACACCTCATGAAGCTTTTACTAGAAAGAGACCTAATATTTCTCATTTGAGAGTATTTGGTTGTGATGATTACGCTCATATTCCTGATGAAAGTGAAGGAAATGGGATGCAAAAGCTGCACATGTATATTTTCCTTGGATATGATGAGAAGGCCAAGGCATACAAGATGTATGATATGAATGCATAGAAGCTTGTGATCTCTAGGGATGCTACATTTGATGAGATGAGTCAAGAGGAACAAACTGAAGTAATCACTGAACCTTTTGATGAGGGAGTGAAAGTACAGGTAAAAAAAAAAGTGGATTTTGGTGCGAAAGATCCAATAGACAAAGGCAAGTTTGATGTTGAAATTCCTAAGAGAGTAGCTAAATGGTACTTATCAGTCACAGGTGATGCTAAGAAGGGATATACTCTCGAATCTAGTGAGCAGGGAGAGCTTTGAAGGTCAAGTAGAAATTGGAAACCTCCTGCAAGATCAGAGATAAATTCCGTGCTCAAGGCTTGAGAAGCAAAAAATTTTGATAAGGCAAAGGAGCACAATGAATGGTGTGCAGCTATGGAAACAAAAATGGAAGCCATATCGAAAAATAGAACGTGAAACTTGGTTGAGCTACGCCTATCACTTGCAAATGGATTTATAAGATCAAATATGGAGCGGATGGGAAACTCAATAAGCACAAAGCACGGTAGGTTGTGAGAGGATTTGAGCAGCAGGAAGGTATTGACTTTGAGAAAACCTTCGCACCCGTAGCTAAGATGGTAACTATACATTCTATCATTGTTATTTATGCTTTCTATGGTTGGTGGAAGTTAAATCTACTTTTCGAGTGCTGGATGAAGGTGTATTTAATACAACCTCAAGGATTTGTTGAGCCAGGGAGAGAGCATCTTGTTTGTAAGCTCAACAAAGCTATTTATGGATTGAAGCAAGCACCTACACGGGCGTGGTACTCTTGCATTGATGAAAACTTCAAGCGAAGGAGAATGGTAAAGAGCAATGCTGATCCTAATCTTTACATTCTAAGGCAAGATTTAGACATAGTGTTCATTGTTTTGTACGTGGATGATTTGATTATTACAAGAAGTAATGAGAGCTTAATTGATGAAATCAAATCAGATCTTTCCAATGCTTTTGACATGAGCGATCTAGGATTGATGAACTATTTATTGTCTTGCATTGAAGTATGGCAACAGGAAGATGTTGTCTTTCTTACACAAAGCAAATATGCACGAGATTTGCTTTATAAGTTCAATATGTAGGATTGTAAGCCCTTGAGCACACCAATGGATGTCAACGCAAAGCTTATTGCATATGATGAAAATAAGAAAGTGGATGCTTATTTGTACAGACAGCTAGTGGGTAGTTTGATTTATTTGACACACACACACGACCTGATATTTCTTATGTTGTTGCTGTTGTAAGTCAATTTATGCAAAATCCTAGTCAAGCACACTAGAAGTCTGCTAAACACATTCTCAGGTATATTTGAGGGACATTGAATTTTGGTTTGAAGTATGATCAGCCTAAAGTGCTAATGTTGGTAGGTTATACAGATGCCGATTGGGCAGGTAATATTGATGACAGAAGGTCTACCAGTGGTCATACATTCAGTTATGGTACAGCTCCAGTTTCATGGAGCATCAAAAAGCAACCTACAATAACCTTATCTTCGACGAAAGCTGAATATCGTGCACTCAGCAATGCTACACAGAAAGCAGTATGGTTACGAAGATTGCTTGTTGATTTAGGTCAACCACAGGTGGATGCGACTAATATATTTTGCGACAACCAAAGTTGCATTCACCTTGCCAAAAATCCAGTTTTACATGCTCGAACTAAGCACATCGAAATACATTATCACTTTGTTCGAGAGAAAATTCTTGATGGAGCCATTGATCTTGTTTTCTGTAAATCTGAAGATCAAGTGTAGATATTTTTATTAAGTCATTAGGTAAATGTAAATTTGAAAATTTTTGCATTCTATTAGGAATAGAAGAGTGTAATTTTATCATTGAGGGAGAGTGTTAGAAATCAATGACAAACTTCATATGTTATTGATCACGATGTACTTTAATTGTTGCCAGCTTTAATTAGCTATAGGCTAGACTATTCGTCCTCTCTCTCTCTCTCTCTCTCTCTCTCTCTCTCTCTCTCTCTCTCTCTCTCAGGGTTTATTGTACTTTACATTCAGTTAGCTATTGTGATGGTGTGTGTTCTCCTTCCTCCTTGTGGTGATTGCTTATGGTAAATAATTGATATGGGCAAAATAGTCACAAAGTATCCATTACGGAAATGGTTAGGTGCATGTTGCATGAAAGAAATCTACCAAAGCTCCTATAGGTGGAAGCGATGACAACAACTGCATGTAACATGAACAAGTCTCCAACTAGGGCATCTTCACATGAAGCATCATCGTGCCCGTTCTTGACCTCGAGAACGGGAGAACAGGCTCCAGATGATGAACGTGCTTCAAGTGAGGCATTTCCGCAGCCCGCTCTCTCCAGTTGATCCATGGCAGGGTCAGCCAGGCCAAGCAATTCTGCAGATCCGGTTTGTGCTCTCCACTGTCATTCACAGGGCCCGGGCACCTCATGTTCAGAGGCCCTAGGGCATTGAATGGGACGACCCCCTACGAGCTCTGGTTTGGAAGAAAGCCAAGCGTGGACTATGTGAGGGTGTTTGGATGTGTGGGTTATGTACACATTCCTAAGGAAAAGTGCAAGAAACTGGATGCAAAAGGAATTAGATGCATTTTTGTAGGGTGTGCAGAAAGCTCCAAGGGGTATAAATTGTACAATCCACTCACCAAGGCTTCATCATAGCCAGGGATGTGATGTTTAACAAGAAAAGCAAAACATTGAACCAGTTGGAGGTTTTCATATGATCATCCATTTGTTGTCCACAATTGCTTATGTGATGTACTGTTCTTAACTCAATTCCACATATATTTCTGATTTAACAAAGTGAAACCGAAGGAGTTTTCTACACAGCATCGCCTAGTACGTACTTCACCATCTTCGTGGAAAGCTCCATCTTAGTTCATCAAGTGGCCGCCTAGTAGTAGACCTTTCTTGTTCTTTTACAATTATCTAAATTAGAACAGAGGAAACATCCTAGTCACTAACAGGTAGAACTCATCAGTTTAACAGAACCTTGAAAATAAGAACAAGAATTCTACCTTATCCATTTCAGGAAATGGAGGACTTCCAGTAACCATTTCCAGTACGGTGAATCCCAAACTCCAAATATCAGAAGTAAGCCAACAAGGTGCTTTTGGATCCTTGGCCTAAATGCACCAGAAAGGAATGATTAGAAGTAGGCAGAAAAGAACTGCAGACAGCGAGAAAATGGGATACCTGTAAGGCTTTCTGGGCGGATTACTAAAAGTAAAAGTTTGCGTGTCCTCTAGCCAATCACAGGCTGCACACATGCTAGTTTTTCTTTCCCAAGAAATATTAACCTCATGAATAGCTTATATATATAAATAACTGTCAGGAGCATCCCATGCACTGCTGAAACTAATTACCTCTGGAGCGAGCCAATGTGCACCTCCTTTTCGTGAATTTACTGGATTTAATTTTCTCAGCTGCAGTCAAGTTAGTGACATGTCATCAGAGATGAAGAAACCCAGCACCAATACTCGATCTTTCACCATCAAGATGAATACTGGTCCCTGATACTAGCTAGTTACACCATGTTTGGAAGAGGAACCTCACCTGTTTGGCTATGCCATAATCAGCCAGCTTTACTGTTCCATTTTCATGCATGAGTATATTGTCGCATTTCAAGTCTCTGCAAAACCAGTAACAGACTAAGTAGTACAAGTGGACAAACATATGTATTCACAGAGGAGCGTACAGGTAGCTAGCGTCCCCCCTCTAAAACAGAGAAACGAGCTATTTTTGTTTTAAAATTTTAATAGGACTACAAGCAAGTGCCCGAAGGCAACTACTGGACGAAGAAGAGGAAGAATGGAAGAAAGCATATACACCTGTGTGCAACATTCCTGTCATGTAGGTATTTCAGACCATTGAGAATCTGCCTTGTGAAGGACCGAATTTGTGAGTACTCAAAAGGAATTCCTTCATGCAATTCAGAAAGAGGGCCTTTTGTTATAAGCTCCAAGAAGATGTATATTTTGTTTTCATCCTGCGAAATATTATGCTTGAGCAATCATTAAAAAGTCTTCAAAGCTTTCCAGAAATTGCAACAAATCTGCACATTTTAAGTCCAATATATAGAAAATGACTTTTCGTCAATGACAAGAATGTGGATCAAATCACGGCTTCTTAAATTACTACAATAAGGCTTAAGCTTAATGAAACTTATGTGTTCTAAAACTAAGAGTCTAGAAAGTTATACGTATTATTCTGTTACACATAAGAATCCTGCAAAAGAGAATAGTTATCGGTTATATGGAAGTCAACAATTTTAACATTTTTTATGAAACCAGTTCTGGAGGAAAACAGCCAACTACATTCTCACATTATTCCAACCTTCCCTAACACTGCTGCTATTGCTTCGTTGCAAAATTAGAATCAAGCCATATAATAGCTAAAACGCTGTCAGGCAAGAAAACAGAGACTTGCTTAAGTTCTGCATGCTTCTTCAGAATACTGAGTCAAGTGCAAGGGAACACCTACACTTTCAGATCCCAAGTACTTTACAATGTTATTGTGCTCCAACTGACACAAATTACCAATTTCCTGTTCCAACAAATGCAAAAAGAGTTACCAAAAGTCCAATCACGTACTAATTTACCAAACAAAATATGCTTTTCTCTTAAATATATGATTTTCCTTCTTAACAAGATTTTTGGTGTAGTAATCCTTCCGAAGCAATACCTGCTCAAGTTGTAAAATATATCGATGCGAAGCTTTCTTTCGATCGGTAAGACAAATTTCTTTTACTGCAAAATGTGTCCCGGTACTGTGGTTGGACAAAATAAATATGATCGTTAGTATTGATTATATCACATTCACTACTAGAAGCTGACAACGATCTATATCATACTTGATGCAAAATGGTGCATCGCATTAAAAGCTTTTTGTGCCATGCAAGGAGCATACAGTTCGTTTTATATACGAATAAACTTCGTATCCATTCAAACCATAAAATGGAGTCAATCCACTTCTGTTGTCTTGAGTTCATCACCAGTGATCATGAGGATAGAAAGGGCTTGGTCTTGCACGCTTAATGCAAACATAAGGGAAAACTATGAAAATATTCGCAAGATGAAAAGATTTACTCTAAAAAGCAATAATTTCACGACAACACCTGCTGACTCCTTTGTAGACAGTTGCGAGAGAACCGCTTCCCAGGTGATCTTCTTTCCTCCAAAACTTCCATGGTCGCTTCTGATCATGAACTTCCGATTGTATTTCCTGCTTGGAATGCTTCTTACTTGATACGCCTGAAACAGTTGAAGCTGCATGTTTCTTCGACATTGTGCTCTCTTGCTTTGGAGGACTTTTTCCAGTTCCCACACTACATGTATCATGTTTTGCACCAGAAGGATGGTGACTTTTGTGGTAGCTATCAGCAGCCATTTTGTCACTTTGTTCGCTCTTTAGCGAATTTTGAGAATTGTCCTTGTCACCTGTTTGGTAGTACAGGACGGTATGACGATCATACGAAACTTCTTGCGCTGAAGCCCGATCTCCCATTTTCTTAGAATTCTCTGGACAAAAGGATTGCTGTGAACTCTTTGTTGACACTGTAGCTCTCCTGGAGGAAGGTGGTATTGGTGGCGGTGGTGGAGGTGGCAAGCAAGCGAAAGAACCACCGTCTCTTTCTGCTACCTGATCCTCCGCGACTTCTCCTGCTGGTTCTGGAAGAGTCACAGGAGTTTGAAATTCAGTATGGCGTAACGGAAGGCCCTCTTTTTCTGATGTTATCGATGAATCGGATGAGGAATGACTTGAAAGCGGGTTCGTCATTTTGCCAGATCTACCTTTCATGTGATGAGAACGTCTCTTCGCTGCAAATCGTGCACGAGCATCCTCAGATTTTTCATTCGCATGCTTTGGATGACTTTTCTTGCAATGAGAGCCCGGCTGTGGCATCTGGGAGTCATGAGAATTATCAGTTTTGTTCAGTATGAACTTAACGCTTTTCGAAGGAGATGCTTTTGGAGCCCCTCGCCGAGGCGGCCTCTTGAGACAGCTTCGAAGAGGAGGTTGTGGAGCGACTGTATAAGCCGTTGAACTTCTAGAAGAGCGCTCAAAATCTTTTCTGATATCCTGATTAATCTTGGAAAAGGGAGCACGCAAAAGTCTTAAATCGTCAGGAGAGGAAATAGGTAAGGGAACACAGTCTTGCGTCGTATGGATTGCTGTATTGTTTGATACATGGCGTGGCTTTGGAAGAACCTGCTGAGCATTCCACATAGTGGCTGGTATTCCAAGAAAGTTAGGGCTTGAAGCAAGGATATTGCAAAGGCGTTCAACCTCTTTCTCGACGTTGTCGCCTCCGGCCATGTCAAAGGAACAATTATCTTCGTCATGCGCTTCTGATCTGGCGATGAAATTACGTGACTGTCCACACTGAAACGGCTCATATGACACATTTTTTAAGGCCTTGGTTCGTTGCAGCTTATGTATTCCAGCCAAGGCATCCATCCGATCTGCACTGTAATTTAGTCTGCGTGGAAGATGTTCTCTAATTTTATCTCATTTGTGTATTTCGATAGCAGTATAGACTTAATCGACACGTTTTGCATCTATTTCTAGTGTTACACATCCAGCAGCGATACTAGTGATTTAACTTATGCTGTTTCCTTCTTTGTCTACTGTTTTTCCCAGCTACATGATGCAGAGAAGCGCCTTAATTGCAATCTTAAGATCGCCTCCGTCAAATGCCTTCTAGAAGTCAGCTTTGATCAATTACGACCTGCCGGTCCCTGAAATACATTGATGAAAATGGCGCTTTTCTCTTCTCAAATCAAGTCTGACAAATCTTGTTCTGTTAGCTTTTCCTTGAATTATTATGCTTAAACAAAGAATGCATCCTGCATTAAACTATCTGAGGCCTAAGGTAACCGTATTCATACATTCGAATCTCTTATCATGGAGCATCAACTGACTTTTTCTGTTGAGAGCTTCGGGGACTCTATTCATTGCACCTGTGTTGCTGCAAAGTCTTCCTCTCATTAAATCTCTACTTGCAACATCGATGTTCCACATTTTCATTATTTCTTCCCTTTCATATCTTTCACTTACCTTCCACTGCATAAAATAGCTTCGCTAGTTGCGGTTTTTCCATGTTAGCATGTACCTGACGCTTATCGCAAGGTGAAGCTGCCTACAGAAACTAACCATATCAGAATCATCAATTGCACCTCGAGTTCTTGTGCCTCCTGCAAAATTCTAGCAGCATAATATCTCACCGAACATGTCACCAGCTGAAATATTGCCGATCTTCATCACCTCACGCTCCAAAATCCCTCGCAATTCGCTCTAATTTTATCCAACCAGCAGCTAAAGAATCTTCACAATATTGCACCTGCAAACTTCGTCCAAATCGGCGACAATTCGCTCGCAGCTTCACAAATTACATCTAAACGTTTGGTGGCAGGAATCGAAAATATATATTGCATGCCATGCCATCATCTACAAAACTATCGACAAAACCGAAAAACAATGCCACAAAACACAATTTACGATCCATTCATTACGATCCACGTCGTTCAATATTATAGAACATGGATGAAGCCAGCAGCAACATTGTTCTTCAAGTACAGCAGCAACAACAGCGACAGCGACAACTACACCTAACACAACCAAAATCGAACCATAACAAAAAAATCATTCGAAATGTCGACAAATAGCCGAAGCTGTTCATATAATAACACAAAAAATAATACAGAAACAAAAAATGCAGATAACACAATAATGATAACAAAAAAGGAAGGTATTATTATAATTTAAGTAGAATTGGTGATGTAATTCGTGAGGTCGTGGCCAGCTAATATCACCACATTGTTTCAATCTTTGGAACCCTAATATTCTATAATATATATAATCCTACATAATATATAATATATTTATTCTATAATATATATGATCCTATATATATAGTATATTTATATATATGATTCTATATATATAATATATTTATTCTATTATTATTATTATTATTATTATTTATAGTAGTAGTATTAGTAGTGGTGGTTTAAAATAAGGTTTGGGTTTAAAATATGGTTTGGGTTTGTAATTTGATCTAGAAATTAGTAGCTATCCACCCATGACCACCATAACTTTTGTACTCGTTGCCAAATAAGTGAGGCCCGTAAGTACAAATAAATGAGGCGCATAAGTATGGATATGTACCATCATATTCACACACAAGTACGGATATGTACCAACCGCCATATGTATAAAACTTACCATATTTAGTTTAGAGAGAGAGTGTGTGTGTGTGTGTGTTTGTGTGTCTCGAGACCCAACCCTGGTGAAACTTCTTTTTAAAGTTATCCTAAAAAGTATTATAATTTTTAGAGCTTCTCGATTTTTGACTGATTATCAATACACGTAGAAGGTTATATATTGTTATATAAAACATTGTCAAATTTTTTTACAATTTTTGGTTTTTGATAATGATGATGATTCCATTCCGATACTTTGACTATTTTTGCGAGCATTGGAGAGACTTTCTTAATTTGAAAATGTTCAACAACAAAACAGATTGAGAGCCCTCCAAGTAACATGTTGCAACGTGGGAGAGGGAGACGGATCTCTCTTTTCTCTCGAATGTCATCGATGAGGCTTTGTTCTTTCATTCATCCTTCAAAGTGTGCATTCTCCCTTCAGTTGCCCTCTCAGAGAGTAAAAGACTTGTTTAAAAGATTCCCTCATGTTCTTGAACAAGATTATATCCTGCAAAGGTTGCCCTTGCCAAGGAAATTATGTGTTGAGGCTGCGCTTGGCGAGTTCCATTAAAATGTTGTTTCTCATATTATTAACATTGAAATGGACCTCACATTGCATCCTATATTACAAAATTTAATATTTGATCTCACCCATTATTTTTGCATGTTATGAAAACTGAAGTCTTCAAAAAAGTTTCACATGAACATTGTGCTCATGAAAAGGAGTTAAAAATGTTTAAAAGACATTATGGGGGGGGGGGAGGTCACCCTCTGAGGTCGTTCCCCCAGGGAAGGGCCTCCGGCCGAGGGTGGTAGCCCGAGGCAGAAGACGCTTCCCACAGCGGAACGGCCAAGGTGGACCTTCTTCGACATGAAAACTTTTTTTTAAAACCTTTTGTTTACCATAAAAAATGTTTTTACATGCATCTTCCACGCGGAAAGTCATTCATGTAAAAAATAATAATTTTTTTTGAATGCATCGTCCGCATCCCAGAAGTGCATGTAATAAATTTTAAAAAAAGGAGAAGGGAGGCACACAAATTTAGTTAGAATAAAAGTAGAACTACTATGTTGTGGATCCGATTAGTGGATCAAGATCAATTAGCCTCGCCACAAGGCCAGTTGATGGAACACTCGTCCCGCCAACGGCAACCTGGGCCATGCATGGGTTGCCAAAAAGAAAGCTACATGTACAATGTATTTTGATTTTCAGAAATACAGTTGCTATGTGAGCTTGGAGTGGGAGAGTGCTTTATGTGTGGGTGTCATTGTGTTTTATGATCTGTGATCTTGTTTTAAGTCAATTTTAACTTGGTATCAGAGCTGGACAAGGATTATACACACAATCAAAAGTAGTCGTTAAAGAGAGCTTCAAGAAAACGGTTTTTCTGGAGTTTACGACGGCCAGACAATGGAATATTGAAGCATTTGTGTCATACAAAGGCTTGCCAAGCTCAGTACAGGGATCCTTAGCCTGTGCATAGCAACAGACAATGTCAAAAACGGGCAAAATTTGAGAAATTTGCAGTTAGTCTATGGAAAAGACTGGGCGAGGATTACAAGTCTTTTACAATATCGGCAATAATTTCACCGTTCACGGACCATTTTGGATGTCGTAAGAACAAGGATGTAGCCGTTCTAGCCCACTCAACAGCCATGAAAAAAGTTTGAACTTTCTATCAAAAAATTGCCGACTGCTAGAGAACCAAGTGGTTTTTTTACGGAAAAACTAAAAAAAATCTCTTTCTCAAGGGTCTTATCTCGTCATTTCTCCATGGATTTTGGCAATTGAAAGCTCTACAGACTTATAATTGGTAGGGCACCCATGGTCTAGGCCTCGGACTGCTTTGAAAGAGCTCAAAAATTGAGAGAGATCAAGCCATAGAAGGACTTGGAGGGACAGAGCTTGTGCTTCTACATGAAGAAGATTAAGTAATGTAAAAGAGTATTTAGTTGCTCTAACTTCAATGTCCAAACTCACTCCTAACCACAAGATTGGAGCCCACTTTCACCAATGATCATAATTTAATGTTGAATGGTGGGCTAGATGAGCCTTCTATGGATTCAATGGCCAAGATTAATTTGAAGGGACCATAAGTGCCTTGAAGAGCAAAACAGCCTTCAATTTCATTAAAAAATTTGAATTTGAGGGACCCAAGGCCCAAAATTGTTTGAAGAGTGAAGTTCCTTAGTATGAAAAAGCAGTTCATTTTATAAAAAGGCCCTTATTTGCACCTCATTTAATTGTTTTGGACCAGATGAAGGGTTACGAACTCCAAACGAAGGGCACTCAGACTATACCTACAAGTACGATATGTGAAAAATTCAACTAGTTTCGTTGATCTATTTTGGCAATTTTGAGGCCAACATGGAATTTAGAGATAGATTTATATTTTTTTATGAAGGCCTAAATAGCGTTTGTACTATTTTTGGCAGGTAGATAAATGGGTGAGGTTGGATTTGGACCCATTTTAATTGGCTAGAATTTCTAGGTTTTTTGATGAAGTACCAAGAAATTACCATTTAGGATCAGTTTAGGAAAATTGGCCAAATGACATTTGAACGGCTATAAATAACAGTACCAACGTGAAAAATGTATCTTTGTATGTGTGTATTTCTCACGATATCTTGATTTCTAGTGGGTAGAATGTCATTTTTGTTGTTGATTTTGCATCCACACGTGTGAAGGATAGTAGGTTGTTGTTGTTGTCTGAGATAGGGATAGTACCTTACTGTATTTAAGTGCTTATGATCACATCTTAGTGATTTATGCAATTCTAGCATGTGTAAACTGATTATTTATGTCTTGTAGCTGAATCTAGATATGCATCCAAAGTTGGTCAAGATCTTAGAGATCCATCAAGTATGTTTTGGATTTGTTTTTTTTCACATGATATCAAATCGGTTTTAGGCCAAATTTGGAGTATTTTCCAAATCTAGTGGATTTGAGGGCACCATAAATTCTGTGGATCTGGAGGTGTTTCTAGCTCAAATCTTGCATTTTCAAGTATAGAAAGTGGATCTTTGTGACCCTAGCATCATTTTAGGTCAAATCACTTGGAGTAGGCAGATTTTTGAAACCACTTACTGGAATGTGGAGACAAAAATTCTTCATGGTAGTTACATTCTACAATATGATGTATCAAGATTCTAGCTTTTGCATATAGTTTTTGGTTGATTCAATATTTGCACTTTTGGAAGAACCCTAAATTTGATAGGATCTCTTGATTTTAAGTTGCTGGACTTTTTCAAGAGCGTGTTTCAATCTTAGGTGTTAGCAAAAGTTCATCATATTGTGTTTAAATATATTTTGATCAAGACATGAACATTCTATGTGCTAGGATTTGCTAGAAGAGAGAAAATGAGAGGCTAGATTTTTTCCATATCTTTGTGATTTCTTCTTGAGTTTCATTTGTTGATTCTCAAGAGAGTGCTAAGTGCATTGGAACATGGTAAAAGAGAAAATCGGATCATTGCAACATGGCAACCTCAAGTGGCTTTATGTTGGAAGGCAATGATAGGCTTACCTCAACAAATTATTCTACTTGGAAGGTGAGGATGGAATCTTTGCTTGAGATGAATGATTTGATGGATATTGTTGTAGGTGTGGAGGAGAGACCTTTGGCACCTCAAGAACAACTGAGGTATGACAAGAGGGCAAAGAAAGCTCAATCAAGATGAATGTGACTAATGAACTTCTCAAAGAAGTTGGTAAGTGCACAATATCTAGTGAAGCTTGGAAAACCTTTGAGATGGTTTATGAGTCCCTACATCTAGGGTTCTAATCCTAAGGAGGCAAATTTTTCAAAGTCTTCAAAATAAGGATGAAGGTGCTCATGCTTTTGTTTTGAGAGTTAAAGCTTTGAGTGATGAACTAGCATGCATTAGTGAAAGCATTAAGGATGTGGAGCTTGTTCAAGTTGTTCTTAATGGCTTGTTAGATAATCAAGCTAATTTGGTGTAAAGTTTTGCTATTCAAAAGACATTGCCAAGTATGGAGGACTTGCAAGAGGTCTTGTTGGTTGAAGAGTTTACACTCCAAGCAAGAGGAGGATCATCTTCTACATCTCAAGTTGGAGAGTAAGAAGCTATGTTCTCAAAAGGCAAGTTCAAGGGCAAAGGCAAAAGCAAATGGTCAAAAGGACAAGATCAAGGTGAGCCTTCTACTTTTGTTGGCAAGAAGAAAGATAGATCCAAGCTAAAATATTTCTTTTGTGGAGTCAAAGGACATTTTGCAAGTGATTTATTCAAGAAGAAGAAGGATCAAGGTGAGAAGCAAACAAATCTAACTCTTGATGACTAACTCTTGATGAAGATGGTGTTGATGAACAAAATTCAAACGAAGCTTTTGTTATGTCATCTTGCTTGTTGGCTAATGATGGAGATATTGATCCTTGGTGGATTGATAGTGGAGCTATATCACATATGACATATCATGAGGAGTATTATTCATCATTGATGGCATTTGAAGGTGACAAGAAGGTGATCTACACGACCAATGATGATGAGTGTGCAATCAAAGGGATTGGCACAATTCCTATTTCCCTTTCTACTAATAGGAATGTGAATTTGAAGGTCGATGTTTTGTTCATTCCGTCTATCACTAAGAACCTTATTAGTGTGAGTCAAATGCTTGACAAGGGATTCAAAGTGGAGTTTGATGGTGATGCTTGTTGGGGAAGGAGGATGAATTGATTGCAAAAGGGAAGAGGCAAGGTAAGTTGTTCAAACTTGATGTTTGTGTTGTTGCTAACCAAGTTGGATGTATGTCAAAGGAGAAAATGTTAATGCAAGAGGTATGGCACAAGAGATTGGGGCATCTCAACTACAAGTCATTGGAGGTGATGGCAAAGAGGCAAGTTGTTTTTTGTCTTCCCAATTTTTATCAAGCATGAATCATGTTTGTGAGCAATGTGCTTTATCAAAGTCACATAGGTTACCTTACAAAGGATCTACATCTAGGTCAAGTAAGCCTTTTCAACTTGTGCATTCGGATATTCATGGTGTTACTACAATTAGCAATGGAGGTGCTAAGATGTATGTGACTTTAATTGATGATTCTATTAGATTTTGTTGGGTGTATCTACTAAAGAGCAAAGATGAAAGGTTTTATGTCTTTTTCAAGTTCAAGATTGTAAGGGAGGTCCAAATTTCTACAAAGATCAAGTGCTTGAGGGGTGACAATGGTGGTGAGTACATTTCTACCAAGTTCAAAGCATTTTGTGATGCAAATGGGATCAAGAGGGAGTACACAAGCCCAAGGACACCACAACAAAATGGAGTGGCCGAGAGGAAGAATAGAACTTTACGTGAAGGATCCAAAGTCGTGAGGTTAGGTGCAAATCTTCCTAAATCCTTTTGGGATCAAGCTTTGTTGTGTGCTAATTTTCTATGCAATAGATGGCCGAGTGTAATATTGGATGGAAAAACCTCTTTTTTGAGGTCTTGTTTGGTAGAAGGTCGAGTGTCAAGTTTTTCAAAACTTTTGAATGCATTTGCTATATCAAATTACTCTTGATGAAAGGAAAAAGGAGGATCCATCTTCAAAGAAATGTATATTTGTTGGTTATAGTGAGGTGAGCAAGGCTTACAAAGTTTATATTCCTTCAACTAAGAAAGTGAAGAGATGTCATTTTTTACAAGGGAAAATTCTCAAAAGTTTTTCAAATGGTGGTGTGGATGTTAGATCTAACATTCTTGATGTTGATGACATTGATGTTACTTTGGATGTTGATGTTGAAGATTCTACTTCAAATCAAAAGCCAAAGAGGACATCAAGGCAAAGGCAATAACCTTTGAGAGTCACTTATAATGAAAAATGTAAGCAAGTTGTGTTGGACTAATCTCCTTCCTACTAATCGACTGATTGGTTTTTAATCTTCATCCAACTGTTTAACCAGTTCTACGGATTCTCCCGTGTATTACACAGTCTGCAACATTACAAATGTCTTTACACAGTCTGCAAAAATACACGGAGTTTGACAACAGTGTCGGGAATTTTCTCTCACTACAAAACCCGACACTGTCGCCTTTTTGCTACAGTCAATTTTCTCTTAAAACGACACTGTCAAAAATTGCAAGTAAAAATACAGTGTCAAATTTTTTGCATTTTTCGCCTGTCAGGAATTTCGAGTAAAAATGCAGAGTCACATTTTTCGCATTTTTCACCTGTCGGGAATTCCGAGTAAAAATGCAGTGTCGCATTCAAAGTGCCTCAAATGTTAAGGAAATGACTTTGGCGAAGTGTGGGGCTACCCAATATTCAAGATATGAGATTTTGCGACACTCTCGCATTTTTCACAAAAGTCGCATTTTTCGCTTTCTCCCTTATGAAATCTACGTTCATTTCTGCAGAGTGACAGTCACGTTCATTTATGCAGACAGACTGTTTATGGCCAAATGTCACCGCTTATCAACAAGCAACTTCTGAGAATAACTGGATGAATGCCAGTAGACTCCAACCAACTGGCAGCTGTATTTGACAACCTAATTACTTAGTATAAATAGTTGTTCATATTTCAACAACTTTTTTTCTCATATCAAGTATTGAATAGTTAGCCCTCTCTCAAGCCTGCGAGCTTGAACACTCTTGAGCATTCTAGCTCAGTTCTTTAGAGTTGATTAGATATTGATATTGCGCTTACTGCTTAGTAGTTGCGCTTAATTCAGATTTATATGTTAGTTGTTCATAAATAGCTTAGAGTATGCGACTTTGATCCGCAAACTTGTTGTATTCATTTACTTCTATTTCGTTTCATACTGAATCAATACTATCTTTTATTGCGTTCAGCTTTGTCTCAAAATGTATGCATTTCTGTAATCAGTTAGTGTATATGTTTCGAGTCACTTGTAAATTCTCGAATCTTTGTAAAATTTTGATACTGTCAGAATTCTGACCCGCGTCGCGACGTTGACAGTCCACCTACTCTTGTACATGCATTCACTGTAAAATGACAGCTACCTATTGTAGGATGGATGTAGTTAATCAAGTAGATTAATGTCAGTTTTCAATGTACTGATCATCTGACTTTTAATCATCAAGGAAGATCTGCATTGGAGTCAACGCACTGATCAAGGTATCATCCTACAAGCGTTTTTGTTGCAAATGATTAAGTTCAATTTTTCGAGTTTGGTAGTTAATCATCAACAAGTTATCAGCTGAAGCTTGTTCTTGTGCCTTCTGTCTTGCGCCCAGCTTCAAGCAATTTGTACTCAGTTTGATTATTATCAGAGTGCAATTTTTGTCCACTGTTATTGTTCTGTTGCGCATTGTAATATTCGATCCATCTTGAACGCTAGCTAGTAACTGCTGCACTTCCGATTTACGCACCACCTGTTCACCACTTCCGTTGCAAAATATTGATTTTCTCTTATTTCCTATAGATATGTCTCACAAGACATGGATCTATTATTTAAAGAAAAAATCAGATGCTTTTGCCACCTCAAGAGCTTCAATAAAATGATCAAAAACCAAACAGATTGGAAGATCAAGCTCCTAAGATCTGATAGTGGAGGTGAGTACAAGTTCAATGAGTTTGAAGCCTTTTTTAACCAATGTGGAATCAAAAGATAGTTCACACAAGCTCACACTCTCGAAATCAATGATGTAGCCAAGCGCAAGAATCATACGATCGTGGAGAGTGCTAGATCTATGCTTGTCGAGATGAAACTACCAAAGGGCTTTTGGTCAAAAGCATGCAGCAATACCGTGGTTTATCTCTAGGATAGGAGTTCTACCATTGCTAGACCAAATATAACCCTTGAAAAGGCGTTCATGAAGAAGAAGTCAAAGGCGAATCACTTGCGAATCTTTAGATGTAAAACCTTTGTACACATTCCTAAAGAAGAGAGGGGTAAGCTATACGAAATCGAAAAATGACATGTTGTGCCTTCTTGACTACAAGTATAGACGACTTCCTAGATAACACATCAATACATTATTGTCCTTGCTAGGAATACGTTGGATTTTGAGGATAAAGTTTTAGAGTGGATGCACAAAGATCAAGACTAGATTGAGATTCAAGATCAATCTTCAATTCAATGGCAAAAACACACTACTACATGCATTTACTCACTTCCAAAGAACATACACACGTGTGGGAAGTGTTCAAAAAATGAACTAAGTAAAAATAAGCTGCTCTTCTTGGGTAGAGAGAGAAAATTATTAATAGCTCTCGGGTAGAGAGAGAAAGCCACAAAAAACTTAGATCCAAAATCTCACTTGATCACCAAATCAATTGGCATAGAATGGAAGTACAATTATACTAGTAGCTCCACGAGCTAATCCACACTCAAACATGATTGGACCTCATATTTACAACCTCCTAATCCTATTGGACCATTGATCCATCCATCTCTCCATTCTATTGGACCATTCTCAAGCATATCTCAAATCCTATTGGACCAATGGTACTTCCACCTCTTAGTTCTATTGGACCTCTTGAACTTTGACTTGTCACACATCACTAACTAAAGATACTTGTCAAGAACCTATTTAGCTTGAGTTCTCCACTTGTGTTTTTGGCCTAATAATGACAAAACAAGTGTACTTCACTAATTGACCTCTAAAGCCAAAAATGGCTCAATCTACCAATGACACCTAGAAGCTTGACTATCAAACTTTGAGACCCCTATAGCAAACATTTTTAATTTATTTTACAATTCTCCACACGTGGCAACATCCTCCACACATGTGAGATTCACTCACGCCTTCTAACATATGAATACCAAGCTAGATTTCCTCCTCAAAAAATAGCTTGGAAAGGTACTAGATCACTTGAGAAGTTTGTAAAGCTTTTTGAGTGGATCCTTCGGTATGCATAAGAAGTGAAAATCAGCCAAGGGATCCTTCATAGCAGCACCCTCACCATATCCATGATAAGATTTCCTTGGTAGAAATCATTTGCCAAAAACTTTGAAGATCATTCCACCAATATGCCACTATGTCCATGTGCTTCCTCCATGCTTGATGATGGCCTTTGATTTGAAAGCTCCACTTGCATGATGGTTGCACCATAAAGAGAGAAATTCGAGGCTTCCAAGCCTCATAAAGATCATAAAGATCAAGATCATAAGATGTGAAAAAATGATGATCATCAAGATTATGCTTTCTAGCTTGACTAGTCCACATAAAATGAACTATTTTCATGATGGATCTAATCTTGATATCAAATACTATCTTGATCTTTTTTAGGCTAGTTACTCTCTCAAGGATGTAAGTATCCACTTTGGATGCTTCACTTAATCTCAAGAGGAGTTCACAATTTGCCTCAAAACATGTGAAAACATGATTTTCAAACACCTGAGTAACAAGCTCAATCTTGTTCTTAGTAGAACCAGGAGCATGCTTTTGGTAATACAATATCTTGCTTTCAAAATGTATTGGAAACATATCTAAGTCAATAATGACAAGAAACATGTCCATACCATAAGCATCATACAAAACTAGTATAGACTTTCTTGAACTTTGAGATCCAAAAAATTCAATAAAGCAAGATTGCATATCAAGTAAAGGAAGAGAAGCATATATGAATGTCTTGTAGTAGATACTACATGAAAGATGCCCCTCTTTTCCATGTAAGGTGATCCATAGAGACTCATCCATGCATCTTGAAGATCCTCTGAAATCGTAGGAAGAGGAGACTCCTCCTCACACATCGGCCCCATCACAACTTGAATGCCGTCAAAATAAATGACTTGTGATGCTTCTTGAGAAGCCTTGATCTCGGCCACTTCCAAGATTGAATCTTCATCCAATATGACATCTCTATTCACAACCACTTTTGAAATAGAGAGTGTAAAGACTCCCTCCTTGATGGATGAGTATCCAATCATGATCCATGAGCTTGGATCATCCTTCCTCCTTGTTTCCAAGGGAATATGTGCAAAGCAAGCACTACCAAGTTCACTAAGGTGATCAACCTTAGGCTTCATCTTGAATAAAACTTCATAGGGTGCTATTCCTTCAAGAGCTTCAATACTCCTCAAAGCTTTGATCTTCAATGAGAATTGCTTCTCAACATATGCTTCGAATAATAGGGAATAATCATACACCATAAAACTTGAAGAGAGAAGATATGTGCATCTTGTGTGATCATCCTCCTTTGAAAGATTGGACATATAAGAAACATCAAGAGAGTTTGCAATCTCACTTGGATCCAATTTGTAGATGCCTTCAAATCTTGATCCATATGCAAGGATCTCATCATCCTTCTTGATCACACAATTGTCAATATGGAAATTGACATCAAAGCCACTATCAAGAAGTTGGCCAACACTTAAGATATTCTTTATAAGCTTTGGGACAAAAAAGAAAATTGTTGAGAAAGAGTTCTTTAGAAGATGCAAGCTTCAAGGGAATAATCCCTACTCCTTCAATATTGCACTCATGCTCACTTGCAATGTATATGGTCTTCTTGACTCTTTCATAAGACATCGTAGATGAAAAAGAGTGCTTGGAGCCACACATATGTGAAGATGCTCCACTATCAATATACCATGAGTCATCCTTGTTGAAGGTGGAAGAGGAGAAGCTTGATGCCATAAGAGAGCCTTCTCCATCACTTGCAATATAGTCTTTCTTCTCATTAGAGATGTTGGCTTGCGTGAGTTGATTCTTCTTCTTGAAGCAATTGGTGGCATAATGGCCTTTTTGCCACAATAAAAGCACTGAATCTTCTTCTTCTTTGAAGTAAAATCTTGAGAGGAATCATCATCCTCTTCATCTTGGTCTTTGGCTTTGTCATTAGAGAAGTGTTGGTGCTGCTTCTTACTCCTCTCTTTGTGCTTGGCAAATAGAACTTTGCTATCATTATTATGATTGAGTGATAGCTTGTCCATCCTCAAGAGTTTGTACTCTTGTCTTGATTCTTCACAACTAAGCGCACTTTGAAGGGCTTCCAAACTTGGTAGCTCCTCCTTATTGGCATAGGATTGGACAAGGTTGTCATATTCATCTCTCAAGCCATTGAGAATGACTTGGACTAGCTCACTTTGATTGATTGAATCACCAATGCATGCAAGCTCCCTATGAATATCCTTGACTCTCAAAACATAATTAGACGCACTGTCATCAGTCTTTTGACTATTTTGAAAGATTTGATTTCTAAGAGTGATGAGCCTAAAGGTGTTCTTAGCCTCATAGATTCACTATCCCAAGCTTGCTTGGTTGTAGTACAATCACCAATCTCTCTCAAAATCTCATTAGAGACATTCATCATGATAAAGTGGAGAGCCATCCTAGCTTTCTTCTTGTATTTTTGTACTTCTTGAAGGACTTGAGGCTCCTTCTCAATCCCAAATACAATGTCCATCACATCTTGGAATATCAAGATTGACTCCATTTTAACCTTCCAAATAGAATAGTTGGAGGTAGATAGTCTTTCACTAGATTCCAATAGGTAGGAACCCATAGAAGCCATGAAATAGTGAAGACTCCTTATAATGAGACACTAAAATGTTGCTTCTCTCTCACTATAGGATCCAGAAAAGGTATGCTTACCAACTCCTATGCAAGATCTTGCAACAACTGTGAGATGGATCTCACTAGCTCTCTACCAAACAAGATCAGAATCACTTCAAATGATTAAGTATGGGCAAAGTTAGGATCAAACACACTTAGCACGTGTGAAATATACTAAGAAACCAAATTTGACTCAAATACAATGATATTGTATGAAACAAAATGGTTAAGGTCTCAAAACAGTGCCTAGATCTCAAATAGGTAGTATTGGCAAGCATATAACTGTTATTTAGGATCAAACAACCAAATGGAGTGAAACTGATTGCATCATAAACTAGACAATTCTAGCTTTCAAACAAGCCTAAATGCATAGAATTTGGATCAAACATGAGAGAGAACTTCAAGACTGAATTTGCATGTTCCTCACACGTGCCTGTACATCAGATTCCATGTTTAATCAATGTACTATTGATCTCCTTTGATCCAAAAAACTGCAAGTTAGCTAGGAGGATGGATCTTGACAATTTCTAGCTCAATATTGGTGGAAAACTTTCATACTAATGAATGGAAATGCATGGTAAACTTAGGTAGGCTTTGATACCATGTGAATTTCACACGTGTGGAGTGTTCACCACATGTGATTGTGATCTCCTAAGGTGTGTGGATGCACAAAGATCAAGACTAGATTGAGATTCAAGATCAATCTTCAATTCAATGGCAATAACACACTACTACATGCATTTACTCACTTACAAAGCTCATACACATGTGTGGGAAGTGTTCAAAAAATAAACTAAGTAAAAATAAGCTACTCTTCCCGGGTAGAGAGAGAAAACTACCAATAGCTCTCAAGTAGAGAGAGAAAGCCACAAAAAAACTTAGATCCAAAATCTCACTTGATCACCAAATCAATTGGCATAGAGTGAGTAGTACAATGATACTAGTAGCTCCACGAGCTAATCCACACTCAAACATGATTGGACCTCATATTTACAACCTCCTAATCCTATTGGACCATTGATCCATCCATCTCTCCATTATCGGACCATTCTCAAGCATATCTCAAATCCTATTGGACCAATGGTACTTCCACCTCTTAATTCTATTGGACCTCTTGAACTTTGACTTGTCACACATCAAACTAACTAAAGACACTTGTCAAGAACCTATTTAGCTTGGGTTTTTCACTTGTGCTTTTGGCCTTATAATGACAAAACAAGTGTACTTCACTAATTGACCTCTAAAGTCGAAAATGGCTCAATCTATTGATGACACCTAGAAGCTTGACTGTGAAACTTTATGAGACCCCTATAACAAACATTTTTAATTTATTTTACAAGTCTCCACACGTGGGAACATCCTCCACACATGTGAGATTCACTCACAAACTTCTAACATAAGAATACCAAGCTAGATATTTGCCAATTTCTCACACATCCTAACTACAAAATCAATACAACAAGCATCTACTATTGCCAAAAATGACTTATTGGTATCAAAAAAAATGAGAATGGGTCCTTCATCATTGCCAATCTCTTTTTTCTAATACAACTTGGCTTTTTTTTTAGTCTTCAAAAAAGCAAAATGCCTTTTTAAGTAAGTTCATAAAGTGGTGCAACTATTAGGAAAAATATGCAATGCAAAACACCAATAATATAAACATGTCCTTGGGAGTGACCTAATGTCATGTGTGTGCTTGAAGAGGTAATAGAAAGAATGAGATAGTTTTGGTATGAATTTTTTTTCAAAATAATAATAATTGATTGATTGAGTAGTCCTTTTGGTTTTTAGGTCATCACTTAGGTCACACATTTTTAATTGATGCTTATCATTGATTACTTCTTATGTGATCAACTTGCTAGATCTTATGATTTTGATGCCTATTCCCAAGAAATAAGAGTTTAAGTCACAGTAAGTAAAACTAAAGTGGTCTAGTAGTATGCAACCACAATTAAGATTGTGTGTGCAATCGTCTATGCATTGGGATAGTTGTTTCATTGTTAGACATCTCTGATGACCTCTGTTCTTCAACTACTCTTTGGTACAATAGTATAATGACTACAATTGTAACATTTGCTATACAAAATTACAACATTATTGTATTGCTAAATATCAAATGTATGAAAAAATCGTTAATAAAAGATTGATGGAGAAGAGTGGTAACACTAACTCCTTTCCTTTGATGAGTAAGTCATATTTATTGCCAATATAAATCATGTATGATAACATCTCATTTTCAACTATTTATTTGTTCAATAATAGTGAAATTGATACAATTGCTCTTGAACATTTTCATAAATTTGATGTAGTAGTGTTTGAGCATCGTAGCTTATTAATCACAAGTTAATTTTAGATGAGTTCAACAAAAAAATTATTGCCTCCTCACTAGTATACAACTTTGGAAACGAACGTGTCTTTTTAGTTGTTTTAGTACTACTAGAAGTTTTAGTATGTGGAACAATTTTCACTATAAAATTCCTATCAACAAAGAGATGCTACATCATTTATTTGATTTCATTACAAACTAAAATGAGGATTGCCTTTTTGAAGGGCATGTTTATAATCTCAAGAGATGTAGTGAGAAGAATTATCGGTTATCGTCTTTTACATGTCAAACAAGTAATGTTGGGGCGAGGCATAGAGTGAGTCAAAGAGAGAAATATTGATGGATCCATTGACAGTTCTAATAATGTCTTTGAGAAATTAGAATCTTTCTAGTCGAGATCTAATTGATTAATGACGAATGGATCTAAACTTATACATGAAAATTGATTTTTTGAAAAACCAAGCAAGTGGTTAAGAATTGAGAATTCTTTAAAAAGGGCTCATCTTTCTTGAAAAAACATGAAAGAAAAAGAGATGATGAAAATATAATTCACAAATCATCGATATATTTGAGTGAGCGCTCAACTTCAATTTATGCATAAGAGAAGAAAAACCATTCATATTGAAGATGAATGTACGATGAGAAGAAAGGTGGATGGTATGATGCATTTATTCTTGTTATCAAATAAGGAGATGTGACTATCTTTTATTAAGATGCACAATTGACTTAAAAGTTGAATCTACAAGTATATAATTTTTATTCTTGAAAAACTCAACATGAAAATAGTAGCATGAGGAATATGATAGTATATGGAAAAGCTTTGATGAATTAGTCTCATTAGGAGACATGGAACAAGTAACTTGTAGGTACAATAGCAAAAAATTACAAGAGTTTTTGGGAGAGAGTAAAAAGAGTTCACATAGTTCCTCTTAACAAGACCTAACCCTTTGAAACCTTTTATTGTATAGCATAATAGGTAAAAACAAAGCTGTATAAAGTCTTACCGTACAAGCTACCATAAATCGAAACAAGTTTTAGGATCCTCAACTGTTACCTGCCACCAGAGCACTTCTTAAACAGCAAGTATTTTGTTGGAACCGTCTTCTTTGAAAGAAGAGTCATAAATTCTACTTTTGAATCAAACTACCTTTTATCCCATTAGTAGTATACTTCTTGTATACATGCATCTCAATCTCCCATCTTTCAAGTACTCTATTCCTTATAAAAGACATTAAGCGTAGATTCCCTTACAATAAACTCCTTCGTCACATAAAGTAATAAACTGTCTCAAAGAGAGCATGCCTTACGGGGTTATTGAGCATACTTCAATCCTGTTTTTTCATTGTTTCTTACAATTATCATTTTTACAGTAGGGCAGCCATCTTCCCTATCGCAAGTGCACCATCATTACACTCTTATTGAACATAAAGTGTACAATGAGACGGATTTCTAGCAAATCCATCAGCAATGAGCTATAAAATAGAAAACGTATGTATTATGGTTTAAAATGCGTTAGACCAACAACGATTCATCAATAGTTCATGAAAGAGCTTCCTCATTAAATCACATTTAGTGCTGGCCCACCAGCGACCAACAAAGGTTTTATAGTTTTGTGCAAGAAGCATATCTTATAATTAGCCAATCATTCAACCTTGCAAAGGCAAGTAAATCTGTTCATCATGAAGCAAAAACCGGAGAAAACAGCAGTAGTTTGCTATCAAATAATCACAAAAATACTTGTATCTGTTGTAAGAGCAATGGCAAGAGTGTGTTATCCTTCCATAAGCACTACTACATCCCCGCCACATCAAAACGTAGTTGTAGCCAGTCGCAGTAGGGAGACCAAAGGGAGGAGAAAGCAAGAGACTTCAGGAAGAAGGATGGAACAAAGGTGTTCCAATCCCCTTATAGTTTACTGAGGTACTCTTAGAGCACTAAGCTAGCAACATTCCACACCGTTAGATTACAACCCTGGACAAGTGTATCATCACCACCGTGTAAAGTAAACTTGTTAAGCAAGTCTTCACAAATTTCGAACAAGCCCCTTAGAACGCGCAAGGTAGAAGAGGTTTAAAATAACAAGGTGAAGCAAAAGCCAACATGGTTTCTTAAGGATCCTATAGTTTATTGCTTACGGAAGTATACTATGGATAAATATGCATGCAGTAGAGTCAGAGAGAGAGAGAGAGAGAGAGAGAGAGAGAGAGAGAGAGAGAGAGAGAGAGAGATATTATTAAATATTCCATTAAACTACCACTAAAGAATTTGTAGATACTACTAATTCCATTAATTTTTTATTCTATTGATTTGCATGATTTAAAGCATCCTTACTAAAACTTTGTTGACTCAATTATCATATTGGCATTTATATACTATTTATTAGCAAGTTATGTTCCTATACATGTCTTCATTATTTCCAATTGACTGTTTTGATAGCATTAATCTTTTTAATCTTGTTAAATCACTTTGGCTATGTAATACAACAACATAAGTTGATAGCAAGAGAGTTGATGACTCATAAATATATGCTTTAGTTGATAATAAATAAATAATAATGAAAAAAAAGTGACTATGACTTGCATAGAATGCCACTTATGTAAGCAAACTTCTAATTTTGGCTTTTGTTTACATGATTTGGGACCCAAGTACTTTGTCTCTTTTGCTTTCGAAGAAGAAGAATAAAGTATGTTTAGCATGCAAAAGAATGTTAACTACACTGCTAGTGGCTGTGATGTGAAATTTCTTCAAACTTGCATAATTGCAGTATTTCACACTCATGCATGCTGCTATGTCTACTACATACTTAAGTATGCATCTCACATTTCGCAAAAGAACAAGATTTCACAAATTAGCATTTGGATGTGAAATTCAAACTCACAATTCAGCCTTTTAATTCCAGTAAAGTTGTTGAAAACATTGAGTACATTCATGCCACATTCTGTACATTCACGTGCAAGATCTGCACTGGTTCAAGAATCAGAAGATGTTTGAATAACCTCAGAAGGTGCACTACACAGATCAAAACTTAAAAGTAACATCAATCAAGGATCTTTAGGGGGAAGTCCTATAAATTTTAGACAAATCTAAAGATTGTAGATTTGTAGATTACAGCTACCCCTTACAAAGTCTCCTCCCACTATTTGATTGAGAATGGAGATGGCCTTGCATTATGCATGAGGAACTCATAATCCAGAAAGTGGTTGTAATTTACAGATTTGTGATGTTTGCTCAGACCCTGTACTCTCTGGAGTGTGGAGCACAACCTGACTTTCTACTGTAGCTGGTCTCAAACTTATAAGAACACTTCAGAGTAATGGTTCATAGCATACACAATGCTCATTGCTTACTCTTGAACGATAGCCAGATTCTAGAATTCCAGAATCTGACATTCATCTGGATTCTGCATGTTTTCTACTGAATGTCAGAGATTTTATCACGTTCCATACAAAAATGCATACAGAACAGATCTAGAACGGCCCTGTTTCACAATCTGTGAATATATGATATGGAAGAAAACAACACAAGCATTTACATTTGAAGTAAACAAGAAAAGCTTCTTACTTTATATTTTGAACGCTGTAACAGTAGTGTTGCATTTCATGATTTCAACTTTCAACCAGTGCAGAAGAAACTTTAAGCCAAGGATTACATCCCAAGGTGGAAAGTGGAAAATATAAACATTGTAGGAGGTTGATTCTCTTCCTTCAACAACCCCATGCATCCAAACTCATAGAAGAATTTGATATGGCCCAATCAAAGCCGCAAAGAGATTTCTTCAAAAACACGACTCCAACCTATATCAGAGGACCAAGTTAAGAAAGCTACAAGACTGGACTCAGCCACAACTACAGAGAACCTAAACTGGAACCTCAAAATTCCTACACAAGCTGTTTCATGAGCAGAATTTGAAGAAAGCAGTCTGCCTACCTCCTGAATTGAAATGTCAGCATCATCGGGTCTTAGCCTTAACACCAGTGTGGATATGATTGAGGGACCTCCAAGCTAAAAGTGAGCCTGAGAATCCTTCAGCGTATACCTGCCATATATGAAGGAATCAATTCCCACTGACAGTTTAAAACTACAGTAGAATCTCCTGAGATGCCATAAAACAATTACCCATTACAATAAGCACAAATACCTAAGCTTCCCATGAGAAAGTTTTTGCAAGATTTCTCCATTTATCTTTCAAATCAATGCTCGTACGAGACTCATGGAACTTTCCATAGCCGTACTCCAGAATGCGAGCCCATTGGAAACCCCATGAGCCATTTCCTTTGGAATATCGCCTGATTCCTTCCTGAAAAATAAACGTTAGTATCTTATTATTGTCTTATTTCAAGTGGCAAAATTGGCAAGTCTATCTATCATTTAAAAACTCTGGCGAGCAAAATACCAGCGCAAAAGCCAAATTGAACGTCTACAACAATATTCAAAATGGACAAGCAAAGAACTGGGACTGAAAAATATGCGGTCATAAATTTCAAGAATCATATACCTTCAAAACCTCCTCTTCTAGTTTAGTCCAAGGCAAATTTTTTCTTCGTAATCCAGGAAAATTGCGTCGCACCCTGAACATAGTCATGAAAATCAAATGAGTATGGATATTAGCTCCTTACTTATGCACTCTTTACAGGACCCTGCATGATAGGCTCATTTAAAGTTATTCCAAACTGCTCACCATAACATGATGATCTGATAGAAAGGGTACTTGAATTACCTTTAAACCATAGATGCCCAGCGTTTCTGAAACGCATTTCAGAATCGCGTTTCTGAGAATTTAAAAAAAATTCCAGGAACGTGTTTTTTTTTTGGTTTTTTTTGGGCAATATGGGTATCAAATGAAAGCTCTAATTAAGAGCATAATTATTGTGTAGTTTGCCGACTGTTTCGGATGCAGGATGGTCCAGTTCAGGTGCATTAATCCATGTTGGGTTACCGCCCCCCGGACCCCCTGTTTCTCGGGGGCGGTACCCCCTAGGCATTCATTGAAAACCAGAGCAAATGACAACCAAATAGCTTAAATAAGATCTGTTTGTGCCCCATCTACTGCACGTCTGAGAGGCAAAACGCTGGTTTGACCATTGATCCCCTAAAAGAATTTCAGCCATAAGCTATTTTTCCCGAAAAAAAAAAATTTAACGATTCTGGGTTTAAAAATGCGTTTCTCAGAAACGCGGTTTCAGAAACGCGTTTCTGGGCATCTATGCTTTAAACCTATTACATCTTTAGCTCCATGGTACCTTCATTGGAATGTGCCGATCGTCAACCTCAAGGCGTCATCACCAAGGACCAGAAGGAAAAGTGTGCAAGCTGAAAAGCACTTTATGGCCTTAAGCTTGCACCACGAGCATGGTATGAGCAAATTGATAGCTACTTTCTTTCCAAAAATTTTGTGAAAACTAATTTTAGCCCTCATATGTATATTTTTACAAACGAGCGAAGTGTCAAAATCTATAGTTACCTTCTATAATTTGTCAATGGCTCCAATGGTACAAATGTTTCTAGAGTTTTAGTTGCCTCAAAATAATCTCCACGCATGGCAAAAGCTTATACCTCCAGAACGGTGTTCCGATGCAACTTAGGTGTGGTCCAATCACAAAGAGTCTCTCTTTCTCTGAGAAAAGGCCCATTTTATGAAAAACACCAATATTATTCTAATGTAACATTGAAGCTCTCTCTCTCAGGCTCTCTTCCTTTCCACCAAGTCGTTCCTTTAAACAACTAATGTGAAAAACTGGATGAACCTTAACACCTTGAGGCAGCTCCAGCTGATAGCCATTCCGATGGAGTTTCCTTACTATTCGAAATGGCCCTGCATAACGAGGTGATAACTTAGGACATTTCTAGTCTTTAATACCTTAGAGTCTTTTGGGATTCTAAGATATACCCAAGCACCCTCCTCATAGACCCTAGGTTGTCGCTTTTGATTGGCGTAAAACAAGGCTCTATCCTAAGCCGTTTTTACGTTATCTCGAGCCACAAGCAACATTTCTTGCATATCATGCAGGAAATCTACTGTTGCTTTAACCTTTAGGCCTTTGAGGCCCACTGAAATGGGAGCCCTAGGCTGGAAACCATACATCAGAGAAAATGGACTAAAACCCATCGCTGAGTGCTTTGCGTTGTTATACGCAAACTCAATCATTGGAAGGTCCTTTCCCAATCCGACTGTCTTCTGGAAACATATGCCCGAAGCATATCTTCCATAGACTGGTTCGTCCTCTCTGTCTAACCATCCGATTCAAGATGATCTGATGACCCCATACTTAATTTGGTCTCTAATTTCTCAAAGACCGCTGAGCAAGTTCAGAAGCTTTGATAGTTTGGTTGGTTGGTATGAATTGCGCCATTTTAGTTAACCTGTCAACTATTACCCAAATGGCATCATTTTGCTTCCCCGTCCATGGTAGCCCAACCACAAAGTCCATGGAAATACTTTCCCACTTTCTTTCGGGAAGGGCATAAGTAAACCAGCTGGCTTAAGTCTTTCAGCTTTATTAACTTGGCATTGTGCACACTTGCAAACATATGCCTCCACTTGACTTTTTAATTTTGGCCAATAAAAATTCCTTTTTACTAAGTCAAGCGTCCTTTGTGAGCCAAGGTGCCCTGCGCACGGGCTGTCATGACATTCACGCAGGATTTGGGGCCCCTAATGTCATCATTTTTTGGCACACAAACCTTTCCATTTTCGAAAAGTAACCCATTCCTAATGGAATAGTCTCTTTGTATCTTGTCCTGACGAGAAATCATACTGGGAGTCATACAAATAATGTCTCCAAACTTTCAGGGCATGAATCACAGCCAAAAGCTCCTTGTCATAGGTGGAATACCACCTTTGAGCAGGATCTAACTTCTTGCTTTCAAAAGCAACCGGCCTACCATCCTGATATAGGACTGCACCTATAGCATAGTCACTGGCATCCGTCTCAAGCACATACGGCTTGTTAGGATCCACTATGGGAAGAATAGGTGTTGTAGTCACACAGTATTTGAGATTCTCAAAACTCTGATTCAACTCTTCAGTCCAAGTAACTAGAGGACTGAACTTACTGTGTCGGCTAACTCTCTTAGCCCCTTTGAGGACATTTGTCAAGGCCAATGCAATTAATGCATAGCGCAAGATAAATCTATGAAAAAAACCCCGTAAAGCCCAAAAAGGACTTAACCTCACGAATGGTTTTAGAGATAGGCCATTCACGTACATGTCGGACTTTATTTGGTCAATTTTCCAACCCATCGTCCAAAATATCGTGACCAAGGTATAATAACCTCTTCTGGAAAAATACACATTTGGACTCCTTGGCAAAAAGCTTCTCCTGTCTAAGTAACTTTAAGACAGTCCTGAGATGCTCCTCATGCTCCTCCAAGGTCTTACTATAGATGAGAATACCATCTAATTACACTATCACGAACTTTCCCACATATGGACGAAGAAGATCGTTCATCATCTGCTGGAAAGTCGCTGGAGCATTTGTCAAGCCAAATGGTAGAACCAGAAACTCATAATGGTCGTACCTAGTTCTAGACCCGGTTTTTTCAACATCCTCAGTCTTTATGCGAATCTGATGATACCCAAATCTCAAATCAATTTTGGTGAAGTACTTTTCACCATGCAATCGATCAACCAGCTCATCCATTCGCAGCAAAGGATAACGGTTTTTAATCGTTAACTTATTCAACTTTTTAAAGTCCACACAAAGACGAGTACCTCCGTCTTTTTTATCAACAAGGAGCACAGGTGCCCCCCAAGGAGATTTACTAGGCCTTACATGGCCCATCTTAAGGTAATTTTGCAGTTGCCTATAAACCTCATCCTCTTCAGTAGTACTCATCCTATATGGATACGATGATATAGGAGAACTACCAGAAATCAATTTAAAACCATGGTCAACACCCCTAGAGGGGGGAAGACCCTCAGGGAGCTGCTCAGGAAAAACATCGTTAAACTCTTGCCTAAGTTTCCTAAAGATTTCACCTTCTGGTGAATTTTCCTGCTTTAGGTTATTAGACATTAATTCCATTTGGAGATTGTAAAATTGCAAACTACATTCTTCATGGTAAGTAAAATCTTTTAACCAACATAAGTAAGAATTACAATCCACACCCATCCATACATTTGACTGTTTCTAAAGCAGAAAGCATATACGGAGTAGAAATATCAACATTTCCATTTAATTCTATGAGAGCCGTTATGCAAGAACGACAAACTGTGAGGTACATAGTTTTTCTTCATAGACTCGTTCCTCTCATAGAACCACTCCTTTCCAAGTATTACATCTACCCTATCTAGATTCATAATGTGAAAGTCTAATTTATCTTTATAGGCTTGAATCTCAATTGGTAGACGTGGGACAATCCGGTCCCAAACTTGGCTTTCCGCTCCTGTTGCCAACTTCATTGTGTATCGGTGGTCACTTTGCTTTGTTTCCACCCTTAGCTTCTGCAACAAATTAGCGTTAATAAAATTATGTGTGGAACCATCGTCAAATAAAACTGTTACGGCTTGGTCACCCACAACCCCCTTCATCCGAATGAGCTCATGAGGACCGAAAACAGCCGTGTTAAAACAACAATGCTCGCACACAGAATTACCAGCAAAGGAAAGATCTACACTAGATATGCTAGAGTTACCTGGCATCTTAAAAGATGCCCCTTTAGCCTTCCGTTTCTTCGGACATTCCTTCGCGACATGACCTGGTTCCCTGCATTTAAAGCACAGATTGTCGCTTTTGGCTTTCAAGAAGGTTTCCTGGTCCCTTACAAATATCTTTCCAATTCCTAGGAACTTCAGGCTTACCCCTCACATCTTGCCACCACGTAAAAGCTTTACCTCGCAAGTACATGACAGCTAGATTGATCTTGTTGTCGTCGCATCGTGCATGGAGAAGTGCGAAGTCCATCGATCCAACCACTGCAAGACCACTTCCGGGGTTCTATCCTTCTTTTCCCCAACAAAAACTTCAAGGGTGAACAAGGGTTAATGCACCAATTGCCTTAACTGCATCAACTCCTTCGATTCCTGCTGATCCCGACTGTGTTTGGATTGCATATCAACGATCTGTTGTTGTAGATTGTTAATTGCAAGCAACATAGCATCAGGATCTAAGGTAGAGGTAGATACAGTAACCTCTTTAGTAGGGGACATAGGCTGTGTGGTAGGATTAGGATCCATCTTACAGAGGAAGAGAGATAAATTAAGAAAGAGAAGAGTGAAAAAGATCAAAGGTAACTCAAGGTAGATACAAAGCTACTCTTGCTGTCTCTTCACAAACCAAATGGTATTGTCCATGGCTGCCAAAAGGAATAAGAGAGAGCAAGAAGAAGGATGCACCACCACCTCCACCTCTTCTTCTCAAGAAAACACATGCATAGGAGAGGCATGCCTCCCTCTCCATGCTTGCCTACTACCTGCCAAGTGGCTTTTCTTTGCCACCTAAACCTGTCCACAGCCTTGAGTTTGGCTAGTCTCTATCCTACATGGCAAACAGATGCCACCTCACCCCGTAGGTATCCTCGCTGGCTTCCTAGACCCTCATCGCTGGCTTTTCAGACCTCCCCCACCCCTATCGCTGGACTTTTGCCTCTTTTCCCTGTGGACAGACCTGTGGAACAGATGTTCACTGCAGGTCAGCAGGGGTAGAAGTGCAAAATCGTTTTTTTGAATAAGTGGGGGCCCACGAAAGACCTGTCCGGCTCCTTTTACTTCAGCGGAACTGCCAACCGCAGGGAATGCCACCTGTCCGACCTTGGACAGTCCACTCGGAGGTGTATTGAAGGGCATATTCCTAAAATTTACATCCTTTGATGAACCAGAAGACCTACGCTGAGCAAACAGCAAACAACTGCTTTTTTTTTTTGCGCTGGGGAGGGCCCACAGAAACAGTCTGTTACTTAGTACCTGAGCGGAACTGCAATGTAGAGGGCTGCCACCTGTCCGATCCTGGACAGTGCCACGTGGCAGCGTACCGAGGGCCCTACTTTTTTTTTTAAACTTTTTTTTCTTCAAAAATCAATAAAAAAACAGCGGAAGGAAGGATACGAAAAAACGCATTTCTAGCCCGATTTTAATTCCGTCGAAGACATCGTAACTTACAAGAAAACTTCTATGGATCAACGCACCTGCTTTCAGCATGCAGCGGCTCTGATACCATATGTTACAAACTTCTCTTTACTGCAAACCTCCAGGTGCCGGTTAACCACAAGAGACCGAACGATACACGTTCCACCCCGCCATAGGACCTAATCCGGGTCCACCCTCCGTGCCCTGGCCTGTGACCGTATCAAGCGGCATCCGATCTCCATCCCAGACATGTCCCATACCACTGCCTAGGCTCTCAGCCATCTCCTGCCTCAAGCTAGCATACATCCTGGCCGTGCACACGCTCTCCATCCACCTCCTCCTAGGTAGATAGAATGGATGGCAAATGACCCCTTCTCCCCTTGTATACTGCCAAGGAGAGAGACTCCAAGCCATGTGCACACCTAGATCATGACACGTGGCAACCATGCAGGTTCACAAGTCACCGGTTAAGTCTACAAGCCCAGTCATCGTCCAGTCTCAAGTTTAGGGTTGGGTCCCTAACAGTGAAAGACTTGCTTCTCACAAATCTATGATTCTAGCTGTGCAATCACACCTTAAGAAGCTAGATACGTCCATCAAAGAACTCAAGAAGTTGTAGTTATCAAAAGTGAAGAATCCCCTCAGATGGCTACCTCAGCCAAAATCCAACAGCTCGAACGCCAAGTGGAACAGCACCAAACGGCTGTCCAGTCATGGGCAGATGTACTTGAACTTTCAACTACATCTATTCCTCCACCTTCACTCACCTTCATTTATCTCAGCGACGTTCACTGAGCCTACTTGATAATACTCTAGTACAAATTGTTTTGAATAGCTTACCATTAAAATATCAGAACTTTGTTATGACACTAAGTTTGAGGGAGAGATCACCGACATTTGATGAGCTCAATGGTTTGCTACTTCAAGAGGAATTACGAAGACAAAACCTGATGTCTAGAGAAGATTTCAAGGAACTGGGATTCTTTTCCAAGAATCAAGGTAAGAAGGGCAAGAAGAAAGGAGGCAAAAAGGATCAGAAGCAGGAAGGGAAGGACAATACGGAAAAAGGAGACAGTTCCAAATCTAATCCAAAGAGAAATGGCAATTGTAATTTTTGTGGCAAGTATGGTCATTTTGCGTTTGAGTGCAGGAAAAAGAAGGCTATCCAGGACAAGAAGAAGCAGTCATGCAACTTCATTGAAGACGAAGACAAAAGTGAAGCTGTGGAATTCTATGAGTTATTCTCAGCTTCGACATCAGAGATCTCTAAAGATTGTTGGTATATTGATTCTGGAGCAACGCAACATATGACATCACATCGTGAGTGGTTCACAGAGTTTGATGACATTGGTGTAAATTCACATGTCAAACTTGGAGACAATTCTTCTTACGATATCAAAGGTAGAGGTACAATGAGAGTCCATTTACCTTCAGGAAATATAGGAGAAATTAAGAATGTTCTCTATGTTCCAGGCTTAAAAAAAAATTTACTTTCAGTTTCTGCCATAGCTAAACAGAATATGAAAGTTGAGTTTGACGATCAAAAGTGTCTCATCAAAGACAAAAACAAAGGTTACAAAGTTGTGGTCAAAGGATTATTGGAAGGTCGACTTTACAAACTTGATGCAACTACATTGGATCATCATGTTTGTGCAGCTTCTGATAGTATGGAGAGCAAGATATGGCATGAAAGGTTTGGACATCTAAACTATAAAAGCTTACAGGTTCTAAAAGACAATAATATGGTAATAGGATTACCTAATATTGTATCTTCAGGAAAAATTTGTGAAGGATGTGTTATGGGCAAGCATCATCGTATGCAATTTCCCAAGGATGGAGCATATAGAGCCAAGGAAATCTTGGAGCTTGTTCATACAGACTTATGCGGTCCCATGCAGACTGAGTCTATAGGGGGAGCATCCTACTTCATGATATTTGTGGATGATTTTTCCAGGAAGGTATGGATATACTTGCTTAAGTATAAGAGTCAAGCTTTTAAGTTCTTTACTCAGTTCAAATCACTTGTTGAGAAGCTGACAGGAAAGCAAATCAAGATTCTACGTTCAGATAAGGGAGGTGAATTCATATCTACAAAGTTCCAGGAATTCTGCAAAGAACATGGAATCAAGAGACAATTTGCTTCAACTGATACACCACAGCATAATGGAGTAGCCGAGAGAAAGAACAAGTCTATTGTGGAGAGTGCTCGAAGCATGCTACGAGGTAAGAACCTCAAGAATCATTTGTGGGGCGAAGCAGTTAGTACAGCAGTTTACTTGCTTAACAGAAGTCCTACAAAAGCTGTTCTAAATCGAACTCTAGAAGAAGCTTTCACAGGTATAAAACCTAAAGTGGATCATCTACGAGTTTTGGGTTGTATAGCATATGCTCATATTCCTAAAGATAATCGTCAAAAACTTGATTCAAAGGCAATCAAGTGTTTATTCCTTGGTTATGATGAGGAAGAGAAGGCATATCACCTTTATAATCTTACCAGTAAGAAGGTGATTATGAGCACGGATGTTGTGTTTGAAGAAAGTGAGTCTTCTACCCTAGAAGATCATGAGGAGGATGTATTTTCTCCTTCATCAAAAACTCCTATTATAGATGATGTTCAGGAAGATACACGTCCATGTGATACAGCTTCTAACAAGTTATACCAAGGGTGTGTACACAGGTGGATCTTGGTAAACGGAAGGAAAGGTCAAGGGTATTTGATACATATTCTCCTTCTACGTCACCTACAAAGAAGTTACCAAGATGGTATTTTGAGACTATAAAAGATAGTCAAATGTTGGATGAGGGAGAATCGAGTCAACAAGGAGCTAAGAGATTGACCAGGTCAAGTGGACACTATCATGAAGATGGTGAAGAAACGCATTATGCGTTTATGGCTTCAGTGTTGGATTCTGAGGATCCTTTATTTTATGAAGATGCTGCAAAAGAACAAGTTTGGAAAACTACTATGGATGAGGAGTTCAGTTCTATCATGAAAAACGAGACATAGGATCTTGTTGAAGATCCAGCAGGTAAGAAACCAATTGGTTGCAAGTGGATTTATAGAACCAAGTTTAAGTCTGATGGTTCTATAGATAAGTATAAGGCCAGATTAGTAGCCAAAGGATATGCTCAGAGAGAAGGGATTGACTATGAAGATACTTTCGCACCGGTTGCTAAAATGAATACTCTGAGGAGTGTCTTGGCAATTGCATCTCATTTTGGATGGGATATTCAGCAAATGGATGTCAAGAGTGCTTTCTTGAACGGTTACCTTGAAGAAGAGGTTTATCTGGAGCAACCTCAGGGTTATGAGGTTGAAGGCAAAGAGCACTTGGTTTGCAAGTTAAAGAAAGCATTATATGGGTTGAAACAAGCACCTAGAGCATGGTATACACGTATCAACAATTATTTTTTGAAGCAGAATTTTCATAGAAGCATGTCAGAGTCAACGCTTTATATTATGAAAGATTTGGATGACATAGTCATTATTGTTCTTTATGTAGATGATCTTATTATCACAGGGTCAAATAAGTCACTAATAGAGAAGATAAAGAACAATCTTTCACAGGAGTTTGATATAAAAGATCTAGAGAGACTTCAATATTGTTTGGGTATTGAAGTTTGGAGATCAAAGGAAAGTCTTTTCATATCACAAGCAAAGTATGCAAGAGAGTTACTCAAGAAGTTTAACATGCTTGATTGTAAGTCCATTTCTACACCATATGATCCAAGTGTAAAGCTTACAAAAGAGGAAAATTCTGAAAGTGTGAATGAAACACTTTATAGGCAGCTTGTAGGTAGTCTTATCTATCTAACGACTACTCGACCAGACATTTCAAATGCAGTGAGCATGGTGAGTCAGTTCATGTCTTTATCAAAAGTTTGTCATTGGAAAGCGGCAAAAAGGATTTTGCGTTATGTCAAAGGGACACTCAGGTATGGCATTTATTATGGTAAAGGAACAAAAATAAAACTTGAGGGTTTTGTTGATGCTGACTAGGCAGGAAATGCAGAAGATAGAAGATCGACTACATGATATGCATTTAATCTTGGAACAGGAACTATATCTTGGAGTAGTAAAAAGCAACCAACAATTGCTTTATCTTCTACAGAGGCAGAGTACAAGGCTACTACATCAGCAACTTGTGAAGCAATTTGGTTACGAAGGATTCTAAAAGATCTTCATATAGAACAAGTTGAACCTACAATTCTATGGTGTGACAATCAGAGTTGTATTCAGCTTGCAAAGAATCCAGTATTTCATAGTAGGTCAAAGCATATTGAAGTTCAGCAGCATTTTATACGAGAAAAGTTACAAAGTGGTGAAATAGAGTTGATCTACTGTGACACCAATGATCAGGTTGCAAATATCTTCACAAAAGGACTTGGTCGTGAAAAATTTGAGAAGTTCAGGACTCTCCTAGGTGTTATTGATAATCAATTATCCATTAAGGGGGAGTGTTAGAATTAATGGTTAATTGTAGAGGCCAGCCTGCGTGCTAGAAGGCCGATTTCTATTTTTAGTATAGGTACTATCTATTTTTAGTATAGGTACCTAAGTTAGTACCAATTTTGCTAGAATAGTATAGAAATCTATTTTAACCAAGTTAGCATAGATTTCTATTGTTAAGACTTCATAATTAGCATTTCAATTGCTATTGTAGTAGAATAGCTTTTGCTTTTCATTGTGGACAGCCTCTATAAGAGTAGATGGGCGCCCACCTCCATTGTTATCTCAGTTTCCAGCTTATGAAGCATAGCTTCTTGCAGTCTCTCTTCTTCTTCAGCTTGTGGTTGATGTTTTGTGTGAGTACTAATAAGATTAGTCTACTCCGATTAGAGAATCTCTTCGATTCTAACAGTTTGCATACATGATTGTGTTTACCTTCGATAATATAACCTTCGAATTGCATCATGTAAATGTCTTCTACGATAACTCCATTGAGATATGTTGTCTGTACATCCATTTGATGTATTTCCAAATCTGATGCAGCAGCAAACGATAATAAAAGTCGAATAGAAGGATGCTTGACTACTGGACTGAAGGTCTCAGTGTAATCGACATTGTATACCTGAGAAAAACCTCTAATGACAAGTCGGGCTTTTCTGCCGTCGATGCTTCCGTCTGCTTTGTACTTGACTTTGAAAATCCATTTGCAATCAACTGCGTTTCTGCTACCAGGTAATTCGACAATCGTCCATGTCTGGTTCTTGATAAGAGATGAATATTCTTTATCCATAGCTTCTTTCCAGTGATCGGAATCGGGCTGACTGAGTGCCTCTTCAACAGTCGTCGTTTCTTGAACAAGGTAGGCTGCAGACTCGTCGATATACCTGATAGGTGGTCTACAAGTTCTTGATGATCTTTTGGGGAATAGAGGAAGTTGATCATTTTCATCATACTGTAGTTGTTGAATTGCAACATCATCATCTTCAGATTCGTCGTTGATATGTTGTTTGTCGAAAGTAGATGAGCTTGGACCTTCAATGGGAATAGTCGACTGAGGAACCTTGAAGTTCAATATGTCGGACGAGTCGAACAAGTCGGCTACATGGGCTTTGCCTTTTCCTTTGAGGTCGATAAACTAATGAATATCTTCGACTCGATAGGATCAAACACCTTGTAAGTTTGATCTGAAGTAGTGTAGCTGATGAAAATACATTTGATACTCTGGAAGTCGAGCTTCTTCCTGAGATAATGAGGAATCTGCGCATAAGCTACATCCAAAAACTTTTAAGTTCGATAAAGAAGGTTTGGTATTTGTCCAAACTTCAAATGGTGTTTTGTCTGATAGACCTTTAGTAGGACATATGTCCTGAATCATAGTTGCAGCGAATCGTGATTCGCTGGGTCTGGGATTCGCAAGTCGCGATTCTGCGAATCGCGATTCGCGACCCAGAATCGCAAAAAAGAAAATTTAAAAAAAAAAAAAAATTCAATGGTCAAACCAGGGTTTTGCCTCTCAGAAGTGCAGTAGATGAGGCACAAACAGATCTTATTTTCAGTAGCTATCCGGTTGTCATTTGCTCTGGTTTTCAGTAAATGTTAATGCTACAGTTTGGACTATCAACTGTATGGATGATGATCACTTTTGCAATTGGTTCACTGGAGATGTGAGTGCAATGTACATACAGTTAGGGGCATAAATATTGGGCCCTTCCCGGCGCGCATTTGGACCCCATTTCTATCTACAGGGGGGCGGTGGCATTTTTATCTACAGTGTCTATATAGCAGGAAGCTCTAGGGGGTTCGGGGGGCAGTAGCCCCCGGGAAACGGCGGGGTCCGGGGGCTGCCGGTAGACCCCGACCCCGACGGTAAGGCCTCTTCATGATTTGGCCTTCCAACTCCCCGAGTGAAAACACACTTTTTGGTGTTTCGCACCCGAAACCGTCGGCAAACTACACAATCATAATCCCCTCGATCAGAGCTTTCATCTGATACCCATATTGCCTAAACAAATTAAATAAAAAAAGAAAAATTGATTCTACACGATTCTGGGAAAATTCCGAATCGCGAATCGGAATCGCGATTCAGAATCTCGCTGCAACTATGTTCTGAATATAGGTTGCTGTTAAAACAGCTTCAGCCCCGAAGGACTTCGGAAGTGCCGCATGTGATAACATGCACTTTGCCGATTCAACTAAGGTTCTGTTCTTTCTCTCAGCAAGACCATTTGACTAAGGTGAGTAGGAGAGGTAATGTATTGTTGCTCAATGTCGTTGTTAAGGCAGTACTCCTTAAATTCGGTGGAGATATATTCTCCCTCGTTGTCGGACCTCAGTGCTTTGATTCGTTTGCCAGTTTGATTCTCTGCATGCTCTTTGAATTGTCTGAACTTGATGAAAGCCTCTGCTTAATGAAGTAAATGGCTGTTCTTCTAGAGAATTCGTCAATAAAGGTAATGAAATACTTTGCATCTAGCAATGATGGAGTTTGCATAGGTCCACATATATTTGAATGAACAACATCTAACAAACCTTTTGCTGCATTCCTACGACTCGATCTAAAAGGAATCCTAGTCTGCTTTCCAAGGATGCAGCTATGACAAACAGGGAGATCGACTTTGTCGGTTGGATAGTCGAGATCAAGTGCTAGGGGCTCCAGAATCTAGAAACCACGAATCATCCGAATTCGCGTATCTGTCTTTGACCATGAAGAATTAGGCAATCCTGGATCTCATGGTTATTGCGCTTGCAATACCTGCAAAACATCTTCTTCTTTGACGAATGTGGATTCGATGTTTGTTCTTGACCTTGAGTTTGTTTCTGATTCAATGTAGACTGCTTGGAGCTTTTCTGCTTGTCGTTTCGAGCCCTTGTTGACATATAGAGCATGAGACGAAAAGGTAGACGGAGTGTCTTCGATTATCTTCTTGCAGCAACATAGTGATAACTCTGGTAAGAGTTAAATCTGAGTGTGTCGTGATGATCATCACCCAGTTCTCATATGTAGAGGGCAGGCTTGAAAGCAATGTCATAATTGCGTCTTGATCGTCTATGACTAATCCGACAGCGGCCATCTGTTGCAAGAGATTCTTAAACTGGTTAATATGATTCTGAAGAGAATCATTATTCGACATCTTGAGTGTGAAGAATTTCCTTCAAAGATGTAACTTGGTAGTTACGTCTCTCACATCATATAGTGCGCTCAGGATGTCCCAAACTTCTTTCAAAGCTTTGCTCCAGCTACGTGGCCAATCTGAGTATCTGATATATTGAGGATAATAAGCGCGAAAGCTTTACCATCCTTCAATTTCCACTTCGAATCGTCTGTGTCGCCTTCAGGCTTCACGTCAATACCTATAGCATCCCACAACTCGTTGGCGATTAGCAAGGTCTTCATCTTAAATTTCCATAAATGATAATTGGATCCATTCAACTTGTCTGCGATAAGACCGGCTTTACTTTGAGAATCCATCTGGAACTTTTAGTCTGTCGACATTAAGAGAGATACCGTGCTGCGCTACAATTGAAAATCAATTCTCTGATACCAAAACAAATTGATTCAAACTGAAGAACTTAAGCTCTGATATAGTATTAGGCCTTGAAGAATCAAGGCTCTGATACCATGTTGGAAAGAGGTGTAAAAAGATAGGTCGAATAGAATCGAATAAAAGAATTCGAACGACAAGAATTAAAACTTATCGTGCGCAGCGGAATAAACTATCTTTCTCTTTCTCTATGCATGACTATGCCTATAAACAATAGTGATAGAAATCATGTTCGATCTTATAGTAACTAACTTTGAAATTATCAGTACTACAGTGATTACATAGCCAAACATTAAGCATTGAATTATCAGACAAATAATCAGTCGCAAAGAATTACAGAAACGCATACATTCTGAGACGAAGCTGAACGCAATAAGAAGAAGATAGTATCGATTCAGTATGAAAACGAAATAGATGTAAATGAGTACAACAAGTTGCGGATCAAAGCCGCGTACTTTAAGCTATCTCTGAGCGGCTAAATATAAGTCAAAATTAAGCACAACTACTGATAAGCAGTAAGCGCAATAGCAATATCTAATCAACTCTAAAGAACTGAGCTAGAATGCTCAAGAGTGTTCAAGCTTGAAAGCTTGAGAGAGAGAGAGAGAGAGAGAGAGAGCGCTAACTATTCTTCTTGCTTCAATGCCATTAGAATGTAACAATATGAGCAGCTATTTATACTAAGCAAAATGCGGCAACGTCCAATAGTAGGACAGCTAATTAGGTCGCAATCATAATGGATAGTGAGCTGGCATCCATCCAAAGTGAGCTGGCATCCATCCAGTTGGTAATTCCTTGAAGTTTACTTGTTGTAAGATTAGGGCAAGTCTTTAGCTTCAAGACGAGTGGAACGTTAACTGCCAATCAATCGACATGGCCGAAGTGCCCGAAGTGCCCGAAGTCCAAAGTCTTCGAAGTTTGTCGATGTTGTCAATAAACGTCGGAGCCACCTGTGAGCCATTTCCAAGTAGTTCTGCAGACTGTGTAGAAACACACAGAAAACTGCAGGCTTGGATAAGAATTGGACGAAGATTAAAATGTCGATTAGTCGATTATTCTTTCTATAGAGCCTATCTTCATCGTACATGGCAGGGCCAGTTAGAGGTCAAACCCGACCATTACATGACTCATTTCCTGGAGATGGATACAGTGGGGACCCCAGTTTTACCACGCTATTTAGACTTTGGATTATCCCACGGTCTGAGATTCACACTGGGTCAGCTACGAGTCTCATCACATCAGCTTGAGATTGAGGTTGGTGGACGTTTCCATAGTACTCTACAAGAGGAGCGGATCTATCGGATATGTTCATTGTCTGAGGTGGAGTCCGAGGAGTACTTTATATTCAAATGTCCAGTCTACTATGAGATCAGAGGGAGATACCATTGCCTTTTTTGAGATGCTCCGGTCACATTGCGATCCCTTGTAGCATATGACAATCGCACTTATGGTCAGAGAGATGTTTTTACTACGACAAGTCCTATGCCAGCCACCGACTCATCCTGACACACAGCTCCAGATCACATCGTTCTTCTCCTGCAGGAGATCGCGGGTGGACCTTGGCTCAGATGACAGTGGCGACGACGATGACTTTTCCCGACATAGAGACCAGAGACGACATACTACACATACTCATATTGTCCGCATAGCCACTACTCCTTGGCGACGTCAGCAGTACTTATCGAGACCACCTGCGTTATCCCCATTACACTTTCTTTGACAGCAATAGTATTTGAGGACAGCAAAATATACCATTATCATACTCGCAGCCTGACTCTCTTACATTAGATGTATTCTATCATTGCAATTGTAGTACATATGCTTTTCTTTTTTGTTATGGAGACGTTTCATACACTCCCATTGTACCACGCACTTGATATGTACCTTTTCGTCTTATATGCCTATTGGCATGGAAAAGACATTAATAAAATCTCTCTCTCTCTCTCTCTCTCTCTCTCTCTCTCTCTCTCTCTCTCTCTCTCTCTCTCTCTCTCTCTCTCCCTCATGTGGTCATCTATGATGTTACATCTTAGGTATAGCTATTGAGCTTTTCTCAAGTTATGTCTAGGTCTTAGAGGCCCTTTCTTGGGCATAAGTTTTGAAAAAAGGCACCAAATCAAGCGCCCCTATCTCTTCGGTTATCCCAGCCACCATCTCGGAAGAGAAAACACGAGACCAAAAAGCGAACAACATTAGGGTTCGTGGGATTCCGGATACACAGGATGCCTTGGCTGAAGCCAAACGCTTTCTTAACACCACTCTCAGGCACAGGACGGACGGGCTAGATACCGCATGGAGGACCACCAGAGATGCAGCCACACTCATCATCCGCTTCACTTCCCTCGCGAGTCGTCGAGATGCTTTGCGGTGCAGAGCTAAGCTACGTGGTACCACTATCTACATGGATGACGACCTCACGTATATCCAGGTAGAGGAGAGGCGCAAGGCCTTTCAGGCAGCCCGTGAGTCTGGTAGACGAGTCATTTATCGGGATGGACGAGTGCGCTTTCTTGATAGCGCTCCTAGCAACTCCCCGTGCTAGGGATTTGGGGTGCCCGGGGTTGGGAGCACCCCGGGGCCCCATCCACACAACCTTCGGATTGGAGTGTGGAATTGTGCCAGCATACATTCATCTTCCACGACAGGGGACCTGGTTGACTTCATCACAGGCAGAGATATATTATTCATCATGGAGACACGAGAGCCCAGAGCGAGGACTTCCTTCCTTTCCTGGATATAGATGGGACTCAGTTTCCAACGAGAGACTGCTAGTGGCCGAGGTTCGGGTGGGGTCGCATGTCTGTACAGAGAGACTCTCCATTCGAGTATTGACTTCATCTGACATGACGAGCAGGCCCGCTACATATGGACTCGCATTGTGGGTCAAGATATTGGTTTGGATAGAGATCTTTTCATTGCAACATGTTATTTTCCACCAGAGCCCTCGTCTTTTGCGGAGGGTATTGGGTCTCCATATCAGGACCTCTCACCAGATATTATCAGATTCTCAGAGCAGGGGCATATTCTCCTCACAGGGGACTTTAATGCCCGGACATCTTCGAGACAGACAGAGTTCTTCGACACCTCCGATCAGCTGCGTGTTCGTGCCCTTGACAGCAATATGCTTGGGGTTACCAGGACCTCCGCGGACAGTTTGGGACCTATTACTTCATATGGTGAGCACTTACTGCAGTTTGAAAAGGTGCATGAGCTAGCCATTTATAATGGCTTACCCTGCTGGCTTCACTCAGACAGCTATACATGCCATCCTCATAGTGGAGGACATAGTGTCGTTGACTATCTCATGGGGTCACCATCCTTTGTACCCATAGTCTCTGACTTCCGCGTTTCTCCCACGACCCCTTTCTGATCACTCATTTCTCTCCTTCGATATCGAAACCTCTCACCCACTCATTTATCTACACTACCCATGATTACCCGAGCACCCACATACACATTTGATCCCATTTACATGCCACTGTACCGGCAGTCCTTGGCTTCACTTTTACACTCCTTTCCTCATGACGGTCCAGTTGACACCCAGGCTGCTTTTCTCACCACCTCTCTCCACACAACTGCCTCACTAACTCTTCCCACGAAACCCCATTCCGAAAAGACTCGACGCATACCTCGACCATTGCATCCTCCTTGGTATGATGCCGAGTGTCGTTCCCTTCACCAGTCAGTTACTTATTCACGTATCCATGCTCCACATCTGCTTCGATCTTTCCGACGCTCCTACCACCGTGTTCTCCACTGTAAGAAGTGTTCCTACGATGATACTGAAGGGAGACGTCTTATTGACCTTCTCTTTAGTTCTTCTTCGGGTGCTTTTTGGCGTGAGTTCATTCCTTGCTCCCCACCACCCCTCCTGGAGGACCTCCGCATCTGGACCGATTATGCTACTAGCCTGTATACCGTCCCTACCGACTCACCCATTTCTATATCTCCACGACCATCTGAGTTCTCCTTCTTCACATCTGAGATGGTACTTGCAGCCATTAAAAAGATGAAGTCCAACAAGGCCAGAGATATTGAAGACCTCGAATCTGAACTCCTTTCCCTTGCCTCAGACTTACTCGCTCCTACTATAGCCACCCTTCTCAATTCCGTAGTTGTTTCCAGTTTCCCTTCATCCTGGTGCACCAACATCATCCACCCCATCCATAAGAATGGTGACCCCATGATTCCGAGTAACTACCGCACCATCATGATCGGGCATGTCCTGGCAAAGTTATATGGTACTATTCTTCAGTCGGTTGTGAGCTCAGAGGCGGAGACTAGGAGACTACATGCTATGGCTCAGGCAAGTTTTCGAGCCCATTACTTTACGACAGATCACATCTTCACATTGCGGGCCTTGATTGAGGAAGCTAAGCATAGGAGAGAGAGGGTTTACTGTTGTTTTGTGGACTTCAAGAAAGCCTTTGATTCTATTCCTCGCTCATTGCTTATCCAGAGACTCCGCGACCTCGGCTTCTCCACGGACATCGTTTTTGCTGTGATGGCACTTTATGAGCATGTTCTGGGATGTTTCCGACACAGTATTTGCATATCCGATCACATTTGAAGCACTATTGGGGTGAAGCAGGGTTGCTCCCTCTCACCAGTCCTCTTTGGCTTGTATATTGATGAGTTGGAGAGAGTCATTACACAGTGTGGTGGTGTTGGTTGCAGGCTTGGGGACATCTTGATCGCTATTCTCCTTTATGCTGATGATGTGGTATTGGTCTCACCTACCAAAGAGGGTCTACAGCGACAGTTGGATTGTTTACATGAGTTTTGCACTAGATGGGGCCTAGGAGTGAACATTGGGAAGACTAAGATTATGGTCTTCAACACTTCTCGAGCATTCATGCAGTGACAGGAGCTTACTTTGGGTGGACAGGTTCTAGAGGTGGTCCCTTCCTACACATACCTGGGGATCCTTTTCTCAGGTCCTACTTTTGGCATGAGACAAGCCGCTACCACTCGACTGGGGAAGGGGCATGCCTCCCTTGTTCAGCTAGAGAGATTTTGTTTCTGGAAGTCCATCCAGGATGCTCGCAGTAAGTGTCACCTTTTTGATACCATTGTCACCCCCACGGCTCTATATGCGCAGAGGCATGGTGTGCAGATCTTCCCTCTTCACACTGGGCCAGTCTCTCACGACTACAGACCACTATGCTAGCTCGGTTGATCCGTGCGAAGCCTTCGGTTCCACATGAGATTATTTTGGCCGAGTTTGCAGTTCCACCTATCCAGATCGAGGCAGCTCTTCAGCTCATTACCTATACACAGAGGATACAGGCGTTACCAGAGAGAGACAGACGATACATACAGATTGCAGTATCCTCCTCACGGCATCTCCATGGTCAGGGATATAGATTATCCCCAGGCATCCCACCTCCTACGTGAGTCATTTGGTATCTCCATCACACAGCTTCCCTCAGGCACCCACCAGTATATCAGACGATTCCTCTATCGCGCGTATTTAGAGCGGACTTCGTATAACCAGATAGGGGTTAAGCCAGCTTTCTACCGGACACATTTCTTGAAGCTGGATGCATCTGGGACCCCGGTTATGCCACGCTACTTGGAGTCGGGACTATCCCATTGCCTCAGATTCACATTGGGACAGCTCAGGGTGTCTTCTCATCAGTTAGCTATTGAGACGGGGAAGTTCCATGGTATTCCAAGAGAGGAGCGGATTTGCCAATTATGCTCTCTAGGTGAGGTGGAGTCTGAGGAGCACTTTATCTTCAGATGCCCAGTATACTATGAGATCAGAGGGCGATATCATTGCCTATTTCGAGACATGCCTACCACTCTACGCTCCCTCATAGCCTATGAGGACCCACGATGTGTCGCTCTGTTGGTACGCAAGATGTCCATATTACGGAGAGATTTATACGGGACACCCCAGCATTCTACCTCACAGTCACAGCCACTGATTACTTCATTCTTCACTAGGCGAAGATCTCGTGATTTAGTGCACAAGGATGATGATTCTGACGACGACGCAGATGATAGCAGCTCACATGCTCATAGAGATCAGAGACAGTGTACCCCCTACCATCCCGCTACTACCAGGATCACCAGGCACTCTACGCAGAGACGTACTATTGCACATGCTATTACACATGCTCATGCTCACAGGCGACGCCGGCAGACTCCAGTGCTCTCTCATGCTGCGGCTCGCATTACATCTTTCTACAGCAGCAGCAACATCATAGCATCATAGCCTTGACATCATGACACCTATAGATGATTATTATGCGCACACACCCTCGCATACGTGTCTATTTTAGTTCTAGTTTGTACTAGATGTTTTCTTTATTACAGTTTTGGAGACGTTTTACACGCTCCCATGGTTACCACATACTTGACATGTACTTCATTAGTCTTATATGCCTTTTGGCATGGAAAAGACATTAATAAAGCTTTCTTTCTTTCTTTCTTTCTTTCTCGCTCTATCTCTCTCTCTCTCTCTCTCTCTCTCTCTCTCTCTCTCTCTCTCTCTCTCTCTCTCTCTCATGTGGTCATCTATGATGTTACATCTTAGGTATAGCTATTGAGCTTTTCTCAAGTTATGTCCAGGTCTTAGATTGTCCCATCTATGCATCTTGTGAAATCAGGCTCAACACACGTGCCAAACTGTAACAATGAAAAGAGCAATCAAGTCTTTGCCAATAAAGTCTCTCACCTCTTGCGAGAAGGTTCAGATGGATCCCCCCGAGGATCAAAGTCAAAATGAGAAACATGCCCAACATTCAAATTTTTATCACGCCCATCTCCATCCTGCCCTTGAATATTACTCCCAGGACAATAAGAGCCATCGACCTCCTTTTGAAGGGCAGTTGTTTGAACCGGATGAAGTTCAGAACAGGCCCTCCTATCAGAATCAGGGCTATTCAACCTTCTAAGTTCACTTCTGCCTTTGATGTTGTGTGAATCTGGACTTGGAATTTCCTTTTCCCTCGAAGATACTTTGTCTACTATTGACTGATTTGCTGGTGCAGCAGTTATGAGAAGATTTGATCCTCTCACTTTGCAAACCACATCATCCCGAACAGCACAATCATCATGGCATTCAGGGTGAAATTCCTGAGTGTCTATAAAGGAGCACATATGTTTTTTTGCCAGAAGTGCTGCTTTTTTCGCATTGTCATAAGCTATGACTGCTTTTTTGTAAGTGCAAATTGGGCAATACCACTCAATCTCACCAGTAATTTGCGAATTTTGTCCTATGCTTTGTTCAAGGCAATTGAGGTGCACTGCAACAGGGCAACCATGACAATATAGCAACTTGCCTTGTGTTTTGCACGTGTGACATATTTCCTCATGACCATCTTTTCCTAGTTCAGAATAATCAATGCCCCTTATGACCTGTGTGTCTGAGATGCCACCCTTATCATCAATGTTTACTTGCCAAGTATCTGCAGTAGAAGCAGTTTTCTTGTCTAACTCTGCTCCTGATCCTGGAAACTCCTTGCCATTGTCAGTGGATGGAATGTTTCTTACCCTTCTGGATCTACTGTCAATCATTTTTCTCCTATTAAAGTGTTTATCAACCAACGAGTTTTGTTGCCTTTTCTCACTTCTCATTATCCTGAGTCTACATGCTAAACTCATTTCTTCACTTAAATCTGCCGACGTATTACCTCTCTGGCCACTGCTGCCATCAACATCCTCAATCACTACTTCCGTAGGGTGGCCTTCTGCTGTTCCTCTTCCTTCACTTGTGTTCTCAAGGCTTATACTAAATGTTTCATCATCTATACCATCCATAGCACTTGACAACCTAGCTTGAAGTTCATTCTTGATGTCCTTTGTCTGTTCTGGTGTTAAGTTCAACTGGTGGCCTTGAGCAATTGGGGCTGGTGGGGCATGGATGCAACGAAGTACAACATCACAGTGCACTTCAGAAGATTTGGATGGTGGTTTGTTTTGGACCGAAGAAAGATTGTAAAGTCCAGTGCTGAAATCCTGCACAAGCTGAATATAGTCCAGACTCCAAATTCGTTAAGCTACCGCACACAAAGTCATGCCATCTAAACTGAAGAACACTTAATACTTGTTCGCAGTAAAACAGAACAGCAATTCCATACATGTAACCTGCATCAATTGGGATTGAGAAATCTTCTCATAAGAAATTATTGAAAGGCAACAACCATCCACAATTTTTATGTCAACTATATTTGCACCTGCCAGGCTCAGACAACAGAAGCTATATCATGAAAGAGAAAAAATAAGAAGCTACCTCGTCAAGAAAAGGACTTTCAACACTGGTTTTTTGTTCTCTGATAAATTGTAACAGGTCCTTTCTTAAGGTTGCAATTGGATACTTTTGAAAGATTTCTTCGCAGTAATGATCACGATTCTCATCCTGAGTTCAGGAAAAAAAACATATTAGTCATTGCTTTTCATTTTCTACAGAAAACTGCGTGTTGATTCTTATTGAAAAAACTGAAAGAACATATACAACCCATATAAGAGATGATAGAAACAGTTCTATAGATTGAGAGGATAAGTTCAATTTTAAACCCAAAATAAAAAGTAAAGGGTATAGAATTGCGAACAAAATCTCGTATAAATTGTGAAATTTAACAAGTACGGAAGCTAGCTGAAGAACCATTTGACAGTCTCCAACTGAGATCGGAATATGAACATCGATTAGTCGAGCAAGGCCTATATTGTAGGTCACCATCTTAAAAAAACTGCTAGATGTGTCTCCTACAAAAACTCAAAATGAACACACTGTGAAATGAATAAAGGTAACCCTAGAGTCTACTTTAGCATTCTAAAGTGTTACTTATCCTCGAGGATCTTTTTACAGCTAACCCTTAGTATGAACATCAATATAACCTCCCATTTGTAGAGGAAATCAAAACCCGCCCCCATCCCATGAGAGAAGCTAATGGCACTAAAAGACACACCTCATGAATTCAGTGTCCCAAACCACCATACCCATCCCAATCCAAGGATGCTAGATCCAAGTAGTAGATGATCTTAGGACTCCACCCATCCAAGCAACATAATGCTAATCCATAGGATCTCCTACGATGCCACACCCCCAGGCTCTATGGCCTCAAGCCAGAAGCTACACCCCAGTATTGTTAGTCAATATCTTACCATTGATGTCCAGATACTATTTACCCACTAATATCCCTCTTTATCTACACTATGCCCCATGCATCATCATCTAATCGACCTTTCCAATGGACCAGATGCTCTAAGGACAAACAATTTCTCAATTATTCTTCTCTCTTGTCAAGTACACTTTCCAACGTTGAAGGTACAATAGATGATATGTCCTGGCCTAAATCTCCAGATGCCTATATAATACTGGAACTGAACCTGAAACTACCAGAAACGAATACTCTTCAAAAGGGCACTTCTATGGTAAGGTGGACCACTGGAACAAAAATTAAGTTAGCGAGCTTACACTGTACTAGTGCACGCACAATTTTCTAGCCCTCTTTAGAAGGAAAAAGAAACAAAATGAAGGAAGATGCAACATCCAGTAACAGACGTCACATAGTATAAGATGGAATTAGTTAGTTCAATGAAGTTTGCCAGAGCTTAATATTTGTACATCCTCTATTCTACAAATGACAGCCATACAACGACCATACTAGATTGGGTGCAAGTTACTAGCAGTTGATGATCCGCTTCAGGTGAAACCGGGTATATGTGAGTGCATGTTTACAAAATAAACATTAATCAAGGTACATAAGATACAATCAGGTCATATATTAAATCACTTGAAACTCAATTTATTGTTAATTCATGCAACATCAATAATGTGCAGAAATTTGCCCACAAATAGAATTCTTGAGAATGATTTTACAGCTTCTACTGAGCTCAGAAGTGGGATCCTTGAGAGTCAAACAGGCTGCTGTCTTCATGCAAACATCAAAAATGTCGCAACAGGTAGAATTCAGACTTCCCTTTGTTAGTCATAAAAGTTGTTGCACCAACCTCTGAAAGTACCATGTGATTTTTTCCGTAGGTCAAAGGGAGTACAAACAACATGGACTACAATGGTGAAGATGCTATACCTGAATCCAATCAAAATACCAACTTAAAAGGTGGAAACAAACGCAAAAATAGCAGAGTAGACCTTGTAGTTATTAGATATCAATGAGAAAGCCTACCTTCAACAAAGCAGATAACTCTGTTTTTCTTGTGACAAGTCCCACATCAACATCTTCCTCCGAGAAAATATGATCAAGGGCATCCGCAAAACCAACCCAATCTTTTTCTTGCTCTTCTTTACACCCCCTTAAAAATTGAAGAGATGCCTAAGCACAAAAATAGCGACAGATTTGATTATTATAATCTTCAGAGGCTACATAACAGGATAAAGTCAACTTCTGCAATCATGCTCTTTGAACTCTTTACAAGTCTTATAGAAGCCCGAACCCATTTGTTGCTTTAGAATTTAAATAACCAATTCTTTCGTTGTATTAGCATCCAAAGCGCTTGCACACAATCAACAGTATACGAATGTTTATTTGCAGCTACTTAGCCCTTAAGAGCCAAAACAAAAGCCTAACACCTGATTAGGTTGTGGATCCTAAACTGCACATCCAACATCTGAATCGAAAAACCTCTAGATTTGGCTAATTGTCATAAGGTGTGGTAAGTTGCTACAAAAAGACACGTTCAGACTTCCATTCCATCAAACTGTTATAGACTCAAAAAGAGCAAAGATTTACATATTGCAGTAGAATAACTTAAATATTTCTGACAAGCTGCAACATACGAGCATGTGGAACACAGCCTATACATGTCCTTCAGAGTTTTCGAGATATGATAGTCCAATTGGATCAGTATTGACAGCACCTTTTTCTGATTCCAGAATTTATTCAAATAGAGGTTGAGACAAGTCCATGCAAAGTTGAAAATTTACATATTTCAGAGCTGAGAAGATTATGTTAAGCATGTAACAAGGGACTACGAATAACGTTCAAGACTAGGAGACATCTCCAAATAAAAATGAAAGGTGTTAGCAATACGATTCATCAAATCTGCTTACAGAATTACCTTTCTGGCCATTAGTCAAATCTATAAGTTATACAGGTTGGATAATCTAACTTTCACAAGCAATTGAAAGGAGACAACAAATTTTGTTGATAACATGCAGTTGCATAACTCTACATGGCACTAGTAATATTTAAGCAGATCAAGGGCAGAGTGATTATTTTCTGCAGGGTTCTATAAAAGGTTTATTGATGTGATGGCACCTACTCAGCTTTGCAATGCTCCTACATACACTCCTGCGAGTAGCCATTTGAAGTAAATTGCATGCATGTTTTCCAATCCCTCTTATCAGTCGCTTTTAGAAAAAAGCCTCATCTTCATGAGAACAATTTTCAGGTTTGATGATGCAAGAATGTCAACTACCTCTGTTTGGACCCATAGAAGAAGCTTCTTGTGATTTATGTCCTCTCTTACTAGAGCTTTCACCAAAGGTATGGCACGTGCATCGATGAGCTCTGCCTCAACAATTTCTTCCAAATATCTAAGAGCAAGCCGATCTTGCAAACTGCTACAATGTTGGTCCTCTATATCAGGTATGTAGCTGGTTATACCTGCAAAACATCAATATAAAATCACATGATTCAGTTAGGTAAATTGTTCAAAACCCAGCCACCATTGCATACTATCAAATCAAGGTTCATGCTTAAAACAAAGTAACGAGTCAAAGAAGCAGGGATTGCTGAGTGAGAGCTGCATGTATTTCAGGAACAAAAAAATTTGTTAAAATTGCAGATTGTTCAAGAGCAGACGATCTTCTTTTAGCAGATTTGAGGTATCAAGGGTAAGAACAAAATACATAAAAGTAAGTCAAGTCCCCTGAAGCCTCAGAAGATCAAGCAGCTCCTCAAACAATCCAGTAAGTTGTGTGTTGTGGCCATTATAATAATTAATCATGCTTTCAAAGCTGTACGTTATCCATAGATAAGAAGTGGAGAATGAAGAAATTAGTTCTCATACTTTCTCAAAAAACTCACTGCTTCATAGCCAAGTTATAAGATTGTTCAATGTGGTACCATGCCTTAAAGTAATTCTCTTCCATCACAGAGATCACTTTTTGAAAGGCTCTCTCTCTCTCTCTCTCTCTCTCTCTCTCTCTCTCTCTCTCTCTCTCTCTCTCTCTCTCAGAGCCCTAGGACATGACAGAAAAATTATAATGGGTGTTCCAAGGGTGTCATAAGATGCTTAATCAAATGCCGTTACCAAATGATGACAAGAAGCAGCACACTCAAAAAAAAATTGGGGAGATTGATTCAAGCATTGACCTAGCGGTCCTTTACGTTCAAGAACCTCTGCATTCCTTTTATCAAATTTGATCACAACAGTGAACACTCTAACCTCAAGCGGCCAGAGATTGAAACTCAAAATCACACGTGCTACTATATATCTTTTTGCAAGAATGAATTATATCCACCAAATCAACTTCAAACACGAGTCTCATTCTTAAGAGAAAGAAGAAAAACCTTGTGCAGCTCGGATACTGATTTTCTTATGTTCCAGTATCTTCTCCAAAATCCACTTCCAAGGAAGTCCTTGCATTTGTGCACAAGAGTTGTGAAGGATAGTTGCATCTCTAGATGAGGCAATTGTCCTAGCTGTGAACCCCATAAGTCACACTGATACAGCAACGTAGCTAGGCCCATGCCATCATGTCAAGAACACAACAGTTGCACTCAAGAATGACCTACATAAGACCACAAGGTCACCAAACGCGTCAAATTTGTGAGAGAAACTGTTAGGTAACAGGATATCCAAGAGTTATCATCTAGCTCTAACACTTGTATGTTTTCCTGGACAAAATTATCCCAAACACTCAAAAACAATCAATCATGGAGTAAATAAATAAATGCACTACGAAACTTTGTAACATCTACAATATTAAGAGTGAGATGTCTGTTCTCTAAGCATAAAGGCCTCAGGCTTTCAAGCTGAGCTGTATTTTGAAGATGACCAACAGATTTCAAGCAACTGAAGGCAGCTCTTTCAAACTTCTACTCTTGCCCTCTCCCCATCCAGCTGTGGTAATACTGGCATTCCATTGATGGAATTTGCAAACACTTCATGTGCAAGGTTGAACAATAAAAAATAAGCACAAATTCGCGTTCTTCCTAAAAACCCTAGTCTCGTACCTCCTCATTTGTGAGGTGGATTGGAGTCGAGCAAGCCTAACTTGAATAACTTGAAATTATTCTTTCCAAGAGCTCAACGTGCTTCTCTCAAATGCATCCGCCATAGATGATCATATCAAGCACACGGTGGTAACACATATCATTAGCTTCTTAGAAACAAGAGAAATTGGGAATGTTCTCCAGTCCTTGCAAACCTTTGTTGCAAATGGACACTAAAGAAGAAGGTTCAATTTTAACCTACGACAACAATACGCATTTCAGGAAAACCCAAAAAAATAAACACTTTCTAGCTTTGTCTACCTCACACCTACCTATTGAGCCTAGTGCTTCAAAGACAATTGTAGACTCTTCTTTCTTCTTTGGGAAAATGCATACCACCCCACTAACAACTTTCCATTATTTCCCATATCGCAAAATGAGTTTGTCGCAGAGGTCTCTTTGACATTTTTCATATGCAGCTCACTATCATGAGGATCTCTGAAATTCAATGGCAGCTGGATTAAAATCACAGCTGGTGAGAGGCGATGAGGAGGGGAATCGTTCAAAGTAACCCTAACTTAACCTACATATACAACGGCATACACAACAATTTCCTTCGTTGGTATGCGAAAGTGTCAAAGCTCTATCAGCAAAGTCTTGAAATGTTTAGTGCACAAATAATTAAACAGCTTTGACCCAAAACTCAAGTTTATTTAAACCAAAATTTCTCAAAACTATAAAAATTCTCAAATGGAATAGTTTCATGGAGGAAATGAAAGCGGGAAGGTTTTGCCACACGGATTGAATGGCATGACCTCAAATCTGTAGATGTTCTGAGCGAAAAATATATAAATCTGTCTATTTTCACAAACCCTAACTCACAGTGCGGAATCATCAGTACCTTGGAAAAACATGAGAGCGCCTGAAAACCACGAACGACCGCAGTACCAGAGATGACCACCTGATAATGTGTCTGCTGCCATGCCTCAGAATTCTCCCCCTTCAATACCGATTCATGTGAAAAAAAAGCTCGCATGCGCTCACACAGCCATCGTTGCTATGCTACCAACCTTGCCACTCTTACGTCACAACCCAAAAGATCTAGGTTTAGGTTTAAGTTTAGGTTATTACTATTATGATGATTAGGGCATCTTCTGGCAACCCATTAGCAATACTTAAGTATGTTACCCGTTAACTTAACCAATAATACTCAGGCCCTACCACTTGTTAACTTCAATTGTTGCCAATTAGCCAACCATTGTCCAATAACGAGTGTAGTGCATTAGCAGTGCCAAGATAGTGAGACCTCATAGGTCACTTAGCTTAACGATTGTATGTATGTAAAGTGCACATTTTTAATGATTGCAGAATGTCACTGTAGCGGTCATTTCCTATGCACCTTCAACCCTAAATCCAAACACACAAGCATGAAGGAGATGAAGAGGATTAATTAGTTGTCACGCGGAGATTCGTTCTCATGAGAGCGATAGCATAGTTCATAATCCAGCAAATGCATACGTTCCACATCTAACACTAAGCATTAACATTATGATCCATTAACACTAGCAATTAACACTACTCAAGCAATGATAGATCTTACTCTTCTCTCTCTCTCTCTTTCTCTCTCACAAAAAGTATAACAACGATCAATCAGCATCAAAACCAACAATTAGCAAATCCAAAGAAAACATGAGAGATAGAGGAGGAAAGTGTCAGAAATAGGATAGATAATGTAATGCGGAAACTTCCTACTTCCAATGCATGACTACGCCTATCAAAAATTAAACCAAGCAGTACTGATGAAAATCACGTTCAATCTTTAGCAACTAACTTTGAAATTGCTAGATACTAAGTGATTACGTAGCCAAACATAAGGTATTGAATTCTCATACAATTTCTATCAGTTACAAAAGCAATACAGAGATGCATGCATTCTGACATATACTGAACGCAATAAGAAGATAGTATTGATTCACAAAAACAGAATCAGATTCTAATGAGCGCAAAACAATATAGAAACCGCACACTGAGTAACTGAGAATAAGTCTGATAAGCAGCTTTGCTGATAAGCAGTAGCGCAATAGCAACTCTAATATAAATCTCTAAAAGACTGAGCTAGAATGCTCAGGAGAGTTCAAGCTTGAAAGCTTGATATAGAGCTAACAACAATACTTTCTGGTTATGAATGATCTGCTTGATAAGAGCACAGGAAGCGTCGTGTAATAGCACTCAACTCCTTCGCAATTCACAATGTTGATTCGTTGCTTCCAAACTTGAAAATAGATGTATAAACAGCTGATTAATACTAAGTAATTAGGTCGTCAAATGTGATTGCCAGTTGGCTGGTGTCCGCTGGCATACATCCAGTTCCTTCTCAAAAATTGATTGCCCCACACTTTGTCAGAGTCATTTCCTTAACATTTGAGGCACTTTGGAAAAAAATGCAAAAAATACGACTCTGCATTTTTACTCGCAAATCCTGATAGGCGAAAAATGCGAAAAAATCGACACTGTATTTTTACACGAGATTCTTGACAGGCGACATTGTCGGGTTTCTAGAGAGAGAAAATGCGACACTCTTGTCAAACTTCATGTATTTTTGCAGATTGTGTAAAAACATTTGTAAATCTGCAGACTGTGTAAAGACACGGGAAAATCCGCAGAACTGGATAAACAATGGATAAGGACTAAAACCGATTAGTCGATTAGTAAGAAGGAGAATAATCCAACAGAAAGAAGAAGAGCAAGGACATTCCATATCCATTCCATAAGAGGCCCAACCTGCTTGTATTGAAATGAAGAGAGAGAAATACAAATAACTCGAAAAACTACCATTATATATAGATAATTTTAGGGCTTTGCCCTCAAATCCTATTGGCCATCATCCAACAATCTTTATCGGGCATTATCCGACAATCTTTATCGAATGAAAGACGGTTATTATTCCACTTGAATTAAAGCTACAGACTTGCCCTAACCATTTAGCAAGTAAATTTCTGGGAAGACCTAACTGGACGGATGTCATCTCACTATGGCCAACTGGTCATTAAGATCTACAACCTAATTAGGTGTCCTAATGGGCGTGCCGCATTTTGCTTAATATAAGTAGCGGATCATACTTCTATTATTTTTATCAATCAAGTATTTTGATCAGAGTATTGTAGCATCTCTCTCAAGCTTTCAAGCTTGAACACTCTTGCGTATTCTAGCTCAGTTCTGAAGAAACTTAATATTTCTACCATCAAAGCTATTGTATTTTTTCTTATGTTTCTCGAATTGCTGCATATTTTTAATTAAGTTTCGTACAGTTTGCACTTTTTGCATTTTTTTCAAAAAAGCCGACACATGGCCAAAATAATACGACTTAAAACATATTTCAAAGTACCTTCAGGTTTTTCACGGTCTTCGCATTTTTTCGCAAAGCCGAACCGAACCGCAAAGGACAGAAAACCGAACTGCACCACAAAGTCAACGAATGCGGTTCAATATGGTATCAGTCAACATTTGCGGTTCACATGATGACGAACCGCCCGCATCACCTGTTGCAATCTGTTTGCGGTAGCTTGCCAAGCCCTCACGCTCCGAACGAAGTTCACGACCGTAGGGGCATCGTAAGGAAACGATTGCGAATATCAAGCGGCTAAGAAAGCGAAGCATCTACACGATCCCAACAAATGGATGGACAATGAAAGGTTGCACAGACTACTACGACATGCATTCGGAAGCTGTTAGGATTAAGACTAATGTTCTTCTTTTGATCATGTAGCTTAAAGTAATCATCTCTTTAGTTCCTCTATATATAGGATCAACGAGAATGATGATGTTACACAATTAGTCAGATGTTTGATTTTAATTGGTGAGTGATAGTCATGCAGTAGCAGACACACATCATCACACAATCAGACATAGAATTAGCAACAACTAGTTCTCCGTAAGAGAGAATACTTCTCTTGCATCGACACGCTGATCTGGAAGACAGACAACGCTGAAATTGTTGTTGTAAACTTGTTTATGAAAAATAGAGTTGACATTCTACCTATGATGTGTAATATATGTAAATGATTTTGATGCTTGCTTACAATAGATATACTTCCACTTTTATTAACATTATCTACTATTCATAAACTTCAAAACAGATCTTCAGTGTCAGTCTGTAGCTCGAAAGTTGATTGATCGTAGTATGAAGCAATAGCTCCAACCACACAGATCGACTCCATCTAAGCGTCCCGACTTCGGGAGTGTTTGATCATAACAGAACATGTCGGAACAGAACATGTGGTCTCACAAGAGAAGCAGCTCACATACTTGTTGCGCTCCCTTCCAAGATCATTTCAGATGACCCGGACTCTACTAGTGAAAGATCCAAATATGACTTGCGACAAGGCTGTCATTGACATCAAAGAAGAGGTCCAGGCTCGAGAGCACTTTGACGACAAGCATGAGTTTGATCAGGCTCTCTATAACAACAGAGATCAGTCGAAGAAGAAGCGTCATCCTAAGAGGGAGTCAAGCCGAAATGGAGATCAAAACCAATGATGAGATGGAGATCAAGAAGGAAGATCGAAGGGCAGGAGCAAGAACGACCAACAAGGCGGTGAGAAGCAAACCTGCATCATATGTAGACGTGATGGCCACATTGTGGATAAATGCTGGCGAAATCTGAAGATTGAGTGTTTACACTATCACAAGAAGAGACATGTTGTCATGGATTGTTACCAAAATTCAAGGAACAAGAAGGCAAAAGGAAGGAATGTGAACTCAAACAGCTCATCATACGTGGAAGAGCCATAATCCTCATAGTTGGTTGAAGAACGAGCCAACCAAAATCCCTACGCCTATCTGTGTACAGATGTATGTGTTACATCTCAGACCGATGTTCAAGACGTCGTTCTTAACTCAAGTGTTGTGTCACATTTTGTGACAACAAGACAGATGATCACTGACTTTCGAAAGACCGACTCCATATACATCATTCTGGGAGACGGATCACGACACGAAGTGAGCGGGAGTGGAGTGCTATGGCTCGACATCAATGGCAGAGACAGAAGGCTAGACGACGTCTTGTACGTGCCTGTAAAAATTACAGCAAATAAGGATCCTAAATCACTTGAAATGATGAGGAAAACAATAGATTATGATTCCATAAAGCTAGCACAAGTTGCACCATAAAAAAATCCATCAATAAACTATGCTTGAATCTCACTGAATGGCCCAAATCCTCGAAGAAGCCTTCACACGTGTGAAATTACGGCCTCCCACAGTTTGAGCATTGTACACCAGACCCACATTTAATCCTATAATGATTAGGAATCACAAGAACTCAAAGAATTATGAACATAGAGAGCAATTGCACCAATATGAGAGAAAAATCATGAAATTGCTTGATTGATTCTGGTGAGAGATCATCACCTATATATACATGATCCATCATGGTTTTGGACAGGTATGAGTAGCCCTAAACCTATCCCTAATGCTAATTTTGGTGGATCTTTCATCCCTACCAAGTTAGGGTTGGAATCTTGGAGATCCCTCAACAATGTAAAAATTATTCCTACTTTTTCTCTCTTGTATCTAAACATGATTTGGACTCATTCCAAAGGTTGTATCTCCTAGGTCAATTTGAGAACATCCTTATGAATGGAATCCTATGCTATTTGGCACGTGTGACAAACCACCTCATGACCATCTAACTATTTACAAGTCATAGGACCAAATACTAGTCAAGTTGGAATTGTGAACTTTTAACACTCCTCCTCACTATCTAGCTTGGTTCAATCATTGCTTTACTAATCACTCCAAGTGATAATCTAAACTTCATAAAATGTGTCCTTTGAAGTGGTTTAGTAAGTAGATCAGCTACACATTCATTGCTTGGAACATGCTCCAAAGCAATCTCCTTGGCTTGCACCATTTCTCTCACAAAGTGATGGCATATCTCAACGTGCTTAGATCTTGCATGGAAGATTGGGTTAAGATGCAAGGTGTTGGGCTGATATATTGTCATTGTAGATGATCGGTTCCTCGTCTGAATCTATGATCTTTAGATCCACCAATAATCTCTTGATCCAAAGTACCTCCTTTGTAGTGGTTGTTAGAGCTTTGTGCTCGGCCTCGGTTGAAGATGGAGATATAGTTTCTTGCTTTTTGGAAAGCCATGAAACCACACCTTCTCCTATGAAAGTTGAATAGGCACTTGTTGATTTCCTATTCCTCTTGTCCCCTACAGAATCTAAATTTCTAAATGCATGAAGGTTAATCACATCTCCTCTATATAGAATCTCAAAATCCAATGTACCCAAGATGTATCTTAGAATCCTCTTAGCCTTTTTCCAATGGATATTCAATGGTTTTTGCATGGATTGGCTCAACCTACATACACTAAAGCTAAGATCTGGTCTAGTTATAGTGATCCACATTAAGGAGCCTATAAGTTGCCTAAACAAAGTGATGTCCATGAAGGATCTTTCATCATCTTCATTTGGCACTTTTACATCTTGCTCCAATGGTGCGTCAACACTTTTGCACTCTTCCATCTCAAACTTCTTCAAAAGACTTTGAGCATAGTTTACTTGAGTTCAATGCTTCTTTAACATTAGATGGTTCTTCAAAACTAGATAAAGCATAAGAAGTGGATGAGATACCCTCAACTTGCTGCTCTTTGCCTTGATATGCGAGGCTTGATGGCTCCAAATTTGCCCTTGAAGATCTCCTTGGTGTGATAGGTGGGTTTGGTGCTTGCTCCTCCATGAGCTCCTCCTCAAAATCAAGATCTTGCTCCTCGGCCATCTTCTTCTTGATTGTTGGAGCACTTGAGCCTTCTTCGAGCACATGCATATTATGTTCATCAAATATAACATCCCTTGAAACAACAAATTTGTTCAAGGATGGGAGATAGATTTTGTAGCCCTTGCTTGAGCTTGCATATCCAAGCATGATCCCTCTCGTGGAAGGTGGACCCTTTTTTGTTCTTGTTTCCAATGGCACATGCACATAACATATACACCCAAAAACTTTCAAGTGATTAAGATTGGATTTCTTTCCATACAACATCTCATAAGGAGTTTAGCCTTCAATTGCTTTGCAAGACACCCTATTCATCAATTAGTTTGCACATACAAGAGATTCACCCCAACGAGATTTGGGCAAACAAGCATCCAATCTTAAAGCCTTATAACATTCACATAATGTTCTATTCCTTCTTTTAGCAACTCCATTTTGTTGAGGAATGTAAGGACAACAAGTATCTTTCTTGATCCCTTCCTCCTCACAAAAGGCCTTGAATCATTAGAATTGAATTCTCCACCATTGTCACTTCTAATAATCTTGATGTTATGATTATGATGCTTTTCCACAAACAACTTGAACTTTACAAAAGTATCAAATACTTGAGACTTGAAGGAAAGTAAGAACACCCAACAATACCTTGAGTAGTCATCAATGAAGGTTAAAAAAATGGATGAACCTCCATTAGATCTGGTGCTAGCAATATGCACATCCCGAGTGTATGAGTTCAAGAGTATGAGTTAGGAAACACCTTCTTATGTGCCTTGGATAAAGCACAAGCTTCACAAACCTTGTCTTCCTTCCTAGTAGACCTTGGTAGGCCTAAAGCATATTCCTCCTTGATCATAGCCTCCATGGAACCCGAATTGACATGTCCAAGTTTTTTGTGCCATAAAGTGAAAGTATATATCTTGATCTTCTCAACCAACATGTCAACATTAATATCCATAAATGCATCCAACTTATAAAGTTTGCCAAGTCTAGTGCCCTTAGCCACTATCTTACCATTCTTCTTGATGACACGTTCATTTGAAACAAAATCAACATTGAAACCATTGTCTACCATTTGGCCAACACTTAGTAGATTCTTTGTTATTGTAGCGATGTACAAAACACCTTCTATGTTGATCTTTTTGGAAGATCCTAAGCAAAGGGAAATGCTACCAACTCCTTTAATCTTACAAGCTTCATCATTTGTTGTATAGATAGATTTTATAGGTCCATCAGAAGATAAGAGAGAAGAGAAAAACTCCTTTTTCTAGTCATGTGTGGACTAGCACCCGAGTCGATCCACCAAGGACCTTCTCCTTTGAGGCTTGTTGGAGAAGATATGGACATCATGAGAGAATGTGAACTCTCCTCCTCCTCCTCTTTGCTCATGTTGGATTGTCTTTGATCTTGCTTCCTCTTGAAGCATTCTGAGGCATAATGCCCCATCTTGCTACAATAGTAGCACTTCACCTTGCATTTGTCCTTCTTGACTTTGGTGGTTGATAGAGATGCCTTTGAGGGTCCTTCTTGATCCTCAAGATTTGTTGAAGTCTTCTTGAATGTTGATCCTTTGCCTTTGGACTTCCCTTTGTCTTTGGTGAAGAGAGCTTGGTCATCTCTACCTTGGATGGAAAGTCTATCCATCCTCTCTTCCATTTGGCCCCTTCTTGATTTCTTGGCCATGAGTGTGCCTTGGAGCTCTTCAAATATGGGTAGATTACCCATAATTGCATATCCTTGAACCAAATTGTCAAATTTAAAGCTTAGTCCATTCAATATGAGTTGAACAAGCTCTTCATCCTTGATAGGATCACCTATGAAGGCTAGCTCTTTGTTCAATTCCTTCACTCTTAAGACAAAAGTATGTGCACTATCTCCTTTCTTTTGATAGCTTCTATAGATTTGACTATTCAAAGATAACATCCTAGTTTGGTTCTTGGATTCATAGACCTTTTGCAAAGTCTCCTAAGCATCTTGAGCCGAAGTGCAATCACCTACCTCTCTTAAGAGTTCATTTACAACATTCATTTTTATACAATGTAGTGCAATATTGCACCTCTTGTTGTATTTGGCTTTTTCTTGAGGATGAATAGCTTCCTCCTTACCATTTACAATATCCATTAGATCTTGCATGATCATGATAGATTCCATTTTAACTTTCCATATGGAATAGTTAGTTTTGTTGAGCCTCTCATTAGTATCCAAAAGATATGCATTTAAAGATGCCATCTATTCTCCCAATCAAGGACTTGACACAAATGAAGGTTACTTCTATTGATTTGATTGAAGATCTATCTTATCCCACTTCTTAGGGACATGAAAAGATCAGTAATAGACTTCCTATAAAGATCTAAGAATGGTCTTTAACAAAATCAAATCATAGAATACTAGAAACAATGCACTTGCTTGATTGAAGTAGATAATACTAGTAGAACTGCCCCTCTTTCTATAAAGAACATAAAAGCTTCCAAATGGTCTGATCAAGAGTGAATTTAAGCAACCTAATATCTCTCCAAAATCACTTGCAACAGATCTAAATGGAACTTAATGAGGATGCAACACAATCTACTATCCAATCACAAGCAAAAATTGATCAAAAATGATGGAAAATTGATCTAGTTTGATGCATAAGTCAAGCAATGGTTGGACTGAACATAAATCACTTAGGAGGTGTCCTCTACACCTTAGAATAGCCTTTAAGAGTCCCCAAATCTCTGATCTTCCCTCTCGTTGAATGCTATAAAGCCTCCTCTATAAAATCACTTCCAAAACTCGCTTAGAAATCAATGCTTGAAGCAAGCAAAACTTGCTATCTTGGTAATGTGGATTGAATTCAACTTTGTCTCTGGTTTTAGACACCTAAACACTTGAAAATGAAGTCACACAACACCAATCTCCAATGGATTTGACTCATTTTGAGTTCTAGAATCAATGCTAGATGCTAAGATCCAATCTACACAAGATTTAGATAAAAAAATTGAAACAAATTGAATGAAAAGCAAGGTTTTAGCTCATTTCAACATTTAGGCTCTGATACCATGTAAAAATTACAGCAAATAAAGATCCTAAAACTTGAAATGATGAGGGAAACAATAGATTATGATTCCATAAAGTTAGCACAAGTTGCACCATCAATAATCTATGCTTGAACCTCACTAAATGGCCCAAATCCTTGAAGAAGCCTTCACACGTGTGAAAGTACGGCCTCCCACAATATGAGAACTGTACACCAGACCCACATTCAATCTATAATGATTAGGAATCACAAGGACTCAAAGAATTATGAACATAGAGAGCAATTGCACCAATATGAGAGAAAAATCATGAAATTGCTTGATTGATTTTGGTGAGAGATCATCACCTATATATACATGATCCGTCACGGTTTTGGGTAGGTATGAGTAGCCATAAACCTATCCCTAATGCAACTGAGGGTTGGAATCTTGGAGATCCCTCAACAATGTAAAAACTACCAAAAATAGCTCCTACTTTTTCTCTCTTGTATCTAAGCATGATCTGGACTCATTCCAAAGGTTCTATCAATTAGGTCAACTTGAGAACATCCTTATGAATGGAATCCTATGCTATTTGGCACATGTGACAAGCCACATCATGACCATCTAACTATTTACAAGTCATATGACCAAGACTAGTCAAGCTAGAATTGTGAATTTTTAACAGTGCCTACACTATAGTTGGACCTGCTATCTGTTGCAAGGATAGCAGATGCAGACATGTGTATGACATTCACAGATGAAACATGCAATGTGGTTGATGCCAGCACCAGTACCCTCATCACACAAGGTAGACAAAAAGACAACTTGTATCATCTGAGGTACGCCTACCTACAAAACAAGCACATCATATCCATGAGTCCATGGATGTTCTGTGGCATAGGAGACTATGTCATATGAACACGTTGGCACTGTATCAAACAAGCCAACATAGCGTATTCATAGGGGTTAGCATCAAAGCTGCAACCAGTCAAACACCCTGTGATGCGTGCCACAAAGGCAAGATGTCGCATACTATAAGGGAAGCTCCCTAAGATCCTGCTTACAAGATAACACACAATGGAAAACACACTATGGAGCAACCACCCAACCAAGTAGAAGCAACCAATCAACTCTAAAAGCTTCACCCCCAAGCCAAGAAACAACAAGCATGAATGTAGAGTGAAACCTTGGCAATGAATCCATGATCACAATGAGGAGTAGGGCGAGTTTGGTCCTCTTATATAGAGCCTAATGCATCCTGGATACATAGCCATGCATAACCCTATGTTCCCTATACATAGATTCACTTTGAATAGAGTCCTATGCATGGACCACCTATTCATAGAATTGTTATTGATAACTCTACACATGCATACACTGTCTCATACCTTGTCTAAACTCCATTTAGTGTTTCTGGGCCTCACAAGGATATTAGTTACTTTTGGGTCACATCCAGTATGATGTGGCATAACTAACAGCTTGATTTACTGGAGTACCGTGTATCCAAGACTAGGAGTATACTGAGTCCTACCTACAGGTCATGGACATAACATTCTTCCCTCCTTAAACTGCTTCTATCCTTAGAAGCTCTCTAAACAGGAAAGAATTACAGTTCTTTTAACTTTCAATAATAATTGAGAAAATCATTATCCTTAGTCTGACTTTCATATCAAACAAGTACTCAAAGATAATCTCTGCACTGGAGCACAACTCAGGTTTGAAAAGTACACTAAGCGATAAATTTTCCATCTGGGTTACATTGATCACAATTTAGTAACATCACCTTCATGTAAAACACTTACATGAAACACTGGGTGAAATAACCTAACTTAAGAGATTAAAGTTAAAGAAATAATAAAATAATTATAATTACAGTCTGAAATCATCCACAAACTCTGGCAGATAATTCATAAGCTTTCAAGTATAAATATCCTTCGAATCCAATTCCAAGATATGATAATTCATTTAACTAGAATCTCTAGGAGAATCATTAAGATATAGAATGATTAAAACTCAACTATGAGTATCCCATATACTCTTTTGAGTTAAATGCTCTTGTTTCTAGCACCAAATACAAGAAAAAATAGCCTTCATTCATCTTAATAGACTTATCTGTCTCCTAAGATAACTGGAGATCCAATTCAAATGAAGAACTGTACTCAAGCATTTGCAGACCATAACTTGTAGTAGAATGACATCCAATAGATAAATATAATTATCCACAAATAAAATACTTATCTTGTGAGAATATATGTGAGATCCATAGGTCCTCAAATAAAATACTGGAGTAGAGAGATTCAAAACACTGATTTGAATTCTTACTCAATTAATAGATCAAGAATTAATCATCACACTTAAGAATCATTACAATTTCTTATAATCCTCTGACAATAATTAAGTACTTATTTATAATTCGTCAACCTTAAATATTTAGATTCATATGATTCGTCAATCATAATTTTTTGGAATTCAAAACCATAATCATTTAGAAGATACTGGAGTATATGTTCCACATAACTCAGAAAAAGTAAGAATCATTCCAAAATCTTTCCCAATCAAGGAAAATACTGGATTTTAGGAATACTCTCCAATCATGATTCTTTAACTGAAATGCGAGATATTCAAGTTCTATAAATCACTGGTAATTAAAGACAAAAAGCATACCAAATGACAATCATCTTCAAGTACAAAAACTTTAGATTACAATCCAGAATCACATCTAGATACCCAAAGTCCTACTGAATATCAATTCAGCTGTTATTCTTGGATCCATTATGATTCGTTATCCAATTGAGCTCTTTGGGATAGAATCACTAATGAACGGATGAACTAAGAAATATTCTATCTCAAGAATATTGTATATCCAATGCACACAATTTTAACTGATGAATCGAAATGATTCACTAATCATGCGTCTTACAAGCAATATAATTCAAAACCATCAGTTCCTGGTGAACCCACATCACACTGATATTTTCCCAATTAACTTCATCCTGGAGTAATCAACTACTCAAGTTAATTGCCAATGATTCAGAAATCTTAAATGTCTTGGTGAAGAATTCAATTATACTAGTATAACACCACATTTAGATCCTTACCCAAATCATTTATAAGTTAATCCATAAATCTTCTATACAAAGATTTGTTAACTTTGCAAGTATCTGTAAAAACGATACTTGATCATATGCTTATGTTCACCGACTAGGTTAAGTGCACCAAATAGCTCTAGTAACCAAGAATACACAGTAGATTCATACAAGATTAATCGTGTACATATGTGAATAATCTCACTATGACCCAGTACATAAACACATTTTTATCTGGCAGATTCCTCCAGAACCCACATATGTTACTCACATATCTCACTGAGATCTTGTAACTCAGCTACCAAATATTTTCTATTTCTCATGAGTAAATAACATATCCGAGAAATCTCTGAGACGAATAAAATTCACTCTCAGCAGTTTTCCAATCTCACTTACCTCTAATTACATAGTTTCTCCCACTGATTAACCCCTCTCTGATCCTAGTACTTAAACTAAGATTAGGTTGATCTAATACAAAACTCTCAGACTTAAATTATGACCAAACTTACTTCTATTCCAATCAAAATGGAATTAGTAACCTTTGACCTTTTACTTTACTACTTATAGATAATGATTCAAATTCCAAACATGTCCTAGTTTCAGATTGTCCACACAATCCCTAGAGAATTTCTCTTATTTTGAAAAGTTCCAATTTGACATCTTACTCTGAATCTATCCAAAATTCTTTTCGGATCCAATCTCATTTCTATACCCTAGCTAAATCTCTTCCAAAAGCTATGCAACAACAGATTCCCAAAAAGAATTTTATCCCACCACTTCACCCCTCCTTTTAAAGAAATTATCAATTTCCATAAAAGTCAACTGGAAAGATGATATATGAAAATATCTAAATCCTAGAAAGGTTAGTAATAAGTGCTTCCACTAAAGAATTCACCCTACACACATGACTTTTCCTTCAAACATTTTCACTCTGAGTGATAGAAACCACTATTCCATTGAAATCCATTTATGCAACAAAGATATTCTAGGTTTAAGAAATTGAAACAATTTAACCTTAGAATTTATCTGAATTCCAAGTCTATTCACACAAGTTGTAATTTATATGACATAATAGTCTTTCAGAAGAATAACTTCATGCTAGAAAGAATTCATATAAACTAGTCTGATGTCTTATATTCGAGAAATTAGTAAGAAGTAAAGGACTACTTAAGAAAGCGAGAAATAGATTTGAGGGCCTCTGATTTTGTAAATAATGAGATACCGCATTGGGATCTAAATTAAACCTCAAAATTTCCCAAAATACCCCACATTTGATCGAATGGTTTTCTTCTTTCCCATATCGCGACTAGGTACTAAAACACACCATTGATCACCTAATCTTTACAGTCCTAGAATTTCCTTTCCAAAATTGCTGACGTCCCATACCATCAGCTTTTCCTTTCAGAAAAGCCTTAACCGCCTTATCTGATATTCTAGAGATCCACAGATCATCTAGTTGTCCTACAATCACTACAGAAAATTATCTCTTGTTCCCAAACACTGGAGAATCCATTTATTTGGATGACTGGCATGCCTATCAGATGGATACCCAAAATCCACATCTGATTATTTGACTTAGACAGAAGAATTAACATGGTTCACTTATTACACTCTGAACCTTTTTGGTTATTGACAAGCTTCGAAACCCTACTGATGCATCAAATCTAGGGACAAACTTCTGTCAACTAACCAATCCAATGTAATCCACGTATCAGATTCGACTTCTAACCTCACAATTGACATCCAAAACTGCTGATAACTCAATGGTTACAAAGATATCAGTTACGAATTCAACTGAATGAATTCGAACCAAGAAATTAATAACCAGTATTAAGCAATAATTTACAGGGATTACCAAAATCCTAACTGCGAAATACATTTTCCGATCACACTTACTACCTCTGATGTCCACTCTTCTTCCCTCCTTAGAATTTTCAGTTCCCTGAAAATCTATTTCAGCTAAGGTACCTAGAAGACATAACGACATTAGTAAATGTTTAAAAATTAATTACTGTAGGAAAATGTGCAAAACAATTTCATTTTTGTCCTATACCTAAGTTGAATATCTGATATATCAAAAATCATTTACTAGTATGTGAAACCGTACTAGTCTGATCTTTTGAATATAATTCACCATAGGATTTTACTGGAAATGAAATCCGTTATGTAATTCCTTCGGATGTGTAGCATATGCACACATTCTTGATAAGAAGAGAAAGAAGTTGGATAAAAAAGTGGAGCAAGGTTTCTTGGTAGGCTACGATGTAAATTCTTCATACTACATAATCTACATCCCTCAGACCAATGAAGTGAAGACTGTGAGAGATGTCAAATTTGACGAGGCTAAAACGATGGCTGACCATGATCCAGTCGGCTAACAATACTACGATCTGCCTACACTGATAGAGGGAGTAGACCCTGAACATCTAGATCAAGGTGTTCAAGCTGTGAATGAACTGAGTGATAGTTCAGACGACGAACAACAAGACATGCAACCTATACCCTGCAATGCACAGTGGCTCTGCTGTCACTAAGAAGAACAAAAGCATAGCAGTTGTTGATCTTGCGCCATCTCCAAGGAGACCTGCAAGGGAGAGAAGACAGCCTGACAACTCACAGCTTCTACATTAGAGGAGTTTTGTGGTTTCGGAGGTGAAGCACAAACCTACCAAGAAGTTGTTGAATGTCCATAAAATGAGTGGATAAAGGCCATGAAATACGAGATGGACTCCATGAAGAAAAACCAGGTCTAGACTCTTAAACCAATATCAAGAAACAAGAAGACTACCAAATGTAAATGGATCTACAAGTACAAATATGGACCAGATGACAATGTATCCGAATACAAAGCCAGGCCAGTTGTGAAAGGTTTTTCACAGAAGTATGGCATTGACTATACTGACACGTGTTCTCTGGTTGTCAAACATACCTCTATATGCATATTGTCCGCATATGCAGTAGCCTACGATCTAAAGATCCATGTCGTAAATGGAAAGCCAACTTTCCTACATGGAGGTCTCAATGAAGAAGTCTACATGGACCAGCCACCAGGTTTTCCCTGTAAGTCATTTCCTGACTATGCCTGCAAAATGCACAAAAGCATCTATGGACTGAAGTAGTCCACCAGACAGTGGTACAAGAAAAAGGATCACACACTTCGATCTTCAGGCTTCCAGCCTTTAATGGCTGACTACAACGTCTGTGTGAACAAAAGACGACTCCAAGAGTGTTTTGGGAGGCTGTACCATCGCATCAGAATAGGCAGACAATAACTTCCCAATCATCTTGTGAGGCAGAGTATGCTGCTGCAGCCAAGATGGCTAATGAGCTGACATGATTCAAACGGTTCTTCAAAGAACTGGGCGAGAGCACCAACAAGCCGCTAATGCTATACATAAATAACACATCTACTATTCATTTGACGAAAGACCATGTGTTTCATTTCAGAATGAAACACATTGCCATCAAATATCACTTGATCAGGGATCTAGTCACGTATATTTTATTGATTTTTTAGACCATGTACATTCTAAAAAATATTTAATACTATATATTTGACAATCTTGAAGTCATTTGAAACATTGTTTTTTTTCTTTTTGTATCCTGGTAGAGATTTCGGCCTGAACCTGCACATCAAAATATTGCAATGAAATTTATGAGAGTATAACCAATTTTGAGTAATAAGATGAAATTCAATAGATGTAAGCAACCTACAAAGTATTTATATTGAAATTTTGCAAATCTTAGTGTTGGTATTTATGATCTGTTGCATGTTTGTCATTCCAATCTTTATGCAATTTCAACAATTTCTATGCTTGTCTTTAAATCCTCATATTGTAGATAATTATCGTCTTGGTCTTCTTACCTGTCAAGGCAACATTGTCAGGCCATACTTAAACTGAAAAGTTAAATATAGAAAATCACTAAAATAACTCCAAATTAACTCATTGGAAGTCACATAATATGTGTATTAACATTAAAGAAAAAAAAGTGTAACATATGAAAAGTGTTAAAGCCTTGGAAAACTTGCGGGGAGCAAGTACGGTCCAATCACAAGTCAAGACTTTGCCCGGCGGGAGTTTTGAATTGTACAAAAATATGACCAGAAAGTTCCAATTTTTTTTCGATCGGCGAACAACGTTATGATATTTCACATGTGTAAATACATAACTAGGCCATGTGTACGTCGAATAGTTGAATAGTCAAAAACAACATCTTGACAAAAGGCCCTTTTGGTGCTCGAACTAACTCTAATGCCTAGAGAGTCCAAATCTTAAATCAATTATGCATTGATGTCTAGTGTTCTTAACAATACCAAATTCAAACCTTATGAGAAAGTAGCTAAAAGTGACCATTGGAGAAAAGCCACGTAGGAAGAATAAATATCTATCATAAATAATAAGACATGGAATCTAGTGGAATCATCTAAACCAATAGGTACTAAGTGGATCTACAAGGTGAAGTACAAGTCAGATAGATGAGGCACTAGACAAACATAAGACACAGTTGGTAGCAAAGGGATACACACAACTGGTAGCAAAGGGATACACACAACAAGAAAATATTGACGTCGATGAATTCTTGGCTTTTGTAGCCAAAACGAACTCTAATCATTTGTATTTTGATGATTGCTTTACATTTTTGTTGGGATATCTATCAAAGTGACGTGAAGCTTATTTCTGAAATTCAAGATGAAGTTTTGGGTGAGCTACATTTCTACCCTAGAATATATGTACGACGTTATGAAGACAAATTATATCTGTTCCAGTCTTTTTTTTTTTTTTGATATTCTGAAAAACTTTTGTAAGTTGGATTCCAAGCCTTGTTTCTACATTGATGTAATAGAATGTTAACAAGTTGTGTGCTAATGAAGTCAATGCTACTCTATTCAAATAGTTATTTGGTTTCTTGATTTATTTGACTATCACAAGACCATGCATCACTTAGGTGTTTGGAGTAATCAGCCAATTTATGACTAGCCTAAGGGTAAATCGGAGGAGTGCAAAACATGTTCTTAGGTATCTCAAAGACACATTGACTTATGACTCGGATCATGTTTCCTCTAATAATCTTGTACTTCATGGTTAATGCAATGCAATTTGAACTACTAGTGTAGAAAACAAAAAATCCTATTTCAGACTATGTGTTTATGTTGGGGAGCTCTACTATGTCATGGAAGAGCAAAAAGCAAGCAACTATTGCACTATATTAGCTGAATATATTTCAACTAAACATGCCATTTGATTGATATGACTTCTTTTAGAGTTGCAATTATTTCAATGTGATACATCATCATGCTACTATTGGTCTCTTGTCTACTATGTTTTATCCAAGTTTTCTAATGCTATTGATTTTGGTTTAGTTGCTACTTTCGAAGGAGAATGTTGTGCTGTTGTGGTGGATGATTAATGGTCATAATGAACATATTCATTATAATCTTTTTTGATGATTGGGCAATGATGTTTGGTATCAACCCATGGGAGAAATCTAAAACCCTAAACCCTTTGAGGTCTAATCCTTTTAAGGTGAAAATTAAAAGGAAAACGGTGAGCCTTGGGGGCATGGCGAGAGCAATGTTGGAGTATAATTTTAGCAAGGATGATGATGAGGAGAGTGTACTATACATATAACACATGTTGGTCATGGCTGTTCTCTCTCCACTGCTACGCTTGTCACGATTTGGAGCTCTCGCAGGAGGGTTGGTAGCATCGTCTTCGCATGGAGGCCTTAAGATCACTGATGCGGCTTCGCATCTCTCCTATGCCCTCCCTTTGCCTGTTGCTGCTGTTAGAGGATTCATGGCTTGTGCTTGGCATGCCGGAACACACCGTTGTGATTATGATTGCAAGTTAGAGAGCTTCTGGGGGCTGAAAAGGCAGCAGCTACTGAGTGGATCTTGGATGGGCGCAAAAGTAGGTTATCAAGTCCGTGGTGTGTATGTAGAAGTGAAGGATGATAACTTTGAGCTTGCATTGAACAAGTACGGGAGGCTTATGCGTCAAGATAAAACCCTAAATGAGCTGAGCAAGCGACAGTTTTACCTGAAGCCCTCAGAGCGGCGGGTTCTTGCAAGGAAAGAGCGAGATCGGCGAATTGCAAGGAGGGAGTTCAAGGAGAAGCTAAGGTGGATAATGAGCAGAAGATCAAGGTGCGCCACAGTTTTTGGATATCTAAACTAAACCGTGCTTCCAAATGGAACAATGTTTCCCGCCTTTTTACAATCTGAAGAATCAGCTTTTCAGGCGGTTCAGAATAAGTCTCTCCTCGAAAAAATCAAAGATTTAGATTTTGGGTTTGAAAGAATCTAGTGTTTTACTGGATGGATCGAGCGCTCGGTACTTCAAATGAAAGAATTTGGTGACAACATTGATAGTAAGAGAAAGAACCCCCTACTTTGATGAAGTTTCTTGAATTCTAGTTCAAGAAGACTCGACAATCGAGCCTGCGCCATCATGCATCTGGCTCCTTCGACTAGTGTACTGTTTCTTCGTTCCAATCATGAACATCTCTTCTCCTCGACGCTTCTTGAACTATAATTCAAGAAACTTACATAAAAAGAAACCGTAACAGTGCCGACCCAACAATACTTCTAGGTGCAACTAACCACTAGAGGGCAGAGGACAGGTCAGAGGCATGCATGCATACCATGCAGTTGGTATGAGGGCCAATAATGCCCATGCGGACACATGCAGACACATGCATGACAGTAGGGGGCCATGCAGTCCTTTCAGTGTTGGACTGGGACGCCGCATGCAACAGTAATCCATGCATGCATCGTGAATGGTGGGTGTCAGCAACAACTACCACCTATCACATCCATGCAAACTCACACTGGGCTAGGAGGGGCGTTCTATAAGAGAGTGCATTGGCTGGGTGGATCAGACTAGGTTTGCCTTCGACGTGGTTATGTTGTTCGTTAGAGCGAGGAGGATCAGAGCTCATTGTCCAGCCTCCTGTAGTGCTCTAGAGGGAGAGAGTTTTCAGCGATTTGAGGGGGAAGAAGGGCGCATTTTTCTTCATCATTGTTGGGCGCATTCAAATGATCTTCTAGTGCCCTCTTTGCTGCTGTTCCAGCACTCTACCTGCAGATTTTCAGCACACTCTGACAAGGGGATTGGTAGCGTTTTTTTTCAAGATTTACTTGGGCGCACTTTCCCCAGCCCAATCAGCACTTTGGTTCTAGCTTCTTGAGCGCACTTTCTACCGCAATTACCATTATGTTTCTGGTCTCTGGTTTCAGCAGAGAGGGTGCATGTTTTCAGTGCATTTAATGCCTTCAACCTCATACTTTTTCAAGAGAATTTCAGCGCATGTCTGCAGCTAGAAACGGTGCAATTCTGGAGCTAATTGGGCGCAATTTTCTACTTACTCCAGTGTTCTTTTGAGGGAACCTCCAACGCGTTTTTTGCAGGCAAATCCAGCGCACTTTTGCTGGCCCAATCAGCGCACTTCATCAGTGCAGATTTTCAGCCTCAATACAACTCAGCTCCAGTCAGATCAACTACTATTTCTAATCTTTTCCAACACGCTTTTTCCATTTGAAAATAGGCTCAGATTGCTGCAGTACCAGTTCAATCAGTTCAGGTGGGAACCAGCGATCCTGCTGTCAATCAGATTCCTTTCTGATCAGATTTGACAGCAATCCCGCATCCATCCTTTTCTAAAGAGCGAAAGTATTGCCAACCTTCAGTCGGTGTCAGCATCAAAGATCTATTGCATGTTGTTGTCCCGGTTTCAGCAAGCCAGAGTCTTTGCGCAGTGCCAAGCTCCAATTCCAGCACACTGAAGCAAAAGTTTGAAGCTGTAAATCCACAATCGTCCGAAGCTGAGGGATACTCTTGTGATTCCGTCGATGAGTGGGCTTCAATCAGAGCTAAGTCTTTGCTCTTTCTTTTTCTTTCTGTTTGTCTTATGTTTTCGCTTTCCTCCTCGAACTCTGACATGACGACTCCCGAGGAAAGTCCCATTTCCCCAGGAAAGCCATTGACATGCTCGAAGACCCTCTTCCTCCAGTTTCAGCCTCAGTTCCAGTTTCATACTCAGCTTCAGTTCCCAACATATCTCAGTTACATGTACCTCCCACAGTTCCTACTCATTCGGGAGATATAAGGACAAACCCCAGTTTATTTAAAGATTTGAAACCACTAGCCTTTAATGGGGAAAAAAAGGACAGAAATACAGATATTCTTCAGACCTTCCTCAGTAAATGGAAAACATTCATGCATTGAAACAGACCCCATACCATTTGCAAGCTTTGGAAGCTAGCTTATCCCTGGGTCCCATGGCCTACAAGTGGTGGTTGAACCTTCAGCAACACCCCAGTCAGAGGAAGCCCTCCTATGAGATTTCTTGCCAGCCAACAAACTTGATAGAGCCTGGGAAGCCTGGGAAAAGTTAGTCATGGACAAATTGATGAATTGCAAGACCTAGCTATGGAGTATCTTAACTGCAATACTAGATCAACCAAGAAAGCCTAAGAAACTTAGCTATGGAAAACATCACATACAAGGAGAATTGCATAAGCACCTCACAACACCAAAAGTTAGAAGAGAAAATGAATTGCTAGAGAGAGAGAGAGGAGGGCATGGGTCCTCCAAATCCCTTGCGAGGCAAGCACCTCAAATACATGATGCATGGAAAGTCTAGGTGTCAACCATATGGTGAGGTACTTGGCCAAGTGGGCCACTTGCACTAATTTACTAAATTTACAAATAATAACATGCCCCATGAGTTATGTATAGTTGACGACATAATTATTGCTAAGACAAAGGGGTAAAATAGGCATTACTCTTCAACACCCCCCCCTTAATGGCAATTTTATTTAAGCTAACACCAACAAAGTTATGAACTTTTCAAACTTATCTTTACTAAGTGGTTTAGTAAAGATATCAACTATCTGGTCGTTGGTGTTGCAATAAATTAGCTCGATTTCTCCACTGTGCACTTTCTCCTCTCCCATATAAAGTGTTGGTCCACCTTTATGTGTTTTGTCCGTGTATGCTCACAAGCTGAATGCAGCTTTGGTTATCACAGGGTAACAATGTAGGTCCTACTTGAGCAATCTACATATCCTCAAGTAGACGTCGTAACCAAATAGCTTCACAGGCGGACCTCGTAGTCGCCTTATACTCAGCTTCGGTAGATGATAGGGCAATAGTAGGTTGCTTCTTGCTGCACCAAGATATAGCCCCTGAACTTAGGCTAAAGCAATAGTCTGTCGTCAATCTCCGATCATCTCTATCACCTACCCAATCAGAATCTGAATAACCCTCCAGCTGAAGGTCACCATCATCACTTGGCCTTCCAACTCCCTGAGTGAAAACACTCTTACTGGGACCATTTGTGATCGTAACAAACAGGCTAGAGGTTAGTTTTGAATTTTTATCCTTGACAGAACCCAACATGGATTAATGCACCTGAACTGGACCATCCTGCACCCGAAACAATCGACAAACTACACAGTAATTATGCTCTTAATTAGAGCTTTCATCTGATACCCATATTGCCCATAAAAAAACCAAAAAAAAAATATAGAAAAAAAAACGTTTCTGGAATTTTTTTTAAAATTTCAGAAACGCGTTTCTGAACCGCGTTTCTGAACGCGATTCTGAAACGCGTTTCAGAAACGCAGTGCATCTATGCCTGGTACATGCAACACACGCTTGATTACTTTCACCTCTCCTGATGACAGCTGCACTGGAATTGTGCCTTTGCCCCTCACCTCATGTGTAGAGTTATCTCCAAGGCATACTTGTTGACCATCTCCTATTTCCTCATAGGTGTTGAACCAATGTCTATGAGGTGTCATGTGCTTTGAGGCTCCAGAATCAATGTACCATTCACCAAACGTGGATTCAGATGATATGGCTGCGGTGAATAGATCAAGCCCACCAGATTGCTTTTCTCTTGCAACTTTATCAACAAAGTGACCCTGCTGGTTCTTTCCCTTCTTCTGATCACTTTGCTTCTTTCGGCATTCAAAAGTGAAATGCCCATACTCGCCACAATAGTTGCAGTTGCCCTTCCTCTTGGGTGTAGATGAGGAATTAGTGCTTGATCCCTCTCCAACCTGTAACTTGGACACCTTCTGCTCCAAGCTTTGCTTTGAGTCCTTCCCTTTGCCTTTCCCTTTCTTCTGAAAGTTCTACTTCTTCTTAGAAGCAAATGGATGTTTTGGATTATCTTCCCTTTCAGAAAGATTCTTCCTTCTCATCTCCTCCTGTAAAAGAAGACCACATAGCTCCCCAAAGGTTGGGAGTTTCTCCCTAACAGAAAGGGACATCACATAGTCTTGATGTATGACAAACTATTCAAGACTATGGGAACAATACTCCTGTCACTTACTGTCTCTCCCACTGAAGCAAGCTGGTCCATAAGGTCCTTGACTTTTGTGATGTGATCACCCATTGTTGCACCTGCTTCCATCTTGAGAGTATGTAACCTATTCTGCAAGTAAACAAGCCTGGCTGAATTCACTGTTTCAAACATAGACTTCAAAATAGTCCAGGCTTCCACTGCATCCTTTGCATTGCAAATGTGAGGAATAATGTTGTCTTTGATAAAAAGGTTGATCATCTAGGTGGGCCACTTGCACTAATCTACTTAACTTACAAAAGGGGGGGTCTCATGTATTTAATTAATAACATGCCCCATGAGTATGTACCAAGGTTGCAGAATGCGTTCCGGAACTCGTTCCGGAAATTCCCATTAGGGTTTTCAGGAACGTTTCTTTTTTTTTTGAAATTTTTTTAATACCAATATGGGTATCAAATGGAATGTTTTTTCAAGGGCAGTTCATTTATCAAGTTTGCCATCAATTTCAGGACCAGTGTCAGATCTTCACTTCTGTCAGATGATCGGGATGTTGACCGCGGCCAGCCACATATTACACTTTTCTTTCAGAAAAGAGCTAGGGAAGATACTTCGGATAGTGAGATCGACATTCCAGCTCGTCGACCGAAGCTCCAGCGTCTTCCTCGACCATCCAGAGTTCGTCACCAGAGGCCACCATGTGCCTCACACCAGATCACACAATTTTTCTCTCTTAGTTAGTGAGTTTTATTCCTCCGCGTAGCGGTGGTTAAGCTATTGCTTTTGTACCCTCACCATAGCTGGAGGTTAAGCTTTGGTTTTTATTTCCAGTTTATCTCTGGTTTTTAGTTGTAGTTGATAGCAATAAGTCCGACATGGACACTGCTCCTTTCTGATGTACTTTTTCTTTGTCTTATGTGCCCAAGGGCACTCTATAGACATTAATATATTCTATTCTATTCTATTCTATTCTCTCTCTCTCTGAAGTAGACCATGCTAGAAAAAAACCATACCGAACTACTAAAATAGACCATGCTGGAAAAAAATCATATCGAAACATGATTTGTATCGAAACACAAACCGATAGGACACAATGTAAAAACATGAAAATATATAATGTCGGGCTCAAGGCCAAAAAAAAAATAGAGTGACGTCTGATAAATAATGTCTCATAACACTAACAACTAACAATCGTCCTCTAACTCAAAGTCTAAGTCATCAGTGTCCGTGGAACTGCCAAACAAGGAATTTGTAGATGACGCTGAGGGTATCATGTGTCGTGGTAAGCCTCTGCCTCTGCCTCCGCCTCTGCCTCTTCCCTGTCCCCTACCTCTCCCTCTCCCTCTCTCTCTCCCTCCTACCCCCTCCTGGCTGGCTCCAACTACTACTACTCTACTACTCCCTCCAGGTCGCCCTCTCAACTGTGATCTCGTACTCTGGGAAGGCCCTATAAACTCAGAGCCGACCTGGCCCTCAACTGCTTGCAAAACTCCAGTCCTCTCTACAAACAAGGCCCCCAGACCCCCCCCCCCCCCTGGAACGTCTAGGTCGCCCTCATACATTAGGTGCGGGAACGGCTGGCTCCTCCTGTGTCTCGGCATCGGGGTCTTCGAATAAGTGCTGTATGTCTCCCCCCGCTCATGCTCACCCTCATCCTCTGCCTCTGTATCACCCTCATCCATCCGGCTGGCTCCTCCTGTGTCTCGGCATTGGGGTCTACGAATAAGTGCTGCATGTCTCCCCCCCCCTCATGCTCACCCTCATCCTCTGCCTCTGTATCACCCTCATCCATCCACTCCTCCTCGTACCCATGCCCAAATCCCTCTTCATGCCCCAAAATCTCATCATCTCCATCCTCTCCCATCTCCTAACGTCGAGCTGCTCTCCTGTGGCGTCGTGTAGACCGTGCCTCTGCATCTGCCTGCCTATGTAGCTCCTGGTAGATATCATCCTCGACCTCCTCCTCCATAGGTGGCACCCGAGGATCAGCAGCTGTCGTATGTACCTTGCAGGAGTCAGGGTTCACCTACAAAAACAAACGGGCATGGTTAGCAAACCTATGCATTTGTCAATAAATTCATTTGAAACGCAGGTACATCAAGCAATACTAGTAAAGTCACTAACTCACCTTGATCAAGCGGTCACCCTGCATGCGTGTGCGTCTCAACATGCGTCCGTTGGTGTTCACAAACACCAACTGCCTGCATTGCTCAATGGAGAGTCTATTTCTCTTCTTCGTGTGATGGCTGGCCCATACACTCCAGTTCCGTTCACAGGCGGAAGCCGAACAGTCCTGTGAAAGGACCCTCTCTGCCAGTCGCTGAAGGTCAGGCGTACTGCGGCCATGAAAGCTCCACCATGTGACAGGCGCCAACTGGTCCTCTCTGAGCTTACACTGCTCTCGATCAAAAGGATACAGGCCCCGCTCAAACTTGATCATGTCTCGCTCTATGTTCCCTAGAGTCGTGCCTGTTGGCAAAGGAAATAGAACACGTGTCAGGACACAAACCAAAGCATATGCTAATACAAACAACTACACTAGCTAGAATATTTACAATACCCGCGCCGGGCCATACACGCTCGGTGTACTCCACCCATCCTCGGTGGAGCTCCGTGTCGCCAGGACGTCTGGTAGAGCGCCACAATGGGTGTAGCATGTGGGCCACCGCATGGATGGGTCTGTGGAAGTAGTCCCACCTCGCCTCCCAACGTGTGAGGAGCTCGTCCTTCCTGCGCAGGTGACATTGCAAATGGTTAGGCATCTTCGGAAACACGAGCAGAGTGAAACTAAAATAGGAAAGTGATAGGAGACGTACCTATCCTCCTCCAAGCCACATCTGTGAAGCGCCTCGCTGATGCGGTCCATGAACTTGTATATGAGACCGAGAGTGCACCCCTCTCGGTCTACTAGGCGCAACACATAGAAGACAGGTCGAAGAACCTCTACAATCTCACTCGCACGTGTCCAAAAGTCCTCTGCAAAGACTATGGCCTGGAAGAACACTGCCTCTGTCGTGCAGTTCCTGAACTCATCAAATGCCTCACTGGATACCATCCTCCGCAAATGATCTCGCAAGACGCACAATCGCTCGAGAACCAGGAAAAAGAAGGCAAAGCGAGTGGGTGCTGGCTTCTTCAGGTCCAGCCGAGAGAATGTACGGAACAATGCCAGCACACACCTCTTTCTGGTGACGAACTTCACTATGCGCATGGCCTGGGAGGTGAGCTGCAAGACAAACATTAAACAAAAAATTGTTAGAAGCTAAAAGAGGTTAGGGGTCTGGAATAATTGACAGGTGCAAAATGCTTTACAAAGTGACGAAAATTGTACCTCACGAATCTATGGAAGTGCAACCATGTCCTGAATGAGAAGGTCGATGCAATGTGCAGCGCACGGGGTCCACACAATACTCGGGTGCTCCCTCATCACCATCTCTCCCATCGATCTACAGTTCGAGCCGTTGTCTGTAACGACTTGAACCACATGCTCTGCCCCAATCTCCTGCACTATAGAGATCACTGCCTCATAGATGAACTCGGCCGTGATGGCTCCACCAGCTCGAGTAGCATCCACGCCTCGTAGGAAGACTGCGCCAAGTGGGCAAGACACTAGGATATTGACGACAGATCGCCGACGAGTGTCAGTCCATCCATCGCTCAATATCGAGCATCCATAGCTGCAAAAATACAACATTTCTTAGACATGTGCACTTGCAAACACTGTGGTAATTTCTAGATTGAAACAAATGAAGTGGTAAAGAGTAGCAAAAAATTCTTACGTCTGCCACGTTGTGTGAATGGAGCTCAGCTCCCGTGTGATGGTCTCCTCCTCCTGTCGTAGCATGGTCGTGCGCAATGCCTCTCTCCTCGGAGGCCTCCATGACGAATCAGCTGATGCTATCTGAAGGCAAGTGTCTCTAAAGATCCAAGTGTCTGCAACAGCAAAAGGAATGCCACACTCATAGAACAGCTGGCCAATCTGTCGGGTACACAGGGCATGATGATGTCTCTGCCATGCACCTCGGTCCAATGTCTGTTGCCTAGCCCTAACCGCTCTCTGCTGCACAGAGGACTCTCCTGGTCTAGGACGCCCACTAGAAACAATAGATGGGCGTGCTGAAGGTGTGTCTGACTGTGGAGCATCGCCGGCTGCATCGCTGCGGCCCTTTGTGGCATGATTTGACTCTATAAATGGTGCGTCAGCAGCTGATGACGACGCTGGACGAGATGGACCTGCGGCTGAAGGAACAACTGGACGAGAGGGTGCATGTGTGCTGGATGCTCTATGAACATCCCCCCCCACGTGACTAGGCCCTGCCTCTGCATGTGTGCTGGATGCTCTGGGAATATCTCCCCCCATGTGACTAGGCCCTGCCTCTGCATCTGCTCTGGACCCTGCACCTCTACCATGTCTAGTCCCTGCTCCTGCCACTGACCCACGAACGACACTGTGAGATGGTCTCAAAGGCTCAAGAGATACACCGTCACACCCGTATGTGTCCATCAATCTCTCCACCTTTGCATCTGATATGCGAGGGCAAGTGGATATGCCCATCCCCCGCCCATCTGGCCTGGTGAGTCGTAGCAAATGGGCAATGCAGGCATCTCCATCTGCGGGCACCAGATCCCTGGTGCGTAGCCACATCCCCCTCTGTCAACTCTACCTCTGACCAAATGCCTCTACCAAGGACCGGCATCGTGTGAATCTGTCAATGTATTAGATCGTGTGACTCAGCCAATGTATCAGACCTGCAAAAGAGGAAGCAAACAATCACATGTCAGTATTCTGTTGGTAGCAACAACAATCGGATTGTTCGCATTCAACCCTAAACCCTAAAATGCATGTGGTTTGGGCCCTAAACCGAAAACGTTCTCTAGAAGCGATAAAAACCGAAACTAACAGCACAGGCATGTTTGAGGGCATGACGAAACAAAGTTTGGCCTAAAATTGCACCTCAATCAGACGATTATAAGCTACTTTGCAAAAAGAGTCAAAAAGACATAAAAAAGGGGCATGAGATTCATATATTTTGATACAAGCAAAAATGGGAAAAACTAACAGCATGAGCATCTTTGTGGGGTTCAATATAGATGATTTGAAACCAAAAACCAGTTCATTACGTTGCCTACAGCTCATTCTATGAGCTACCAAGGTTTGAAGTCAAAACTTACCTAAAATCGTTTGGAGACAAACGCCGCCACCTCGTCGCTTCCACCGTCCTGATCACGCACAGATCAATGCCCCACGCTGCCCACAATCCACGATCACCTCCTCATCCTTGCTCTCTCTCGCTCTCCAACTCTAAAAATGCAAAATTTTTTATGTGGGCCACGGGCTGCTTGCTCGCGGCCCACATAAAAAAATTTCAAAATTTTTTCGCGTTCCGGGACCGCGTTTCTGGTCCCAGAACGCCAGCGATCTGGAATGCGCTCCTTTCGGGTCGCGATCCGCTGCAACTGAGGTATGTACAACTCACAACATAATTAGTGCTTAGCCAAAGGGGTAAAATAGGCATTACTCTTCAACACAGGGCCCCTCACTCAATATATATCACAGTATAGGGAATCTATCCTTAAACTTAAAAATGTTGATGATTATCAGAAAGTTAGGGGCTTCGTCCCTGGTCTCCGAGATGACTATAAGCTGGAGGTTCAACATAACTCACCTACTACGGCTGTGTTTTGTTTGCATGGGTAAGGGTCACACAATCAGACAGTGCCTAAATGATCCTTTAATTAAAAAAAAAGGCTAACAAGCAAGTACACCTAGTTCAAACAGTGAGTATCCCCACCGATTCGGCAACTACCGAAATACAAGTGTTCATGAAGACAATGAGCACCATTGTCAGTTGACCTCTGCTATGCTAGGGAGGCCCTCTAGCTTTGGGCCTCATGACCTGGTACGTATGCATGGGAAAATTGGCAATCAGTCAGTAACAGTAATGGTAGTCAAGAAGCTACAACTCCCAGAAACACATAGTCAACATAGGTATATAGTTTCGTTGGCTATGTGTGGGAAACCATGGTTAGTAATTTATGCCTAGAGATTCAGGGTTGTCAAGATAACTTGAACTTTCAGATCATGCATCTGGACCATACCGACTTAGCGTTGGGGAGAGTTGGCTCTACAGCTTGGGCCCCCCTCTCCAGCACAATTATCAGGACAATACCCTTTGCTTTCATCAAAATAGTCGAGAAGTTCACATGCATGGGGAGCATGGAGTTCCCAACAATCCCTTGGTGTGTAGTTCATTGCTTGTTTAGCTTATGTAGGATGATCAGCATGAGGTACTTCTTTGTGACTTATAGTTTATTTCTAATGACTCTGTTTGCAGTAATATTTTTTATAAAAAAAAAAGTTAAGTGAAGTAAGTATGATGATGTTTTTCCTAATGATTTTCCTAGTGGTTTGCTGCCCAGTAGAGCAACAAATCATGCTATTAATTTAGTACTTGGTACAACACCCTTAGCTAAGCCACCCTATCGTGTTAATCAATCTAAAGATAGGGAAATAACAAAACAATTAACAAAATATTTAACTAAAGGACAGATACAACCAAGCAGTTCCCTTTGGGCAGCGCCTGTCCTTTTAGTTAAAAAGAAAGAAGGGTCTATGCATTTATGCGTAGATTACAGAGCATTAAATAAAGTCACAATAAAGAATAAGAACCCTATGCCTCGGGTAGACGAGTTGTTTGATCAGCTCGATGAGGCCAGATATTTCAGTAAAATAGATCTACATTCGGGGTATCAATGGCTAAAGAATCTGAATCTAAAGGTTCTTTGTTCGATGAAGATAGGTTGGATGAACTAATTTCTCCTTGTGGTGCTATATGATCAAAAACCTCCTTATTGCTAAAGGTTTGTTTGAAGTTGTAAGTGGTGATGAAGAGAGGCCACCTAGTTTGGCACCTACTACACCGTCAAGAACTACTTCTTCAACATATGTGGAGGTGTCTTCCGAAGAACAAAAGAAGTGGGATCGACGTGACGCACAAGCACATTCGGTCATAGCGCTATCCGTGAAGAGATCAATCCTACCTCACATTCGATCATGCAAGACTTCCAAGAGTGCTTGGGAAGTACTTGCCAAGATGTTCCAAGTTAAGAATACGGCGAAAGTGCGAGGAACGGCCTGTTGAAAACTTTGGACAGCATAGTCCAATTTCAGAGGACTTTGGACAGCAAAGTGTTGACCATTCAGATCACTTTGAACAGCAAAGCATTGATCAAAGTAAGGCTATTGGACAGCCTAAACCAGTCCCTAAATGGCTGTTGCAGACTTTGCAAGACAGCAAAGTGAACCGCTTCTATGAAGGGAAGACTCGTGCCTCATCTAAATCAGTAGAATTTGCTGATTTTTCTGATTTTGCTCTTACATCTATTGAGGATAGTGCAATAGAACCTGTTTTTTATGAGCAGGCCAGAGGAGTAAAATGTTGGGAGGACGCGATGAAAGAGGAGTATGACTCACTCATAAAGAACCAAACATGGGTTCTTGTTGATCTTCCACATGGAAAGAAAGCAATCGGCTGTAAATGGGTTTATAAGATCAAGTACAAGTTCGATGGTACTGTTGAAAGGTACAAGGCAAGACTTGTTGCCAAAGGTTATGCGCAAAAAGAAGGCATTGATTATGAGGAAACTTTTGCACCTACCGCACAAATAACTACCGTAAGGATAGTCACTGCTTTGGCTGCCCATCATGGTTGGCGTATGCACCAACTTGACATAAAGACAGCCTTCCTCAATGGTGATCTTAATGAGGAAGTTTACCTTCAGCAACCTGCTGGTTTTTTGGTTGCAGGTCAAGAAGACAAAGTGTGTCTTCTCAAGAAGGCTCTCTATGGACTAAAACAAGCCCCAAGGATGTGGTATCAAAAGATACACACATACTTTTGTGATATTGGGTTTTCTAACAGTCCTAGTGAATCTACGCTTTATGTCATGCATACATCTGAGTTTATCATCATCATTTTGCTATATGTTGATGATATTATCATTAAGGGTAGTAATGAACAATATATTGTAGTCTTAAAATCTAATCTTGCTTCAGTTTATGATACATCAGATTTAGGCCAATTGCACTTCTACCTTTGGTCTTGAATTTTTACAAGGAAAGGCTAGAATCTTCATTACCCAACAGCGGTACATTAAGCAGATTTTGAAGCGTTTCAAAATGGAAGATTGCAAGCCGGTTGCTACACCAATTGAGACGGGCCTGAAGTTAAGTAATCAAAGTGGTGGTGAACCATTTGATACTACACTATATTGTCAAGCGGTTGGAAGTCTCATGTAGCTAGATAGCCATTAGTCAAGTTATTGGACAGCCAACAGTCATGAAGGTAGATAGCCATCTTGGACTACTTATATGTAGCCATTCATTTGTATGAGACACACTTTAAGCAATCTACTGTTCATATTGGTTGTCCACAAGTTTCTACAAGAGGGTCATCTAACCATCTCTCCCTTCTCTTTCAGAATATTGTTAGAATTAATGGTTAATTGTAGAGGCCAGCATGCGTGCTAGAAGGCCTATTTTTATTTTTAGTATAGGTACTATCTATTTTTGGTATAGGTACCTAAGTTAGTACCAATTTTGCTAGAATAGTATAGAAATCTATTTTAACCAAGTTAGCATAAATTTCTATTGTTAAGACTTCATAATTAGCATTTCAATTGCTATTGTAGTAGAATAGCTTTTGCTTTTCATTGTGGACAGCCTCTATAAGAGTAGATGGGCGCCCACCTCCATTGTTACCTCAGTTTCCAGCTTATGAAGCATAGCTTCTTGCAGTCTCTCTTCTTCTTCAGCTTGTGGTTGATGTTTTGTGTGAGTACTAATAAGATTAGTCTACTCCGATTAGATAATCTCTTCGATTCTAACATGGTATCAGAGCCATCTCGTTAAGATCGGGATCTACGGAAGGAGAAGATCAGCGCTGCAGGTTTTACTGGTGGAAGTCGCATCTAGTGGAGGCGCTATTTGGTGAAGGTTGTATCTGGTGGAGGTCACATCTGGCGCAGATAGCTTCTGGACAGGCAGATCTGAGGGAGACAACATCCATAGCAGAGGTTTCAGCTAGGCTACATCTGGTGAAGGTCACAGCGGGTGCAAGTTTATCTAAGGGGAGCAGTAAATGAGGGCGGTAGAACCTGAGCAGGCTTTTCCTGAGGGCGGTAGAACCTCGGCAGGTTTTTTCTGAGGGCGGTAGAACCTGAGCAGGCTTTTCCTGAGGGCGGTAGAACCTGAGCAGGTTTTTGCTGAGGGCGGTAGAACCTGAGCAGGCTTTTCTTGAGGGCAGCAGTACCTGGGCAGGTTCTCCTGAGGGCGGCAGATCTGTTGCAGGTCATATATTTGCAGGATACAGCTGGTGCAGGCAGCTTATGAGGGTGGCAGCAACTGGTGAAGGCAGCATCTGAGCAGAAGAGATCAGACAGGTCTGATCTGAGGCAGCAGCAAACAGGACAGGTCTGATCCGGTGCAACCCGTCAAAAATTATTGCATTCTTAGTGGAAAGCTCGTCATTTTTGAACGACAAAAATGGGCAGTCTGAATGAATCCGTTCTTCCGGAGTCAAGCAAGTTAGATGGATCTAACTACAGCTTGTGGAAGTTCAAACTTCAGAATATCCTTCAGGACAAAGATTATTGGGAAATTGTCATGGGACAAGAGGTGATGGCTCACGGTCTCAATGATCAAGATAGAAGGGCATTTGAGAAACGGGTGCAACGTGCACATCATATCATCAACTTATCTGTGAAGGATAAGGTGATTCCGCTGATCAGGAATGCAACTGGCCCTAAGGATGCATGGGATATCCTTAAGAACACATATGAAACGATAAGTAAGTCTCGAGCGTTGTTCTTGAACAATAAGCTTCATACCTTGAAAATGGAATCAAAAGAATCCATTACGGATTTTATTACCAGGGTGAAGGATCAAAGAGATCAATTGTCTTCTATAGGGGAAATTGTACTTGATAATACTCTAGTACAAATTGTTTTGAATAGCTTACCATTACAATATCAGAACTCTGTTATGACACTAAGTTTGAGGGAGAGATCGCCGACATTTGATGAGCTCAATGGTTTGCTACTTCAAAAGGAATTACGAAGACAAAACCTGATGTCTAGAGAAGATTTCAAGGAACTGGGATTCTTTTCCAAGAATCAAGGTAAGAAGGGCAAGAAGAAAGGAGGCAAAAAGGATCAAAAGCAGGAAGGGAAGGACAATACAGAAAAAGGAGACAATTCCAAATCTAATCCAAAGAGAAATGGCAATTGTCATTTTTGTGGCAAGTATGGTCATTTTGCGTTTGAGTGCAGGAAAAAGAAGGCTATCCAGGACAAGAAGAAGCAGTCAGGCAACTTCATTGAAGACGAAGACAAAAGTGAAGTTGTGGGATGCTATGAGTTATTCTCAGCTTCGACATCAGAGATCTCTGAAGATTGTTGGTATATTGATTCTGGAGCAACGCAACATATGACACCACATCGTGAGTGGTTCACACAGTTTGATGACACTGGTGTAAATTCACGTCATACTTGGAGACAATTCTTCTTACAATATTAAAGGTAGAGGTACAGTGAGAGTACATTTACCTTCAGGGAATATAGGAGAAATTAAGAATGTTCTATATGTTCCAGGCTTAAAAAAGAATTTACTTTCAGTTTCTGCCATAGCTAAACAGAATATGAAAGTTGAGTTTGACGATCAAAAGTGTCTCATCAAAAACAAAAACAAAGGTTACAAAGTTGTGGTCAAAGGATTGTTGGAAGGTCGACTTTACAAACTTGATGCAACTACATTGGATCATCAGGTTTGTGCAGCTTCTGATAGTATGGAGAGCAGGATATGGCATGAAAGGTTTGGGCATCTGAACTATAAAAGCTTACAGGTTCTAAAAGACAATAATATGGTAATAGGATTACCTAATATTGTATCTTCAGGAAAAATTTGTGAAGGATGTGTTATGGGCAAGCATCATCGTATGCTGTTTCCCAAGGATGGAGCATATGGAGCCAAGGAAATCTTGGAGCTTGTTCATACAGACTTATGTGGTCCCATGCAAACTGAGTCTATAGGGAGAGCATCCTACTTCCTGATATTTGTGGATGATTTTTCCAGGAAGGTATGGATATACTTGCTTAAGTATAAGAGTCAAGCTTTTAAGTTCTTTACTCAGTTCAAATCACTTGTTGAGAAGCAGACAGGAAAGCAAATCAAGATTCTACGTTCAGATAAGGGACGTGAATTCATATCTACAGAGTTCCAGGAATTTTGCAAAGAACATGGAATCAAGAGACAATTTACTGATACACCACAGCATAATGGAGTAGCCGAGAGAAAGAACAGGTCTATTGTGGAGACTGCTCGAAGCATGCTACGAGGTAAGAACCTCAAGAATCATTTGTGGGGCGAAGCAGTTAGTACAGCAGTTTACTTGCTTAACAGAAGTCCTACAAAAGCTGTTCTAAATCGAACTCCAGAAGAAGCTTTCACAGGTATAAAACCTAAAGTGGATCATCTACGAGTTTTTGGTTGTATAGCATGTGCTCATATTCCTAAAGATAATCGTCAAAAACTTGATTCAAAGGCGATCAAGTGTTTATTCCTTGGTTATGATGAGGAAGAGAAGGCATATCGCCTTTATAATCTTACCAGTAAGAAGGTGATTATGAGCACGGATGTTGTGTTTGAAGAAAGTGAGTCTTCTACCCTAGAAGATCACGAGGAGGATGTATTTTCTCCTTCATCAAAAACTCCTATTATAGATGATGTTCAGGAAGATACAAGTCCATGTGATACAGCTTCTACACAAGTTATACCAAGGGTGTATACACAAGTGGATCTTGGTAAACGGAAGGAAAGGTCAAGGGTATTTGATACATATTCTCCTTCTACGTCACCTACAAAGAAGTTGCCAAGATGGTATTTTGAGACTATAAAAGATAGTCAAATGTTGGATGAGGGAGAATCGAGTCAACAAGGAGCTAAGAGATTGACACGGTCAAGTGGACACTATCATGAAGATGGTGAAGAAACGCATTATGCGTTTATGGCTTCAGTGTTGGATCCTGAGGATCCTTTATTTTATGAAGATGCTGCAAAAGAACAGGTTTGGAAAACTGCTATGGATGAGGAGTTCAGTTCTATCATGAAAAACGAGACATGGGATCTTGTTGAACTTCCAGCAGGTAAGAAACCAATTGGTTGCAAGTGGACTTATAGAACCAAGTTTAAGTCTGATGGTTCTATAGATAAGTATAAGGCCAGATTAGTAGCCAAAGGAAATGCTCAGAGAGAAGGGATTGACTATGAAGATACTTTTGCACCGGTTGCTAAAATGAATACTATGAGGAGTGTTTTGGCAATTGCATCTCATTTTGGATGGGATATTCAGCAAATGGATGTCAAGAGTGCTTTCTTGAACGGTTACCTTGAAGAAAAGGTTTATCTGGAGCAACCTCAGGGTTATGAGGTTGAAGGCAAAGAGCACTTGGTTTGCAAGTTAAAGAAAGAATTATATGGGTTGAAACAAGCACCTAGAGCATGGTATACACGTATCAACAATTATTTTTTGAAGCAGAATTTTCATAGAAGCATGTCAGAGTCAACGCTTTATATTATGAAAGATTTGGATGACATAGTCATTATTGTTCTTTATGTAGATGATCTTATTATCACAGGGTCAAATAAGTCACTAATAGAGAAGATAAAGAACAATCTTTCACAGGAGTTTGATATGAAAGATTTAGAGAGACTTCAATATTGTTTGGGTATTGAAGTTTGGAGATCAAAGGAAAGTCTTTTCATATCACAAGCAAAGTATGCAAGAGAGTTACTCAAGAAGTTTAACATGCTTGATTGTAAGTCCATTTCTACACCATATGATCCAAGTGTAAAGCTTACAAAAGAGGAAAATTCTGAAAGTGTGAATGAAACACTTTATATGCAGCTTGTAGGTAGTCTTATCTATCTAACGACTACTCGACTAGGCATTTCATATGCAGTCAGCATGGTGAGTCAGTTCATGTCTTTACCAAAAGTTTGTCATTGGAAAGCGGCAAAAAGGATTTTGCGTTATGTCAAAGGAACAAAAATAAAACTTGAGGGTTTTGTTGATGCTGACTGGGCAGGAAATGCAGAAGATAGAAGATCGACTACAGGATATGCATTTAATCTTGGAACAGGAACTATATGTTGGAGTAGTAAAAAGCAACCAACAATTGCTTTATCTTCTACAGAGGCAGAGTACAGGGCTACTACATCAAAAACTTGTGAAGCACTTTGGTTACGAAGGATTCTAAAAGATCTTCATATAAGTTGAACCTACAATTCTATGGTGTGACAATCAGAGTTGTATACAGCTTGCAAAGAATCCAGTATTTCATAGTAGGTCAAAGCATATTGAAGTTCAGCAGCATTTTATACGAGAAAAGTTAGAAAGTGGTGAAGTAGAGTTGATCTACTGTGACACCAATGATCAAGTTGCAGATATCTTCACAAAAGGACTTGGTTGTGAAAAATTTGAGAAGTTCAGGACTCTCCTAGGTGTTATTGATAATCAATTATCCATTAAGGGGGAGTGTTAGAATTAATGGTCAATTGTAGAGGCCAGCCTGCGTGCTAAAAGGCCTATTTCTATTTTTAGTATAGGTACTATCTATTTTTGGTATAGGTACCTAAGTTAGTACCAATTTTGCTAGAATAGTATAGAAATCTATTTTAACCAAGTTAGCATAGATTTCTATTGTTAAGACTTCATAATTAGCATTTCAATTGCTATTGTAGTAGAATAGCTTTTGCTTTTCATTGTGGACAGCCTCTATAAGAGTAGATGGGCGCCCACCTCCATTGTTATCTCAGTTTCCAGCTTATGAAGCATAGCTTCTTGCAGTCTCTCTTCTTCTTCAGCTTGTGGTTGATGTTTTCTGTGAGTACTAATAAGATTAGTCTACTCCGGTAAGAAAATCTCTTTGATTCTAACAAATATTGTGTGTTAATGAATAGTCTTGATTCTGGATTCCTACAACTTAGCCCATCAAGCTTTTCGACCTCTAAGCTCAGGCTGATTGCACAAATATCTGAGGCTTTCATGATCTGGTCTGTGTGGGTTCGAGCTTCTTACTTTCGAATGCTACTGGTCATCCGTTTTGGTTCAACAAGACATACTACAAAGTCACTGGCATCTGTTTCGACCACAAAGGACTGACTTGGGTCTACAACGTTCAGTAGTGGTGTTGCAACCAAGGCTTATTTAAGAGCATCAAAACTCTCCTATTGCTATGGCCCCCAGACGAACTCCTTTCCCTTCCCCTTAAGAAGATTTGTCATAGGAACTGCTATTTAAGCATAATCCTTGACAAATCGTCTGTAGTATCCCGAGAGACCAAGAAAGACCTGAAGGTCTGTTATACTGTTTGGTCTAGGCCGACTGAATATGGCATTGACCTTATTTGGGTCCATCTTAATCCCATCCTTGGAGATAATATGGCCCAAATATGCTATTTCTTCGGTGAAAAACTCACATATAGATTTTTTTGCGAATAGCTTATGTTTTCTGAGCAAAAAGAACACCTTTTTGAGGTGAGCCAAATGCTCTTTCTTAGTTTTCTATAAACTAAGATATCATCTACCACAAATTTTCTTAAATATGGTCAAAGAACACTGTTCATAAGGGTCATAAAAGTCACCGGAGCATTGGTGAGTCCAACGGGTTACCTTAAACTCATAATAACCGTGACGAGTTCTGAAAGCTGTTTTCAGGACATCTTCTACCTTAATACGGAAGTGGCTGTATTCTGCTGAAATAATAGAATACTAACTAATATGCAGGCTTCCAATGAAGCCAAAACCACAACCAAAACTTTTGTGGTAAAATGGTGTGCACTCAATGTGCTAATGGAGCAGATGGTAAGACCTTCTTCCAGGCTCAAAAACAAAAAAATTTCAGCCACTAAAAATTTGTCAAAAACACATTTGTCTTCAAGGTAGATGGGCGCCCTCCTCCAAGAAGAAAATCTGAAATTTGAAGCATGTAATCTGATTTCAATCACATGAAAACTAGTTGAGCATGGGCGCCCTACTGCTGGCTCCCAAATGAGTGGAGGTTCCAAGCTTTTCCTTGCAATTTCCTGCACAAAAAACAAGGAGCCGAACAGTTCTCTCTCCACAAAAATCAGAAATTTTTTGATTTTTATGAACCAAAAGAGGAGAAATGTGGCTGCCTAGTGGGTGCCCTCGAGCAAGCAATCAATTCTGAACAATGGCTCTGATACCATGTAGGAATCCAGAATCAAGACTATTCATTAACACAGTATTCTCAAAGAGAAGAGAGAGATTGTTAGATGACCCTCTTGTAAAAACTTGTGGACAGCCAATATGAACAGTAGATTGCTTAACAAAAGTGTGTCTCATACAAGTGAATGGCTACATATAAGTAGTCCAAGATGGCTATCTACCTTCATGACTGTTGGCTGTATAATAACTTGACTAATGGCTATCTAGCTACCATAAGTTACATAAAATAATCAAGTACCCCAAATAACAAGTTAGGTACTTAATTCACATGTATAGGCCCCTAGTGGACCCACGAGTCCCTACAAGTTAGTTTCATACTAACTTGGGCCTAAAATATAAATGACCATGGTTACATAGATCTCGACCTTTTGGGTCATAATAACCTATGGCTTCTACATCATTTACATTTATTATTCTAACATGAGTTACTGCAAGAATTTGATTTTTCTATCAAATATAGACGAAGAAAGTTCATACAGTGGTAGATGCTCTTAGCAGAATGCCAATGGTAAACGAGTTGACTTTTATCTGGTTTTGAGTTACTCGAGTCCTTGGGGGGGGAATGCAAGAGTGATTCGTATTTTCCCATAGTCTGAAAAACAGTCCAGAACATGTACAGACTTCTGAACTAGTTCCTAGGCCTGGGGAAGATTCATCCAAGTATACAACAACTTTTGTTGAGGATGAAGAGTCCAAGCATACGCCAACTTGCGTGATTAATAAAGTAGAGCGTCTAAAGGCAGGAGGGTTGTTATAACCATTAGAGATACCATTTGGTAAATGAGAGTATTTCCATGGATTTTATAGTAGGCCTGCCTAAGACCCAGAAGGTTCAGTCACAGTTGACCATTTGACCAAAATGGCTCACTGTATTTCGACCAAAACAACCGTCAGAGCTCAAAAGTTAGCAAGGTTGTTTATAGACGGGCTATTTAAATTATACAATCTCCCTTCTGGCAGAGTTAGCGATCGGGACAATAAGTTTGATGGAGGTTTCTGGAGGGCAATATTCCATTATCTCCATGCCAAACTAAATATGAGTACTACAGATCATCCACAGACGGACGGTCAAACAGAAAGAGTAAATCAGGTGCTGGAGGATATGCTTCGTGCATACGTCAGCAAAAAGCAGACTAATTGGGAGGAATACCTTCAGATATTAGAGTTTGCTTACAACAGTACCAAATACTCAGCTACGGAATACAACCCATTTATGCTGATGTATGGTTTTCAGCCACGCTCACCCACAACAGTAGGGTTCAAACAGGAGAAAGTTGAAATAGCAATTTTTTTTTTGAAAGATCTAAATCAGATGGTAGAACATGCTAAATGTAGCATTAAGCAAACCTAGGATTGAGCTAAGCAGTATGTAGATCCGCATAGATGGGATGTTCAGTTCTCCCCTGGTGAGAAAGTCTTTCTTCGAGTCTCACCCTCAAAACAAGAGTGTGTGCTAAGTTGTCTCCTAGGTATTGTGGTCCGGTTACCATTATTGGAAGAATAGGCGAAGTTTCCTATGAGCTAGAACTCCTGACCAGTACTAAAGTCCATACAATATTCCATGTTAGTTACTTACGAAGGGCTTTAACTAGATCAAATAATCTAGTTAGGGACAGTGTTCTATGGATTCTCAGCAACTTCCACATGAACCAGAAAGTATCCTCAGTGCTAGGGAGATGAAGACACGTCATACCCTATATCAAGAATATTTAATCAAGTGGAAGGATCAGCCAGTTGAGAATGTCACTTGGTAAAAAGACAACATACTTCGACAGTTATATCCAGACTTTGGCTTAGAGGACCAAGATAGCTCTTAAGGGGGAGGGAGTGTTACGAGACTGTAATAGTGCCGACCCAACAGTACTTCGAGGTGCAGTAACCACCAGAGGGATTTATATGTACTCATTGTTCATTTGTAAATCATTCCCTTTCAAACATTGTTACTACTTTCTCTCTCCTCGAGGGCGCCTAACTCTCTTCTTCTTCTTCTTCTTCTTCTTGTATATGGAGATTGAATGTTGGAAGGATCTTGGCACTTTGATTTTCTACAAGGATATAAGTCGTCACTCCAACTATGCTAACCTGCCATTAATCACCTATAATAGTCAATTGTCCACTTTTTGATAGGTCAAGGTTCCAATTGATCATCTGTAAATTGGTCCCTTGAGTTGAACATTTGTAAATTGGTCTATTGATGTCCAATTTATTGTTTTTGGGTTCCCATGTAGCCAATATTGTCCTTTGCTCCTTATATGCATTGGGACAACCTTGAAAATAAGTTCTCCTTGGGCTTAGGGCTGTCCTAAACACCAACATAGAATTTTTGAAAGAAAATGAAGTAAAACTTCATCGTGAAAATCTTCAATGGAGTTTAGTTCAATCTACGCTTCGGGTCTCTTCATCTGGCAAATGTGCCAATTTATTATTAGACCTTCATACTTGATGTTGGCAGTGACACTTCAGGACCCTTCGCCTTTCAAGTTACAACTGGGGCCATTTTATTTGAGATTTTGAAGCCTTAGGAGTTTTTTATGCCTTTCATAGAAGGGCTTTGTTTACAACCAACGAACTTGATGATTTGCGTGAAGTTCCTACATTCTTCAATATTTTGTGCTGTAGATCGGGCTGCAATGGGCCTCACAATGGCTATTTTTCCATACATCCTTCAACTGCAAACTATTTTTCCAAACCGTTTTTTTGAATACAAGTTAGAACATTGAAAAGCCAAGACAAAGAATCATTGATGTCACGACCAAAGAATCGTTCCCTTTTTTTATTTATTTATTTTGGGACCGATTCTTTCCGATTCAAATCGGACCTGATCGATTCATTGATGAATCATGGTTGTTCGCCAACAAACCGCGGTTCGTGGAACCATTACAACAAGTTTGATGACTTCTATTTCTCATTTTCAATGGTGAAGTTGACACATCAATGATCTTTTTCCTTCACAGGAGAAATCCTCATCCTCTCTTTTCTTCTTGTAAGGTCCTAATACGAGTTTGATAATCCCACTATGATCATCATTCGTAGACTAGTGCTTTGGCATTCATCATCGCAATTGCAACATGTATCTTACGAGAAAAACATTTGCACATGAGAAAGAGATAAAGAAAAAAAGAAAGCTTCATTAATGACTTTGAGTACCAAAAGGTACATGAGACAAGAAGGTACATTTTAAGTCATGTGGGAGTGTAATATATGTCTTCGACTAACCATAAAATACAAGTACATGTAAATCTATTGAGTATGTGCTCTCATGGTATGTTGAGAAGCTCTGATTGCTGTATGATGCTGCGAATGTGACATGCACTGTCTCTAGTTCTTATGCAGGTCTGGGACATTGTTTGTGTCATCATGAGAGAGTGTAAATTGTATAGACAAAATGCCCAATGAATGAAGGCTATCCTATCTTCCATTCTTTTTGTATGAAACATATTTGAATCTTAGAGCTTGTTACTCCAACTAATGAAATGCTTGTGCAGGTATCAGTACTTAAAGACAAGAGATGAAAACTGTAGATAAATGCTAACAGTTTGATGTGCAGATTCTACAGGTAGAGTCTTATGATGAGCCATTTATTTTGAATGGTATGTTATGACACCTAACCTTTTCTTTAAGGGTATGTATAGGTACATGTTACTAGCTTATTCTTTTGGAGAGGAAGTCGGTCGAGTGCCTGAAGAATGATTTGAAAAGCTTTTTACAACTTAAGATGGTACCTGAAGAAGGCTTTTTCCAAAGTCTATATAGAAGGCTCAATCGAGTCTATAAAGATTTGGAGAAGAAATCAAAGGACTGATCACCCTTTGTGACTCTCTCCACTATGATTGGGAATGGGCAACCCCTAGAAAAAAAGGGCCTAGGAATTGATGGATATTATGCAAAATAAGATGGACATATACTAACCCTCTACCATAGAATGAATGCACTTGGGGTGAACCCCAATGTTGTAACCAAGAAAATACAACTTGAAAGTGGCTAACATTAAATGTTAGACTACCTACCTTCCTTGCATGTCAATATGTAACTTACCTACTTTGCCACATGGCTAAGAGCCATCGTACACCTAAGAAAATGCGCCCTCCCATTCTCTCACTTTTCCATTTACAAGTCCATGACAACTCTCTCACACCTACACACCTCACCTCCTCACTTTACTTACCCCTTACTTCACCTAGAGTTCCCCTTACACCTCTCACACTTGTATATGACACCTCATCCACTTCCCCAAGCCTCCTCCCCACTTCCTATAAGAAGAGGAACTCGCCCCCCTCCTTTTCCATTCATCACCTTTTCATTCTAGCTTTCTTTTTGCTTTTGTTTCTTTGTGTGTAGGTGCTTGGAGAAGGAAGCTTGGCATAAGGAGATTATGCCAAACTTGGATTAGAAAGCTTTTGGAATCACCAACACACGTTCATTTTGTTAGTTCATATTCATGCATGTTTGTAAATTTGGTGTTCTAAGCTTATGCATGTGACATCTAATCTATGGTAAGCTTATGAATTTGATATGCATGTGTATGAATGGTTGTCTAGTACCTTTTGCATGTCATGGAAATCCATGTCAAATGTTTATGCATGCTCTTCCGTTGATGTTTAAGCATTTGCATGTCATGGAAATCCATGTCAAATGTCTATGCATGCTCTTTCATTGATGTTTAAACATTTGTATGTCTAGGGACCCCATGTCCAATGACCATGCATGTTTTTATTCTGATGTCCATACTTTTGCATGTATTTGGAAACAAGTTTTAATCCCTTTTTTAAGATTATGGGACTCTTTAGGATCTAATCTTTTTGCAACCCAAATGATGTAAAGACTTCAAGAAACTATTAAACCATTTTATCCTCTGTATATGTAATTGGCCGAGGGCCAATTGCTCTTGCATAATATAAAGAAATCCTTCGGGGGGGGGGGGGGGGGGGGGGGGTCCATCTTGACCCCTCATCATGTGTTATGATTGAATGCTTTATGGTTGAATGGAGTCGTATTAGGAGTTACTTCTTTGATAAGCTTTGTATTTCCTTTTGATATGTTTATGAATATTTTGTTGACTTGTTTCTAAAGACCAATTCTTATAATTGGAACTTTAGAATTTTAAGAGACCTTCTCTTTTAGTTCACAGCTTTGGTATCAGAGCCAAGGATTACTATTCTCTTTTATTTTTATGTGAACTTGTTGTGAAGGCCTTGTATGTTCATGCATGAACTAAATGCCAACACACAGGACTTTGCATGTTTATTTTCAAATTGACTTTCCTTCCGCTCGAATCTCCTCCTTTTTGCAAGATCTCTTCAATACAAGAGCTAATAGACTCCATTTGGGGGATCCTCGAGAATTAGATCTCCAAATTGCTTTTTATTTTAGAGACAATATTCTACAAATTCGAGCTTCTATCTTTCTTTTTGGAGACGGGCATTTTTTTGAACTACGAGTCTATTCGTACGTTTGGGCCTTGAGTTTGTGTATTTTAGGTGAATTCCAAAACTCCAATAAAGATGGATAGATTTTCATGAGGCTCCTCAAGTTCCTCTCCATCCTTGTCGTCATCACCTCATGCTTCCTTTAAGTCAACTTTCTCTTCTCGATCTAGGAAAAGGAGGTTTGCTAAGATTAACAACCAACTTTTCAAGTTTTCTAAGTTCGATGGAGATGCTAGGAATGTAGAGAGTTTGCTTGCTTGGATTCGAAATCTTGATACCTTCTTTGAAAAAAGTAGATATTCAAATCATTCAACGATTCATTTTGCAACCTTGCATTTAGATAAGTATGCATCACTTGGTGGGCAGCCATGAAATCAAATCACGAAGCTGCATCCACTTGGCATAGCTTTAAAAAACAAATTAAAGCCCACTTTTTGCCAAAGGAATATAAGAAAGATACTTTAGCTTCTAAGGATATTTCTAGACAAAAGCAGAATGAGAAAGTAGTTGAGTATGTTAGGAGATTTTAGGAGTTGCTTTTGAAAGTTCAAACCTTGCATTCAATTTCCAAGAAAGAACAAAAGAGAAAATTTTATTCGGGTTTGCATAGAAATATACAATATGGCTTAGATCTCGTACATGCTGATATTTTAGAACAACTCATATACTATGCTACCAGGATTGAGCTGCAGGATAATTCGAAATGGAGGCGGGAACAAAAAGAAGGAACCTCCCACAACTCCAAACCCAGAAGAAAAGACTCAACGCGTTTCCAAGGAACTATGCCAAAGCTTCAAGTGTAGACAAAGGAAAGCAGGTGGCCGTACAAAGCATTGAAGATACTCAAACTCATGACCTTCTCAAATCATGGGAACAAGTCCATAACAAAATTTGTCTAATTCTTTTTGATGCAGGCTCTTCTCATAATTTCATCTATTTTAAATTAGCACAAGAGATAGGAGTTGGTTCTTTTTCCAAATCTATGCTTAAGGCTAAAGGTGCTTTTGTTGATATCTACCCTGTAATCGGTAACTTAAGCTCCAAATCTTTGACTACTATGAACCTATAGAATTCATGGTAGGACCTTTGCAAGGAGTAGATGTAATCTTAGGCATGCCTTGGCACAAAATGCACAATCCTCTTGTGGACTACAATAAGCACTTGATCTTATGGAAGCACAAAGGTAAAGCCATTAGTGTGCATGCAGGACTTAGTGGCGAAACAATTCCTTTGGTAAGTCATATTCAAGTAGCAAAAGTACTAAAGGAAGCGGTATCTTCTTACTTGTGTTTGTTCAAAGTATGGATGATGATGTTGATGTGAATGCAAATTCTTTGGACAAATTTAGAAAAGACTTTTTATTAAAGTATTCTTCTTGCTTTTCTTATGAGCTTCCAAAGTCCCTACCTTCTGAAAGACCCGAAGATCATATGATAGACATTATTCCTGGAAGTTCCATACCCAATAGACCTCCCTATAGGGTAAGCCATTCTGAACAAGAAGAAATTTCTAAACAAATTAATGACTTGTTAGAGAAAGGCCTTATGAAACCTAGTAGTTCCCCCTATTGCTCTCCTGTACTTTTGATAAAAAAGAAAGATGAGAGCTTTAGGATGTGTGTGGACTATCGTGCTTTAAACAAGATTACAGTTAAGAACCATTTTCGTATCCCAAGAATAGATGACATTATGGATAGGATAAATGGATCTTGTATCTTTAGAAGAATAGATTTAACAAGTGGATACCACCAAATCCGAGTAGTACCTGAAGATGTCCATAAAACTGCTTTCAGGACTAAGTTTGGCGTTTATGAATTTTTAGTGGTTCCATTTGGTCTTACCAATGCTCCCGCAACATTCAATAGAATGATGGAACGAGTTTTTCGACCCCATAGACGTTTTGTAAGAACATTCTTTGATGATATCTTAGTCTTTAGTGCAAACGAAGAAGAACATAAAAGACATCTAGATATCGTCTATAGAGCCCTACAAGAAAACTCACTTTTCATTAAAGGAACAAAAAATGAATTCTTCCTAGAAAATATACACTTCTTAGGACATATGATTTCTAAGGAGGGAATCTAAATGGACCCTTCAAAGATAAAAGCCATTCAAGATTGGCCTAAACTAATAAATATTCATGATGTTCGGTCTTTCCTAGGCTTATGTTCCTATGATAGAAAGTTCATTCGCCATTTTGCTCATATACCCTCACCACTCCATGAACTCACAAAAAAAAGGGTAAAATTCCTTTGGTACAAGAAAGAGCAACATGCCTTTGATACTTTAAAGCTGGTATCAGAGCCATCTCCATCTTTGGGAGTTTAGTAGCAGCAGTAGAAAAAGCTATCAGAAGGTAGGACAAATTTCTCAAATTTTCAAAAAAGAATAGAGGAGGAAAATCGCTGTAGGAACAACTTTCAAATCCTTGAAATTTGCTGGGAATTTACAGCTTTTTGAGGCACAATCCCTTGTACAGTTCTAGCGATGACAGATCAGTGTTCTACCTCTGATTTTCAAGTGAAAATTTGTGGATCTTGAGCGGATTTGAGACAGGAAAGGTACTGCAAGTCCAGCGCTGGGGTTACATCCTGAAATTTTGGTTTTTGGAGCCACCTGTGGTATCAAATCAGAGGATTTCTGAGCAGCCAGACCCCTGTCCAGCCATCAAGGGTTTTCCCTGTAACAAATTAGATCAACGAGCAGTTCCTTCTATACTTTCAGATTAGTTTTGGGCCCCAAATCTGAGAAATTTTGGCCAAACAGTATGTTGTCAGATCAGCGAGGGTAGGGAGCAACAAACCTCGAAATTTCTTGCACTTTCCTGGGTCCTTTGCCTGGTTTTTTGGAGCCCCAGGTCTGCAATCAGATCAGTGAGCAGTCCTCCTCGGGAATCCGGAAAATTTTGAACCTTTTTGGAGCCTCGAACTGGGATTTTCCGGGACAGCAGGTCTGAAATTTTGTGTAGAAGAGCTGAGAGGGTTCCTCTTCGTATTTTCTTTGGAAGTACAGTCCTCAGAACCAGCTAAGTTTTCTTTCCCTCCTTTGTATAGTTATAAATTAGTCTTTTTGACTTTTTTTGAGAGGAAACGTCAGGCACTCCTTTTTTATCTCTGAAAATGACCACTTCTCCGGGACCTGGTCAACCCCTGACAAGAGACATTGATGAATTAGAAACGGAATCCCTGAGGTTCAGTAAGGGGAAAGAACCTATGGAAGTTGAAGAACAGGAACAATTCGCCAAAGAACTCGACGAATTAACCCTATATCCCCTCAAGCACCCCTTAACCCTGACACATCCTAACGTCGACACATGGCAAACTCCATGCAGAGCGGACACTTGCCACTTGGCAGTACCCTGACACATAGGCAAGCTAGTAGGTGGACAGTCTGACACGTGTCACTCATGCATTGGACCAAGTGTCCCAATGAGCATATGACACATGTCCTGTTGACCCGTCCATTGACCGTCCGACAAGTGTCACTCATGCACTGGACCAAGTGTCCTAGTGAGCATATGACACGTGTCACGTTGACCGGTCAACCCTTCCTACTTTTTAGGAGGTCAGTCCAGCAGACTCTCATGAGACCCAGTACCCCCTTGGCCATCTCGGATTTAGTCACTATAACAGATATTTACATTGCAATTTACAATTGTCTCCACATGCCGGTGACTTAGTCATTTACAATTTAATAATTACAATTTACCATTTACATTGGGCAAGGGATTCAAAGTACATGTGACAGCCCTAGTGAAAGACTGGCCTCAATAGCTTGCAAATGGTCAGGGGTTTGTTTAAGAGCATGAATGTTCTTCCATTTGCTAAGGAAGGTTTGTAGAATGTCTTTGCTATCCTTCTCTTCCCCAATAAAAGTACGAGGCTTTAAGTCTTTAAAGACACTCGGGTGAGACCGCATAGGCTCACCCGAAACTGATGGAAGTGGAGAAGGGGACAACTGAGAAGTAGAGGGAAGACTTCCTTTCACGGAACTCAAAATCAAGCCTTTGAGTTCAGCGAACAAGTCATCCACACTGGACTTGAAATTGGCTAACGCCAACTTCAGTTCATCCACTTTTGTTACCAAATGGAGAAACTGCTCCTTGGTAAGCCTTGTCAGGCATTCCTCATTATGATTATGGTATTCCTATGCAGCTATGGTTGGGAGGAGACTGGCAGCAGAGCTCTCATGTTTGCTTGTTGATCTATGTACATTTGCTTGAGATTAATAAAGTGACGGATTTGCTGGGTAATTCTGTGTATTTACTTAGGGTTGTGAGCTTGTGTGCAACATTTGGTATCAAAGCAGTTACTTTCAAAACTTGTGTGGGATTTGGCATCTTCAGTTAGGGTTTGGAGCATTCTTGGAGAGTCAGTGTCCTACTGCCCATAAGATAGCAGATTGAAGCCCTATGGTGGATTGCTGATCTTCTGGCAGCCTTTGAGCATATTCTACTACGCGGCTTGATTATTCTCTTCGCTTTTGTGAAAATCCAGCCCACATAGGATTTGTATATCTGTTTGTAACTTCTTCAATACTCAATATTGTTCAGATTTGTCAGTTGCAATAAGCTTCTTGTGGTAGGTCGCTGGTAGGGTAGGGCTTTTCGCCTTATGATTCGGTGATCATCCATAGTTTTTTTGCCAAATGATGATGAATGATGTGCTCAGACCGTATATGGGTAAATTTGTCGTAAACTTTGTTGATGACATTCTGACTTACTGTGCAGGTGAGGTCAAGCATATGGCTCACCTTAAGATTGTGTTGTCTACTTTGAGGGAGAATACTTTGTTTGCCAATAGTAAAAAAAGTGAATCTTTTAAAAAAGAGATCGAGTATCTTGGTCATGTAGTGTCTGCTGATGGAGTAAGACCAGATCCTAAGAAGGTTGCTGTGATCGTTGTGTGGCCTGTGCCAGCTGATTTGACAGCACTCCGTTCTTTTCTTGGATTGGCAGTATTCTATAGAAAATATGTTAAGAAATACTCATATATTGCAGCACCTTTGACTGATTTGACTCAAAAGAATAGATTTGGTGAGTGGACTGAACTGGAGCAAGCAAGCTTTGATCAGTTGAAACAAGCTATTGCTGAGTGCGTCACTCTGAAGATTGTAGACCCTCAAAAGGCCTATGTTATAGATACGGATGCGAGTGACAGTGCTGTGGGAGCTGTTTTGATGCAAGAGGGTAGGCCTGTGGCCTTTGAGAGCAAGAAGCTCAACCCTGCTCAAAAAAATTATCCAACTCATAAAAAGGAATTATATGCCATAGTTCATGCATTAAAGGCATGGAGGCATTATCTGTATGGATCGGAATTTGAGGTATTCACTGATCATGATACCTTGAGATACTTTTGTAAGCAGCCAGACCTTAGAGCCCAAATGGTCTGAGCTCATGCAAGAATTCCTAATGGAGATTCGGTACAAGAAAGGTGTCGAGAATCGTGTGGCAGATGCACTATCTCGTGTGGTGTATCAGATGTCATTTGTAGTCATTGAAAATGACTTACTGTCTGAGATAAGAAAGGCTCAGCAGGAAGATCCTCACTATAAGAAAGTCGAATAGGAGGTGAGTCATGGCCATGCAAAGTCTCAAGAGAAGAGCTCTTCTACCTTGGTTCACACTTATCTTAAGTATTCCATAGAAGATGGAATAGTGATGAGAAATGGCAAGGCTCTTATTCCAGCTTGTGAGGTGCTGCGAAAGAGGATCTTGCATCTCTATCACGATAGCCCTAGTGCTGGTCATCCTGGTGTGGATAGGACCTATGAGTTGATACAACGTAACTTTTGGTGGTCAAGACTTGAGAAAGAAGTAAACCATTATGTGACACATTGTTTTAAGTGTCAAGTTAATAAGGCTGAAAGGATTAAAGTGCCTATATTATTACGCCCGTTACCTATACCAGAAGGGATATGGGAGAGTATTTCCATGGACTTTCTTACATGTTTACCGCATACGCAACACCAACATAATGCTATCCTAGTTGTGGTTGACAAACTCACGAAAATGGCTCATTTTATCCCAACTAGTAATAAGATTGATGCACCTGGTACGGCTGATTTGTTTATACAGCATGTATTCAAACTTCTTGAATTACCTAGAGCCATTGTGTCTGACAGGGATTCTCATTTTACTGGCAATTTTTGGACTACAGTATTTGAGAAGTTAGAGGTGCAGTTGAGAATGAGTAATTTTGATCATCCTGAAACAGATGGGCAGACTAAGAGAGTTAACCAAACCTTGGAAGACATGCTTAGGGCGTATGTGAGTGAATGGCAAACGCAATGGGAACGTTATCTACCATTGTTGGAGTCTATAATGATAAAAAGAATGCATCTACGAAGATGAGTCCTTTTGAGCTAAATTATGGTTTTAGACCAGCCAGTCCAGTTACTATAGGTATGCCTCATAAGACACCTAGTGCTATGGAATTTCTAACTCACATGCAACAGATGTTGGAGTTAGCAAAGGAAAATGTAAAAGCGGCGATGGATCGGGCAAAGACATATGCTGATCTGGATCGTACGCAAGAGAGTTCGAGGAAGGAGATATGGTATTTCTCAGGATTCCAAAGGACTCGAAAACCCTAAAGACAGGGAAGTGTTATAAGTTGTCACCTAGATATTGTGGACCTTGGAAAATTGTTAAAAAGATTAATAACGTTGCTTATGAATTAGATTTGCCTGTTGGTTGTAAGGTTCATCCTGTTTTTCATGTTTCACGCTTAAAGAAGGTTTTACATGATGGTGATAACTTGTTGGCTGATGGCCTTCTATTGTTTCAGGAGCATGGGGAGGTGCAGCATGGACCAGCGAGAGTATTGGACCGGAGGCATAGACGATTGCGGAATCGTTTGCTCCGTGACTACTTGGTTGCATGGCATGGACAACCTCTCAGTGATGCTACCTGGGAGACCGCGCATGGGTTGCATGCACAGTATCCAGACTTTGCCATCGAGGACGATGTCATCTGAGGAGGGAAGAGATGTCACATGTACTTTGAATCCCTTGCCCAATGTAAATGGTAAATTGTCATTATAAATTGTAAATGGCTTAGTCACCGGCCTGTGGAGACAATTGTAAATTGCAATGTAAATATCTGTTATAGTGACTAAATCCAAGATGGCCAAGGGGGTACTGGGTCTCATGAGAGTCTGCTGGACTTACCTCCTAAAAAGTAGGAAGGGTTGACCGGTCAATGTGACACGTGTCATATGCTCACTGGGACACTTGGTCTAGTGCATGAGTGACATTTGTCGGACGGTCAATGGACGGGTCAACAGGACATGTGTCATGTGCTCATTGGGACACTTGGTCCAATGCATGAGTGACACGTGTCAGACTATCCACCTACTAGCTTGCCTATGTGTCAGGGTACTGCCAAGTGGCAAGTGTCGGCTGTGCATGGAGTTTTCCATGTGTCGACGTTAGGATGTGTCAGGGTTAAGGGGTGCTTGAGGGGATATAGGGTGAGCTTTGTCAGGCATTCCTCATTATGATTATGGTATTCCTATGCAACTATGGTTGGGAGGAGACTGGCAGCAGAACTCTCATGTTTGCTTGTTGATCTATGTACATTTGCTTGAGATTAATAAAGTGACGGATTGGCTGGGTAATTCTATGTATTTACTTAGGGTTGTGAGCTTGTGTGCAACAAGGGCCCATGGCCTATAAGTGGTGGTTAAATCTCCAAGAGACTGGGCAGACTCCCCGGTCATGGAAGGCCTTGAAGAAGCCTTCCTAAGAGAATTTCTGCCTGAAAATGAACGTGATAGAAGCCTGGGAAGCTTGGGAGAAAACAATAATGGACAAATCCTTAATCCAATATATCTCGCAATATGGAGAAGCAATTTTAAAAATTAAAAATATGAATGACTATCAGAAAGTCAGGGGATTTGTCCGTGACTTCAAAGATGAATATAAAGTAGAGGTCCAGAGAAACTCGCCTACTAGAGCAAGCTCTCAGATATGCTCAAATCTATGATGATTCAGTGGGTAGGAAGAGGGCGAGATAGCAGCCCCTTTCTGAGCAGCCTTCTCAGAAAGACTTTCAATTTAAAAAGAAATTTTTAAAACGAAAGAAAGAAGATAAAGTAAAAAGTGAAGCTCCTCAGAAACGCCCATCGCTCATATAGCCCTTAAAACCAGAAGATTTTGAAAAAGCCAAACAAGAACGTTTGTGCTTTGTGTGCATGGGCAAGGGACACACAGTTAGACAGTGTCCCAAGGGGCCTTTCACTAAGAAAGATAAAAAAGATAAAAAACAAGTTCATCTTGTTCAGACCGTAAGTTTCTCCAGTGACTCGGCAGCTTCCGAGATCAAAGTGTATCATGAAGACCATGAACACTGTTGCTAGTTGACCTCTGCAATGCTAGCGAGACCTTTCAGCTTTGGGCCACATGACCTAGTACGTATGCATGGGAAAGTTGGTGACTAGTCAGTCAAAGTTATGGTTGATGATGGGGCGACCCATAATTTTATCAACTACACCCTAGTTAAAAAACTCAGGCTTCCAAAAGTACCTAGTCAGCATAGGTACATAGTTTTATTAGCTAAGAGTGAAGATAAGAAAATTTGGGAAACTATGGTAAGTAATCTAAATCTTGATATTCGAGAGTACCAAGATGAAATAAACTTTCAGATAATGCACCTGGATCACATAGACATTGTTCTCGGGAGAGACTGGCTCTACAGTTTAGGACCTTCCCTCCACATAAACTATCAGGAGAACACCCTCAGCTTTCGGCATAAAGGCCAAGAGATCCAGTTGCATGGGGAGCATGATGTTCCCAACAGTCCTATGGTCTGCAATTCAGAGCTCTGTCAGCTAATCGGAGACGACGACCATCATGTATTCTTATGTGAATTTCAGTTTATTCCTGAAGTTTCTATTTCCGATTTTTAATAACAGAAAATCAGTAAATTAGAAACTTTATTGTCTAAATTTAAAGATGTTTTTCCTGAAGATTTGCCACATGGTTTACCACCTAGCAGAGAGGTAGATCATGTAATAAACCTAGTACTAGGTACAACACTTGTTTTTAAACCTCCGTATCGGGTCAGCCGAACAGAGGATGAAGAAATAACTAGGCAGTTAACAGATTATCTTGGGAAAGGCCAAATTCAGACTAGTAGCTCACCATGGGCCTCACCAGTCCTTTTGGTGCAAAAGAAAGAGGGGTCTATGCGTCTTTGCGTAGATTACAGAGTCCTCAATAAAGTCACAATCAAGAATAAGTATCTTATGCCTCGGGCAGACGAGTTGTTTGATCAACTTGACGGGGCTAAGTTTTTCAGTAAAATAGACCTCAGATCGGGATATCATCAAGTCCATACAAAGACGGAAGATGTCTCGAAAACAACTTTTAGGACTCGTCATGGTTATTATGAGTTTAAGGTGATGCCATTTGGGCTCACAAATGCTCCAGCTACTTTAATGACCTTGATGAACAATGTCCTCACACCATACTTGGGTAAGTTTGTAGTCGTATTTTCAGATGACATCCTCGTCTACAGCAAAACGAGGAAGGAGCATCTTAAACACCTCAAAAAGGTGTTTCGACCGCTTAGAAAGCATAAGCTTTATGCTAAAGAATCCGAGTGGGAATTCTTTGTAGAGGAAGTAGCTTATTTGGGTCATATTATCTCGGCAGAAGGGATTAAGATGGACCCCAAAGCCATGCTCAGTTGGCTGAGACCTCAAAATATTTTAGATTTTCAGAGCTTTCTTGGTTTGGCGGGATATTACAGACGATTTGTCAAGGAATATGCTCAGATAGCAGTTCCCATGACAAATCTTCTTAAGGAGAAGAGAAAGGAGTTCATTTGGAAGTCTGCACAGCAGGAGAGCTTTGATGCTCTCAAAACAGCCTTAGCTACAGCACCAGTTTTAAAGGTCGTCGACCCCAATTAGCCATTTGTGGTTCAAACAAATGCTAGTGACTTTGCAGTTGGTGCCGTACTAACTCAGGGTGGACGACCAGTTGCGTTCGAGAGTAAAAAACTCGAGCCAGTTCAGACTAGATACAGTGCCTATGAAAAGGAACTCTTTTCTATAGTTCATGCCCTTAAGACTTGGAGGCATTATTTGTATGGTGCCAACTTTGAGGTCCTGACAGACCATGAAAGTCTCAGATACCTTTGCAATCAACTTGAGCTTAGAGGTCGGAAAGCTCGTTGGGCAGAGTTGATGCAAGAGTTTGATATGTCTATTAGATATAGACGGGGGAAATTCAATACAGTAACAGATGCCCTTAGTAGAATGCCTATGATAAACGAGCTGAGTTTTATTCAGATTCGTAATGAGTTACTCGAATCCTTGAGAGGGAAGTGCCAGCATGATGCATTCTTCTCTATTATCTGGAACTCAGTCTAGAGCAGACAGTTATAGACTCCAGGACCAGTTCTCGGGGGTGGTGCCAGTTCATCCAAGAATACGGCAGCTTCCGTTGAGGATGATGATGAGTCCGAGTATACGTCAGATTACGTTGAGAATTCTGAGCCTGTATTACCCAAGAAAACCCCAGTGGTTGAGGGTCAGTTGACTCAAGGATTCAAATGGAAACAATATTCCATTCAGGATGAGTATCTGCTCTATAGAGATAGAGTATGTGTCCCCAATTCAGAGGATTATAGGCAGCAGGTCCTATATGAGTGTCATGACAATCCTAGTGCGGGGCACCCAGGCATTTAGAAGACCTATGAGCTTCTTTGTAGGCAATTTTTCTGGCCCAGTATGAAAAAGGACGTCCAACAATGTGTAACCAGTTGCCAGAAATGTCAAGTAAATAAAGCAGAGCGTTCAAAGGCAGGAGGGTTGTTACAGCCTTTAGATAGACGAGTTGGTAAATGGGAGAGTATCTTTATGGATTTTATTGTAGGCCTGCTTAAAACCCAAAAGGGTAATGACGCTATATGGGTCACAGTTGACCATTTGACCAAAATGGCTCATTTTATTCCGACCAAAACAACCGTTAGAGCTCCCGAGTTAGCGAGGTTGTTTGTAGAGGGGCTATTTAAATTGTACGGTCTACCTTCCGGCATAGTCAGCGACCGGGACATTAAGTTTAATGGAAATTTTTGGAGGGCAGTATTCCATCATCTCCATACTAAACTTAATATGAGTACCACCGACCATCCACAGACAAACGGTCAAACAGAGAGGGTACATCAGGTGCTGGAGGATATGCTTTGCGCATACGTCAGCAAGAAGCAGACTAATTGGGAGGAGTATCTCTCGATATTAGAGTTTGCTTACAACAATACCAAACATTCAACTACGAAATGCAGCCCATTTATGCTGATGTACGGTTTTCAGCCACGCTCACCCACATCTGTAGGGTTTAAATAAGAAAAAGTTGAAGCAGCTAGAAACTTTTTAGAAGACCTAAACCAGATGATAGAACATGCTAAGCGTAGCATCAGGCAATCCCAGGATCGAGCCAGACATTATTCAGATCCACGCAGACGGGATGTGCAGTTCTTCGCTGGTGAGAACGTCTACTTGAGAGTCCCAGTTGACTCTAAAACCCTCAAATCAGGAGTGTTTGCTAAGCTGTCTCCTAGGTATTGTGATCCCTGTACCATCAGTAGGAGACTAGGCGAGGTCACCTACGAACTAGAACTTCCACACAACAATAAGGTTTTTCTAGTTTTTCATGTAAGTCAGTTACGAAAAGCCTTAGCCAGTTCAAAAAATTTGGTAGGGGACAATGTTCTAGTTCTCCCATTGGATTCTCAGCAACCTCCACATGAACTAGAGGAGATTCTTGACAATAGAGAGACGCAGACTCGTCATACTCTATACAAAGAATACCTAATCAAGTGGAATGCTCAGCCTGTTGAGAATGCCACTTGGGAAAGAGGCAGTGTCCTTCGCAAGATTTTTTTTTACTTTGTCTTAGAGGACCAAGACGGTTCTTAAGGGGGAGGGAGTGTTACGAGCACGTAACCAGTGCCGAACCCTAGAGAACACAGGAGGTCAGATACCACAGTCATGGTTGTGCCCAGTGTACACGACCAATAGGGCAAGACAGTGTGAGTAGTGTGCCCCGGCACAGTCCATAGCCATGGCGGGCCTAACACAGCCTAGGGACCTTGTCAGCAAGATAGGGCCCCACGTTGGGTCCCGACGTGCAGTCGGCTAGGACAGAGCCACGTGGCCGACACTTGGCAGTATGCATGCTACCAGGACACTGGGCTAGGAGGGGCTTGCTCCATATCAGGGAGTAGGCAAGGCTGGGAGGATCAGTTAGCGTTTGCCCTACTGTGATGTTAGGATCTATTACACCAACCTTGATAAGCCTTTCTTTGTGGAAGTAGATGCAAGTTTTGATTGTATTGGAGCAGTCCTAAACCAAGGTGGTCATGCCGTAGCCTATGAGAGTAGAAGACTTCAAGGGGCAGAAGTACCTTGACATGCAAATGCTTAAACATCAACGAAAGAGCATGCATAGACATTTGACATGGATTTCCATGACATGCAAAAGGTACTAGACAACCATTCATACACATGCATATCAAATTCATAAGCATACCATAGATTAGACGTCATTCCATACACATGCATAAGCTTAGAACACCAAATTTACAAGCATGCATGAATATAAACTAACAAAATTAGAAGTGGATAAAAGTGAGAGAGAGAGAGTGTGTGTTGGTGATCCCAAAAGCTTTCCAATCCAAGTTTGGCATAACCTTCTTATGCCATAGCTCCAAGTTTCAGCCTTCTATATAGACTTTGGAAAAAGCCTTCTTCAGGTACCATCTTAAGTTGTAAAAAGCTTTTCAATTCATTTTTCAAGCACTCTTTTAAGTACCTGTACATACCCTTAAAGAAAAGGTTAGGTGTCATAACATACCATTTAAAATAAATGGCTCATCTTAAGATTCTACTTGTAGAACTTGCACATCAAACTGTTAATATTGCAGCATGTTGGATGGATCTTAGCTTACATTAGGCATCTTGTTTTGGCATGGATAGAGTTAAGATTGCATTTTAGGATTAAATTTTAGGTGATTTTGCTTGATTTGAGTGGATCTTCTTGTTTGAAATCTAATCTGATTGTTGAGCAGAGAAAGCTATTCAGATCACAATTCTTAAAATCCATTTGGATTTGAGAAATCACAAAAAACAACAAAAATCGATCATTTTTGCTAGATTCGAACAAAAAGGAGACAAAATCATCATCAGATCTGATAACTTTTTACCCTCTTCTAGGAATCCTTCGCCGAGTTGCAGAAAGCTTCGGTTTCACTTACAAATCCTTTCTATTGAAGGGCGAAGATTAATTCCCAGCAGATTTGCAAAAATATCAGAAAAGCCATAAAAAAACATCAAAAAATTATCAAAAACCCTAAAAATATGGAAAAAGAACCTTCGCCCAATTTATTGTGCATAGGCGTGATTTAAGATTCAAATATGTTTCATACAAAAAGAATGGAAGATAGGATAGCCTTTATTCATTGGGCATTTTGTTTATACAATTTACAACTCTCTGACGCATAAAGCGTTGTCCTCAACGGACATTTCTCATATAACAATTCAAATTTTTTGGATATTCTTGGAAGAATTCTTCTTTCATCCATCTTGCATCCGTAGTAGGATAGTTTTTAGACTTGAGGAGATATAATGTAGAAGTTAATCTCTTTTTTCCAGTTCTGGGCTTATGCATTGAGATCTGCTCAAGTTGAAGGATTTCTTCGGTTCCTTGAACTTTTGGAGGTTCGAAATCTGTGAGTCCTTCAGGTATTGGACCATGGAATTTCTTTAGTAAGCTTACATGGAATTTGTCATGGATTTTCCAAGTAAGAGGTAAGTCAAGTTCACATGTAGCTTCATTGATTACTTTCTTGACTTTGAAAGGTCCATAGTACTTTTGGGCTAGCTTTAAGTATAGTTTCATATTGCCCTTCTTTTTCCCGAGCCTTTTCTTCTCAAATTTTAGGAGAACTAGTTTCGCTTTTTCGTACTTGATTGCCCTCCGACGCATATTTGCGCTCTTTTGTTGTTTTTGTTGTGCCTTAGCGATGGATTGTTGAACCTTCGAAAATGTTATCTTGATAATCCTGCACAAATTCATTTGAGACAAAAATCTTTTATTTAATTTTCAACATAGAAGGCAAGATAAGTTTTCCATACATTACTTCACAAGGTGCCTTACAAGTAAAAGAATGAACTGTATTATTGTAAGCAAATTCTAGAATAGGAAGATAGTGTTCCCATTGAATCTTTTGATCACTTACATAACTTCTTAACAAGTCTATGATGGTTCTATTGGTAATCTCACTTTGACCATCGGTTTGAGGGTGGAAGGAAGAAGAAAATTTGAGAGTTGTTCCCAGGTTGTCAAAAAGGGCTCTCCAAAAGTTATTGGTGAATCTTGTATCTCGATCAGGTACTATACTTTTAGGCAAACCATGAAGCCTAAAGATATGACGGATAAATAAATGAGCAGCTTTAGGTCCTTTAAGCTTTTTCTTACAAGGAATAAAATGAGCTTGTTTGCTGAATCTATCAATGACAGTCCAAATCATTTCATTTCCATTTTTGGTTCTAGGTAGCCTAGAGACAAAGTCCATAGTAATATGTTCCTAGGGAGATTCAGGAATAGGCAATGGATGAAGTAATCCTGGAGTCTTTAATCCTCGCTCGTCCTTATTATGTTGACATAATAAACATGCATTTACATAATGTCTTGTGTCTCGATGCATGGTAGACCAATAAAAGAATCTTTTTAAAGCTTCAAGAGTAGAAGGTATTCCTCTATGTCGCACATAAGGTGGATTATGGGTTTCTTGAAGGATCTTGGTTCTAAAGGCCATGGGAATACATAGCTTATCTCCTTTGAATAAATATCCTTCTTTTAAGACATAGTCTTTATGGCTTTGATTCTTCACAAGTGTTCCAAAGATATGTTTGAAGTCTAAATCACTAGCATACATACCTTTTATGGAAATGAAGTCTTCATGATATGCTATGAAAATATGGTTGATTTTGGGTATTCTTGATAATGCATCGACGACCTTATTATTCTTTCCTGGATGATGAATCAACTGAAAATGGAAGGTACTAAGATAGGGCCTATTTTAGATGGTTTTCTCGAATAAGTTGTTGAGTCAAAAAGTATCTAAGGCTTTGATGATTTGTTTTAACCAAGAAATCATTTCCTAAGAGGTAGTGCTTCCATAACTGAAGGGCATGTAAAACAACTGAAAGTTCTTTTTCATATATGTCATACTGTACTTCTGTCCCTTGAAGTCTTCTACTTTCATAGGCTATGACATGACCTTCTTGGTTTAGGACTGCTCCAATACAATCAAAACTTGCGTCTATTTCCACAAAGAAAGCCTTATGAAGGTTGGGAATGATAAGGACAGGTCCGGTGGTAAGAGGACATGCTTTAAAGTATCAAAGGCATGTTGCTCTTTCTTGTATCAAAGGAATTTTATCCTTTTTTTTGTGAGTTCATGGAGTGGTGAGGGTATATGAGCAAAATGGCGAATGAACTTTCTATCATAGGAACATAAGCCTAGGAAAGACCGAACATCATGAATATTTCTTGGTTTAGGCCAATCTTGAATGGCTTTTATCTTTGAAGGGTCCATTTGGATTCCCTCCTTAGAAATCATGTCCTAAGAAGTGTATCTTGTCTAGGAAGAATTCATTTTTCTTTCTTTTTAATGAGAAGTGAGTTTTTTTGTAGGGTTCTAAAGACGATATCTAGATGTCTTATATATTCTTCTTCATTTGCACTAAAGACTAAGATATCATTAAAGAATGTTCTTACAAAACGTCTATGGGGTCAAAAAACTGGTTCCATCATTCTATTGAATGTTGTGGGAGCATTGGCAAGACCAAATGGAACCACTAAAAACTCATAAAGGCCATTAGTCCTGAAAGCAGTTTTATGGACATCTTCAGGTACTACTCGGATTTGGTGGTATCCACTTGTTAAATCTATTCTACTAAAGATACAAGGTCCATTTATCCTATCCATAATGTCATCTATTCTTGGGATAGGAAAACGGTTCTTAACTGTAATCTTGTTTAAAGCACGATAGTCCACATACATCCTAAAGCTCCCATCTTTCTTTTTAACCAAAAGTATAGGAGAGCAATAGGGGGAACTACTGAGTTTTATAAGGCCTTTCTCTAACAAGTCATTAATTTGTTTAGAAATTTCTTGTTGTTGAGAATGGCTTACCCTATAGGGAGGTCTATTGGGTATGGAACTTCCATGAATAATGTCTATCATATTCACCATCAACACAAGCACCTTTAGCCTTAAGCATAGATTCGGTAAAAGAACCAACTCCTATCTCTTGTGCTAACTTAAAAGAGATGAAATTATGAGAAGAGCCTGCATAAAAAAGAATTAGACAAATTTTGTTATGGACTTGTTCCCATGATTTGAGAAGGTCATGAGTTTGAGTATCTTCAATGCTTTGTACGGCCACCTGCTTTCCTTTGTCTACACTTGAAGCTTTGGCATAGTTCCTTGGAAACGCGTTGAGTCTTTTCTTCTGGGTTTGGAGTTGTGGGAGGTTCCTTCCTTTTGTTCCCGCCTCCATTTCGAATTATCCTGCAGCTCAATCCTGGTAGCATAGTATATGACTTGTTCTAAAATATCAGCATGTACGAGATCTAAGCCATATTGTATATTTCTATGCAAACCCGAATAAAATTTTCTCTTTTGTTCTTTCTTGGAAATTGAATGCAAGGTTTGAACTTTCAAAAGCAACTCCTAAAATCTCCTAACATACTCAACTACTTTCTCATTCTGCTTTTCTCTAGAGATATCCCAAGAAGCTAAAGTATCTTTCTTATATTCCTTTGGCAAAAAGTGAGCTTTAATTTATTTTTTAAAGCTATGCCAAGTGGATGCAGCTTCGTGATTTGATTTTATGGCTGCCCACCAAAGTGATTCATACTTATCTAAATGCAAGGTTGCAAAATGAATCTTTGAATGATTTGAATATCTACTTTTTTCAAAGAAGGTATCAAGATTTCGAATCCAAGCAAGCAAACTCTCTACATTATTAGCATCTCCATCGAACTTAGAAAACTTGAAAAGTTTGTTGTCAATCTTAGCAAACCTCCTTTTCCTAGATTAAGAAGAGGAAGTTGACTTGGAGGAAGCATGAGGTGATGACGACAAGGATGGAGAGGAACTTGAGGAGCCTCGTGAGAAGCTATCCATCTTGATTGGAGTTTTGGAATTCACCTGAAATACACAAACCCAAGGCCAAACGTACGAATAGACTTGTGATTCAAAAAAATGCCAATCTCCAAAAAGAAAGATAGAAGCTCGAATTTGTAGAGTATTGTCTCAAATAAAAAGCAATTTGGAGATCTAATTCTCAAAGATCCCCCAAATGGAGTCTATTAGCTCTTGTATTGAAGAGATCTTGAAAAAAGAAGGAGATTCGAGCGGAAGGAAAGTCAATTTGAAAATAAACATGCAAAGTTCTGTGTGTTGGCATTTAGTTCATGCATGAACATACAAGGCCGTCACAACAAGTTCACATAAAAATCAAAGAGAATAGTAATCCTTGGCTCTGATACCAAAACTGTGAACTAGAAGGAAAGATCTCCTAAAATTCTAAAGTTCCAATTTCAAGAATTGGTCTTTAAAAACAGGTCAACAAAATATTCATAAACATATCAAAAGGAAATACAAAGCTTATCAAAGAAGTAACTCCTAATACAACTCCATTCAACCATAAAGCATTCAATCATAAGACATGATGAGGGGTCAAGATGGAACCCCCGAAGGATTTTTTTATATTATGCAAGATCAATTGGCCCTCGGCCAATTACATATACAAAGGATAGAATGGTGTAATAGTTTCTTGAAGTCTTTACATCATTTAAGTTGCAAAAAGATTAGATCCTAAAGAATCCCATAATCTTAAAAAAGGGATTAGAACTTGTTTTCAAATACATGCAAAAGTATGAACATCAAAATAAGAACATGCATGGTCATTGGACATGGGGTCCCTAGACATGCAAATGTTTAAACATCAATGAAAGAGCATGCATAGACATTTGACATGGATTTCCATGACATGCAAATGCTTAAACATGAACGGAAAAGCATGCATAAACATTTGACATAGATTTCCATATTTTGATGTCCATACTTTTGCATGTATTTGGAAAAAGTTTTAATCCTTTTTTTAAGATTATGGGATTCTTTAGGATCTAATCTTTTTGCAACCCAAATGTTATAAAGACTTCAAGAGACTATTAAACCATTCTATCTTCTGTATATGTAATTGGCCGAGGGCCAATTGATCTTGCATAATATAAAGGAATCCTTCGGGGGAGGGGTCCCCATCTTGACCCCTCATCATGTCTTATGATTGAATGCTTTATGGTTGAATGGAGTCGTATTAGGAATTATTTCTTTGATAAGCTTTGTATTTCTTTTAATATGTTTATGAATATTTTGTTGACTGGTTTCTAAAAACCAATTCCTAAAATTGGAACTTCAGAATTTGAGGAGACCTTCTCTCTAGTTGAGAGAGAGAGAGAGCACCAACGAGTCTCCTATTCCAGAATCTACGTCTCACAGGTGAGAAGGATGATACATGTAATAGAAAGGTGTGTCCCTTAGTATCTTTTTACTTGATGTAATATAGTTTAGACAACGTAAATGGGCCCTTCACGAAATGTGCACGGTCGAAACGTACTCATTTTTCCATCATGTCTCAAGTGCATTTGAGAGCATTGCTTTTCCTCCTGCAATAAGCGTTGGATGGTCTTTTGAGAAACGACTCCACCTATCAGCTCAATGAATGTTTCTTGAGCGGAATCTAATCTCCCTACGAGAGTTCAAGCAAAGGTTAGTACACCCATCAGGGATAAGAATAGATCACTCTGATGCCATACGTAACAAACTTCAGCCTTTTAATAAGCACAACCCGATATCTTTTAATCACATGACATGACTCCTAGATCAGGTCCTGGCAATGGTCAACTTGTAGGCCATCTCAAAGGCGCCTCAGCGTGGACTCTCTTGGTAAATCAGTTCCCTCTTATATTTAGGATCCTATCAGCTCTCCAACTGTAGCCATTGAACTGGACTTTAATCAAAATTATCAAATGTAGGCGATTAGGAGTCAGTCAACTTGCAGGTCCTCTTAAAGGCAGCGCCTCAATGTGGACTCTGGCAAATTTGATTCCTTTCGGTATTCAGGATCTCAACCTGTGAAGTGTCCAAATCTGTACACTGACAAAAAACTATAAGCAAGGTGAGTATAAATGCGAGGGAAGACTGGTAATTAGAATCATGAGACATGGATGTAAAATTGAGTTGCAAATAAATTTAAAGGAGACCAATATTGAGCTACTACATCAGTGCATCTTAGCCCTTAGTTCAGCTTATGAATTTGTGTATGTTCTCTTTTGATACTAACTCATGCTTTTCAACGACCTAAGCTTATTCTATTACCATCCCCAAATACTACTGATAAGCAGGCAAATATTTCTTTTGTGGTGGTGTTGTGGGCAGCTTATGCAAGTATCATGGACTTGACATACTCGTTGTCATCAAGTTTTTGGATTTCTTCTGAAAAGAAGCTCAGCCTATCGAGTATCCATTTATTGCCTATGCTCAACTTTTTCACTGTAAATTGAGGCTTCTGGCTTTGGTTCCTGTGGAACAACTTCGTCGCAGACTAGAAAATCCACTGAGTTGTAGACCTCTCTGCATCTGGACTTTCAATCAAATTTTCTGAAGAGAGATTTTGGAGGAAATTGTTCTGTTAATGCCTGAATTAGAGAACTTGCAGAGTCGAAAAGGCGTAACATGTCTGGGAATTTTTTCCCTCCATAAGATTGGGTTTTGTAGCGACAATCTGTAAACATTTTCTGTTTCGAGGCACCGTTATAATTATGTCCCAAAACAAAGAAGTTCTGCATGAGATAGGTCTTACTTACTTGGGTGTGGTTTTATCAGTGGTTGGTTGGATTTCATTGGAAGAAATGGATAGACACGGGTTTGAGTTTGATTTGTAACCTGGTTAGGCACCAGGAGTTTTGTTGCAAACAATGCTCAACTGAGATTGATTTGCTAACCTCGGTTTTTGATTGCTGTATTGCAGGGGTTTTTAACTGGTAGGTTATACCAAGAAGATCAAGGGTATTCTTCATCTCCTAAGAGAAGCATTGTTAGAGAGATTGTGTTAACAGAACTGGTTATCTCACCTAAATGGGCTCCAAGCTAGTTTGCTAGGGTTTTATGCAAGCACAGCCATTGAATGGCTATAGTGGCAAGTAGTTGCTTTTTTGTTGAATATGCTTGACAGCAAAAATCTTCCATAGCTAGCTTGTGTAATTATTGGTAATTTTGGATTGGAAGTCTCCAACAAAGACTAAAAAAGGTCTTCATTAAAGTGTTCTTATGCATCTGCTTATTCTTGGTTGCTTATACATTGTTTTACCAAATCCATAATACTTCTATGGGAGTTTAGAAGGTATTAGGCCCTAAGGGCCCTTAGGGAGTTATAATTGTTCCAGCAATTTTCAAATATAAGTTACTGTGCTTCAAAGAAGCATGGCTGTCTATACAAACTTCACCTTTTAAGTAAACAGAAGTGATGCTTGTAAGAAATTGTGTGTCAAGTGCTTCTCAAACAAAAATTTGGGAAGATTTTCTTATCTTCAGTAGATCTTCAATCTATCAAAGCTTCTTGTTAATTTCCGCTTTATACTTGACTCACATGTTTTATTTTCACAAATCTTCAACTCACAAATGTTTTATTCTCAGAAATCTACAACCTCAAGATGGTTGCAAATTGAGACGCGCATTGGTTGTTTTATATTCGTCATCATGGCTTTTGTTTATATAGATGACCCTACTGCTTCACATACTGAGTTCTTGAAAGATGGCTCATTCTAGCGTTGTTGTTTTTGAAACTTTTAAAGGCAGAAAATTGCTTGAAAAGGAGGTTGTTGCAACAAAATAAATGACAGAAATCTGAGATGTCTAAATTCAATTGTTATTGAAGACGAACTCCATCTCAATGTCGTGCTGGTTAAGAAGTATCTTTATTATTATCAAAAGACAGCCATTCAAATCAGAACTACGAATGAATCGTACAAAAGGTGTCTCATGGTACTGAAAGATATCCATGCTAGCCATCTGACTTTTGCCAACAGCTTAACAAACTGTTACAAATTGTTAAAATGATGTTCATACTTACGAAAATATTCTGGTAGTGTGTTGTATGACAAATATCTTAATTTGGTAAATGTCGAAATATTTCTACGACATTGTGTTGGATAATGTTCCTCCTTCGCACTCATGCTTATGTGTTTTATTGTATCATCATTCAGCTGGTAGAAAGACTCATGACAATCATGTTTCACATTGTGTGTGTCCTAGATTGAGGTCGGTAGGTCAAGCGTGTTGCCCCTATTGTAAGTTTGGTGTATTATAAAGCTCCAAGTTCCACATTTTAGATCTTGATGGAATAGGAGTAACATTTTGAGATCAACTACTTGCATCGTATACTCATTGCATTACCGTTTCTTGCCTAATTATATGTATAGATAGCAATACAACCTAAAAATCATAAAATTGAGGAGAGAATGTGAGTGTTTTGCTTATGTGCTAGTATAATATTAATTTCTATTGAGCCTCTACACTAGGTATAGCTAGCACATAAACAAATAAGAGGAGTGAGTATGTTTTGCAAGTTTAGGATACTCAAGTTTGGAGAGCAAGTGAATGCACAAAATAAAATGTGTAAAAGTATCATTTCTAGATGTGGAATTTTTATGAATTCAAAAACAAATGGCACCTTTTGGCATGCTCATTGATGTGTTGCAATTATGTGATAAAAGCATCTAAAATGCTTAGACATGCATTGTCATGGCTACGGGACAAAACCAGTGATGGGTGGGTATTGATAATACTTCTTAAATATCAATACCCACCCATCATTGGGTCTTGGTATTATACTTTTTAAATTTTTTTGATACCAGTTGGGTATTAATATCATCATGTTTGTAAATTGGTGGTAATTGGTGGTTGATATCAACTGAATTGGGTATTGTAGGGGTGAACCCGGATATGAGTATGTAACGTTTTTTTAAAACTAGCCATTTTATAAAAGAAGTTATGCATTTAATGAAAAGCATGACCTTTTTAAAAGTAATACTTTGGGACACCATGAATAATATTTATCACATATGTAAATTTTGGAAACTAGCTAAAAATGGATATTGTATTGATACCATGTAAAATTCAATTTTTTTGCCGAGTATCGACCGTAGTATCACAAAATCATATACCGGGGGGGTATGTTATATGATACCATTGTTGATACCATTGCTAATACTAGCCGGACACCTATATACCCGCCCGACACTGGACAAAACCTTAGATCGTAAGCCATGTACTATCATGCTCTGGGACAAAACTACAAATCGCAAGTCATTTTATGATTGTCCATGCACATTTGTATTTAGGGTGTTATTGGGATTAAAGTCAGCCAATTCAAAGAGAAATCAATTTGATAGGTTTGAAATCCTTGGGTACAAGCAACACCTACACCTTGCTTGTAAAATGGGGTTTAAGCAACTATTTTCAAGTGTGGATAAAAGTAGGAAGACAAGGTAAAATTGATTTCCTTTACCAAAACAGTTCAAGCAAATTTTTTTGGATTATAGATCAATTTTTTTGGCAAGATTTCGTTTTTGCTTGGTGTCTAGTTTGATGTTGAACTAGGCTTGAACTAGGCAGTGGCTCATATAGATTCCAACTGAAAAATCTCCTAGGTTCATGTTATCGTAACTTTTGCAAAAGCATGACATTAGGGTTATCATTAGATACTTAATGCTAGATTTAGCATCACATAAAACACAAAAGACTAGATAATAATGAACAAATAACAAACTCCAACCAAAATTATTGAATGAACATCACATAGAATTGTGATCCTATTCCCAATTGGTAAGAGCAAGTGGTTTCAAATTAAGAAGTCAAGAAAATCTTTAAAACATAATCTACCAAATGAGTATAATAAGTTTTTGTTAATATTTTACTTCCACTCCCCAAATTCCTTATAAGTAAAGGTGGTCTCCACCATAGATTCACGTGATTTTCATTTCCCTCCTACTTTCTATTGCAATCTGTGATTTTGCGAGCAAACTGCATTTTTTCGATCGCCTTTAATTATCGACACTCTCTCTCTCTCTCTCCTCACGTTAACTATGGTAAAGAGCAATTTGTTTTTATCTCTATAGATTCTAAAAAGAACATTTCAAAAAAAGTTTGATGGGTCTCCCCCCGCCGCGGCGGGTGGGGATAGGAAAATAAAAACAAACAAAAGTGTTTTGATGGGCCGCCGTGGCGGGTCATTAGGGAAATAAAACAAACAAAGTGTTCTGATGGGTCTCCACCCGCCGCGGCGGCCAATCAGAAAAAAAAACAAACGAATGTGTTTTGAATTTTTTTTCAAAAAAAGAAAAAAGTCCAGATGGGTATTTATTATGTATCTTATTATCTCATTATATTTTGTGCAGGCTTTTTATGCTGCTAAAGAACCGTCGTCAAGCCTGTTGGAAATGCCATGCGATTATACTTGACTAAAGCATGGAAAATAGTGGCGAAGCCCAGTACTAACGGGCTTTTTGTGAAAGCGTTCATCGTTGTCTCTAAGATTTCTGTGGGCGAGCCTAATTTCTCAAAGGATGACGTCGAGACTTTGGGTGTTATTCGTGGAATATGGATGGCAGACAACATTGCAGTTGATAGTGTTGAGTTTATGGCCCGTGGCGCAGATGGATATGAGCGCTACGTTGTTTTGTGTTGAAGAGAGATATATTGAGGGAGGTGTAAATAATATGGTCCGAGAAACATGCTCCGTGCATGTCATAAATGTTTTGATTTCATTGGATAATGACCTGCCCAACAATGTAGAGTACAATAAAGAAAACGTCAACGTGTGATTGGATCAGAGCAGCAACAAGCAGTGGTCAGAGCATATCGACAAAATTGCAAGCGCGTATACCTGCATCATTGACTCAGTTTGTACATAAGGTGAAGGAAAGACATATAGAAAGCGCAAGGATTGACCAGGGTACAAGCAGCTCCAACGACGGACGAAGATTTTTTTTTAAAGTCAAAGCCTTCAAAGGTGTAGAAGCCATCTGTTGCGGCACAGAGGAGTCAAATTTCATATCTGTTTCTCCTTCTCTTTGGGATCGTTTGACTTTTTATATATTCAACAACATAGAATCTTTGAGTTCGAGCTATATCGCGTCAATGGTGCGGCACTGCTTGACAACACTAATGCCACAACACAAATTATGTGTCATTGTTCTATTCTTGAAGAAAAGCATCAAAGAAGGAGTCAAAGGGAGCCTAATGGCAATGCATGACATACGGTGCTCAATTTTTTAAGGATATTACGACAACGGCACCCACTTGAGACACGACAATGTTTCAGTTCAAAATCTGCAGTCCGTACTATTTGTTCTATATAATGCAAAGGAGCCAAACTGTATAAGTGCCTGTGTGCACAACAAATTTAAGTTTCTAAAATTGTGTTTTGGCGATTGTGGAAAATGCTCAAAAAATAATGTGATGTGCAAGCCATCTCACAAAAAAATAACAAAGCATTGGAAAGGCGTGAACAACATTGTTGAGTCCTTCTTTGATTTGGACTAGTCGGTGTAGCCCCATTGCTAAATGTCGACAGTCGAAACATTGTATCGATCAACACTCCAGAAAATACAAATCTTACTAAAGCCTATATGGAGAATATGAAATGTTTGAAATTTGGTTCAGATGGTCAATCTTCTGAAGAATCAGACACATGATGTAGATATAGACTTACATATTAAAGACACGTAGCCTACTGGTGCTTGATCCATGTAAATGTTTTGTAATGGCCATTTGCCAATCCATGTATATATTTTGCAATACATTTTATAAATAAAGATAAAGTTGTAGTTGTTTTCTGCAAAAGCCATCTATGCCTTGATGCGCATGTATATGTGAGACGTAAATAATTTCAAATTGCAAGTGTTAATTTTTTTACATTTATCGTGTAGTACTTCTTCGTTTGTATTTTCATATGTGTTTTATGTGTTGCAAGTTAATTAGAATTTCAAAATATATGATAAATCCATACTATGTTTCAAGATTTTCATATTAGCTGTTCTTATAATATTTTTTTGTAAACAACACGAGCCTTTCGAAATATGTGTGAATTATATATTGTTTTGTCATAATTACATCTGAAAATTATCATGTCCATATTTGACTCATTAGAGGGTAACTGCAGTTCTCTGAATTGAGTTATATTGTTTGAAACTTGATAGATCTCCTAGAGATTTTGGTTGATTGAGTTGTTGTGCCTTGGAATATTTGGACATTCTAGGATTAATATGTGCCAAGAAGCTTTCAAGTTAAATTTGTTCAAGTTTTAGGAGTAGTCACTCTTCTTCTTCTCCTCTCTCTTTGTTCTGCCTTAAGCGTAGACTGATAGTTAATAAACTATCACAATTACAATTTGTGTATGAGCCAAATTTATAGCAAAACTAGATGCACTATTATTATAGTGCAATCAGAGTAGACAACATATGTATTTTTCATCATTTCACAATACACCTTGCCACCTAGGCTTCATACGTGCGAGCTGTTTTAGATCAAAATTTAGGTAGGAGGGCGCACTTTTCCAAGGTGATTTCATAAAAATTCTCAATCCAACTCAATAAGCATCCAATCAGAGGTTACAAGCACTCTTCTAGGGTTCGGTAGAGAGGCATAGAAGCTTCTATTAGGTCCAGCAAGCATTCATAAGCTCAGATCATGCAAAAATTGCATTTTTGGACTCTTTGAACAAGCAAAACTTCAACATAATGGTGCCTAAGCCTCACACCACCAAATTGGATGCATTATGGCTCAAATTAGAGGCAATCCATCATATCTTTAAGATTGTTAAAAAAATCCACCAGGTTAAAAAATACACTATTTTTTTTGACTTTTTGAGACCCTTAATGGTGTCCAATCCTAACCAAACTTTATGATAGCCTTAGAATAGCATCATTACACCTCTGAAAACGTGCATGCAAAGTATTGGCCAAGAATTTTGTAAAAATTGAATATTCCTCTTAGGATTCCCATGCAACCTAAATAAGCAATTGACCTCCTATTCTTGCATTATAGCAGTCAAACACCATGCAAGTACTCCTATGTCCAATTATGTTTATAACCCAACATTGATTTAGCAAAAAAAGGGAACTTATTCTATTTCTCAAACGTCTAGAATGTGAAGTCCTCATAAGCATAGATGTAATTGCAAATTTAGAGCTAGGCAACTATGATCCAAATCTCCTCTAGAACAACAATGCCTCCACAATGCTAGCAATTTAATGCTACAACATGAAAGGTCACAATCGCATATATTTCACAACCCTAGGCAGTGCATGAAATGCGCAGAAACAAGCCAAAAGGTCGTAATGTAATTGACCCAAAAATTCTCATGCAAGAGCTTAATGCAAAGATATGAAGGACCTTTGACATGTTTAGCAACAAGTCAAGAAAGTCATTGTGCAAATGCACCACACTCTCATTCAAGAGCCAAATGAATGGAAGCTCCATAATATGAGAGAGAGAGAGAGAGAGAGAGAGAGAGAGAGAGAGAGAGAGAGAGAGAGAGAGAGAGAGAGAGAGAGAGAGAGAGAGAGAGAGAGAGAGAGAGAGAGAGAGAGATGTATAAAATAGAAAAAAAAGATGAGAGTCGTTTATGAAGCATCTATACTTTTAAAAATGATACTTTGTGTCATGATAGATATCACAAAATATTCCAATAGGGCATAGACTCTAGATGGGAGGGCCAAAAAAAACTATAAGCTTGGATACATGGTCTCCAAAAGTCTATATGAATGGTTGTAGTGTATACAAGATTTGAAGTTATTGCTTGTTAAAATCGCAAGGTTGTGGTAGAGGGTTATTGAGGTGGGATTGACAACCCAAGTTCAAACCCTAGCCTTACATAGGCATGTCAATAATCTGATGAGCACTATCAATCAATCACCATAAGCAATCACCAAGAGAAAGAGGAAGAACACACCATCACACTATTACACTAATTGAAAGGGAGTACAATAAACCCTGAATATAGAGAGAGAAAAAACTAGTAGTTGACTATAGACTAGCCTACAACTACTTACAACTGGTAACAGCTGTCAACAGTAAATCGTAAACAATAACAAGTTTATCATTGGTTTCTAACACTCTCCCTCAATGATAAAATTACATTCTTCTATTCCTAATAAAGTACGAAACTTTTCAAATTTACATCTACCTAATGACTTAGTAAAAATATCTGCCATTTGATCTTCAGATTTACAAAAAACAAGATCAATGGTTCCATCAAGTATTTTCTCTCGAACAAAGTGATAATGTATTTCGATGTGCTTGGTTCGAGCATGTAGAACTGGATTTTTGGCAAGGTAAATGCAGCTTTAATTGTCGCAAGAAATAGTAGTCGCATCCTTCTGTGGTTGACCTAAATCAACAAGCAATCTTCGTAGCCATACCGCTTCCTGTTGCTGAGTGCACGATATTCAGCTTCCGTCGAAGATAAGGCTACTGTAGGTTGCTTTTTGCTGCTCCATAAAACTGCAGCTGTACCATAACTGAATGTATGACCACTGGTAGATCTTCTATAATCAATATTATCTGCCCAATCAGCATCTGTGTAACCTACCAACATTGGCGCTTCAGGCTGATCATACTTCAAACCAAAATTCAACGTCCCTCGAATGTACCTGAGAATACGTTTAGCAGACTTCCAATGTGCTTGACTAGGATTTTGCATAAATTTACTAACAACACCAACAACATAAGAAATATCAGGTCATGTGTGTGTCAAATAGATTAAACCACCCACCAGCTACCTGTACAAGTAAGCATCTACTTTCTCAGATTCATCATCTGCAGTAAGCTTCATGTTGACATCCATTGGTGTACTCAAAGGCTTACAATCCTGCATATTGAACTTATAAAGCAAATCTCGTGCATACTTGCTTTGTGTAAGAAAGACAACCTCTTCCTTTTGCCATACTTCAATGCCAAGACAATAGTGCATCAATCCTAGATCGCTCATGTCAAAAGCATTGGAAAGATATGATTTGATTTCATCAATTAAGCTCTCATTACTTCTTGTAATAATCAAATCATCCACGTACAAAACAATGAACACTATATCTGAATCTTGCTTTAGAATGTAAAGATTAGGATCAGCCTTACTCTTTACCATTCTCCTTTGTTTGAAGTGTTTATCAATGCAAGAGTACCACGCCCGTGGTGCTTGCTTCAACCCATAGATAGCTTTGTTGAGCTTACAAACAAGATGCTCTCTCCCTGGCTCAACAAATCCTTGAGGTTGTACTAAATACACCTCTTCATCCAGCACTCCATTAAGAAAAGCAGATTTAACGTCCATTTGCTGAATCTTCTAACCATGGAAAGTAGAAATAGCAATAATAGAACGTATAGTTACCATATTAACTACAGATGCGAAGGTTTCCACAAAATCAATGCCTTCCTGTTGTTCAAATCCTCTCACAACCAACCGTACTTTGTACTTGTTGAGTTGCCCATCTGCTCCATATTTGATCTTATAAATCCATTTGCAAGTGATAAGTGTCTTACTATCAGGTAGCTCAACCAAGATCCATGTCCTATTTTTTGATATGGCCTCCATTTCTGTTTCCATTGCTGCACGCCACTCCTTGTGCTCCTTTGCTTCATGAAAGGTTTTTGGTTCTTGAGCTTTGAACACGGAACCCATTAGGAATAGATTCATTTTGAACCTTGCAGGAGGTTTTCGATTTCTGCTTGACCTTCTAAGCTCTCCCTGTTCGCTAGATTCGGGAGTATCTCCCTTCTTAGCATCACCTGTGACTGATAAGTACCATTTAGGTACTCTCTTAGGGATTTCAGCTTCAAACTTATCTTTTTTCCATTGGATCTTCTGCATCAAAATCCACTTCTTTCTTGACCTGTACTTCCGCTCCCTCATCAAAAGGTTTAGTGATTTCTTCAGATTGTTCACCTTGACCCAACTCATCAAATGTAGCATCCCTAGAAATCACAAGCTTCTGTGCATTTGTATCATACATCCTATATGCCTTGGCCTTCTCATCATATCCAAGGAAAATACACTTGACAGCTTTTGCATCCAATTTCCTTCATTTTTCATCAGGAATATGAGCATAAGCATCACAACCAAATACTCTCAAATGAGAAAGATTAGGTTTCTTTCCAGTAAAAGCTTCATGAGGTGTCTTACCTTCTACAGATTTCGTAGGACACTGATTCAAGATGTGCGTAGCTGTGCTGCAAGCTTCTGTCCAAGAGGTGTTTGGCATACCCTTTCTTTTGAGCATTGCCCTGGCCATCTCAACAATGGATCTATTCTTTCGCTCTGCAACTCCATTTTGCTGCGGTGAATAAGGTGTTGTAGTCTGTCCCTTGATCCCTTGGTCTTTGCAAAAATCAATAAATTCTGTCGAAAAATACTCACCACATCCATCAGGTCACAAAGTCTTAATATAACAACCTGTTTGTTTTTCAACTAGAGCCTTGAACTCTGTAAACTTGGCAAAAGCATCAGATTTTTTGCTTATAAAATAAATCCAGATATGTCTACTAAAGTCATCAATAAATGTGATGCAATAGTAACAACCACTAATGGACCTAGTTTGTATTGGTCCACACAGATCACTATGAACAAGATCAAGAATGCCATTGGCTCTTCTTGCTCCATCTTTGGGAAATCTCGCTCTATGCTGTTTTTCCAAAATGCAACCCTCACAAATTTTTCCTTCAAAAGAGATATCAGGCAATCCAACAACTAGATTACCTCTTTTAAGGATTTGCAAGCTTTGAGCACTAACATGACCAAACCTTTGATGTCAAAGGTCACTTCGACTATCAAAATGCTTACCATAGTTTGAGTAAAAGATCTCACATTCAATTTGTAAAGTCGATTTCCTTTGACTCTAGCTCCTGTACCAATCACTTTGTAGTGATTCTTGATGTCCTTGACGAGACATTTGTCGTTGTCAAACTCAACCTTGAGTTGTTGATCAACCATTGTCCCAACAGATAGTAGATTGTTAGCTAAGCCAGGTACATATTGCACATTGCTTATCTGCTTTATCTTCCCGCTGGCTAACTTCACTGGTAGCACTCCAACTCCTTTAGCAGATAGCAATTTGCAATCAGCTTTTCGAACTTCATCACCATTGTCAGTTTTCTTGAGTTCTAATAACCACTCTTTCGTTGAAGTCATGTGCTTGGACGCTCCACTGTCGATGTACCATGTATCCTTTGCTTCGTCACTTGTCATTAGCACCGTAATGAGCTTTCGCCTATATCATCTTCATATTGATCATCATCGTATTGTTGTTGATCAACATAACTATCTTCATAATGATCATCATCAAATTGATAATGATCAACATAATTGCCCGCTTGCCATTTGCCTTTTCTTTGTGCTATCTCCTTTTGTTTCTTGAAGCATTCACGCTCCCAATGTCCAGGTTTGTTGCAGTACCTATAATTTCCAAGTTTATTTTGCCTAGAATAGCCACGTCCTTGACCTCGGCCTTGATTCCAATTGCCTCGATTTGGGCTATCATTGGCTTGTTTATGAAATTGTTGAAATGATCCCCGACTTGAGTTTCCTCCTCTCGATTGATACCTACCATGGCCAAATCTTCCACCTCGTCCTCTAACTGCAAGATCTTGATCATAGCCCTTGTTGCTCTTCCTGCAGCAGTAATCCACCTAGCTCTTCATAGGTTGGAAGATTCTCCCGTGTGGCAATGCTTGTCACAAACATCTGATGTGACTCACTCAAGCTGTTCAATGTCAATTGAACGATCTCACGATCCTGTACTCACTCTCCAACGGCAGTTAGTTGATCACGAATCTCCTTTATCTTCAATAGGTGATTGACAATAGTTGCACCATCATCCATCTGTAATGTATGCAGCTTCGTCTTCAGGAATAGCACTCGAGATGTGTTTGTGGTCTCAAACAATGCCTTCAACGTATCCCACGCTTCTTTCGGTCCTTCCGAATCCGAAATGTAGGGAATGATAGCATCTTTGACTGACAAGTTGATGACATTCTGTGCTTTCCGTTCCCTCCTATCAAATGCCCGCTGATTTTCTTCAATCACTGGCCTTGTCTCCTCACCTGTCACAATCTCCCATAGCTCCTTTTCCATCAGAATGTTCTTCAGTTTGAATTTCCAAACTGCATAGTTGCCGGCTCCTTCCAATTTGCTTGACTCATTAAGAACGCTTTCGCTTAGCGTTGCCATAACTACAATTGGATGACTCCAAATTGCAAAAATGAAAAATTTGCTGAAAAATTGACAAATGACGTCTCCGACCACTTTCCAATCCGAGCTATGGATTGAAAGTTACGCCAAATTGAAGATTTTGGCCTTAGAATGGCTCAACTGTCCTTAAGCCTGAAAAATGGCAATTATTGCCAAACTGCCATTTTTGAAAATTTCTTTCGTCTCGCACAGATCTCCGATTTCAAAATTTTTTATATTAGCACGTAGCCCTTTGTACCAGCATAGCTCCTGTCTAATCAGGTCCCAAAAACAGTCTCTCCAGCTAGGTCAAAACATCACTCTGTTTTCTGCTTATCTGCAAAAAACCACAGTGGACAGAGCCCTTAGAAAGAATGGGCCAGTCCCAAATACTAGGGGCACCTGTGGGACCCTTCAATATGAAATAAAATTTGAAGAGGAGATTCTTCAATTGATCTGAGCCGTTGATCTGGGATTCATGGATAGTCTAGATTGATCTGACTTTTCCTCATTGACACGCGGCAGACAACTACTGGTGAGCGTTCAGTCTTCAGCGGCTTGAAGACACTCCAATACACTAAGTTTTAGAGGCGTTCAATGCGAGGACCTGGAGGCAATACATGCGTTTCGGGCTGCTGGTCGTGCGTTTCGGTACAGGAGAGCGGCGTTTCGGGCACTTCACTAGCGTTTCGGGTCATGGAACCGGTGTTTCGGGGCCTCTTCCTGCGTTTCGGGCCGTACTAGAGCCTTCTGGTGAGTAGTGCAGAGACAGAGACAGAGCAGAAAGCCTGTTTCTAAGCAAAAATCATTGTTTCTAAGCCAAATCTTCACCAAAAAATGCGATTTGAGTGGAAATCCACACTAAATCGACTTGTACTTGAGTCTAGCCACTTTCAAAAGTCATCATTACTGAAATTGAAGCTTAAAAACTTTGATTTTCTGTTACAAGGCTACTTCAAGCAAAAATGCACAAAAATTGCAAGAAATTGTTCAAATCTCCACCAAATGAACTAGGAACAGTTCCAAACCGCCAGTAGCAGTATTGCTAAACTTTTGATAGCACAAAGTGTTCTCCACAAATTGATTGAGCAAGTTTCTGATTGAAACTTCTTGAAAACTTGCACTTTCCACAAAAAATTGGGAAGTATTGTAAAAATCTCCCCACTCAACAAATTTTCAATCTGTCTGATGCTACCCTGGCCTTTTTGATGCCTCCGGGACTGTGTCTTCGTTCTCCACTGATGATTCTCAGCTCCAAAAACCTGCAAGATGCACCAAGGAAGGATTTATTCCAACTTTTGCCTCTCCAAGCTTTCACCTCCTGTGAAGGACTATCTCACCTCAGTACGGAGCCAGTGACAAGCCGAACCCAGTACTCAGACACTCGGGATCAGAGTTGCTCTGATACCATGTCAATAATCTGATGAGCACTATCAATCAATCACCATAAGCAATCACCAAGAGAAAGAGGAAGAACACACCATCACACTATAACACTAATTGAAAGGGAGTACAATAAACCCTGAATATAGAGAGAGAGAAAACTAGTAGTTGACTATAGACTAGCCTACAACTACTTACAACTGGTAACAGCTGTCAACAGTAAATCGTAAATAATAACAAGTTTATCATTGGTTTCTAACAAGGCAAGTGTTCTAAACCCCCAAAAAAGGGATGCCCTCTTCTACTACATTGGCAAAAATGGTGTTTCTTTTTGCATACATGTTAAGCAACTAGTGTTTGTTATATACACAACATATATACAACCTGGCAATGCCATTTACGGAGCTAAAGCTCCATATATGTCACTATAAAGTGGTTGGGATTTGAGCCTACACCTTTTTAGTAATAGTAAACAACTCTAACTCTACACCCCACTCAGATTGTCAATGGTGTTGTTTATACAAATTTGCCATTTGCAAACAAAGAAAAAAGAAAAAATTGCCATTTGCCATTTGCCATTTTTTCATGGTTCAATTTCCTCATACTTTAAACGTTGCCAATCATATGATGGCAGTTGGGGCTCCTCCTAACCAACACCCACACTATATTACTGTAATCCACTCATCACGACTCATGGATTTACATACACATTTGTCTTTCAAGGAAATGATTTGATTCAGCAATTTCATATCATTCCTCCACCATTTGCATTTCCCAAACTTGCTGTATGAAAAAAACACAGATTCAAGCTTCTGGGTTTCTCATCATCTTCACTGATGCAGCAAATCTGATCCTACATTGCTCTGTTACAAGATGGAGGTTTTTAAGGTTCTGATGTCATTTTATTTGCATGAGCTTTGGATCTGCATCGGAAATAGATTTTCAGAGAAAAATTGAGAGTGAAATAGCAGAGATTCCATAATGCCTAGCCCGGCTAACACGCTCTATGATGAGTGCGACCATCCAAGGATGGGGATTAGCAGGAGATGTTCACAGAAAAACCCACTTTTGGTCAAGCCTAGACTGGGCGCTGTAAGTTTACTCGCCCGCCACCGCTGATTTAATCTTGTGAATTACAGTGAAGTATTTGATGGTACCTATCTCCTGTTCAGATTCTTTCATAGTCTATCCAAGTACTTCTCAGAAAACATGAGCAGTTCATAGACATCAATGCTGTAAAGGAATGCTTTGCAGATTGATTATTTTTCTTGACATTCAAACCATTCTACAATCATCCCCTTCAGCATTCTGGCTTATTACATGCAGATTCCCAACCATAAATCATCCATTGTGCAGTATGTTTACATATATTATATATATATATATTTGCTGTGTCTAGGAGAGTACTTGAATGTAACAAAAAAAACGTCAAATTTTCAACTTAAGGGAGTCCGCCCCCGCCCACAAACTTTCGACCATAGACTCGTCACTCCACACTCCATACCTAGCAAGGACAATGCGTCCTTTCGGGGCGAGGGAAGGGAGGGGTAACAGATTTTATAGCTTTGTATATTTACAGAAATGCACTTACGTAGGGTATCATAAATCGAAGTTCACCAAAAAGATGAGATTTAAAACAGAAAAGCCTCACATGTAAATCAGTTAAGCAGCGTAATATGAAGTTAACCCAAAACTCAAGATTGAGAAGGAGCAGGTTGCTTGCATAAAGATACGTTAACATTAGCTTCCCATACCAAAGTGTTGAGTTTCAATCACTTCCCAAAGGTGAAGGGCAGATCTCGGCCATGAATCTAGCACTAAAAATCAGATAAAGTCTAGAGAAGTCCCTAATTCCTCAAATAAACGTAAGTTTAAAAAAAAATCAAACACAATCATTCGAGCTAGCTTAAAAGGACCCTTAATGTACAGAAGGTATCTGGTGGGCAAAGCATACCCCTAAAGATAGAGAGTTGTGTTTGAAGAGCCAGACTCGACTATTTGCGTTTTGAAAAGTAAAAAACTTTCATTGATATCCATCAGCAAAACAAAGGTTGCCATGTTTACTACTAACTGAATACAAATTCTAGCCTAGTCATTTGGTTCCCAAATCATCTGCACTTAGACCACCTTTACCCTCTCCTGATTTTTTGGAACTTTGTAGAATATATGGCCCTGTAACAAAATCCTATACTTAAGATGTTTCAAATTTGTATATTGAAAGTTTTGAGGACACTTTCATGATGAAGTTCAGAGAATGACTGAAAGGCATTTTCTAGACCATCTGTACTTAAGCTGTGTTCAACGCTCCTGAAAGAAATATGTAAAGATCACTCACAAACTTCTTTACTCAGATACTCAGACACTTATGCACTAAAGAGCAACTCAATGAATAAGCTACCTTATGCACTAGTTCCTCATGACATAGAGATCAAAATGAAGGCTCTTTTCTACATTTGGAACTGAACTGCCCAGACAGATTCTTGGTAACCACAAGCTGTAGTTACATGTCAGCATTTTCCAGACAAATGCTTGTGATCAAATTGGCCATTTTAAGTCACTGATCTCAAAAATAGTTCCCTTATTTGCAAATATTTATGAATTCCTCTTGCCGTATTTCAGGGAAAAAGAGTCACACAGCTAATACCGGATGATGAGTACATTTATGGCATCTGCAATGACCTAGGAGCGGAAGGCGTCCGTGAAGGTGGTTTAAATGTGCTTTTCTAGTCTGTCACTTGTTTTTCCATTTTTCTTAAAAGATATCAGATTTAAATCGGAAGATTTCCTTATTAACAGCATGTCCAGATGTACATAGTACAAAATGCCCAGATATGCTTACACAGTAACCCTGATTTATCAATCAATCCCTAAAAAGGACTCCATGAATTGTTGACAAGAATTATTGTACTCACTTGCTCAAGCAATGGTGGGCTAAAACACTGGTTCTATTCACCTTCCTCGTGGCATCAAACACTCAAATTGATTATACAATAACTTTCTAACGATTCAAGTAAGTAGTAATCAGTTTACCTGTTGAAAAGCAATTTTAGTACACAAAGACTCAGTCAGGTTGCTTGTGAGAGAAGAGGTCCCAACATTATTGCTACCTTTTGTCATGTTATTGTTTGTTTTCTATGCAAAACAGAACATTCATATCATCCAACTTAATTGAATAATAATCAGGCTATTTGTTGGAAAGCAGTATTGGTACCCAAGGATTCTGTTCTGGTTGCTATTGAAAAAAGAGGTCCTGACATGGTGGCCATGAACAAGCTTGCTGCTCAGATGTAAGTTTTTGCTATTCCTCTTGAGATTCTCAGTTGCCCCAAAAATATTTATGTGCACTAAATGGAAAAATATAAGTAGTTCAAACTGTTCTTCATAAACTCAGCTGCCTAAAAGGAAAGAGAATATGACACTAAGGCCTTGTCACATTTTGTGAGGCACTCTGAGCAGCAATATTGCTATACTGATCAATTGCGAAATCATCAAGCAAGCACCTGAATACAAACAGTAACCACAATTATGATGAAATTGATAGCCTCAAGCGCATAAGAATAGCTCATGTTCAATTTGACAGAAATTGTGGGTGCTAGAACCTGCAGAGATCATGCGTACATCGATAACGGACCTGCTACTCTCAAGGGAGTGTGGATCATGATAGGTCATAAGGAGTTTGTCATGTAGTTGCAGTTTGGAGTAAGTAGAGGGATGTTCAGTACATCCAAAATGTTAATAGCAGGCAGACAAGTAAACTAGCTGAGAATTTGGTTACCTATGAAGAGCAAAGTATAATAGGCTATAGACCTAGGTGAGAATTAGAGGAGACAGGCGATGGAATCATATTACCTGATGAGATTGTTTGACAAATTGTTAAAGATATGGGATCTAGAAATACCACTTTGGGCCCAATCACATTAAAGTCGGAGTTATGAGGGGCATGAAGAGAGGCTAGTTGGCAAGTTGTTTGGGGTGAAAACGAGTAGGCCGCTCTGCCATGTCGGGGTGAACGTTATCAAGCCACACTAGTTTGGAAGGGTTAGAGACCAGGAGAGCTCCTTATGAACCTTGGCGGTACTAGGTGGCCATATATTGAAATAGAAGTTAGGGTTACAAGTGCACCGTTATGCAGTGTCTAACTTATCTATTTACATAACTTCCAAAATAGAGGCTGTGCAAGCCCTCATTGTTTATTCCAGTATGGTTTAAGTAGTTAGATTGCTTCTGTTGGAACTAGAAATATCCAACATTTATATAACACAACCACAAATACTACAAATCCATCTTCTTTATTTGCATATCGGTAATAAGAGAACCCTCAACACATGGTTGCTCCCCCTTTTAAGACATGAGCCATAATTCTCTAACCTTGTATACATGCGAAACAAATCTACAGCAGGATGCTTACTTGCATGTCATCGCTTATCAAAAAAAATATCAAACTGCTATTATGGTAATCTCAAAGTGTAACTTCTTAGAATACATCTAAATAGATAAGGATGCCGAAGAGACTCCTTTATCCCAAACTTTTGTGCCTTATCTGGCATCTCAACTATAAACCAGTAATCAAAATGAACAATAGCTAAGTTAAGCTTCTACCCCACACTTGAATTTATAACATTGTGCGAGGGACCGGTGTTGAATAAGACGATCATGTCATGACCTTCCAGCTTTATCCTCATTCGTATCAGCTCACTATTCGCAAACTGATAGCCTTTGGTGGATAGAAAGCAAATTGTTGCCTTTGAAACGACTTTTCACATATAGCCACAGTTTTTTTCTTGATTTTTGGGCTGGTACAATGTGATTTAGTGCCAATGAGTTTTGGAAAGGATTAGCCTAGATTCAGAGGCGCAGTATTTTTTTGGTCATTTTTTGTGGTGCTAACCTTTCTACCCGAAACTATTTAGAGAAATGCATGTTGTCAGCTCGATTATGAAGAAATCAGCAAACTTATTCTTATAAAAAATGACATCTCTCCTAACGATGAACTTTTTACTAGTACAAATCATAGTTGCAGCACGATTCCCGAATCGCGATCAGAATCGCGATTCCGATTCGCGAATCGGGATTTTCCCAGAATCGTGTAGAATCGATTTTTTTTTTTTTTTTTTTTTTTGAAATTTTTTTAGGCAATATGGGTATCAGATGAAAGCTCTGATCGAGGGAATTATGATTGTGTAGTTTGCCGACTGTTTCGGGTGCGAAACACCAAAAAGTGTGTTTTCACTCGGGGAGTTGGAAGGCCAAATCATGAAGAGGCCTTACTGTCGAGGCCGGGGTCTACCGGCAGCCCCCGGACCCCGCCGTTTCCCGGGGGCTACTGCCCCCCGAACCCCCCACCAGGGGGCTACCGCCCCCCGAACCCCCCGTTTCCCGGGTGGCTACTGTCCCCCGAACCCCCTTTTCTCGGGGGGCTACCGCCCCCCGAACCCCCCTTTTCCCGGGTGGCTACTGTCCCCCGAACCCCCTAGAGCTTCTTGCTATATAGACATTGTAGATAAAAAATGCCACCGCCCCCCTGTAGATAAAAATGGGGTCCAAATGCGCGCCGAGAAGGGCCCAATATTTATGCCCCCAACTGTATGTACATTGCACTCACATCTCCAGTGAACCAATTGCAAAAGTGATCATCATCCATACAGTTGATAGTCCAAACTGTAGCATTAACATTTACTGAAAACCAGAGCAAATGACAACCGGATAGCTACTGAAAATAAGATTTGTTTGTGCCTCATCTACTGCACTTATGAGAGGCAAAACGCTGGTTTGACCATTGATCCCCTAAAAAAATTTCAGCAATAAGCTATTTTTCCAATTTTTTTTTTTTTTTTTGCGATTCTGGGTCGCGAATCGCGATTCGCAGAATCGCGACCCGCGAATCGCAGACCCAGCGAATCGAGATTCGCTGCAACTATGGTACAAATATACAATCAGTAAGCTTTTTATCTATCGTAATGGCCAACAAAAGTGGTACCTTTTGACTTCTTTGGTAAAATTCATTGGCTTCCTGTCCATTATCTGGCATAATCTCCTCTCCTGTTGAACATCCTGATAATCCTTTTCCATAACAATGTTCTATATCTTGAGTTTTCATACACATCAATTTGACCATTCCAACTTTCTTGATCTAGGCAACATGAACTCATTAAGATAGGCCATCGTGACTTGTCCGGAATAAACTAATCAGTGGCTTAAGGTTTTAAGTCTAGGGTTTATCTTGCACTTGAGTTGATTTTTAAGTTCTAGAGTTTTCCATACACATGGCAATTTTCGTGCAAATAAGGTACTTACCCATTTTGTTGATGGATTGCAGGATCAGCTGTTTATAGAGCTGCTTAAATTTTAGCCACAAAATCTCCCACATGTTGTCTCTCTAGAAATTTTTTTGTATCTTCCATCTTGGGCAAGCTTCTGCAGAGACTGTTCTATTCCTCTTCGTATATCTGAAAATCCTCCAGAGGTTTGGTCTTCTCTTGCTCCACTTTTGGTTTCATCCTCACCAATACAGTTTTTGTACTTTCAAGGTGTGTCTGAACTCTGCAATAACGGTTTATGCTTCATATGTTTATGCGATTTTCCTCAATAGAATGGAGGAAATTTCAATGTTGTGAATGTGAAAGCTCTGGTCATTATTGCTGCGACTCGTATAGTGATAGTGACCATTATGGTGCTCCAAACATTATTGATGCGAATGCAAATACACGTACACCTTCGCGTATGGATAGGTTTGGTCAGTTCGGACTTGATCTGTTACATATACATCTTTCTACATGTAATGGCATTGGAGTTCACATAACTTCATCATCGACATACCTGCCAAGAATTTGTTAGTATCATGAACACTTTCTTCTGCTACTCTTCAAGTTAAAGTTGATGATGGCCATCTCGTAGTACCCAACCACTTCTTCACTCAGCTTCCTTTTTCTATCAGTAACTATCTAACCTCTGCTGATTTCTATACCTTGCCACTTGTCCTCTATGATCTTGTACATGTTGCCTGACTACAACATTTTCCTCCTTTTTCTTTCAGCATCTAGCTTGTCTAGTATCTCCTCATTGATTTCAACTGCTTCTAGTTATTGATGTCACTCATGGATGCCGAAAAATTTTCTGCTCCTGATTTTTACTATCTTGTGTTCCCTTTGAATCTGTCCTACTTTTGGGGCTGAAAATGTCTAGCTTTACTTATTAGGTTTCAAAAATCCCATGATCTCCCAGTATTCAAGTATAAACCAATTTCCAATGCTTTCAAGTCGCTTATGAAAAATGTTATGAAAATAGAACTTTGGACCTCAGGTCACAAAATATTGAAGTTTCCTTTGGACCCATACATATGCTCTTCAAGCTTTTATGAACCAATCAGTTTATCATGTGATTGCAGAATCTTCTATGCTATGATTCTCTGGTCGTTTACTTTGTAGAAACACATTCACCTAGGCTTGACTAAAAGCAATAGCTTTTAATTTGAGACGTGTGTCAGAAATGGTGAACTCCTGCAACTTTGTCGCAGCACGAACAAGACACGAAGGTCGAACGAGAACAATTTGCGACAGTCAACGTGTCTTTGACTCGAAGCACGAACGATTCGCGAATCATTCGCGAATCGTAAACACACCTCCAAGACCACGAAACGAAAAGAACGAAACAAACGAAGAGAAATCCTTCGCGCTGCCAGCTGGCTGCTCAACGGGCTTCGCCTAGCTGAAACGAATAGCAACGACAGAGACTAACTAACTAGTTGATTAGCGTTAACGAGTCTTGTGATTCTACGTTTTAGCTATGTTGTAAACTCCACATAGTGGAGGTATAAACGATCCTCTCTGGATCATAACTATGTAAGAACAAGAAGAGAAAAAGAAGAGAGATAGAATATACAGAGATCTGTAAGAAACAGAGAGAGACGTAGCAAATAGAGTAAGAAAGCAGAAAATACCATAGCTGTGCATGAAAGTCTGCCAACGAGCAGAACACAGCGAAAGAGCAGAGAGTCATTCCGCCAACGAGCGAGACACTGACGATCTCGCTCTAAAACCAAAACTGACAATATAATCGCTCTATTTCGTGTATCTCTTGGTCTTGTGCCGTGTCTCTTGATTGCTAGAATAAAATATGTTCTGTGATGCGTAGTCGAGTGTCTGGGATCCTGTAAGAGCTTCCGCACGAAAAGAAAAATCGAAGACAAAAAATTGTTCTCGAATCAGAAGAGAGGACGAACACGAAACACAAGAAGGAAAAAAAGGCTTCCGCGACAAGGTATCAGAGCCAACAAGTTATCACTACTGATATCCCAGCAGTGATTCTTCCAGACAACACAATATGGCTACGACAATCCAAACCAGACTAGCAATCAGTCTTGATGGTGCAAATTACAGAATCTGAAAATTAAAAATCAAAACACTCCTGAAGGGCGAAGGCATCTGGTCGGTGACCGAGCTCTCAGAGGTGCAGCCTCCAGAGGGAGACTTGAGGAGAGCTGAATGGATCAGAAAGGATGAGCGCGTAATGGCGATCATCGTTTCATCCATAAATGAAGATCTACTCATGCAGATTGAAGACAACGAAAACAGCCTTGCAGCGTGGGAAAGATTAAACCAGAAGTATGAAGTGAGGACTGTAGCTTCAGTCATGCACCTTCACAATCAGCTGCAATCCATATGGTGGGATGGCAACCAGTTAGATCAGCACGTTGAGAAGATCAGAACGATCTTCGCTCAACTCGCTGCATCAGGACAGGAGCATCAGATCCCAGCACCACAACAGCTGATGTACTTCATGAAATCTCTACCGACGTCCTATCAGCCGCTGAGAATGCTCATATTGAGTCTACCAGATATGACATTCGACAAAGCAGTCAGTCTTGTCGCTGATGAGAGACGAAGGAGAGGGAAGCAGTGATCAAGAGAAGGCTCTCTTCATGAAAGGAAAGAAGAAGAACAAAAACAAGCCAAGATTCGAGAAGACAAAGTCCTCAAATCAACAATCTTCTTCCTGCGATCACTGCCACAAACTAGGCCATATGGCCAACAAATGCTGGTTTAATCCAGCAATACCTTGCATGCACTGCAAGAAGAAAGGGCATTCTGCATACGACTGCAGATTCAACCCAAAAAGGAAAAACAAAGCTGAAAAGGCAAACGTAGAGGTGACGAAGCTTTCACGATACTTGACGAATCTTCGACAAGCTACTCTGAACACGACTACGATGTAGTCATCGATTCAGGAGCAACATCTCACATAACCTGCAACAAGAAGATCTTGATCAACTTTCGCTAACTCAAAAACGACAGAGCAGTGATTCTAGGCGATGGAAGTAGACACGATGTCAAAGGCATCGGCTCTCTACAACTACGAACATTGTCAGGCCAAGCAGAGCTGCCAGGAGCACTCTATGTGCCCTCACTCAGAAAGGATCTACTATCTGTATCTAAGATGGCAGATCTAGGCATTCGAGTTTTGTTCTATGGAAACACTTGCCGAATGATCGAGAAGACGACAAACAAGTTGCTGACGGTCGGATGCAGAGAAGGAAATCTCTACTAGGCCAAAATAATCAGCAACTCTGAAAGCATATTAAATGCTTCAGAAAACGAAGATCAACTCTGGCATAGAAGAATGTATCATCTGAACATGCGGAGCCTGTATGACATGAGCAGAAAGGACATTGTCACAGGTCTTAAGATTTCAAGGCCAGAGGCTGAGTTCTGCGAAGCTTGTCAGAAAGGCAAGCAACATCGGAATCCATTCACACACGAGGGAAGAAGAGCCAAAGAAGTTCTTGAGCTCGTCCACTCTGATGTGTGTGGACCGATGAAAACAGATTTGCTCTCAGGTTCAAGATATTTTATAACGTTCATAGATGATTACAGCCGAATGACCACGATCTACTACTTGAAGAAGGAATCCGATGTATTCGATTTTTTCAAGAAGTTCGTGGCATTCGCAGAGCGACACACCTCAAAAAAGTACAGATCCTTAGATCTGACAATGGAGGTGAATACAAAAGCACAAAATTCTCAAGATTCTGCGAAGAACAGGGGATCGAACATCAGTTCACTCCTGCATACACACCAGAATACAACGGTGTGGCAAAAAGAAGAAACAGAATGCTAGTCGAAGGAGCCAGATGCATGATGGCACAGGCTCAATTGCCAGGTCAAGTTTGGGCCGAGGCAATAGCTGCAGCTGTACACCTGCAGAACAGATCTACAACGACAACGCTGGAGAAAAAAACACCATACGAAATGTGGACAGGCAGAAAGCCTGATCTGTCATATGTTTGAGTGTTTGGATGTGCAGCATACAAGCACATTCCAAAGGAAAAGAGAAGCAAGCTCAATGACAAATCGGAGCAAACAATCATGGTCGACTACTCGAACGGAACACATGTGTACAGACTCTACGATCCAACCACGAAATGTGAAGTTCGACGAGTCCACATTCCCTGGACTGAAAGACGAAAGAGGCCATGAGATCTTCACACTGCTGCCTGTTCAAGAGGGAGATCGAGGACATACACCAAATCAAAATGCAGAGCCCCAGATTCCAGAGCAGCAGGAAGCAGAGGATCGACCCCACGAACAAGAAATGTTCGAGCAGCGACGAAACGAACCTCGAAGGTCAACAAGACAAAGAAGACCTCCAGACCGCTATTCTGACAATCTTCAATGGAGCGAAGACACGTAGTTCGAGTACTGCAGTTTCACAGAAGAGCCAGCAACATACCAAGAAGCTATCCAGAGTCCAGAGGGAGAATTCTGGAAGCAGGCAATGTCAGAGGAGATTGAGTCGATGAGGCAAAACGAGGCATGGACATTAGAGCCACTGCCAGAAAATAGAAATATAGTCGACTGCAAGTGGGTATACAAAAAAAAACTAAAATCAGATGGCACTATTGGCCGCTACAAGACAAGGCTTGTCGCAAAGGGCTACACGCAGAGATATGGTATCGACTATTTCGACACATATTCGCCCATGGTGAAGATGACAAGCATAAGGCTACTCCTTGCATACGCCACACAGTACAATCTGGAAATTCACCAGATTGACGTGAAAACAGCCTTTCTCTACGGAGATCTAGAGGAGGAAATCTTCATGAAGCAACCTGAAGGCTATGAAGACCCCGACAACAAACAATATGTCTGTCGATTGCAGAGATGCATCTACGGTCTAAAACAAGCATCACGGGCCTGGTACAAAAAGCTTGATGGTCTTCTGAAGTCTCTAGACTTCAATCCTACTCAACCAGACTGTAATGTCTACATCAAAAGAGTAGGAGAGGATTTTGTGATATTGACCATTTTCGTGGATGATTCGTTGATGATAGGAAATTCCTTGATGCTGATCAAAGATACGAAGAGTCAGATTTCTGAAAGCTACAAAATCACAGATCTTGGAGAAGCAACAAAATGCCTAGGGCTGGAGATCAAAAGAGATCGAACAAATGGTGAAATGCACTTGAGTCAGTCAGAATACGCCAAAAAAGTACTGAAGCAGTACCACATGATGGAATGCAAAGAGAAAGCCACACCAATGATAGCTGGAGCCAAGCTCACGAAACAGGATTGCCCAAAAATAGAAGAGGAAGAACAGAAGATGGCAGGTGTACCCTACCAGAACTTAATCGGGAGTCTGATGTACTTGACAATTTGTACCAGACCGGATCTGGTCTTCTCTGTTTACGCATTGAGCCAATTCTATTCCAATCCTGGTCTAGCACATTGGCAAATGGCCAAACGAATCCTACAATATCTGAAGGGTACCAGAATATTGGATTAACCTACATAGCTAGAAAAGAGGAGAAAGGATTCGAGCTGCATCACTACAGTGATGCGAGCTGGGCGAGCTGCAAGGATGACAACAAGTCCATTACTGGAGGATGTACAATAGCGTGCGAAGCTGCAATCAGCTGGATATGCAAAAAGCAAACCCTGGTAGCTCAATCCTCTTGCGAAGCTGAGTATGTCGCAGCCTCGAAAGTGACGAATGAGGTAGTGTGGCTGCGGATGATGTTGGAGGCAATCGGGATACCACAAGAGGGGCCAAGCACGATGATGATGGACTCCCAGAGTGCCATTTATCCTTCCCAGGATCCTGTCTTCCATTCAAAGACGAAGCACATTCCTCTGAAGTACCATCACATTCGAGATTTGATCTCGAAAGGAGAGCTCCAGGTCCAGTTCATAAAATTAGAAATTATGATTGCAGATCTCCTCACGAGACCACTCGACAAGCCACTCTTTACCAAGCAAAGAGAGGCAATTGGATTAAACGAACAAAGCTGCAAGGTTCAAGAGGGAGTGTCAGAAATGGTGAACTCCTGCAACTTTGTCGCAGCACGAACAAGACACGAAGGTCGAACGAGAACAATTCGCGACAGTCAACGTGTCTTTGACTCGAAGCACGAACGATTCGCGAATCATTCGCGAATCATAAACACACCTCCAGGACCATAAAACGAAAAGAACGAAACAAACGAAGAGAAATCCTTCGCGTTGCCAGCGGGCTTCATGCCCAACTAAAACGAATAGCAACGACGGAGACTAACTAACTAGTTGATTAGCGTTAACTAGTCTTGTGATTCTACGTTTTAGCTATGTTGTAAACTCCACATAGTGGAGGTATAAACGATCCTCTCTGGATCATAACTATGTAAGAAGAAAAAGAGAAAAAGAAGAGAGATAGAATATACAGAGATATGTAAGAAACAGAGAGAGACGTAGCGAATAGAGTAAGAAAGCAAAAAATACCATAACTGTGCATGAAAGTTTGCCAACGAGCAGAACACAGCGAAAGAGCAGAGAATCATTCCGCCAACGAGCGAGACACTGACGATCTCGCTCTAAAACCAAAACTGACAATATAATTGCTCTATTTCATGTATCTCTTGGTCTTGTGCTGTGTCTCTTGATTGCTAGAATAAAATATGTGTGATGCGTAGTCGAGTGTCTGGAATCCCTAAGAGCTTCCGCACGAAAAGAAAAATCGAAGACAGAAAATTGTTCGCAAATCAGAAGAGAGGACGAACACGAAACGTAATAAGGAAAAAAAGGCTTCCGCGACAGCGTGTGCTTTAAACCTGAAATCAAGAATTAGAACATATGTACCACACAATACTCTCTCTCTCTCTCTCTCTCTCTCTCTCTCTCTCTCTCTCTCTCTCTCTCTCTTTGGATGATTCTCATGTTCTTTTTGTGACTTTTAGGAGATTTTGGAGGGCTTCAGAGCAGCGAAAGTTCAGAAAAGACCACTATATACCATCACATATTAGCAAGCGTCTTGTAAGGAACTAATCCGATTCTTATCTGTCTAGACGATAGAGTGCTGGTTTTCTGCTGTCGAAAAATCAAAGCCTCCATGTGTTGTGCTTCCTTGAAATTTGATAACACATTTTCTATTGATTGTGGAGATGCAGGGCCAAAAACCAACTCTTCCATCCAATCACAATGCAGAGTATGTCTATGGAAGAATTGTGGAAAGGTTGAACCTAATCCCTGATTTGCTTAGCCAGTACTTTAATCTTGTATGTCTGCAGCTGTTTCACACTTTTTTATGAAGACACCCTTAAGGATATCCTCTTTTTTCACTCTGGGGGATTTTTTTTCTAGCTTCACAAAGCTGTACAGATGGTCATTCTAATGTAGATGTTGCAATTTTACAAACCTTAGTGAGAAGACCCGTACTGGAAATGTACTTGCTAAGCCTCATTGGAACCAAGAGTTTTCTAAAACAAAGCAAAATTTGTTTTCTTTCGTATTGCTTAAGACCAAAAGTTTGGCTCTATCTTCCAGAGACTCAAACATCTTGAGGTGAAATTGTTCTTAAAATGTGTTTCAGCAAAGCATGCAGATCACTGTAAAAGTTTGCAGTTACATTCTTACGTTTGAAGTATCGAACTCTCGCATAGTGCTAAATATGCCTCTGCACTGAAGAATGTTGAGAAAAACCAAAATGCCGTGATCTGAACTTGTTTGCATGGGTTTCTGTAAGGCGTTGTTTTCCTGCTTTCATAAAAGGATCAATCATTTTGTAAGCCTGAACTTTTACTGTGAACTTGAAACAGTGGTAAATGCTCTTCACATCAACAATTTCCGCTAATGAGTAGGCTTTATTGCCACTTAACATTTCCCGTTTATTATACACAGGTAGGGTTTAAGTTTTGAGCAACTCTAGGCAACCAAGCTATAGACTGAGCTTCTTGGTTTGTCTTTTTTGAGGCAGGCCAGAGCAAGTGGGGAAGATTCTTCAAAATGCTTACGCAAATGAATGGATTGACATGCACCAATTTCACCATCATGAATTTCAAATGGAAAGACCGCGGTACATTCCCCCAAAAACAAATAAGTCAACTGAGCTATATGCACAGGCTTGCTATGAAAGAATGCACCGAGAATCTCCAAAGGATAGGTTCATTATGTCCAAGTTCAAAAACGTGCATCATAAAATAGATAACATGCAGAAGTTACCTCTCAAGCGAGATACGAATAACAAAGCTAGTGACATTAAATCCATGGATTCTTGTTCACCACCTTGAAATATAGCACTCATGAGGCATGATGCGTTCCTGAAGTGCATGCAGTTCTTTGCTCCCTTTCTGCTAACTTCAGCATAGTTGGTCTTGCTCTTTCTTGGCTTTAAAGCACAGTCAATCTGCATAGTTGGTCTTGCTCTTTCTTGGCTTGAAAAACACAGTCAATCTTTTCGATTACAGCATGGAGTGAAAAGATACTCAATCATTAATTTTTTGTTTGACAAGATTCCTGATTAGTGCATCTGAATTGACAAAGGCAGGCATTGAGAATAGTCACACCCCAACAAAGGCCTTTCTGCTAATCCAAATCCTTCCTTTCCAATGAATTTATAAACGATTTCTTATTCAATATCTGTTCGAAGAGTTCAGGAGTTCAATGAGCGGTAGAACGTAGCCCAGGATAATCTGTAACTGGAAGGACAGGATGGATTCTTCATGATGGACATAGAATTGAAGAAATTCATAAAACAGAAATGCTTGTAAGTGAGAGATGAGAATTGTGCTCATTCTATTTCTATGTCTGTGATTCAATCATAATTATCAATGAAAATATCAATTATTGGCAACTCCAGGAACTAGGGATGAAAAGAACAACAATGTACCTTTTTGCAAGAAAAATAGCATCATGTCTAGTTTGTTGTTGCAACCTTGCATCACCAGAGAACTTTGCATGTGCATGAAGTAGAATTCCAGTAAAATTCTAAACCTGAAGGTGAGTATAGAACCCACCAACCAAAAGGTCAGATAAATGATCCAGATTTGCATGGTTGGGGATGCAACCTCCCCACAATTGTTGCATGCTCTTTATGCTACTCTCCAGCACAAACAAACTGGAGGTGGAGCTTGGATGAGAGGATCCCATTTTTGGGTATGGCAAAAAACACTTGCTAAAAGCATGAATCATTCAGTGACTTTTTTTCACCAAAACCTTTCCATCATTACATATGTTCAGAGCTAAGCATCAAGAGAAACAAACTAGAAGTTTTCATTGTTTAAGTATATAGGATAGTGATAGCTTTGTTGCCCTTTCATTGCTAGATCCCCATCCCTTCAACATCCTAAACCCATCCCCCTACATCACTCAATGCTCTCTTCATCCTAGTGCCACATTGAGTTTGCACATCCTAAAGGCATGCCAAGGGTGAGTGTGTTAAATGTGGATGAGTAGCCTTGCCCCTACTCGGACTGGGCATAGATGGTGCCTACTTTTGGTTCAAACATAAATTTAAAAGTTGTTGAGTATCTAGGTTGTGGAGTTTCATGACGCGGAGCACACGTGAGAAATATATTTTCTCTAAATTTTGGAACTCCTTGCACATCCTAGAACTACACATGTTACTTCACGATGTCATCCTAGATGTTTATGGTAAACCCCCATCCCCCCTTCCAAAACAAAAATAGCCACCCATACACAGATATAGAGCCTAAGCAAACAAATGAGAGTTAATGAAATCAGCATTAGAGTGAATATAAGAAATTGAACAAATGGTTTTTGAAAGAGTAGTAGGCTTAAAATACTTAGGTCAGATGCATAAGAACTCTCATCTTTAGCCTTAAGGGAGTCTTAGTGGCTACTATTATTTTTGAGAACTAACGATTCAAACTAGAAATAGTATTTTGTGGTTATTATCTAACAATAGCATTTTTTTTGTCGTAGTTATCTAAAATTAGAAAATTTATTATTCCACTTTTCACACAAGGATTTGCCAAAGGGCCATAATTGCGAGTCTTTGACTCATAAGTATAGGAAAATGGATTATTACAGACCTTATCACTTTGGCAAGGCCATTAGGTTGAGCCATCAAAGTACAAGTGGATAACTAGGTAGACAATAAATGAATTGACTCTTATAATCGCCATAGATGTATCAGTGGATTTTCATGGAAAAGTCTATAGTAATCGATTCTTTAACCTAAAGATGGTAAGAAAAATAGGACTTGTATAAGTTCTTTGGCCTTGCCTTGCAAAGGCAAGCGCGTGTGTTCTATTTTCCAACTGAAGTTTGTGACATGTGTCAAAGTTAAAGTGGTTGACTTTGTAAGTGAACTTATTGCTTTGAAGCCAGTTCTTTCACTAAGAGCTTAGAGTGTGAAGTGTGAGGTTTAGCTCCCTATTGAAGTAATTCTAAATTCTAGAATCCTAATTGGTCTTGCTATTGGCTAGCACGTGTGGCCTACCTATACAAGTGGTGAAAGATGGTTGGAGAGGCAAGGTGAAATGGTCGTGGGCAACCCTTGCACACGTGAGTTGAAGTGCCCTAGGCTCCAGGACCCATGCTGATGTTAGCATGGGCTTATGTCATGCACAAGTTTATGTTGTGCATGCAAAGAGAGCCTTACCCATATGGGCTAGCGTGTTCCATTGCATCAATGGACGCACGCTAGATTTCTTATTATTTTAATGACGTGCGCCGCAAACTAGTCGAGAATGTACCCTTTTGCACATGGAATGGTGTGCACTTTTCAAGTCAATGAAGATGTAGGAATAATAGAAAGGTTAACACATCTTCATGTTTTGTTTGTGTGAAATATTGAACCAAATTTTTCTTTAGAACATGAAGTTGCTTAATCAGGTTTATTAAAAATATATTATTGTAACCAAGGTGTTCAAATACAAAAAGATGAGAAGTTTTATGGGGAAAACAATTTTTTTTTCTTTAGGAGAAACCAAAGTCCATGAACATACTATTGTAAAGTATCAACAATGATTCAATACTCAATTCGAAGAGATATATATCATGCTACTCAAGATTATAAAACCAAACAAATCACAAAATTTCGAGAAGTAGATTTTTTTTTTGATAGTGTGGTATAGCTACTAGGAAAATTTCTAACAATGACCTGATTAAAAGAATTTGCTACCATGTTTCTGTTCGAGGTGCACGACGGGATACAAATCACATCACACAACACATAAAAGAACTTCATTTGTGGATTCTCATATTTCTATTCTATTCAATTACAATGATTTGTAACTGAATACTATATACTAAGGGATTAATTTTTTTTTTTAGCACATTTTGCAAGACCATGCAATATTTTTCAAAAAAACTTTTTAGAGCTTGATTAAGTACTCGATCACTACAAAGATTAACGCGGCTTTTTTAATCTTTGGCACCGGTCAAGTGCTCCCAAATCATGCTTCCTACATTCTTGAATATGTGCATTGGGTCCAAAAGATGGCTTATCAACAATTCTCTCCAAAATGAAAGTTCATGAAATATTGATAACCTCTTCATACTAGGAGAGAGGTGTTATAGATCTTGATTGGATCTCCAAATTTGAAGCCAATCACTTACCTTGAAGATTAAGAAACAAGCACACACGTTTAATTGAGATTATTGTTAGAATAGATCTACAAAGAGTAAATGTTAAAAAAATAACAATTGGCCCATATATATAATGTACCTTCATGGCATGGGGACATGGACCGACAAGCCCATCACATAGAGTGTGATCGGGTGGAAGGTATCGAGTGTGGCCCTCATAAACTATCTTTCGCAGATGTTGTGAGTGACATGCTTGCAGATACTCGCCAGAAATGAGACATGCATTGTAGCCACTAGTTTGGATCCCTGCATTAAAAGAAAACAATCAAGTTAATTGTGAGTGTAATGTTCAAATCATTTTTGTTTTTTTTTTGTGAATATAAATGAGATTTAATACCCTAAACCAATAAAAACAATATCTTACTGGAACACTCTCCATATCCAGGAAAGTTGTGCATCGTCCACATCAAAATCCCCTTCACCACAAAATTTGTTTGTCTGCGTGGTCTTGATATATCAATCGCTTGAACTCCTTGTCATAGAATCTTTAGCTCATCTATCAAGGGAGCCATATACATGTCCATAATTCTGGCCTTGTATTTTCTCGGGATAAGAAGGGCAGGCATTAGGTGCCCCTTCTTGATACTTAGCCAAGGAGGAATGTTGTAATTTACAAGGACAACCAGCCAAGTAAACCATGATGTGGAGCGCAATCCAAACGGATTCACACCATTTATCATCCCAAATGCAAATGGCAAGGCTCATCTCTAAATACATGCCAGGTCGCATCCACATGCTTCCATGCGCTGGACAATCAACAAAGATCCTCGTAGTATCGTTCGACGAACAATTGCTCGAATGCCATGTCATAAGCTCCGCTATGGACTTGCAATTAAACATATGGTGTATCCTGGGTAAGAGTTGAGGATTCAGGATTCGGGTTTTAGAGTTTAGAGTTTGGGATTTAGGGTTTTGAATATAGAGTTAGATTTAGGGTTTAGGTTAAGAGATATAGGAAAAGAGTTTAGGGCATTTGGGATAATGAGTTTAGGATAAGGGGCTTAGATTTTAAATTCAAGGGTTTTGGATCTAGTGTCTAGGGCTTAGGGTCTATGCTTTACACATAAGGGTTTAGGGCTTTGGATTTAGAAGTTAGGCTTTAGAGCTTAGGGAACATGGTTTATGGTAAGGGGTAAGGTGTCTAGGGCTTAGGATTTAGAATTTGGAGTAAGGAATATAGGTAAATGGATTTGGGGTGAGGGGCTTTAAAATAACGGATCTAGGAAAAGGGGTTTAGAATAAGGGGCTTTGGGATATGAGATCTATGAAAAGGGACTTAGGGATGCAGTTTATAGGGTTTAAGATAAGGCAATTAGGAAATGGGGCTTAGTGTTTTAGATTTAGAGATTAGGGTAAGGCGTCTAGAAAAAAGAGTTTATGATGAGGGGACATGAGTCTAGGGCTTAGGATTTGGAGTAAGGGATCTAGATAAATGGATTTGGGGTAAGGGGCTTTGGGATTACAGATCTAGGAAAAGGGATTTAGGGTAAGGGGCTTTAGGATAAGAGATAATTTTGATTAATATATCACATTAAGAGATCATAACTTTTGAAACAATCTTCTAGGAAGCAACTCAAATTTTTAAAGAAAATATACAATTACACTAGTATAATCTCAACATTAGAAGTTTTTGAATCTATTAACATTTATAAAATATTACTAGATGTTTGATAGTAAAGCAAACATTTGTGAATAATCATGTAAAATTCTCTAGTGTTTAAATTGTAACATGATATGAAGTTATGCAAAGCCTATTAGAGTTAGAATTTTTTTTTATATTAAAAATTCGACATCTTTTATGATATGAATGATATATTTATGATCATTCATGTTGTACCTATAGTTGTTCACTTAGTTGATCCTCAAAATTTAAATTAGGTAGAAATCTAAAGTAGTAGTATTTTATTATTATTATTCAATGGTCAAATATTGTATTTCTTAATACTTTGAATAATTATAAAATCATTAGATAGAAAGGCCATATAATTTTTTTAGCATATTTTTTTGTACCACTATTTCTAGTATGTATTCCTTATATAACAAAATTCATCAAAAGCAATGAAAACTCATTTCAAATATCCAATGAAATTTTAGTTTATCATACATGTGAGCTTTTAAAATAGGCATATCTTCTACGTTGATCTAGCTAAGACAATATATGATATAAACATATCAAGTTGTGCCACATAACATAGCTAGTAGATCATATTCAACTTTTTTTCACATGCTTTACTTAATGTATTGATGCACTTTTCAATTGAAAAAGACTCAAATTCAAACCCATTCATGAAAGGTCAAAACAAAAATCACAACACCTGATGTAGCTTATGCTTGCAATATTTTAAATGTAATGGATACCTCTTGCCTATTCTGCCCATTTTTTGGACAGTTTAAAAAGCAAAAAAATTCATGTATTGTTTTTTCACATGCCTATGCTGCGCTTTCCACCCAATCGTGTCAGACATACAACTGCCATGTGGCACTTCCAGACTGGTATCCTTCCATAACACATAATCTCAAATAGTGTCATTTTTTATATGCAAGTAATGGAGACCATCCAATTTTGTTGTTGACACAATATATTTTGGCACAACATTCATCATTTATCTATACTATACTGAGAATAATATTATAATACATGTTCACATTTTACATCAAGCTTTTACTTTTTAAGTTGAAGTCAATGATCAATCTCTTAATATCCATTAATGGTTACTAACTTATCACCCCTTCAATGTTCATAGTTCAAGAATTTTGTTTACAACAAAAAGAAGTGATTAATATTTTATTTGTATATATTTATTTTGATATTTGATAGTTTTGTAAAAAGGGCAAGCAAAACACTTCATCTCAACCATAATGCTCATGAAACCAATTAAAAGGTACAGAATGAGTTACTTATTTAACCTATATCGAATAAGATCTATCCTAGTTAATGTAAAAGACTACAAAATAGTCAAAATATTGTAGAGTAACAATTGCATGCTATTATTCAAATGCATACCTTGATATTTTCTTTGAAGAAATGTTGAATTAACAAGTTTTCCATTCTAGTTTATGATATTACAATGTATTTTTACAAAAAGTATTCAAATAAGAATAGGCATAGACAAAATTTGCAAACATGATAAATCATCAATTCAATGGGTAAATCTACATGGAGGTTATGGTTTAAGAAATATAGGAATTATGAAATAAAAAACATTAGAAAATGCATAAAGTTAAGCACGTTAATTACATTGATTGAGTCAAAAGAGTAAATCAAACTACTATTTTGCATTTAATTCAATTATAGCAAGAATACTTTAGCTACCTCATTAATCTCTATAGAAGTAAATGAGGTGAGATTATATGTCCATATGCACATTTATGTATATTCAAGGTTTCTTTTCAAGACTATAACAAATTAATGCTAATGAAATTTGTAAGTTGTTCTCTTGATTAAAATAGAATAAAATCAAATAGAATTAAAATAAACATTTAAGATATTGTAAATTTTAAGATATAGATGAAAGTAGAATTTTCTGTTGTGCAAGCTTTCCATTTTATCAGTATAAATTTCTTAAAATCATCATTATCATACTTAAAAATTTGATTTTGATGTGGCCCATATTTTTCTTCTTGATTGATCTTTTTTTATAAACATATCAACATTATAATGTGGAAGAGACAATCTTTTGTCCTAGGACACTATAATCCTTTAAGAGAGCCTTGCTTTCCAACTACACAACGAATTGAATTTCAAATTTCAAAATAGAATTTTTAATGATATTGCTCAATGACAAGCTCTACACTAACAAAAATGTAAAACTTAAATGAGAGTATGCTCTCCATCCTTATGAAATTATAAGTAGTACTCTTTGATTCTTATTGAAAAAACTGAGAGATGAATCACTTCTAGAAATTCTAGTGAGTGATCAATCAATCATAAAACTTAATTTTTGATTGCACTTATTCTTCGCTATTCCAATTGAGTGCTAATCGATATGTTGATATTCATATCGGCATTGTATCATAGAAGATAAGAACATCATTGGGGGACAAATTGTTTCGTCCACGTTTTGTATATAGGATTCGACATAATCCTAGACTTGGATATCCGGTACTCCAATGTACGAGATTATTAATTATGCTATGTCATTCCAGACTAGGCCAGAACAATAATTAATAACCTTGTGAAGGCCCAATGCTCTAATTGGACCTATGGAGCTTTTGCATGGTGATTGACAGCTTTTGTGCAAGAATAGGAGGTCAAATGCTTTTGATAGCATTGGAGGGATTCTCTAGCTTTTGGAGAGCATATAACCTATTGGAACTTGCCCTACTCCTCATTCTAATTTCCTGCTCCCAAGAGCCAGAATCCTCTCCTCTCTTGCATTCAGTCACCATGGTGGGGATGAAGTGATTAGGGATTTGACTATACGTTTCTTGTTGGTTGGGTGATTTGGCCCCACAGTTGTCCTTTGGTTGCATACAACAGTATCTAGGTAGATCTTCACTTGTCAGTCCTTATAGTGGTATCAGAGCAAGGCTTTGCATTGATCAGAAGGTGGAGTTGCGTTTTGCTTTTTCCTAGTTTTTTGATTGGATCTCTTTGTTTTTTACTTTCTGATGGTGGAAATTGACCTCCAAGTAAGTAGCTTCTCTGATTTTGGTTTGCTTTCAGCCTAATGATCATTATTATGGAAATTTTCCATAGAAAATAATGGAAATTTATGGATTGATCTTTTGTGGTTTTTGAGCTAGTATTCAATGTTTTGGCTCGAAATTTGTCAAAGCTACTATTCGTGAACGTTTTTCAGATTTGTACCTATCATTTTCTAGTCATTATGATTGATTCTAATGATTGCATGCTATTGGAAAAGTCAAAAGAGGGCTTAGATAGTGATTTTTAGACATAAAGGGGCTACATGAACCATGATTGACTAAAATCAAAACTTTTGGTGCTTGCATGTAATTTAATTACAGTAGATATGGCATAATTGAACTTGCATGTGGTTTTGATCCACAAGAATTTGCAGAAATGGTTGAAAAATGGTCCAAAAACTGTGAAAGTACTGTACTTTAGGACCATAAATGGATCTACAAAAGATCCACAAGAGTGATTGGATGCTTGCTTAACAATCTATCAAAAAACTAGACACCAAAAAGTTGATCTAGATTGGCAATTTGACAAACAACAAGCATTAACAATCAAAAGCATTGATAAGCATTGAAATCCGAGCCCACACGTGTGTGATACAGGCCGTAGTACGGCCTTCAACCTGAGAAACAAGTAGAAATTGATTTGGTTTCATTTGGATCACAAAAACTCAATGTACATAGTGAACTAGCTTGAGATTGCCAATGTGCTCCAAAAATTTTCTATCTTCTCACTATGGAGAGAGAGAATACATAGCAAATTCAACCTCCTTCTTGCAGTTAGGTGGATTTCCAGCATGTAATAAGGAAGTTAACTCACTCTCCTTGACCTTAAATGAAACCCTAGTCTATTTCCTAGAGTCATGCTTGGTAGACTCGCTAGTTGGTCAAATTCTCACCTTAAACTTAGGTGTAGGTCCTATAAAGTAGGGATGACCACCAAATAGACATGACCAACTCTCTTGACTTGGCCTAACCTATATTAGGAGTGGGTTGCCACGTGGCATCTTGGCATTGCATGTGTGGAACCCAATTATACACAATATTCACAAAGTTCTACATGGTTTTTTATCAAGCTAGATTTGCCTATTTTTGGCAATTCTTCACACTCCTCAAATTTAGCTTGATCTATTTACAACTCTCTTTCTAGATGAATGAATGCTTTTAGAAGTGTCTAAAAAATCCAGCTACAAACAAGGAACTTTTGAGACTCCAATAGAGAATGATGTCCATGAAGGATCTTCCACCACCTCTTAAAGGATCCCTTACAAGATGTTCCACAAATGTGTCTATATACATGTAGCACACTTCAAAAACTATACATCATGGCAAGCCACAGATTCCAAGGCATTTTGTGCACTTGAAGATACATCAATTAAGCTATTAAGTGCATACATAATGTTGCCAAAGACAACTTGCCTTGCTTGCTCCATATGATTGAGCCTAGATGGCTCCATCTTGATACTCATGGTTCTTCTTGGAGTCCTTGGGTCTTGAGCTTGCTCCTGCACTTGCTTGACTCCAAAAGAATTGAATAACGTGTCGATCCGAAGGTGCTTATTCAAGTTTAGAAATCTTCCACTCTTGAAAGATCACATTTCCACCATTGACAAATTCTTTGGTTGAAAACAAGTAGATTCTACAATCTCTACTTGAAGAGCAAAACACTACCACTATTCCTATCATTGAAATAAGATAATCTTTGGTCCTTACATTGGAATGATCATGCACAAAGCATGTGGACATGAAGATTTCCAAAGCAAATGATGTTTCATCTTTTATGACTCTATTCAACTATTACAAAAATAGCTATCCAATGAAATTGCCTTATCAACAACAAATGTAGATTTCAAAGCATCCCATTTCATTGTCTTGTCATACAAAGTAATAAACACCATGAATATTAAAGGTAAGAAACAAGTCACCTCATGTCTACTAATACTTTCCAAAAAGTATTCAAAGATAGTAGACTCTCCAATGCTCACCACCCTTGCAAGATGCACACTTGAATGGACAATTTGCATGCAATTTGATGACTTGGCCATTGTCATTGAGGACTCCCTTGGAACTCTCAAGATTTGAGGCTGATCCTCAAAATCTTCCTCCTTTTGATGCTCCTCCTCAATGCAAGCAAGATCACACTTTGCCAAGATCTCCTCTTGAGTGATCTCCTCCTTTGCCAAGCTCATTCTTTCAAAAGCAACACTAGCTTCCAACTTAAACAATCTTCCATGTTTAAATCCCTTTGCAATGCAAACATCATTCTTCAAGATGAAGCAAACACCATGTTTAAAGTGGACATCCAAACCACTTTCTAAGAGTAGACCAACACTAAGCATATTCTTGGTGATTGATGGTACATAAAGGACATTTTCTAGATCCATGCATTTTGAAGATTCTAGACACAAAGAGATGGTGCCAACACCATCTATCCTACACTCTTCATCATTTGCAATAAAGACAAACTTTTTAGTAGCATTGAAAGAGTGTAAGGTTGAGAAAAAGTCCTTTTCACAAGACATGTGGGAGCTAGCCAAACTGTCAATCCACCAATTGTCTCTTAAATTGCTATTGCTTGTTAGTGAGGATATAGATGCCATCAAGAATACATCTACTTAATCCTCCTCCTCCTCCTCCTTTCCAAGGTTTCCTTGTTTGTGCTCCTCCACTTCTGCTCTTAGCCTCTTGTAGCATTCAGATGCATAATGCCCCTTCCTTCCACAAAAGAAGCATTTCTACTTTGACTTGTCCTTTGAGCTTGATGCATCATCCTCTTCTTTGGCCTCCTTGGGATGCTTCTTCTTTCCATTGGTCTTCTTTCTGCCCTTGAATGAGAAATTGGCTTTCTCATCTCCATCCTGCAAAGACAATGAACTCATTCTTGCCTTGGTGTGGAGCATCCTACACTCTTCTACCACTAATACACTATGAAGTTTTTCTATAGTTGGCAAAGTGTCTTGGATGGCAAAACTTTGGACCAAATTTGCAAAGTCATCACCTAGACAATTAAGGACAATTTGTACAAGCTCTCCATCATGAATCTTCTCTCCAATGGAAGCCAGTTCCCTATTTAGAGACTTGATTCTGAGTACATAATCCTGTGCACTCTCCTCACTTCTTTTCATGCTTTGCAAAATCCGATTTCTAAGCATGAGTACTCTTGAAGTGTTACTAGACTCATAGATAGATTTTAAAGATTCCCAAGCCTCTTTAGCACTCTTACATGATGATACTTCCCTTAGAACATCATTGCTTACATTCATCTTAATACAGTGAAGTGCAAGCCTAGACCTCTTCTTGTATCTCACTAATTCCTGTGCACCTAGAGGTTCATCTTCATCTTCAATCAAGAACTCATAAAGGTCTTGAAGCACCAAGAGTGACTCCATCCTAACCTTCCAAATAGCATAATTTGTAGAATTCAATCTCTCACTAGCTTCTAGAAGGTATGCTCCAGAAGATCCCATCTTACTAGTGACTTCTACAAACAAGAAATAGATTTGATTGACTTGAAACTCACAAAGGTCTCACACTTGCAGTGTTTCACTCAAATTTGATTTCTAATCCAACAAATGGACTTATAATCTCAGTTCTATCACTCCCTCATAAAGCTGGAATGAAGATAAGATGAAATGAAAACTACTTTCAAACAAATCTTGCCAAGAAATGGATTTGGTTGTCTCTAGAAACTCACTAAGGTCTCTCTTTTGTAGTGTTTCAGACAAATTAGATTTCTAATCCAACAAATGGACTTATAATCTTAGTTCTAGCAGTCCCTTGCAAAGTTGGAATGAAGATAAGATGATGTGAAATCTACTTACAATCAAATCTTGCCAATTTTGGCTATTTTTGGACAAAAAAATGACTTAATGTCTTTCACACTTTTTGATGTACTTTCAAGACCTGTAAAACAAGTTTAGAGGACCTGATTTCAGCCTAGATTAATTAGATCTTATGACCCTAAGTCAAATCTAATCAATGGCACTCAATCTTGGTAGCTTATCCTAAGATTTCCATGAAAAATTACATCAAAAGCTCACAAATTGAATTTCTTTGGATCAAATGAATACCATGCATTAAATGTAGTTTCAGACCCACACATGTTGATAGTACGGATTTGGACCCCTACCAAGTTTGGTATCAAATCTCCTCACCAAAAACAAGATTCTAGCTTGCCCTCTCAATACTATCACACATCTGTTGCACAAAACCACATGAACTGATTGCACTCTTCACAATTGTATTTTTGTCTTCCATAGAAACTAGGGCCTATAGATGTTGTGAATAACTTGTTGCAATGTCCTGTGACCTCTGCTTTCATTCCTTGACACCTTATTTTGCTTTTTGGCATCAAACGTCAAATTGCCCACCAACTACCTATCTCTCTCAATCACAGTTCCATGTTTCTGCAAAATGTTGTCTGGATGAAATCCTGACAAGCCACAGGTGTGGAACTGGAGCCTGCAAAGAAATTAGGAGGACAAATATTTCCATGTTGTCCTTGATAGCTCTTTCTACAATGCCTTGATATATATTCCACATCTGGGCGACGAGATACAATATCTTTTTCATTGTTCCATTCCTGGACTAGACGTTTTCTTCTCACTATTTGCATGTTGTTCACATAAGTGGCTATTTCGGAAGTAAGGTCCACCGTCTCCATAAAGCTGTTAACAGATTCTGAAAATGAGGCACCAACAATTGAAGCACAACGACCTGCACGCACTCGAGCAAGCAAATCTTGTAGATTTGGACCTTTGCCTATGAACATCCCAACCAGAAAAGATTTTTCTCTCAAACTTTGTGTATGGCATTTGCCATAACACCCACTGATGCCTCGTATAGGGATACTTTTGTGCCTTGATTGTCCACTCTTTGCCAAACACTATGTACAACCTCCACCAAATTTGTTGTGGGCATCAAAGCCTCATCCACATCACTCATCATCTAAGATACATGCAAACAACAAAAAGAGATTAACTATTATCAAAATGTGTGTTCAGTGTTCATAAACACAATATGTTGAAGATGTACCTCACAAATGAACTTCCCCCATCGGAAGATCCTATTTTTCCGCCATGCCAACCAACTCTCCAGCTCCTATTAACTATTTTCATGTGCATATCCAATTTTCCACCAAGCAGATATTTTGTTGAAGACATCGTCTGCATCTGATTTGGTAACTACATTCCTCCACTGAAGACACAGTCCAATATGTTCATCTCTATAATCAATCTTGATATATTTCTCAGTGTGTTTTCTTACACTATCCATAAATGAAAGAGACAAGAACATTCTCTTCTGACCAAGGGGACTTCTGGATCCCCTCCATAGATAGTGTGAACTGCCAGCCAATTTACTTGAGCTTCATCTGCCATAAATCCTCTAGATTCTACTAGCATATCCCAATGCGTAGCCATCACACGATTCAACAATTCCCAAAAGAGTACTTGTGCCTGAACGTCTTGTAGTTTCATTTCACATATTGCTATAGTTTGCATTGCTTGTATTCTACCTAAAGATTGCAACTTCCTTTTAGACATCACACAAAAAAAAAACAGTGACTTAGGAGACTTTACAATATTACCTCGTATCATACACATGGCATGCCATGGTCACCCAGTCTCATACAGGATACACATGATCGAAACAACACCGCTTTAGCTAGATCTCCCCCTGGTTGCATTCTTCTCACACGATCTACCCCAAAAGCAGGGCCCATAGTTGACATATTGAACACATAACATCTGTCATTTTGGTCATGAAGCTGTCCAAGAAACATGGATCCTTAGAAGAAATTGTATTTAGAATGTTCCTTTAAATACATAAGTGCAGTAATATCCCGTGACAAATCCACTGGTTGCAGCTTCTTTCTAGCCATAACAATCCATCTTTTCAACTTGTATTAATAAAAACAACCAATCCACTCAAAGAAAGATATTAATCATAGGTTGAGCTATTGCAACACAAGGTACCTGCAATATACCTTCTACTATTTGTAGTAGGTTCAATAGAAGCAAGGAGTTCTTGCAATTTTTCTTCTATGATATTCTTGTGCATATCGCTCCCAGCAAGTGTTCTGATATCAAATCTTTAGCCATTTGATGATGAACTATGCCTGGAGATTTGAGGTTCTCTAAACCAACATTTTTTCCTATTTGGTTTTCCATATTTTTAAGCTGAACACTTGACTACCCAATTTTAAAAGCATGGTCATGAACACCCACATGAATTGCCAATCTAGTGTACCTTACATCACGAGGAATGCAATAGTACATTTTTGCCTGACAGATCTTCACACATTGTGGAAACTCACCACAATAAGTACATTTTAAAGTGTCGCAAATATCACAAGCAATACTAGTAGAATATTGTCTATTAAGATGACCTGTGAAATGAAATTGATTTTTTTTATCAAATTATAGAAAGAAGTTGCATGGAACATTCACACATTCAAAAACTGAAACACGAATCACACCAGCGAATCCCTGAAAGGTTGTCGTTGAGTATTGAACCCAGTTATAACAATCATATGCTCTATGCATTCCATCCATTGCAGACAGTTGGGAAGGTAGTAGCTCAAAACAAACATTCCCATTATAAGTTGTCAGAATTTCATTTACTTTGATGGGCTTTCCACATGTACCCACCACTTTTCTCAATTTGCTTGCAAATGGAAGTGTTTGCAAAGCATTCAAAATGCTCAATTGATCAGACATGATATTTATTGAAACAAAATCAGTTCTTCTAATCTCCACTACACTATCTTCATCTCCAAAAATGGAGTTCGTGCAATCCCTTTGAGAGATAGACATCTTCTTGATAAAGATTGATTTCACAAAATTCTCTTATCGAACACGAAAACAATTCTCCTATCAAACAAGCCGCAATATATCTGAAATAATAGAGTACCTGGTCTATATTATGCATGTAATTTAATTCTACAATTCATTAGCCATAAATTTAATCAATGGCTGCAATTTATTTACGTCGATATCATTAAACCAATGATGAACTGTAATGATAATTCAGCTCACAAATCTATCTCACATGTGCAAGGCCAGATATTGACATATGGCAATGGTTAGTGACATATGGCAATAATGGTGAGGTGTATTGTAGGTTTACTAAATGATTGTTAGCTAGGCTTGGAATTCGACGTGCACTCTTACCTTTAAGGCTTAAGAGCTCAAAAGCTTTTCTACACTCTTTTCTCTCGGCTTTCTTGCTTCATATCTCTTCCTTTTTACCATATTTTTCACCACAAATTAACTGGCTCCATACTCGATCTTCTGAAGATCAAGGACTTTCGATGATGATGATTGATGATGATTTTATAATTCTGATAAGCTAAATTTGCAACTAAATAGATTAGGATGATGGCTAGAACCTGATAGGCAAGAAAAAAGACGGTGAGAGATCTCTATTGCTTGAAATAGCACAAAGGGAACACCAAGCTATGTTGTCAATCAAAGAAGATTTGCTGGAACTATGGCACAAATGCCCAAGCCATCTGAACTATCAAATATGAGGTATATGCATAAATTCGAAGCAGTCCAAGGTCTCAAAATTAATAGCAAAGCAAGTCCAAGGTTATCCGAAGGTTGCTTGTTTGGCAAGCAACACAAGGCTCTAATTTCAAGCCTGTTAGAGAGTTGGACTAAGCAAATGTTGGAATTATTCCATGTGAATGTGGTAGACCTGATGCGAATTCCATCAATAGGAGGATTGAAATGCTTCATAGCTTTCATTGATGACTTCTCAAAAAGAGTTATGATGTGTGTCCTTTCAAGTGTCCAATAAGTAGATCTATTGGGTGGTCATTATACTGTCCCACTCCCAAAAGCAAAGCGGACTTTCATTGATAATCATTTTTTTCCCTTGTATTTTTATGAGAACAAAACCGTTTCCCATTTATTCTTCGAGTGTGCCTTAGGCTATTAGTAGATTTTTTTTAAGTCCACTTAATGTTAGCTCTCTTTTTTAGCTTAAACTATTCTGGGTGATGTCATTCCTCCTATAACCCTAGTTGATGTTCTAGTTTTTGTGTATGGGGTATATGAAAAGCTACGAACAAGAAAAAATTCATTTGAGAAAGCACCCCCATAGTGCATGCCTTCTATGGCATAGTTGATATTATCTTCTAGTTTTTGGGTAATGTGAATGCACTATGGGATATATGAAAAGCTAGAAACAAGAAATTTTTATATTTTGGTCTTATTGAAAATGCCAGTGTGAAAAATTGCCTACATTGGCAAATCTAGCCATGTAGAATATTGTACATTTTGTCAATATTGTTTGTTGGTTACTTGAATGGCCAAATTGCCACTTGTACATACACACCTAAAGTAGGTTACCAAGAGTCAAGAGGAGTGGTTGTGTCCATTTGGTAGTGATTCCTACTTTGTAGGATCCAGACCATGATTTATGATGAGATTTGTACCTACAATGCACCTACCAAGCATGACTCTTGGATCTAGGCTAGGGTTTTCACATTAGGGCAAGAAAGTGGAGTCTACTTCCTTATTACATGCTGGATTTTCCCCTAACTTTGCAAAGGAAGTGTGTTTTACTATGTATTCCCATTCTCCATAGTGAGAAGATAGAAACTTTTTGGAGCCTTAAGGAGAAACTCGAGTTTCCTCTCATTGTATGGTGATTACTCTTGATTTCCAATGAAACCCAGCTTTGGCACTTTGTAAACACTGTCTACAGGCCCTACTACAGCCTTATTTCTACACGTGTGGAGTTGGATTATACTAATTGATCAATGCTTTGATTGTCTCTACTTGTTTCCTATCAAGCTGCTAAACTAGATCTTGTTTTCTGATGACTAGTTTTTGATAGATTGTTTAGCAAGCATACAATCACCTTGTGGATCATTCAAAGATCCATTAATGGTCCTTAGTTCTGTACTTTTCACATGGTATCAGAGCCAAGTACAAGGCCATTCATCTGTAATTGAATCTAATCCAGTTTTAGTAGGTTTTGGTGCAAAAAGCTAGTATTGGAAGGGCGAGCTAGTATCCAGGTTTTGGTGAGGGGATTTGATCCCAAACTTTTTCAGGATCAAAATTTGTACTGTTCACACGTGTGGGCATCTCTGAACCAGCATTTAATAACCCATATTCATTGGATCATAGAAAATTCATCTGGTGTCAGTTTGATGTAATTTTTAGTGCAAATCCTAGAATAAGCTACCAAAATCACTTGCCATTGATTAGTTTTGAATTTGTTTCATGAAAACTAATTAATTTAGGCTGATTTCAGACCTTCTTAAAGTGGAAACCAGGTCTTGAAAGTACATCAAAGTGAATGAGAGAGATAGAGTCAGTTTTTGTCCAAGAATAGCCAAGATTGGCAAGATTTGCTTGAGTGTAGTTTTCATCTCATCTTATCTTCATTCCAACTTTGTGAGGGAGTGATAGAACTGTGATTACAAATCCATCTATTGGATTATAAGTCAACATTTGAGTGAAACACTGCAAGTTAGAAACCTTTGTGAGTTTCAGGTCCAAACAAATCTATATCTTGTGTGTAGAATCTTACTAGTAAGATGGGATCAGTGGGAGCCTACCTTCTAGAAGCTAGTGAGAGGTTAAATTCTACCAATTATGCTATTTGGAAAGTGAGGATGGAGTCACTAATGGTGCTCCAGGATCTTTATGAGTTTTTAATAGATGATGAAGATGAACCTCTAGGTGCACAGGAATTAGTGAGATACAAGAAGAGGTCTAGGCTTGCACTTCACTATATTAAGATGAATGTAAGCAATGATGTTTTAAGGGAAGTATCATCATGTAAGAGTGCTAAAGAGGCTTGGGAATCTTTAAAATCTATCTATGAGTCTAGTAACACTTCAAGGGTTCTCATGCTTAGGAATCAGATTCTACAAAGCATGAAGAGGAGTGATGAGAATGCACAAGATTATGTGCTAAGAATCAAGTCTCTCAATAGGGAGTTAGCTTCCATTGGAGAGAAGATTCAAGATAGTGAGCTTGTTCAGATTGTCCTCAATGGTCTAGGGAGTGGCTTTACAAATTTGGTCCAAAGCTTTGCAATCCAAGACACTTTGCCTACTATAGAAAAGCTACACAGTGTATTAATAGCTTAAGAGTGTAGGATGTTGCATACCAATGCAAGAATGAATGCTATTTCTTTGCAGGATGGTGATAAGAAAGCTAATTCCTCATTCAAAAGCAAGAAGAAGACCAATGGCAAGAAGAAGCACTTCAAGGAGACCAAGGAGGAGGATGAGGCTTCAAGCTGAAAGGGCAAGATCAAAGACAAGTCCAAGTACAAATGTTTTTTTTGTGGAAAGAAAGGACATTTTGCATCAGAATGTCTCAAGAAGTAGAAGGCACAAGAGAGCAAACAAAGCAACATTGCACATCAGGAGGAGGAGGAGGATGAAGAGTCATCCTTGATGGTTTCCAGCAAACCACCATCATCCAAGAGCAACACCAATGATTCTTGGTGGATTGATAGTGGGGCTAGTTCCCATATGACATATCAAAAGGACATATTCTCCACTTTACTTTCTTACAATGATTTACATAGATCAATCTATACTGCAAGTAGTCAAGAATGTAAGATAAGTGGAATAGGAACAATTCCCTTGTATGTGGGATCAACCAAAAGGATGAATCTTGATAATGTTCTTTATGTTCCTAAGTTAACCAAGAATTTGCTTAGTGTTGGCCAGTTAATGGATAATGGCCTAGATGTACAATTTAAGCATGGAGTTTGTTCCATCCTTAGAAATGATGAATGTATAGCCAAAGGCTTTAAGCAAGGTAGATTGTTTAAGCTTGATGCTAATGTTGCAGTGGAGAGTGTTAACTTGGCAAAGGTGGAGTTATCAAAGGTGGAACTGTGGCACAAAAGGTTGGGTCACCCCAACTACAAATCCATGGAATCTATGGTTGCAAAGGAGCTTGCAGTTGGACTCCCCAAGCATTTGTCAAAGTGTGGGAAGAGATGCGTCACATGCAGCCTCTCAAAGGCTCACAAACTACCCTTCTCAAGATCTACATCAAGATCAAACTCTCCTCTTGAACTCATCCATTCGGATGTTCATAGTTTTTCACATGAGTCTAATGGTGGTGCCAAGTACTATGTAATCTTCATTGATGACTATTCTAGATTTTGTTGGATGTACCTCTTGTCTAGCAAATCAATGGTGTTTGATTCTTTTGTAAAGTTCAAGACTTTGGTAGAAAATCAACTTAGTACCAAGATTAAGGTATTAAGGAGTGATAATGGAGGTGAATATATCTCCAATAAGTTGATTGACTTTTGTAGTTCTAATGGCATAAAGAGGGAGTTGTCATGTCCATACACCTCTCAACAAAATGGAGTGAGTGAGAGAAGAAATAGATCTCTTTGTGAGTGTGCTAAGGCCTTAAGGCTATATGCTTCTCTATCCAAACCATTTTGGGGTGAAGCAATAACTTGTGCTAACTATTTGTGCAATATATTGCCAAACCAAGCCATTGGAGGAATCACACCATTTGAAGCTAGAAGCCCAATCTCAAGGATCTCAAAGTTTTTGGATCCACTTGCTATGTACACCAATCCTTGGATAAGAGAAGGAAGGATGATGCAACATCCATCAAAGACATCTTTGTGGGATATGGTGAGAATAGCAAATGTTATAGAGTCTTCAATCCCATCACTAGCAAGGTGATAGTGAGTAGGGATGTTATTTTTGATGAAGGACATGCTTGTGATTTGGATGATAATGCTACTAATCATCTTGATGCCAACGATCATGCTAGGATGGAGGAGGAGCTTCCAAGTGAAGAAGAACTTGAGGATCCACCTCAAGATGCAAGAACTCTAAGAAATCCAAGAAGATCTACAAGGGCAAGATCCGAGCCATTGAGGCTCACCTATGATGGTCAAGGTGATCAAAGGGAAGGCTCATCATCTTTGATATCTTACACCTTTCTTACTTCAATGTTAGATGAGCCAACATGCTATGAAGATGCTTGTAAGTCTAAAAGTTGGATGGATGCTATGCAAGTAGAGTACGATGCTCTTATTGAGAATCATACTTGGGATCTTGTGGATCTTCCTCAAGGGAAGAAACCTCTTGATTGCAAGTGGGTATTTAGATTGAAGTATAATCAAGATGGATCAATAAGCAAGCATAAAGCTAGGCTTGTTGCCAAAGGTTTTTCACAAACCAAAGGCATTGATTATGATGAGACTTTTGCTCCTGTGGCTAAGCTTGTTACTATCAAGTTGATCATTAGTCTTGCTACAACCTTCAATTGGGAGCTATTCCAACTTGACTTCACAAATGCATTCCTCAATGGTTATTTGGAGGAAGAGATCTACATGAGGCAACCCGAGGGCTTCATCAAGGCAAAGCATGAAGGAAAGGTGTGTTTTTTTGAAGAAGAGCCTTTATGGGCTCAAGCAAGCACCTAGAGCATGGTACTCTAGGCTAAACTCTTTTCTCATTTCCATCAATTTTGTAATGAGTGCCTATGATCCATCATTGTATATAAATTTTCATGATGGCATGATCATTATTCTTGTTTTGTATGTAGATGACATTATCTTGAGTGGTAATGATCTAGATGGAATTAAAGATGTAAAAATTGCTTTAGCAAAAGAGTTTAAGATGGTAGTTCTCGGCCTATTGAGCTTGATTCTTGGAATAGAGATTATTAGAGGATGTGATTTTAGCTTCATTTGTCAATCTAAATATGCTACGTCCATCCTAGATAGATTTGGAATGAAGAATTGTAAAGGCATTGAGACACCAATGGAGCAACATGTAAAAGCATCTATTGGTTGTGATGAAGCATCCTTTGAGGACATCACATTATATAGAAGGCTTATTGGCTCCTTGATCTATTTAACTATAACTAGACCTGATCTTAGTTATAGTGCTGGAAAGTTAAGCCACTTCATGCAAAGTCCTCTAGTTTCACATTGGAAGATGGCCAAAAGAGTTCTTAGATACATTTCATCCACTAAGAATTTTGGCATTTTGTATAGAGGAACTAATCTTGGCTTAAGAGCCTATAGTGACTCGGATTTTGTAGATGACAAAGTGGATAGAAGATCACCAAGTGCCTTTGCCACCTTTCTATGTGATGGAGTAATATCATGGCTTTCCAAAAAGCAAGATACCATCTCCCTATCTTCCACAGAATCCGAATACAAGGCCTTGACATCAACATGCAAGGAGGTCTTGTGGCTCAAAAGCCTATTGGTGGAGCTTCATGTCATGGAGGAGGAGATCCCTATCATCTATTGTGACAACCAATCAGCCCAATCACTTGCAACTAATCCTACATTCCATGCAAGGAGCAAACACATCGAAATTGCTCATCATTTCGTGAGGGAAGAAGTGCAAGCTAAAGAGATCAAGCTCCAACACGTGCCATCATCAAGTTGCTTGGCTGATTTGTTTACTAAACCTTTACCTAAAGATTCATTTGTCAGACTTAGATCTTCAATTGGAGTTATTGATAAAAGCATTGTGATCTCCAAGGCTAGATTTGAGGAGGAGTGTGAAAAATTGCCTACATTGGCAAATCTAGCCATGTAGAATATTGTACATTTTGTCAATATTGTTTGTTGGTTACTTGAATGGCCAAAGTGCCACTTGTACATACACACCTAAAGTAGGTTACCACGAGTCAAGAGGAGTGGTTGTGTCCATTTGGTAGTGATTCCTACTTTGTAGGATCTAGACCATGATTTATGATGAGATTTGTACCTACCATGCACCTACCAAGCATGACTCTTGGATCTAGGCTAGGGTTTTCACATTAGGGCAAGAAAGTGGAGTCTACTTCCTTATTACATGCTGGATTTTCACCTAACTTTGCAAAGGAAGTGTGTTTTCCTATGTATTCCCATTCTCCATAGTGAGAAGATAGAAACTTTTTGGAGCCTCAAGGAGAAACTCGAGTTTCCTCTCATTGTATGGTGATTACTCTTGATTTCCAATAAAACCCAGCTTTGGCACTTTGTAAACACTGTCTATAGGCCGTACTACAACCTTATTTCCACACGTGTGGAGTTGGATTATACTAATTGATCAATGCTTTGATTGTCTCTACTTGTTTCCTATCAAGCTGCTAAACTAGATCTTGTTTTTTGATGACTAGTTTCTGATAGATTGTTTAACAAGCATACAATCACCTTGTGGATCGTTCAAAGATCCATTTATGGTCCTTAGTACTGTACTTTTCATAGCCATGGCATATGTTTCTTATCTCAATAATAAATATGAGTAATAGAGGACTCCCTACATACTGTTTCATTTTTTATTTTAGCTTTATCTGCTTCTAAATAGATTATATTGGTATTGTAGTGTTTTTCTTTGACTTATTGGGGCTTGCTGACATCAAAGCCATGATTGACCTAACTTCGTGTATAGTTTTTTTTAACTAAAAAATAGAAAGATCTCATTTTCTTTTCCAAAAATATGGAAATCACTCATGATATTTATCTTTTAAAGGCAAGCATTATGGGAATAGATGATAATGCATTGTACATAAAATTGTTTGTGATATACTTGCCATCTTCTTTAAGGCTTCAATATGAAGTAATAGAATTTCAAAGCATGTCTCTCAACTTTTTCTTAAAGACTTCCATTGACCACTTCAACACATTATCTTGCCATTGTGCTTAGGCAACATAAAAAGTTACATAGAAAACATTACAATTTGGCCTAGTTCATGGCCAATTTGGACATGGAAATGGACTTAAGCTTAAATTCCAAATTTGCACATGAAAGAGATGTATAGAAACCCACAAGCTCCAGAAGTTGAAAGCTTTGTGCTTGTTGTGGTTTAATTGAGGGCCCACATTGGATAATATGCATATTAGATGTTCTAACTTGATGTATAGTGTAAACAATCTACATGATGATACTAGTGCAATCAAGTGTTTCCAAGCAATTGTATCATAATGGATACAAACTTGGCTTGTGGGCTAACCCAAGTTTGAATCCTCGTGTGTGGCTATGAGAACATATTAGGATTCAAAATCATAGAGGTGCTTTGCTAAATTGATTTTAGGCCTTGTATAGGCAAGTAGAAATATTGAAAACTTAGCTTTGGCTAAAACACTAGGTAGTATGCCTTGTTGTGAAATGAGTCCATCTATGGTGTGTTGAAAATGATAATTTCATTGGCAACACATGTAAATATCTAAGATTGGTTGGACATGTGTCGATAGTCAACTAGTGTGATATAGTAGATATGTAACTCTTCTTCATATCAAAGTCAACAACAAAACATTTAAAGCAAATCATGCATGAGATTTTTATTGTGTAATAAAATTATGTTGACTCCACTGAAATGCCATGGTCGACAAGTGTAAACGTTTTTATGATCCACTCAAACATCAAATTAGAACAAATTGTTTTCTCTAAATATGTTTTTTAAAAACAATTTCCACTTTGAATATCACAATAATTAAAATCCACTACAAAGACAATAGAAGATGGTCTACTCTTGATGGATCATATTCATATGAAATAGTATGTTGAACATAATTGTGTAGGACTAAGTGTAAATATAAGATTGAAAGGAACTTTTTCCAAAAACCCATAAACTTATCCTAAAATAAAATGTTTTTGCTAGGTTGGTAATTTTTATGAAAATGAGGCAATTGCAAAATAGCACAACTCTAGTTTTTGAAAACAACATTACATTTGAATAAACTTGCAAAAGACCAGATTTCAATGGTCCCAAAACATGCAAATCATGTAGAGAGATAGTGAAATGCTAACAAGAAATATATCTCCATGTTATCTTGAATTGAAAGGATTAATTGTACGGCAACTTCATGCTATGTGGAAATGAAACAATGTGTACCTTCATGTTGATGCACATCACTAGGTTGAAATTTCAAGGACTTGGCAATTCTACTCATGACTCATCCAATCATGTGGGTCCAATGTGCCTATGATCTTGTTGCAAGGTTGTCATTGTCAGAAAGCATTACAACTAAGTGATCGATTTGACCTTTGATGCCTTTTAATTTAGGTAGAATCATAGAAGAAAAGCACCAAACACATCATATAAATCCAAGAGTTTAAAACAATTTTGTGGCACAAGAATTTGCTTTCAACATGGCAAGCTAAAAACATCAACACGTGGGCATTTTTGTGTACTCCTCGAACAAAATAGTGAGTGGTCAATAAGACAACATCGTCAGGTTGTGGGGCAATGAAGATCAAGTTTTGATATTGTTGTGCACATCCATCTCTACTTTTGACAAATTGATGGAATGTGTGCACATCAATTAAAGAATAGAACAACTTCAAAACTTTTGTACTTTCACAAATTTTAAATAGAATTTATGTATTCTTCTACAATAGTCATTGCTTCATCCAATACAAGATCAAATCCACTCATTTACAACCAACGCTTCCAAATATGACTAGAAGTAAGTCAAAGATTTTTCTAGCATTGAATTGCTTTTTCTATGAATACTTCCAATTTAAATATTTGATTCACATATGTGCATGTTCTAGTATTGCCTTGTTAATTGTCTTCATTCACACTCTCTATCATTTAACTCTTTAATGATTTCATCATGCCTTCAAATGACATGTTGGAGGTGAGTAGCCAAACTCATTGAATTCAATAGTTGGAGGTGAGTAGCCAAACTCATAGGAAGTCTATCGTTATATAGTCCAAATACAAAGGCCAAAATGAGAGTTCAGCATGTAATGTGCTTATACGTATGCAAAAGTAGCAGCATTATGTAGCAAATACGATAATGCCTACATCATTTATTAGCATCGTATATGTACAAGATCTACGTTGTACACCAACAAACGACCACATAAACAACATAGCCAAACTTGGCACCCATCACCTCTTGGATGTCTCTTTGTTTGGGTAGGGCCGAGGTTCAAGCATAGATCTTTACTACCACATGAAGCACTCTTATCCAACTAAAATATGATGGGTCATGGCAATTCTACAAATTAAGTCACCCCAAGCATCAATGTTATGAGTATAAACTAGACAAACAAGTGCAATTCTCAAATTTCCAAAGTACTTGTTTTTGCATAACTATTCTACACATTTCTAGCTCTTGTAACTAACATAGTGACAAAAAAATTTGGAGCCTAAATGTTTATGATAAGTTGGAAGCTTACTATATGATGATTGTTTGATCAACTTAAAGTCATAAGACCTCATGGAAGTTACAAGAAAACATTGTTAAAATTTCATAACATTAAATTCTTGCTCGACGCATATCACTAGGTCAGACATCTTGCACAAAATCCAATTACTTGATGTATTGATATATATGGCATCATTTCTAGTATCAAGTAACATTTTTTGTGGAGACATAGTTGCTCACTCAAAGTTGTGCAACAAATATGAGTATCACATTTTTCGTATGTAGTGAGTGTCATGTGGAAAGAAAGTTAAATTTATGCAATTCATGAACAAAGAATTTTAATGGCACATCTAATTCATAAAAATAGACTTGATTTTTTCCATGTTAGATTCCTTAGTTGCATTGAACGTGGATGTCAAGTGCATGACCTCAATGTAAGTGAAAGCAATAATCTCAAATGACAACTCATACTTGAGAACAATGCACATATTTGAGAATAAAGCGAAATAAGAAAGTATTTCAGAACAACGCACATACTTGAAAGTAGTGCACAATAATAATATGAGAAGAGGATGGTGGTCAAGGCCTTTTATTGGCCTTAAAATAAATATTGCTTCAAAAAGCATCCTAATGAAGGCTTTTTTTCTTGTATGTCCTTTGTGCAACTAGTGGAACTACTCGAAATTTCAAGGAGAGGAAATGAGAACTTAACCAATACACTATTTTTAGGAGGACAAAAAAAATCTCTTTTGTCACATAGACACATCAGCAATCACATGTGACATTTTCTACCGTCTATATTGTATGTGTATATCAAGTGGAGTTAGAAACAAAGCAGAGGGCTTTTGTACTACTAGAGAAGCAATACTTATTTTGTTTTCATTCCTCATATTACATTGTGATAGAATCTTTGAAATGAGGCCAAAGTGTGCTTAGATAAGCTAGAGAAATTCTAGGAGCTAAAAAAAGCATGTTTTACATTGTTTTTGGATCTTGAGATCTTGACCCCATATTAGGGTGGATCCAATGACCTATTAGGTTAGATGTTAGGGTTAGGTTATGATAAGTACAGAGGTTTCCTAAAATGTTCAGATCCAAGCTTGAAATGTAGAAATGTATGATGGGATCTCCATCCAAATATGAAGAAAAATCGACTTTTTCCACTTCTATCAACATTGTCTTTTGGTGGCGAGTTCTAGCTATTGGATGTGAGTGATTCTATGCATTAATTACTTGCTTTGGAAGGTACTGAAGTTCTTTACAGGTCTGAGAAGCTTGCTGCACTTTACTTTAGTGTATTTGATCAAATCTATGTGCCTATTGTGGAGTTAAATGCCAAATTAGCTAGTTTTGGTAACTAGTCTCGATTCTAGCTCATAGTTTGGATCCAAATCTTTGATTTGTGCCTTCTCCATCACTTTTAGGATTGATTGGGATTGAATTTGCTGTAAAATTTGTCACTCCCCTCATTTTCATTGGATTTCTCATTGTGGCATGCTTTCATTGATTTATTACTTAATTAGCTGCAATTATTATTTTCCCTTTGGGTGTTAGTTAGGATTTAAATTAATGGCCTTGCTAGTTGGGTAAGCCTTAGCAAGTTCTAGTTTATTTAGAAGGCCTGTTAGTTGGGAAGCCTTAACAAGCTTCATTAGTTGTTGTCTAGTTTCTGAGCACCAGTTGGGAAGCCTTGGTGCTCTTCCTTTTTGTGAATGCTCTTTACTTTATTTGTAAGTTTTATGTAGAACTTAGAAAGTGGCGGTCTACCACTACACTACAACCTGAACCATAGATAGACCTAGCCACTGCACAATAGATGTACTTCCAACATTGGCACCGTTGCCACTTTTTAAGTTTTTCTTACATAAGCTTACCTTGTTTTTCTTTTTGCTATTGCTACATCTTTGTGTGCATGTTTGCATGATATTCTTCTTCACAATACAACACAAGTCTTCTCTTTAGGTCCTACAAGAGCTGTTGAGCAACCTATCAAGCTGAGGGGGAGAAACAAAAGTATCAACTTGGGCATTTTCTTTGAAAGAAGTGATCCAAGTGACATTTTTTTGTCATCAATAGGTATATCAGAATTCATCGGTCTAACTTCATCCATAACAGAACATCATCTTTTAACCTATCACCTCTGCAAATTCTAACCCTGTTCAGATTTCTAAAAATCAACCTGTCTTACTGACAAATCATTCTGTTTTTCAACTAAATCTTCATCTTAGAATTCGCCAGTTCTACTGAGGCTAGATCTGTGAAAGGTCAGTTCTCTAGCAGCTCTACAAATTCTGTCTCAAAGATTTAGTCTGTTTTTTTTTGTCAAACAAGCACTTGTTCCACTATTGAATTTGTTTGTCAACAAAACTACAATATTATATTTGCCAACCATCCCATGAAATCGCCCATAGTCTGAAACTTTGACATACACCCTCTACGAATTCTTTGTTTTACAAAAAATTCCCAAAAAATTAAAATATCAGTATTTTGCTAGTGAAACCTCCCTATTAGAATTTGCGAGTACTGTATTTTGCTGAATCAGTCTGTCTACAAGTTCTACTCTTATCTGCGTCCACATAGCCTCTCGAACACGTTGAAATTTGTTAATAAGATCTAATAGATGTTTAGTTTTAAAATCTTTCCAATACAATAAATTGTGATATATGGATAGAAGCTTCATACCTTGAATTGGTCATGATGACAAATGAACATTGCTCCATTATTGGAACCATTTTACACTTGCGCAGCAAGATTAGTTTTCACATTACTCGTTTTGTGATGCATATGGCCAAGAGGAAGGCACTAGTAATGATAAAAAACAATTATCTTTTGAAATTTCTTTGCGTAGTATGCAAGGAATTCATTATCACTTGAAGTGGTGAAACCAATGCACTCTCCCAATCATGGATAATCTCCACATCAAAATTTTTTTCGCGAAAACACACTTTTGGTGTTTTGCATCTCCTTGGTCCTTTGGTTGTTCGCTCTCTCTGATGGTGGTCACTACTATATAACTACCACATTGAGAAGCATTCAGCAGCAGTTGGATCATTTTGTTTTTGTGTAGATCAGTCATCTAGAGTCTATTCTAGATCGCCATTGAAATCCTTCTTTAGGGTTCACGGATTGGATAGCACCATCATCATATGTACTGGCTTTATTATCAAAATTTAAGATTCATGTGTCTATTCAGTTGTCAATTGTAATAATCAGAACAACACAATTGCATTTTATCCATCTACTATTCACCACAAAGACCTAGCAAAGTCATAAATACGGGCAATCTCAATGAAAGAACAAAACAAAGATGTAAAATTTTTGAGATATTTTTTGTGAATGAATTTATTTTTGAATTTTCTATAGATTTCTTTTTGTCTAGATCCATCCAACTCAAAATGGTTGTTTGTGTTATAAATTGATGGAAGAAAAAAAAAGAGTTTTTCATAAACTTTTGATTTTGATTTAATGCATAATTCTATAGCCTTATCTTTCACAACATGAACATCATTATATTCCAATAGATGAATATCCATCCTCATTGTCAGAAGATGAGAGTAAAGATCTTGCTGACATGGATTGTAATGAAATTAATGAGCCATTGTAAGATGAACCCACCCAATGTATATCACATTGAAGAAAGACTGGCTAGTAGATATTCTCAAAAGAAATCAATCATAAGATGATATTGTTGAGGATAAGACTAATGATAACTACAGAATAGATTCTCAAACAACATCAACCAATATAAGTAGACAAATTGTGATACATTTATGATTAATTTTAGAGGACACATAGCTAGAAGATCTGTGAAAAATTGCCTACATTGGCAAATCTAGCCATGTAGAATATTGTACATTTTGTCAATATTGTTTGTTGGTTACTTGAATGGCCAAAGTGCCACTTGTACATACACACCTAAAGTAGGTTACCACGAGGCAAGAGGAGTGGTTGTGTCTATTTGGTAGTGATTCCTACTTTGTAGGATCTAGACCATGATTTATGATGAGATTTGTACCTACCATGCACCTACCAAGCATGACTCTTGGATCTAGACTAGGGTTTTCACATTAGGGCAAGAAAGTGGAGTCTACTTCCTTATTACATGCTGGATTTTCACCTAACTTTGCAAAGGAAGTGTGTTTTACTATGTATTTCCATTCTCCATAGTGAGAAGATAGAAAATTTTTGGAGCCTCAAGGAGAAACTCGAGTTTCCTCTCATTGTATGGTGATTACTCTATTTTTCCAATGAAACCCAGCATTGGCACTTTGTAAACATTGTCTAAAGGCCGTACTACAGCCTTATTTCCACACGTGTGGAGTTGGATTAGACTATTTGATCAATGCTTTGATTGTCTCTACTTGTTTCCTATCAAGCTGCTAAACTAGATCTTGTTTTCTGATGACTAGTTTCTGATAGATTGTTTAACAAGCATACAATCACCTTGTGGATCATTCAAAGATCCATTTATGGTCCTTAGTACTGTACTTTTCACATGGTATCAGAGCCAAGTACAAGGCCATTGATCTGTGTTTGAATCTAATCCAGTTTTAGCAGGTTTTGGTGCAAAAAGCTAGTATTGGTAGGGCGAGCTCGTATCTAGGTTTTGGTGAGGGGATTTGATCCCAAACTTTTTCAGGATCAAAATCCGTACTGTTCACACGTGTGGGCATCTCTTAACCAGCATTTAATAACCCATATTCATTGGATCATAGAAAATTCATATGGTGTCAGTTTGATGTAATTTTTGGTGCAAATCCTGGGATAAGCTACCAAGATCACTTGCCATTGATTAGTTTTGAATTTGTTTCATGAAAACTAATTAATCTAGTCTGATTTCAGACCTTCTTAAAGTGGAAACCAGGTCTTGAAAGTACATCAAAGTGAATGAGAGAGATAGAGTCAGTTTTTGTCCAAGAATAGCCAAGATTGGCAAGATTTGCTTGAGTGTAGTTTTCGTCTCATCTTATCTTCATTCCAGCTTGTGAGGGAGTGATAGAACTGTGATTACAAATCCATCTGTTGGATTAGAAGTCAACATTTGAGTGAAACACTGCAAGTTAGAAACCTTTGTGAGTTTCAGGTCCAAACAAATCTATATCTTGTGTGTAGAATCTTGCTAGTAAGATGGGATCAGTGGGAGCCTACCTTCTAGAAGTTAGTGAGAGGTTAAATTCTACCAATTATGCTATTTGGAAAGTGAGGATGGAGTCACTAATGGTGCTCCAGGATCTTTATGAGTTTTTAATAGATGATGAAGATGAACCTCTAAGTGCACAGGAATTAGTGAGATACAAGAAGAGGTCTAGGCTTGCACTTCACTGTATTAAGATGAATGTAAGCAATGATGTTTTAAGGGAAGTATCATCATGTAAGAGTGCTAAAGAGGCTTGGGAATCTTTAAAATCTATCTATGAGTCTAGTAACACTTCGAGGGTTCTCATGCTTAGGAATCAGATTCTACAAAGCATGAAGAGGAGTGATGAGAATGCACAAGATTATGTGCTAAGAATCAAGTCTCTTAATAGGGAGTTAGCTTCCATTGGAGAGAAGATTCAAGATAGTGAGCTTGTTCAGGTTGTCCTAAATGGTCTAGGGAGTGGCTTTACAAATTTGGTCCAAAGCTTTGCAATCCAAGACACTTTGCCTACTATAGAAAAGCTACACAGTGTATTAGTAGCTGAAGAGTGTAGGATGTTGCATACCAATGCAAGAATGAATGCTATTTCTCTGCAGGATGGTGATGAGAAAGCTAATTTCTCATTCAAAAGTAAGAAGAAGACCAATGGCAAGAAGAAGCACTTCAAGGAGACCAAGGAGGAGGATGAGGCTTCAAGCTGAAAGGGCAAGATCAAAGACAAGTCCAAGTACAAATGTTTTTTCTGTGGAAAGAAAGGACATTTTGCATCAGAATGTCTCAAGAAGAAGAAGGCACAAGAGAGCAAACAAAGCAACATTGCACATCAGGAGGAAGAGGAGGATGAAGAGTCATCCTTGATGGTTTCCAACAAACCACCAAAATCCAAGAGCAACACCAATGATTCTTGGTGGATTGATAGTGGGGCAAGTTCCCACATGACATATCAAAAGGACATATTCTCCACCTTACTTTCTTACAATGACTTACATAGATCAATCTATATTGCAAGTAGTCAAGAATGTAAGATAAGTGGAATAGGAACAATTCCCTTGTATGTGGGATCATCCAAAAGGATGAATCTAGATAATGTTCTTTATGTTCCTACGTTAACTAAGAATTTGCTTAGTGTTGGCCAGTTAATGGATAATGGCCTAGATGTACAATTTAAGCATGGAGTTTGTTCCATCCTTAGAAATGATGAATGTATAGCCAAAGGCTTTAAGCAAGGTAGATTGTTTAAGCTTGATGCTAATATTGTAGTGGAGAGTGTTAACTTGGCAAAGGTGGAGCTATCAAAGGTGGAACTGTGGCACAAAAGGTTGGGCCACCCCAACTACAAAGCCATGGAATCTATGACTACAAAGGAGCTTGCAGTTGGACTCCCCAAGCATTTGTCAAAGTGTGGGAAGAGATGTGAAGCATGCAGCCTCTCAAAGGCTCACAAGCTACCCTTCTCAAGATCTACATCAAGATCAAACTCTCCTCTTGAACGCATCCATTCGGATGTTCATAGTTTTTCACATGAGTCTAATGGTGGTGCCAAGTACTATGTAATCTTCATTGATGACTATTCTAGATTTTGTTGGATGTACCTCTTGTCTAGCAAATCAATGGTGTTTGATTCTTTTGTAAAGTTCAAGACTTTGGTAGAAAATCAACTTAGTACCAAGATTAAGGTATTAAGGAGTGATAATGGAGGTGAATATGTCTCCAATAAGTTGATTGACTTTTGTATTTCTAATGGCATAAAGAGGGAGTTGTCATGTCCATACACCCCTCAACAAAATGGAGTGAGTGAGAGAAGAAATAGATCTCTTTGTGAGTGTGCTAAGGCCTTAAGGCTATATGCTTCTCTATCCAAACCATTTTGGGGTGAAGCAATAACTTGTGCTAACTATTTGTGCAATAGATTGCCAAACCAAGCCATTGGAGGAATCACACCATTTGAAGCTCTATTTGGAGAGAAGCCCAATCTCAAAGATCTCAAAGTTTTTGGATCCACTTGCTATGTACACCAATCCTCGGATAAGAGAAGGAAGGATGATGCAACATCCATCAAAGGCATCTTTGTGGGATATGGTGAGAATAGCAAAGGTTATAGAGTCTTCAATCCCATCACTAGCAAGGTGATAGTGAGTAGGGATGTTATTTTTGATGAAGGACATGCTTGTGATTTGGATGATAATGCTACTAATCATCTTGATGCCAACGATCATGCTAGGATGGAGGAGGAGCTTCCAAGTGAAGAAGAACTTGAGGTTCCACCTCAAGATGCAAGAACTCTAAGAACTCCAAGAAGATCTACAAGGGCAAGATCCGAGCCATTGAGGCTCACCTATGATGGTCAAGGTGATCAAAGGGAAGGCTCATCATCTTTGATATCTTACACCTTTCTTACTTCAATGTTAGATGAGCCAACATGCTATGAAGATGCTTGTAAGTCTAAAAGTTGGATGGATGCTATGCAAGTAGAGTACGATGCTCTTATTGAGAATCATACTTGGGATCTTGTGGATCTTCCTCAAGGGAAGAAACCTCTTGATTGCAAGTGGGTGTTTAGATTGAAGTATAATCAAGATGGATCAATAAGCAAGCATAAAGCTAGGCTTGTTGCCAAAGGTTTTTTACAAACCAAAGGCATTGACTATGATGAGACTTTTGCTCCTGTGGCTAAGCTTGTTACTATCAGGTTGATCATTAGTCTTGCTACAACCTTCAATTGGGAGCTATTCCAACTTGACTTCACAAATGCATTCCTCAATGGTTATTTGGAGGAAGAGATCTACATGAGGCAACCCGAGGGCTTCATCAAGGCAAAGCATGAAGGAAAGGTGTGTTTTTTGAAGAAGAGCCTTTATGGGCTCAAGCAAGCACCTAGAGCATGGTACTCTAGGCTAAACTCTTTTCTCATTTCCATTAATTTTGTAATGAGTGCCTATGATCCATCATTGTATATAAGTTTTCATGATGGCATGATCATTATTCTTGTTTTGTATGTAGATGACATTATCTTGAGTGGTAATGATCTAGATGGAATTAGAAATGTAAAAATTGCTTTAGCAAAAGAGTTTAAGATGGTAGATCTCGGCCTATTGAGCTTGATTCTTGGAATAGAGGTTATTAGAGGATGTGATTTTAGCTTCATTTGTCAATCTAAATATGCTACATCCATCCTAGATAGATTTGGAATGAAGAATTGTAAAGGCATTGAGACACCAATGGAACAACATGTAAAAGCATCTATTGGTTGTGATGAAGCATCCTTTGAGGACATCACATTATATAGAAGGCTTATTGGCTCCTTGATCTATTTAACTATAACTAGACCTGATCTTAGTTATAGTGTTGGAAAGTTAAGCCAATTCATGCAAAGTCCTCTAGTTTCACATTGGAAGATGGCCAAAAGAGTTCTTAGATACATTTCATTCACTAAGAATTTTGGCATTTTGTATAGAGGAACTAATCTTGGCTTAAGAGCCTATAGTGACTCGGATTTTGCAGGTGACAAAGTGGATAGAAGATCAACAAGTGCCTTTGCCACCTTTCTATGTGATGGAGTAGTATCATGGCTTTCCAAAAAGCAAGATACCATCTCCCTATCTTCCACAGAATCCGAATACAAGGCCTTGACATCAACATGCAAGGAGGTCTTGTGGCTCAAAAGGCTATTGGTGGAGCTTCATGTCATGGAGGAGGAGATCCCTATCATCTATTGTGACAACCAATCAGCCCAATCACTTGCAACTAATCCTACATTCCATGCAAGGAGCAAACACATCGAAATTGCTCATCATTTCGTGAGGGAAGAAGTGCAAGCTAAAGAGATCAAGCTCCAACACGTGCCATCATCAAGTTGCTTGGCTGATTTGTTTACTAAACCTTTACCTAAAGATTAATTTGTCAGACTTAGATCTTCAATTGGAGTTATTGATAAAAGCATTGTGATCTCCAAGGCTAGATTTGAGGAGGAGTGTGAAAAATTGCCTACATTGGCAAATCTAGCCATGTAGAATATTGTACATTTTGTCAATATTGTTTGTTGGTTACTTGAATGGCCAAAGTGCCACTTGTACATACACACCTAAAGTAGGTTACCACGAGTCAAGAGGAGTGGTTGTGTCTATTTGGTAGTGATTCCTACTTTGTAGGATCTAGACCATGATTTATGATGAGATTTGTACCTACCATGCACCTACCAAGCATGACTCTTGGATCTAGACTAGGGTTTTCACATTAGGGCAAGAAAGTGGAGTCTACTTCCTTATTACATGCTGGATTTTCACCTAACTTTGCAAAGGAAGTGTGTTTTACTATGTATTTCCATTCTCCATAGTGAGAAGATAGAAACTTTTTGGAGCCTCAAGGAGAAACTCGAGTTTCCTCTCATTGTATGGTGATTACTCTATTTTTCCAATGAAACCCAGCTTTGGCACTTTGTAAACACTGTCTACAGGCCGTACTACAGCCTTATTTCCACACGTGTGGAGTTGGATTAGACTATTTGATCAATGCTTTGATTATCTCTACTTGTTTCCTATCAAGCTGCTAAACTAGATCTTGTTTTCTGATGACTAGTTTCTGATAGATTGTTTAACAAGCATACAATCACCTTGTGGATCATTCAAAGATCCATTTATGGTCCTTAGTACTGTACTTTTCACAAGATCTAGATAACGATACAAACAAAATAATATCTAGAGATGACAGAATTCAAAATATGTAATATTTTCTTACCAATAATTGAATGTCATACATTCTTTCACTTGTGATGTACACGATGTGAGTGATACTTGATATATGAGCTTATGTTATTAACACTTATGAAAATGAAAACATACATACACACACACACACACACACACACACACACACACACACACACACACACACACACACACACACACACACACACACACACACACACACACGCACACACACAAATATTCAAGATTGCACTTCTTTGTGGCATCTTTCTTTTGTTTACTTACTGTATAACTAAAATCGTTACATAACATATAATAAGCTAGTTCTCCATTTTCTCAATTTATCACTCAGTAAGTATTCTATGATCACTAAAAATCAAGACAAATGATTTCTAATAAATTGTGGACTACGATATCAAATAACCAAAGTCTGCACCTTCTTTATATCTCTTCTCAAACTTGACTAGGATCCTTCATGGTTATTCACTCCAAAATGACTATTTTTTAAAATAAATTTATCTTTATTTAGAATAAAAAAATCTTTTGTCCCTCTCTTTTAGAATTAAAACTTGATAAAAACTACCTCATTCTTTCGCAAATGTACACCCATTTACTTGGCCAAAATAACAATCCTCTTCTTTGAATGTGTACTTGTCTCATCCACTATTTTCTCTCCTTTAGATCCATCATGACTGCAATGTCCACCAACTCCCCCTCATCGGACAATTATTTGTATCATCCTCCTCTTTCCTAACAAATATTTACAACAATACAATTCTTCCTCCCTTCTTGTAATAACACAAAATGAAACCTTGATGATTTGAAAACCACCCTAAAAACAAAATTTAAGGCTATCAAAAGAGTCTCTTTTTCTAAACATGAAGATAATTTCATCATCTTATCTCCAACTCCCAAAATGGTCCTATCCTAAGCATCAACTATGCACCTTCTATCATGAAAACCATCAAAACTTGTTTCCATTTCTACTTTGATCACACTTTATCTCATTGGCTCCTCCTTTGGTGATTTAAAAAAATTCAAATTTATCAGTTTTACTCACATTTTGCTCCTGATTGATAATTCACCCACATAAAATTATGACTCACTTGTTGGGTTGCTTTGTAGGACTTTCTTGTGTCGTGGGATATTTGAAATGGTAGAAATAACAAGATCTTCATATGCAAGCTTCAATTTTAACTCTTCATAGTATTAATGATGTAGTATGACATTTAAGGGCTACCATGCAAGGTTCCTTTAACAATATCTTAGTTTTGAACTTTTGTTTTTTTTGCAAATTGTTTAGGGTACATGGTCTTACTTTTACTTAGTAAGGGGTGTGGGTAGCCTCCTTAGATTGGCTCTCACATCTGGCCCTTTTCCACCTTTGTACAATGTGCATTATTCCCTTTTTTTTTTTTCTACGATAAAACAAAATACCATGCATGATGTTACTATTTCTCAGTCTCGTTTTTTATTATGAAAATGAGATTTGAATTCTTTCTATTTTTGAAGTCATTTTTTAGCTAACATAAATTGAAGTCCACCAAGTCATTCCCATCATTACCAAAGTAAATAAAATATTGTACTGTTTGGTATGCAACCAAATAGTACCCTTTAATGCTTTTCAAAAGGGGTTTGTCATAGTTGAGTTTGCTTTTATGACAATATATAACACTTGAATCAATCATTTAATGTTAAAGATGCATGTGATGTGGACCATTTATCATAAAATTATTTTTTGTATGATGTTCTATGTAAACTTAATGTCAACCTACGAACAAAATTTATCAATGAAGCTAGTTAGTATAAAAGTATGTTCAATTTGCAACAACTAAGTTGTGATGTATATCATGTACTACAAAAGCATGGGACATGATCACTTAAATATGTAACTGTACTAGTCCCAAAAGGACTATAAATATAAATTACATCCTTTTATAATGCTATCAATCTGAAATTGGCAGTCAAACTCTTTATTTCCTTTAAGTGCAAAGTATGAAGCCATCATAGAAACATTAAAAAAATACAATAAACATATGGCTTACACTAACACACTAGAACTTGCATTGTTGTATGCAATGTGTTCAAAGTCTATATAGTTCAAGTCATTGTATTTTAATAGAAAGGTGTCTAGACAGATAAGTTATAAAACAGATTTTTTTTGTGGCTAGTTAAATAATGAAAGATATTAAAAAGCTTTGAATTGATGGCCATAAAGCATGACCTTTAAATGCATTTGTTTCTCTTTGTATAATGCCATGATGGTATAACACAAAATTCTAGTGCATTTATTGTTCTTTGTAGATCAAATTCATAATGGAGCTACTTGTTTGTATTATGAATATCAACTCACATATTACCAAAAGATCAATATGAAGAAGCTCCAATTCACTTTGGTGAATGTATATCTCTATAACTCAAAAACTAAGATTTGACTATATTATGGGCGTGATGACAACCACAAATGTAAATCTATATCAAGTTGATAAAATTTTCAAAGGCCAATCTAAGACAAGTCAGTTTTGTGTTGCTTACATTTGATATGCACCAACTGTTTTCCCAATCACTGAATAAGTATCGTTTGTATTTGAAATATATAAAAGTATACATGAATCAATTATCACAATTTTCAAGGGTCCATTACAAGCTTACTTGTGCATGGTATGTATTGCATAATCATGGTTCTAATGTTGACCAAAGTCTTTTTACATAGTAAGACTTAAAGTTTTCTCAAAAAATGCAAATGACTATTAACTTTTATATTATTATTTTGAAGATAATTTGAGTCTATCTAAAGTCAAATTGAATGTTTGAAACGTCACTAATAAACAACAAATATTTGACATTTTTTATGAACAAACTATTTTATCTTGTTCTTAAATACTCCTATGCTACAACAGCTCTAACTTGCAAAAATTAAAAATATGTAGAATAACAAAATTTCAAATATCCATATTGTAAAATGATAGAGAATTCATTCACTAAGTAGTTAGCTTTCTCCTATTAGTGAAATGGCATTAAAAAAGTCTGGATGGTTTGCATTTGCGGATAAGGTGCATACTTAGGATTTATTTATTTTCTTTCTTGACTAATGACAAATTATTCACAAATGTAGAAATTTGTAAACAAAAAATCTCTCTAGCAACAAAGGTCAAATTGCAACTTTAGACTATCTTGACATCGCCCATATTTACCTGGTTAGAATTCATTCAGATGAATTTGTAACTGATATCTTTGTAACCATTGAGTTATTCGTAGTTTTGGATGTCAATTGTGAGGTTTAGAAGTGGAATCTGATACGTGGATTACATTGGATCTGTTAGTTGACAGAAGCTTGTCCCTAGACTTGATGCATCAGTAGGATTTCGAAGCTTGTCAATAACTAGAAAGGTTCAGAGTGTCATAGTGAACCATGTTAATTCTTCTGTCTAAGTCACATAATCAAATGTAGATTATGGGTATCCATCTGATAGGCATGCCAGTCATCCAAATAAATGGATTCTCCAGTGTTTGGGAACAAGAGATAATATCCTATATGGATTATAGGACAGCTAGATGATCAGTGGATCTCTAGAATATCAGATAAGGTGGTTAAGAGTTTTCTGGAAGGAAAAGCTGATGGTATGGGACATCGGTAATCTTGGAGAGAAAATTCTAGGATTGTAAAGATCTGATGATCAATGGTGTGTTTTAGTACCTAGTCGCGATATGGGAAAGAAGAAAACCATTTGATCAAATGTGGGGTATTTTGGAAAATTTTGAGGTTTAATCTAGATCCCAATGTGGTATTTCATTATTTACAAATTCAGAGGCCCTCAAATCTATTTCTCGCTTTCTTAATTAGTCCTTTACTTCTTAGTAATTTCTCAAATATAAGACATCAGACTGATTTATATGATTCTTTCCGGCATGAAGTTATTCTTCTGAAAGACTGTTATGTCATATAAATTACTACTTGTAGGAATAGACTTGGAATTCAGATAAATTCTAAGGTTAAAATGTTTCAATTTCTTAAACCATGAAATATCTTTGTTGCATAAATGGATTTCAATGGAATAGTAGTTTCTATCACTCAGAGTGAAAATATTTGAAGGAAAAGTCCTATGTGTAATACGGTGACTCCTTTTAGTGGAAGCACTTATTACTGACTTTTCTAGGATTTAGATATTTTCATATATCATCTTTCTAGTTAACTTTTATGGAAATTTATAATTTCCTTAAAAGGCGGGGTGAAGTGGTGGGATAAAATTCTATTTGGGAATCTGTCAGTTGCATAGTTTTCGGAAGAGAACCAACTGCGACATAGAAATGAGATTTGGTCTGAAAGTAATTTTGGAGAGTAAGATACCTAATTGGAACTTTTTAAAATAAGAGAAATTCTCTAGGGATTGTGTGGACAATCTGGAACTAGAACATGTTTGGAATTTGAATCATTATTTATAAGTAGTACAGTAAAACGTCAAAAGTTACTAATTCTATTTTGTTTGGAATAGAAGTAAGTTTGATCAGAATTTAAGTCTGAGAGTTCTATATTGGATCAACCTAATATTAGTTTAAGTACTAGGATCAGAGAGGGGTTAATCAGGGGGAGAAATTATGTAATTAGAGGTAAGTGGGTATGTAATTAGAGGTAAGTGGGATTGGAAAACTGTTGAAAGTGAATTTTATTCGTCTCAAAGATTTTCAGGATATGTTATTTACTCATGAGAAATAGAAAATATTTTGTAGCTGAGTTACAAGATCTCAGTGAGATATGTGAGTAACATATGTGGGTTCTGGAGGAATCTGCCAGATAAAAATGTGTTTATGTACTAGGTCATAGTGAGATTATTCACATATGTACACGATTAATCTTGTATGAATCTACTGTGTATTCTTGGTTACTAGAGTTATTTGGTGCACTTAACCTAGTCGGTGAACATAAGCATATGATCAAGTATCGTTTTTACAGATACTTGCAAAGTTAACAAATCTTTGTATAGAAGATTTATGGATTAACTTATAAATGATTTGGGTAAGGATCTAAATGTGGTGTTATACTAGTATAATTGAATTCTTCACCAAGACATTTAAGATTTTTGAATCATTGGCAATTAACTTGAGTAGTTGATTACTCCAAGATAAAGTTAATTGATAAAACGATCAGTGTGATGTGGATTCACCATAAACTGACGGTTTTGAACTATATTGCTTGTAAGACGCATGGTTAGTGAATCATTTGGGTTCATTAGTCAAAATTGTGTGCATTGGATAAACAATATTCTTGGGATAGAGTATTCCTTTGTTAAGAAATAGACTCAGCTCATTAGTGATTGTACCCCAGAGAGCTCAAATGGATAATGAATCATAATGAATCATAATGAATCCAAGAATAACATCTGAATTGATATTCAGCAAGACTTTGGGTACCTAGATGTGATTCTAGATTGTTATCTAAAGTTTTGTAGTTGAAGATGATTGTCATCTTGGTATGCATTCAGTCTTTAATTACCAATAGTTTCTAGACCTTGAATCTTGCACTTCAGTTAAAGAAGCATGTTTAGAGAATATTCCTAAATCCAATATTTTCTTAGTAGAAAGATTTTGGAATGATTCTTATTTTTCCTGAGTTATGTTGGACATATACTCCAGTGTCCTGTAAATGGTTAAGTATTGGTTTTGGATTCCAGAAAATTGTGATTGACGAATCATACGAATCTAAATATTTGTGGTTGACGGATCATAAATAGATACTTAATTGTTGTCAAAGGATTATGAGGAATTGTAATGATTCTTAGGTGTGACGATTAAGTCTTGGTCTATTAATTGAATAAGAATTCGAATCCGTGTTTTGAATCTCCCTACTCCAGTATTTTAACTGAGAACCTATGGATCTCACAGACATTATCTAGTGGATGCTATTCTACTATAGTATGGTCTGCAGATGCTTGAGTACAGTTCTTCATTTGAGTTGGACCTCCAGTTATCTTAGGAGACAAACATGTCTATTAAGATGCATGAATGCTATTTTCTTAAATTTAGTGCTAGGAACAGGAGCATTTAACTCAAAAGAGTATCTGGGATACTCAGAGTTGAGTTTTAATCATTCTATATCTTAATGATTCTCCTAGAAATTCTAGTTAAATGAATTATCATGTCTTGGAATTGGATTCTAAGGATATTTGTACTTGAAAACTTATGAATTATTTGCCAGAGTTTGTGGATGATTTCAGATTGTAATTATAATTATTTTATTATTTCTTTAACTTTAATATCTTAAGTTAGCTTATCTCACCCAATGTTTCATGTAAATGCTTTACATGAAGGTGATGTTACTAACTTATGGTGAATATAATCCAGTTGGGAAATTTATCGCTTAGTGTACTTGTTCAAACCTGAGTTGTACTCCAGTGTAGAGATTATCATTTGGAAAATAGAATTATCTCTAAGTACTTGTTTGATGTGGAAGTTAGACTAAGGATAATAATTTTCTAGGTTGATATTTAAAGTTAAAAGAACCGTTCATGTTATTTTTTCTTGTTTAGAGAGTTTCTAAGGATAGAAATAGTTTAAGGAGGGCATTAGAGGAGTTTTGAGCTCCAAAAAGACTCTTTAAGAATTCGTGCAAGATGTAGTTTATATTATTAAAATATTATAACACTAATACTTTTGACTTGCCATAACTTTTTAATCGTACTTCAAAAGTATGTCATGTAACATATCATTGGAAAGCCCTTGTTAAGCGCTTTCCAATGCACCAAACTCCACTAAATTTGGACTTACCACTAAGAAATTATGTCATTTTTAGTGTGGAATCAAAATGTGGACTCAAAAAGTTACGTTATGTAGATTTCAAATTTGAGTGTTTTGATTGGTCCATGTGTAAGAAAAAATTGAGAAAAAATATAAAAAGAATCTCTACAAAGGGTCTTTTTTGGATTTAGAACTCCTCTAATGAAGAATGTTATGTCCATGACCAGTAAGTAGGATGCAATATAATCCTAGTCTTGAATACACGGTACTCCAGTAAATCAAGTTGTTAGTTATGCCACGTCATACTGGATGTGACCCGAAAGTAACTAATATCCTTGTGAGGCCCTAAACACACTAAATGGGTTTAGACAAGGTATGAGACAATGTACGCATGTGTAGAGTTATCAATAGCAATTCTATGAATAGTTAGTCCATGCATAGGACTCTATTCTAGGTGAATCTATGTATAGAAAACTTAGGGCTATGCATGGTTATGTGCCCAGGATGCTTTTGGATCTATATATTGAGGCCAAACTCGCCCTACTCCTCATTGTGATCATGGATTCATTGCCAGGGTTTCACTCTACATTCATGCCTCTTGTTTATTGGCTTGAGGGTGAAGCTTCTAGAGTTGATTGGTTGCTTCTACTTGGTTGGGTGGTTGCTCCATAGTGTGTTTTCCATTGTGTGTTATCTTGTAAGCAAGATCTTAGGGAGCCTCCCTTATAATTGGATACATAAATCCGGTGTATAAATACACCTTCATCACACACTCTATGTGATGTTGCATCCATAAGATGAATTTGAACCTCTATGTTATGTTGCCATACTGGTTATAATTTATTGTTGTGTTTCAATATAATATAACAGCAACACGATTTTCTATCTGTGTATAATGTGGATGAATGCTTATTGTGATGCACTTTGTTTCTGTTTGATCATGCTCGTTTACTCATTTTGATCAGAACACGGACATCTATGACTCCTCAGTTTTTGATCAGACAATGGCTGTCTTTGACGCCTGAGAAACTTGTATTATCACACTGCTTTATCATTCTAATCTGAACTTCTTATTAAGAAACATTTGCAGTAATACCTCACACCATTTCTAATCTCTTCGGTGGACTGTACTCATCCATTTGTTTTTGAGTATGAATAGCTTTTCTTAATATCCTGTTGGACAGAGCGATTGAGCTGTGATTGTAATTTAGCATTTACATTCTTTCAGATTGTTCTTGCACATGGCAGCCCATAACAATGGGAAGAGTCATTCTGCAAATATTTCCTTCTCCCTTGTCTGTTTACGTTCTATTGCCTTATTAGATTGGTATCAGAGCTTTGTTCAATAAACCGAGAGATTATTCTATTTGTAATACTGTTGACATGTCTCATATTGGTAACTCATCATCTTCATTATCCAACAAGGCTACAATCATTGACAAATTCAATGGTTCTAACTTCTACATCTGGAAGTTAAAAATCTCCGGATGATGTTGATAGATAGAGATCTTTGGGATGTAGTAGAAAGTTTTGACCTGAAACCAGAAGATGGTGATCAAGCAAAGACATGGAAGATCAAAGATCATAAAGCCTTAGCATGTATCACACTCAATCTGGTCGACTCCCAAATATTCCATGTTATCACATGCAAAACCTCTAAGGAAACACTGGATTTGTTATCAAGTCTATACGAGACTCAAGATGTAACCACTAGATTACACCTTAGAAAAAAGTTCTTCACACTTAGCATGACTGATTCTACTGCCATCACTTCTCACATCAACAAATTTAAGTCTTTAATGGATTAGTTATAGCTGTAGGATGTGCTATTCAAGATGATGATGTCATTATGACCTTGCTTTCTTCTCTTTCAAAGTTGTATGAACACTTTGTGGTGATGATCTCCGCACAACACAACATCACTCTTCAAAAAGTGGTTGGTCATCTCCTTCAAGAAGAAATGCGGAGAATGACTAGCAGACTGTCCATCAAAGACAAGTCTGTGGCCCTGTACACCAAGAAGAAAGACTATTCCAAGGCCAAGAATCAAGTGCAGCAGCAGCAACAACAGAAGCCTCATACTCAAAGTGAGAGCAGTGGATCGTGCAAGAAGCTCTTCTATAGATATTGCAAGAGAGCTAATCACGACATCAAGGAATGTCGAATCTGCATCTACAACAAGGCAAAGAAGCAACAACAACAGCAACCAGATTCCTCCAATGCAACAAAAATTAAGGAGCAAGAATCACACCTGTTAATGGCTTACAACAGTGGCAACGAAGACCACAATAGCTGGTACCTGAATAGCGGCACTACCCAACACATGACCTCTCGCAAGGAATGGTTTATCGAATATACAGCTTACAACATAGATCATCTACCTCGGAGATTCAAGCACCATACGTGTGGAAGGGACAATCAAGATCACGTTCAACAACGATCTTTTTATCTGTGTTCTCAATGTTCTTCATGTACCTCAACTATCAAAGAACCTACTACCAATCTCTAAGATAACTGATGAGGGCTACATTGTTACTTTCTCTTTTGAACAATGTACAATTTTCGATGAACTCTGACTACGTGCACTAGAGTAAAAAATCTATACTTACTCTCTGATCATTTGCATTAGCTACTATCTCTCATGAAAATGTAAACGATAATGTTTTTTTGTGGCATAGTTGATTTGGACACGTGAATACAAGGTCACTTTCTTATATGCATCGTAATAATTTGGTTGATGGATTGTATTTTCCTTCTTCATTAGATAGGAAATCTTTCTTCTATGAATCCTACATCTACGACAAACACTCTAGAAGCAAGTTTCCCAAATCACATTTTGTCAAAACAAAGCATGTATTAGATTCTATACATAACGATCTCTGTGGTCCAACGCCAACTCCATCCTTAGGAGATGCAATTTATTTTATCACTTTCATAGATATTTATTCTAGATGATCTACAATCATGTTCATTAAGCACAAATCAAAAGGCTTTGAATGCTTTAAAAGATTCAAGGCCATGGCTGAGACACAAACATCTAGAAGAGTGAAAGCTCTCCGAATTAATGGTGGCGGCGAATACCTCTCCAACGAGATGTCCGACTACCTGGCTGAACATGGCAAACAGTTCACAACTTCTATCTGTGTATAACGTAGATGAATGCTTATTGTGATATACTTCATTTCTGTTTGATCACGCTCGTTTACTCACTTTGATCAGAACACGGACGTCTACGACTCCTCAATTTCTGATCAGATGATGGCTGTCTTTGACACCTGAGGAACTTGCATTATCACACTGCTTTACCACTTTGATATTCTGATCTAAACTTCTTATTAAGAAACATTTGTAGTAATACCTCACAGCATTTCTAATCTCTTCGATGGACTGTACTCATCCATTTGTTTTTGAGTATGAATAACTTTTTTTAATATCCTGTTTGGCAGAGCGATTGAGCTGTGATTGTAATTTAGCATTTACATTCTTTCAAATTGTTCTTGCACTTGGCAGCCCATAACAACGGGAAGAGTCATTCTACAAATATTTCCTTCTCCCTTGTCTGTTTACGTTCTATCGCCCTATCAGTGAATCAATTTCAATCTTTATGTTTTTTACTGGAGCTCTTGTTGGAAGGTTTTGAACATATGCAATAATGTTTTTAAGTATATTCAGATCTAAATTTGATTCTATGGAGAGGACATCATAGGTTGATCAAGTTTCTTCAAAATTTTACATGCTAGTCAACTAGTTACAAGAGAGATAGTACTGTGAGGTTCTAAATCTTTGTGATTTCACTTTATCTTCATTTTTTGAGATGAGAGTGAGTGGTAAGCGCACTAGAACAAGTCCAAAATAACTAGAAATCAATTTTGATCTGATTCATCAGTATAAGCTTCAAATGTGATACTATATTTAGTGTATGGTTAATTAGATTTATTGTATTTGGTTGTTATCGGAACTTGTTGACCCGCCATCGACATATTAGTGGGCATTTGTCCCATAGCCGGCTACTTGGGTTAGCCAAGTAGCCACACTGGCCAATTTAATGACACTTGTTAAGCCCATGGAATTTGGGGCTTTTCCTATATGTATGGTGTTTCTTTGTAATCTATTAACTTTTGTTGTGCCATCTTTGAGAGCTTGTGAGAAGTGGCTATGGTGATTGATTGATGTGATCTTACTACACTAGATCCTATTAAAATTTTAACTTGGTATCAAAGCGCTAGCGTGTTGCACGTATGCACGATTCGGTGGAGCCATCGTTGGCATTTTTCATCAAGAAAAATGTCATGAGAAGCATCTCAGGGAAAAAGGACATTGTACGGGGGGTGCAGGTGGTCTGGATGGTAGGAAGTGGCAAAGCTCCTTCGATTGGAGCTTCGTGGAAGATTAAAATTATTGTCATAAGGTGAATTCATGAAAATTTGCTCAAAAAGGGTGAATTGCTTTGGAAAACAGCTAATATGAAAACTGAAAAAATTACAGATCCAAAACACAAGTAATGGATCTAAAATTTTCAGCCAATTTGGTATGCACATTTAGATTTAGTCACAAGATAGAATTCATCAAGATTAGCATGCTAGAATTGCATAGATCACTAAGATCTGATCATGAACATGAAAACATAGTATGGTACTATCCATGTCCGTATAACAGCAGCAATAAGCTATCCTTCACACATGTGGAACCTATATCTGATGATAATCACAAGGCTCGCGAAAGCAAAGCAAACGATACAATGCAAAGCGATTCGGATGGAGTTCGGATCTAATCGCTGGTCACTGCCAGCTGTATCATTCCTATAGTCCTCCAGAATGTAGTCAGGCACTACTGATCTACGTTTTGAAATTAACACAACATGGCAACAAGATCAAACCAAAGTGCGAAACTAAATGAACATGTGAATCAGACACATGAATAATAGCAGACTAATTTGCATTCAAGGTCAGACAGACAAAAGAGTGACATGTGCACAACGACTATAAAATCATCTATTGATTCTTTTGATTCTTCAAGCACTACATGCAGATCCACGCAGTGTGTTGGCATGAGAGAAATACAGTTCTCCCACGAGTAATGTCTCGCTTACTAGTGGACTTGTGGATCACTCTGGATCCTGCTTATAGAAACTTGTCTCGCATGCAGACGGAGTTCTGTTCTGTATTTTCGTCTTCTTGCTTACTAGCATTAGACTACTTCATGTGTGCATGTTTTGTTTCAAGTATCATCCAGAGAGTATATAGTCGTGTCGTGTAACTTCTAGATTAGAGTAATTAAGCATCTACAACTAATCAGAAATTACAAGAGTGGCGGATTAGCCTCAACCTAGAGTGTATCTGCTGATGTCATGCTATCAGATCAGATGTATGTACTTTTGGGTACTTGCATGATCTTGCTGGTCCTTTTTGGAGCATGAGGGCAGAAAAGGTGTCGCTACTATTTTCATGTCGCGTCATCTGACTTTCTCTTACTGTACCGCGAAAAATTCTCTTTCGTGAATCTTTCGTGTTTGTGTAAGTCTCGTCAGGGTGTTCACAAACATTTTCGCTTCATGCCTTTTGACTTTTACATCCGCGAACATTTTCGTCAGGCAGAGGGCTGAAAGCTAACAAAGCTTTGGTAACTCCCTCTCAAAGCATGATAGCTTTATGACTCCAAGACTGCTCCTCTGTCTCTCAAAAAGTCCTTTGTCAAGGGCTTTGGTGAAGATGTCAGCAACCATGTCTTTCGTTCCAAGGAAGGTGGTCTGCAACATCTTCTTCTCAATCAGATCCCTGATCAAGTGATACTTGATCGCAATGTGTTTCATTCTTGAGTGAAACATAGGATCCTTCGTCAGATGTATTGCAGATATGTTATCCATCTACAAGACCAGAGGCTCATTCCTTGTTTCGCCCAATTCGTCTAGGAACTGCCTTAGCCAGATTATCTCGTTGGCCATCTTTGTTGATGCAACGTATGCTGCTTCGCAAGATGACTGAGTCACAATGGTCTACTTCTTGCTGACCCAGAGAACTGCCACTCCTGACGTGGTGGTGCATCCTCCTGAGATGCTTTTACAATCGTCCTTGAGGGATGCCCAACTAGCATCACTATAGAAAAGCATTTTGAAACCTGCATCACGACAATAACACAAGCCATAATCCCTTGTAACTTTCCAATGTGTCGAGCCTAAATTCGTGCAGAATTGTCTCATCCTGAACACCGCATAAGCAATGTCAGGACGTGTGTTTTTTGCAAGGTACATCAGTGAACCTATCATCTTCCTGTAAGGTGTGAGTTGCATTTGTTCTCTCTCTTCTTCAATCCTTGGACAATCATCGTTTGTCATCACTGTTCATGTGAGCATTACAGTATTATGGTGATTCAATTCAGAATCATGTTACCTAATTTAAGAATCTCTTTCAACATATAACCATTGTCGGATTAGTCATAGACGATCAAGATGCAATCATGACATTGCTTTCAAGCTTGCCCTCTACATATGAGAACTGGGTGATGATCATTTTGACACACTCAGATTTAACTCTTACCAGAGTTATCACTATGTTGCTGCAAGAAGATAATCGAAGAATTCAAGATGCTTTGTCGACTTCATCATCTCAAGCTCTATAAGGCTAAAAACGACAGAAAAGAAAAGCTCTAAGCAGTCTACATCAAATCAGAAACCCACTCAAAGTCAAGAACAATTATCAAATCCACAGTCGCAGAAGAAGATGTTATATAAGTATTGCAAGCGCACTAATCACGAGATCCAAGATTGTAGGGTTCTCAAAGCAAAGAATACCAGAAAAAACCAAATCAACAAGCGAATGCAGTTACAGCACCTCCCGACATCAACATGGACGATGGAGCATTTATGGTAAAAGACTGAAAAGCATTATTGGATAATTCTTGGTTTCTGGATCAGTCATCGTGAGCATTTTCACTCCTATACATCTTATAGTACAAAAAAATGTGTTCATCTTGGCGATGATAGTACTCACACTATCGAAGGTGAAGGTACTGCAATTTCCTAATGGCCAATGGGCCATAGTGACATCCGTCCAATTAGTACTTCTTGGAAATTTACTTGCTATAGGGTTAGGGCAAGTCTACAATAACCATCTTTCATTCCATAAAGATTGTCGGATGATGCCCGATAAAGATTGTCGATGTCTCCTATAAGCAATTTTCGACTATTTCTATAGACTGTGTAGAAAATCGAAGAGAACTGGATAATAAGTGGATGAAGATTAACGATCGATTAGTCAATAATCAGGAGAATAATCCAACAATCTGTCAACCTCAATTCAAGTCGTTGATCAAAAGGTGACTCAACCGTACCATCGTCACAATTGCGCAGAATCTTTAACAGGGACTCAAATATTGTTCGAAAGCGATTGACAATAGCAAGTAGTGCCCTAATCTAATTTGCAATGTACAGATTAACCATTCTTTTTATTAGCTAGTCATTTATACAAATATCCATCAACTTATCAATTGTAAGGTTAATTGTTGAATCAATAATTGAACATCTTGAGCGCAATTGTTCTATCTTTTCTCTCTATTACTATAGAGTATTGTATTAGAAAGAGTGCGACTCTATCTGCATTCAGACTGTTATCATTCTCGATATATAATATTTGTTCTATAATTCAAGTCGTGTATGTTCTGGTTTTAGAAAATCAAAAGTTTGATTCTTTTAGCTCTTGTCTTACAAATCGTAGATCTAAATGTTCTTATATCACTAGAACCGATGCAAGTGATTCAGTAATTGGAGTAGTTTTTGTGCAAAATGATGGAAATAAGCTACTTGTTAATTTACTCTCACCATCATATACCCTGATGATTGTTGAAGTACACAAAATTAAACGTGAAGATTACATTCTTTTATATGATAACAGACATATGTTGTTTTCGTGATCCAAGTTTTCAACAATGGATCTCTATAGTTAGCCAATCTCCAAGGTCATTTGCTTGATACTAGACTAACTGGATCGAGGGTGAAGCAATATTATGAGTAACTCAATTTTTGAGCAAAATGAACAAGTTAAGTTTTTGCAAGGAATGTGAAGAACATCCACCTATACCAAAACAAAAGTTTTGCGACTACGGAAACCCGAGACACAAATAATCTTGTGAACAATGCAACATTTTGTTGGAATTTCATGCTTTTTGCACATTGCTAGCATTTTCAGTTTTCGATAAATGCGACACTTTGTGGTTTTCACATTTGCACCATTTTATTTTTGCCGACATTTGTTCTGCTCGTTGATTTTTGTGCACACCATTATTTTTGCAAAAAATTCGACACATGGTCTACTATGTGTTGTTTTGGCCAACTTGTGCATCCATAAAATTCGATAAATGCGACACTTGTCAAAAATGTGTTATTTAAACACTTTATGTGCATCTTATTTTTGCAAAAAACCCGACATTTTTATTCCTTGCTATTTTCGCACACTCACCATTTATTTATTTTGCTAAAAAGCCGATAGTCGTTATTTTCAAAAGGCTGTTCTTTGCATGTGCGAGAAATGCGACACCGCCGATCCCATCTTTTTTGCACATTTTTTTACCATTGAAGTTTCTGATAAATGCGTTATTTTCCAAAACAAATATGCTGGAATTTTTGATACTTTAACTTTGCAAAAAAGCCGACAAAAATGCAGAATTGCCAAATTCGATTGTTTCCACTCACTCGTAGTTTTTTTTTTTTTTTTTTTCACTTTCTCTGCTACTCTTGCATTCGCTACGATCCAACGCCTTCGTACCATCAAGTGCTCTGATAGTTTTCATTCCATAGTTACCACAGATTTCTTTGTAGCTTTTACAATGGCTACTAGTGATTCCATTACCTTCAAGACCCACCCGAAACCTGTACTGCCAGTGGTGCTTCCTTTTGCCACAAGAGCTCAAGTAGAGCTTGTTGCAATTGGATCCATCAGTCATTTTACCAGAGGTATGCCATGAGCTAATTTGGAATCTAGACAAGACCCAAGATGGTTATATATGTAGTGTAGTCCATAATGTACCAATAATCAAGCTTTAGGTCTGCCAATAGATGTGCAAGTAGATGGTACTGTACCGATTACCAAAGCTGAATACATAACCAAAAGTGGAGCAATTCATGAAGGGGCTTTTCTTGAAAAGAGGGGCTATAGACTATCATATATTATAGACCCCTAATGAAAAGTTTCATTCGATTTGCTCTCACCACCATATTCTTGCCAGAGCAAGAGGATACAATAACTGCAACCCAAATGGGATATTTGTATAAAGCCATAAATGGAGAACTAGTCGTCTGTATATGAATTGCTTTTAAGCAATTATGTAGACTAATCAAGGATAAGCTATACCCCAGATTAGGATTTTAGTTTGGGATATTGTATTTGCATGCTGGAGCTCTATCTGCACAGGAAGCTCGCACCATCAGAATAGCACCAATGCAGTAGGAAGGTGCATCCATTGAGGAGGCTGATTCCTAGATGCAGTCTACAAAGGCGAGTTCTACCGAAGTAGCATCATCAACATCAACCTAGCAAAACACTGATTCCATTCTTGGCGAAGTTCATGAAACATAGAGTGACCCTCTTGCAAGTCAACAAGAAGAGACACAGCAGTAGGAAGTGTTAATCTGGAGAAAGTCTCTAGGAAGCTCAGCAGCTAGTTTACATCAACCCACACCGAGTTAATGCAAAAAGACCAAGAGCTAAAGGAAGCCAATGCTGAGTTGTTACTAAAAAACAAGGAGCTGGACAAAGCACATGCCAAGCTGATGCAAAAGAATCAAGCACCAGAAGAAGCGAAGGGCAGGTTCGATGCAACTCTAGAAGCACTGGAGGAGGTGTAGGACTAGTCCAATCAATTCGAAAAGGAGAACTTGATACATAAGCAACAAGTATAGACTTTGTAGAGTTTGTTGCAGTAGGAGTAACACTCCAGAAGTATGGTACAGAAGTCCAATGAAGGCTTGGAAGAACAGTTGTGAACTGTTACTTTTGAAAAAGAAAAATCCGAAGCCAAGTAGAAAGAGATGGAAGATTATGTTCAGGAAGTGCAAAATTCCATGGAGATGTTGGAAAGACAACTCTATCTACAAGTAGCAAGCTGAAGACGCAATTTTGTGGAGGATTAGTTTTGAAACAACCCTAGTAGGTTGTGTTACTCATGGGAAGTACAAAATCGATCTAGCAGCTTGGAAGAATGTTCAACAAAACATAATCAATTCCTTTCAGCTTCAGTACCTCCAACCTCTAATGAAGGAGTACGAGAAATTGAAGGAAGATTTGGAAGAAGCCAAGTTCAATTCAATCTCGAGCCAATTCCAACCTATTGAAGAAGAACTAGTGTTGAAAGGAAAAAAGGCCTTTTTTTCTACCAACTTTTTGGTTAAAGTTTCCCCTGATAGTGCTACCTATTGCTAGTTTTACCAAGCCATTGAACTGTAAACTTAAGGGTTGTTGCTCTTAGACATTTAAGGATGACCTATGTATTGTATTTCATAGCTAGGACAGGTGTCCGTAGCTCGCACTTTAAATATGTGATGTGCATGAATGATGGAGATCTCTTCACACGTTTAAGAGTACTACTATGCGCCTATCACGTCAGAATATCTTTTCTAGATCGTAGTGAGGTGACCGTTGGAATGCGCTTGGATTGATGTGAAAACAAGCTCCTTTGTGTGTACGGAGGTCTCCCAAGTCATTCCCACTATTCTAGTAGATCACTCTCTGCACAAGGTAGAGTAAGGAATCAATTTAGCTATGCAAAATGAGATCCAAGCAAGTTTGTAGATTATATGTCTGCTGGCAAAGGCTGGATGAAACTGAAAGCTGCTTGGTTGTTGGCTTTTTCTGCACAATCATGGCCTACTGTTTTGTTGCAGGTAACTTGTCAAAAGTTGTGATTAGACAAATTGGACGTTACAAACCACAAATAGACAAGTAAGGGTTCTCACTACCAGTTGGGTGGCTGATGCTTTGTAGCTCCCTTCTTGTGGTGAACTAGTGAAGAAGAGGTTGGATGATGCAAGGGAGTCTGAGGCATTGAAAGACTATTTTGGGGGTGAGAATCCAACCACTGAGTCCGGCTTTGCTTTGTAGAAATGCCAAGATACCAACCTAATGTTATTCCTAAATTGGCTTGCTGAGGTGCTCACATGGCGAGTACACCCCAAGTTCCTGAGTTGGGCCTTGGTCCAAGCTGCTATCAAGGCCTATAATGGCACTATGATGAATTGGGCAAAGTGGACACTTGAATGGATTAAACGTGACATCAGTCGCTTTGGGACCGGGAAGAGCAAGCGATTGGAGTTTGCCCTACCAATTAATAAGATGGTGATGTTTTGGTTAAATCTGTCTGTGTTTCATGTCATTAGATCTGGTTCTATCTCTATAATAGATTTTGAATGTAATCTGACAAGTACTGAGGGGCATGATGCTGTTCAAATACAAGATGACAGTTTGCCGCGGAAGTCCCGTATGAAATCAATAGCCAAGAGGAGGTTACCAGTTCAGTCAAGAACATGAGCCAAACAAAAGGTCACGGAGCCGAAAGCTGTGGTTGAAGATGATCCTGATAGGTACTCAAATGTGAGCACCCCGGTTCATGATGCAAATGTGGCTGAAGGCCTGCTTGATGATGAGGCCCCTATGCATATCTCTGATAATGTGGTGGATGTCGACGATGATATGGCTGACAATGACTCTTTTGATGGTGATGACCCTGACGAGGCCACTAACCTCAAACCAGTAAGTATTTCTACAGATCTAACTAAGGAGGTCCTGGAGACTCTAGAAGGTCTTTTTACACCGAGAAATGCTGAGTCTGAATAGACTGATGCTGGCAGGACCACTTGGGTTTACAAGATACTTGCTGATGTCTACGACGAGCTGCAGTACCTAACGGAAGAGGTGCTTCATCAGTCAAAGGATGCTACTCTTGTGAAGCCTGTGGGTACCGTTGCTGCTGCTGACAAGAATGCCATTGCTGAGGAACGGTCAGTTCTTGGTACCCCTGTTGATGCACAATGCGTGCTCTATGATACTGGTGACACTACACCGCAAGGTGTTCGACTGTAGACACTGGTTATGGTGTCATCTGTTGATGCTGAACAATGGCTAGCCGCCAAGTGTGTTGACATTGAGTGGGTTGATGCATGGATTGAGAGGACCCTGTTGTTGAAGGCACAACTTATGAAGACCATTACTGACAAAATCAGAGGAGCTGCTGAAGAAGAGATAATGAAGGAAGACATGGCTGCTAGTGAAGCAAGACTGACATTGCTAAAAGCAGCTAATGTTCGATTGTGCGAGAAGTTGTTGGGAGTTGAAGGCCATTTAGCGGCTGCTAAAGCTGAGTCCTACCAGTTGGAAAGTGAAGTCCCGTACTACCAGGCTACGTATGCATCAGTTGCGGCTCAGGCTACCCAGTTAACGAAAGTGATAAACCAACAGATAGCTTCGATGGAAAAACTTATCAGACGTCTAGATGATGAGAGGTTTAGATGCCGCCTTAGTTCTTACGAGTTGTCAAAGTTGACAAATGAGAATGCCCACCTTAAGGCCGAGTTGAGAGCCTTGAGGACCCCTTCTGATAACGAGTGACCAAGTGTGGTCATATTACTAGTAAAGTACATGCCCTTAAACTGTGAGTCCCTTTTTGGATACTGCCCCTTATCGGGTGATATGAATCGACAGACGTCGCTAGGTAGGGCGGTTTTGTAGCCGTTCTGTGGCTGGTAGCGTTTGAGATCTTTTTTCCCTCCTACGTGTGGGACGTATATACAAGCGCTTGTGCCTTCATATGTAACATGAGACATTAGGGAGTAAGAGAGAGCGAGGATTTATGATCTTATGTGTCCTCACTTGGGTTTTTTTGTCAGTACAATGATGAAAGTTCAATTTGTGTCATGTTTCACAAGCAGTGTGTATGCCATTTTTGCTGCTTACAGTTGTGCTGACAGATGCTTTAATTACTTCTCTCTATAATATCCATTCATTAAGAATTGTTGCGTGATCAAGCTGTATCAGATTGAATATCTTGTATGAAGAATATTAAAATCTGTCAGATCAACACTGATAGTGTATTAGTAGCATAAAGGTCCTGACACTGATTCTTGATAATTGGAAATCAGTTCGTCGGAGGGATCTCGTTGTTAATCGTTGTCAGTCTATGTTGCTTGGAATGTGCTGATAGTGAACATTCCAGAGTGATCTTTGTGGACTTTGAATTAGATCCGGGTAGGTGAGTTGTGTTCTGTTTTCTCAGTCCCTATCAATATTGGGCCTATTTTAATTCCAACAACCAGTGCCAAAAGAAGATAAGGCTATCTAGATGACAATCTTCTTCATGGAAAAGGAAGACAAGTCTAAAAACTATTGCCAAAGTTGCTGAAGTACTACACAAGTTACAGAAGTACTATCTCAAGTTGCTGCAATTACTCCAATAACAAAGCAAGTGTGAAAATTTGTCAAAATCTATCTTGGCTATTTTTGTGTTTCTAATTTGTGAGAAAATATCACATGTGTGGAGCATGTTCCCACATGTAGAAAAAGTAAATAGTTTAGTCATGTTGACTTTAGGGGTATCATAAAGATTTTGTATCAAGCATCTTGGTGTAGAACTTTGATAGAGCCAATTTTGGCTTTGGAGGTCAAATGGTCAAGTACATATGTTTTGTCATGATTAGGCCAAAATTCAATTCTCGAGCTAGTTAGGTTGCTTACACATTTCAAGTTTAGGTTTCATGAGTGATGCACCCTATGTGGTGGCAAAAGTCAAAGGGTCCAATCATAAGTGAGAAAATTGGTAGAAGGGCCCAATCAAAATCAAATGATGTGAAGTCACTCATCCAATAGGATGTTAGAGGTCTTAGAAAAGGGGTCCAATAGGATTGAAGCTTGGATCTCCACAACTTCTATATGAACATTGATTTTCTATCATAATCCAATGTGAGTTTTTGAGTCAATTTGGAGATTCATCAATTTTGAGTGTATTTCTCTTAATACATGTTTTCACATGTGTGAAACTACTTTGGCTATGAATGTATGCATGTAAATTTGCCTCTTTGCCTTAGATTTCATCAATTGATCTTGAATTTCAATCAATAGAAGATCTATAGTGCAAAAGCTTTGCTTATGAGATCAATTTCATGACACTTTAGGGCATTCCCACAAGTGTGAAATTTTCACAGCAAGTACTATCGAGTGCCAATAAACCAAGCGGCAGTGCTACAAAAAAAAACATAAATATAACTTGCCCACTGCTAAAGTTGGTATTTCAGGAATTTCAGCAAGACTTAGCCACCTTCCTACCCCCTTTGTACGATCCTGACCTCCAATGGTGATTAGATTACCTCTTTTGCCTGGACTTTTTGGTTATACCAAAGAACATTGTCCTTGGACTTTTTCCAATATTTATCACTTTTGGGCTAGATTGTCAATTTACCAGAAAGGTATTTTAGCCCTAGCAATTGTACAAAATCAATTCAATATTTGAGCTGAGTACGTACATATAGTTACTAGATGTCTAACCATGTACATTTTATAATATCTCAGAAAAATTGAAAACATTCTACCTGTTCTAAATGAGCATTTGAATAAATTAGATGTTGTAAATCTCTCTGATATCCATGGAATTAATCCAAGTTCCAGCCCTTCTATTGTTGAAATCCCTACATACCCTGATTTGTGGACACTGTACATAGACTGGGAGATGAATTATTCCCAATGCCTAAAGGAGTTGAAAGAACGAAATCTTCTCTAATTTGAAAACCCCTTTACGAAGCCCTATTATATACACAACTATATAAATATCGTTTCTCTTATTTCCTATTTTCTCTTGTCAACCCGACACTTGTACATAATGAATACTCCACCTCAATATACATATAAAACCCTATCTTTGACAGTATCATCTGCTGAAATGTTTGAGATATTGAGAAAAGCAAGTTGGTATGATCACCTTGTGAATAACATTTTGATTGATGTGCCAATTGGTCCATTGGGAAATCAAGGAGTGTCAACGAAGACTACCTCAAAATAAATGATTATTATATGAGGACAGTTGGAAAATCACTAGAGCAGGTGGAAGAAGAAAATGTTGACAGAGCTAAAATAGTCTTTCTTAGGAAACCAGCTACAGGAAGTGAGCCAATCATTGTTTGCGAGTCGTTTCACAACTAAGGAAGGGGATATGTGGAGGCATACATTTCCACATAATCCAATAATTTGTTATATAGAGTCAATTTTTCAATTTTTGCACCATGTATATATGCAATAAGGCCTAAATACATGTAAAGGTCTATTGCAATTTTAGAATTTCATTTTATTAGAAAAGTCGTGTGATTTCAGAACGACTCGTAGCTGTAGCCAACCGATTTTGAATGGTTGATAAGCAACACACTAGCCTCTTGTGTGCCTCTATATAGAGAGCGACGCGGGCTTATTGTATTTATGCAAATGACAGACATCAATAGAGAAGAGAGAAAAGTGTTTTGCCAGCCTTTACTTGCTTTTGCTATTGTTCTTTTTTGTCTGTTGCAGCCTTACTTCTTATCAATTGATCGAACACACTCTAAAATCTGCTGTAACTAATCTTGGTGACCTGAATTCATATGCAAAAAAAATAGAGTTTGCTAGTGTATCCTATTGATCCATGTTCATTGCAACATCCAGATTTTCATTCGGTGAGTCAGCTAATAATCTATATGTGTCATGGTAAAAGTGGCCTTTTGGGTTACTGTTAGAATTTGATGCTCTATCTGCAAAAAATACAATATTTGGAGGAGGAATCAAGGAAAATATCAAAGGAGTGTGAAGAAAAATCTACAAAGTTGAAAACTTGTTTGGATGAAAATGAGATGCTCAAGGAGATCCAAAGGTTGAAATCTTCTTTACATCATTATACAACTAGTAATGATGAGATAAAAACTGCATTTCAATCCGTGTGTATCTCATATTTGTCTCTTGTTAAAGATATGGATGTGCTCAACATAAAGGTCCGAAGCAACAAGGGGAAAAGACTAGTAAACAAGGATATATGTGATCTATCATCCAGAGGAGGTCATAGAAAAAGACGAATCTGTGCATTCAAGTAAGTTATAGCTTATTTGGTATTGAATATTGCTTGAACTTTTTGATTCATTCATAATCACTAGTTTTGTTATTTATTCATTTCAACTTTCTGTTGATTTGCTTATTATACTAGTGTGAATACTATGAGTGTCCAAAATATTACTAACATTTTCATGAACATTATGTTTGCAATGCAGATCAACATTGGCTGTTGAAGACCATTTGGCCGATGAGATTTCGATTGGAAACTCACTAGGCTCTATCTTGACTTCTAAATCTATGAAATCAATGTTAAACAATAACAAAATGAAAAAGATTAAGGCTTCAGTTACTGATAGCATTATGAATGAAGTTGGAAAAATATTAGACATTGCATTGCTTCAGGGGACATGTGACTTTTCCAGCATTAGTAGAAAAGCATATGCAACAATGTTTAAGATGATAAAGGAGACATTTGCACAAGTAAATATTAAAAAAAATTCTCTTTTAAAAAAAAAAGACATGTTAAACCAGGGTATGTAGACAATAGTTGGTAATCCATCTCATATCAATGAAGTGTATTGCTCAAAAAGAAAAAGTCTACCATATAACAATTTCAACAATTTATTTATTGACATTGATCAGTTACTAACATTCATCATAAATTTTTATGGTACTACAAATGAGAATGTCAATATCAAGTTAGATGAGTCTAAAATTATAAAAGGACAAAAATTGGAAAGAGTCAGTCTCACGATCATGAATGGAGCACTTTCAAATTCAGAAGACTCAGAAGGCCTCAATTTCAGTGTTCAATCAAAAAATGATATCTGGTGGTTGGCAGCATTTCAAGTATAGTAGTTCCTTGGCATAATCAATAGGGATAATCATTTTAATATGGATTTCATTTGGGAAATCTTCTTATTGTTAATATTATGAGGCTAATCACATTTTTTGTATTCTCTTATAGGTGATGAAAGAAGACAATGACATTCTCTCATGGATATTTAATAGAGCGTCATATCCTGCCACCATAAAAAATCACATGGAGGGAGTTCCACTCAATATTCCTAGAATTGGCACTTTCAACATTGAATGGCATTTAGCAGGAGATCAGAAGACATTAAAATGTATGTTCAATGTATCCCATGGCGCTAACTCTAAATACCCTTGTTTGTACTGCATGAAGACAGCAGAAGACATGACAAGGAGTACATGAATATCAAGATCGAGAAGATCCTAATTGGAAACCTGTACTACCGATTCCTCTTCAGAATGTTCATATCTGTACATGCAGAGGTGCGTATTATAGAAAAAATAATATATCTTCACATCCTTTTTGCATGGAATTCTAAGCCAGAGGTAGATGCGAAAGAAGCTATTTCCATATTAGAGGATGTGTTGTCTAAAGGCCACGTTAAAATAAAAAAAGACGACAAGCTATCAGGTAAAACATGAAAAATTCCATGCAAGCCGAGCATTGGAGGATCCAAAGCTCGAAGATTTTTATCGAATTATTCTAGCAAACAATCCAAGATTCAATACTCGGTCTGGAAAGAGATTTTTGCAGCAACTCAAGATTTTGAGGAAGAAGGTTCTACTCGTATACACAAGGTAAAAGTTTGGAAAAGCAAGTTTATTTTGATTCTGACCATTATAACCAGTACAAGGCTTACTTAGCTAATAAAATTGATCTTGTTGGCAATTATTTTGATTTCTTTCTTCCAGATTCACATAGAAGCTTTAGATTAGGTCCCCAATTTTGTGCCGAGCTGAAAGATAAAACATCAGATATTACAGTTGTAATAGTAGAAGCCGGATCCTTTTTGCATAATAGTATTAGTTCCGATTCTCATGGTGTAGTTTTTGTTGTTAGTCCATTTTTTATGGGAGTGATGAAGGCAAAAGAAGCCGATTTTGATAAGGCTATATATTTCATCGAATGTAGTCCAGTGGCAAAATTTTATTTGATTCCATTTGAGAATAAGTAATGATTGCTCGTTTGTTTTTGTTGCTTTGATTTGGATTGTTGCAATTTACATTGCTTTAATAAGTAAGGATTGCTTTAATTTTTTATTTTGATTGTTGCAGTCAGCATTGGAGTCTGAACATTCTTTCTGTAAAGATAAATAAGGAGAGAGTATCAAATGTTCTATGTGTAAAAGTAAACTCGGCTACTAATACACATAGAGAATTTGATTCACTACTTCATGATGTTGTTCGGGAAATACCGACAATGACAACCTCAATTGGAGAGATAACCATTAAATCTCTCAAGGCATATTCACTGTCATAATTTCAAAGTTCAAATGTTAAGTTTAACAACTTGAAGTCATTGAAGACTTGGCCATCTTCAAGGACTTCCGCAAACTTGCATTTAGAACAAGTTTGCAGAAATACATTACTTTTTCGACAGTCTGCAGAAATACACTATGTTTTCAACAACTTCGGCTTTTTTGCATTTCCCCGAAATGCGACACTTGCATAGTTCAAAAGTTTAACTTGTGCAGTTAAAAAATATTACTATTTTTAACACCTTCGATTCTTTTGCATTTTTCCGAAAAATGCGAAGAGATAGAAAATTCCTGAAGGTCATCTATTTTCATGAGTTAAACTGTTTTCAAGACATCTTCACCTTTTTTAGGGCACTTTCGGCTTTTTGCGAAAATGGCGAAGAGAGAGAAAAATCTCAAAGGTTGTTTCCAATGAACGAGGAATGTTTCCAGCCACTTTCCGTAGTTTGCAAAGTGAGAGATTTTTGCGACGTCCTCATCTGCATCAACGATACTGATTTGTTGACCGTATACACTATATACACTTGTGACAAAAGCCATATACTTCCAAGTACAACGGCTTTCCTAATTAGGTGATAAGCATTCAATGTAATTAATACACGGATGAAATCTATAAATATATCGTCCAAGCACAGAGTAGTGGTTGCTCCGTCCATGAGACGCATTATTTGAGCCTCCCAATTACGCCATCAATCTTGGTTGTAATTGCTATTTGTATTGTGCTTCAGTTTAATATAGCAGCAGCATGTTTTTATCTATGTACAACGTAGATGAATGCTTGTTATTATTGAATGCACTTTCATTGTTGTTTGATCGCGCTTGTTTACTTATGATCAAAACACGGACGTCTACGACTCCTCAGTTTATGATCAGACAATGGCTATCTTTGACCCCTGAGGAACTCGTGATAAAACTATACTTCACATTGAATCTGATTTCAATAGTACCACACAAACCATCTCTAATCTCTTCGGTGGACTGTACTCTTGTTTTAGAGTATGAATTAATTTTTAAGATCCTGTTGGGCAATCAGAATGCATTAAGCTATGATCATCTAGACTGTTTTTGCACCTAGCAGCCGATTAGAACACGAGAGCTGTTCCACAATATTTCTGCTCTCTTCTCCGTTCTTGTTTTCCTATCTCCCTTGCCCCATCAAGATAGGGTCATGGGACCCCTACACCAACTGTCACTATTTAATTAACTTCTATAGAAAACGAAAAACTTCCAAATGGGCCTATGAAATGCTCGAACAAAACTCACAGGTACAATGCAAATACAATGACTAATATTGGTACAATTAGTTCTGCCTATCAAGGACTAATTGGATTGTCTAATATAGTGGATTCTTTCCTGCATGCCAAATGTACATCAACCTTAGATGGATGGCATAGATATGTATGAATAATCAGATGGGGTGCTAAGTAGTTAACGTTGTGATTTTGTCCAATGGGTAATCATATAGATGGGCTAGTACACCTAGTTGTGATGGCTTTGGGAGATGGATACGAATCCAAATAGTACAAATGCTTTTTCTAACAAGCTTAGATGGTTTAATATTGCAAATACAACTGTTCAACCAAGTACAAGCATTATGTACAATTTAAGTCACCACATGCAATCTAGCGATGGATCTATAGTATGCAAATATCAAACCAAGTAGTGTACATAACAAGTTCGATGATCGATTGATCAATCAATAATATTATTTTTTGATGGATTTGCTAAGTTTAATGTAGTATAATCAATGGCTGATGATATATCTGTAGAATGAAATGATGGATGGGCTAGGTGACTAGATTTCCTTGTTGTTGTGAACTAATATTGATGGTATGTGGATGTTGCAAGTACAAGCAATGTACTAGACCCAATAGATGTGCATCAATCGATGGTTGATCATGTGGCAAGATATAGTACATTTGTCTCTGAAGAGAGAGAATAGGCTCTCAAATTTGTATGCATGGTGCAAGGCAATGTGACATGGCAAATGGATGAACAAATGAATAGCTATGTGATGGATGGATGGACACACAAGTGGGAAGGTCAATGTATCAAATGCATGGGTGGACAAGTAACCAATGGTATGGGCAAATGGATGTAGGACTAGACAAGTGGATCACTGTATTGTTATACTTTTCAATGTGGATGTAGATTGACTTATAACAAGTTCTTATGTTGGTTGTAATTCATCATAGTACTACCCATACTTTTTCTTGTACAGTAAGGCTTGATGGATACACATCTTCGATGATACCAAGGTTGCCTTGTAGAGTAAGCATGGGTGGCTAGATGAAAGTCATCAAGCTGGATGGACGTGTAAGTAGCTAGTGATGTTGGTACAACCTAATATGGGGCTTGCTTAACTCAAGGTAGTAGTGATTTAGGAAGTACAAGAGGTACATCAAGTAGCAATTAGGTGCAATTTCCAAAGGTGCTATTGTCAAATGGTACACTTGCATTGGCACATCATATCTCAATGTTAGGCACGTGTACAATTTGGAAGCGGAAGGAAGGTACAAGACTAACTCTAGACAAGTGGATGCAAGATGTAAAATCCTAGTCAATTAGATGTAGTGCAATGCCAGTAGTTGTGAAATTCGACAAATCGTCCACACTTGACACAGTTGGCTAGGGTGATGACTCAAATCTAACCTAGATCTAGCTTGATGATATGAAATTCATCCATAGACAAAAATGGTATCTATATTAAATAGTGAAAAACCTCAAAGGAAGTTGCACATTAGAATGGATTCAGTCGGAGTCAAAACATTCATGTACATTCACCAAATTTGGAAAAGGACAAATCAACAATGATAGACCAATCTAGATTTGTCGCATTGTGCAGTGTGTTATAATGAACACATGGTAAAAAATAATCTAATCTTTCAATAAGACTCACCCTTAAAATAGATAATTATAGGGTCCAAGCTGATCCGCGAGTCTAACTAAGATCAACTCCTAGAGAGAGAAAAGGCCTCTTTCAAGTAAAAAAAAATTCAGGCTCACCTTTCTACTTGTAGATAGTTGAGACAATGAACAACTTCATTGCGGCAAGTTATGCACCAAGTCAATGCGGGTGTAGAGTATGTTTGTTGAATGTTGTTATGCCAAACTGCCAAAAGATGTACACCAAGATGCAAAACCCACAAATTTCACAACATGATAGAGTGCTCCTATGAACAGTCAAATCATGAGAAAATGTGATCATGAATTTGTGGATCATAAAAAATCAAAAGAAATAACCAATCAAAAGCTTTTTCCTTTAGTTGAGAGAATTTAGTCAATAGGAACTTAGAAACGACCACACTCAAGCTTCCACTTATCCTAAGTGCTGTAAAAATGACACCCTGAAAATGCACACCATGTACTAGATATCTTCATTCTCACACATGATTATAATTGGAAAAACAATAACTGCAACAGATTATTGTGAGAGAAACTCTATCCCTCCCAAGAGATCATAATGAAGAATTTTTGGCTCAGGGTTTTTTAAATGGACGAAAGTACACATACCATAACAGCACTGGTAATAAAAGATAAGGCCTTTAGAATTTCAGCAACAAGGAGCCAGTGATACATTTGTTAACCATCATTGTCCACAGATATGTAGTTTCATCTGGTCAGATTTAAACTTTCTTGACAACATGCTGACATCTCAACCTGGTTTTGGAACAAGATATTATGACCACAGATGCTAGGAAGATGTACTATCTTCTCTTTATGGAAGTTCGGGAACAGACGTAATTATCATGACACATTTGTTTGCTGATCAGATGTTGAGAAAACAAGCTATTACTTATGCTAGTTACAGTGAATGAACGCAAAATGCACCATATTGCTCAATTTGGAGCTGCACATTATCTACAGGAGAAAGGATTGTCGGAAAGAGACCCAGTAGCCACTATATCATAAATATGAATGCAAGGCTCAACGTTGTTCAGAAAGCTAGAGTTTGTATATAAAGAAAGTAAATTCTGTTGATGACAACTTTCAAAGCAGCGAACTTTCAAGCATATCTGTGCAGGCCAAACTTTGAAGGCACACCACTTGGGGATGCGAAGTCCCTGTTGCAAAGCTGATGGAGATCGATTCTGGTACAGAAACTCTTTTAAACTGATCCAGTCCAAGAATCGGGATTTGATCGTCCTCTCAAGAAGATCTCCAGAATCCAGATATAATAAAAATCAACCTCCCTTTGACTTCAATAAATAATGGGTCCAATCAGGTCCAGAGTGGCAGGGTAATTCTGAGCTGAAAGTTCTAAATTTCAAGAAAAACAGGGTGGATCTGAGAGAAGGAATACAGAGACTGTATTAGCACTCTGTACATAGGAACAGAGGAAAGATCAGGATCACAAAGTCAGTGTCAGTAACTACTCTCTACCAGAGTTAAGATATGTATGTCAAAAGTGAAGAGCAGCTTGCTATCTCATTTCCAGGGTGCAAAAGTGTCTGAAGTGCTCTCAAACACTGCCTTAGAGATCAAATGGACTTTCACGGTCCTGGTATAAAAGTTGCTCTTTGTTGAGGATACTACAGTTCTGTTGTTTGTCCCACGTCCAGTGAATGGTGGGAGGTAAACTTAAATGTACTTTTGGAATCTCAAAGAAGAGGAACCACTGACTGTTTGTTAAGGAACTGATTATGGTTGAAGCTCAACTGACGGAGCCCAACATGCTTCTATGCAGGAAAAGTTTGAAGATGGAGTTTAGGAAGGTTGAGAGTGGTCGGTTAGCTGAATACCCTTCCCACCTTTTGATGCTATTGCAGTCAATGTTCGGCAGTCTCTACTGGTCTGCTGCCAATAATGGCAGTCAACTCTGAAAAGTAAGGGCCATCTGCCCTCTCCCTTTTCCCCTCAACCACATCCTTGTAAGCTGCCATGAGCTTGTCCCACTTCTCCCTGCATTGCTTTGCATCTCTTTTGATGCCCTCCGCTCTGAGCAGCTCTGCAACCTCCTCCCACAATCCTGTTCTCCTTGTGCTAGATGCAAATCGGCTTTCCATGTTGCCTCTCACCTTGATCAGCTGAAGAACTTCGGTGCGTTTCCAGTTTTTGCTCCTCTTCTTGGGAGCTTGTGTTCCTTCAGGGCTGCAGGGAGAAACAGTAGCAGGGCCAGCTCCTGCTGTGCCCATTCTCTCCCCCACCAGCTTCTGTGTTAGCATAATCATGGCATTGTTGAAAACACATCTCTGAGCTCTCTCCTCTGCTCTCCACTTTTCCTCCTTTTCCTGCCTTAGTTGCTCTCTAATCTGCTCCCTCTTCTCCATAGCATCCAGCAGATCCCTGAAAAGCTTTTGCTGCTTTGAAATGACATTTTCCAGTAAGCTCTGCACCACAGCAAGATCTGTGACAGCGATATATTTTGTTCCCTTCCATTTCTTCCTTGCAGGAGCTCTGGTCTCCGTGTCTTCATCATCATCTTCCCATCCATCTCCAGTGACTTCTTCCCTTTCCTCTTCAGCTTCTCTTTCCACCTCCTTAGCAACGGCACCTTGAGCTTCTGCAGCATCCTCCCTTCCCAGAGCCTCCTTCTCTTTCCCCCAGGCGAAACGATCCCTTTCTCTCTCTCTCTTCACAGATTTGTCAGCCAGCAAAGGATGCAGCTCATCAAAGAAAGGATTATCCTCCCTGTCTTTTAACCCATCCCTCACCTCTTTGTACCGAGCAGACAGCTTCTCCCACTTATCTCTGCATTGCTGGGCATCTCTGAAGATCCTCTCCTTCCGCATGTTCTCTGCGATCTCATCCCAAAGTTCTGTCTTTCTACCACTCTTCGCAAACCTGGGCTCCATCTCTGTCCTGAGCTTAATTAGCTTCAGAGTCTCCTGTCTTGTCCAGTTCTTTGATCTTTTCTTATGCTCTCTCTCTGTCCTCTCCCCATCTGCCTCAGACTCTCCCAAAGCTTCAAACTTTCCATTGTCCAAAGCTCGGGTTTCAAAGGAGGGAGAGGCCCCAGCCATGGAAGCTATTGGAGTGACCATCAGAGGGGCTTGAGATGAGTGAAGAGGGAGGAGGGGTGGGAGTGGGGAGAAAGGATGAGCCAAAGGCAGCAACTGACGTTTCGATTCAGCTTCTGAAGTGACTGACTTCTTATTGCCATTGTCAGTAGAAGTCACAGGGAGAGAAATGGATTCAGATTTACCTTTTTGTTCTTGTTTGGAGATTTCTGATGGTGTTTTTGAAATGGGTGCCTCTGGGGAAGGCTGAGAGATCGTGGGAGTGTCCAGTGAGGTGGTGATTGGGGGAAGTGGCGTCTGATGAGAGCTGAAGGAGCTTTTTTCTCCCTCCATAATCCTCCCTGACGTATCTCTTGATCTATGCCTTAAGGGTGCCAGCGTGAAGTAGACGAAGAACTAACGCAGCAGTAAAGCCTCAAATCTAGAGCTTTAACACCAAACCCAGGATCCTTTCCAATCCCTCACATCTCTTAACTTGCAGCCAGTAGCCATAATAGCTAGATCTTCTGCGCTGGTCTGAGGAATTCTTATCATAAGATGCCACTTAAGAGCTTTTAGATTTTAGATTGCCTCTGCTACCCAAGCAAACGTAAGTCTTCGAGCTCTCTCAGCTGAATAAATGATTACGACATGATGCCTTAATCACCTTGCCAATCTGACACACAAGAAGACAGAGAAAAACATGCATCAGATTCCTCCCAGAGAAAAAGAAGTAGAATTACTGGCAACTTGGAGTAGAAGTGAATGTATCCCAAGCCTGCAGCTGATCAAGCTAAGACTTTAGGACCGTAACTTTTCTGCAGATTTGACTATCGATTCTCTTAGCTGCCTGGTTAGATGTATGAATGACAGAGTCCAGAACAAACAGACATTGCTGCTAAAGTAGGATCACAACTGCCCACAAAGTAGCAGACAAGATTCAGCTAAGATCAACCATCATCTAGCACTAGTTGCAAGAGAACTAGTAGCAGCATCCTCAAGATAAGGGTTGCTAAACCAAGCTGGATTCAGATTTGACAGTCTACCCTCTTAGCACCTGGTCAGATATATGAATGACAGAATAAGAACAAGTAAACCGTGCTCCTAAAGTAGGATCACAGCTGCCCCAAAGTAGCAGACAAGACTCAGCTAAGATCAACCGTCATCTAGCACTAGTTTCAAGAGAGCTAGTAGCAGCATCCTCAAGACAAGAGTTGCTAAACTAAGCTGGATTCAGTATCAAGAGTTGCTAAACCAAGCTGGATTCAATACCCAATTTAGCAACAGAGATGGTGAAGAGAGAGCACAGGAGAAATAGAAAGGAAGGAGAACAAGTGAAGGCAAAAGATTGAGGTGGGGCAAAGCATTCAAGTCTGCCAAAGAGTAGCTGCTAGTCTAGCTGCTGCTAATGGCAATTGGTTAGTCTGTGCTCGAAAAGAAGAAGACAAAACAGAAGTGGAGGGAAGCTGGAGCTTCCATCCCACATAGCAGCTGAATCTGAACATGGATCATAGGAGAAGACAAAAGCTAGAGAATCACAGACAAACCATCTGCAGACAAAAACAGAGCAACAGAGAACAAGATCCAAGAGGAGGAGCAGCACAGCAGCAGAGAGCAGAATTTTTCCACTAGAAACAGATGAGGAAGAAAGACGACTCAACGAGAGCTAGGAGCCTAAGCCCGCATAATTTAACGTAACAGAGCTTTAACGGATGATAACCCCATACTAACTGCGGGATTAAAACTCTAAACAGACTTAACGGAACTTTAACCTCCGCTTTTAACCCCTAAAGAACTTAACAGGGGTTAGTTAACTTTTAACATAACGTAACAGAAAGTGGTCTCTGGCAGAAAAAAAGTCAGTAACGGGCGTCAAGCCCTCTGCACGCAAACCGGCCACGAGAGCTCAACCGGCGGATGGACGCCACGTCTGCAAACGGAATATGCGAGTCTAGCGGAAGGTTGATGCCCGTCAGAGTCCGTCAGGTCTCTTCTTTTGCAAGTGGCATCACGGAAAGCTGACGGACTCTTTTCCGTCGTCAGAGGAATATTCCTCCTGTCCGCCTTATCGAGCTCCCAATTTGTGTGACCGACAAACGTGTCAAAAGAGAAAAAGGAAATATCCAATTTTTTTCTTTTTGGGATGAGCTAAAAATATAGTAAATAATTATTTATTATTTATTTCTCCTGACATTTAATTCAATTTCCCGATAAATAAATGTATTTTTCATATTTTCTCTCTTTTTTTTCGAATTTCCACGCTATATATTTTTCTGCAAAGAGACGTCTCCTTTTTCGCGATTATTTTGGGTGGGGCACGGAAACAGCGGAAAAAAGAGCCGTTGGCGTGGACGGGGACGGCTGGCCAATACTGGAGGACTGCCCGTAGATGAACGTTGAATCTGACGGTCCAGGTCTTTCCATTTCACATCGGACGGCTCTAAACCTGCCATCCACCGCCTTGAAGGACGAGGCCCTTAGGTCTGTGACATGTGTCCTGCCACCCATTTGGATATTTTACAAACCATTTTGTGCTCCCTAAAGCACTCCGAATATTTTTTTTCTTTGTTATTTAGGGTGAATTCCGGAATTGCACTCCTAATCTTTTTCCTTTATTATTTTGTGTGTGTGTGTGTGTGTGTGTGTATGAGAGAGAGAGAGAGAGAGAGAGAGAGGTAGGTAGGTTAGTGGGACCACGTAACTCGAGGTAAGGGGATAAAAATATTAAGAAATCTTTATGTGACGTGGTGCATGCATTCCCAGCAAGTGAGGCCTCGTTCCCCTCAGGCTACGCCCTCGGGATCACGAGGGCCTCATTTGCTGGAATGCCCTCAAATGAATGCACAACCTATTACATAACCTTTATATTCACTAGATTCAAATACCTAATGTATAAGCTCGTTCGTGTTTTGTTTTTTAAAAAGTGGATGACTTTTTTAAAGGAATCCTGCCATAAAACCATGGGATTGGCTCGATGAGTTAGCTTGATATCCAATGTTTCTTTGGTTCCAAGTTCAAGCCTCCCTTGGAAACCAAGAAGCATAAAATGCACAAGGCTGAGTTGGCTATGGTTGTTTGCTACTTATTGAAAAGGTATAGGCTCAAACCCCGATTGGTGAGTAGTGACATCTAAAGTGCTTTGCACAAAAAACTTAAGATAATGGCTTGGCCAAAGGTGATTGTTGTACGTATCTATTATTCTCTTGAATAAAGGTTAGATGAATAATACAAAATAATAAGAACATGGCTCATTTGAGCTCCAATATTTTCATGGCAATATGACTCAAATAAAAACAAATTTATGCAGATGATCTACCTTCTTATGTAAAGGATGAGCAAGGGTGCCCAAAATTGTCATAACATTTCTCTCTCTCTCTCTCTCTCTCTCTCTCTCTCTCTCTCTCTCTCACACACACACACACACACACACACACACACACACACACACACACACACACACACACACACATACAAAGATCAAATAGAAAAGACCAACAGGGAGCCCTTCAGATCTTTCTGTTTTTATGGCATTAGATCGTAAACGAAAATGTTTTATCACATTGAGGTTTGAACACTCATTTTTTATTATCTAACCCTCTCTTTAAACAAACACTCGTTTTTTAATATTTAACCCTCTCTTTAAACAAACATGCAGCACCTACGAGAATCCTTATGTTGTATTCCATACCATTTGATCATGTAACAAAAATAAGAGTATGCACAACAATCACAAAACAAAGTAGTACATTCACACCCATCATAGTAGACAACCAGAGATGGAGAAGATACATAAGTATAAACTTGTGTATTGATTTTTGAAGTACTTAAGGCAAAACAGCCTCAAGTTATTACATCATGTGGTCATTTCAAACATCACAAGCAACATGCTTATTCCTAGAAGAGCAATTATCAGTGTTAACTAACAACCTTAGCATCTCCATTTCTAGATGATGAAATGCTCCTTCTAGCACCTCCTCTTTTGTCTGGCATCTAACTAAAAGAGATTATAACATACTGAAATCTTGTAACATCTATACGTATCAAATATTCAACTTAACATTGTTGTTTCTTGTTTTTAATAGACAATCTCCCTTGTGGATGAGCACAACTCTTCTTGTGGATGAAATTTCTTCTTAATTCATTGAATAATCTCCATGTATATGAGCACAGCTTTCCTTGTGATGAAAAAATCTCTTTGTAGCTTGAGAATTGCTCCCCTTATGGATGAGATAGCTCCTCGTTGTGGATGAGTATGATTGTCAGATTTTTGCATATGGTTTATTGTTAAATCAGTAGAAGTGAATGTTGGAAATAAAGTCCACAGTTGTCTCCTTGAATAATACTTGGTAAAATACACGAGTTTCTGCTAGCAGTTCGACAACTTGCAATTTTACATAGAGTTGAATGGGCCGAAGTCAACTTCATCGATTTTTCGGCTAAACTACATCAAGGGGTATCCATTCTCATCTAATTCTACATTTGAATGTCAAAGAATCATGAAGAACATCAAAGGCCTGATCACCCTAGATTTCTTCAACAATCAAGTCACTCGACATCGAAGTCTTTGAAGTCTCCGACTTCCTCGACAACTTCGTTCATCAACCAAAGTGTCCGACTCCTTTCAGTCACTCGACTTCGACTTCTTCAACAATCAAGTCACTTCGAAGTTACCGACTTTTTTGACAACGTTCATCAATCGAAGTGTCTGACTTTGTTCATCAACCGAAGTGTCCGAAGTCACCTGACCATGTATAGTTGTCGTTCTGTCATTCTATCATAGTAATTCAACTACTCCCTAAGTGTGACAAAGCACTTAGTAAGATGACAAACGTTTATTGTAATTAGTGTTATGTCCATGACCAGTGAGTAGGATTCAGTATACTCCTAGTCTTGGATACATGGTACTCCAGTAAATCAAGCTGCTAGTTATGCCACGTCATACTGGATGTGACCCGAAAGTAGCTAATATTTTTGTGAAGCCCAGAACACACTAAATGGAGTTTAGACAAGGTATGTGACAGTGTACGCATGTGTAGAGTTATCAATAGCAATTCTATGAATAGTTGGTCCATGCATGGGACTCTATTCTAGGTGAATCTATGTATAGGGAACTTAGGACTATGCATGGCTATGTGCCCAGGTTGCTTTTGGCTCTATATATTGAGGCGAAACTCGCCCTACTCCTCATTGTGATCATGGATTCATTGCCAGGGTTTCACTCTACATTCATGCCTCTTGTTCTTTGGCTTGAAGGTGAAGCTTCTAGAGTTGATTGGTTGCTTCTACTTGGTTGGGTGGTTGCTCCATAGTGTGTTTTCCATTGTGTGTTATCTTGTAAGCAGGATCTTAGGGAGCTTCCAGTATAGTGGTATCAGAGCAAGGCTTATGCAGATTGGAGAACATGGAGAAGGGCTACCTTTCGTCGAAATTTTGGATTGGATCCATGGGAATTCTCTTCCAAGGTGGATAGCAAGTGTGCAAGTGGATGTACTATCCCAGTTTCATTTTGCATGTTGCTAAGATCCATTACTCTTGGGATTCTTTGTGGTTTTATGGAGAATTGTCCTTGAAGGCCAATTTGTGATGTTTTTTTGGAGCTTTTTCTTGTGGAGATCAAATCTTTGGTAAATCTGAATTTTCTAGCAAGTGTACTTTCGTTTTAGGGTTCATTAATGATGAAATTAATGATGCATGCTGGTTCTCTCCAATGATTTAGAATTCTAGGCTATGTTTTGGTCAAAATTGCTTGGTTTTTCATGCTTTTTGGCACAAAATAGATAGTAAGAACCAAAATCCAGCAAGATCAGATCAATTAGATGGTTTTAATTCTATAAATTGGTTTGCATGTGTTAGAGAAAGAGTTTCATGTCATGAATTTCCACTTTATGGTGATGAAAAAACCGGAAAATAGCCAAAAAAATATCATTTTTGCTTGTTTTTTCATAAAGTTGGATAGTAGGTGGCTGTAAAACACCATGTAGAGCTTGTAAAGAGGTGGACCAAAGTCTTTTGAAGCTTTCCCTGAAGTTAGAACCAAGAATTCCAGGAATTGAACTTGTAGGAAGTCAAAAAAGTTAAAAAAAATGACCATTTTTGGTAGTTTTTGGGGGATGGATCTCTCCAAATCCATAAGGAGATCATTCTAGAATTAGTTACAGCATGATTAGCATTCCTTTTTACCTTCCCAGCAAGCTATCAGACCTGTGAATTGATGGTCGGTGGCTTATGCACCATCTCCATCAAGTTTGAAGCTATTTTGACTTCTACAAATCAAGAAATCTTCGTTCTCAGCCTATACTGAATCTTAGGATCAGTATGAATGCTTCATGGAAGTCTAATTGATGGTTTAAGACTGTTGGTAGCATCAATTTTGAGCTTGGGGAGGTGTTTGCACGTTTTTGCATGATTCCCTCTTGTGGAAGTGCGCCCTACTACAGATTTCTAGCAGCTCTGATCTCGCACGTGTGAAGCCTAGGTGGCAAGCTAACGTGACAAGCATCTTGCTAACTTGGTCTCCCTCTGTACTGAGCTTTATAGCACCCAATTTGGTGTCATGTAGCCAAAGTTATGATAATCTGAAGTTTTGCAGTTTTGTGAGTAAAATTGGCAAAATTTGGAATTGTTCTGATTGCATGCCAGTCATTTCCCTAATTTGTAGTACTATGTTTGCATGGACTAGTTGCATGCTGATTCTGAGAGTGATTCTAACATGCATGAGGGATTTACAATCAATTTGAGTGGTCATACGCATGTGCTCTGACAGTTGGGTCACAAATCTGTGTTAATGGCTGACAAATTCCATAAAGCTGAAGTCTACGTAAAAAAATTCCGTAATGACGTTTGTGACTGATGTAGTGTGCTTTGCATGCGAGTTTGACATTGGGTTAGTAGCATTAGGAGTCGGACAGTGTTTCGATTTTTTTGATTCCGATTGCCTTTTGTACTAACAGTATTTTTGTCAGAATTTTTAAATTACGTAAATTAAAGCAAACTTTGATTTTCTTTTTAAAAAAAACCAAAATTTCGGTCATTTTTTCATTATCTATGGAATCAGTTTAGATTAGTGAATTGATTAAACTGAGTTTATCAGTCAAAATTGATCACAATGTTTTCACTAGGTCTAAATTATTTCTCGGTGATAGATAAGTTAAAATTGACAGAAGGAACTGCAATGAATTGCCGACAGTTTTTATTGTGCTGTCATTTTTTAACTTTGGAGTTGGGAACTCTTAGATTGAAAGTTAAAATTTGATTTTTATTTATTTTTTGTTGAATTTCCCTTTTGATAATTGGAAATCAGTTACTTGTCTGATAAGTTTTCTAATCGATGTTGATCGATAGAAATCAGTCAAGTGAAAATTTGTGCAAGATACTCGTTAAATTTGAATTAAAATTGTCAAACAATATGAAATAACCAGACTGGATGAGTGACAATAGTATTCTTTATCTAGTCAATAAATATGACAAGATACGGTTCAAGAATTACTGAGATCCTATTGGTGGGATTTCCATTCATGTAACAAGGCAAAGGCAAGGGCAAGGGCAAGAAGAAGTCTAAACAACAACTTGCCAAGTCTCAGGAGGATGAGGGATCTTCCAGTAAGACCAAGAAGAAAGGCAAGTGCTTCCATTGTGGTAAAAAGGGCCATTGGAAGAGTGAATGTCGTAAATTCCTGACGGAACAAGGCAAGGGGAAACCAAAACAAGCAGGTAATCTTATCGATGAGAGTGAGTTTGAAGACTCTAGCATCTTCATATCTGCATTGTCATCTAATCAGGATGATCAAGCGTGGTATATTGACTCGGGAGCCACAAGACACATGACAGGTAACAAAAATTGGTTCAGTAGCTTGAAAGTGTTGGATAATGGAACATCCTTTTCACAAGCAAAAGGCGATGTGTGCAAGATCAAGGGGATAGGCACCGTTTCAATCCAACTACCTGATGGCAAAAGCAGGATGATCAGGGAGGTACTTTACGTACCAGGTTTGAAGAAAAATCTACTTTCTGTCGGAGTCATTACTGATCAAAAGTTGAAAGTAGAATTTGCCCATGATCGTTGCTTTGTGAAGGATGTGAACCAAAAATTCAAAGTTATTGCGGATGGAGTAAGGGAGCCCAATACAAAATTGTACAGGTTAAATGCTACAATCAAGGGGCAACATGGACTCGTATCATCCATTCCATCACAAACTGAGTTGTGGCATAAGAGGCTTGGTCACTTGAACTTAGGAAGCCTCAGTTTGATGAGGAAATTGGAGATGGTAACATGATTGCCTACTATAGAAGACCACTTGAAATCGATGTGTGAATCATGTGTATATGGGAAGCAGCATTGAGAGAAGTTCAATAAAGGTGGTGTTGCAAGAGCAAAGAACATCCTGGATTTAATCCACACAGATTTATGCGGGCCTATGAGGACCATGTCCTTAGGTAAAGCCTTCTATTTCATGACCTTTATTGATGATATGTCACGTAAGACGTGGATCTACTTCTTGAAGAAGAAATCAGATGCATTTGACAATTTCAAGAACTTCAAAGCATTGGTCGAAAATCAGACAGATAGGAAGATCAAAGTCATAAGATCAGATAGTGGAGGTGAGTATAAATCTAATGACTTCAATGATCTTTGTGATCAATGTGGGATTAAAAGACAATTTACGCAAGCTCATACTCCTGCTCTCAATGGTGTAGCTGAGCGCAAGAATCGTACGATTGTGGAAAGTGCAGGATCTATGCTAGCTGAGATGAAACTACCAAAAGATTTTTGGTCAGAAGCATGCAGTACGTAGTCTATCTTCAAAATAGAAGTCCTACCATTGCCATACCAGAGATAACACCTGAGGAAGCATTTACGAAGAAGAAGCCAAAGGTGAACCACTTGCGAATCTCTGGATGTAAAGCCTTTGCACACATTCCTAAGGAAGAGAGACGTAAACTTGATGTAAAAGCTATCAAGTCTATATTCCTAGGATATGATGAACGTGTGAAGGGCTATAGATGTTTTGATCCAGTGGAAAACAATATCCATGTAAGCCGTGATGTTATCTTTGATGAATCCAAGATGTATGAAGACGAGGATGCTGAGAAGATAGATACATCTAGTGGGAAAGATGGTATAGTGAGGATACCTCTTGATGATGATCCATTCACTGACCTTCCAAGTGATGAACATGAGGATACATCTCAAGATACTACTACTCAACCCCAAGAGACAGGTTGGAGAGGTAGAGATAAACCTTTTGGTGCAAGAAGGATTGAAGTTGCAGGTGACAAACGCAAAGAGAAGGATGTACCGTGGGATACATTTTCACCAGGAAGCCGATCACCTGATAGGAAGCTCCCTAAGTGGTTTGAGAGATTGTTGGAGAGCTGCAACATGGATGACTTTCCAGGATCATCTAGCCAGGGAGAGCTATGAAGATCAACAAGAGAGAAGACACAACCTGAAAGGTATGAAGCAAATTACGCTCTCTTATCTAGTATTATTCAAAGCAAAGAACCTTCGACTTATGGTGAAGCGAAGGATGATGGCATTTGGGTCAATTGCTAAGCATAGCACATGGGACTTAGTAGAACCACCAGTTGGCAAAAAATCCATTGGTTGCAAATGGGTATACAGGACTAAGTACCATACAAATGGAAGTATAGCAAAGCACAAGGCAAGATTGGTGATCAAAGGGTATGCACAAAGTAAAGGCATCGATTATGAGGAGCCTTTGCGCCGGTATGTAAGTGGAATACTCTATGTCTACTTGTTGCTTTAGCTTCACATTTTGGTTGGCCTTTGCATCAGATGGATATGAAATCTGCTTTTCTAAATGGTGAGTTAGAAGAAGAGGCGTTCAAGGATCAACCTGAAGGCTTTGTAGCGAAGGGACAAGAAAATAAAGTATGTCGCTTGAAGAAAGAGCTTTATGGCCTTAAACAGGCACCACGTGTGTAGTATAGCAGGATTGATGCCACTTTTATTCAAAGGGGATGGTGAGAACACATTCTGATCCAAATCTATATGTCTTATGCTTTGATGGTATGGTTGCTTTGATTGCTCTTTATGTAGATGACTTGATTATTATGAGAAATAATCAAGAGATGATAGACATGATCAAGAAAGACCTCATGGAACAATTCGAGATGACAGATCTCAGTCTGATGCATTATTGCCTTGGAGTAGAGGTGTGGCAAAAAAAACACGAAGTGGGTTTAACACAGGTGAAGTACGTCAAAGATTTGCTGCACATGTTTAGGTTCTAGGATTACAAACCAGTGAATACTCCTATTGAACTAGGTAAAAAGCTTTCTAAGCTTGATGAGTCAGAATCATTTGATGCTACGCTGTATAGGTAGTTAGTAGGGAGCTTGATTTACCTTACCACGACTAGACCAGATGTATGCTATGTTGTTGGCATTGTAAGTCAGTTTATGGCAACACCAAAGGAAACGCATTGGAAGGCAGCTAAACGCATTTTGCGTTATGTGAAAGGACCTTCAAGTTACGGCTTGATTTACAGGAAGTATGATGGTTTACCTGAGTTGTGTGGCTATGTGGATGCAGATTGGGGAGGTGACTATGATGATCGTAGATCCTGATAAAATTTCTAGCATTCACACGTGTAGGGAATGTCCACAAATATGATTGATCTTGATTAAGCTTTGTGATTAGCACAGTAACCTAATTCTAGATTGTTTAGCAATATCTAGTTCAGAAGAAATGGCTTAACCACAATTTAGCATGCTAAGCATCAAATTATTATAGCAATGAATCAAATAATGGACAAAAGTACAAGATTTTAGTGTATTAGCATTAGTTTCAACACGAGTTAGAGAGAGAAAGCTAGAGGGATAACAAGCAAAATAGTTTAGATCCAAAATGGCGTGAGGTAGCTACAAAACTTTGCTTCTTCATCATTGATTGTGAGGAGAGATACACATATTTATGGAGTTTGAGGTAGCTTGAGGTAGAACCACATTTATCCATTCCAAGATGACAACTAAAGTGACATCTAGAGTCTATGTGACATTTGTCACTTGCCATGCATGAAATTCTACCAGCTTTTTACAAGTGTACTAGTTCTAACTAACAAAGTACAAATCATCATGCATGTGTCCATTATACTTTGTGCATGCCTTGCATGTCACTATGGATCACTTACAATTAATGCATGTGAATTGCCACGAGTTTCTACAAGCATGAATTTGCCAATTCTATGTCTACAAACTATATGCAAATTGTATTCTTCAAACTAGACATTACATAACCATGTAGCTCGAGTTCTATGTAGGCCAAACTTGGCATTTTGCATTTATGAGCTACATACTTGCATGGTACAGCATTAGTAGCAAGCCAAGAAATCAATATGATTTGTTTTTCCAATTTTAATACTCCTCCTAAAAATAATGTATATTGATTTGAACATGGATCTTGGTATAACTCCAAGATTGGCTCTATGCTTGATGAAGGAACTCTTGCTCAAAGGTTTGGTGAGCATATCAGCAATGCAAGATGATGTGTCGATGTGCTCCAAATTGATTTCCCCTCCAATGAGCTTCTCTCTCACGAAGTGATGTGCAACTTCGATGTGCTTGCTCCTTGCATGGAATATCGGATTGTTGGCAAGGGCTTGGGCTGAAATGTTGTCACACATGATCATAGGTAGATCCTCTACCAAGATTATCTTTAGTTTCACTAGTAACCTCTTGATCCAAAGCACTTCCTTTGTTGTTGAAGTGAGTGCCTTGTACTCAGCTTCACATGATGAGAATGATACAGTATCTTGGCTTTCGGAAAGCCAAGATATCAAGTTTCCTCCAAGATATATGACATAAGCACTTGTAGATTTTCGTTCTGCTCTATCACTTGCAAAATCCGAGTCAGAATGACCAATAATAGAAAGATCTTCACTTTTATACAATAAACCAAAATCAGAAGTTGAAGATATATATCTAAGCACTCTCTTGGCCATTCTCCAATGATAGATAGTAGGATTTTGCATAGCCTGGCTCAACTTATGAACACTAAAGCTTATGTCAGGTCTAGTTATTGTGAGCCAAATTAAGGAGCCTATAAGACTTCTAAAAAGTGTGATGTCCATGAAAGATCTTTCATCACCTTTGTTAGAATCTTTTATATTTTGCTCCATAGGTGTTTCTATACTCTTACAATTCAACATATTGAACTTCTTTAACATTGAAAGAGCATACTTGGATTGACATAAAAAAGTTTTATCTTTAAGAAAGTCAATCTCTAATCCTAGAATATAGTGAGTTTTTCCAAGATCTTGCATCTTGAACTCTTTTCCAAGTGCAATCTTGGTTTCCTCAACTAACTTGATACTACTTCATGTCAAAATGATATCATCAACATAAATAAGAAGAATGACCATATCTTTATCAAAAAACTTGACATATAAGGAAGGATCATAGTTACTAAGATAAAATCCTAGTTACTCAAGTAAGGTGTTAAGTCGAGAATACCATGACCTTGGAACTTGCTTCAATCCATATAAACTTTTGAAGAGCAAGCAAAATTTTTCTTTATCATGGATAACCCAGTAGGCTGATCCACATAAATCTCTTCTTCTAGATACCCATTTAGAAATGCATTAGAGACATCTAGTTGAAGAACTTTCCAATTGAAAAAAAAATCAAGAGAAATTATGATTCTAATTGATACTATCTTTGCAACTGGAGAAAAGGTCTCCTCATAATCAAGTCCATAAACATGAGCAAAACCTTTAGCATAAAGCCTAGCCTCGTACTTGTTGATTGTGCCATCTTGATTATACTTGACTCGAAAAACCCATTTGCAACCAATGACGTGCTTGTTGGATGGAAGATCCACAAGCTCCCATGTCTTATTGGCCATCAAAGCTTCATATTCCTCCTTCATGACAAGGTACCATTCCTTCGAGTTGAGAGCGCATCATATACATCCTTCGGCTCCTCATGAGAAATGAAATAGGCATAATTAGTGGAGTTGATTTCCACTTGCTTGCCTCTATCTTCATAGGTAAGCCTTCTAGGCTCGGATCTTTCTCTTTGAGATCTCCTTGGTGAAAAGATTTAAGGTGACTCCTCCTCAATTCTCGGCCCCATCTCTCCATAATAATCTTCAAGGGTGATGATTGGAGTATCTTTGTGAGAATTTTTGAACTCGGCCTCCTCAAGAATGTATTTTTTATCTTCATGGAATATAACATTCCTACTCTCAATTGTAGTTGAGGTAGAGGGAACATAGATTCTATAAGCTTTCTTGTTGGATGCATATCCAACCATGATCCCTTTAATAGAATTAGGATCATCTCTTTTCCTTGTTTCCAAGGGCATATTAACAAAGCAAGCACAACCAAAAACTCTAAGGTGATCTACCTTAGGTTTCTTCTTAAACAAGACTTCAAAAGGTGTTTTTCCAGCAAGTGCATTGTGAGGTAATCTATTGCACAATTTATAGCTTCACCCCAATAATCAATAGGCAAAGAAGCTGCTACTAGAATTGCTTTAGCACATTCACATAGAAATCTGTTTTTCCTCTCAGCTACTCCATTTTGAGATGGAGAATAAGCACAAGAAAACTCTCTCTTTATTCCTTCACCTTCACAGTATTCATGAAACTTGTTGGAGATGTATTCACCTCCTCCATCACATCTTAAAGCTTTTACTTTAAAAGAAAACTGTTTCTCAACATAAGCTTTGAAGATTAGGAAGTGATCAAAAACCATTGCCTTTGAAGAAAGTAGATACAACCAGGTATATTTAGTAAGTCATCAATAAAGGTGACAAAACATGTTGCACCACCAATACTTTTAGAAGAAGAAAAATGTACATCTGAGTGTATAAGCTCCCAAGGATGAGTAGTCTTTATAAAAGACTTCTGATATGGCTTTCTGTGTGACTTTGCAATGGCACAGGCCTCACAAGGCTTGAAATCTTTAGAAAGAGATTTTGGAAGACCAATAGCCTTCATCTTCTTAACCATAGATGACATACATTTAAAGTTAGGATGACCCAACCTTCTATGCCACAGCTCCTCCTTAGATAACAAAGCAACTTCACAAAGGTTTGCATTCTCATAAGAATTCAACTTAAAGTCCACCACATCTAGTTCCATCAGCAAGGATCTCATCTTTTCTCTTGATAAAACAAGTATTGGAGTTGAACTTTACATCACAACCATTATCAAGCAACTTTCCCACACTAATTAAGTTCTTTGTAGTTTTGGAATGAAAAGAACATTAGAAAGTGCAAGAACTTTTGAAGAAGCAAGTTTCAATGGAATGTTGCCAATTCCTTCTATTGGGCACTCATAATCATTAGCTATGTAAATAGATCTCTTGAGTCCTTTGAAAGGTAAGATTGAGTCAAATGACTCCTTTGAACAACACATATGTGAAGAGGCTCCACTGTCTATGTACCAAGCTCCATCTTTCTTGAAAGGTGATGAAGAAAAACTCGACACCATAAGTGATCCTTCTCCATCACTTGCAACAGAATCTTCTTCAATCTCTTTGGAGAGATTAGCTTGCTTGAGTTGGTTTTTCTTCTTGAAGCAATTAAAGGCATAGTGCCCCTTCTTGCCACAGAAGAAACACTTCACTTTCTTCTTCTTGGTCTTTGAGTTAGAAGGAAGAGATGTATCATCCTCTTCACCATCTTTGTCTCGATCTTTGGCTTTGTCTTTGTTTGATGCTTGAGAGAACTGATTCTTACTCCTTCCTTTCTACTTGCCTTTGACAAAGAGGGCTTTGTCACTTCCACCATGCTCGAGTTTGTTCATCCTGGAGAGTTTAAAGCTTTGTCTAGCTTCTTCAGAAATAAGAATTCCTTGGAGAGTTTCTAGATTAGACAACTCCTCTTTAATAGCAAAAGACTGAACAAGATTATCATAATTATCTCTCAAGCCATTTAGTATGACTTGAACTAGATCATCTTGGTTAATGGTAACACCAACACAGGAAAGCTCTCTATGTAAATATTTTACTCTTAGAACATAGTTGGATGCACTCTCTTCACTTCTTTGGAAACTTTGGAAAATCTGATTCCTAAGAGTGAGTATTCTAGAAGTATTCTTTGCTTCATAGATAGTCTTTAGTGCATCCCAAGCTTCTTTGGCTGTAGTGCAAGATCCTATCTCTCTCAAAATTTCATTGGATACATTTTATTGAAATGTAGAGCCATTCTAGCTCTTTTCTTGTACTTAAGAATTTCAGCCTGTGCTTGAGGCTCCTCCTCAACACCAAGCACAATATCCATAACATCTTGAAGTATCAAGATAGACTCCATTCTGAACTTCCAAATTGAGTAATTAGAAGTATTTAGTCTTTCACTGGCTTCTAGAAGATATCCTCCCAGACATGCCATTTTAATGAAGACTTCTTAGTTATTGGATTGAGATATGTTTGAGCTTGTTCCAATTAGACTTAAAGTTAATGCTCTCTTTCACTATAGGTATTTTCAAGGATGTACTACCTTCCTATGTGAAACACTTGCAATTGTATTTGAGATGACTCTCAAATATTCCACAAAACAAGTTATCTAGATCAGACACACAAAGTGGATTGAGACACTTTGGCTAGTTTAAATCCTACTTTTGGCACGTGTGAAATGCTTCAAAAGAAAACACAATTGACTCTCAAAAGGCTCAAAAGGTGTTTATTACTTCAAACTCAGTCTTGATCTTTAGTTTCTTGTATAGGATGCTCAAAACAATGGATTCAGAACAAAGCAAGATTGAATCAAATCAAAATGCTGTCACTCAGATTTTGGACCTATCCCTATCCTCTTTAAGAGCCTATAACTCTTGCAAGACACACGTGATTGTTTTGGTCTCAATTTCTATGGAAAGTATAGATCATAAGCTTTCCATTAAGCTATAACATTGCTATCTTTGGATCTATAAGCAAGGAGAACAAAAGGACTAAAAATCTCTGATTTTCACACGTGCGGAATTCCAGAATTCCGTACTACCTCTTTTCAGGTCTGAAAATTCAGTTCCAATCCGATTTGATCCAAATACACTTCAGAGAAAGGTGAGAAAAAGTGCAAAACTACTTTTTTGCTTGATTTCGCTCTCAGTTTCTTGTACAATCAGAGATGTTAGCATGCAAAGCTTAATTTGGCTCTGATACCATGATAAAATTTCCAAAATTCACATGTGTGGAGAATGTCCACAAGTATGATTGCTCTTGATTAAGCTTTGTGATTAGCACAGTAACCTGATTCTAGATTGTTTAGCAATATCTAGTTCAGAAGAAATGGCTTAACCACAATCTAGCATGCTAAGCATCAGATTATTATAGTAATGAATCAAAGAATGAACAAAAGTACAAGATTTTAGTGTATTAGCATTAGCTTCAACACGAGTTAGAGAGAGAAAGCTAGAGAGATAACAAGCAAAATAGTTTAGATCCAAAATGGCATGAGGTAGCTACAAAACTTTGGTTCTTCATCATTGATTGTGAGGAGAGCTACACATATTTATGGAGTTTGAGGTAGCTCGAGGTAGAACCACATCTATCCATTCCAAGATGACAACTAAAGTGACATCTAGAGTCTATGTGACATTTGTCACTTGCCATGCATGAAATTCTACCAACTTTTTACAAGTGTACTAGTTCTAACTAACAAAGTACAAATCATCATGCATGTGTCCATTATACTTTGTGCATGCCTTGCATGTCACTATGGATCACTTACAATTAATGCATGTGAATTGCCACGAGTTTCTACAAGCATGAATTTGCCAATTCTATGTCTACAAACTATATGCAAGTTGTATTCTTCAAACTAGACATTACATAACCATGTAGCTCGAGTTCTATGTAGGCCAAACTTGACATTTTGCATTTATGAGCTACATACTTGCATGCTACAACATTAGTAGCAAGCCAAGAAATCAATATGATTTGTTTTTCCAATTTTAATAGATCCACCACAGGATATGTATTCCAGTTTTGTGGTAGTTGCTTTTTCTGGTCTAGTAAGAAGCAAAGTACAATTGCTCTTTCCACCACAGAAGCAGAGTATAAGGCAATGTGTAGTGCAGCACATGAAGGTTTATGGTTGAGACAAATCTTGGAAGAAATTGGCATGAAGCAAAAAAATCCCACAGCTTTATATAGCGACAGTCAGAGTGGCATTCAGCTAGTAAAAAATCCAGTATTCCATGCGAGAACTAAACACATTGAGATTCCATATCACTTTATACGTGAGAGGTTGCTGAGTCATGAAATTCATGTTGTTCGTTGTAGTACAGAAGAACAACTAGCTGATATTTTTACTAACCACTTGTTGGAGAAAAGTTTGATAAGTTGAGATCCAAGCTTTCTGTACTTAGAGTTTGTTGACTTTAAAGCTATGTATATGACTATATAAAAAATAGACTCTACTTTAAGGGAGAGAGTTAGAATTAAAGTAGAATCACTGTGCTACTGTATTGTGGGTCCTATCAGTTGATAAGGATTAGTTGGCCTCGCCAAGAGGCAAGTCGACGGGACACGCATCCCGCCAACGACAACCTGGGTCATGCATGGGTTGCCTGAGTGAACAACTATATGTACAGTGTAATTTCATTTTGAGAAATACAGTTGCTATGTGAGCTTGCTGTGGAGAGTGTTTTCTGTCTGTGTTACTGTGTAGTATGATCTGTGTTCCTGTTCGAAGCAGATTCTAAGTCTCTGAACATCCATCCTGTGTCCCATCATAGTGGTATCAGAGCTCACGATTTTTGGATGCACTAAGAGTCTTGAAATAAAGAACATTATAAGTTCGTATTTCAGAGGTAGTTTTTATTTGATTTGTAATCTCTTTTCATCCATCATCATGAAAGGCTCAACCTTAGAGATCCGCTTGATCAACAAGTTCAACGAAGATGATTTCCACATGTGGAAATTCAAGATGAGGATGATCCTGATCGAAAAAGAGCTATGGAGATACGTCAATGGTTCTATAGTTGAACTGACGGAACCTGAAATGCTACTAGCATGAGAAGCAAAGGATGGAATAGTTCTTGCCATCGTATCCTTGAACTTGAAAGACATTCAAATAGCTCATGTATCAAACAAAATCTACCACTTCAAAAGAAGCATGAGACACTTTGACAAACATTTATGAAACGTCAGATATTTCGGCTCGTCTCTTATTGAGAAAGAAGGTCCTAACCCTAAAAATAAACGAAGAACCTCAGTCAATGATCATCTGAACGAGTTCAAATAGTTGCTGAATCAACTTGCTACTATAGGTTTACTTATTTCAGAAGAAGACTCTACGATGTCTCTTCTAGCCAGTCTTCCATCCTCCTTCTATGACAATCTGGTGTTTCTTTTGAGAAATACTTCTGCATTGTCTCTATAGAAGCTGACAACAAGCTTATTATAGGAAGAAGTACGGAGAAAGAGCTTATCTACAATGAGTACTTTTCTTTTGTAAGTCTAGTTTTATCTGTACTTTGTATAGAGTCATTAATCTATAGTTAACTTTTCGAGAGAGAAAAAAATCTCTTCAATATGGATAGTTTTTTTTTTTCAAGGGAAATGGTTTTTATATTGTAAAAGGAGATAAATGCCTTTATGTTGCTTCTTAATATCTCAAAGATATATTTTGATGCATTCAAAGGTTTGTCCAAATAAGAAAAAATTGAAGAGATTTATTAAAAGAATATTATTGCAAGAGTATTTTTTTCCCTAGTTTGTCACTATGAAAGTTATCTATTTGTGACTATTTGTGAAAAGTGTTTTCCAAAATAATATATGACATGATCTTTTCATCAATAGTTGTCCAAAAAAAAAAATTGATATTACTACTAGGGTGATTATGAGGTCTACCATGTAATTTGCATAATGCATCTCAAAGAGTAAAATTTCAAAATGGATCCAAAGTTGTTGAAGCACATTGTATTGATTAATTGGGCTACTTTTATTTGTATATTAGCTGCAAGTAGGATCTTGCAGAATAACACAAGAGAACTTATACAAGCTTTTCACAAACTCGTTACTTGTAATTGATAACAACTTATGAGTCTGAGCTCATAAGCAAAGCTTAAATAAAATTGTAGTTGCAATTAATAAGCAACTAATGAAAGTCTCATTTGATTAGTCATTAGCACATCTATTTGACCCTTTAGAGAAGTAATTTGTCGACCAATCTAATGAGACTCATCACCAGAATCTTAATTGCTCATGAATATTCAACCCATTGTTGCAAATCATCTCTCACTAGGCTCATCATCATTATAATGCAGCTTGTTAGAATAAATCTGACCAATTTAAAAAAGTATTGTTGTCTCCTTTGTTGAGAATTATTATTATTTATTTATACTACTCCAAGTCAAAAAGCACTCATATCTATATATATATTTAAACTTATGTACACTCTTGCGGATGTGTATGGGGGCACCATGCATCCTTCTCCCCTCACCCATGCATGAGCTTTTTCTAACTTAAAAACTTGGGGAGGAGGATGCATGTATGGGAAAAAGGATGCATGACCCTCCTCCCCATGCATGCCTCTAGAAGTCCCACTCCAAATTCAAATTATCTTTTACCAACACACATAGTGTTTTGAAGTGCATGTACGTACTTTCATGGTGAAAGGTGTTAAACAAATGAGACTTTCATTATTAAAAATTTGAAAGGTGCTCAAAGGATTTTTTTGATTATCAAACTTTCCACGAGAAAGGTTGAAATAAAAATGCATTTCTATGAATATCGGCCTCCATTGCCCGTCAACGACGGGCACTCACAGCTAGTATATATATATATATATATATATATATATATATATATATATATATATATATATATATATACTAGTTGTGAGTGCCGTTCGTTGACGGGCAATGGCGGCCGATCTAGGTGACGGTCGATGATTTGGAAATTTAGTATGTCGTTGATGGGTGATAACAACCGATCTAGGTGGTGGCCGATCTAGAACTCAAACCTGGCAAATTTGCAAGTCCTTTTGGTACTAAAAATCTAAAACTGCAGATTGAAAGCCTTGTATATGCAACAAAATTTCCTAGTCTATGTAGACAATATATTGAATGTGTAATGTACAAATGGTTCCTGAATATTGACTATTTGAACATATGTATTTAACCTGGTTTGTATCTTTGTGTTCAAATAGTGATATCGTCTATGAGGAAGATTTTAGGAGAATCTATAAGCTTTGCTACATAAATTAACGATGAAGGTGCAAACAACTGGATAAAGACAAGTTGTTGGCACTCTTTCTGGGACAAATATTTTCCTGTATAGCCACAGTTCAACAAACTTTCCACAAATATATCTTCTTGTTTATCTAGTCGCATCTTTTGGGGGCAACCAGCAGCCTCTTTTGGTGAGTATGAGCCCAAAGCTGGGTATCAAGCCACCCATCCCGCCTCCTGTTGAAGAGGAGATGCATTTAAGAGGTTTTTTGGTTTTTAATTTTTTTTGGAAAAAATGTCGGTTTTTCCACCACCCCCCCCCTCTCCCCCCCCGTAGTGCAGCTGTTGCTGTTGTAGCTCTACCTGCAGCAGCGTCTCAACATTCTAATAGGCTTCTGAAACTATGAGATTGGCTCAAGGCCTATTGAAAATTGAGTGTTGTGGCTGGTAGAATCCCCATCCTCATTTTGGTCATTGCTAAGGCACAATCAGGTGACGAAAGCTACTTTACCACCCATCCATAGAGGTGTTGCCAAGTTTCCCCCGTGCTCTGGAGCTATAGACCACCATCAAGCAAGCTCGGATCTCCAATAAGCCATGGTGTCTCATTCTCTAGGAGAAAATGAATGACAAGCTCATGGAGATCCACCTCTATATACATAGTCCAGGTGGGGTCATCTCCGACCATAGGAGTCACGCATGACCAACGACACATGGTAGTCGTGCACACTGATGCTGGTCCACAACAAAGGATCACCTTGTGCCAATATTTGATTAGTCCTTTCTATCTGGCCATCTGATTCAAGATGATCATAAGAACTTAAACTCAAGAAAGTTTCCAGTTTATGAAATACAGTTGGCCAAAAGTGACCTGTGAACTTAGGATCTTTATCATTAACAATGTCACTTGGCAGACCATACAACCAAAATAATCTTTCAACAAAGATCTGGGCTAAATCAGAAGCCTATATAGTTGAGTTAACTAGTATGAAAGCAGCTAACTTAGTTAAGCGATCCACTATAACCCAAATAGAATCATTTCTTCGTTGGTTCTTAGGAAGTCCAACTACAAAATCCATAGATATACTTTCCCATCTCTTGTCAAGGATACCTAACGGATGCAACAAACTACAAGCCTTATGGCATTCAGCCTTTGCTAGTTGACAGGGCTTGCATTTAATCACATTTGACTTGACATATGGTTTGAGCTTTGGCCAATAAAACTCCCTTTTAACCAAGTCCAGAGTTCTATGTAAATCGGGATGTCCTACACAAGGTATGTTATGACATTTAAACAAAATCTTGCATTTGAGATCTTCATCCCCAGGTACACAAACTTTCCCATTCCGAAATAGCAATCCCTCTCGAATGGTAAACTGTCCCACAATCTTCTTATCTTTCTTTGTTAGTTGACGCCCATGTGTACTTGACTCAACACTATTCACATTTCTTCCGATTTGAACAATGTTCCAAATATGACCAAAATGGGAGTCTGATTCATATTTTTCTCTCAGTGAAAGATATAGATCCGTGGAAATCTGGGTGAATGACAACTCGTCCAGTTCACCGATTCGACTAAAAGCATCTGCAACTTGATTAGAGTTGTCTCTTATGTAATGGATTTCATGATCTAGTTCTTGCATCAATTCATCCCATCGAGCTTTCATATATTGAAGATCTTGTTGATTGCAAAAATACTTAAGAGGTTGGTGATCCGTATACACTATAAACTTACTACCATACAAGTAGTGTCTCTAGGTTTTAAGTGCATGGATTACTACAAACAATTCCTTGTCCTGTGTAGTATAACGCAAGACAAGTGAATTTTTTGCTCTCAAACGCTAGTGGCTTATCCATTTGTAATAGAACCGCTCCAATTGCAATATCACTTGCATCAGTTCTCACGACGTAAGGTAAGTCTAGATTTGCAATTTGTAACATGAGAGCTGAAACAACCAAATGAATTTTTTTTAAGTTTCTCAAAACACTGATTCAATTCCTTGTTCCAAAATAGGTCGATTCCTCTTTTTCTTTTTATTAACAATCCATTTTGTCAGATTATTAAGCAAAGCTGCTACCTTAGCATAATCCTGAATAAATCTTCTGAAGAAAATGGTAAATCCTTAATGCTTTAACTTTGTTTCATAGTTCTCGAAATTGGCCAGTCAATCACAATCTTGATTTTATCCTCGTCAATCTTGATTCCATTAACTATGATCTTTTGACTAAGATAAATCAACTCTTGCTTAAAGAATTCACACTTGGACTCTTCAGCATAGAGTAACTCATGTCGTAGTTTCATCAAGACGATTCTCAGGTGCTCTATGTGTTCCTTAAAGGTTTTACATCTAGGAATGCTACCATAAACCTCCCCAAATATGGACAAAATAAATCATTCATCATTTGCTGGAATGTTGTTGGGGCATTCGTTAACCCAAAAGGCAACACTAAGAATTCATAATGACCAAATCTAGAACATAACTCACTTACTCACTGGTTGTCGCTGATCTGCAAACACTCCTTATACCTCAATGTACTCCTTACATGATTAACTGTTTCATCATTTGGCATTATCTACAATCATATAAGGTGTTGATATGCAAACTGGACGTCGTTGATCAACAAACACACCTGATGATGGTGGTGTGATTCTTCAGCTCTATCCGGCAGTTGTGATAGCAGGCTCATGGCTCAAGGTTCCGATAGCAGGCTCTTCTCCTCACGCTTTTGATAGGATGCAGGTCGCGATCTTCAACAGCTCTTGCCAGTTGCGATCCAACGATTCTCACGGGCTGTATCAAAAGGTGGAGTCTATGAGCTGAAGGAAGGATTTGTTGTTCTAGGGCAGAAGCAATGGGCCGCAATAGGGGAAAAGCAGACAATGAAGTTGCAGGTAAGGCAATGCCAAAGGAGCAAGAGCGGTGCAAGGGAGTCCCTTGGTTTGAAGAAGAGCACAAGTAAAATTTGCACTCTATGTAGTATTTGTTTAATATAACTACATCTGTGCTAAAAACTCTTGATTGTGATCTTTCTGGCTTTATCTTTCTCTCTTAGGTTTTCTATCTATAGCCACAAGAATTAAAGCATAAACGGCTACATCATGAGCATATTAAGCATTGGCTAGATCATTTGGGATTTAATGTGTTGCCTAGCTAGATGGGGACTCATCAAAGTTCAGATTCTTGTGGTAGATTCATAGAAAAACTACACACAATTAGAGATTTCAATTGCAATTTCATTCAATGTTCACAAACTACAGATTTCATAGGAGAATTGGTGTTTTGCATATTCTTAGCATCTTGAATGATTTGCCAGGATTTTAGCCATGTGCAGGGATGCTCGAAAGGAAAGAAAGATGAGTTATATTCCAAAACTCGAGTGCAAGGTGCAGACCCTGCAAGGTGAAGCTACTAATATATATGCTCAGCTAACAATGTTGCAGGTGAGTGTCTATTTCAATTTGCTGGCTCGAACACCTGGTCTGCTCTGACTTTCTACTTCATGCATACTCCTTGGTGTATCTCAATTACCTCACATGACTTTTGTAGAGAGATTCAATGAGACTCACGAGTGAAAATAGTGAGCTAAAGCTGAGGTTGCAAACAATGGAGCAACAAACACAACTTCAAGATGGTACACACATTCGTATACTCTTCAAAAGCTTAAAGTTGAAAACAATACAGATACATATATGAACTTTTTGTACATGATTATGCTTCCTTCCACCATATATGTTGAATTAGCTTTGTGAAATTCTTTATTCTAAACTGTTAATCATGATATTTTGACTGTATAAGTTGTCCATGCCACTGATGAGTCAACACTAACCAAAACAACTCATTTTCTTCTTCAAATGAGCACTATCACATATGAAATAGTCTTAGGATCTTTTTGGCCAAAAAGACTGTATCGACATGTTCACTAAGGTATTGTGGACTTGCAAAGTTTGTTCGTATAGAAGTCATGTGGTCCAAAGCCATTCAATATGAATCGGATCGGCCTCCTATATATCCAAAATTCCTAATCCAAAATCCCTAACCCAAAACCCTATCCAAAAACCCTACATACCCAGAAACCCTAGCCCCATATTGTGCAACTTAAAGGGGCGTAGACCAAATCCATCTCTACCGGACCTACCATCGCTTATCCACAACATCGTTCGTCAACATAGCGATTCATGGGCAACATGCACCCTATATTCAGCTCAATTCGCTCACAAACCTAAACGCATAGATTCGTCAAGATAGTCACTACTTGCCACATGCAGAATCGAGAAGCTTGTTGCAAAAAAAATTTCCTCATTTTATGCCACTTCTAAATTCCTATCTTTTCTTTTCCCCCTTCACATTCCCTGCATATGGCATTCCAGTTCGTATCACCACGTCAACCACATCAAAAGCAAATATAGGTGCCAAGGGACTGTCACCAAATTTGCACTGGGGCCATGTTAGAAGATTCTCATGATGATTCCTATAGGGATTCGTACGTGAATCTTCTAACAGATTTCAGCTATAATTATAATCATACGAAGTATATTTGAAATTGAAAATCATGGCCACAAGACTATAGAGAGTGTCGACAAATAATCGACAAAGGAGTTCCAGAATCTAAATCTACTGAGAACATCAACATTACTGAAGTTGACAAATAGCGAACTGGCCAATGAGCAAAAACAATGCCCAATGCCTCACAACCATATTTTATGGTGAAGGAAACAAGAACATGGTCGAGTCATCAAAAGTAATTAGAGCTACCAAAAATGTAAAGTCAAACACCTGACCTCGCAAACCTATGGTGCGATAATTAGATGTAGACTAGCTCTCAAATGGGCCCAAAGAGAAAAGGGACCCAAGTAGCTAAAAATAATTTTGGATTAAAACATTTTTATTAAGTCAAGCTATCAAGACACAGGGTTTTGGGTTCACCAAAAACCCTAACAATATTCTAAGGGTTCTTGTAACACATCATCCATCTCACCTTCTAGACATACCTCAATGTTCATCTTGGTTACATCAATGCATTTTTGTGGCACAAGTCTCACTCCATTTGGTATCTTGCACCTAGTGCAAGCCTGATAACAATTTTATCTTGATGTTAAAATGTGACTTGTAGGAGAATGCACTATATTTGAGAGAACCTGGTTTTGATTTCTACAGGTTGTGGTAGCTTCAATAGCTTAACCTTGGATGTTTTGTGTATGATACGGATATGATAGGGAGAAAGAACAAGGGACCGGAAAATTTTAGTATATTGGGCATATAGCATAGGCGTTTCGCCACATGAACCCAATACTTAATCAAAATTTTGACATTTTTCTTTGCGTGGCTCTGCCACGCTTGGTAGATCCACGCCAAAAATTCTCTGGAGACCATGTCGGTCAAATCCAGGCTGGAGGTGGGTCCGGCATTGAATTTTTTTTTCTATGGCATTGGCATGCAAATGTTTTTAAACCAAAATTTCAAAAAATGAGTGCCAAAATTGCTTGGCATGGTAAAACCACGCGTGGAAGTGCCACGCAAGTCTATTATTTAACCACCTATAATCTGACATTCATTTATTTTGGAGATTTGCCATGCGTAGCATTGTCACACGTGGCAAATCTTCAGAGAAAATTCCAGAGAATCATAATTTTATTTTGCCACGCATGGCAAATTTTGTCACATGTGGCAAAATATATTTGTTGTAATTTTTTTTTTAAAACTACTTGAACAATATTTTGATAAACAAACAATCCTATGATTAATTTAAAAGTAAATAATTTTTTTTTAGGCTTTAAATAAGCGTGGACACATGAAATAATAAAATAATTATTATGTGATCATGATTGTTAATTAAAAATCAAATGATCATTGGGTCAAATTATTGTGCTATGACAAAATCAATATTATGCTTCGACCAGAGTGAAGATATGAAGATATTGCTTCGATAGATTTTAAATATAGTAAGGATGTTTCAAAAGGAAAATATTTTTGAAGCGACTATAAATGATCAACGTATGCTCACTAATTGTTTTTTTTGGTCAATCAAATTTTGCTAGATCTGTAATAAGATATAGATTGCATTGAAAGCATTTGATTTAAAATAAATCAGAAGTAAGTGCTAGATTGAAATCAAGATAAACTTGAAAAATACAAGAATGTACTATTATAAAGATGCAATAATTACGTAAACTATCATTTTATCACAAAAATGATTGTGATATAAATATATATATATATATATATGTGTGTGTGTGTGTATATATATATATATATATATATATATATATATATATATATATATATATGTATGTATATATATATATATATGTGTGTGTGTGTGTATACACACACACACACACACACACACACACACACACACACACACACACACATATATATAAAATTTATTCATCATCACAAGATTCAAATTCATCAGCCAATACATCTTGCAACTCATCTCCGCTTAGATGATTTTCATCATCACTATAGTAATCGGACCCTCTCTCAATATTGTTGTTTGTGTCAGAATCATTCGATTCATTTATAGTATTTTCTATAATATTTAGAAAACTTGAAGATATTTCTATATCCACATCAACCATGTTTGTGTTGTCAATATTCAAGTCCTCCATTTCATTCTCAATATATGCATTTTCAAATACATGTCTAGCGCGTGGCTTTACTTGAACAACATACCACCACTTGTTGTTTCGATCCGGTTGAAAAAATACCTGCACATTTAACAATGTTAAGTTAAAAAATTTGTTCTAACATAGAACTAAGGTCCACATGAATAGTTAATTGTAATGAAATAGTGTATGTTACTAATTATGGTTGAGAAAAAACGAATGTCAGGTGACACACCTGTTCACAATGATGAGGCAACACCAATGTGTCTGAATAATCCATGCTTATTGTCTTCGTTGAATTGATAGCAAAACATCCACTACGATCTCTTTTCACGGTTGCATTTGACCCTTGATAATTGATTTTGAACCATTTCACATCAAACAAAAAATATTTTCCATTTTCACCAAAACACACTTCATACATATCTTGAATAGATCCTACATACTCAAGCTCTCCAGAGATTGGACTTTGTTCTCGTGCACTACTCCGACTTTCTTGATTAAAAGATGCCATAACACCATAATCATAAGTTCGTCATTTCATATCAACTCGTTTAATGCGATGATGATGCCCATATGCTCACATTGCACTATACTTTCGATACTGCCACATATTAATTGTAATTAAGACAATAATCAATCATTATACAAGCTACATTGTATTTTATAAAAAACAATAAACAATAAACAGACCTTCCAATCACATCCTCTTGTAAAGTCCCATTCCATGTCATATATGACTTGTCCATTTGATCTTGCTTGTTGGAGTGTGTCAGCCATCCATTTTATGTGCATTGGTTGGGCAATGGCTCAACATCATGTGAAGGTGCAGCATGACCCCTATGTCTATTATGTCGGTGTCTATTTCTAGCCAACGTTCTTTTTTTCTTCTCTTGTTCATATAATTCCGACCACTTATCCATCACTCCAAAATTATAGAGAATGAAAGTAGAAATTTTTTCTTTGAGAAAAGGTGTCATTTTCTTAGGAGCACCCATAATTTGGGATTTTTCACCTTTTACCTCATTGTTCTCTTCATCATTCCATAGCCGTGGAGTAGACGGATGTATTTGAAGCAAAATTCAGTGACATAAATAAGAGATTCTTGCGGTAACCAGCCCTCGGCCATACTTCCTTCTGGTCTTGCCTTTTGACGCACAAAATCTTTCAAAACTTTCATGAATCTCTCAAAAAAAAAAAACATCCGCCTATAAACATTTATTGCATGATAAGAGCAATGTTCAATGACATAAAAAAAAAGGTGCTAAATATATCGAAGCCACAAAAACCAAAATAATATATTTTGTACCTTGAGTGCACAGGACCGGCAATACCAATTTCTTGGACCAAGTGCACAAGCAGATGCACTTGTATGTCCAAGATGGAGGTTGGAAAATCTCTCTCAAGCATACATATAGCCTCCACTATATATTCATGTTTTTTCTCCACATCTATCTCACGAATCTCCTTGTCACACATCTACACCATATTTGTAGTATATGCTGAACATCATATGACTTTATCGAATTTGTAGGTAAAAGAAATATGCAATAGCATAAAACGTGAGTGAAAGAAATGTAAGTACCTGACAACGGATGCTAATTTGTAGATGGTATCGCGAAGTTGATCAGTTAGACAATCACGAACACACATTGGAAATATGTACTCAAGCATCTTCAACCAATCATGAGATTTAAGACCATGAAGCTTTCCTTCTGCTGTGAATGATGTTCGTAGTGAATGAGCAAAATCAGTTGGTGTTCTCATCTCGCAAATGACTGACCATACATACTTGTACTCTTCCTTGGTAAGAATCCAAGGGGCTCTTTGAATGATATGAGTATTTCCATCTATACAGGATTTTGGCCCGTACTCTTTTTTTGTTTTTGATTCTTGTAGGTCTTGTCTTGCATTAATACTATCTTTTGCGCCCGCGCCCACCAAGTGTTTCCATATTGATTCACCCACATTTTTGAATATATGCATAGGATCAAGCAAGTGATTGATCAAAAGTTTATTCCAATATGGTAGACAATGAAAGATAGATAGTCTTTTCATACCATTGATTGGCTTGGTCTCATATTCAATCCAGACCTTGTGCCAATCTACCATGAACATTCTCTTTGGAGGTATCCTTGTTTTCGTCTTTTCTCCAAATCCTCTTCTTTGCGTATGCCGAAATGAATGATCCTCATGCAAGTGTTTGCGATGATTTTCATATACAACTTTGCTTAGATGACATGAGTGTCGAGCATCAATATTCGGTCCACAAATGAGACACGCGTGATATCCAAAAATTGTAAAACCTCAAGAAATCAAATGCAATTCGTGTTACTTGTAGATCAAAAAATTAAACATAATAGCGAGTATAGAAAAAATAAATATATAGAGAGATGATCTCATATTCTAGTCACCTGAACAATCACCCAATCCTGGATAGTCATGCATTGTCCACATTAGAATTGCACGCAACAAAAAGTTGTTGTCTTGTATTGGACGTGAGATGTCATACGCTTGGACACCCTTCCATAATAGCTCCAATTCTTCAACTAATGGTGCAAGGTAGACATCCATATTTTTTACTTTGTGTTTTCCAGGAATTAAAAGTGCTGACATGAGATGTCCTTTTTTTATAGTTAGCCAAGGTGGAATGTTGTAGTTGACCAACACCACTGGCCAAGTAGACCACATGGTTGACATCTTGCCAAAGGGATTCACCCCATCTATTGCAAGTCCAAATCTTATGTTTCTAGATTCACTTGCAAAACATAGATACTCTTTGTCAATGTGTTTTCATATAGGAAAATCTGAGAGTATTCTCATAACCCCATCTGAAGAACGGTGGCTAGCATGCCAATTCATCAGTTCTGCAAGGGATTTGCAACAAAACAATCTTTGCAATCGTGGAATTATTGGAAAATGTCTCAACACCTTGCTTGAGATAGTGGTCTCTTGCAAATCATCTCGATATCGAGAAGTCTCACATATAGGACAATTTTTTAGTCCTTGATACTCACCACGATACAAGATGCAATCTTTTGGACAAGCATGATGTTGTGTACAGTCCATTCCCATTGCATTCAACATCTTGCGTGCCTCGACTCTCGTCTCTAGCATGCTATTTCCTTTTGGGAGTAGTTTGCGCAATACCCTACATATAACCAAATGAATTTTCATAACATAAAACACAATTGCTTATTCAACTAAAACTTTTAGCTTACACAAGTACACACTTAGTTAAATAAAAAATAACTCAATCTTCTTTACCCAAATAAAGATGTAACACTTGTATCACTCCATTTATATTTTGCTTGGAGATTCAATAGAAGCAATGTAGCGGACAAAGAGATGTCTTTGCTCCAGGGTATAATGGTGTATGTGATTCTTCTCTCAATTTCCTTTCCACGTCAGTCACAAAAGATTCGGTACCGTGTTTAGTGGGTTCTTCTATATTGTCATGATGCTCATAGACATCATTTATCAAGTTGTTCATTATTTCAACTTCATCTTGCATAGAACAATCATGTTCATCACTTGAACTTGATTTTGAGAAAGAAGAAGAGTTAGGTCGAGACCGATTTGACTTGCGACGTTGTTGTTCATCTATTCTCATCATGGCTCGTAATACCATCCGCTCATGACAAGATAGTTGATCTATATGTGACCCATTGTATCCCAATCTTGTGGTGGATACAGAATGTATGTGATCATCACTAGAACTAGATGACAATTCATATTCCTTCAAACATGGGAAAACAAATAAGACATCAACATTGAACAACAATATATACAAACTGGAATTTAAATCAAGATAAATTGAACATTATTTTAAAACAACACAAATACCACTATTAAGACTATTCACGTTCTCAAATAAAAGATATCATCTTATAATTCAAATATCGAATATCAAGAATGTATAACTAATTAGATTAAAGCCATTGTATATAGTTTCGATATAGTTGAATATTTTGTGTTAAAACCTAAACACAACATCATTCAAATTGAAACTTAAATATGACATCAAAATCGAACATGATATTTAAATTGAAACTTAAACAAGACATGAAAATTGAACATTATTTCTAAAACCTAAACATCAAACATCATATCCAATTTGAAACTTATATAAGACATCTTAATCGAACATTATATTATAATTAATAGACATTGATAATTGAGCATTATTTGTAAAAGCTTAACATCAAACATTATATCAAATGTGAACTTAAATAAGACATCCACAGAAAACATCATATCTAAATTGAAAGTCAAATAAGACATCCAAATTGAACTTGAATGAAAAGGATGTACTTTTGGTATTTACAACACACATGGTTGTGCTTGGCTCAAAACTTTTTGTACTCATCTTGGTAGAGGACGATTGAAGCTATAGTTGATGAATAGTTCTTCACCACATTTAATAGGTCTGATCGCACAAACCATTACATATGTAGCTTTCACATATCTAGAGAAATAATCTTCTTTTCCATTGATGCGTTCTTCAAAGTCACAATTAGTTAATGAAGGGCCATCGATGTACATAAGATGTGCTTTTGAAACACTTTTTCCTTGCATGCGCCTCTCTTCCAAAGAATAAGCATTGGAATTTAAACCATATTGCACTCTCCATTGGTGGCGACATAGAGCATGCCAATCAACCCAATTATATTGAGGTCCTGCATATAGCATTAATGTGACAACACTATTCAAAGGGACATCAATGCTAGTCAAAGAAAATAAACGTAATCCGGCATTAGGAAACTGCTCACTAGGCTTATTTATGTACATATGACCCCAATATGAAAATGATTTCTCACATAATGGTAGTGGTAATGTATCAAGCCAACATGAATATTTCTTTCTATCAAACGGCTTAACTAATGCATGTAGATGAGGAAGAAGGGGAGATTCGGTCAACGAATTGAAAATTGTTCTTTTTCAAATTTTGTCAAAATGCGTCCAAGTCGTGTTCTTTTTTTAATGGCGTAGCTAAGATAGAAGAATCTGTACGATTTAAGTTGGGTGTGATGGGATGCACAATATCTATATGTGGTGACATCATGAGATGGATAGAGCTTGGGATAGGATTTTCACAAGGTGTTGTGGATTGGATACAATCTAGGTGTGATGACACTCTGAGATGATCGGAATCCATGGAAACAGGATCAATGTCAGGACTGGAGGAGTGAGTGGATATATAAGACATAGGAATATGCATAACCTCCACATTACTCAAGGTGTAGTCACTAGTGACCTCATCATTAAAATCATCAACTAGATCTTCGTCCATTGCCAAAGATGATCCAAAATCAATATTTCTTATTTTGTTGATAAGATTATCAATTGTGCAAGAGGTTGACACCAATGTACTATTTTGCAAGAGAGAAAAAGTATACATGCCATTAGTCTTTTTTTTCAAAAACATTGTGTATGATAAAGACCAATACTAAGCAAATAAAATATACCTCCAAAACCACATCAGGCTCCTCAACATGCTTTCGAAACTTCTACAAATGTTGTGCCACAATTCATCTTGGTCGAATTTTAAATCCTTTGCATTGCTTACACTCACAATATATCTTTTCGTCGTACTCTTTTTGATACTAATTTCATGTAACAAATATAAGAATGGTTAGCTTGTTGATGCAAAAAATGATCTGCATGACAATTAATCTGTTCTCAAATTTTTAATAATTACAAATATACAGTACCGTAGTTCTTTGTCGAGGTCGAGTGCCAGAACTTGATGACGATGATCCTCTACTAAATACTCGATCAATCATTTGCACTCTTTTTTGTGATTTGCTTTTTTGATAAGCTTCCATCCTTTTTTATTTTTTGAAATCTCGTGGAGGCGTTGTGCTTTGAGCATTAACACAAAAAAAATGTCATATGCAACAACATATGACATATTCATTGGTTGATCGTGATGAAGATATTTGATTTGTAATATACGAACAAAATTAATATTAAATTTATTGAAGTACATGTGAATTCACAAAATACAAATTACATACAATGCATCAACTTTGAAAATAATGGTAGACATCTAACAAGACCAATTGAGTAGTGGAGTTTGCAAAATCACCAAATAAATCAAGACTAGTTTCAGATTTAGGCTATATTAAGTACATCTAAATTGACTATGTGGCAATTGCTCCTAGAATCACTATGATCAACCAATCAAAGCAACATTAGATGCTTCTAGGATAGCAAATCACTTCACTATCATTCAATAAACTATGTAGATCATCAAAATCACTCAAACATAGATGCTGCAATTGCAACTCGGTCTATTGGCTTTCATATATGAGATCAGGAGGGTTGTGGAAAGACGGATAGCTTCCGTGGAAGCTCAAAAAATTTCAGACGCCTTAAGGTGACCAGCAAATTCTTTGATGGCCATTCTAAGTTTTCTCTTGGAATGATTGGATTGACCAAATATTGTTCAGATGGTGCCAAGACAAAAGCGATTTTTTTGATTCAAAACAAATGTTGCACGTGTCTCATGACCATTACCTTATGGCATGGAAAATTTGGATAGATCAACATTGATGACCTACTAACAATGAATAAGGAGAATATGTTCTAAATCTTGATTGATTGATGGTCACTTTCTTTAAATAAACATCATCATCCACTATTTCTTTAACTTGAATATTGGATTGAGTGACCTTGCACTTGTGCATTCAACACAGCAGTACATTTATTTGTTAATAATGATGGATCTTAATGGTTTAGACTTCTAACAAGACCAATCAAGAACAATGTGTACTCAAACCTGAGTTGTAGCATGTTACGAGCACATAACCGGTGTCGAACCCTAGAGAACACAGGAGGTCAGATACCACAATCAGGGTCGTGTCCAGCCTACACGATCAATAGGGCAATACAATGTGAGTAGTGTGCCCCGACATGGTCCATAGCCATGGCGGGCCTAACACAGCCTAGGGACCAAAAGCTCTCTCTTTGTCAGGATCTTTCCATTTGTTTAGCTTTCATATCTCTCTCTCTCTCTCTCTCTCTCTCTCTCACACACACACACACACACACACACACACACACACACACACACACACACACAATTTGAAGTTTTACTTTTCTTAAGCTCTCTCTTTCTCAAGTGTCTTCTAGTGGTAGTGGCTCTAGGAGAAGACCAAGATCTTCTTCTAGTGCAAGAGGAGGATCCGGTTCCAATCAGATTGCGGACTTTTATGGTTCGCTATCTCCCGATGAGAGACAAAGATTGAAACATTTTTGTCTTTCCAAAGAGGAGCCCGATTCCAATAGAGGTAATCCTTCGATGGATGTCCCATCGGAAGAATCATCCAATTTGTTTTATAATCTAGAAGATGATGGCTCCATCATCAAGGATACCAAAGGCAACGTCGTCATCAATAGGATGCACGACCTTGCTCTCAAATATTTTGGCCACAACTTATTCACTCCAAGGGAGCAACAAAACCAAGATGACAAGAATAAGATACTTGCAGCTTTTGAATAGTGAGTTTCCTCAATCAAATAGATTTGGAGAGGTGTGGGCATTGACGAATATGTGTACACATATTCATCATAAGCGTCAATCCTTTCGAAGATATGTAAAAAATGGAAGAAAAAGATAGAGATGATCTTCAAAGAAAGATTGGGAAAAGGTGATACACGAGTCCAAACATCTGAATCCGGATCACTTCAAACAACAATGGGAAGCGACCAAATCAAGAATCAATCTCTTGGGCCAATCTCACCTTGGCTCGGGTGGAAAATCCAATTTACAAGCCCAATTTGTAAGTTTTTTTTTAAGTTTGATTTTATTATAATTATTTTAGTAATGTCTTTTTATTACTAATCATGTTTTGTATCTAAACGATTGTATTCGTGTGTGTAGCAAAGAGATTTTGGGAGAAATTACACGAATGTCGAATATAAGATTGGATACCAACAAGGCTGTTAATGAGTTTCATTTACTTTACTTATTGGTTATTGACTTTTGTTATTTTTTGTGATGTGTAGAGAAGCTCCGCATCTTATGTAGAGGAAGGGTCGGATGAAGAAGCCGGTGAAGCGGAAGCGGAAGGGGAAGGGGAGATTTTTGGAAGTGAGAGTGAAGGACAAGCTTTCCCACAAGACTCGGATTCAGACGATGACAATTAAGAAGTCTTTGTTTTATTAAACTTTAATGTTTAAGTTACCTTTTAGTTTTGATGTATCAAGTAGGAAGAAAGGGATTTTGTTTCAAGCCCTTTCTTAAAAACAAAACTTAATGTACTTTTTTTCAAAGGATCAGATTATATATATATATGTGTGTGTGTGTGTGTGATTTTTGTTTCACCATCTATGTTTATCAATTGTTAATGTACATTTCAATTCTTGTCTATAATTGCATTGTTTGTTTTAATTTTTACTCATTTATTGTGCACCATCTATGATTGTATTAAAATCTTGTTTTGTTATAAGAATGTTCATCGTTTTATAACAAAATTTAGGTAACTCACATATAGTTTGTGCAATCTAGTATCAAGAACAAAACATATACTACAAAATTAACATTAAAATTTATCAAACCATTTATTCAAATGAAATCACAAAATGTTCATATGAAGAAGACATGTGACATACCTCATTTGCTTGTCTTCATCAAAAGCCCTTTCTTTTCAAAAGCCATCATCCTTTTTATCCTACAAATCAATCAATCAAAGTCAAACCACTAAAGATTAGCAATAACTATCTTTTCTCTCTTGATGTGTAAGTTTATCTAATCTAGTCTTAAGATCAAAACATATTGTACAAAAATCACATTGATTCAAACCCCACACAATATAACAAACCATTTAATAAAATGACATGTGAATGCATCACTTAATCTCACAAAATTAACATTCAAATATTCATAACATAACTCATTTGATTATAATCAACTATCTTCTTCAAATCAACCAAAAATACTATCAATTGATATCAATTGAATGCTAACCTACATTGTGTAACCACATCTCTCTCTCTCTCTCTCTCTCTCTCTCTCTCTCTCTCTCTCTCTCTCTCTCTCTCTCTCTCTCTCTCTCTCTCTCTCTCTCTCTCTCTCTCTCTCTCTCTCTCTCAATACAATACAATACAACGACGCATTGAGAAACACAAATCTCATTTTGCGCATTTTTTTTTTGCACAAAAAATTCTACGTGGGACATCCACGTGTGGTAGAACCACGCCGGTGCTATTTTCCAAAATCTGGATCCTGGAAACTTGCCCCGCCGTGGCAAATTTCAAGGGAACATGTAAATAAATTTGCCACGCTTGGCAATTTTTTTTCAGAGAGCTCCTAAAAAATTTGTCTCTGAAAAAAATTGCCACGCCTGGCACAGCCACGCGTGGCAAAACCATGCGTGGTACAACCACGCATGGTAGAACCACGAAATTTAAATTTTTTTAAATTTCCACCATTTCTTTTCCGGACGGGGTGTTGTTGGCCGGAAAATTTGCCGACGTGGGTCTACCACGCGTCAGTTGCCATGTGCATTGCCTCGCGATTGCCACGCGAATTGCCACACGAACCGGACGAGCTCCAAATTGACCCCCGACTTATGTGCGTGGCAATATGTGTGGCAAATTGCCAATGTATGCATTTGTGTAGATGGTAGAGATGCAATGGAGGTGCTCATGCTAAATATAGCTGATGAAGGAGTCCTAAGAGTTGTGTTAGCTACTCAAAAGTTTTTGGTGGTGGAGATAGATTCTAGTTGTGGAAGGCCTCTTTTTGATGTGGGTGCAATGTTGTTGTGCTCCTTGATGGGGGATTGTGAGACTAGTGTAAATTGAAAATATTGTGTCAAGAGTTCTTGTTAAGGGTTCATTACAAGAAAAGTTGTGTCATGGCTGAGATAAAATCCACAATAGGTCAATTTGTTCCACAAACATTAGAGAGTTGTTGAGGGGTAAGTCATTGATTTTCGAACTCCACTCTGTCCATTGTTGGGTCTATTACTATAATATTTCAAATTATACGCTCTGACTCAATAGGCCTATCAATACCACCTTCAACATAAAGTGGCACCAGCTGAAATGCATTCCAAAGAAATACACTGAAGGTACATGTAGCAGCTGATGGGAGATGTTAGGTTGTTAGGATCTTACCGTTACCGATTATTGACACTATCCTCTAATTAAACATCTCTATATGACTACATCCTTCAATACTGATCCTGCTCAAAATGCAAAGTGTACCAAGGAAATTACCCATAAAACCTAAAGTTTTGTGTGATGTGTGTGTGTGAGTGCGCGCCCGCCTGCGTGTGTGTGTGTGTGTGAGAGAGAGAGAGATTATAGTCGCATATCAGTGTCAAAATTCCTTGACTGGGTGATTGATAAATGCGTGCGCGTGAGTGAGTGAGAGAGAGAGAGAGAGAGAGAGAGAGAGAGAGAGAGAGAGAGAGAGAGAGAGAGAGAGAGAGAGAGAGATTATAGTCGCATCAGTGTAAAATTTGCTAGACTGGGTGATTGATAAATATCACTCAATATTGTTCTTTCATCCATTTCCTTGTAAAGACTCAGAAACCTTCTCAACTGATGAACTTGTGATGCAATTCATATATGGGCTGAACGCACGTTAATATGGCAATCATATGCGCCTTCTAAGCGGGCTACAAAGAATCAATGCACTAAGAAGCAGCTATAACCAAGTGTAAATCTCCAACCCAACGGTCAAAAAGTTTTGAAAATAACGAGATTCAAAATATCTCAAACCCATCGAAAAAGTTATGAAAAGTAACGAATTTTTGAGCCTACGGAGCATAGCATTCCGAACGACATTCTTTACAACCTACAGAAAACTGGACCTAATTTCTTTGTGCACATAACTGCTGCTAACCGTGCTTCTGGCACGTGTGCCATTATTCAGCAATATTCTAGATGAAATTTGAATCAACAAGAAAGAATTACGAGCTGCATGGTTGGCGAGCAAAGATGATATGACGATTTCCAGACTACCGTTTTAATTTTTCTCTTTTTCATGTTGTTTCCGACATAATTGAGCATCTGCTGAAGTGAGTTTCCAGATTGACTGATTTGTCCTGTCCAATTGCCATATTTGAGGACGGTTGCGAAGTCCTGCACAAAATTCACGCAACAAGTAAATTTGCAGCCTATGCTAATTTTAAGCATATTTCGATGTAGTGGAGCAATTCTATATTAGCACAGCTGCACTGAAAGTTTACGCTTACTGCACATCAAGATGAGGACCTGGCTCTTTGACTAATTTGATTCTCAATTCTGACCCATCACCGACCTCCCCCAGCAACTGTGTGAAAGTACGCATTTCCCTAAAAACCTCCTGCCTGTCCTGTTTCGTTGCAAAGTGGACAGGACTAGTGAGCTTAACGATATTCACTTTGTTCCTGTCTCCGTGAGCAGGGAACTTGACATACTCCCTAAAGCCATCAACCAAATCCCATGCCATCCATCCCAATGCGTGCATGATTGGCATAAGTTGATCGTCGTCCTCGTGAGCTAGTAGCTGTTGGGCAGAAAGATTGATGCGATTGGGCTGGTTCGACGATCCCTCACTAGCGTCAGAAGTGGAAGTGGAATTGGAAGTGGCTGGCGTAGGCGCAGACTCCATTGTGCAATCCTCCCTATCAAAACCTGACGAAGGAATACCTCGATCGGAGTGCGATCCCTCGTTCTCTCCCTCTCTCTCTCTCTCTCTCTCTCTCTCTCTCTCTCTCATGCAGACAAACAAAGAGAGGTTGGAGCTTTTTGAATTTCAAATTTGAATATATGTATTGTTTTTGTTTTGCGTTTTTTAAATATATGTATTGTATTTTTAATCCATTGAAAGTATTGCCTCTCACACTCAACTTTTCAACTCTTTCCCTACTTTCTTGTTTTTATTTTTATTTTTTTTATACAAGAGTTACACAGCTAATAGGTTATACATAACATATATAGCTTGACAATGCCAATTGAGGAGCAAGCTCTTAAGATGTCACTATGTTGCGGCTCGGATTCGAGCCAGTGCCTTCCCGATCGCAATCAACAACTCTACCCATACACCACGGTGCGAAGGACACTATCTTGCTTTCGAATTTTTGACTCTTTGCATTTTCGGAACATGGATCGAACACCAATAAATTTGCTTTAGGTTTTTAGCATTTGTCCTGATTAAATTTTGTTCGGAGCACAATTTTTGCATTAGATTACAAAATTTGGCTCCATTTAAGATTTTGCTTGTTTGACAAATACAAAGCCCATGTGTCATATTTCAAGGAGTAACTAACCAACCCAACACCTCATCAGGGTTTATGAAAAACTCAAAATGTGGCATGCACCAATCATTATCCCAAAAACTTCTTTTGTCTATCACTACCCACATGCTCATGTGACTAAGGGTTTTCCACATTTTTCTGTTTGTTTTTTCCATGTCTTTGGCGCAATTGTAATCTTCATTGCCTAGCAATGATGATATTCCAACTAGCTCTATGATAATGGTTTCATTTTAAGATTTTGTTTTAGGAAAAATGCAAAGCCCATGTGTCAATTCTAGTCATTCACTTATAACCGATTGTAATTGACAACCAACAGTACTCTCTCTCTCTCTCTCTCTCTCTCTCTCTCTCTCTCTCTCTCTCTCTCTCTCTCTCTCTCTCTCTCTCTCTCTCTCTCTCTCTCTCTCTCCAATAATGAATTTTTTTTTGCAAGCCAATGCATTTTGCTTTCCAATGGATTTCTTTTTGAAAAGATTTCTATAGTAACCTACATGACCTAAAAATCCTCTAAGTTCTCTTATATTGGTTGGCTCTAACAACTCTAAGATTATCCTAACTTTTCACACATTACGAAGAGTTTGTCACACATGAAAAAATTTCAAAAACCATTTCAAGAAATCTTGTGCATGGTACTGCCATGCAAATTACAAAAGGTTTTCCACAAGTGGTGTCATGTACTTTTAGCAAATTAGTGTTTATCAATGCAATATGATATCGATTGTAAGCTTTGTAGGCCCAAAGGAGCTATTAGCCTTAAAACTAAGGCGATTCTCTCTTTAGGCCCTCCAAAGTATTTAAATAAGGATACCCGGCCAACAAGGGCCCAAGGTAGATTTAATAAGACTTAACAAGAGCTAACTATCATGCAAGTTGAACAAAACTATTATTTCATTTCAGTTTTTGACACTTTCCATTCACAACCACTTTATTCTTCAAGGAGTCAAAATTTTAAGTGCCCATGAAGAAGTAAAATTCCATTCCAAATATATTTAAGTTGGTGAATTTACAGTCCATAGGTCTTCATCAGTCATTAATGATGGATTATTGTCTTTGCTTCATCGGGTTTCCAAGGACGTGTTCATTCATGGTGGAATATCGTTCAAAACTTTCTTCTTGTGAATTGGTTTAATTTGAAAGTAGTTTGTAGACAAGTTTTCAGTCGATCTAATCTCATCCAATGGTGTTTTTTGGAGAGAACATCTACAATTGTAGAGTACAATCAAAATGTCAAGCAAATGATACCAATATTCTATTATGGCCGCTCCAAGACTATAAATATGAATGCAAACCTAAACACATTGCACAATTTAAATTTTACAATGTGACATAAACATTACAAAAGTAAGGAATGCTAGATCTATTCATATTGATATACTGTAGGAAGATTCATTTACATGATTGTAGCTTTAACAATGGCAATGTTCCATTTGCATGTTGCTCTTATGATGCAATGCACTCCAATTATTAAGAAAAATGTGATAGTTGTAGAGAATGCTGTAGCAATAGGTAGAGAATTGAGAATGAATAATCATATGAATATAGATTTGCGGGTGGATGGATCAATTTATCCTAATGATCCAGCTACCAATTTGTGTCCAGATTTTAAGTCCGTAACTCATCTTCTCAAATATGTACGTGAAGGAAATAGCGGATTACTTGGATATTGTCAAAGGTTGCGTGATATTGGAATGCATAGCATATCTTGTCTTAATCAACAATTACAGTTTGCTAATCAACAATTGCAACGTGCAAATCAACAATTGCTTCATTATGTGCAACACACTAGTGCTAAAAACAATGCACTCAAGAATGCTCTGTCAGAGTTGAATGCTACTGTCACTACTCTTCGGGAATCACACCAAGAATTGTTAGAATCCATGGAAAAGTTGTGATCCGAGAGTTTAAAATCTGTTGTTGATCTAAAAGTTATCAATAAGGCAATGATGAAGAGGAAAAGACAGAGAGTACTGATGAGAAATATTGATGACTTATGTACACATAGCGGCAATCAGAAAAAAGGAATTCGAACATTCAAGTATGTTGTCATCTAAACTGTTTATTTGATTTGTATATGTCATTTAAGTTTGATTTGCACTTGATAACATGGATTATTTATTTATTAAATATAATTTGAGTCTCATATGTTTGTTCCAGATCATGTTTGGTGGCAAAGTACTATTTAACAAATCATTCATGCATTGGATCATCTTTAAGTCATGTTTTACCAAGAAAGTCAGCAAAGGAAATGATAAAAAATGCTCGTTTTGAAAAAATGAAAAATGAATGTATAGAGACTGTTTTGATTAAGGTTCAATCATACTTGGATGCAAATGTGATACAAGGTGCATGTGATGTATCTGGAATTAGCATAAATGCTTAAACTTTTTTTAGAATAGTTAAAGAAGCTTTTTCCCAAGTGATGGTGAAGAAAATTAATCTTCTGCGTCCATATCGGGTAAGATTAGCTAGAAATTTTTATAATGACGGAATGTTCAAAGTAGTTGGCCAACCACTTCATATAACTGAATAATACAAATCAGAATATGATGAGCTCAATTACAACAATTGCAATAATATTTTCCTTGATATTGAAAATGTTCTAAAATACATTATTCGATTCTATAAACTAGACGAATATTAAGTAAATGGAAAGATCATTATTGTTATAAAATTGAATGAATCTGAAATCGTCAAGGGTCAAAAGTTGGAACGTGTGAGTGTCACTTTGATGAACAAAATTTCAGATACAGATGATCAAACGTTTAGTGTTCAATTGGAAAATCACATATGGTCGTTGGCGGCATTCCAGGTATACATTTCAATTTTCATTTAGAATATCTATATTAACAATTCATACCTTGCCAGTTTTTATTGACATGTCATGCATTACTTGTTTCTTTACAGGTCTTGAAAGAGGACCATAAAATACTATCATGGATATTTTCAAGAACAAATTATGGCGAGATTATAAAGAGACATTTGGAGGGTGAGAAATTTACAGCTGAAAACCATGGAAGTTTTCAAATTCAATGGCACCTTGCAGGAGATTTGAAAACATTAAAATGTATGTATAATGTCTCTCATGGGGCAACATCAAAGCATCCATGTCTTTATTGCATGAAGGATTGCTACAATATGAATTTAGGACGATCAACAAACACTGGTCCAACACGAGAAGCTGAAGATCCAAATATGAAAATTCCATTAAAATATGTTCACATATGCACATTGCATGCTGAGGTTCATATTATGAAAAGTGTTTTGCCAATTCCATTAAAATATGTTCACATATGCACATTGCATGTCGAGGTTTATATTATTTAAAAACTAATTTACCTGCATATTCTACTAGCATGGAATCATAAACCAGAGTCAGTGGCTAAAGCAACAATTAGGAGGTTGGAAATAGTTCTTTCAAATGCAGGACTACATAAAGGGAATGTCACGATTGAAAAAAGTGACAGACTCTCCAGAAAAAAAGGAAACGTTCCTAATAAGCCATCCATTGGAGGTGCTAAAGCAAGAAGATTCTTATCCAATCTCACGCAAAGAATCAAGTGTCGGATATGAAATATGGAGAGAAATTGTTCAAGACACATGAACACTGGAAGGAAGTAATCGAGTGGAAAAGGGACAAGTGTGGACTAACTTAGACAAACTCATAGGTGTTGTCAGAAAAGAAAACCTATCATCAGAAGATATTAGGACTTTGCAAAATCATTGCACCAGATTTGTAAAATCTGTACATGATTGTTGGGGAAAAGACAACGTTACTCATTACATGGTGCTAATCTATATCATTATCTGGTACTTTTCTCATTCAGGCTTATATTTTTTTCTACTGATGTAACTAATCAAAACTATTGTTTGCAGCACATCCTTCTTCATCATGCAACTTATTTTGCAAAGGAATATGAGAGCTTAAGTATCTGGTCATCGCAAGGCATGGAAAAATCTCATTGGTAAGCAATGAGAGCATTTCATAGAGCAACAAATCATGGAGGACACAATTCAAGAAATAAATATTTAGTTCAACTTTTTCAGTGGTTTTACAGAAGAGCACAATTTAGATATCAAGCTAAAAACTCGCCCAAGTATTAAGATATTTCGAAAGGCATTCAAATTCATTACAAAAGAGAGATTCTTGTAATATATCAAAAATCTATTACAAAAAATTATTTAATTATCATCATCATCCTCTTCAAGATTCAGACGCGTGCTTGTTTATGTTGTAGATTTTATTCTAACATCCTGCGCATTGATCAGATATCTCATAATGTTAAAATCTGGATTCTACAGTCCTCCCAACAGGTTGATTCTGTCAGCTGTGGTTGGTATACCGTATGCAATGCCAAACACTTTTCTAATTGGCTTGAATTACAAAATGGACTTCCAAATCTGGAAGAGGTAATCTTCGATTAATTACTTTTAATTGTGTTTTTTTTTTCATATACAAATTCCTATTAACTGATCTTTGATTAGTTACATTTAACTGTGTTTATGTTTTTTTTCAGTTTAAATGCCCGAAGGTCTCCCCAATGGAGATAATGCACATTAGGCAGGAGACCATAAAGCTTGTGATCAAAAATTCATATCCAGTTGCAGTGGCCGAGTGTTCTCCACCCAAGCTACTTTCAACTGGAGAAATTGATTTAGAGATCATAGATAGTTGATACTGATTAAATATTCGTCTCACTTGATGTGAATGAGACACATGTACAGAAAATTTTAACAGAAATATATTTACAGTTTTTCCATGGTTGTTCTTACTTGTTTTTTTTCCTGTTATTAACTTAGGTTATGAATCACTCATCTCAATTTCTACGGTTTTTGACAAGTTTTTTTTTTATAGCCTTGGTCTACCTTGCCTTTATTTATTGCAGCAAAGCTTTCATCAGTTCATCTTTTGAACATATCCAAATATGCCAACACAAGGACAATACAGACCAAGGCAATGAAGACCAAAATACAAAATATATATATGAGACATCAACAAGGGCAAGCGTCGATTGTAGTTTCAAGTGATGGAAGATCTCCCCAATGGAGATAGTGCATTTCCCGTAGGAGACAATGAATCTTGTTATCGAAAACTCATATTATTCAGTTGTAATTACATTGTGTTTTGCACCATGGAAATGGAGATCATAGAAATGAAAGAGCCTCATAGAAAAAGTGGTTCATATATTTTCAAAAATGATGTATACAAAAAATTGTATTACATAATACAAAATTCCATAGTTCATAATCTATGGATCTTCAATTTCGATGGATGTTCCAATGTCTTTGCATTTCTGAAAAATCCAGCAAATGAAAATCCATCACCATCCTTTTGATCCAAAGCATCTCCTTTGTGCATGAAGTCAAGGCTTTGTACTCGGCCTCACTAAAAGATAATGAGATTGTTGCTTGTTTCTTCGACATCCATGAGATAACTCCATTAACTATGAAAGCATGTGCACTTATGAATTTTCTATCCATTTGATCTCCAAAAAAGTCCGCATCTGAAAATCCATACAAATCAGGGGATGATCCTCTATAAACAATGCCAAAATCTCTAGAACACGAGATGTACCCCAATACTTTCTTGCCTAGCTTCCAATGCTCCACACTAGGATCATGCATAAATTGACTTAATCTACCAAAACAATAGCTAAGATCAGGTCTTGTGATGGTTAGACATATGAGTGAACCAACTAGCTTCCTATAGAGAGTAATGTCCTCGAAGGATCTTTCATTACCTCTTATAGTGAGCTTGACATTTGACTCCATAGGTGTATCACAAGATTTAGCATCTACCATATGAGATATTCTTAGAGTAGAATAAGCATACTTCTCTTGACAAGTGAAAGTAAATTGAGAAGCTCTAAATATTTCTATTCCTAAGATATAATGCAAAAGACCAAGATCATGCACATCAATCTCCTTTTTGAGTGCAATCTTGATATCATTAATATCTTGATTGTTGCCTCCACTCAAAATGATATCATCCACATAGATTAGAAGAATGGTAGCATCATTTCCAAAAAAATCTATAGTAAAGTGAATGTTCATGATACTCACTCATTATGAAGTTTTGAGAAAGTAGATAGATATTAAGCTTAGCATACCAACTCCTTGGTGCTTGCTTAAGTCCATACAAACTCTTTTGTAGAAAATACGCATGATTAGGCTTGTGTGAAATTTACAGCAAGTTCACACATGTGGGATGTACCATAAACATGTGAATGATCTATCAGGGATTTGGAGGAGATATCAATGCTAGAGCATGCTAGATTGGCTTCTACTCAAAAATCGAATTCTTTGCATATGTAGACTAGATCTTTTGTAGATCAGAACTCAAATTAGATTTATATACTTGATCAATTTTGAAATCACACTTCACATACTGGATTTGGCCAATTTTTGATGCATTAGAAGAGGCTAAGTGGTGGCTACAAGATTGCATATCAAGTTTTAGGCAACTGCATGTAGAATTTGAAATATTTAATTTTTTGTGAGTTTGTAAGAATCCTAATTTTGATTGGATCTCTATTTTGTGAGGTTACTGAACTTCATTAGAGTGTGTTTCAATCTTAGGAAGTGGCATGAGTCATTATATTGAGGATTAGATTGAGGATTTCACTATTCTATGTGTTGATTTGCTTGATATAAGTGCTAGAAGAGAATGGAGAGGTTCCATATGGTGGAGAGTACATATCTACCAAGTTTAAGGCTTTTTGTGATGAGCATGAGATCAAGAGGGAGTATACAACACCCCCCACAACAAAATGGAGTGGCCGAGAGGAAGAATAGGAATATATGTGAAAGTGCCAAAGCCATGAGGTTATGTGCTAACCTTGATAAGCCATTTTGGGATCAAGCTTTGTTGTGTGCTAATTTCTTGTGCAATAGGTGGCCGATTGCTATATTGGATGGAAGGACACCTTTTGAGATGCTATTCAAGAGGAAGCCGAGTGTCAAGTTTATTAAAACTTTTGGATGCACTTGCTATGTCAATATAACTCTTGATGATAGGACCAAAGAGGATCCATGTTCAAGGAAACATTAGAGAAAATTTTAGTTTGAAAAGGGCCCTATTAGAAAAAAAAATTGCCCCAGTTTTTTTGGGCAGATTTTCTACGTTACGTAGAAGTACACATGTACTTTTATTATTAGTCTAGAGACTGCTTTGAAAGTTGAAAAAAAATAAAAAGCATCGTTTTAAAGGGCCCTTTTCAAGCTCAAACTTTCTCTAATGGGTATATTTGTTGGATATAGTGAGGCGAGTAAAGCCTACAAGGTTTACATTCCTATTACTAACAAAGTGATTACTGGTAGAGATGTCATTTTTGATGAGGGAAACATTCCAAAAGTATCTTCAAGTATTGTTGATGGTGATGTGGATGGATCTAACATTCTTGATGTTGATGTAAGGGATCCTACTTTAGATGGTGATGATGATGGACCTTCATCAAGTCAAAAGCCAAGGAGAACATCAAGGGAAAGACAAATGCCTTCAAGGCTCACATATGATGAGAAAGGTAAGCAAGTTGTTGGAGGTACACACTTTGATTTCCTAACGTCTTTTGATGAACCTACATGTATAGATGAAGCAAAAAACAATGAGAAGTGGATCCAAGCAATGGATCTTGAGTATCAAGCTCTTATGAATAATGGAACATGGATATTGGTAGAGTTACCTAAGGACAAGAAAGCTATTGGATGCAAATGGATCTTCAAGGTGAAGACAAACCAAGAATTGTAAATGTATGTACAAGGTAGGCGGACCTTCAATGTTGTGACGTGGGACGGTTTTCCGATTGATAGTATCGAAAATATACATGTATCAAAATTTATAGATCTGACTCGAATTTTATAGAATTTTTTGAATCGATCAGGTATTGAAAAATAACGACTCGATTTGATCTAGGGTCGGATAATTACGATTTGATCCAATCCGATCTGATCTGGAGTCAGAAAAATTTGATTCCAAATTTTGATCTTCTGCTCAAAATTTGAGCCTTTCTTTTTCTGGTTTTCTGGTATAAGCATATTTGGTTGGGTGAGTCCAAAGAAGATGACAAGGCTAACCCCAGTTATTGATTCTAGTCAGTCCACCATCCCACGACAAGGAACTTTTTCTTTAAAGAAGTCAACACAGGCACAAAGGCCCGTTCTGTCCAATGTTGTGAAGTCCAAAAGATCTATATTTCCGAATGTAGCAGAGATTTCTAAAAGCTCAGAGCCTTCTACTGAAAACTAAGATAATGAAGTGGCAGAGTGGCATCACATTATTGTGGGAAAAGCAATTTTCAAACTCCGTGACATGGTTACCTTCTGAAGGAGTTCGTTTCTTACAAAGTGTTCCCTCTCCTCAAGTTATGCTTGCACCTTTGTGTCATCTAACTTCTATGATGGAAGAGCAAAAGGCTCAAAGAGAACGTTGTCCAGTTGATCCATTTGCGACATTAAACTTTTTTACTTGGGAGATGCAAACTCGTCTAAGGAGTTTTGTGCAAAACATAGAACATGAGATTTATTCTAGTCGACAAACTGTAAATGTTATGAAGGCTAAATGTTCTAGTAAACTCGATGAAATAAAGGTCAGTAGTCTCGTTGTGCTTCTAGCTTCAGAAAATAGCTAAAATCATTCATTTTGGGTGATTGGCTTCATTTAGAACAATGACACGCGGGTGAAAATTTTGTGTGTGTACTGGATGCGTACCACTTTAACAAATGTTTTGTTGGGAAGGTACGAGCTAGAAATGTTAAAATTAGATCCAAAAGGCAAGCATAAGCGTTCAACAAAGAATCAGCCAAGAGTCGATAATGTAAATCTCCAAGATGTGGATGTACTTGCATTTAATTTCCAGTTGACAATGACGAACCATTTACAAAATTCAACAATATCTATTTTGCAAGAACGTCTTATGTTAAGTGCAAAGCCATCATCTTCGACTTGGCTTCAACGTAGCAAAGCCACAATACAAAATTTTCTCTCAACATTGGATGTCGACTCGGATGAAAATTTGCCAGTAGACTCTAATGAGGAAGATGGGTCGTCAACTTTCTGTTGAAAAAAAAAGTCTTGATAAGATTTCAAGCATCGAGTCGAGAAGACTTAGTGAGCATTCTTTGGAATTTGAGGTGTAAAAAAAAGTAATATAAAAACTATTTTTTGTTTCAAAATTTGTGGATTTACTGTAATTGGCTTCAAATGTATTTTGCGAGTTACTTTCATGAAAGTCCATTTAGACTATCAAAACACCATAAATGTTTTGTGTATTTCGCTTATTTTGAACATTTTTAATTTTTAAAGTTTTATTAAAAATTCTATTTTTTTTGGACATGGTGTTAGGTTTTTTTTTTTTTTTTTTTTTTTTTGGCTAAAAAGCATATTGTTTGCAAAAAAAAAAAGTGGTTTTCAAGAAATTTTTCATGACAAACCATGTTTTTGGCAAAAATTAAAAAATCAGAAAACGATTATTGTTTTTAGGGTATTTAGGATTTTGACCCATTTCAAAAGCATTGATATCGAAAAAATCATCTTTTAGGATTTTGACCCATTTCAAAATCATCTTTTAGGATTTTGACCCATTTCAAAAGCATTGATATGGGAAAAATCATTCACTGACCAGATATGAAAAAATCATCGAGAGATGGAAAGCAATTGATGAATTTTCCTAGAGCCATGGCGTTCAAAGGTCCAAGCATCAGCGCAAGTTCAACAGGGGTAATTGGCTTCCCGAGTTCAGGAAAGTGAGGGCGCTCGAGTAGGATCGCCCTCTTGACATGAAGTTCTACTTTGAAATGGAAAAAATTGAGCGAAGAGAAGGTCAGAGTTGTTGCTAACGCTGGAAGATGGAAAGGATGCAAGGTGCACGCAAGGAGATGATTGGCATTTGCTCTCAACAACGTGGCTTTTGCATATCAGAAGCAAGAGTAGCATTTCAGAAGCTAGCGTAGCATTTCATCAGCTGGCGTAGCATTTCAGATGCTGGCACATTCATCACTATCTAGTATACCGTTCTAGAGAGATCAGTAAGCCAGTTGTGGGGCTTGCATTTGTTTATGCGAAGGGGAACTTCATGCAATAAGCAAGAATGTCCTTGCAATAACGACCTTAAGAAACAAGGACACGGAGAACAGTACAAAACTAAAAAATACACCAGGATGAGAGCAACCTGGAATCGAGGTTTCTTTTAAAGCAAGGATAGCGCACTATTGTTTGTCTGCAATAACAGTAGTATGATTTGATCAGTATGCAGATCATCCATTCAAGCCAACAATCCACTGTTAATCTGATAGCAATACATTAAGCATTTGACAGAAAAAATCAGAGCGCAGCTAGTGAGAGTGTACCTGCACAAAAACACAGGCAAATCACCTGATCACAGGAGTGGTACAATTGAGCACTGCATCGTGGCTGTTATAGCTGGAATCGAGCGGAGAGGATCGCGCGACGAGGGAGGATCAAGGCAGAAACCGTTGCGGGAAATTTTTAGGAGGAGAAGCACCGATTTGTCCCCCAAAGATATATTTTCGTGAAAGAATTTTTTATTTTTTTGGGGGGGCGGGGGAGATGTTGGGTTTATATGAAGTGGAATGAATGTCTCTGAAACCACTCTTGTTAAATGCAATATTCAGTCACGGGAAAAAAACTTAACATAGAATTATGATAGGATCTTCGCCAATCTGTTGATTCAAACTATTACTTAGATCGACCAGAGGAATATCTTTGTAGGTGTCGAAGACAACCATGAAAGGAGCAAAACAGTTAGGCGTCTAAAACAACCATGCTTCCTTCGAATGAGATATTCAGAATGAGTTGTGGAACGAGTATTAGTACACGAGAGAGAACTTATCAAACAACATTCGACAATGGAACACACATAAAGAAAATAGAGAATCTGTATTAAGCTATTGTGGATACAACGATCAAAGCATGATCCTATGCCCGAGAATGTGTGGTAGTGTGAATCAGAGTTCCTCGGTGAACTCATTTGTATCATACTATCTGATTTCACAGTAGCAGCGAAGTATGTGTTGTGATCTTACTATGCTAGTTACAGAGTGAATACTATCTCTGCTTCTTGAATTACTTTCACTCTCTCTAAAATCTATGATCCTATGAAATCAGATAGTATGATACAAATGAGTTCACCGAGGAACTCTGATTCACACTACCACTAATTATTGACCCTGCATACTCTAATATGAATCATCATTTTCCGTTACTGATTTATTGTATGTATATACACATCACTTGTAGTGGTCATGAAAGATTACAACTGTGCAGGTAACAGTCGTGAAGTGGTGCAGTTACGGCATAGTGAACGGTGACATAGTCTGCAATGTACAGAGCAGACAACGAGCTCCATGTTGACTAGTGATAGTCGACAATCGTCGAAGGTGTTGAATGAGCTGAGTTGACTTGTTCGCCCTTGAGAAGATATCGATGGAGTCGAAGTCGTCGATAGACTTCGGTTGAGTCGGTGAAGTCGACGTTGATGAAGTCGAGTCGATCCTGCTTTGTTTCAAGTAGTTATATGTACAGACTGTTCGACTTATGTGAGTTAGGCTGCTGTCGTTGTAGAGAGAGAATATTGTAGGTGCATGAAGTGAGTTTCGATGAGTAGGAGTGAAGATTAACTCCAACATGAATGACACTTGGTGTTTGGCCCCGGCCCAGTCGTTGGGCGCCACCTGGGTAAAGATCGTCAAAAATTTCAGGTGCAACCAATTTTTGCAGGCACGAGCTGCAACGGGGCGCCGGGCAAGCGAGATGGGCAGCGGGTAGCCCTCGGTGGGCGCGACAGGTGGGATGGTGTTGGGCAGCACCCATGTGGTTGCCGGCGGGCAGGCGAAATAGGCTACAAGCAGCACCCAGTGGGCGCGGGCGCCGCGGACAGCTCCCAAAGATGGCACCGGGTGGGCAGGCGGGATGGTGCCGGGAGGGCTGGGCGTCGGGCAGTGGAAACCACGCCCACCAGGCACCCCATGCATGAGCACCCACACATGCAAGATATGAGGCAAGTTTGCCAATATATTCCCAGCCATTTATCCCATAGAAATGCTTATGAGATAATTTCTTGGTTGCTCGGATGTCTAGGTAGTCGATTTTTAAAATAAAAAAAAACAACCTGTGGCTGAGGATGCACCGGGGCCAAAGGCCACCGTGCTCCATAGATGTGAGGGCCGAGGGCCGGGGGGGGCACTGCTCGACAACTCCAACTTTTGAAGTTGCCACAACGTGGCAACATTTCAGCGCCAGCTCAGTTGCCACTTGGGGCTGTGTGTGAAAATGGGCCAGAGCTACTTTTACGTTTTAAACCAACAAAATGTTAGTATTCACACACCTGGACATGCGAGAGGCATGTGTGTGCACTATGCAAGTCAAGAGTGTTCAATGGCAAATGTGTAGTTATCAATGCCAAGAAATGGAGTGTCATCTCACTTGTTGGATTATTAGCATGAAAACTAAAATTGTGTTGCCCAACCCATGAAAGACTTCTTAGTCCTCATCACAAACACACCATCTACATTTCTACTTCTTCTCAAAAATTTCCAAAAGGGTTTTCTCTCAAGACAACTATTTCATCTGATCTTACTGATTATCAAAGCATAGCACATTTTTGCACTTACAATCTGTTGACAGGAATGAGATGCAGTCACCCAATACAGCAGCGGATCGCAAGCATCTTTGTCCAGATTTCGGCTTACAGATCGTTGCCAAAGATAGAGCTTCCGGTTGCCTCTAGGATTTCTCAAAGGCTAGAGGATGCCATAAATTCTTTGGATCAGCAGCCTGGTAACTTGGATACCTTTGCTAGGTTGATTAGGGAATGCTCCTTCCTCAAAGATCTGGTGGCAGGTAGGCGGGTGCATGCTCATATCAGTTCAAGCCGATATGGCAGTGATAGATTTCTTGCTAAGCTTCTCATGATTATGTACAGCAATTGTGGAAGGCCACATGAGGCTTGGAGTATATTTGATAGGTTAAGTGAACGAGACATCGTGTCATGGAATGTGATGATAGGGGCTTATGCACAGCATGGTTATGGCAAAGAAGCTATTAAATTGTTCGATCGGATGCTGATAGAAGGTGTCCAGCCGGATGAAAGAACCCTCACCATCGTTCTCAATGCTTGCTCTAACCCTTCTGTCCTTGCCAAAGGGAAACAGATTCATGCCCTAATTGCTGATTGCGGGCTAGAGTCGCATGTTATTTTGGGAACTGCTCTTGTGAAAATGTATTCAAAATGTGGTAATTTGCATGCGGCTAAAGATGTGTTTGACAGCCTCCCTGTTCGGGATTTAATCTCGTGGAATACCATGATTGCAGCGTATGTTCAGCACGGGCTTGGTATACCTGCCCTAGAACTATTCAAAGAAATGCCTCGTAGAGGATTGAGACCAGACAAGATAACTTTTGTGAGCATTCTTAGCGCATGTGCTTCCCTTGGTTGCCCTAAAGAGGCTAAGAAGATTCATGCTCAACTTGTTGAGACTGGATTGGGAGAAGACCTTGTGTTAAGCAACGCTCTTGTTAATATGTACAGTAGTTGCGGTGGTTTGGCTGACGCATGTGATATATTTGACAAAATGACACAACGAGATGTCATTTCATGGAATACGATCATCGCAGCTTATGCTCAGGGCGGCCATCAAAAGAAGGCCATTGAGCTATACGGACAGATGCTGCAGGAAGGTGTGAAACCTGACAAGGTTACTTACATAAATGTTCTCAATGCACTAGAGAATTCGGATGCTTTGGAAGATGGTAAAGCAATCCATAGCCAGATTGTTGAAAGTGGTTGCCAGTTTGATGTTGTACTGGGGACAGCCCTTGTCAACATGTATAGTAAGTGTGGAAGTGTAGAGGATGCTGTTGGGATGTTTAACATGCTGCTGGAAAGAGACGCTATTTCCTGGAATGCAGCGATTGCTGTGAACTCCCAGCACGGGCAGAATTTAGCAGCTATAGGAGTCTTTGCACAGATGCAATGGGAAGGTGTCAAACTGACCACAGTGACCTTTGTTAACCTACTTAACGCATTCAGTAATTTAGCTTTCTTGGACTTAGGTCAAATCCTTCATACTTATGTCATTGAAAGTGGAATGCAGGTGGATGTTGTTTTAGGAAATGCCCTTGCCAATATGTTTGTAAAATGCGGAAATCTGGAGGATGCATGGAAAGTTTTTGAGAAAATGCCAGTGCGAGATGTTGTGTCATGGAATACGATGGTAGGAGCTTATGCACAATTTGGTTGCAGGAAAACTGCTTTAAAACTTTTTAAGTTGATGCAAGGAGAGGGTGTTCAACCAAATAAGATCACAATTCTTAACATCCTACATGCAATGGACAGCCCAGCAGCCCTAGGAATTGGGAAGTTTATTCATGCTTTTATAAGAGAGACTGGATATGAGATGGATGTTTCTGTTGGAAATGCTCTACTTAATATGTACAGCTGTTGTGGAAGCTTGGAGGATGCCCGTGACATTTTCAACCGAATGCAAGAGAGAGATCTAGTTACTCTGAATGCTATGATTGGAGCTTTTGTTCAGCACGGATTGGGAGCAGAAGGCCTTCAACTCTTCAAACAAATGCAATTCAAAAATGTGAAGCCCGATGAAATCACACTAGTGAACGTGCTAGATGCATGTTCCAGCCTAGCATCCTTAGCAGAAGGCAAGTTGGTTCATGCTTACATAGTTGAATGTGGCTTTGAAGGCAATATTGTTGTAGGAAATGCTCTCGTGAACATGTATGGAAAGTGTGGAAGCTTCAGAGATGCGGTTGAGCACTTTGAGAAGATGATTCACCGTGATATAGTCACATGGAATGCCATCATCGAAGCGTCCAACCAGCATGGACATGGAAGTGTGACCATTCAGCTCTTTGGACAAATGCAGTGGGAAGAATTGAGACCAGATAGAGTTGGTTTTGTTAGTATTCTCTCTGCTTGTAGCCATACAGGCAATATAGATGGAGGCTGTCATTACTTCACTTCTGTTGGGGTTCTTAATCTCACTCTAACAGCAGAGCACTATGGTTGCATTATTGATCTCTTTGGCCGGGCAGGACGACTAGATGAGGCTGAGAACTTCATCACAAACATGCCGTGGGAAGGCGATAGTGTGATGTGGATGAGCTTGCTTGGTGCCTGCAGAGTCCATGGGGATATTGAACGAGGAAAGCGTGCTGCCGAGCAGGTTATGAAGCTAGAACCAAATAATGCTGCCCCATATGTCATACTGTCAAATATGTATGCAACAGCCGCCAGATGGGATGAAGCCACAAAAATACGAAACCTCATAGCAAACAGCTTTGTCAAGAAAATGCCTGGACATAGCATCATCAACTTTGTACACAGTGAGGGCAAGCTTTGACTCTGATCCAATCAAAGTATACAGCTACTTTGCTTAAGAACTATTCCGCTGCTCCTGGACTTCCCAGCATATCTTGAACTTTGAAGTATCGAAATTTCCTCGTTTGGTCAGGTAAAATTTTCTTTGTGCTAACCTCACCAAGGGTCACAACCTCTAATCATCAAATGAGAGTTTTTTGATTTTAAATAGGGTTTTGTATTGCTAATTGAACGTATGATAGGACAATGAGCTGATTATTTGATGTTATCATCATATCAAGGTAAGGAGCTTGCTAAATGCCTCGCCCTTCAGATACTACCAATGAAGTTTGTACTCTATTTAAAGCTGCAGCAATTGTAGCTCTATGCAAGCCACATCCTACTTTCCTTGAGCTCTCTATTTTTGCTTATTTCTTTAGCATCACCACAGTTTAACAACCTTTTATTAACTTACAGCTTAAATGAAAGCCACCAAGAAGGAGAAGCTGCAGCTTTGACCAAAACTACTTTTGAGGGGCTCAAGGGAAGAATTGAGGCTTTGAAGCAACTGAGCTACAAATAATTTTAGCTACGTGGAAGCCATAGGTGAGAGAAATGATTTGTCGACCTGAATGTGTCGAGGTAGGCAATGCCAAATGGATCGGGCAAGGAAGTTGATTATGGGATTGACCGGGTTCAGAAAGGATGCTTCAGCGACGATTGGAGAGTGGCACAGAGGTAGCTTTCGGGGGGAATTAGGTGCAAAGAAATGGGCAAAGTTTTCAGACATGTCTTAGCTTTATTGGAAAAAATGTATTTCAGTCTGGTGCCTTTTGCTCATGGAGATCGTGAAGTTCAAGTGGTGATGGCTACTGAAAACTTGTCAGAGACAGCCTTCCCTCACTTTAGCTATTTCCTTATGCTCTTCCTGCCTGTTCTGGTATAGCTGTCTCTGATTATTCCAACGGCAAGTTAAGGTAACAGATTCTATCACTGGATGTGGGACCTATTTCCACCTTCTGTAGATTTTTGCAATTACATGAACATATGCATTTCTTTCCTTCGGTTCTAGTTGGCTTATAAGCCGAAAGGAATTTTTTCCAATGGCAGCATATGAGGGACAAAGGCATTTCTTTCTCACGCTTGCAGTTGTTGATGGCACTTGAGAGCAGCTCTCAGCCTTTGTTCAAGTCCAGGGTAATCTCTATCCTTTGTGAATGCTACTACTTGAATCTTTGGAGTTGGAACTGCTATTCCTGATGGTCTTTCCTCTTTGGTTGCTCTTCCAGGTGCAATCTTAATCTCCTTGCTTTGAGCTCAGTTGAAAAGGTTTATTTTGTATGCTGCCATTGCATTTTCGTTTTCTGGTGCTATGTAGTATGAACATATACAATTGCTTGTACACTTCCAAACGATTGTTGGCTGCCATTGTCTGAGCTGAATTAGTTCATTTCCATCTTGAATTCTGTAAAATTTGCTTTTATAAAACTTTATTCAAAGAGTTGATGGTCTAAGGCTGTGCAAGTGGATTTATGTAGGTAAATCAAGATCACATATATAAATTTTTTGTTGTGTTTGGACATTATCGTAGACTTGACATCGATATTTTGTATGTGCAACCATAGAAGTTTGTCTAAGTGCCAGCATACTTCTCATTAGGCAATCTAATATGTCACTTGATGGCAATCTCCTTTAATTTGGAAATTTATATATCTGTGTTTTTGTGTACTAGTTTGATCTGATTGTACTTGATAAAGTTCATGGAAGTGTTTGCTTTCAATGCTCATGAAGACTTTGTGTTATCTTAGCTTAGGGATAATCTTTGAGCTTCTTGTCCCCCATCTATTTACTTTGTATGTGCAAGTATCCTAACTTAACGTTGTGTTGCTATGTTAGTGTAGCATTTAGCATTCTTTTATTAGGTGCGGATTTATTGGTTGTTACTCTTCTTGTCAAATTTGGGTGGATATGGTTACTTGGATTGGATTGCTTAAAGATGAACATATCTATGAGAAGTGCAAGATGAAACTCCCACTCCCACAACTATGAGGAAAAACTTCGATATTTTCATATATGGGACTACATTGTTGTGAATTTTACATTCAATTTTTATCATGTCTACTCTTTGAAATCCTATATGATTATAGAAACATGCTTATTAAAAAAAAAATTGAATTTGGAGATCTATAGAAATAGATACATGCATTCAAAGTTACCCTTTCAAGTGTTGATAAAATTCACCAAAACTAGAAATATCATATATGAGTGTATAATACCATGATTTTAACAATTTTTTTGGTTTGTCTAATTTAAAAAGTATTTCATGATCATAGAAACATGTCTCAATTTTTTTTAATTTGGAGCTATGAAGAGATAGAGATGTGCATCTAAAGTTACCCATGTCAAGTGCTGAAAAGTATTGAAAATTATTGACATGTGTTAGACAGTTTCAACTCTTTTGGAGGTGTTTTTTACAATCCTTTTTTTGGCGATTTACTTTTCAAAATTCTTTTATGACCATAGAAACATGTCTATAAAAAAAATAAATTTGGAGTCCTATAGAGATATATACGTGCATCTAAAGTTACCCATGTGAAGTGAGTGTTGAAAATTGAAGTTTTTTTAGAGCGTATTGCCATCAATTGAGAGAGAAAAAAAATTAAGTTTTTCAATAACACAATGAAGAATCAAGTCTAGTTTTGTGAAGATTTAGCAAAATTTAGTTTGATATTCTCTCATCATTATATACATATGTAAATTTCACATGTGTATGCTCAACATAAGTTGAGAACCTATGCTGTGAACATAGGTCGACTTATGTTAAGTATAGGTTTGCTCTTAACTTATGTTGAGCATAAGTCAAGGGTGAACATATGCTAAGCATAGGTCGACTCGTAGCTTATTGTAAACCTAGGTCACAAGCAAACCTATATTGCTCAGCATAGGTTGAGCCTCACTAAACAACGGTCTGAAATAGAAACTAAACTGAAAATCATAAAATATGATAAATCTTTTTTCAATGCAGAGAAATCTGACTTAGCGTCCGTCAATCTATGTTGAGCATAGAAATCTCGTCAAGCTTATGCTTGTTGTAATAGAACGCCCAGATTGCTAAAATCAAGAGCTAGAGAGTGCAAACAAAGAAAATTAAAAGACAAAGATGAGTTATGCCATGCCCGTGTGCCCTTAAACATTATATGAGAACTAGGTGAGTGTCGTCCTTTAAGTTTTAAGTTTAAGGGAACTAGGTGGGAACTAGCTGACAACTTAGGAAACAGATTGGAAAATCTTTTTCAAATTCTTCAGATTGCGTTAAAACAACGCAATGATGGCATACTTACTAACATCCATATGCACATGGAATTCCTTATTAAAATCAGACACGCAAAGAATTGGTGCGATGACTAAAGCTTGTTTGAGATCTTTAAAGACTTTAATCCATTATTCTGTCCACTTTGGACTGGTAATGATTTTGTATACTAACTTTGTCCTAATGTATTATAAAAATTCGATAGTAATTTTTGTAGCCTAGAAAAACATAAATTTATTTCACTGTGTTTAGTAGCGGCAATTTCAAAATCACTTTGATTATTTCGGGATCAGTGGCCATACCATTTCGAGAAATGATATGGCCCAATATCACACCATGGGTAATCCAGATCTGGCACCTTTTGGGATTTCAATGAGATTCCAAACTTTCGATAGCGAATGAATACTTGTTCAAGGGCATCAAGATGCTAATGAATGTACACCAAGATTATCAAGATAATCTTGAAATTCTTGTATAAAAGATCAGTAAAAGCGCGTTGCATCACCCTTTGGAATGTTGATGGGACATTGCACAGACTGAATGACATAACTATATACGCAAAGGTGCCAAACTTTGTAATAAATGTCGTTTTGTAACGATCTTCAGGAGCAATCCGGACTAAGGAATATCCACTAAAACCATCCCAAAAGCTAAAAGCTTTTGCTCCTACCCTATCTTTGAGGATTTGTGTGGTTAGAGGTAATGGAAAGTGATCTTTTTTTGTTTCATTATTGAGTTTCTTTAAATCCACGCAAATACGAAGTTTACCATTTTTCTTTGGTACCACCACAATTGGCGATACGCAACTTCTATGCTCGATTTCATATATGAAATCAGCATCGAAAAGCTTTGTCTTCTCGAATCTTTCTCTATAGACAGGTTTGGTACGATAATGTTTCGTTCTTACAAGTGTTACACCATCCTACAATGAAATCCACTACAATCTCGAGAGGTACCGTCTTCATTTCTTTATATTTCCATACAAACACATTTCTATATTTGCGCAATAACATTTCTAAATCCTGTAATTGGGTTGGATTCAGGTGGGTCCCGAAGTGCACAAAATGATCTATCTCCTCACTATTCTTGAAATTTAGAGGTATTGTCTTTGTAGGTTCTTCAAAAGAACTCGAATCTTTTCTCTATAGACAGGTTTGGTACGATAATGTTTCGTTCTTACAAGTGTTACACCATCCTACAATGAAATCCACTACAATTTCGAGAGGTACCGTCTTCATTTCTTTATATTTCCATATAAACACATTTCTATATTTGCGCAATAATTTCTAAATCCTTTAATTGGGTTGGATTCAGGTGGGCCCCGAAGTGCACAAAATGATCTATCTCCTCACTATTCTTGAAATTTAGAGGTATTGTCTTTGCAGGTTCTTCAAAAGAAGTTGGTGGTGGATGAGGTTTTCGCTTTGGCTTTACCAAACTAATGATCACATCATCAGTCGTGTAATCCTTAAAATAATGTGGAACATCATATAATGGATCATCAACTATCTTTGATGAAATCTTAGGAATGTCCTCTACTGGTTTGCTTTTAGATAAAGCTTGACTGGAACTTTTTGTATTTTTAAACAAATGTTTGATTAGTTGTTTCATCTTTTCGCACATTGCACTCTCAAACCTAAAATTTTAACTCAAGATCTTGCTTCATGGAGATCGAGCTTCATGCATGCATGTACCTAGGCTCTGATACCTTGTGAAAAAAATGAGATTTGAGGACCATGCAAAGATCTACAATGACCTCCATGCATGTGAGGTTGCACAAGATGCATCCATGATTGATCAAATCAAATTTTCAAGCGCTATCTATCAAACTTTGGATCAAGGCAAGATCTGTGGAGGCCGGAATACAAGGCCCAAGGGGCATTTCAATGGAGCTTGGGAGAACTCAAGAAAGTAGTATCTTACAGGGATGAAGCTAATGTAAATATCAATTTTGCATAATTAATGGCCCAAGCATGGCCTCCTGCGCGCGCATAAGCCCATCTTGAAGAGCCGTCAATAGATAAGTTGCGTTAGGCCCCAAGTATGGCACCCTGCGTGCATAAGTCCAATTTGTGGTGCCATTAGTCACTAGGGGACATGAAACCAATTTTTGCAAGTCTCAAGGTTTAAACTTAGACTTAAAAAAGTATGCAAAAGTCAATGTCAAGATTCTAAAAAAGAAAGAACATTTTATATTGAGACTTGAAATTCCTAGTCCCATAAGTAAATGTGGAAAGGACATTTCACAAGCTTCTATAAAGAGAAGCCCTTTCTATGTAATTTCTATCTTTAATGCAAGAGAGCTAAGTGCTACCATTTTGGGTCCACTTGTGCTAATTTTGGGGTGTGGCTAATTATAGTGTGGCTTTATGCTTATTGCTTTTGTTTCTAAGTTCTTGCTATTTTAGCCCATGTTAGCATATATGCTAAATCATTATGTGTTTCTAATTTAGTGAAGCTTTTTAAGAATTTGTGAAAGAGTGTATGATTGAGTAGAGAGGAGAAGGTGTGGAAGAGTGGATTAGAGTTAGTGTGGTTTTAGTTTTAAAGTTAGTACTATTTGATTTTTATTGTGTGTTCATGGCATCTTGCTTGCAAGTAGAAATAGTGTTACCCCTTTTGTTTTGCATGCATCTTCAAGGCTCCTAGGTTCGAGCCCTACTTCCCGTGTTACAAACGACTTAGGAGGAGAAGGTGAAACCTTGGCAACATTGACACCGTTGCCGGGGAGCCAAATGCTTGCTAACTTTTGTTGTTTTCATTTTTTTCTACTTGCTTTGTTGTAGGGACTGGTCACTAGTTTTTAATGGTTACTTTGCAAACTTTTTTTTATGACTGTTATGCTTGTGGTTTGGGTGTTTTCAGCATATGTATGTGAGGAACTATCATGAAACTATCATTTCTTCACAAGACGATGCAAAAATCAGCCTTCAAACTAATTTTTAAACCATCATGAATTTGCCTCCCCAAATCTGACTGTGGCAACTTCACAAAACTGCCAAACAGGGTCTTGAATCCCCAACTAATGTTTAGAGGCCTAAATTTTGACAACTTGCCTCGCCCTCTTAATTGAATATAAAACAGAGTTTGAACTACCATCTATAAGAGGGGCGAGCCTAAACAATAAGATTTGAAGATTTTACTAAAAAAAACACCCTAAATCTATTTTGGTTCCCCAGAGCTCCAAAACTACTCAGCTTGGCTCGCCTAGCTCAAATTAGAGAGACAATTACTTGCTAAAGACTGTATCAAGAGGGCGAGCCAAGAGCTTGCACCATTGAGGAGATATTTGACTTCAAAGTTTTTGAGAAATTTGCCTCTACAGCCTCAGTAAAAACCCATGTTGGTTCACATCTTTCACCACTGATAGATCTCATTGAGTTTAGTACACCTTCCAGAGGGCGAGCCAAGAGCCCAAGTACCCATCAGTTTACATTAAAAATTAAGAAAATTCTGATTTTTACACCTTTTGGGATCCCAAATAGCCTATCAACTGGTATTCAAGATTTGTACAGTCCCAAAGTGTCATACCTCACTCTCTCTCAAGGTCTTGGTTCGCTTATTTGCAGGTTGCATTACCCACTCAAGAAGAGCTTAATTTGAGTCAGGAGAGCCAAGACTCCCAAAGAATCAGCCAAAAAGTCGAAAAATTCAATATTTATTATTTTTGGCCTAAATTCTTCATTTTTGGATATGTTGGTTCGCCTCTTTCACCACTGATAGATCTCATTGAGTTCAGTACACTATCTAGAGGGCGAACCAAGAGCCCAAACACCCATCATGTTGCATTGAAAAGTGTGAAAATCCTGATTTTTGTACTTTTTGGGATCCCTAATTTGATAGACTTTTTGTGAGTGTCATATCTCATTGTTTCCTAAAGGTCATGGTTCGCCTATTTGCAAGTGGCATCCTCTATTTGTGAAGAAGCTAATTTGAGTCAGGAGAACCAAGATACCCACAGGATTAACCAGAACCAGAGAAAACCCAAAATTTATTATTTTTGGCCTACAGGCTTCAATATTGAATATTTTGACTCGCCTCTTTCAGATTTGAGAGATCTAATAGATGTCTTGACATCCCGAGAAGGGAGAGCCATACCTCCAAAAGGATCCATAGATTTGGACTTTTTCACTCCTAGCTTCCTATAATCCCAAAATCACCACAAGACTCCAAAATTTGATATCTTGACTACCCCCTTGGGAATAACCTACATCCATCCACCCGTTATCACTGGCCAAAGAGGAGATCCAAAAATCTCATCCTATCTCCAACCATCACACTTTTTATTTTCACCGAGCTACAATGCTAGAATTGTCTTCCCATTTTGGGATCCCAAACTTGCAAGACTTTTTGTGAATCCCAAATCTACAATCCCCAATTCTCCAAATTTCCATATTCACATTTCCCATTCCCATCTTAAATCCCTAAATCTGCTTCCCTCGTTCACTCTTCGACAATCCCCAAATCCACATGTCTTGAGACTTCAACCCCAGAATCTCCAAGAGTAGTTCGACATGGCTCCTAATAATCCAAACCAACCTCAAGAGAATCCAGTACCACCTGAGACACCAAGAGTCCAAATGATCCCCAACCCGTTAGCCTTTGTTGTACCATTACCATGAGCCATTCCACATAATCGACGAGCTCCTAGACTTGATCAGCCACGATACGATGGTACTATCGACCCAGCACGCTACCTTCAGATTTATGAGTAAGCATGTGAAGTCTATGGAGAGACTCACTCTGGAAGAAAAACTCCGACTCTTTAGTATGACTCTCACTGATGCCGCTCGCGAGTGGTATTTCAACCTTGAGCATCACGAACGAAACGAGTGGGAATCACTCAATGACTCCTTCGTTAAGAGGTTCAAATCATCCAGATTCCTTGAAAGCCCATTTTTATTGCTTAGTAAGATCAAAATGAGAAAGGATGAGAGGGTACGCGATTACATCGATCGACTCAAACGTCTTAAGATCGAATGCCCTGTCCACTTAGCACCTGATCAGGCTGTGCTCATATGGTTCATGGCTGGCCTCCCGAAATCTATCTGGCGTGAACCTAGACCTCCAGAATCCTATGCTACCTTACGTGATGTTATGGATGATACCATCCGCGAAGAGGATGAAGGCTTCGATGAAGAATACGAACCCCAACGTTCTCGAGCCATTGTCTCTGACCAAAGCCATAGATCTCAAGGTGAAGGATCCTCTGCCGATGTTGCCACACAATTGTTGTTACAACAACTTAAAACCATGAATAAAACCCACCAGGCACAGATGGACAAGATATCCAAAGATTTTGAACAGAAATTGAAAAATACCACACTACAAGGGCCTATTGTCAACCAATTTCCCAAGCGTGATAATGTTTGGTGTCCCATATGTCAACAAAATCACACGGCGAACGAATGTCCACAGAATAGACAAATAGCTCAAAGGTTTTGCATCTTTTGCAACACCAACAATCATGATACATCTACTTGTATCTACAATCCAAGAATACAAGCCGTTGCACGACAATACCAATGGAGGATGCAACAACAGGGTCCCCAAATTACGAATTACCAAAGGCCCACATTCCAACAAACACCCCAACAACGCTTAGCACTACTTGGACCGAATAACATAGCACCAGCCTTAGTAGTGCGACAACCTGGGCCTCAGATGAACCGTCAAATCATCCCAGCAAACCTTGCTACCACAAGTCATGATTCTCAACCTCAGCTAGAGTTGAGCCTTGAGAATGTCTATATGCCTGAGGATCAAGGGTTCCCCTATTTTCACTCAGATAGAACTGAAGCTTATATTTATCCTTTATTTACCACACAACAACGTTTCAATGGAAATAGAGCACCTATCCAATGTTATGGTTGTGGAGAGAACCACTGCATCGCCGAGTGCCCATATAAAGGCACCTACACACCTATCTGTAGGGAATGTGGCCATGGCCATTGCTATAAAGATTGTCCATCCCGACCAGTAGAGCCGCAAGTTGACATACCTGTCAACTTGCAACTATTGCACATGATAGGAAAGCGAAATCTACAAAACTAGAAGCCCTTGTCTACGTTCAGACACGTGCCCAACACTTGAAAGAGTCCCCAGTGGTAGAGAGAATTTTGAACGAGGAGCATAGTCAACTCCATACTATAAGCCATTACACTAAATTCACTGGACCTGGAGAGGATCCCAACCCACAAAAAGAAAAAGATCGTTTTATCAAGGTAGAAAAGTGAATACAAGAGGATAAAGCTAAGGCCCCTATTGGTGATCTCAATCGGCCAATAGAACCTATGGATTCGCTTGTACACTCGAACAAAGCTGTGAATGCTCCTACCTCAACCATGAACCAGGAAGGGCTTATCCAACCTGAGTTTGATGAAGAACCCTTCGCCTCCCTAGAACTAGAAGGGAGTGGGACTGAAGTCTTAACTGCTTTATTGTCCAGTCATGTCACCCTGCCCTTAGGTGATGTTTTGAAGAATTCCAAACCCCTACACCAAGCCTTAACCGTCTGGTTAGGAGATAAAAATACACCTACAGGACCCTCCATGAATGGAGAGAGTGATGATGACCAGTTCGTAATGGCCATTGGTACTACTTGGGAAAATGAGAAAAGTAGTGTTACCCTACATGTTCAGCACAAGAACCTCCCTTCAGTAGCTGCTGTTATTGACGGTGGTTCAGGTGTAAACATCATGTCATCACACATATATCGAGAGTAGGGGCTGAGTGCCTTAAAGCTTGTAGGTTTTTCTATAAAACTTGCTTATCAGAGTTGTGTCAAACCCATGGGAATTGTCGAAAATGTACATATGAAGGTCACTGATCTTCGCTTTGTCATTACTTCACAGTCTTAGATCTTCCGAAAACAACCTCATCTTACTGACTTCTGTTAGGAAGACACTGGCTAAAGTTAGCCAAAGTACGCCATGACTGGGCTACAGATCGTATCACATTGGAGAATCGAGATTGAGCCGTGAGAGTCGATCCAAAATGACTTCGTCCACTATCGATCACACGATCGACCGAAATCTAAAGAAGCGCTACAAGCCATTGGAAATCTATCAAGATTTTGATTTGATATCATCAATTGGATTGATGCTCTAGCTACAGTCGATTGTATGAGCTCCATAAAAGGATCCATTTTCCTACTTCGAGAAGCTAATCAAGAGTCAAAACCTGCAAACCAAAAGTCTGTCACCCTTGATGATGAGATCAAAATCGGGGTGAACATGATCGAACTATCATGGCTTCCATTAGAACCACACCCAGAACCCTGTGAAGAAGAATTTCTTCCTTGATGTGTGATATTCTGTCGAACTAGCATTATCTTACTTCGATCTCTAACGTTATGGAGAAAGATAACTACCAGAAGACGTCCCTAAAATCCCATCCCTTGCTAAGGTCTCTAAAGAGCCTCGCCTTACAAGTGTGTATCAATACCGGGTCAAGGTAAGCCAATGAGACAATCCAATAGATGAAGCCATAACCAGTGTGGACACCACGTTGTGGGACCCCCTTGAGAAGACAATTTCTTCCTCACACCCTCCGATCTGCTCGTGCTCTGTCAATATGGTGGTAGTGAAGAAACCAACTTCCAAAGTACCTGTTAATCTGACAGGAAAAGCTAAGATGGGTTGTGATCGTCCACAACTCAAGAATATCAAAATTCAACAAATAGACGCTGCATCTAAGGTCTCAAAAAGAGTCTCGACATTATCCACTTCTCCATCCCAAAATCAAGAACTAAGACATGATTCAGAATCGACGGCTGAGACTTTGCACGATGTACCAGCATACTTTCGAGACTATACCTTAGATTATGTGATCATTGCTATGCCCCAAGCCCAGCGGGAACCCGACTCGAATGACGCACCTGAAAATTCTTGTTCGTATGAGGGTCCTGCGAAAGTCCAACCTCTAGATCTAGCCGATCCTGGAGAAGGAGAGAAGATAGTCTATGTAGGTGAACAACTTACTACTAAAGAACTATCCGATCTAAAAGACCTCCTACAAGAATACTGCGATTGTTTTGCATGGTCCTACAAGGATAAAGAGCATATTTACGGACATACATCAAATGGCTGTAATGAGCTAAAGAGTCTGTCTGACCAGAGAGTAATTCATGTAATGCAGTAGAGATTGTTAGTAGACTCAAGATCACTCACACTCAACAGCGAGGAGAACAAAGATAAGAGAGAATAATTCTCAGCACTCTATTCACTTCTTCAATCTCTCACAAATATATAAACTCTTTTTCTCTCGATGATTGAGACTGAAGCGTGTGATCAATATATGTTCTGCAGAGCGAACAAACACACCTCTAAGACTACAGGTGCGTCGCTCCCGTGAAAAGGTCCAGTTAACAATTAGGTTGAATGAATGTTCAATTATACCATAAGAGGTATATTTAATTAAGAGTTGAAATTGCTCTAGTTTAATATGTCGATTCACATTTAGTTGTTTCGTGTAGATGACCTAGTAAAGGCTATCCAAGGTAGCGTTTCCCTTCTAGAGGTCTTGCCCTTAAATTCAAGGCAAGTCTTTAGGAGATATATTCTCGAAAAATGATATAGGCTTCTTCGATTTATATTTATCCAGCTCATATTTTCATATTCGAGTATATCATGCCTTATTAAGGAGTGGAACTTAAATCAAGATATGAAAATTGAACATTATTTAAAAAGAACACAAATACCACTATTAAGACTATTAACGTTCTCAAATAAAAGATATCATCTTATAATTCAAGTATCGAATATCAAGAATGTATAACTAATTAGATCAAAACCATTGTATATAGTTCTGATATAGCTGAATATTTTGTGTTAAAACCTAAACACTAAGCATCATTCAAATTGAAACTTATATATGACATCAAAATTGAACATGATATTCAAATTGAAACTTAAACAAGACATGAAAATTGAACACTATTTCTAAAACCTAAACATCAAACATCATATCCAATTTGAAACTCAAATAAGACATCTTAATCGAACATTATGTTATAATTAAAATTGAAACAAGACATTGATAATTGAGCATTATTTGTAAAAGCTTAACATCAAACATCATATCAAATGTAAACTTAAATAAGATATCTAAAGAACATCATATCTAAATTGGAAGTCAAATAGGACATCCAAATTGAACTCGAATGAAAAGGATGTACTTTTGGTATTCACAACGCACATGGTTGTGCTTGGCTCAAAACTTTTTGTACACATCTTGGTAGAGAACGATTGAAACTATAGTTGATAAATAGTTCTTCACCACATTTAATAGGTTTGATCGCACAAACCATTACATATGTAGCTTTCACATATCTAGAAAAATAATCTTCTTTTCCATTGATGCATTCTTCAAAGTCACAATTGATTAATGAAGTGTGACAAATAGAACTATTTATATATGCAGCGATGTTTCTGTATATTTCTGGACGCCCATTGATGTACATACGATGTGCTTTTGAAACACTTTTTCCTTGCATGCGCTTCTCTTCCAAAGAACAAGCATTGGAATTTAAACCATATATTTGCATTCTCCATTGGTGGCGACATAGAGCATGACAATTATCCCAATTATTTTGAGGTCTAGCATATGGCATTAATGTGACAACACTATTCAAAGGGATGTAAATGCTAGTCAAAGAAAATAAACCTAATCCGGCATTAGGAAACTGCTCACTAGGCTTAATTATGTATATATGACCCCAATATGAAAATGATGTCTCACATAATGGTAGCGGTAACGTATCAGACCAACATGAATATTTCTTTCTATCAAACGGCTTAACTAATGCATGTAGATGAGAAGGAAGGGGAGATTCGGTCAACGAATTTAAAACATGTTTGGACAAATTGATAGTACGTAGAAAAATTTGTTCTTTTCAAATTTTGTCAAAATGCGTCCAAGTCGTGTTTTTTTTTAATGGAATAGCTAAGATAGAAGAATTTGTACGATTTACGTTGGGTGTGATGGGATGCACAATATCTGTATGTGGTGACATCATGAGATGGATAGAGCTTGGGATAGGATTTTCACAACATGCGGCCATCATCTTTAATGGAGGAATACAAAAAGTAGGTCGAGAGATTCTCGAAAATATGCTAGAAAGATTCTAGAAAGTTTCGCGAAACTTTCTCGCAAGATCCTAAAAAAATGATACAGAAACTCACGAAAATTTCTCGAAAATTCTAGCAACATACTAGAAAATTGCTCAAAAAACTAAAAAAAAAATACTAGAAAAGATTCTAGAAAAATTCTTGAAAATTATTTACGAAAATTTGATTAACAAATTTAGTGTTGCAAAAACTCCTTTAAAATACTTTAAAAATTATATTGAAAGATTGAGAGAAGTTAAGAAAATTTCTCAAAAATTTCACGAGACATTATGAAAAATGTTGGAAGGTGGTAGAAAATTTCACAAAAATTTCACGAAAATTTCTAGAAAAGATAAAAGAAAAGTCGCGAAAAATATTCGAAAAGATAAAAAAAAACTCACTATTAATTCCAAAAAAATACTAGAAAATAATAAGAATAAATTTTTTTTTGGTTAAAGGTAGTATTTCTTCAGTCTGGACCCATTAATATGTGTAAGTAACAGTTCACCTTCAAGTGATTGAAGTTGTACAGAACCATTCTCAAACACCTCTATGACTTTATAAGGTCCAAGCCATCTCATATAAAGTTTTCCGGGGTACTTTTGATGTCGACTGTCATATATCAGTGCAAAGTCCTCAGCTTTAAGATTTCACTTTTTAATACGACTGTCATACTTCTTCTTCCTTTGTTCCTAGATTTCCTTCGTTAATTTTTGTGATTTCTCACGAGCTTCAGCTAGTTCTTCAATATTAGTCAACCTTTCGTTTATACATTCATCATCTGTTCGTTGAGCTTGAATACGAAAAGTTTTCACCTCAAATTCGATTGGCAAAATAGGATGCATACCATACGTAAGAAAATATGGTGTCTGTTTCGTCGTGATTTTTTCTGTGTTGTGATAAGCCCAGAGAACTGATGGTAGTTTCTGATCCCAATCTGTTGTATGTGCAATAGTAATTTTGTTCAGGATCTTACATAAAATTCCATTAGCTCTTTCTATCAACCCGTTTTCTTTTGGATTATATGGTGTAGTTTTTCTGTGTTTGATCAGAAAATAGGTTGTCAGCTACTGTATCGTGTCATTTAGAAAATGAGTACCTCGGTCACTTACTGGTTCAAGTGGACAACCATATCTTGTGATTATACTTTTGAATAAGAACGTCACGACGGTTTTCGCATCGTTTCGTTTCGTTTCGTTCAGCTTCAACGTTCTTTGTAGCATAATCCGTTGCAACTAGAATATAACGACATTTCGTATTTCGAGTCACAAGTTTGATTGCACCGACAAAGTCAATTTCCCACTTTTCAAATAGTGCAAGAGACATGATTGGTGTCAACGGCCAATTCATTGCTTTTGTAGGCTTGCCAGATCTCTGGCATGGATCACATGAACGAATAAAGTTTGATACATCCTTGAAGATTGTTGGCCACCAATATTTGGCAGTCAATATCTTATTAACAATATTGTTCAAAGCAAAATGTCCACCAGTATCTTCTGAGTGTAAGACTTTAACGACCTTTTTAAGGTCTTCAGTTTCGAGACATCTTCGAAGCTGATGATCTGCACCAAGCTTGTACAAGATATTGTTAATAATCGTATAAGGTGCTACCTTATATTGAAAAACTGTCTTTTGTTCCAAATCGTAATCATCCGGATATATCTGATCTTTGAGATAAATAATAATATCAAAATATAGCGAATTTGTAGATGAAATCTGAAATAAATGTTCGTCTGGAAAAATCATCATTGATAGGTTCATCAATTTTTCTCGTGGTGTTCGAACATAACGGTACATAACCAATCGGCTTTCGCTACTGAGGACAGTCAAGTGAAAAATGGCTCGGCTCTCCACAGTTATAACAGTTGTCCGACACTGGTTTACTTGCGGTCTGATACTTCGCTGGTCCAACAAATTCAGGAGGATTATGTCTTCTTGGTGCGAACTTGGGTCTGTCCTGTTGGGCTGATGCTATAGTACCCTGAACATAGTTAGTAGTTGCACCATTTTGAGAAATAAGAAGTACCTCCTAGGCAGGATCTTCCACATATTTGACATTCACAATGGTGCAGTCTTCCTTAGCGTGTCCTAAAGTTCCACATTTCGTACACCACATTCCTGAGTTGGAAGAAGACGCTTTCGGTCTTTTATCTACAACTTCAGATCACTCTTTGACTTTTGAGATTTCTTAGTTGATCGTCGCTTTCATGCTAGTTTTGAGGTCTCGAAATTTTTGGCACTAGCTATTACTATTGCTAAGGAGGTCATGTCTCCTTGTCTACAATACTGATCAATCTTTGGTGGTAAACCAGGCAAAAATCATTCGATCTGCATATCAACGGGATATACAACGGTTAGTTTTCCTATGAGATTTTTAACCTTTCGTGTATATTTGCGAAGGGATTCTTTACTCTTCTTCTGAACATTGTTCAGACGTCCGAGAATTCTTGATTTGTAACCGATTTCTCTGAACTGGTTCAGAAATGCATCTTTCAGCAGGTACCAAGTTCCTACACGGCTTAGTTCAACTTGACTGTACCAGATGCGTGTCTGCTTTCTTAGCAGACTAGGGAAGATTCGTAGTTTGTCAATGTCAGTACCTTCGTTATTCGCATTAGCGATTGACTCGAATTGTGAGACATAACTATCTACATCATTGGAAGAAGTCCCTTTAAAATAATCGTATTTAATTTTTGATATAGAAGTGAAACGTGCAGCAGGGCCCTCCATACCGAAGCTAATTAGGAGTTCAAGTAACTGAACAGTGATTTTATCTAGATTTTTTTGACTAGTACTCTCACTTTGTCTTCATAAAAATTCCTCTCTAAGCTTACAATATCGTTCTAATCTGGATTCTCTATCTGACATACACTAGAGATGGAGATGGATTTGTCAGATTTCTTATAACTTTCCTAAACTATCCCCAGCAACGGCATAAAAAATTGGTATATGTCGTACTACACCAACAAGGTTAATATAGATTTTGTAGCGAATAGTGTTGTTCCCACAGAGGACAGTGTTAGAAAGTTATGTTTTTGGTACAATTTATGACAAGTGGTGTCGAGTGTTATTCTGGTTGTCGACAGACATTAAAAAGTCACCAGTATTACTTATATTTGGGTGTGCGGTGTTAATAATTTTCTGAACAACAATCTGGCCTCTATCAAATCGAATGAAACGCATTCTATAGATGAGATGTTATCAGAGTAGTACAACAATACTACACTCTGGTTGATTAAGGTGTCAACAGAGAGTCAAGAAATGTTCAATGTATTTGCGACTGTGCAGACAATTAATTAATCGCGTTCGCAAACTATTCATTTTTAGACAGAAGTCCTCAACAACTAAAGTCGAAATTAATGGTTAAAGAACATGAATGGTTTTAGAGCACGTTAGAAACTTATGTCAATGCCAATCAGGAAAACAGATCAAAGACTCAATTCTTTAGACAGGGACTGTCATCTCATATGTATATACACAGATTTATTCAATGATTGTGCTAGACTGTACCAAAGATAGTCGTTATTTGAGTGCCAAAAAGAAAGTATTTGCGATAGATGAATAAGATAGTTTTAAGACAATTTTTTAGAGCATGCTTTACGGATACACAGCAAACGAGTGTCATGCACTAGGGAGTCTGTCTGATTAGAGAGTAATTCATGTAATGTGTTAGAGATTGTTAGCAGACTCAAGATCACTCACACTCAACAGTGCGGAGAACAGAGATAAGAGAGAATAACTCACAGAACTCTATTCACTTCTTCAATGTCTTACATATGCATTAACTCTTCTCTTTCGATGATCGAGACTGAAGTGTGAGATCAATATATGTTCTACGGGACGAACAAACACACCTCTAAAACAACAGTTGTGCCGCTCCCACGAAAGGGTTTAGCTAACAATTAAACTGAAAATACGTTCAATTATACCATGAAAGGTATATTTAACTAAGAGTTAAAGTTACTCTAATTTAACATGTTTTTTCGTATCTAACCGTTCGTGTGGACGACCTAGTAAAGGTTATCCAAGGCAATGTCTTTCCTATTAAAAGTCTTGCCCTTAATTATAAGGCAAGTACTTAGGAGATATATTCCCGAAAACTGACTTTAGGCCTCTTCATGATTTATACTTAACCAGCTCATATCTTCATTTTCGAGTATATCAAGCCATATTTATGTTGATATTCAATTTTTAACAATAAGGTGGCATCACAATGCTTGTCCAAAAGATTGCATGTGAGATTCATGGGATAAGAAACAATTTCTGTTTAGTGCAATCATTTTTATGGATCATGTTGATGTGTTTTTTTTGGAGACTTCTTATTCAAAACTTACATGAGTCGAAGATGTCTTGTATTTTCCTTCAATGTCTAGAAAATTTTTGAGTGTAAGTCAATTGACTAAAAATGGATGTGATGTCAAATTTGATTGGAATACTTTGTTTATCATCAAGAAAGTAAATTTCATTTAGGTTTTTCAAACTTGATGTTTGCAAGAGATCTAATCACAATTTCGATGTGATGGAAGTCGAAGGAGAGCTTGTTTCTCGAGAGGAGAGATTGGAGCATCCAAATATCAAATCCATGGAGTTTGGCTTTGATATTAATGTCAAGAATGATTTCTCAAGTGTGAGTGGAAGTGCTTCTAATGTTTTTGGTGTCAAGGAACTTGCAAGGCTCAAGGAGGATTTAAATGATGAAGAAGGTGTAGATCATCAACCTCCACACCGGAGCACACCAAGGAGATCATCAAGATCTAAGCAAAAGCCATCAAGGCTTGTTTTCATGAGAAAAGATAAGAAAATTTCACATGATGCGTTGATGGGATACAGAAATTTGATGATTTTAATTCTCCATTAGATAGCATGACATTGATTTAATGTATGGAATATCTATCTACTTGCTCTCAAATTTATGCAAGTAGGATTGGTCACTTCATCCATGTGTTGGATGATGGTATTTTTTCATGTTGTGAGGCAATTTGTAAACCTATTATGAGAATAACTAAATCATCCTCCATGGACACTTATATCCATAATGAAATAAGCCTCATTAGATCTGAGATTAGCATGGAAATCAAGCAAAAAAAAATGATGCAAAGTCTTTGTTATTTTAGCATTCATAGTCTTGCCAATCTTGATATGTCTAATCCTCAAGATCTTGGTAACATGATGATGGATCTTTGTGATTGTTATGAGTCAAGAAGGACTCTTGATTTCCTCATGGAGTTGTAGTTATTTTCGAGGAGGAGCTTTGGGATCAATCATGTTCTTCAAGGATGAAAGAAATCAATGGAAAAAGTTATCAAATGGTGGAAAGCTCTTCATGGAATGGTTTGAATCAAGCAAGCTTTGTCATTCCTATGGTGATCTTACAACAATATCAAGTTTAGTGGCTAGTTTTCTCACCAAATCCATGCCAAAGGATCCACTTGAGAAGTTGCTTTTAGCTACTTAAGTTTTGGATAGATCTAGCATAGTCATCAAGCTATATTTTGAGGAAAAGTGTGAAGATTATGCAAAATCTAGCTTGATCATTTTACATTTTCATGTAAATACGTCAATCACACATTTGTGGTGCATGTTCCCATGTGTGAATAGTAGGCCTAGTTGCATTATTTAAAGAATCATTTATTCATAGAATTTGACAAGATGATAGAGACCTTTCATTTTGTAGTTTAAGAGCAATGCTCTAGTCCATGAGCAATGAAATCAAACTGAAAGTAGTAGATATTTTCCATATATACATGATAAATACATACAAATATCTGAGCTAAAGTGGTAGCTAATCTATGTTGAATGATACTAGTTGATTCAGATAGATCTCAGGAAACCGATGATCTGAGGATAGGCCTTTGTCGCAGCACTAGTGCCCAGAACGTAATCTGCATGCCCATAATTTGGGATATAGAAGGTCTTAACGCTGCATCGAAGATTATAGATCAGGTTTTGAACATCCACCAGATCTGACAGATGATCCGAACCCCCATACGTAATTAAGATGGGGAACTTCTTGGGAATAGATGATATGTCGTATTCAGGAGGGGTGTCCTGACCGTACTTCTTCATGTTTCCTTCCTTTCCCATGTCATACTTTCCGAAGCCTTCCTTTCTTATTACTGTTTCGAGTTAATATTTCATGTAAAGCAGATAATCAGATCAATTGGAAGCATGTGCAACAAAGCCACATACCTTACAAGAAATGGCGGCATCTTAACATGAAACAAAATATTAGAGGTGGAAGATCTTGATAAGCGGTTGCGTTGATTGAGCAGTGAAACAAGCAATCTCTGAGACTAAATCGTGCACGTATAATAAGTTTCAACGTAATATCGATAATGAAGTACTTTGGCAAGTTCAGAAAAAATCGAGAAGCCATAAAAGGCTTCAGGATTGATCAGTTGACTTACATTGAGATAGATGTGCAACGTTGTTGGCTGATGTGGGCTGAGGCATAAACGTTGAGTAGAAACCTATTCTTGAACTATTGATCTCTGAGTTTGGACCTGTCAACATTCATAAAGCCCATAATAAAATAATGTGATCTTACGCATAATTTCTTAATCGAATCGTGTCATGCAATACTACGGTAAAATATTACATTGTGCATGCACTTGCTTTAGAATATCTTTGAGAGTGCAACTACGAGCAAGCTTTTTACCAGTGAAGGAGTCCAATGCAACACTGCAATTTATCTCCTTACAGGCTGCATCTATTAATGCAGAACCTAGGCTACCCCTGCAGGAAAAACGTAGATTTGTGATTATGAATACAATTTTCGTAAGAATATAGTGTACCGTAGAAATTCAACTGATTATGCATCCCGTTTTTTGCCAGTAGCCCGTCTAATTGTTATCCCAATCAGAGAGCATTCAAACACCTCTAACTTTAACCCAGCACATGAATTTAATCATGTCCAATTACGTTAATGGAGGACTTACGTTGACATGTCGAATTTGCCTGCACCTGAGAGCAAGTATGCCTGCATCCATCACCCAGTCCATCCATTCTCATAGTTAAGCTTTGATATTATTATTTGATCCAGACAATGTATTCGTATTACATACAATGCTCACAGCTCGTTGCATTGATCAGGAAGTAGATTACTCAGCTATTTATGGTATGCGCAGCGTGTTGCTTCGAAGGGTTTGGCAAACCTTATCCAAGTACATTTCTGAGAAGGCGAGCGCCAATTGCGATGTTGTGTGGCTTAGATATGCTATAGGGCTTAGAAGCACTGCTGCCTTCACCATTTGCCTGACATTCGGGTCAGCTAGTGCTGCCAGGCCAATTGTGGTTCCCTGAAATTTCAGCCGCACGTTAGGATGCAGTCAGTGATTGATGGATATTTTCACTACGCGAATAGTCGTTATGTCTCTCTACATGTGCATTGTGGAGATTAAGTGAATTAGTAGACATGAAAGCTAAAGCAGCACCTACCTGCGAGTGCCCAACGTAGTAGGCTTGTGATCCAGTCGTCTGGTATACGAACTGAAGTACAGCAGGAACATCAAAGGAAGCGAGCTCATCGAAACTCCAAATCCAGAATTCCTGTTATATGTTTCACGACAGTCACATTCCAAAAGAATTCAACATCTATGGTGACAGGGCGACAGCGAGAGAGAGAATGGTACCTTGTCTTCAATTGTCAGAGAAACGTGCTTGGAGCTCTCTGCAGTACCTCGAAAGTTCAAAAACCATACATCAAAGCCTACGTCCGCTAAAATGAAGCCTAGTGATTGCTCTGGTGGGTTTAATAGCCATAGAGCAGCTTGCTGTAGAAGCAGAAGTTAACAGAAGCCATAAAAATTATTCGTTAGTCAGTATACTGTAACGTTATGTTCTTATGCAGTCAACTCTCATTAAGCACTTGAAACAGCCTTGAATATGCAATTCTAACGTATATAATATCCGCTATTGATTCTTGGTACGTACATCTTGAAAAAGTGTAGGCATAATCGGTTAGCTTTAGCGAGCCTTATTCTGCTGTTAATATTCAGAAGCAAAATTTAGTGGGAAACTCTTGAAACATTAAAAGGCAATGCTTCTATTTACCTGAAAGACGCCAGCTCCCAAGACCACGGGAGGCCTACTCGAGCCATTTTGTGGACCTTCTCTTCCATGCTGGATCCGTTGGATCATGAGTATGTAGCCATCACTGGTCGTCACCTGCAAAATATTGCCACTAGCATCTGGTCGTTCACGAGAAAACAACGAGAAACCTACTCTAGTTCTACCGTCAGCTTGAAGATCACAGCCCAGAAAATGAATAGGACGTGTGATTATGCAGCATTGAGCACACATATAACTAACCCATTCGAATTAAAGAAATCACGTAAAATTGTCTAAACTGGAGGTGCACACTGCAAATGTCAACTCGAACTATGTGATCGACAGAGTGATACCAAAGAATAGGCTTAATTATGAGCAGTAACGTACATTGAACTCCTGGCAAGGGTATCCGTTTGGAAGTGCAAATTCTTTGCACAGCCTCGTTGTCAACACCGGTTCGTCTGCAACACAAATCCCTGCAGCAATGAGCAGAATGCATTCTACCACCGGTATCATGCAAATCGTCTTTATACCCCGGGGATCCATGACTCTAGCCACTGGTTCCTCGACTTTGTCTGAGGCACTACTAATTTCACTTCTTAGCTATTCAATCCACAGCCCAAATAGATCGGTAGCAGAACGTAGTGAGGGTGGCTGTGTCACCTGTGCTACAACACCATCCACAGCCGCTTATATATACACTCATATTGTATTATACACAACAGATGTGGGCTCTGGCTGATTCGTATCTAATAAGGCTCAAGCAGCTCTTGGACCACAATCAGTGATGTGGGTCCATAACGATGTTCTGCTCAAAGCAAGGTTAGATCTAAGTTCTGGTCAAATCAATGCGAGGTCCATGTTTAGTCATTGCAGTTATACAAACAAAGTCTCCCATTAATCAAGCACTATTTTCAGAGTTTGAGGGGAGGATTCTGGACCAGTTGTATTAGTTGATATGTGCAATGATTACCATAGTGGGCAGTATACCAATTGAGAATGTGTAGTATAAGGACTAGGTATGAGGAGGTGGCCTAAGGCTTGTATCAAGATGAGCACCAGGGCGGAGAATCTAGCTACAAGGCTGTAGCCCACCAAGGCTGTAGCCCACCGTTGGATGAATGATACTTGACGTAGGGGCGGAGAATCTAGCTACAAGGCTGTAGCCCACCGTTGGATGAATGATACTTGACGTAGCAGGAGATAGATAAATGGTCAAGATCTAAATATGTTTGAAACATGTGCTATGGCTCATAAGCTGCACGTTCTCAACCAATGACATAATGCCACATGCCCGCTATCACTGCTCACTGACGTAATGCCACATGTCAGCTATCACTGCTCACGAATGCTACCTATTTATATAAGGCTTTGTTTTTTATATTTTAATGCCTTAATTAGTCAGTTGGTTTCATTTTCTTTGTCTCTTTACTCATTTCTTTTAGAAAAGACTCCTTAACCAATCTCTCGGTTGTAAGAGCAACTCCCTTTGTCTGCCCATTTGACTTGTCACCCATTTTTTGAGAATTGATAAGTGCGTTGATGAGCAATAGTCCACCTCCCTTGCAAACTTGGATGACAAGTGCTAATTGAAAGAACACAATCTAATTGGCAAGCTAATTTTGAATCCTTATCATCCCATCCGTCCATTTTTGTTAACTTGCCCTTTGCAACTCAACATACCAAACATTGTCCCCATGCCCAAAAATATGTTGCCCATATGTAGCATAGGTCCGATGTGACCTCATCTGCCACATGGTGGCAACTCAAGATAAGTTTTAATGGGGGCCCAGGAGGCCCATTTTTCCTCCTTGGATCAATCGGAGTGACTCCCTAGGCAATGTACTCTGAAACCACACTAATACGTTAAATATAGATATCAATGAGAGATTCTCAACCAATATACATATCACACAAGGCTACATGCGGACACAAAGGTCCCACGTAGAGAGAAAGTTTCTCGTTGACAGGTAAGTTACGAGAAGAATCATGATTTCGAATGTATGTGCTTGTCTTTAGTCAATCCTATTAGGCCGTAGGTACGTTCTTTTGTAGAGGTATCATTCTGTTCTTTGTGGTCTTAGTGATGTAGATGTGTATGTATGTACATGTCTTTATGAATTGAGAATTCAAATGCCCAAAAAATATGTGAGGCTACTTCAATTTTCATAATATGCCCTTCAATATTTTATGGGTGATCATGTTAAAAATGTATATGCAAGAAATTCACACGTGCTAGCACACATGCTCATGAAGAACTTAATACTATCGTTGAGGTTGGTTAAAAATGTCACAAAGTAAAAAAAATTCAAATTAGTTTTTTTTTTTGCAGCCTCTAAACCTAGCACGACGGCGTGCACGGCAAGACAGTCGTGCATGCCACCGTGTTAGATTTAGAGGCTACAAAAAAAAAATTGTCATTTCATATAGCACGGCGGCGTGCTATCTTTAAAGGCTGCAATTTTTTTTTTTTTTTTTCATTTGTTTCACTTAGCACGTAGGCGTACAATGTTTGGAGGGTGAAAAAAATATTCTGAAATAATGTTTTTACTCAAAATTTGATTATCAAATGTGTCAAAATAGCTTTGCAATTTTATAATTTACTCGGCTACCACACCGGCATGCTAGTCAAAGCAGCTCCAAAAAGAAATTTATTCTTTCAAAAAGTTTTTCAAAAAAACTTCATTTTTTTGAAATAAAAAATTTGCAAGCTAGCACGCCGGCATGCTAGCTTCTATAACTTCAATAACATTTTTTAAAATAAAAGTAAACCTATATTTATAGAGTAACAAAGTATTTTGTAATGGACCTATTTAAAATTTGATAGATAGTCAAAGTTTTAAGTATGCATCAAACCACAATTCTTATTTTTCAAAAATCATGTAGTGGCATAAAAAGAGTAGCACACATGTGCTACCATTTTGTTGAATCATGGGTAGAAGAAACTCACAAAAAATTACTAGCAGAATGTCAAAACCCTCAACAAATTCATATATGATTTTAGCTCATTTTTATTTTTTTTGTAGCTAGTTATACTAATAAGATGGTCCTATATAACCCTAAAGAATGAATGCCAAGTTGGAAGAAATTAAAATATACAAATTTGATTATGATGGCCAACATTTTTTTTGGTATTGGCTTGGTGTGTATGATGATTGACTTGTAATTGAAACCGATTAGAGGTTCGGGGAAGACGCTAGGCAGGCAAGATGCAATTCCTTTTCACAAATATAAAGGAATTTCTTTTTTAGTAGGAGAGCCATTATTGATAGTGTTACTCAAGTCTAGAATTAATATTTGTATCTCCAACTTGGCAAAAACTTTATCTCAAGTTGATCATATCACAACTCAAGCTCACATTTTCATGATTTTACATCTTTATCTCGGGATGAATTCAAAGCTAGGTTCATGCAACCAATGAATATGAGGCCTTATCAATAAAGAAAGTCAAAATTCTCTCTCTCTCTCTCTCTCTCTCTATATATATATATATATATATATATATATATATATATATATATATTATGTCCCTGAATCCTAAAAAAACTTTAACCCTAAAAATCCACCTTGCTTGACCCCCTCCGTCTCCTCTCTCCTCTCTCCTCTCTGGCTCTCTCTCTCAACACACATCTCTCTCTCTCTCTCTCTCTCTCTCTCTCTCTCTCTCTCTCTCTCTCCCCCTATCCAGCCATCTTCTCCTCTCTCTCTCTCACACTCTCTCTCCTTCGCCCGCCATCTTCCTCCTACTACTTATTACTACGTTTCTTTCAAGAACCGGTGCTCCTGTTGCTTGGCCCAAAATGCATGCTTCGATCCAGTCCACATCCTATACCTAAAATTCTTGATGATGTGCGTGCCATGCCTCATCCTCCTCATGCCACATCCTACTCACGCTAGCATTGAAAGCTGTGAGCAAGTCGTGAGCCATCTCGGTTGCATTGCTTCCCATTGCCATCTCTCTCTCTCTCTCTCTCTCTCTCTCTCTCTCTCTCTCTCTCTCTCCAACACCATAGTATTTCTCTCTCCTTCACCCGCCATCTTCCTCCCCTCTCTCTCACTCTCTCTCTCCTCTCTCCCCCCTCAATTGGACTCTCTCTCTCTCTCCCTCAATCTACATTCTCTCTCTCTCTCTCTCTCTCTCTCTCTCTCTCTCTCTCTCTCTCTCTCTCTCTCTCTCAATTTTCATGATTTTGTGCAATCAAGATTCTATGGTCTGACTTCAAGATTTGGATCCAAAGTTTCTCTCAGAGCTTTCCTTAAGATCTTGGGATGAGAATTGCATGGCTAAAAAGTTATTTCTGGCTTTTTGGATGACACAATCAAAACTCAAGGTCTTTCAAGATCAAATTCAAAATATTTGATGCATTATCTACTAGTTCAAGGTGACAAGGATTTGTATTACTCTATATGTACAAGAGCTTGAAGTTATGCAAATACCAACTTACACCAAACTTGCGAGCCACATGGGGGACATGCCCCTCATCAAATTTAGGGCCTCATGTGTGAAATTCACTAAGGAAGGGGCCATAAAAAATCTCACTAATAACACTTATCTATTCAGAGGAAGAAAAGAAAATGAAATGATTCTTATGTATGGTGAATAATTCTCGATCTATGGAATGAGTCAAGAATTTAGATAAGTGATTTGAAAATCTAAGTTTCTTTACTCTAGTGATTTGAGAAAGTATGTGTCTCACAGACATTTTCATAACGTAAATTTTTTTTACTTGTGTAGAGTTTGCTTACTTTAGTGAATGGTATTCTACTACATGTGAAAAATGTCAACATTTCCTAGCTAGTTTTAGGCCAAATTTGGTATTTTTGGCACATAGTTTTGGATCTAACCTTTCACACATGTGGAAGAGGCCTAGATACTTTTATTTTAGTATATATTTCAGATCGAAGAAGTCTCAAACTTCAAGACCTTCAAAATGACACCAAAATCATGTTATTTGGACATATAGGTCATAGTTGCAGGAACTGAAGAGAGACCACCCATAGTTCAAGAGAAACAAAGGTCTGATAAGAAGGCTAAAAGGGCTCTTCATATCATTAAAATGAATGTTACCAATGAATTTCTCAAGGAAGTTGGTAAGTGTCAAAGTGCAAGTGAGGCATGGAATGCCTTGAGGAAGCTCTTTGAATTAAAGTCCACATCTAGGGTATTGACCCTAAGGAGGCAAATATTTTCTAGTAGGCAAAGAGAGGGAGAAAGTGCTCATGCATTTGTCTTGAGGGTTAAGCCCTTAACGTGATGATCTAGCATGCATTGATGAAAGCATAAAAGATGGTGAAATAGTCCAAGTTATGTTGAATGGTTTGCTAGATGAACATGCTAGCCTTGTGCAAAGTTTTGCCATTCAAAGAGTCTTGCCAAGTGTGGATGACTTGCAAGAAATCTTATTGGTTGGAGAACATAGGTTGCAATCAAAGCTTGATGGTGCATCCTTGCAAGGTGGAGGTGAAGAGGCTTTCTTCACAAAAGGAAAATCCAAAGGCAAAGGTAAATGGAATGGCCCAATGGTCCAAAGGTGGTAACTTGGATCATGATGATCACTCTTCCACCTCCTCTTCTACTTCTTTTAGAAAGAAAGATAAGTCAAAGTTCAAGTGCTTTTATTGTGGGATAAAAGGTCATTTTGCTAATGAATGTCATAAGAATAAAAGAGAGCAAGGTGAGAGGCAAGGAAATCTAGCAATACATGAAGAAGTGCATAGCATTTGTGAAAGTCTTGTTATGACTTCAAGTTTGCTTGCACATATAGATGGGAATGATCCTTGGTAAAATTGACAATGGAACCGCATCTCACATGACAAGACATAAGGAATACTTTTCATTCTTATTGTCTTATGAGGGAGAGAGCAACATCATCTATATTGCAAATGATGGTCAATGTGACATCAAAGGCATAAGCACAATTCCTATTTCTACATGCTTGCTGACTGGATTCATGGGTTTCTAGAAACTATTTCACAACAAATGACCTCAGGTAGATGGGCATATAAAAGCCTTGGCAAATTTTAGACTACAACCTTCCGGGACAAACTTCTTGCCATGTTTCTTCGACATTCTGTGCATCTGAGTGCTGGAATCTTTCACAGTGGTGGACTTATCTGGAGGGTTTAAAGCTGCTGGTGCTGGAGACATAATTTCCATGTGCAACGTTTGTACATTTGTTGTCGGGTATTCTAATCTTGGACGGTCCCTTGGAGTTGCAAAGTCTCTACTACAGACCACATGATCTAGCAAGGAGACTGAAAACATAATGAAAATAAAAACTACAAGATCAATTATAGAAGGCATAAGTTGTAGCAAATCAGCAGTCATTGAGTAACTTATTTGACCTTATAGTGTCGATATGCAAGCATTGCAATGGGGAAGACTCTTCAGAAAGCTGAAGCTTGCTAAAAGTGTAGTCAAGTTGAGCACACAAACAGACAGATATGAAGTTCAATAAAGCTATCTTGCAACCAGTGAGATCATAAGCTAGAGATTAGACAAGCTAAGACTCTTCTCAGTCTACCGTAAGCAAGTATGCTCCCCTATATCCTATCAGTATTAGTAATAGTTAATTCTATTAACATCTCTTAATTCCTTTAAATCCTGTAAGTTACAAATTTATCAGAAAATAATAGTGACATATTTTCTGGAAAGAACTGCTCAATTTGAATATTTGGAAAGCTGTTCAAATCAATTTGAATCTTCTCAGCTGAAAATTCTCAGTTTCATGTTAAAATGCATAGGTGGGTGTTTGTCATGTTTATGTTCTTGAATTTCAAGCATCAGTATTTTGGTGATGTTCACTATCTTCTTTGAGAACGCCATTTTCTTAGATATATCAAACATTTTGAGAAGCTATAGAATAGGTTGTTCATGTCCTACTTTTCTTGAAATAATTTTCAGTTTTGTCAGACAAGGCTATTGGGCTATTCTAGTGCACTAAGGAATCAACTTGAAAAGTGAGATTGCACAGCAATAACTTCCCTCAAATTGTGAGATCAACTTTATCAAAAATAATAGTGACATATTTTTTGGAAAGGACTGCTCAGCTTAAATCTTTGGAAAGCTGTTCAAATCAATTTGAATCTTCTCAGCCAAAAGTTCTCAGTTTCATGTAAAAATGCATAGATGGGTGTTTGCCGTGTTTATGTTCTTGACTTTCAAGCGTCAATATTCTGGTGACATTCACTATCTTTTTTGAGAACACCATATGCTCAGATATATCAAACATTTTGAGAAGCTATAGATTAGGGTGTGCATGCCTTACTTCCTGAAATAATTTTCAGTTTTGCCAGACAAGGCTATTGGGTTGTTCCGGTGCACTAAGGAATCAACTTGAAAAGTGAGATTGTGCAGCAATAACATCCCTCAAATTGTGAGATCAAGTTTTGCATGATCATGGCACCTTTATGGATGTTCTTGAATCTCCCTCAGAAGAAACTGATGCTGAGTCAACCATTTTAGACACTGAAGCAGTGGTTTCATCCAAAGCCACCCTGCCAGTTTCAGGAAAGTCTGCAACATACTCGACTAGCAATGTTCATGAGCTGGTAGAATGTCCTGTATGCACAAACTCAATGTACCCTCCTATTCATCAGGTTTTTTCTACTCTCCTGTATTTTTTGTGTTGAGCAGTATTTTGAAACCATCTCTCTCTCTCTCTCTCTCTCTCTCTCTCTCTCTCTCTCTCTCTCTCTCTCTCTCTCTCTCTGCTTGATTTTATCAGAACAGAACTCATGCTATTACAAACCAATCTACCAACATATTTCAGATTTATCATCAACGGAAGACTCGTAAATACTTTATGTTTATTGCCATTTCAAAATAGAACAAAATAATAAAAAATGTCATCATTTACAATTGCACATTCACTAATATTTGCCATGTCACAGATGCGAAAAAGACGGGAGCTGATAACGTGCTGCAAAGATCTACCTACAACAATCACCATTGTGGGAGAACAATAGTTTCAAATAAACTTTAGTAAAAATCTGTGTATACACTCTTCCATTCAATAAATGAAAGCCCAAGTTGGGCATCTATACATGTATTTTGTGCTCCCAAATTCATAAACTGGAGTAGCATTTGATATATCAATGTATATTTTTCTATGAAGTCTATACATGTATTTTTTTTCTATGCTATCTATATTTTTTTTTTATCTTAATTTAGTACAACTACATCATCCTTTGCACCATCATCAATAACGGGAGGCTGAAGCCTTGCCCTAGCCAGTATACTCAGGATACTTTCTTGTCTAAATCTGTACACCTGGCTTGATGTGTACTCAAGAAGTGTAAACTACAAAATAGAAAATTCATGTATTAGTAATGGCCAATAACATCACCAGAATAGAAAACTAATCATAATTTTAAAATATGAATAAACAGAATTTATTACCTTAGAAATATCAGCATCTTGTTGAAGGATGAACCACTCAAAAAACAACTTGGCATTGTACAATGTGTACCACCCATAGCTGAATGAATCATTTTGCTGGGGTGACTGCAAAATAATAGATTGGATTCATACTTTTTTTGTTAGTTCAGATCCCATATGATGATGAAGTTCCTGTTGCTGACCCTCCTTTTGCACCCTCCTCTATTCAGTCAGCCATTAAGGATATCAGTCACTTTCTTATCGACATTCCTGATAAAGAAAGTGACTTCATTGATGTAAATACTGATGTTCTTCGGGATTTTTTCATTGGCCAAAATACATCTGATAATGGATCCAAATCCATGGAGGATTCGAAATGTCTTTTTAATTTGCTTGTGTATTATATTAATGATGATGTATATTTTACTACTGTTGATTTATGTAGACTTTTTGACTATCGTGAAAACGAGGTTCTATGTTTATTATCCGGCACAATTTTCGAATTCTCCGACTTTGTAAATTTTGAGATAGATGACCTTGTTGCTGGTATTGATTTTGATGATGAGGAGGGTCTTATGACCGATGAAGAATGCATGAATAAGACTTTATCAAATATAGATGAGGATGGGAAAGGCAGACCAACTGATGAAGAATTCACGGCATTTCAATCCCAGATGGGCTTCTCTCATCCATCATTAATGCACTTCACTAATGATTCCACTTCAGTACGTGGTCATTATATTGATCATCCTGATCTGGTTGCTGCTGATGATGAAGAATGTGTAAGTGTTTAATCTTCCTTGCATTTGAATGTTTTCAATCACTGAATGTGTTTTTGCTAACATATTTCCTATTGTAGGATGCTCTCATAATAGATGATTTTGTTGCGAGAGAAGGTGGTTTCAGACAACACGCATCCTTGTTCCAGAGAGACAGTGGACTGGGCCACTATCTTAGGCATTTCTTGAAGAATGAGATCTGTATTGCTCATTCCAAGCTGAGCCCAGTCGGGGAGAGTCTTATAATGGCAGTTAAAGCTTTATCATTTTATCTAGGAGGACATAAATTTGTTAAGACAAATAAGATCATTTTTGTCAAAAGATCTTATATTTTGAACATTTTAGGCTTTATTGATGGGAATGTTCATTTAAGGAGCTCCTATTATTCATTGTATTCCACTTATATTGAGCTTAGTGGAAATAAGGATAATGCACATCTATTAGATGCATATGCTAGCAGAGAATTTCTTCATGACAATACTACCATAGAATCTGATACAAGATCTGATGATGAATAGTTGACACTTTGTATTTTGGTATAATACAATCAATACATTTACATTGGGTATTTCTCCTCTCTTGTTCAATGAATTTGCAAAGCAACTCTGAACATGTCATGATGATCTTCTACTCAACAATCATCTAATTTTCTCTTCCTGTATGAACTTGCATGCTTTTCTAAACTTGTTGTATTGTGTGGACTTTGTTATATGTCGAATCTGAACTCTGCAGTAGAACCACTGAAACAATTAACAAATGTAGTTTCGTTTTTCATTGGTTCCTCCATGTTGTGTATTTCGATGAAATGTTGCTTGTGCTTGCCAGTGTGACTTCTCCATCCCTTGTTATGACCACACACTCAAGCTTCCATATGTATTTGCAAAAAATGCTATATGATCTCTTAGTATGTGCTGCATATGTCAAAATCATAATGTTAGTCTGATGTTTGGATCTAAATATATATGAAAATTTGAAAGCATTATGAAAATTTTATATTAACCATGTAATGAGTGACGTGTTCTTCTCCCCATGCTTTTGATATTGCATTAACAAACTCGACACAAGTCCTTTGGACAGCTTTCTTATCAATATCGGAGTAGTTTTTTTCTTAAAATAGCAATCATACTATCAAGCTTTTTTCATACATCAACTTTTAGTACTCTGGTTTTGCCGTCTTTCTCGAAGTCCTGAGTGGCAGCAATAATATATGTCCAGACTGAGTGTTGAATATTAGAAGCCTTACCAGTATGATTTGATAGAAAACGACGTGCTTTTGCTCCTCCTATGCTTGGCTTAGTTGGCATGTTCTCATTCTTTCCTAAAAGTTTTTCATCTTTTTGAATTTTGACATGTCCTTTATGGAGTCTTGCTTTTGATAAAACATCTTCTAATCGAGAGATATCTTCCTTTGCTAATGATGTTGGCTTAGTATTCCAAACAAAAACTATATGAAGATAAATGATCTTTTCTATTAATCTAACTTCTGCATGAAGAGTGCAAACATGCACATTTTTTAAGGGGATAGGCAGCACAGCCTTCCAGTTTGGATCTGCATATTCTCTAGTGATTCCTGTATTCCTAGTTACATCTTATGCCATTTTCATGCAGTACAAACAAGGGTGTTTTGATGTAGCACCGTGAGAGACATTATACATACATTTCAATGTTTTCAAATCACCTGCTAAGTGCCATTCAACATTGAAGTCTCCAACTCCTAGAACATTGAGAAGTCCTCCATCCATATGGTCCTTGATGATCCTAGGATAAGATGTCCTTGAGAATATCCATGATAATATATCATGATCCTCTTTCAGCACCTGTCCAAAGAATTAATCAGCCTTAGTTTATAATGAATTAATACTATTCAATGAATGTAATGTAATAATGAGGCTAGTTATGCATACCTATGTTTAATGTATTCTTCTCTTTCTTCAAGTGATATGTCCTAGGGATTGGGACTTTTCTAATTTGAACTTGCTTAAAAGCTTCTCTAATTAGTTTAAATATTATTGCATATGCTTCCCTACTAATACCTGCAAAATCACAAGCACCCTGAACTATAGTCTTATCTAAAATATTTTGAATGTCCACCATCAAAGACTCTGCTATTTTACACTTTACATTTGAAATCCTATTGTTCATCATGATACGCTTAGTGGATTTGCAAGTCAATATTGTGCCCAATGACATTCCTAGTGAAGCATTGTCTTTAATATTCTGAGAAGCTACTAATGCAAATCTGCAAAAAAAACAGATAGTTAACAGAATATCACCATAGCTGAAATTAAATCCAAATGTCATTGAAAAACTTCTAAAATTCAGAATATGCTTACTTGAATGCACAGATCCTTCTATTTTGATAACCTTCTTTTGAAAGCGTTTGAATATCGATGTGCACTCTTTTTCTAATGGAGGTGCATCTATGTATGTATCTTTTATTGATGGTTACTCTAGATACACTTGGATTGAACTTTTGGGTTCCAAAAGTAAAGTGTTTGAAGCTTTCGATAAGTTCAAAACTCTAGGTGAGAATCAACTTGATGCTAGAATTAAAGTATTGAAGAGTGATAATGGTGGAGAGTATATCTCCACCAAGATGATAGAGTTTTGTAAATCCAATGACATTAAAAGAGAGCTTACATGTACTTATAGTCCTCAACAAAATGGTATAGCCGAGAGAATGAATAGAACACTTTGTGAGTGTGCAAAGGCTTTAAGACTAGATTCATCTCTACCTAAGTCTTTTTGGGGAGAGGCTATTATTTGTGCAACTTATTTGTGTAATAGATTGCCATGTAAGCTCATTGGAGGCATAACATCTTATGAGGCTCTATTTTTTAAGAAGCTGAATCTTAAAGATCTAAGAATTTTCGGATCTACTTGCTGTGTTTTTCAAGCATTAGATACAAGAAAAAAGGATGACCCTACCTCTATAAAAGGGATCTTTATTGGTTATGCTGAAAATAGCAAAGGATATAGAGTCTATAATCCAATCACTAAAAACAATTTGGTGAGTAGAGATGTTACTTTTGATGAAGATAACTACTACAAGTTGAATGAAAATGCTTCTAATCCATCTTATGTCAAGGATTTTGCAAGATTTGAGGAGGAGCCTACATGTGGTCAAGATCTTGAGGATCCATCTCAAGACCTGAGGACTCCAAGGAGGTCTACAAGAAGGAAGGCCTTGACAAAGGTGAACAAGGGGAAGATATTCATTCACTTACCTCTTACACTTTTCTAACATCTATTTTTGATGAGCCGAGTTGCTTTGAAGAGGCTATGGAGTCACAAGAATGGAGGGATGCCATGCAAAAGGAGTATGATGCTCTTAAGGAGAATCATACATGGAAGCTTGTGGATCTTCCACATGGAAGAAAACCACTTGAGTGCAAATGGATCTATAGATTGAAGTACAATCAAGATGGGAGCATCAATAAACACAAGGCAAGGCTAGTGGCAAAGGGGTTCTTGCAAACCAAGGGAGTAGATTTTCATGAAACTTTTGCTCCTGTTGCTAAACTAGCTTCCATAAGGTTGGTAATTTCTCTTGCAACTACTTTCAATTGGCCTCTATTTCAACTTGATGTGACTAATGCATTTCTTAATGGTTATTTGAAAGAGGATATCTTCATGAGGCAACCCGAGGCCTTCATCAAAGAAGATCAAGAAGAGAAAGTGTGGTTGTTGCTAACAAGCCTTTATGGGCTTAAGCAAGCACCTAGAGCTTGGGACTCTAGGTTGAATGCTTTCTTGAACTCTATAAGATTTGTTGTAAGTGCTTCTGATCCTTCTTTGTACTTAAGATTCAATGATGGTAAATCATCTTTCTCATTTTGTATGTAGATGACATTATCCTTAGTAGAAATGATCATGATGGTATACAAGAAGTGAAAGTAGTACTGTCAAAAGAGTTTAAGATGGTAGATCTTGGTAATCTTCATTTCATATTAGGAATAGAAGTTTCAAGAAACAAATATTTGAGTTTTATTTGTCAATCCAAATATGCTTCTTCTATTTTAGAAAAGTTTGAAATGAAAGATTGTAAAGGAGTAGAAACTCCTATGGATGTAAAAGTTTCTAATAGTGATGATAAAGCATCCTTTGAGGACATCATGCTATATAGAAGACTTTAGGCTCCTTGATCTATCTGACTATAACCAGGCCTGGTCTAAGTTATAGTGTGGGTAAACTAAGCCAATCTATGCAAAATCCATTGGTTTGTCATTGGAAAAATGCAAAAAGGGTGTTGAGGTACATCTCGGCCACCAAGAATTTTGGAATTTTGTATGATGGATCTAATCTTGCCTTGAGAGAATATTCGGGTGCTGATTTTACAGGTGATAAAGTGGATAGGAGGTCCACAAGTGCTTTTGTTACCTTTCTTTACAATGGCATAGTGTCTTGGCTTTCCAAAAAGCAAGATACTATTTCTCTATCTTCAACCGAGTCGGAATACAAGGCACTAACATCAACGACAAAGGAGATCTTATGGTTGAAGAGGCTTTTGGTGGAGTTTCAAGTCATGGAGGCTGAGGAGCAACCAATAATATATTGTGACAACCAATCAAGCCAAACATTAGCAACCAATCCCACATTCCATGCAAGGAGCAAGCACATAGATATTGCTCACCATTTTGTGAGGGAAAAGGTTCAAACAAAGGAGATCAAGCTACATCATGTGTCTTCTTCAGATTGCCTTGCTGATCTACTCACTAAAGCTTTGCCTAAGACTTCATTTATCAAGTTAAGATCAGCTTTAGGAGGTGTAGATAAATGTACTATAGATGTACCATGTAAAAATTGAGGAGGAGTGTTAGAATTTAGCAATTTTCACATGGTTTTTTTGATGTATTTGACATCGATGTGGATCCACACGTGTGAGGACCTATCCACACGTGTGAAATAACACTTGTAATATTCAAATCCATTTTGATTAGCTTTCATTTGAGTCAAATATGACATCTCCTAAATTATAGGAGTTAGGTCCTAGATTGTAGGAATCTAGAAGGTCAACACAAACCACTAATGGATGATGTGGCAAACTTGATAGATCTTATCCAAAGTGGATATGGATAAGTACAATGTGCCGTCCCACACGTGCTAGATGCAGCTTAGAGAGAGATTATGGTGATTGTGTACTTGATCCATGATGGATTCATTGTGAACCTAATGATGAGAAACATTGGTTTGTGAAGCAATCTTGGTGTTTTCACTCTCTTAAGCACTTTCTTTGTGGATGAATTCTTAGTAAACTATTTCTCTGTTATTAGGCCGTATTGTAGCTGTACTTCACATGTGTGAAGCCGTGGATCATCATTTCTTGATTTTTCTTGCTTGGAATCACAAAGATTGTCAGTAGAAGCTAGATTTGGAAGCTAGTCTTGATATAGATCAAGATCCCAAGCTACCGATCACTTTTTGTGATCATTTGTAGATCAAATTCAGTCCTTAAACTCTGAAATTTGATGACACACACTCACGTGCGCGCGCGCGCACACACACACACACACACACACACACACACACACACACACACACACACACACACACACACACACACAAAGCCATTAGGGCACGCACACACGTGCGTGCGTGCGAGTATGCCATCGACGCATGTCTGCCATTGCCCATCAACGACTATATATATATATATATATATATATTATATATATATATAAAGATATTTATAGAGAGAGTGTAAGGGTTACCATAAAAAAATTAACCCTGTGCCGCCAAAAATGTAACGCTTTGCCCACAACAAATGTCATGCTCTTGCAAAGAAAAAAGCTAAAAAAAAGCTAAAAAAACGTTTAAAAAAAATGGTAAAAAAATCAACACGTACAAGCGATTTTTTTTTCTTTTGGCGCGCCCACACAAATTTCAAAACAAAAAAATTCCCCCTCGCACACGCTTTCTCCCTTTCTCTCGATCGGGTATGTCTCTCTCTTTCAATGTGTGTCTCAAAGTAGCAGTGTTGCATTGCTACAACGGAGTCTGGTAACTTTGTGATCGCGTGAGGAGGTGTGAGTATTTTATGCCTTGGGATTGTGAGCACCGCAGTAGATCCGGCCAACAGCGGTTTCTTTTTTATGAGTCTTTGAGAGATTTCAGAGCGGAGTCTATGCGGCAAGAATTTAGGAAGAGAAAAATTATTGTCAATCTATCGTATGCTTTGATCTGCAAGAGCTGTTGATGCGTTTCTATTTCAATAATATTTGCCAAGTCGCCTCTCTTTCAGCTGTAGAATTTGGAAAAGATTATGTTGACAGACAAGAATGTGACAGGCTGTATAATGCACTGACAAGCAAGTATGCTTTGTTGTGAATCGATTCCTAGAATCAAATCTATTGGTAGAGTTTAGGATGCACGCTATTATGCTGGGAGTTGGATCAATATGGATCGATCTAGGAGTGCAGAGTCGATTAGCTGGAGAAGTTGACATGTAATGACAGTTGAAGGCCGATTTGGAAGCTGCGCTACAGGGTTACTTTAGTTGAAGATCTAAATAGTCGCAGGTGTGCCCAGTCATTCTCAACAACTCCATTGATAGTCTCCATCATCACACGTATATTTTATTTTGATCTCCCACGGTTCTCCCACAAATTTGAAATATATCTGGAACTGGGGAGAGCAAAGGGGTCTAGGTCTTTGAGCAGGATTTGAAGTGATGGCTTCTCCTTATAATTTTGGCTCAGATGTCAACAAGGATAGCGATGGAGCCAAGCCCATGGACAACAGTGACAGCTCATTGATTTCGCAGGTAGGAAACCAAGAAACCAATCATCAACAAATCACATAACTTGATCATTCTCTCAGAAGATCTCCACAATAAATGACATGGTTTAATTGGCAGCATCTGCCCTTCATAGATAGCGATGGCCTCCTTTCTTAATTGACTTCAATATGAAACTTCTCCAAGTGCAGAACGATGGCCATCAGGCAATGATGGAAGATAGAAAGAGGCACGTAGGCAAGCATTTGTTTGAATTAGTATCGGACCTCCACTTTGTGCATGCTTTGATTGCTCTGCTGTTTTCGAATATTATCAAGATGCAATGGTTGAGAACTTTGTCTAACTTCCTCCAATTGAGTAGCTTGGCCTGCTATATTTGCATGGATAACTTTACAGCCTGTCTTGAGAATAGTCACAGAGGCAGCAGATCCATCTCAAATGGTGCAAGGATTACCAGGACAGCCAACTGTCAACTTTAATCACTATGCAGGAGAGATGACTGTCAATAAAGAGCATGGTCGTGCGCTACTTTACTGGTTTTTTGAGACAGATCATCCCGATTCGTCATCCCTACCCTTGGCTGTATGGTTCAATGGAGGCGAGGATTCGACAAGAATTAAGCTAATGAGCCACTTTCGTGTAATATCTCTGTGCTTCTAAAAGGGGATCGTTAGAAATATCAGGTCTATGTCAATGACGCATTATCATAATGTAGCAAAGAGAGTGTTCCAATCAATGCATGTTGGCTTTCTTTCTTGATGTTATGGACACTCTCTATTTGACCATAGATGATTGCTTGATTTAGTTATTTCACAAAAGTTGCTCTAAGTCTGTTTTGTCAAAGAAATGAAGCAAAGGCAAAAGCTTAAAAACGTTCCAAAAAAAAGGTAAAAAAATGAAACCTACAAGTCTTTTTTTTTTTTTAGCACACACACACACACATTTCAAATTTGTTTCCCCCCCCCCCTGCGTGCGCTCTCTCTTGATCGGGTCTCTATCTCCCTCTCTCTCTCCCTCGATGGCTGGAGCATTCTGATCGGGTGAGAGAGAGAGAGAGAGAGAGAGAGAGAGAGAGAGAGAGAGAGAGAGAGAGAGAGAGAGAGAGAGAGAGAGAGAGAGAGAGAGAGAGAGAGAGAGAGAGAGTTTTACATCTATTGGCGCTTTTGGTTTTAATAAGCCTTCGCGACAATCAATTAGGGTAGATGTACATTGTTGTTAGTCGTTGATAGTATCCCTATATTGTCCCAAAACGGACTTGAATATCACTTCAGAACTCTAACTCATAAGGTAAGATGATTTTGTGTTTCGACTCGACCCGACTTGACCAAGGGTGGAAAAATTTCAACCCGACCTAACCTGACCCAACCAAGGGTCAGAAAATTTTGACCCGACCCGACCAAGGGTTGGAAAATTTTGACCCAACCCAACCCGACCAAGGGTCGAAAATTTTTCGACCCGACTCGACCCGACCAAGGGTCAAAAAATTTCGACTCGACCCGACCCAAACCGACCAAGGGGTCGGAAAATTTTGACCCGACCCGACCCGACCTAAGCAAGGATCAGGTTTTTTACCATTAGATGGGAAAATTTTGACTCAAACCGACCTTACCGAGGGTCAAAAATTTTTGACCCGAAACGACCAAGGGTCGTAAAATTTGTTTTTGACAAGGATGCCATTGGGTCGAAAAATGTTTTGGGTTGGATTTTTTTGACAAGGATGACCAAGGTCAAAAAAGTTAGACCCGATTCGACCCGACCAAGGATTATTGACAAGGATGACCAGGGTAAAAAAAGTCAGACCCGACCTCTGTTATAAGAGTTACAGTGGGTTGAAAAAGGCTTAGGTCGAAATTATCCGATATTGGGATACCCAAAATTAGAATTTTTCGATACGAGATCTACTCGCAAAATTTGTAAATTTTCAATACCCAAGATCAGACGTCCACCCGTGGTACTTTGGCCACGTACATACACATACATTGGCCACCCGTCAACGACCATCGGCTTTCCTCCTAAACCATCGCTGCTCGCCCGTTGTCAATTTCAAGCATTTCATGTCTGCAAAGCAGGGACATCTTTTCTTTCACGAGCCCTTTCTACTGCATCGTTCAGGCCAAGACTTGATTTTGAATGTGTTGTTCAAGCCAAGACTTGATTCTGAAAGAGCTCCTATCCCCACTTCTATCACATGAGGTAGCATTCAGATTCCAAGAGGTTGGATATTTCCAAGAATTGGAGACCCTCTGAATATTGGAGTGCCAAATTAACAAGGCTACATGGAATTTATTGAAGTCACACAACGTTCACAAAACAAAACAAATGCTATGGGATTTTGCATTGCCGTTTGTTGGGAAGCCAAAATGTTGGGAGGCTGTTATAATACAAGAATAGGAGGTCAATAGCTTAATATAGACTGCATGGGGAGCCTAAGGAGAATATTCTCTCTTTGGAGAGAGAATACTTACCATGGAAACTCGCCCATCTCCCTATTGGAATTTTAGATTCTTTGAGTCAGGTTTTCTCTCCTCTCTTGCATTCATTCACCATAACATGAGGGTGAAGTGGTGTGGGTATCTGTTGGTTGGGTGGTTTTGCTCCACAGGTGTCCTTTTGGTTGTTTTGCAACAGGATCTAGTCCGATCTTCATGAGGTGATCAATCGGAAGGTGGAGCTGCTTCTTGTTTTTTCTTAGTTTTTAGAGGTTTCTCCTTGCATGTTACTTCCAGGTGGTGGAATTGATCTCCAAGTAGGTGGCTTCTCTGAATTTGGCGTACTTTTAGCCTAAAGATCATAATTATGGATTTTATCCATAGACTTTGAGGGAAATCAAAGGATTTTTGGCCTCTCTAATGGACCTTAGTAGAGTGCTTGTAACCTCTGATTGGATGCTTATTGGGCTGGAGATGAATTTTTAATGATACCACCTTGGAAAAGTGTGCCCTCCTACCTAATTTTCTGTCATTTACAGCTCGCATGTGTGAAGTCTAGGTGGCAGGGTGATGTGGCAAGTGCCTTGTAGACCCACTTCCCTCCGTATTGTGCATTACTACGACTAATTTGGCATCTTGTAGATAAAGCTATGGTTGTCTGAAGTTTGGCAATTTTTGAACTAAAATTTGCAAAATTTTGGAAATGTTTTGATGCATGCATGCTTGTAATTCATTGCGGTGCTTGTCTGTTGATGGAGATGTATGGATTGATCTGTATGTATGCTTGGATGCATGTTGCATGCGTAATCAATAAATTGATCAGAAGATTTCTTGCATGAAGTTATTTTTGGCAATTCTTGATCAAAAAGCAAATTTCCTAGTGGCTAGGCTATTTGCAAATTTTTTTTTTTTTTCAAAAAGTCAGTGCATGTCAAGCTTGTTGCATGCAGGATGTTTTGAAGTGATCTCGATAGATCGATCTTTTTAATCGATTTTCACAGTTGGTCCATTTCGAACAGATTTCGAAAACAATATGAGCTCACTGGGACACAGTCAATAACTTAGGATATTTCTCCTTCAAGAAACATTCTATATCAAGAATCTTCTATATTCTATGCACACAATTCTCATAAACGAATCCAGATGACTCACAAATCATGTGTCTTATAAGCAATACAGATCAAGAAAAAATAGTTCCCAATGACTTCTCTTCACATTGCTTATTCTACCAATTAAATCAGGAGTAATCCAATTACTCAAGTCAATTGTAAACGATTCAGAAAACTTAAATGTCTAAGAGTTGATTAGTATAACACCACATTTAGATCCTCTTCCAAACCATCATCAAGTTAATGAATTATCCTTTCCACAGAACGAACCATTAACCTGCAAGTAATTGTTCCTCACATTACTTGTTCATGCACTATCCATAATCCGCATATGTTACTCACATAACTCACTAAGAATCTTGCAAGTCAGCTACAACCAAACTCTATTTTTCATGAGTAAATAACATATCTGGGAAATCTTTGAAATGAATAAGTCCACATCACAAGTTTTCCAACCCTCTAAATCTTATTAACAAAATTTCTTCTACCCATCAGTCTACATCAGATCTTAGTGTAGAAACCAAGATTTGACTAACTCATACATACATCTTTCATCATAATGTTAAGATTAAAGCTTTATTCCACTAAATTTGGTACTTGGTAACAATCAGTGAACCTTGATTTAATCTTAGCCACAAAGAGAGCACTAATATCAAGGATAACCACTGAATTCAATTGGAATTCAGTAGAACATTGTAATATCTAGCTGTTGTTCTAGGTGATTGTATAAAGTTTATATTGTTAAAGGTGGATGTTATAATGTTCTTTAATTACTTGGTTGATTGTAGAATTTGGAAATCATAATCTGGTTAAGAATCGGGTTGAAAGAATATTCTCGGAATCCAATAATTTTCGTTGTGGAAAAGATTTCAAAATGTTTCTTATATTTCTTGGGTGTATGTTGTGCATATACTCTAGTATCGTTTAATGACTAAGTATGATTTTGAAATCTTGTAAATTATGATTGACAAATCATAAGATTCTAAATGTTATGATTGAAGAATTATAAATTGATACTTAATGGACATTAGAAGATTATAAGAGAAGGTGATGATTCTTAAGAGATGAGTGATTCTTGATCAAGTGATTCAGGACTGAGTTAAAGTCATTTTTATCTTGAAGGATCTCCTAAGAGATTTTGGTGGGATGAATTTTTGTATCTTAATTTCTGAAAAAATTTTAAGTGTATCTGTTCCAAGAAGCCTTTATGACAGGTCTACAAAAAATTGTTTGGATCTTTAACTTTTGAACATTGATTACCAGTGGATGGTGTCATTTCACCTAGATATTCATGTAAATTGAGGTTACATGAAGGTGATGTTACTAGATTGGAGAGAATCAGACCCAATAGAAAAATTTATCTCTTAGCATACTTCTAAGGATCAATATAGTACTTTAGTGTAGAGATATATAATTTAAGAATTATTCCATCTCTAAGTACTTATTTGATATTGAAGTCAGGCTAAGGATTGATTTTCGGGGTAAAAGTGAAAGTTAAATGATTGATTTGTTAGGTTTTGAACTTAGATGTATGAAGATTTTATCCATTTGGAGGACTTATTGCTCAATGTACCTTTGGACACTGAAAGAGTACTCAAAATCAGAGATAAACAATTGAGAAATCGTACTATCTCTGAGTGCTTGCTTAGGTTGGATGGTCAAATTGAGGATAATGATCCATGGAAAAGAGCTAAAAGCATACAAATTGGATCTTCCCTAGTTACTCATTCTAAGGATAGAACTGGTTTAAGGGAGAAAGAATGTTACATCCATGTCCAATATGTGCTGACATGGATAGCCAGTTACTCCAGTGTATATGGTTATTGGTTATGCCTCATCATTCTGTGCTTGGCCTGTAAAGGTAATTAGTAATCATATGAGGGCCCATACCTATAATTGGACATAGGAGCACTTGCATGGTGTATGATAGCTATAATGCAAGAATAGGAGGTCAATAGCTTAATATAGACTGCATGGGGATCCTAAAGAGAATATTCTCTCTTTGGAGAGAGAATAATTTCCATGGAAACTCGCCCATCTCCCTATTGGAATTTCAGATTCTTGAGCCATGTTTCCTCTCCTCTCTTGAATTCATTCACCATGGCATGGGGGTGAAGTGGTTAGGGTATTGACTAGCCATATCTTGTTGGTTGGGTGGTTTTGCTCCACAGGTGTCCTTTTGGTTGTTTTGCAACAGGATCTAGTCCGATCTTCATAAGGTGATTCTTACACTTGCCAAAATTATTTTCTTCTCCCTTAGTGAGTAAAAGTTGGACTTACACTTGTAAGATGCCGAATTGACTGGGGCCTAAGATTTCTAACTACTAATGGGCTCTTTAAGATGGGTTTATACATGTAGGGTGTCATGCTTGGGCCATTAATTTAACAAAAAATGGTCACAAAATGATTATGTACAAGGGCTTTTCCCTGCAAGTTTCCCCTTTCCTAAGTTATAAATAATTGTTTATTTGTTCTACACATTAATTGTTTATTAATTATTAATTATTTTGCTTTGATTATTAAAAATTTTGGTTGTACAAATGACTTTGTTCTTTATTCCTAGGATCTAGTAATATCTATAGATTTGAAGTGTATCTATGTTATACGCGTTTGATTTCAGTGTGTGTAAACGATCTATAGTCTAGACTATCTTTCATTCATTAAATGATTATGCCGGTTGTCCCATCACTTTTGCCCGATTCTGATTCTCGTTCTGTTTCACTGTTATAACATTGTCATTTTCCTTTTTCCACTTACACTTTATTGATGTTTCCTTGCATTCATGCTCATCGCTTGCTCATGCTCTCATCACCTCGCCATCATCAGCACTCTCGCATTCGACCTAGGTTCTCGAACATCCGACTCGAACACTATAGCATTCATCAGGGATGCTGAAACAAGCTCGACTATCAATTGGAAAGTGTGTGCTTCTATCAAACTTTCAACAATTCAGGCCATGCTGGATCAATGTCGTCTCAATCATCTCAACATTGATCCATAAATGGTGCTTATTGAAGTTAGTAACGAGTTTTCCATCAGCTCGGTTACTGAAACAGATATCACATTGTAGATGCGGGGTGTGTCTTATTTCTTCAACGAGACCACTTTTCTACCGCTCTTGGATTGCCCCGGGATGGGGTTGCACATTAGAAATCGCAGAACGAGATCGACGAGGCCAAGTACTTCTTGGCCAATTGTTTTGTGCCCAATAAGAGATACAAAATCACCATGATGAAAGACTAGCAATTCAAATTTTTTTGCAAATATGCTAATCAAATTTTGTTTATTATGGATTTTGATGCCACTATTTTTGTCCAGAATTTTGGATACATTTTGGATGCGTTAGCTGACAGATGGTGTGCTTCAAAAGTATAACATATAGAGCATTTTTGAGATGAATAAAAAATAAGAAGTGTTCTACTATTGGTGCACATATCTCACGCCTGTGCGAGCACATTGGTGTGCTAACATATTTAGAGAAAAGGTTGCTTGAGAAAAGGCTGACACTTCCCATTACAATAGGTCTTTCAATCCTCCTACAAACCACTTCCGCAACACCACCGACTCTCTAGGCGGATACAACTACTGCCATGGATGTTGATGGTATTTCCACTCAGGTAGTCACTATAGATGCCAGGGCATAGGACACATCACATGAAGAGGTAGCAGAAGACATAGCTCGGGATGAGGTAGCAGAAGGCATGGCACAGAAAGAGGTAGCAGCTCACACAACTGCCCGCTGTTGCTGTTACAGCACAACATGATTCGACCCAGAAGAACATCAGTCTCCACTATTCGGAAGATGATGATGAACCAAGGATGACCTACATCTTGATGCTGCCAAAGATGTACAAGATAAAGAAGAGGTCAAATCTGAGGTAGAAGAAGAGGAGCACCAATCTCAATGGTTTAACGACTTGTTTGAGGGGGCAAAAAACATGGTTGCACACTTACACAAATATGATCAAAAAATGAGGGCTAAAGTCTCAAGGCTCCTCAGAGCCAATGATGAATTGGTTGAAAATTTCAAACTCTAGTGCAGCACCATTAAAAGCCTGGAGGCAAAGAAGAAGAATCTTGAAGAGTAAAATCAAGCTCTTGGTCAACACATTAAATTGTCGAACCAAGACATTGCGATATTTAAGATAGAAATAAATTCATTAAAGACAGAAAATAAGGCAATTGAAACCCCAACTGCTAGCTTACAACAACATCATAATTCCTTACAAGCCCAGTCAATAAAAGACCAGTAGAGAATTGTTGAATTCAATGCCATTCTTTTGAAAGTACTGAAGGAGAACGCAGACTTGCAAACTCAACTTTTGGAAGAGAAGGCATGACGAATAAAGGCCGAAAATGCTCTAAGTTGTTGCACTTATGCTGAAACTATAAAGGTCGATTATTCGACACTACAGTAGCTACAAACTCAAATTGCAGACAACTTTCGAGTCGAGTTCTGGGAGCCTCTTGAAAGCTGGAAGGCATTGCTTGAAGAGGAGGTGGTTGAGTTGAAAGAGTTATCCTCTAAAACTCTTCCTTGTAGGGGTCCTGACTCACATGTCGAATATACACAGGTCCTTGAGCAAATCTCAACCCTCCAGCAGCTATTACTCTATGTACCTATCTATTCGGATGTGATAGCACATTCATAATATTTAGACTTCGTCACGAAGATAGTTGAGTTGCAAAAGGAAGTCGCAAATTTGAAACAGCAGGTCGACGAGAAGAAGCTGGCCACTGACCTCTACAATCAAGCCATAGCAGAAGCACAGCCGAAAGGGAAGTGCACTCGACAACAAGTTTCGAAGGTATGTGCTTAAAGATTGAATACATGGTTCCCGCACCATTTTAATATCGAATTGCAATGGCATGTTGACTATCTGATGTTACCAGGCAGCATAGGAATTTCTTGGAAGGCTTGGGAGTCAGTTTGGGACAAAGAGAATTTTTCATGGTTATGGGAACAGTTTTTAGTAGAACAGAAGAGTTGTCTGTGTTGGAGCATCTGACAAGGAAAATTTAAGGTCTCTCCATTTGGATAAGTGGCATTGTATATAGGATCCACTTGTATGTATTCTCTATAGTATATAGAACTTAGAGAATATCATTTTCTTGAGGATGAATATCGGAAGTGACAATTCTGGAAGAAGAAGTCGCAATTCCATTTGTTTATACCATCAGTTAGCGCAAATTTTGTCTCCTTCAATAATGCAGGTCTTCTGATCGGCATAGACATGGCGTATCAGGAGCTGTACAATTTATATATTGACTGGGAGCACAATTTTGTAGATTACTTTTGCAAAAATCAGACACAATATTTCAGACAGGCAAAGATCTTTGCAACATCGTCCATTTTGTACATACTCTTATAGGCAGTTCGATACTTTCACTGTAAAACTTTATATTTTGTATATCAGTTACATGTTAAATGTAATTTTATACAGTTTTCACCTCATTTCTTTAAGGAAATTACATTACAATCAAACTTCAAAGAAGATGAAGGTTTAGATCAAGACCATAAAGTGGAGAGTGGACGTATACTAGACTTATAAAGATAGTTAGTCCGGTTGAGTCGAGTTAGAATTTTTTTTTTTTGATTTTTCTGATTCCACCCTCACGACCCATCCACACCATGGCGGGTGGAGACCCAACTAGATTTTTTCGAAAAAAAGAAATGTGTTCTGATGGGCGGGTGGAGACCCATCAGAACACCTGGTAGGGTTGGGTTGGGTGGGGTCGAGTCGAATCAAGTGGAGTCAAGTTAGTCAGGTCGAGTTGGAGACCCATCAGACAAAATGCAGAGATGGGTTTCCACCTGCCGGAGACCAATCAGAACACATCGAATCTTTTTTGTATTTTTTTCATTCGTCTCCGCCCACTCCGCCAAGCTCGTGCACAGGTGCAGACCAATCAATCTAATTTTTTATTATGGATGGAGATCCATCAGAACATCGGGTTGAGCCAAAAACAAAGTCAGGTAGAGTCGCGTAGGGTCAAGTGGGCTAGGGTGGAGTGGAGAGGGGATCGGGACCATAAAGTGGAGAGTGGACAGATACTAGACGTATAATCAATGTTATAAGAGGGTAAAGTGGAGAAATTGTCCTTTTGAAATGTTATGTAGGAGCTAGCAACACTATCAATCCACCAAAAATCATTGGTGTTGCACTTGGATGATGGTGCTATGTTGGAAACCATCAAGGATGATTCTTCTTCATCCTCCTCCTGTTGATGTGCAATGTTGCTTTGTTTGTTCTCTTGTGACTTCTTCTTCTTGAGACATGCTAATGCAAAATGCCCTTTCTTGCCATAGAAAAAACATTTGAACTTGGACTTGTTTTTTATCTTGCCCTTTGAGCTTAATGCATCATCCTCTTCTTTGGCCTCCTTTGGATGCTTCTTCTTTCCAATGGTCTTCTTTTTGCCCTTAAATGAGAAATTGGCTTTCTTATCACCATCTTGCAAATACAATGAGTTCAATCTTACTTTGGTGTATAACATCCTACACTCTTCAGCCACTAGAATACTATGAAGCTTTTCTATAGTTAGCAAGGTGTCTTGGATTGCAAAGCTTTGGACCAAATTTGAAAAGTCATCTCCTAGACCATTAAGAACAATTTGTACAAGCTCTCCATCTTGAATCTTCTCTACATCCACTTTAGACTTTCTTCATCTGCACACCTGTAACATTATGTATATATACTGAATACCATTTTTGTATTCAGATTGATTAAGAGATTGAAGATCAAGTGTGAAAATTTAGCATCATAAGCTCATCAAAGATAGACAAAGTAGATGCCTTCTGCATTGATTCTTTAATTATCAGTAACAAGTTCATTCCTCTTACAGATTGAATTAGCTTTGTAGAGCACGTGATTTTGTCCGCTATTGTCTTATGCTCTACCGCATTATTGTCATGTATATTTGATATACTTAATCTGATAACAGCTCTTTGTTCTGCATTCAGATTTGTGTCAATATTGTTATGCTTATTCTTCATTCTGTATGATTTTCTAGTTGCTCAATCTAGTAATCTATTTTAGCATATATTAGTCTAGTTGTTGATGACTATTATTTAGTCTTGCCTTTCATGAATCATTCGCTACTGATTATCAATCGAGCTCAGTCTAGCTCTTCGCGATTCATTCACGACATATAATTTGTCTAGCCGTTTGCGATAAATTATTCTTCTGGTGTTTTATTAACGTTTGGCTATGTAATCAGAACGACCGTGATTTCTATCACCAATGTTCTGCTCAATTCTGATAGGCGTAGTCATGCTTAGGAAAAGAGTCATATAGCTCATTTCGCTGCGCACGAACACTTTCCGTTCGAGTTCATTTCTCGTTCGTTTCTTTTTCATATTCGTTTTCTTTTTCGAGCTATTTTCGTTTCTCACATATGACACACCCTCTTCCTCCCAACATGGTATTAGAGCAATTTTCGTAGCCTGATAAGTTTTCACAATACAAGACTCTACTAGCCGATAGAGTAATTGTCTTCTTGTTCTGTATTTTCTATATCAGATTTTCATACTTAAGTCACTGATAGTTTTTCCTATCACTTAGACTAATCTTCCACATGGATTCCCAAGAGAAAACTAGTCCTATCATGGACAAGCTTGATGGAGCCAATTACCATCTATGGAAATTTAAGATGAAAACTGTACTAATGGCTAAAGAATTGTATGACGTTGTTACAGGTACAAAAGAGAAATCCGAAGCGACGCGGCAATCGCCAGATGGAGGCTGAAGGATGGAAAGGCTTTTGCGCTGATCATCTTGTACATCACGGATACCCAAATCGGCCATGTATCTGAGGCTTAAGCATCGAAAGAAGTCTGGGACATCTTGAGCACACTATACGAAGTGCAAGATATAGCTTCCAAGCTACATCTCAAGAAGAAATTTTACTCCCTCAAGATGGCGAATGGTGATTCCTTGCAGAATCGTGTCAATAAATTCAAGAACCTGCTAAGGCAAATAGAACTGACTCTTTCGAGAGTCACTACTATATTGTTGCAAGAAGACACATGGAGGAACGAAGCCTCCAGTTCCTCAGCTGATTCTCACACCTTACACACCAACAAGAGCATGACTAAGCAGAAGAAGAAGAAAGGCTCGAAACAATTAAAGCCAGACCAGAAACCAGCTCAGAACAAAGAACAGTCGAATTTGCAGACAAAGAAAAAGCTGTTTTGCAAATACTGCAAGCAAAACAACCATGAAATTCAAGACTGTCGGATACTTCAAGCAAAGAACAACAGCAAGGGGCAGTCGAATCAAGTGACAAATGCAGCTGCAGAAGCTCCACAACCTATTCAAGAAGCGGATCATGACCAACCATCAAGGAGCTTCCAGCGACAGTTCTTGGTTCCTGGATTCCGGAGCCACTCAACACATGACCAGCCTCATTGGTTGTTTCGAGTCCTATACACCTTACAGTACCCAGAAATTTGTTCACCTTGGTGACAATAGCACAAAAGCTATTAAAGGTGAAGGTACTATAAGATTAAGCTTTGCAGATGATCAGTCTAAGCTACTCTTTAAAGTCCTGTATATACCAAATTTATCTACAAATCTGCTATTCATGCAAATAAAAGTTTACTTTGGCATTACAGACTTGGTCTCTTGAATCATGCTACTATGCAACAAATGTCTAGACAATCTATTGTTCTTGATCTCGACTATCCTCATGATAAAGTCAAGTTACCTGTCTATCAAGACTGTTTAGTTGGTAAATAAACTAGGAAACTATTTAAATCAAGCCATTAGCATATTGCTAGATGATTGTTAGACATTGTACATTCAAACATTTGTGGCCAATGAAAAATCCTTTGTTGAAGAATGCAAAGTATTTTATAGCTTTTATTGATGAATTTTTTAGATGGACTATGGTGTATTTTATAAAGAAGAAATCAGAAGCCTTCAACTGCTTCAGAATCTTCAAGGAGCATGTAGAAAAGGAAACTAGACGGCTGATCAAGGCTCTAAGGTCAGACAAAGGTGGAGAATATATCTCTATCGAGTTTAAGGAGTACTGCCAAAGCCAAGGCATTGAGCAGCAATTCATCACTCCTTACAGTCCTTAGCCTAATGGCTTAGCCGAGAGGAAGAACTGTACCCTAGTTGAATCAGCCAAATGTATGTTAGCGCATGCATCGCTACCCAAGAGATTTTGGGCTGAAGTTGTCTCCACTGCAGCTTGCATCCAGAACAGATATTCGACTAAGGCCCTCTCAGGCAAGACACCCCACGAGGCGTGGACATGCTCTAAGTCTTTTGTGAAGAACCTAAGAGTGTTTGGGTGCGTTGCCTATGCGCAGATCCCAAAAGACACAAGGAAAAAATTGAACTTCCAAGGTCTGAAGACCATCTTGATAGGATATACTTCATCTAATAATACATACAAGTTGTATGATCTTGATACCCAACAAATCTTGTATAGCCGGGATATAGTCTTTATCGAGGATCAGTTCGTCGACCTCAAAGACAAGGTTATTGCTCTAGGAGAACCTTCATCACCTGCCATTGACATGACAGTCTGAGCCTCTAGCTTAGCGTGTCTATTGTCGACCCACTTCGTGACAACGAATTAGACAAAGACATTGCTGCTACCCAACAACAAGTCCCAGGAGTGGTTCATCAGTCGAATCCTCCCAGTAGATCAAGCCGAGTACGCACATAGCCCACAAGGTAAACTCCTGAGTCCACATGTCTCTTGATACGTGAATCGACTACAGTCAAAGAGGCACTCAGCCAACCAGACTCCGATCTCTGGAGAGAAGCTATGGATAGAGAGTATTCCTCTCTGATCAAGAACCGGACATGGTCATTAGTTGAAGGTCCTATTGGCTACAATATCATTGATTGCAAATGGATCTTTAAGATCAAATACAATGCCATGGGAGCAATTGATCGAAGGAAGGCAAGAGTGGTGGCACGAGGATTCACTCAGATCCCAAATGTCGACTACAGCGAGACTTTCAGTCCAGTAGTCAAACATTCGTCAATCTGAATGCTCTTGTCTTATGCTGTAGCTGCCGACCTCAAAGTACATCAACTTGATGTAGTGTTAATGCACACAACAAATTCTATACTGAATACCATTTGCGTATTTAGATTGATTAAGAGTTGAAGATCAAGTGTGTGAAAATTTAGCATCAGAAGCTCATCAAAGATAGTCGAAGTAGATGCCTTGTGCATTGATTCTTTAATTGTCAGTAACAGGTTCATTCCTCTTATAGATTGAATTAGCTTTGTAAAGCACGCGATTTCGTCTGCTATTGTCTTGTGCTCTACCGCACTATTGCGTTCAGATCTATGTCAATATTGTTATGCTTATTTTTCATTCTATATGAATTTCTAGTTGACTCAATCTAACCTACATTAGGAGTGGATTGACATGTGGCATTTTGGTTGTACATGTGTGGAACCCAATTATACACAAAAATTTACAATATGCTACATGGCTAGATTTGCCAATGTTGCCAATTTTTCACATTCCTTGTAGATGTCCTGATACTCGTGTTGAATATACACAAGCCCTTGAGCAAATTTCAGCCCTCCATAAGCAATTGCTCTCGGTACCTATCTGTTTGGGCATGACAACACATTCAAAATATGTAGAGTCCACACAAATATAGCTGAGTTGCAGAAGGAAGTCACGGATCCGAAACATCAGGTCGATGATCAGAAGCTGGCCACTGATCTATACAATCAAGCCATAACATAAGCACAACTGAAAGAGAAGCGCACTTGACAAAAACTTTCAAAGGTATGTGTTGAAAGATTTAAAATGTTTTGTCAAAGATTAAAGACATGGTTGTCGCACCATGTTAATATCAAATTGCAATGGCGTGTCGACTATCTGATGTTACTAGACAGCATAGGAATTTCTTGGGAGGCTTGGGAGTCAGTTTGGGACAAAGAAGAATTTTTATGGTTATGGGAACAATTTCATGTAGAACAGAAGGGTTGTCTATGTTGGAGCATCTTACAAGAAAAATTTAATGTTTATCCATTTGGATCAGTGGAATTATATATAGGATCCACTTGTCTACAATATATAGAACTTAAAGAATATCAATGTTTTGAGGACGAATACTGGAAGTGACAAGTTTGGAAGAAGAAGTCGCAATTCCATTTGTTTATACCATCCGTTAGTGCAAATATCGAAGCCCTCGAGAATGCAGGTATTCTGATTTGGCATAAATTTGGCATATCCGGAGCTGTACAGTTTGTATATCGACCGAGAGCACAATTTTGCAGATTATTTTGAGAAAATCAAACACAATATTTAGGACATGCAAAGATCTCTAGAATGTCGTGCATTTTGTACATATTCTTATCGGCAGTTCGAGACTTTCGTAACAAAACTTTATATTTTGTACAACAGTTATATATTAAATGTATTTTATACAGTTTTCACCACGTTTCTTTAAAGAAATTACATTACGATCATACTTCGAAGAAGATGAATGTCAGATCAAGCTCTATTCGATGGAAGCTTGCTACCTATTAAATTAGAAGAATTTGGTAATCTACCAATTGGTCGATATACTCAATCAAAAGAACAATTGATGTTAATTGAAGCCTAGAAGGATCTAGAATTGGCTCAGAAATTATAGGCAAAAATGGATACTTTATGAACTTTTTCTACGATTTTTGTATGTGATGCTGTTATGAGTTGCTAATTTTGAAAGATCAACTCAACTCAATCAACCTACTAAGTAAGTTCAATGTAACCTTTCCATGGTATGTAATGGTCATATAATCGATTCAGCAGACGAAGAAATATCTTAACACATGACCTAAGCTCGAAGATTGGATGAAATATTCCAATTGGTTCACCAAGAAAAACGGTTCGACTATATTTCATTGAAGTTACTTGATGCTATTTGAACAATTATTCGAACCAATGAATTTATTATCTCTTAGAATGAATATTCATTTTAAAGAAAAATCTGACGATATTTTGTTCACGAGGGCGCTTCTCATTTGAGGAAGGGGATTAAAGAAAAATATGACAATATTTTAATCATGAGGGCACTTCACATTTGAGAAAGGGGATATGTGATACCATTTCATAAATATTTAAAATCTCCAATACATACTCGAATGTGGCGATTTTACACCCTTATATGGAGGCATGCTATGGAGGGTCGAGTTGAGTTGAATCGGATAAAGATAGTTAGTCGGGTCGAGTCGAGTTAGAACATTTTTTTTTTATAGATTTTTTCAATGAGTCTCCACAGTGGTTGGAGACCCATTTGACCACATTTTGTTTTCGAAAAAATTCAGATGGGCCCTGCTGCGGCGGGTGGAGACCCATCAAAGCACGTTCTGTTTACAAAAAAATTCAGATGGGTCTCCACCCGTCGCGGCGGGTCCCATCAGGTCGGGTCGGATCAAGTGGGGTTGGGTGGAGTGGAGAGGGGATCAGGGCGGGTCGGGTGGAGTCGAGTAAAGCAAAGTTGAGTTGAGTTGTCGAATCAAGTCAAGTTAAGTATGCTTCATCATATAGTAGACGTATAAAGATATTTCGTCGGGCCGAGTCAAGTAAGAACATTTTTTTTTAGGATTTTTCTAATGGGTCTCCACCCGCCAAAGAGACCCATCTAAATTTTCAAAAACAAAATATGGTCTGATGGGTCTCCACCCACAGCGGCAGGACCCATCAAAACATCAGTCAGGTCATGTCAAGTGGAGTCGGATGGAGTGGAGAGGGGATTGGGGTGGGTCGGGTTGGAGTCAAGTTAAGCCGAGTTGAGTTGAGTTGTCGAGTCAGTTAAGTCGAGTATGCTTCATCCAATAGTAGACATATAAAGATAGTTAGGCCGGTCTCGAGCCGCGGCAGTTGGAGACCCATCAGACCACATTTTGTTTTCAAAAAAATTCAGATGGGCTGCGGCGGGTGGAGACCATCAGAACATCATATCAGGTCAAGTGGGGTCGTGTGGAGTAGAGAGGGGATCGGGGTGGGTCGGGTTCGAATCGACGGGTTAAGATGAGTTGAGTTAAATTGTCGAGTCAAGTCAAGTTGAGTATGCTTCATCGTATAGTAGACGTATAAATATAGTTAGTCAGGACGAGTCGAGTTAGAACATTTTTTTTAAAGGATTTTTCTTATGGGTCTCCACCCGCCACGGCAGGTGGAGACCCATCTGAATTTAAAAAAAAAAATGTGGTCTGATGGGTCTCTACCCGCCGCGGCAGGTGGAGACCCATTACAACATCGGGTTGGGTCGGGTCGAGTCGAGTCAAGTGAGGTCAAGTGGGGTCAGGTGGAGTGGAGAGGGGACCGGGGCGGGTCCGGGTTGGAGTCGAATTAAGATGAGTTGAGTTGAGTTCTCGAGTCAAGTCAAGTTGAGTATGCTTCATTGGATAGTAGACGTATAAAGATAGTTAGTCGGGTCGAGCCACGACGGGTGGAGACCCATGAGACCACATTTTGTTTTCAAAAGAATTGAGACTTGAGATGTCTTCTTCCACTAGCAAATGTGGAAAGGGAACTCCACAAGCTTCTACAGGAGGAAGCTCATTGTATATAGATTTTCATCTATAATACAACAGAACAAGGCTTTGGCATTTTGGGTCCACACTTGCTTTATTGTTGGTGTTTGGCTATTTTTAGCATAACTTTGTGTTTGATGTCTTGCTTTTAAGTTATAGCTAATTTAGCCCCTAGTTAGCATTTGTGCTTGCTTCTAAGTTTAGTTAGTTAGTGTTGGTTGGGGGGGGAGAGAGAGAGAGACAGAGAAAGAAGTTGAATGTAGCGAGGGTGTTGGAGTGTTTAAAAAAAACTTTGGACAAGGACAAAATCTCATCTTTACAAATATTATTAGTAGAGCAATGCATCTCTTACATATAGTAAAAATAAAATCAATTTCTTGAATCCATACATTATATGGACAAAAAATGGCTTGCATGCTATTGCTACATGCTTGTTTAATAAAGAACACTATCATACAAAATTTTCATAATGTATGCTAGCATATACACATGCATATGATGAATGTATAAATGATACTTTGATTCATATGTGTATCAGTTGTGAATGTGATTGCCTTCAATTTTAGTGTACCGATATTACTTTTGATGAATATCAATATATCACAAACATGAAAACAATACGGGTTGATAATGCAAGTATGCAATCAATAGGTTTAAGTAAGATGACAATATACACATATTCGACTCCTAAATGTTTACTTCGACAAACATGTGCCTTAATAATTAAATATTCCAATAAGACAACTAAATGACGTACAATGTGGTTTGGACGTAGCACTAGAATAAAATATCTTCAAATCCATGATTTTACATATTTACGATTCTTGGTGACATCAATATCTATATGTTACATCAAAACAACATTCAACTGCACTTCAAAATTGTATGGAACTGTGTGGTGTTAAACTGCAATTTCGTATTAATAGCACAACTGTATATGGCAGTTAACTAAATCATGTCTAGAAAAACAATTTCAATGTCTAATATGTTTCAAGATTGGCATACACATATTAGAGTGACCAATGTCCTCTTTATTGCATACTTCTTAGAACCAGCATGTGATTAATATTTGTGACAAAATTTTCATAATGTATATCTATATGTTACATCAATACAATATTCAACTGCACTTCAAATTTGTATGAAACAGTGTGGTATTAAACTGTAATTTCGTAATAGCACAATTGTACATGACAGTTAACTAAATCACATCTAGATAAACAATTTCAATGTCCAATATGTTTCAAGATCGGCATACACATATTGTAGTGACCACCGTCCTCTTTATTGCTACTTCTTAGAACCGACATATTTGTGATTCGATGGTTTCAAAATCGGCATTTGCATATTGTAGTGACTACTATCCTCTTTATTGCATACTTCTTAGAACCAGCATGTGATTAATATTTGTGATTCGATGGTTCCTTGTACAACAAAAATGGCCCAGAAAATTTGTGAACATGGGTCTACAAAAGAGGGTAATGGAACTTGTTGTGGTAAAGTCTTGTCTCTAAGTGTGAAAAGGCAAGGCCATGTGGCTTACTTAAGTCACTTCCATTTGTTTAGGTTCTTGTTAGTTTCATGTTATGGAGTTATCGACCTAAACTTTAAACAGGAAATCATTGGGTCACCTATATGTGCATGCCAAAATGCTTCTCCATCTAGTTGGCGTAAATTAACATCAGTAGTGGAGAGCAGCCTTGTCTCTCCATCTAGTTGGGGTAAATTAACAACATCGGTAGGGGAGAGCAACCTTGTCTCCAGCAAATGGAAGATCAGGTTGTTCTCGAGATAGTGCATCTAGCTCGCACGCATTTTGGGATCCCAACCCTAACCACCTAGCCACCCGCAAGACCTCTCCCCCCCCAAAACTGATATCACGGGATGAAAGTCTATGTGCAAGTAAGGAGAATCCCAAGCCCTTTATCTTATGGGACATATGTTGAAGTAAAGGGCACGGTTGGTGGGCGCACTAACCAATAGCCGCATCTTTGTGCTGCCTTGCATGAGCGTTTCCTCTAACACTCGCACACGAAGAATGCTGTTATATCGCAAAAAAAGCCTGTAATGCCTGAGCATAATGGGCTCCTTAGATAATGTAATGCCTGAGCATAATGGGCTCCTTAGATGATGTAGGTGGGTAGAGGTTGATGCGCGTTCAGCTTCTTCGATTCTATTGGCTTTCTTTGATTCTATTGGCTGGCGAAAGGTAACCTGCTATGATTTGGTAAAGTCTTAGTGTTGCTAGGAGAATCAATGTGAGCATTTGTTCTGTTATTTCATCTTTGGATTCGTCTTTTGACGTTTTCTGAGAATGGAATGTGGGAAAGATGGGAGGGGCGCTGAGAACGAGGAGGCTGAGTGGGCAACACAAAGATCAGACTCTGGTTGCTCAGACCAATGCGTGAACTGCATCACTGGTTGTTGCAGCACAACCCACAAAGAGTTAGCTATCGATCTAGAAGACAGGTCTCCTCATGTGAAGCTATCTCAAGTAGCAGCTGAATCCAAGTCGCCTATTCGATCCAAGACTTATGAGCTCGAAGTGAAGAACTTGCACTATACCGTTGGACAGCAGCTGAAATGCTTCTCAGGGAAGCTTGCTTTTAGCCGGGAAGAGTCTGATACGAAGATAAAGTGTCCTAGTCTCCAAATTCTTCACGATGTAAGCTGCCATGCAAAGCCTGGGGAGATTCTCGCCATCGCTGGACCCAGCGGAGCGGGCAAGTCTACACTGTTGGAGATCCTTGCGGGCCGTATTCGTCCCAGCAGTGGATCGAGCAGCATTCTTGTGAACAGGCAACCGATGAGGGTAGCTCATTTCCGTAGAATCTCTGGATATGTAATGCAGCACGATGCATTGTTTCCACTGCTTACGGTCTTCGAGACGTTGATGTTCAGCGCTCACCTTCGCTTGGCATCATCCACTCCTGAGTCGGAGAAAGCATCCAGAGTGGAAATGCTTATGACCGAGCTTGGTCTTCAGCACGTTGCGGGATCGCGGATAGGCAGTGACACAATTCGAGGGATCTCGGGAGGAGAGAGAAGGCGAGTCTCAATCGGAGTGGATGTAATTCACGATCCTGCTGTGCTTCTTATTGACGAACCTACGTCTGGCCTCGACAGTGCAGCTGCTCTCCAGGTAATGAGTATGCTACGAAGCATGGCGGAGTCCCACGATCGCACCATTGTTCTAAGCATCCATCAACCAGGATATCGCATTCTCCAGCTCGTGCATGCAATACTTCTTCTCTCACGTGGCTCCGTCGCCCACCATGGATCGCTAGAGCTGCTCGGCTCCCGACTTGCTGCAGCTGGACATCAAATTCCTCCTCAGATAAACGTTCTTGAGTATGCTATCGAAACCATCTCAGACACTGAGCGCAGTAGAGTGCTATTGTCTAAGACGGGCATCTTTTCTTCCATAAATCAGACCTTGCATTGCCAGCCGCTTTCTACTTCAGAGTCGATCGGGAGTGAAAAGGACGATCAAGCAGTTTATGATCAGCTCACCTTTGCAAATTCCAGAGCTAGAGAGATTCTAATCCTCTGTCAAAGATTTGGTAAGGTCGTTATCAGAACCAGGCAGCTCTTTGCTGCAAGATCCATGCAGGCGATCCTCGCTGGAATTGGCTTGGGTTCTATCTTCTTCAGCCTTCGTTACGACGAGCGCGGCGTGCAGGAGCGGCTGGGCTTCTTCGCTTTCACTCTGACTTTTCTTCTCTCATCCACCACCGAAGCTCTACCTCTTTTTTTGGAAGAGAGAGAGATTGTCATGAGGGAAACATCGCGAGGAGCATATCGAATCTCTTCTTATGTCATCGCTAACACTCTAGTTTTTCTTCCGTTTCTACTCTTCTGCTCTCTGCTCTACTCTGCTCCTGTTTACTGGCTCGTCGGTCTGAGCTGCGCACTCAGCTCATATCTATTCTTTGTGCTGGTAGTCTGGTTGATTGTGGTCATGGCGAACTCCTTCGTAGCATTTATCAGCGCTCTTGCACCCAATTTCATCATGGGATATTCTCTCATATCTGGAGTAATCGGAGCTTTCTTCCTTTTTTCTGGCTACTTCATTTCCAAAGAGAGCATTCCCAAGTACTGGATCTTCATGCACTACCTGTCTCTCTACAAGTATCCGCTTGACGCTCTTCTCATCAACGAATACTCACATCTGGAAATTAAGTGCTTTGGGCCAATGTTGATGGGTGAATGCACATTCACTGGAAAAGAGGTTCTGGTTCAATCTGGGATTGACAAGGAGAGCAAATGGGTGAATTTGGTCATCATGGTTGTTTTTGCCATAGCATACCGCTTCCTGTGCTACTTGATTCTCCGTTTAAGACCCAAACAGACAAAGCAGTGATGCCCACCTTCCATACCTCCGCATTTTCCACACTTTAGTTATAAGTTCATACAACACATCTGTTGTGGCAGTTTATTGATTCTTACAGCTCCTTTGGTAGTTGGTTGTGATAGTTGAACCGTTCGAGATTTGTCTGCTTTCTTGATAGAGAAACAAAGACATACTTTCATCTTCCAAAGCATGATCGTCTATTAATATTTTTATGTAAATAAAGCTCTAAAAGTACAACAATCAATGTCTAAAAACGTTGTTGTTAGATTTTGTTATCAGCAAAGGGTCCGTAGCTTTTAGAAATTCAAGACATAAGTAGTGAAAATATACAATTCCTGTAACTCTTTGTCGGATGTACAAGGTTCACTCTTACCTCCATGGATTTTTATGGCTGTCTTGATGTGAAAATAAATCTACAAATGTGAATTTCTCTTTTTGCCACGAGTTCATATTATTTTATGCTATGAGTAGCCTAATCGAATCTATTGCTACTAAGGTTGTTAGCATGAAGTTAGGAGTTACTCAATGCCAATTACCAATGCTACATTGTGCTACAATCACAAGGTGACTATGATACAAAACAAGGTGATGATAAGTATACGCAAAGCAACAAATAAAATGACGTGCCATCATGTGGTGCCATCATGTGAACTTATGTCCTTCCATAGGTGGCCAAGATTTCAAAGTTCTAGGTTTACTTCTAAAAGACTTCAGGAAGTTTCAACATGTTTCAATTAATTTCTTTAAAGAGCATTCAAATTTTCAATGTCAATTCATCAACCCTTACATTGGTAGATTGTCGCACAAGAATGGTTCCCTCTCTCAATTTGGAGTGCATCCTCCATGTGATATAGCTATTATGATTAACTTGGCAAGCAAACAAGACATTCCCAACTAGACAAAGCTGACATTATGTTGACATGCAATACATGAGCAAACGTTCTCTTCTTGCACTGAAACTCTTGGAAGAAATGCTAGACTTGTATTGCTATTTGCTTGTTTTATTATGAAAACCCGGCTCCATTTCATTCAGGAAGACCTATGAACCTAAATTGCCATTCCTAGTGATTATAGGTGCAAACACAACTACAAATATATATGGGCATTTTGCCATGCACATAAGTTGGGGCACATGTTTGGTCCATTTGGCCTCATGTGGCAGTTTCTATGACACATAGAAGCCATTTTTTTTTTGGGCACACGCGCACACACAATTTCAAATTCTTTTCCCCCCGAGAGCGCACGCTCTCTTTCTTTCTCTCGATCGGTTCTCTCTCTCTTTCTCTCAATCGCGAGCAGGCGGGATGCGGGTCTCTCTCTCCATTGTCTTCTTGCTCTCTTCTTTCTGATTGCATCCGCCAACTGGAATATCCATATCCATATCCATGCTACAAGATAAGGTTCGTAACTTAAGAAGCTTGAATCCTTTTGTTTATGGTTACCTTTACATGATTTCACTCTGCTCTGAATTTGTTTACTGCTGTTCACATTTTTCAGCATCGTCGAGGAAGGAGTATTTCAGATTGTCCCCTTTCCATTAACGTCCATGCTTCCTCAGCGGCCGCTTTGGCAAAATCCATCATCTCTATCAAGCACGAGGGGGCTTCACCAGGCAAGGAAGCCCACTGGTCTTCACCACCATCGCGGCTGAGGCTGCTCCATCACTGCATCCTCTAGCCATTTGGAACGTTGAACAGGGGGTCTACTGGCAGCAACCTTCAATGCTAGGACAAGACACCAGAATCATTTGCATCGTTGATGCAGCTACGATCTGTCACTTATGTCATGGAAAAGCTAAATGGATTTTTGCCCAACATCTTCATAGGGAACGACTCTTTGCCATATCTACTTTGTACGTATAAGGCCCACAAGGAATCTTTTAGATGGATTACCAATGCACATGATTGTTGCTTTACTAAACTCGCAAAATTCCTAACATGAGCTCTTGGTATGCTGTTACCATTCCTCAAGGAAGGTGCAGGCCTTAAGGCAAAAACATACAAGGGTATCCTAAATGTGGATACATGCTTATTTTGGCAGTGCGAGTCCTCTATCGATTTTTATCTCAATTTACCATCAAAGTCACCAATGTATGGGTTGCAGATATCTCTAAATGCTATGAAAACATACCTTTAGATGGCACTGATGGGCTGAAAACTATCATGGATAAATCCATTACGTATGCGTTCAAACATTCTAATAAGAGGTTTCCGAGTTTCAAATGGGAACAAGAAAGGGAGGCCTTTAAATGGTCATGGAATAATAAAAAGTCGGAAGGGTGGTACAATATCGATAAAAATCTCTTATGCTTGTGGAATGCCTTCCTTATAGACAATTGTATTGTCAGGTTAGGAAACAAAACCTGGAGACAGATTCGTGGTATACCGATGGGTTTTTCGTGCTCACCTACTTGGTGTAACTGGTATCTTGCGTTCTTTGAAACTCATTTTATTAAGAGACTGGCCAGGTTAGGTCTCAGAAAAGATATGAATGTTTTATGTCACTCGTTTAGATATATTGATGACATTTGCTTCCCATTATTGATGCGTTTATGGACAAAAATCAGATTAGAGTACCAGATAACCCTTTCTGGATTTATCCTCTAGAATTTCTTGATATCACAACAAAGTCTTGTGAAGCAAACACCACCAGTTTTTTGAACATTTCGATTACTTTTATTTTAGACACCGGTGTTTATCAGTTTGCAAAGTTTGATAAAAGATGAGACTTACCTTTTTTATACTTACAATACATATATTTGGCTTCCAATAGGCCAGTCTACAACTCGTACAAAGTAATTATCTCCCAGTTTATTTTTGCTATGTATTGCTACAACGATCACGATACTTTTATAAGAGAGGTAGCAATTTTACTTGACGCTTTCTAGAAAAATGGTTTTATGAGGGAAAAGCTTTGCCTTATCATTAACAAACTGCTTTTGACTAATACTTTTCTAGGTTTGTCCTATGATCTACCACAATGTATTAAAGGTCTGATGGTGGGCAGTTAGCTATCCCTTATGGAGAGCTAACTGCCCCCTAAGGGATTCACTAGTTGTGGGTTCTCTCTCTCTCTCTCTCTCTCTCTCTCTCTCTCTCTCTCTCTCTCTCTATAGAAGCTTCATAATGACCAGTGATGAAGCACTTCCTATCTCATGAATAGTTGTTTGGTTTCAAGCTCCATGGATATGAATGGATGATATCTTGGTGTGATAACTACATTTTACATTATACGTTACTATCCTTCAATGGACAGCATGAATATGTGGTTGTTCCTTAAGTAACTAAGGGTAACATACGTACTCCAGAAATGAAGCTATTGTTGTTTCATGCTTTTATCAAAACATACAACTCAGTTGCTGGCGCATTCTAATTATGATTAGTATACCTCATGCTATAACCAATTTCGTTATCATACTTGTGGATGACTGCTCTTTCAAAGGGAATACTATTGTGTATTAGCACTAACAAATGAAACTTGCGCTCTCTGTAGCATCAAACATTACTACTATCTTCATTTTCGATTAGGTTCAGCTTCGAGCCATAAAGCTATAAGCGTTTGCACAGGTATGCACATTAAACCATTCGCTTCAAATTTGTATAAGCAGTGAATGGTAGGCTCTCCGTAAAGTACTTACTTTCGCTTTCAAAAAGGCTGACAATAATGTTATGAATGGTTTAAGACTAAGGAAGGCAAAGAGCACTCGAGGGGACTAAAACATGGCATCCTCACAAGAAACCACTACTACAATCATCCAGGTAAGAATTTTTCGAATAGTTTTCAGATTTTTCAAGCATCACATATGCTCGAAAGGTAAGCTGTCTCTTCACAAATGTATTCCATTCTAGGTGACTACTAAAGATCCTAAATACAGAATTTACTCGGTTTCTACTCAGTTCGACTATATCACTTCATAAGTAATATAATTTTTCTGCATTTAATGACACCCACGTTGTCCCGGAGCAAGGGTTCTCCTCATGTTATCTTGGACAACATGGATTTGCGTAAGATAAAAGGTTCTTACATAAGGATTAGAATGGCATGGATCTGTCCTGATACATTGTAAAAACCATGAGAACCTCATCAATAAAATGAAACCTATCCTATACAAGGGTCCAAAAAACCATGGGATGGATATGGAGTTACGATAAACAAAAGTTTACTCGTAGCTACACTATTCAACCATGGCTTGTGATAATTTATTACCCATTCGGTTGTCATATCAGTTTACGGTGAGATATGACTGGAAAGCATGGATATGCTCAGGAGTATGGACACTAGTGTGTGACGTTTCTTAAGTCATATGGGTTAGAATAGTATGGATTTGCTCTGACACCGGCACACATGTTCACACCATTTCTTTTAGCAATAAGCAATATATATGCTGAAAACTTTTCATACTTTTGCTATAAACAAAATAAACTGATACGGACCAATGCCCATAAACTGATCAGCATGGCACTCGCCCTGATACGGCAACATATGAATCTAGCAACACTTTGAGAGTACTCATGCTCAGAAATTATATTTTGCAAAGCATGAAAAGAAGTGAGGAGAGTGCACAGGATTATGTACTCAGAATTAAGTCTCTAAATAGGGAGTTGGCTTTCATTGGAGAGAAGATTCATGATGGAGAGCTTGTACAAATTATTCTTAATGGTCTAGGAGATGACTTTGCAAATTTGTTCCAAAGTTTTGCGATCCAAGACACTTTGCCAGCTATAAAAAAAACCTCACAGTGTATTGGTGGCTGAAGAGTGTAGGATGCTCCGTGCAAAATCTAGGATGAGTTTCTTGTCTTTGCAGAATGGTGATGAGAAAGCCAATTTCTCCTTCAAGGGCAAAAATAAGACCAATGGAAAGAAGAAGCATCCAAATGAGGCCAAAGAAGAGGATGATGCATCAAGTTCAAAAGACAAGTCAAAGCAGAAATGCTTCTTTTGTGGAAAGAAGGGGAATTATGCATCTAAATGGTACAAGAGGCTAAGATCACAAGTGGAGGAGGACAAACAAGGAAATCCTGCAAAGGAGGAGGAGGAGGATAAAGTAGATGTATTCTTGATGGCATCTATATCCTCACCAACAATCAATAGCAATTTAAGAGACAATTGGTGGATCGACAGTGGGGATAGCTCCCACATGTCTTGTAAAAAGGACTTTTTCTCAACCTTACACTCTTTAAATGATGCTAAAAAGTTTGTCTTTACTGCAAATGATGAAGAGTGTAGGATAGATGGTGTGTGTCTAGAATCCTCAAAATGCATGGATCTAGAAAATGTCCTTTATGTACCATCAATCACCAAGAATATGCTTAGTGTTGGTCTACCCTTAGAAAGTGGTTTGGATGTCCACTTTAAGCATGGTGTTTGTTTCATCTTGAAGAATGATGTTTGCATTGCAAAGGGATTTAAGCATGGAAGATTGTTTAAGTTGGAATCTAGTGTTGCTTTTGAGAGGGGGAGCTTGGCAAAGGAGGAGATCACTCAAGAGGAGATCTTGGCAAAGTGTGATCTTGCTTGCATTGAGGAGGAGCATCAAAAGGAGGAAGATCTTTAGGATCAGCCTCAAAGCATGAGAGTTCCAAGGGAGTCCTCAATGTCAATGGCCAAGTCATCAAATTGCATGCAAATTGTCCATTCAAGTGTGCATCTTGCAAGGGTGGTGAGCATTGGAGAGTCTACTATCTTTGAATACGTTTGGAAAGTATTAGTGGACATGAGGTGACTTGTTTCTTACCTTTAAGATTCATGGTGTTTATTAATTTGTATGACAAGACAATGAAATGGGATGCTTGAAATCTTTTTGTTGTTGATAAAGCAATTTCATTGGATAACTATTCTTGTAATAGTTTGAATAGAGTCATAAAATATGAAACATCATTTGCTTTGGAAATCTTTGTGTTCACATGCTTTGTGCATGATCATTCCAATGTAAGGACCAAAGATTATCCTATTTCAATGATAGGAATAATGGTAGTGTTTTGCTCTTCAAGTAGAGATTGTAGAATCTACTTGTTTTCCACCAAAGAATTTGTCAATGGTGGAAATGTGATCTTTCAAGAGTGGAAGAGTTGTAAACTTGAAGAAGCACCTTTGGGTCAACACCTTATTCAATTCATTGATGTTTTACAGTCAAGTCAAGTGGAGGATCAAGCTCAAGACCCGAGGACTCCAAGAAGAACCTTGAGTATCAATCCAAACAAAAAAACATTTTTGAATTGATAACGTACCTCATTTATTTGCTTGGAATAGCATTTCTCCTCAAAGACAAATATTTTTGTTCTATAAATGAATCAATAGAAAACAAGTCATTCACCATCCTTTCTTCTACAAATCATCTCTCTGCAAATCAATCAATAAAAAATAAACTATTCACCATACAATTAACAACTATCTAATCAATCAATGAGACTTAATTAGAATTTATGTACTCCAATATTATTAACATATTAAAAGTATTTGTCACCTTATCTCTCCCAATCTTTCTCTTTACTTTTATGTCGGCACAAGTAAAGAGTGCCCGTCGTTGACGGGCAATGGCGGCCGATGATTTGGAAATTCAGTATGTCACTGATGGACGATGATTTTTCCAATCTAGGTGGCGGTGGTCCCTATGCGGCTTAAATGCGGTCCTTACGCGACAATCCTTATACAGCCTAAATGCGGTCCCTATGCCTTCGTTCACACTGTATGTAGCCGTAGGCAAGACCCTTGCAGTGCGGTTTGCAGTTCGTTCACTTTGTTTAGACCGTAAGCAATGGCGGCCGATCCAGGCGAAGATCGATGATTCGAAAATTGAGTATCTCATTGACGGGCGATGATTTTCTGAGAGACCATGCAGTTTGTGGTTAACCCATAGCATTTAGGCCGCATAGGGACCATGAGAACCGTGAGAGAGAGAGAGAGAGAGAGAGAGAGAGAGAGAGAGAGAGAGAGAGAGAGACCATCCGAGTGAGAGAGAGAGAGAGAGAGAGAGAGAGAGAGAGAGAGAGAGAGAGAGAGAGAGAGAGAGAGAGAGAGAGAGAGAGAGAGAGAGAGAGAGAGAGAGAGAGAGAGAGAGAGAGAGAGAGAGAGAGAGAGAGAGTGAGTGAGAGACCGTATGTAGCCGTAGGTGAGTGAGAGTGAGAGAGAGAGAGACAGAGCGAGCATCCGAGTGAGAGAGAGAGAGCATCCAAGTGAGAGAGAGAGAGAGAGAGAGAGAGAGAGAGAGAGAGAGAGAGAGAGAGAGAGAGAGAGAGAGAGAGAGAGAGAGAGAGAGAGAGAGAGAGAGAGAGAGAGAGAGAGAGAGAGACAGAGAGCGAGAGAGAGAGAGAGAGAGAGAGAGAGAGAGAGAGAGAGAGAGAGAGAGAGAGAGAGAGAGAGAGAGAGAGAGAGAGAGAGAGAGAGAGAGAGAGAGAGAGAGAGAGAGAGAGAGAGAGTTTCCTTCATTCAGACCACATTTCAACTAAACCACAACCGCACCGCAAAGGGCCAGCATGCGGTTCATAACGATTCCAAGTCTCAAAAGAAGGAAATCACAGCCTTCCAAACCGTAGAGTAAAAGTTGTGACGACCAAGGGTAAGGCCAAAACCTACCAAACCGCATAGGGACCGAGAGAGAGAGAGAGAGAGAGAGAGAGAGAGAGAGAGAGAGAGAGAGAGAGAGAGAGAGAGAGAGAGAGAGAGAGAGAGAGAGAGAGAGAGAGAGAGAGAGAGAGAGAGAGAGACCATCCGAGTGAGAGACAGAGAGCATCCGAGCAAGACCGAGAGAGAGAGAGAGAGAGAGAGAGAGAGAGAGAGAGAGAGAGAGAGAGAGAGAGAGAGAGAGAGAGAGAGAGAGAGAGAGAGAGAGAGAGAGAGAGAGAGAGAGAGAGAGAGAGAGAGACCATGCGGTTTGCGATTAACCCAGAGCATTAAGGCTGCATAGGGACCGTGAGTGAGAGCATGACTGAGAGAGAGAGAGAGAGAGACCATACGGTCAAAATGGGATCCTTTGCGGTGAGAGAGAGAGAGAGAGAGAGAGAGAGAGAGAGAGAGAGAGAGAGAGAGAGAGAGAGAGAGAGAGAGAGAGAGAGAGAGAGAGAGAGAGAGAGAGAGAGAGAGAGAGAGAGAGAGCATCCGAGTGAGTGAGAGAGTTCGTTCAAGGAGTTCATTTCCTTCGTTTAGAGAGAGAGCATTTAGGCCGCATAGGGACCATGAGAGAGAGAGATACACAATTTCACATAGTTTCTCTGGACAAAGCAAGACCAGACCCTTTGAAGCCTTTATTCATAAACCAACAAGGTACAGTAATGCTAAAAAGTAAAATACAGTACAGTAAAGCACCATATAGCATAACCACTCTCAAAACGTCCAACTGATACCTGCCACCATCCCACAGCACAAAACCGCACGAGTTAGTACAGTGGGAAAGACATGTGTCATAGCTGAGCTTTAGTTGTTATCCATGTCCAAAAGAAGTTATACTACTCATCAGCAAAAATAGCATTTTAAAACATAGTCCAGTCTTCCCAAACAGAAAGACGATTTTATTGCGATAGGCCTCTTCTTGTATCTAGCTAACTCCAGTGCACCTAGAGGTTCATCTTCATCCTCAATCAAAAACTCATAAAGTTCTTGGAGCACCAAGAGTGACTCCGTCATAAACCTCCAAATAGCATAGTTTATAGAATTCAATCTCTCACTGGCTTCTGGAAGGTATGCTCCAGCAGATATCATCTTACTAGTGACTTCTACAAACAAGAAATAGATTTTATTGACTTGAAACTCACATAGGTCTCACACGTGCAGTGTTTCAATCAAATTTCATTTCTAATCCAACAAATGGACTTATAATCACAGTTCTATCACTCCCTCACAAAGGTGGAATGAAGATAAGATGATGTGAAAACTACTTTCAAACAAATCTTGCCAAGAAATGGATTTGATTGTCTCTCTCTTGTAGTGTTTCACTCAAATTAGATTTCAAAGTTCATTAGTCTAAATGTCATTTAAATAAACAATTTTTGAAAGTGTGGGAAGGTTTGAGTAGATTCAAATTTGAATGTTGGGTACTTTGAATCTAGACCCAAAAATAGTAGGGTTACAATTTTGGGGGGAAAGCCAAGTGGCTAAATAGGGTTTGGACCTATTATAAAAGGATGTAACTCATGGAGAGAGTGATATTCTCTCTTCTTTATCTCATTTCATGCTTATACATGGTTTTCTTGGGTTCTACTATCCACTGGTGCACTATACTTATGATTGCTTGCAATTTTATATTTAGAATGATCTATATATACTATTTTTGGATCCATACGTGTGAAATATAGTAAGTAGCTTGCTGGTTTTGAACGGACAGTAATAGTACTTTATCATTTCATTCAAGTTTGATCAAGTTTTATTAGTGTTTGCATCTCATTTTGTGTGTAGATGCTGATTTTTCTACATTGGTGAGATTGGTAGTGTATTTCTCTTTCTAACCAAAATTCTTTCAAGTGGATTGGATCTTAATGATCTGAAATCCTTCACATGGTATCAGAGCTTGTGTTTCAGGTTATTAAGGAGGAAATCAGATCTATCAATGAGTTGGTGAAGATATCAAGGCTAGAGCATGCTAGAGGGGATTCTACACCAAAGCAAGTTTTTTCTTTTTATGGCACAATTCCTATTTCTCTCTCTACAAATAGGAATGTTCATTTGGAGGATGTCTTGTTTATTCCATCTATTACCAAGAATTTGCTTAGTGTGAGTCAAATGCTAAGTAAAGGCCTCAAGGTGGAGTTTGATGGAGATGCTTGTATGATCAAAAGGAAGGATGTCTTGATTGGAAAAGGTTAAAGGCAAGGGAAGTTGTTCAAACTAGATGCTTGTGTTATTGCTAACCAAGTTGGATGTGATTCAAGAGGTGTGGCATAAAAGGATGGGACACCTCAACTTCAAGTCATTAGAGGTAATGGCTAGGAAGAAGATTGTGATAGGTCTTCCAAGTTCCTTAAGTGGCATCAAACATGTTTGTGAGTCTTGTGCTTTGTCTAAGTCACATAAACTACCTTATACTAGATCTATATCTAGATCTACAAAGCCTTTTCAACTTGTACATTTGGATATTCGTGGATTTATTACAATCAGCAATAGTGGAGCTAAGATGTATGTAACTTTCATTGATGATTTTAGTAGATTTTGTTGAATTTATCTACTAAAGAGCAAGGATGAAGTATATGATGTCTTTATCAAGCTCAAAAATTCAAGGGAGAACCAATTTTCCACAAGGATCAAATGCTTAAGGAGTGACAATGGTGATGAGTACATATCTACCAAGTTCAAGGCCTTTTGTGATGAGTATGTGATCAATGATGATGATGGACCTTCCTCAAGTCAAAAACCAAGGAGAACATCAAGGGAAAGACAAGTACCTTCAAGGCTCACATATGATCAAAAGGGTAAGCAAGTAGTTTCTAGAAATTATGTTGCTTTCCTAACCTCTTTGGATGACCCTACAAGTGTAGATCAAGCAAGGGAAAAAGAGAAGTGGATCTAAGCAATGGATCTTGAGTATCAAGCTCTTATGAAGAGTGGAACATCTTTTGGAGGATCTTCTTGTATAGATGGAGCTATGCAAGTGGATGAATGTTATCTTGTTGTAAAATCAAGTAATGGATCTGGAATGACTTTGATGGTCAAGTTGAAGATCAAGAGGTTGATCTCAAAGGGCTTCAACAACACACAAAGGAAAGTGGCAATTTGGAGATAGTCAAGAGCATCCAAGGAGAGTCAATTGGCAAAGATGTTATGGATATGTTTTTGCAGCTTATTGAAGACTCAAGTAAGGTCAAAGGAGCAGCAAGGAAGTGTTATTCAAGTCTACTTTACTTGTGCTATCTCATGTTTGAGCATTTTCATGTGGATGTGTGCAAATTGTCAAGATATGGTAAAACTAGCTACATTGGTGAGCATCATTTTGATGTTGGATTTGTACTAGCCATTAGGGGATATTAGAACTCAAATTGGGCGTTGTCAAGATGTTGTTTTTGACTTCGCACGATTTCAATGCTTATGTGTCCCAATGAATGGTGTCCATCTGTGACGAACTGTAACAGTGGTTGACAGACAGAAATTGTATTTAACTTTCCCAGCCAAATTTTCGTGATTTTCAAATATCCCGCTGCTCAGAACAAACAATTGTGATTGGACCACAGTTACTGCCCGAATACTCTTACGTTGCCCGTCATTGTTCACTCGAGGTTGATTTGACGTCAATAGTCATAAACTGTGGTTAACTAATCTTTGTAGTTTAGGAACTTCTTGTCATTCATAGGTATACCTCTCATTTTCTTCATTCTATCTCTTATTTTGAATTGTCATTCTTAAGTTTACCTCGCAATCCCTACAATCTCTCTGTTCTCAGCCTACGTACTTGTATTATCGACTAATGGCTACACATAATCGGAGACCAAGAGGAACCATTGATGCAATCAATATTTGCAATGAAAAAAATGCAAAAGATTAATGGATACCAAGAATATATCAAAAATATCAATGGATCTTGAAGCATCCATCTGCAAAAGGCTCATTCTGAAAAAGAAAAAGATCGGATAACATATATAGAAGCTCTTGGAAAGGCAGGATAATGGATTTCAAAGTATCACCTGCCAGTCAATCTATCACGGAAGTTTTAGTTCAGCATGCTTATCTTGACAATGAGCTCAACATTCATGTTCTGAATCCAAATGATAGAAGAAAATGCAATTGTAAGTTTTCAGATTCAATTTCTTTAGAGTTAGCATTTTCTTTAAATTATATTTTTATTGAGATGTTTTTGTTGGTTTTGCATATTTGTATCCATCAAATTTTGTTGAATGGCAAACAGTTCAATCGATTGCAGTAATAACCGATGTCATACATTCAGATATCGGTATTTTACAATATAAAGGTCGTTCTCCAAAATCACTTTTAGAGTCGGGAGTTTGTTTTTATGATCACACCTATTTTCCTGATAAAAATGGTTTAGTTGGTAGATTAAAGCCATATCCTTTACCAGATTTTTCGAGTGAAGAATGGATTTCTCCTGATGCAGCAATTTCAGAAAGGTTTTGATCCAGGCTATATATTGATATTCAGAGTATGTTAAAATGTAGCATTGGATCAAAGAATAATAGATTAAGTTGGTATCTACCTTTTACTATTTTTGTTGATTTTTTTTCCAAATGCAATGTTCGGAGAACGAAAACAATGTTATTTGTAAGGACTTGAGTGTTGATATAATCGCCGAGTTGTTGGATGATGGTTGGGATACAAAACAAAATCAGCAAGTTGAGTGCAGAGTATGTTACTCATCCATGACATTTAGATATCACATCGAAAAACAAATGCTCACTTTGTTGTTGTATTATAGAAGATGGATTAAATACAAAAAAGTTTGAAAGCCACTTGATCAAGATTTTGGTATAAACCCTCAGAGCAACTTCAAATAACAGTGAAAAGAAATGACAACATTCTTGCCATGGTTGAGGTCAAGGAAGATTGGTGTCTCAATCACATTCGATCAGAACTAGACATGTTGCAATTCGATCTACCTTAGTACTATCAATTTCGATTGAATGGTATGAAGGTACGTTATGCCATATAAAAATATTTCTTTTTTTCTATTTCTAAGTGAATCAGTTTCATAAAATATATTAACTAAAACAATTTCTCTTGTGCAGGTTAGAGTAAGGCAGGAAGAACATATAAAATGCAAAGACATTGGAGCATCCATCGAAATTGAAGATCCATAGATTATGAACTATGGAATTTTGTATTATGTAATACAATTTTTTGTATACATCATTTTTTAAAATATATGAACCACTTTTTCTATGAGGCTCTTTCATTTCTATAATCTCCATTTCCATGGTGCAAAACACAATGTAATTGCAACTGGATAATATACATTTTCGATAACAAGATTCATTGTCTCCTGCATGAAATGCATTATCTCCATTGGGGAGATCTTCAGTCACTTGAACTCCAGTGACCACTACAATCATTTATCGAATCAACGCTTGCCCTTGTTGAAGTCTCGTGTATAACGGTTGTATTTTTGGTCTTCATTACCTTGGTCTGGCATATTTGGATATGTTCAGATGATGATCTGATCAAAGATTTGCTGCAACAAATCTAAGTGAACTAATGTCGCATGTTTGGATTGGTTGTGGCAAAGGTTCCATTAGATCATCATTCTGAACCTATCCAAAAAAAACCATGGTAAAGGCAAGGCAAACCAAGGCTATGAAAAACAAACATGTCGGAAAACCGTAGAAATTGAAGATGAATGAATCATAACCTGAATTAATAATAGAAAAAAAAACAAGTAAGAACAACCATAGAGAAATTGTAAATATATTTTTATTAAAACTTTCTATACATGTGTCTCATCCACATCAACTGAGACGAATATTTAATCAGTATCAACTATGATCTGTAAATCCATTTCTCCAATTGGAAGTAGCTTGGGTGGAGAACACTAGGCCACTGCAACTGGATATGAATTTTCGATCACAAGCTTTATGGTCTCCAGCCTGAAGTGCATTATCTCCATTGGGGAGACCTTCGGGCATTTAAACTGAAAAAAAACATAAACACAATTAAATGTAATTAATCAAAGATCAGGTAATATTAATTTGAATTAAAAAAAACAAAAACACAATTAAAAGTTATTAATCGAAGATTACCTCTTCCAGATTAATATTCCTTTGCAAAATAAGTTGCATGATGAAGAAGAATGTGCTACAAACAATAGTTTTGATTACTTACATCAGTAGAAAAAAATATAAACCTGAATGAGAAAAGTACCAGATAATGATATAGATTAGCACCATGTAATGAGTAACGTTGTCTTTTTCCCAACAATCATGTACAAATTTTACAAATGTGGTGCAATGATTTTGCAAAGTCCTAATATCTTCTGATGATAGGTTTTCTTTTCTGATAACACCTATGAGTTTGTCTAAGTTAGTCCACACTTGTCCCTTTTCCACTCAATTACTTCCTTCCAGTGTTCGTGTGGCTGGAACAATTTCTCTCCAAATTTCGTATCTGACACTTGATTCTTTGCATATGTGATTGGATAAGAATCTTCTTGCTTTAGCACCTCCAATTGATGGCTTATAAGGAACGTTTCCTTTTTTCCCGGAGAGTCTGTCACTTTTTCCAATCGTGACATTCCCTTTATGTAATTCTGCATATTTTCAACCTCCTAATTGCTGCTTTAGCCATAGACTCCGGTTTATCAAACAATAATGGGGTTTGCAATTTCCATAAAACCGTGAGAAAAACAAAAAATGCCAAAACTATGAGTAAAAAATGAAGGGTGCATTAATTAATGTTTGGAATATTAATGTGTCCAAATTAGACCACATTGAGGACTACACTATAATAATAGGTGCTCATTGTCCATACAAGTGACTTGTATGCAACGACTTCTATGATGCCACTGAATAGGACCACGGTAAGGTCAAAAAAATGGTGTGTGAGCCATCAACAATCCTTGAATCTGATGGTTCGCAACATTGAAGAGACAAGGATGTTGCTATTTTGACCTCAATAAATCTAACAGGTTGTATGTGATTCATTTAAATTCAAACAATTGTCAACGTTTGATAGAGGAAGATCTACAATAGAGAAGATCTTCATCTGTCAAACATTGACACTTAGCTTGTTTAAATCTAAACGAACAACATGCAACCATTTAGATTTATTAAGTTTAAAGTAGCAGTAACCTTTTCTCTCTTCGATGTTAACGTTGTGAACCATTAGATTCAAGGACGCCAATGGCCTGCACACCATCAGTCTCTTTTGGTGGCCTCGTTGGTGGCATCATAGCTAGATGAAATACCCAATCAAAACATACAACTCGATTCCAGTGCCAATGAGCCCCCATAGAGTGCATCCTAAATGGATTTGGTTCATCATTAATATTCCAAGAATTAATGCACGTTGTAAATACAAAAATTATAAGCTACTATATTTCACACGTGTGGATCCAAATATAACATAATATGAGCATTCTACACACAAACTTACAAGATATCACCAATATAGTGCACCAATGGATAGGAGCTCATGTATAGGCATGAAATGAGATGAGAGAGAGAGAATGCTTCTCTTCCCACGTGTGTACAACTATATATAATAGATCCATTTCTCATTAATGATCTTGGTTTCTCTCCATATCAAAAACTCTACCAATAACCTGAACTAGATTCAATGTCTCCAATATTGAAATTTGAATCTACTAAACTCGACCTCCTACTATTTTCCTCACTTTTTTAAAGTAGTAATTCAAACACATCTGAACTAAAATAACTTTGAAATGAAAATCTCTAAGTCTAATATGAAAATTGGCCTCAATTGCCAAATAAACAAATATGAGCAAATTTGACTAAACTAGTTGAAATCTCTCACACTCCCTCTTCAACTAGTTTTAGCATAGACTTTGAGAATACTCCAAGTGAAGTCTTATGCTTCATAAGCAAGTCTTTTCCCAATGCTTTGGTAAAGATATCAGCAACACATTCCCTTGAAAAACATGTTGAAGCTCCACCTCCTTTGCCATGACTTGCTCCATCACAAAGTGATATGCCACGTCAGTAGAAGATAGGTCCTTAGCATTTATATCCCGAAAAGTGATATAGGCCTCTTCAATACATATATTTGTCCCACACATATCTTCATTTCCAAGTATAAATTGCCATATTTGAATGAAGAAATATTCACTATTTAGTAAAAACATGGCATCACATATTCACTATTTAGTAAATACATGGTGTCACATATCCCCCTCCTCAAATGTGAAATGTCCTTGTGAATAGAATATAATCTTCGTTTCATTCCTTAGAAAAGAATATTTTCATATCGTTAAATTTCTCTCCTTTTAAATCTTCGCTAGGTCAAATGTGAAGATATTTCTTCAGTTTGAATATATGACCTGTACTTGGAATTTCAACATCAATGTTGATTCAAAATATATTTCAACGGATAACATATGAAAGCTCACATCACATAATCAACAACGCCATATACAAGAAAAATCTGGAAACGATTTCATGTATTAAGATCGTCATGTGATTGTTGTGCCATTTCCAAATCTCTCTGACACTCGAGCAATATGATGTCTTCCTTTGCTCTAGTATATCTCCCAATAGGTAAGTTGCCATATGGCCATCAACTAGTTCTTGTACTAGTTGAAAGTTCTCTTCAGAATTTTTTCTAAGTGTAATTTGTGCAAATAAAGTAGATGAAAACTGAAAAAATGTACACTTTACAAATAAGTTCTGAACACAAAATAATGTTTTGGCTGCAAAGTGCCAAACTGCCAATAAGTATATGTACAGAAAAGATTTATATTCACGGGATTTCACTCTGTCCTGTAAGTTGTGCTTGATTTCCGCAAAATAGCTTGAAAAATTTCGCTCCCAGTCGGTGTAGATATTGTACAACTCTGGATATGCCATGTTGATATTTAACAGCAAACCTGCATCATCGAATTCTTCAATATTTGCCCAGCCTTCTGGTAAATATAACTTAAACTCTGCATGCCGCCTCCAAAATTTTTGTTTCAAGTCGTTATGCTTCAAAAACTGGTACTCCTTTATACGGATGTACTCCAGCACATACAAAAAGGTTGAGCCTATGTACAATTCCACTGAGCCGAATGGTGAAATTTTAAACTTTCCCTGGATTATGGCCCAACATAGACATCCCTTTTGTTCTATGCTAATTTGGTCCCATAACCAAGGGAAATCTTCTTTTTCCCACTCCGTCTGCCAGTCCTCGAATGCTATGCCTACTGAGTCTGGTAGCATCAAATAATCGACACACCATTGTAATTCGATATTAACATGGCAAGAACTCCACTTCCAGAATCGTTCAGAAAAAACTTGAAACCGTTTCGCACATACCTTCGACTGATTCATCTTCAGTCGTTTGGCCTTAGGCTGTGCTTCTGCAACGTCCTATCTGTGGATGTCTACAGCAAGCTTCTGGTCTTCGAGTTGCTATTTGAGGTCTGCTACCTTGTAAAGGCATCTAGGGAAAACCCCTAAGATGAGGATAGGAAAACACAAGAGAGACTGTGGAGCAAAACCACCCAACCAAACCTAGATCCCTTCGAGAGAATCCTCCTGGATCTAGCCCCCAAGCCATGCCATGTGATAGCAAGAGGAGAAGAGCTCAACAGGTAACCAGACCAAAGTCGTCGACGGAATAATCACTACCTCAATGTATAGAGGGTAAGATCCTGTGCATGAACCCATGCAATCCTCATGGAGGTCAACTATAAATAGATCACAGCTCTTCATGCATACTTCTTGTCTATATCAATCACACGTACATGTACTACTCCATATGTCTCAATTAGAGTGTTTGGGTCCTCTCAAGGTCATTAGTCACCAACAGGTTATCTAAAATCTCTAGGAGATCCATCAAGTCTCAGACAATTATAACTCAAACCAGAGTACTGCAGTTACTCTAATGAGTTAACAGCTCCATTTCTAGCATCATATGCAATAAATCAGCAACTATATGTATCTTAATAGATTTATCAATCTCCTATAAATCTGGAGATAAAGACTGAACTTTGCACACAAGCACTTATAGACTACAATCAGTAAGGTAAGCTAATTTTTCATAAGTAAGCAATTACTTAATGAAAATGCCTGTGAGATCCAAACAATCTCAAGTATGTTCTGGAGTAAAGAAATTTAGAGTTCATCCAACAGATCTAAATCCTTGACTCACCCAATTGATCAAGAATTACTCATTAGCTTAAGAATCATCATATTCCCATATAATTTTCTAGTAATCTCTAAGTTATCAATTTATGATCCGTCAATCATATACCTTTAGAATCTTATGATTTGTCAATCATAATTTACAGGATTCCAAAAACATACTTAATCATTAAAAGATACTAGAGTATATGTACAACATACAACTTAGGAAATAGCAGAATCATTTTGAAATCTTTTCCACAAGGAAAAATTACTAGATTTCAAGAATATTCTTCCAAACCAATTCTCATTCAGATTATGAGTTCCAAACAATCAACCAAGAATTTAAAGACAAATAGAACATTCATCTTTAACAATATAAACTTTATACAAAGAACAACATCCAAAGATTATAAATTTCTACTGAATTCCAAAAATTCAGTTTACCATTCTTGGAACCATTAGGATCCGGTATCCAATTGAGCGCTCTAGGATACAATCACTAATGAATTGTGTTATTTCCACACTAAGAAATACACACCCAAGTATTTTGTATATTCTATGGACACAATTTACTGATGAATCCAAATGACCCATAAATTACGTGTCTTACAAGAAATACACACAAAACAGACAGTTGTCGATGAGTTTTCTTTAGACTGTCCATTTTACCAATTAACTTCCACAGGAGTAAATCAACTACTCAAGTTAATTGCTCATGATTTAGAAATCTTAAATGTCAAGGTGTAGATCTTAATTGTATTGTACAACACCATATTTAGATCCATATCCAAATCACTTTTATGTTAACCTATAGATCTATCAGAACAGATCTGTTAACTCTACAAGTAATTGTCAAAACACAATACTTAATCATATGTCTATGCTCAACAACTAGGTTAAGTGCACCAGATACCATAGTGACCAGGAATACATAGTAGATCCAAACAAGATTAATTGCACACATGAGAATAATCTCACTATGACCCAATACATAGCCACTTATGTCCTTATTTGGCAGATTACTCCAAAATCCGCATATGTTACTCACAAATATCACTAAGTATCTTGTAACTCAGCTACAAAAGAATTCTATTTCTCATGAGTAAATAAGATATCTGAGAAATCTCTGAAATGAATAATTTCACATCACAAGTTTTCCAACCATCATACTTTTATCCACAAAATTCCTTCAACCAATCAACCTACTTCAGATCTCAGTGCACAAACCAAGATTAGGCTGACTCATATAGACATCTTTGGACATAGGTTAAGATTAAAGCTTTATTCCATCTGATCCAACTAGCGGAATCTCAAATTAATCTTACCACCACTATCCATCATCATGAATATCTAACAACTCAAAAATCCCCAAAACTTATCTAGTTCCAAATTATTCAAAACAATCACTAGAGATTTCTTTTATTCCGCTAGATAGTTCCACCATTGCACACAAACTGGATTCCACAAAAGAAATCTATGCAACTGGTTGATCCCATGAAAGTCTTATTCCTATCATTTTCTTCTCCCCCTTTTAAAAGAAATTCCATAATTTCGATTAAAAAGTTCTCAAGAGACAACGTATAAGATATCAAAGATTTAAAAAAGTTAGTAATGAGTATCCAATACTATTCTAAACCGGACTTTTTCCTTAAAATCAACTGTTAGCATTACCAATAATGTAAATACTAACCACTGGTCTACAGATCATTCACCTACAAGAATTTTCCTTTGAAATCACTAACGTCCCATACCATCAGTTTTCTCTCCAAGAAAATTATTTGCTGTTAGATCTGATCAACAAAAAATCAAAAAGATTATCTAACCATCCTATAACCAGACATAGGATACGATCTTCAAAAAGATCTTAAAACCACATTATCCGATAACCCAAAGATCTAAAACTTTCTGGATTTGTAATGCGTTAGAGATTTATCATGGTTAAGTTCTTTATTTTATTTCCCACGGGTTTATCCAAGTTTAGGGTACCTTATTGTTGTTTAAAGTTTAGGGTTTATGGTTATTTATAGATGAAAATATATTTATATACTGGTATTGTCCTCGTAGCTTTGACTCTCTCTCTCTCACACACTAAATATCAGTGAAACCTAAACTAAGAGCAATAAAAGTAAACTAAACCCCATAATCATGATACGTTAAGCTTTGAAAACAAAAGCATAAAATATAGACTAACATATAATATAAAGTGTAAACTAGTAGCATGAAAGACGCGTGCGTGCGCGTGCAAAGAGAAAAAGAGGAGAACATTATAGAGTGCTAATCAAAACTCCCATGGGGTCATGCTTCTCCATTGGGTCAGGCCACACACACCCCCCCCCCCCCCCCCCCCCCCCCCCCCCCCCCCCCCCCCCCCCCTTTCAACTACTCTCCCCTCCCAACTCTTGTGAAGAAATATGAATCATTAAGATCCAATCTATTCTCTTGATCTTTGGTTTAGAAAGCCAACACAATCTACAACATTTGCAACATAGAAAGCCAACACTCACTTAATGAAAGAGATACAAACTCAATAAGATACTGATCAAATATCAAACATAAAATGAAATTGTCGTAAAAACGTGGGGATGATCGGTAGCAAAAGCTCGAAGCTTTGAGCGTAGGCATGTAGGAACAGAAACGCAACAATTAGCAGCAGAAATATTCGAGAAGAATGATTCATACAAATTGCGCAAATGAACAATACAGTAGTGAGACAAAAATTGCACTCTGATTAATATCAACAATGAGTACAATAGCTTGAAGTAATAACTTCAGCTTGCTGAGTGTGATAACGCTGACTATTGATAACTTTGATTGAAAAGGAACTCGATTAACCCTTACTTAGCTTGATTCAACTAGTATATATATTTACAAGTGTCGAGAGACAAATATCTTATAAGCCTTAACTGCCATTTACTCCAGTTTTGTATATGTACAAAGTTGGTAACTACCCTTAGAATATTTGTTTGTCCAGCTGTTTTAGGGTTGATGATAAGTTGGCGACGTCAGTCTGCCAATGTAGCAAAAACCCGAAAAACCCGAAGGAGCCCTTAGACTAAAGGCATGTAATTCCCAAAGGTGCCCTTAGACTGAGGGTATGTAAATCTCGAAGGCGCCTCTAGAGCGAAGGCAGGGAAAATGCGAAAAAGACGACGGTGGGCCTGAAATGGATTCTAAGTCATTCTGGCCGCTATGTCGCATTTTTTGCGAAAGTACAAAAAAGGTGAAAAAGGCGAAGAAGACGAAAAAGGTGAAGGTGCCTTAAAAAACGATTAAGGCACAAAAAATCTCAAAGGAAAAATGTGAAGGTCCGAAAACATGTAGTCGGCCTTCAGTTTTCAGGATGCTCACGATTTGTCTAAGGTTGAGCATAAGAAATCTAACAGAAATGAAGTTGTTGTCGAGAAAAACTCGTGAATTCTACTGGAAGAGCAATCGTGTGAACGATACTGCAAACTAAGGTAAGAATGACGTGAGGAATGATAACTCGCTGATAGTAAAGGTTGTATGTTGTGCTTTACAATCAGGAATGGATGCTTACAACTTCTAGCACGTAGGTGATTTGTTAAAACAGTTGAAGATGGATAGTTCGCAAGAGATGACTTCGTCTATCATTCAAGTACAATGCTATACGAAACTTCACCAATACAATGGGTAGCCTTACTCGTTACTACAGAAAATCTTATCCATGCATGATAATACTGCAAATGCTTCCTGTGATGATAGCAACTAATAAATTTAGAACAGTCTGATCTTATGTACGTTAAAATAGACATGAGCTTGTGGTTTTTATTTAATAAAGTCCTCTTGCATCCTGTGTCCCAGTATTGTATGTACTCATATCGAGCTTGACCATGGTACACTTGAATGGCATGGATTTGCCCAAGTTGTTCGGTGCTTGGACTCCCAAAAAATGGTTACGGGATATCAATGGGAGCTAGCATAGCACAGAGGCTAGTACCTAGCATTGTGACTGTAGTCATGTCTCTGTCCATTAGAATAGTGAAGGATAGTTGCTTACATGTAAAATGTAAAGAGACCCTAATACATTTCTTTTGCTCTTATATTGATCAGTATGGCTTGTGCCCTGATACGGCTTCGTTAAAGGGCGGAATGTATTGCTCAGTAATGAAGTAAATGATTGGAAAGATTGGACGTACTTTTTATAAATGCAATTTAGCTAATAAAGTAGTGAATCTTATTTTGGACATGGATAACAACTGATGTTCAGCTATGACACATGTCTTCCTCACTCGACTAACTTGTGCGGTTTTGTTGTGTGGGATGGTGGCAGGTAACAGCTGGGTGTCTTAAAACTTACTTCGCTTTATGGTACTCGTCGATCCTGTTAAACTTTATACAGCTGTATATTTACCTGTCATGCTATAAATTAAAGGGTTCAAAGGGTTTGGTCTTGACTTGTCAAGAGGGACTATGTGAAATCTTGTTTCTCTCTCTCTCTCTCTCTCTCTCTCTCTCTCTCTCTCTCTCTCTCTCTCTCTCTCTCTCTCTGTCTCTCTCTCTCTCTCTCTCTCTCTCTCTCTCTCTCTCTCTCTCTCTCTCTCTCTCTCTCTCTCTCTCTCTCTCTCTCTCTCTCTCTCTCTCTCTCTCTCTCTCTCTTTTCTTTTCTTCTCTAATTCTCTATTTACGACAAAAATCTAAGCACAATCTGCCAAAAAAGCACCTCATAATTGCAAGTTCAACAAAAAAATATCAGAAATAAAACTGTAGATCCTCATAACAGACCTCGGAATAGGAACTGCTATTCTGTCTGGAACAGATCCGCCTATTCCGAGGATGATTCCGACTCCTACAAGATTACTCACTCTTGGGAAAATTCAATCTCTCTCTCTCTCTCTCTCTCTCTCTCTCTCTCTCTCTCTCTCTCTCTCTCTCTCTCTCTCTCTCTCTCTCTCTCTCTCTCTCTCTCTCTCTCTCTCTCTCTTATAAGCAACATCAAATCTTATACGCTTGAAACCTAACAACATGAAACATAACCTAATGGTACGAGATTAATAAGCATGAAAGTAGTAATCATGAACCCCAAAAAACCCTCAACCTAGACTAATAGCATAAAATTAACCCTTGTAATATCATGGATCTAGCCAATATAAAATCCTATAACCATGATACGTTAAGCTTTGAGAACAAAACCATGAAACATAAACTAACATATAACATAAAGCGTAAACTAGTAGCATGAAACACACACACACACACACACACATGAAGAGAAAAAAAAAAGGAACATTATAGAGTGCTAATCAAAACTCATGAGCCATACGATTATATCATATTCCGGAATGTCACCACATGCTCCCTCCCTACGCGTTTAGGCTTTCTTGTTGAACTTCCAACAAGAAACATTTGTACCATGCCTTTAACAGAACAAAACACGGGCTACACACCTTCCTAGAATTGGGAGTGTTGATTACCTTTAAATCTTTCATGCTCTCTCTCTCTCTCTCTCTCTCTCTCTCTCTCTCTCTCTCTCTCTCTCTCTCTCTCTCTCTCTTTTCTTTTCTTCTCTAATTCTCTATTTACGACAAAAATCTAAGCACAATCTGCCAAAAAAGCACCTCATAATTGCAAGTTCAACAAAAAAAATATCAGAAATAAAACTGTAGATCCTCATAACAGACCTCGGAATAGGAACTGCTATTCTGTCTGGAACAGATCCGCCTATTCCGAGGATGATTCCGACTCCTACAAGATTACTCACTCTTGGGAAAATTCAATCTCTCTCTCTCTCTCTCTCTCTCTCTCTCTCTCTCTCTCTCTCTCTCTCTCTCTCTCTCTCTCTCTCTCTCTCTCTCTCTCTCTCTCTCTCTCTCTCTCTCTCTCTCTCTCTTATAAGCAACATCAAATCTTATACGCTTGAAACCTAACAACATGAAACATAACCTAATGGTACGAGATTAATAAGCATGAAAGTAGTAATCATGAACCCCAAAAAACCCTCAACCTAGACTAATAGCATAAAATTAACCCTTGTAATATCATGGAGCTAGCCAATATAAAATCCTATAACCATGATACGTTAAGCTTTGAGAACAAAACCATGAAACATAAACTAACATATAACATAAAGCGTAAACTAGTAGCATGAAACACACACACACACACACACATGAAGAGAAAAAAAAAAGGAACATTATAGAGTGCTAATCAAAACTCATGAGCCATACGATTATATCATATTCCGGAATGTCACCACATGCTCCCTCCCTACGCGTTTAGGCTTTCTTGTTGAGCTTCCAACAAGAAACATTTGTACCATGCCTTTAACAGAACAAAACACGGGCTACACACCTTCCTAGAATTGGGAGTGTTGATTACCTTTAACTCTTTCATGCTCTCTCTCTCTCTCTCTCTCTCTCTCTCTCTCTCTCTCTCTCTCTCTCTCTCTCTCTCTCATGGAATCCTTCTATTACCTCGAGTCATCTCTCTTGATTAAACCAAACATGAATCCTATACCTAACAACACAAACTAACAGCATTGAAGTAACAAAAATTAATAAGCATAAGCAAACTAGCTAACAAGTATGAACGAAACTAGTTAAGTAATGAACTAACAAGTATGAATGAAACTAGCTAACTATTCACTCATGGAAAAAAAATAGATCTATACATCAAAACTGAAAAATATGCTAAAAATTTTACCTAAGCTAAACAAATCTATCAGAAGATTCACAGATCTGTCATTTGAAAGTTCAAAGATCTGTTAGAACAAGCTCAAAGGTCGAAACAGATGTTGGAATAGACATTGGTATACTGTTGAAAACAGCATTGTGAATTCCGACTTCCATTCCGACCCTGTCACTACCTAGGATCTACTACTGAATGTGCGCCTCAGCTTCGTTGATGGTAATTGGCCCAGAAATCAGCAAACAAATTTGCAAAACAAAAACCAATATTGAAATTTGTAAGTATAAATTAACCACAAAAAATATTCTTGCAACATTCTAGACTTTACAAAACAAATTTGAAAAAACCCAATCCACTCAATCTATATTTGTTCTATGGTATCTATATTTTTCTAATCTTTATTTAGTATAATAACATCATCTGGTGCGCCAACATCAACAGGGGGTGGTTGAAGCCTTGCCCTCGCCAGTATGCTTAGGGTCATTTCTTGCCTAAATCTGTACACCTGGGATGTTGTGTATTCAGAAAGTTTAACTGTAATATAAAATATTCACATATTAGTTACAATTAGAAAATTTCTAGAATAGAAAAATGAATCAGGATAGAATAAACAAACTAAATTATCTTTTTTGTCACTGTCCTTCTTATTCCCAGCCTTCTTCTTAGTCAATTCCACATCCTTCAGTAATTGTAAGTTTTGAATTCAAATAGATTGTAAGATTATTAAGGCCAAAACTTGTTTTAGACTTAGAGGTTGACTTTTCAAAGTTCATTAGTCTAAATTTCATTTGAATAAACACTTTTTGAAAGTGTGGGAAAGATAGAATGCGAGTTTGAGTAGATTCAATTTGAATAAGTTGGGTACATTGAATCTAGACCCAAAATTGGTAGGGTTAGCATTTTGGTGGGAAAGCCAAGTGGCCAAATAGGGTTTTGGACCTGCTATAAAAGGATGTAACTCATGGAGAGAGTCATCTTCTCTCTTCTCTATCTCATTTCATGCTTATACATGAATCTCTTGGGTTCTACTATCCATTGGTGCACTATCTTGGTGATTGCTTGCAATTATATGTGTAGAATGATCTATATTTGCTATTTTTGGATCCACACGTGTGAAATACATTAGCTTGCTGGTTTTGTACGGACAGCAACAGTACATAATCATTTCATTCAAGTTTGATCAAGTTCTATTAGTGTTTGCATCTCAAATTGTGTGTAGATGCTGATTTTTCTACATTGGTGAAATTGGTACTGTATTTCTCTTTCTAACCAAAGATCATTCAAGTAGATTGGATCTTAAGGATCTGAAATCTTTCACATGGTATCAGAGCTTGTGTTTCAGGTTATGAAGGAGGAAATCAGATCTATCAATGATTTGGTGTAGATATCACGTCTAGAGCATGCTAGAGAGGATTCTACACCAAAATCGGATTTTTTGCTTTTGTAGATTGGATCTTTTGTAGATCAAAACACTAAATAGGTCAATATACTTGTTCAATTCCGTTTTTTGAATTCACATGCTGGATTTGGCCGATTTTTGGATCATTGGTTCAGCCTAAGTGGTGGCTTATAGATTGCATTTTCAACATTTGCATGTAGATTTGGAATAGTCAATTTTTTGTGATTTTGTCAAAACCCTAATTATGATTGGATCTCTAGATAGTGAGGTTTCTGGACTTCATTTGAGTGTGTTTCAATCTTAGGAAGTGGCAAAAGTCATTAGATTGAGGATAGATCATAGGTTGATCAAGATTCCATGATTCTATGTGTTGATTTGCTTGGATAAGTGCTAGAAGAGAATTTGTGAGATAGTTTCAAATCTTGGTGATTTCTTTTGAAAGCATTTGTTGTTGTTCAAAGGAGTGCTTTGTGCATTGAAACAGGTTGAAAGAGAAGATCAGGTCATTGCTACATGGCAACCTCAATTGGAGTCATGTTGGAAGCCAATGATAGGCTTACCTCAAGTAACTATTCATTATGGAAAGTGAGGATGGAGTCACTTCTTGAGATGAATGATGTTTTGGATATTGTTGTAGGTTTGGAGGAGAGACCAGCAACACAACAAGATCAATTGAGGTATGACAAGAGGGCCAAGAAGGCTCTACACATGATAAAGATGAATGTTACCAATGAACTTCTCAAGGAAGTTGGTAAGTGCACATCATCTTTGGAAGCTTGGAATTCATTGAAGAAGCTTTATGAATCCAAGTCTACTTCTAGAGTGTTGACTCTAAGAAGGCAAATCTTTTCTTGTTTGCAAAATAATGAAGAAAGTCCAAGTACTTTTGTTTTGAGAATGAAAGCATTGAATGATTAGTTAGCTTGCATAGATGAAAGCATTAAGGAAGGAGAGCTTATTCAAGTGATTCTTAATTTCTTGTTGGATGCTCATTCTAACATTGTTCAAAGTATTGCTATTCAAAAGACTTTGCCAAGTTTGATGGATCTTCAAGAGATGTTGATCAATGAGGAATATAGGCTTCAAGCAAGAGGTGGATCTACATCGACACTTCAAGAGGATGCTATGTTCACAAAGGGCAAATTCAAGGGCAAAACCAAAAGCAAGTGGTCTAAAGGGCAAGGTCAAGTGGATGCTTCTTCAAGTGGCAAAAAGAAGGATAGATCAAAGCTCAAGTGCTTCTATTGTGGCATCAAAGGACACTTTGCAAGTGAGTGCTACAAGAAGAAGAGAGATCAAGGAGACAAGCAAGGTAATCTTACTCTTGATGAGGATGGTTTGGATGTGCAAGATGCAAATGATGATGCTTTTGTGATGTCTTCATGTATGCTTGCTAATGATGGAGATCTAGATCCTTGGTGGATTGATAGTGGAGCAAGTTCACACATGACCTTTCACAAATAATACTTCACTTCTTTGTTGGCATATGGAGATGACAAGAGGGTGATCTACACGGCCAATGATGGTGAGTGTGCAATCAAAGGGATTGGCACAATTCCTATTTCTCTCTCTACAAATAGGAATGTTCATTTGGAGGATGTCTTGTTTATTCCATCTATTACCAAGAATTTGCTTAGTGTGAGTCAAATGCTAAGTAAGGGCCTCAAGGTGGAGTTTGATGGAGATGCTTGTTTGATCAAAAGGAAGGATGTCTTGATTGGAAAAGGTAAAAGGCAAGGGAAGTTGCTCAAACTTGATGCTTGTGTTATTGCTAACCAGGTTGGATGTGTTGCAAGGGAGCAAATTTCTATTCAAGAGGTTTGGCACAAAAGGATGAGACACCTCAACTTCAAGTCATTGGAGGTAATGGCAAGGAAGAAGGTTGTGATTGGTCTTCCAAGTTCCTTAAGTAATGACAAGCATGTTTGTGAGTCTTGTGCTTTGTCCTCACATAGACTACCTTATACTAGATCTATTTCTAGACCTACAAAGCCTTTTCAACTTGTACATTCGGATATTCATGGATTTACTACAATTAGCAATAGTGGAGCTAAGATGTACGTAACATTCATTGATGATTTTAGTAGATTTTGTTGGATCTATCTACTAAAGAGCAAGGATGAAGTGTATGATGTCTTTGTCAAGTGCTTGAGAGGTGACAATGGTGGTGAGTGCATATCTAACAAGTTCAAGGCTTTTTGTGATGAGCATGGGATCAAGAGGGAGTATACAACATTAAGGACCCCACAGCAAAATGGAGTGGTTGAAAGGAAGAATAGAACTTTATGTGAAAGTGCTAAAGCTATGAGGTTAAGTGCTAATCTTGACAAACCATTTTGGGATCAAGCTTTGTTGTGTGTCAATTTCTTGTGCAATAGGTGGCCGAGTGCTATTTTGGATGGAAGGACACCTTTTGAGATGCTATTCAAGAGGAGCCCGAGTGTCAACTTTCTAAGAACCTTTGGATGCACATGCTATGTCAACATTACTCTTGATGATAGGACCAAGGAGGATCCATCTTCAAGAAGAGGTATTTTTGTTGGATATAGTGAGGTGAGTAAAGCCTACAAGGTTTACATTCCATCTACTAACAAAGTGATTGTTGGTAGAGATGTCATTTTTTATGAGGGAAACATTCCAAAGGTGTCTTCAAGCATGATTGATGGTAAAGTAGATGGATCTAACATTCTTGATGTTGATGAGAAGGATCCTACTTTGGATGGTGGTGATGATGGACCTTCATCAAGTCAAAAGCCAAGGAGAACATCAAGAGAAAGACAAGTACCTTCAAATATCACATATGATCAAAAGGGTAAGCAAGTAGTTTCTGGAAATTATGTTGCTTTCCTAACCTCTTTGGATGATCCTACAAGTGTAGATCAAGCAAGGAAAGAAGAGGAGTGGATCCAACCAATGGATCTTGAATATCAATCTCTTATGAAGAGTGGAACATCTTTTGGAGGATCTTCTTGTGTACATGGAGCTATGCAAGTGGATGGATGTTATCTTGATGTAAAATCAAGTAGTGGATCTGGAAAACAAAGTTTTTTGAATGGCTTTGATGGTCAAGTTGAAGATCAAGAGGTTGATCTCAAAGCGCTTCAACTAGTCAAAAGGGAAGTTGGCAATTTGGAGCTAGTCAAGAGCATCAAAGGAGAGGTAATTGGCAAAGGTGTTATGGATCTGTTTTTGCAGCATATTGAAGACTCAAGTAAGGTCAAAGGAGCAGCAAGGAAGTGTTGTTCAATTTTACTTTACTTGTTCTATCTCATGTTTGAGCAATTTCATGTGGATGTGTGCAAATTGTCAAGATATGGTAAAACTAGCTACATTGGTAAGCATTGTTTTGATGTTGGATTTGTACTAGCATTCTTGGCTGATTTTGCTGATGGTAATGAAGCTATTGGAGGTTCATTATTTCACTCATTCATGGCTAAGTTCTCAAGTGTTGAGCTACTTGGTGCCAATACTTGGAGATTGTCAATTTTTGGTGAATTCATGGTCATTTTCTTGTGTCAAGTAGATCTTGAAGATGGACTAGTGCAAACTACTTGGTTTATGGAGTCATGTGGTGCTGGATTTGCATCATTTATGTACTCACCTACTCATGGATTTCCAAGGTTTGATGGTTTTTTGTGGCAAGATGAAGATGGAGGCTCATTCATGGAGTATCATGGTGGATACAAGGCAACAAAGGACAAAGGAGGAGGAGACATGCAAGCAAAAGTTGATCACTCACATTTATTGTTTGTTTGCTGTATTTTTTCAGAGAGTTCAGAGTTGGAAGCATGGTGGAATCATTTCATTTACATTCTATTTGATTCTTCATGTTCTAGTCACATTTTTACATGTAAAATTGATGTAAGAAATAGTGAAGCATCCCAAGTGGACACTATTCTCTATATCAATTATGGTTGTTTCTATTTTGAGCATTACATGATCATTGAAAGGAGATCTATTCTTAGGAAGAAGATCATTCTTATGATGGATCAAAGTTCTATTGGCAAAAACTATGCTAGGAGCATTGGAAGCTAGGAAAGCGAGTTTTGAGGTACATCATTGGAACTCGAGATTTTGGCATATTGTATGAGGGATCATCACCTAATCTTTTTGGATTTTCAGATTTGGACTATGCTGGAGATGTAATGGATAGGATATCCATTAGTTCTTATTGTATTTTCATAGGTGATGTCAAAGAAACAAGCCACTATCTCATTGTCATCTAGTGAGGCCGAGTACAAAGCTCTTACACATTGCACAAAGGAGATGGTATGGATCAAGAGGATGATCAAGGATCTTCACTTGCTGGATTTTTCAGAGAGTTCAATCATCTTTTGTGACAATCAATCAGCCCAAAGAATGGCATCCAATCCTATCTTTCATGCTAGGAGCAAGCATATTGAGATACAATATCATTTTGTGAGGGAGCGAGTCATTGCAAAGGAGGTGGAGCTTCAACATGTGTCTTCAAGGGAATGTGTAGCTGATATCTTCACCAAAGCATTGGGAAAAGACTTTTTTATGAAGCATAGGACTTCACTTGGAGTATTATCAAAGTCTATGCTAGAACTAGTTGAAGAGGGAGTGTGAAAGATTCAACTAGTTTCATCACATTTTGCAGTATTTCCATATTTGGCATATTAAGGCCAAAACTTGTTTTAGACTTAGAGGTTGACTTTTCAAAGTTCATTAATCCAGATTTCATTCGAATAAACACTTTTTGAAAGTGTGGGAAAGATAGAATGCGAGTTTGAGTAGATTCAATTTGAATAAGTTGGGTACATTGAATCTAGACCCAAAATTGGTAGGGTTAGCATTTTGGCGGGAAAGCCAAGTGGCCAAATAGGGTTTGGACCTGCTATAAAAGGATGTTACTCGTGGAGAGAGTCATCTTCTCTCTTCTCTATCTCATTTCATGCTTATACATGGTTCTCTTGGGTTCTACTATCCATTGGTGCACTATCTTGGTGATTGCTTGCAATTATATGTGTAGAATGATCTATATTTGCTATTTTTGGATCCACACGTGTGAAATACAGTAGCTTGCTGGTTTTGTATGGACAACAACAGTACATAATCATTTCATTTAAGTTTGATCAAGTTCTATTAGTGTTTGCATCTCAAATTGTGTGTAGATGCTGATTTTTCTACATTGGTGAAATTGGTAGTGTATTTCTCTTTCTAACCAAAGGTCATTCAAGTAGATTGGATCTTAAGGATCTGAAATCTTTCACCCAGCACATGGATCAATCACGGTAAAAGTTCAGCTTTCTGATAGGAAGATCTCCCTTACCACCACTGCTTTGCCCTTCTTTGCCTTTGTTTGGAAAGTACTTTCTCTTCCTGTTATTGCCACTGTCTGATATGACTGAGCTTGTTTTGTTCAGATTGAAGGAACCCATTTTTCTGCTAGAATTTTGGAAGTATTTGTCTTGCAAGGTAGAGAAGCTAGGTTTTTTCAAAAGGCGTTCAATTTCTCGAACGTTTTCAGCATCGCCAAGGTGTGCAAGGAGATTAGTAGTAGGGTTTATGGAAAGGTCAATGGCAGCATCAATCATGTATTGTCGGATAAACAGAAAGACATGGTGTGACTTGACAACCTCTCTAGCAGGTTTATGCAACCAAAGGAAAAAGGCATTAAGCTGATTTTGCAGAGACGCTCCAGAAAAAAATGGAAAGATTATTCATTATGTACCAGATAGAGTGATCAAACCATATGATCGAAGAATTGTTTTTGCATTTATCACCGCATCTGCACTTAAAGAAGGGTCTTTTCTAGTTCCAGATTCTAGCTTGATGAAGGTTCATTCTGTTAAAGCCAGTGTCAAAATGGCCTCTAGTTCTAGCCTAGGTCTGCTCAGAAGGACATCTTGAAGGTTCAAATCTACTCATCTTGATAACAGTGTCAAAGGCAATAGGAGTATCAAAAGAAGGATTCTTATGCAAAGCAGCAAGCTTGCATGCTTGGACTTCTATATTAGTGAGATGAGCAAGAGCGATCCAGAGCTCAATAGAGATAGGTGCAAGGAAGTTGACAGAGGGAAGGCTCCAAAGTTTATAAGCAGTTTTTGCAAACTTAAACTCAATGATACGACTTGGTACCAAAGGTACTTGGCAACTATTGGCTTGACAAAATTCAAAGGCAGATTGATTTCCCACATCACAGATTTTTTGTGAGAAAGACACTAATTGAGAAGCACTATCTTTATCAAGGTCTTCATAAAAATCAGAGGATGCGGTGAAGTAGGAGAAGTAGAAGGGACGGGGGTATCAATAGAGGAGTCACCATTTTCTTTTTCCAAGCAAGCAAATACTTTTTGAATATGCGTATTACAGAATTTTTCCTCAACAGCAATTCGTTCAGCATAATTTGAGAGGTCCATATAAATTTTTTCAATCATGCTAAGGGTTTCCTTCTTTTTAATAAAATCCGTATAAATACTGATCCAATCCATGATGTTCATCAAATCAACAAGGCAAAGAATTTTATCATCCGGGCCAGCAGCATTACAAGTAGTCATATCATAAGCAGTAACCAAATTGTGAATTTCAACAGCCTTCTTCATGCAACATATAATGGTCTAAACAAAAGGACTAGGAAGAGGAAGGGGCTCCTCATAGCCAAGATTCACCGCATCATGAAACCATCCTTTGGACTACATCATACAAAAGACCTTGTTAGCCGTAAAATACAAGTAACGGTAAAGGTTTGGTGCTACCCCAACCAAAGGGTAGCCGGGGTGGCATCAAAGATGCTAGAGAGAGAGTAACAAGATTTTACATAGTCCCTCTTGACAAGTCAAGACCAAACCCTTTGAACCCTTCAATTTATAGCATAACAAGTAAAAATACAGTTGTATAAAGTTTAACAGTACAGAGTACCATAAAGCGAAGCAAGTTTTAAGACACCTAGTTGTTACCTGCCACCATCCCACACAACAAAACTGCACAAGCTAGTCGTGTGAGGAAGACAGGTGTCATAGCTGAGCATTAGTTGTTATCCATGTTCGAAACAAGATTCACTACTTTATCAGCTAAATTGCATTTATAAAACCTACGTCCAATCTTCCCAATCGTTTACTTCATTACTAAGCAATACATTCCACCCTTTAATGAAGCCGTATCAGGGCACAGGCCATAATGATCAGTATAAGAGCAAAAGAAATGTATTAGGTTCACATTTACATTTTACATGTAAGCAACTATCCTTCACTATTCTGATGGACAGAGACATGACTACGGTCACAGCGCTAGGTACTAGAGCACCTTCGTGCTATGCTAGCCCCCATGGATATCCCATAACCGTTTTTCGGGAGTCCAAGCACCGAACAACTTGGGCAAATCCATGCCATTCAAGTGTACCATGGTCAAGCCCTATATGAGCACGTGACTTTACATACAATACTAGCAAACAGGATGCAAGAGGACTTTCTTATATAAAAACCACAAGCTCATGTCTATTTTAACGTACATAAGATCAGACTGTTCTAAATTTATTAGTTGCTACCATTAAAGGAAGCATTTGCAGTATTATCATACATGGATAAGATTTCTTGTAGTAACTAGTAAGGCTACCCACCGTGTTGGTGAAGTTTTGTATAGCATCGTACCTGAATGATAGACGAAGTCATCTCTTGCGAACTATCCATCTTCAACTATTTTAACAAATCACCTACGTGCTAGAAGATTCAAACCAAAAGTATGGTGTTCTACCAACCTCATAGTCTTTACCAGTAGTTAATCCATCATTTTCCCGCAGAATATTAACTTATCATTCAACTTTTTCAAGAGCATTTCCTTCTCCACAATATCCATAGTATACAAATTATCATATTTTGTGCACACGTCTTCTCAGGAAGAAACTATCAAGACAAGCTTTATTTATGCTACCTTCTTTAGAAGCCATTCTACTTTTTATCGAAGGCAGTAATCATCATAGTTTCTATCATTCTACTAGTGCAATCATCCAGAGCAACCAATCGTAGCAAGTTACAGCCAATGGAGTATAGTTGGAGTGCCCTTATGATGAGTGCTGCAAAATGCGTGGAGTTATGCATGCATGCAAGGAGCGCTGGCCAGCGATTACTCATCAATCATAACAAGTGCAATTTGTTGTCAACATCTGGATCACTGTCCAGCGCCAACCATATATCAATCAGAGTTAGAAAAAATACCTATAAAGATGCCCACTACATTCATCTTAATACAATGAAGTGCAAGCTTGCACCTTCTCTTATATTTAGTTGCTTCTTGTGGATGGATTGGCTCATCTTCCTCTCCATTCACAATATCCATCAAATCTTGCATGATAAGGATGGATTCCATTCTTAACTTCCAAATTGAATTTTTTGAAGAGTTCAATCTATCACTAGAATCCAAAAGATAGGCACTTATGGATGCCATCTTCAATGATGAGGAGATAAATTCAAAGAAACAAGATAGATTGTACAAGATATGATCACTACTAGCTATCCCACTCTCTTTGGGACCTGAGAGCTGATTGCAAGAATACCGAATCACAGTTTTGCAAGCCAAAACTTGCTACTACACAACGGTAATCACATCAAATTGTAGCATCCATTCCTAATCGTAAAGCACAGCATACAACCTTTATTATCAGTGAGTTATCATTCCTCACATCATTCTTACCTTAGTTTGCAGTATTGTTCACATGATTGCTCTTCCAGTAGCATTCACGAGTTTTCCTCTTCAATTGCAATCACCGTAAAGTAAAGCACCAGTAGAGCAGGACTGAAGGGGGGAGAGAGAGAGAGAGAGAGAGAGAGAGAGAGAGAGAGAGAGAGAGAGAGAGAGAGAGAGAGAGAGAGAGAGAGAGAGAGAGAGAGAGAGAGAGAGAGAGAGAGAGAGAGAGAGAGAGAGAGAGAGAGAGAGAGAGAGAGAGAGAGTGAGTGAGTGAGTGAGTGAGTGAGTGAGTGAGAGAGAGAGCAAGAAAATATGAGGGAAAGTGAATAGGGGTTTGTGATTTTTCCCTCTTTATAGAACCAGAGGACACTTAGGTGTACTAAGTGCAAATTGCTGCTCACTGTTAGATTGACTGTTCAAAATGTGCACAGATCCTGGCCATTGAAAAGACTAATAACTTTTCCACCATTTTTAAAAAAAAAAACTTTTTCTAGTAAGTGGGGTCTTTTATCATAGTAAGGCATTTTTTTCCGCCCCCACTAATAAATAAGGTTAGTACGCGACAATTGCATTCCACAGAGGCTTGCAAAGCGAATAGAGTGATATATGTATGCAGCAGAGCCCATGAGAGAGAGAGAGAGAGAGAGAGAGAGAGAGAGAGAGAGAGAGAGAGAGAGAGAGAGAGAGAGAGAGAGATCATGAAAGAGTTAAAGGTAATCAACACTCCCGATTCTAGGAAGGTGTGTAGCCCTTGTTTTCTTCCGTTAAAGATGTGGTTCAAATGTTTCTTGTTGGAAGTTCCTCAGAAAAGCCCAAATGCCGCAAGGAGGGAGCATGTGGTGACATTCTGGAATAGGATATAATCGTATGGTTCGAAAGTTTTGATTAGCACTCTATAATGTTCTCTTTGTTTTCTCTTCGTGTGTGTGTGTGTGTGTGTGTGTGTGTGTGTGTGTGTGTGTGTGTGTGTGTGTGTGTGTGTGTGTGTCATGCTACCAGTTTACGCTTTATGTTATATGTTAGTTTATGTTTCATGATTTTGTTCTCAAAGCTTAATGTATCATGGTTATAGGATTTAGTTTACTTTTACTGCTCTTAGTTTAGGTTTCACTTATATTGGCTAGCTCCATGATATTACAAGGGTTAATTTTCATGCTATTAGTTTAGTTTGAGGGTTTTTTGGGGTCCATGATTACTACTTTCATGCTTATTAATTTTGAACTATTAGGTTATGTTTCATGTTGTTAGGTTTCAAGCTTATAAGATTTGATGTTGCTTATGAGAGAGAGAGAGAGAGAGAGAGAGAGAGAGAGAGAGAGAGAGAGAGAGAGAGAGAGAGAGAGTTTAAAATTTTCCAAGAGTGAGTAATCTTGTAGGAGTCGGAATTATTCTCGAAAAAGGCGGATCTGTTCCAAACAGAATACCAGCTCCTATTCCAAGGTTTGTTCCGAGGATCTGAGGGTTTTTTGGGGTTCATGCTTATTAATTTTGTACCATTAGTTTATGTTTCATGTTGTTAGCTTTCATTTTGTTAGGTTTCAAGCTTATAAGTTTTGATGTTGCTTATAAGGGGGGAGAGAGAGAGAGAGAGAGAGAGAGAGAGAGAGAGAGAGAGAGAGAGAGAGAGAGAGAGAGAGAGAGAGAGAGAGAGAGAGAGAGAGAGAGAGAGAGAGAGAGAGAGAGAGAGTTTAAATTTTTCCAAGACTAAGTAATCTTGTAGGAGTCGGCATTATCCTTGGAATAAGCAGATCTGTTCCAGATAGAATACCAGCTCCTATTCTGAGGATGTGCAATTTCATTTCTGATATTTTTTTGTTGAACTTGCAACTATGAGGTGCCTTTTTCGCAGATTGTGCTTAGATGTTTGTTGTAGATAGAGAATGAGAAAAGAAAAGAAATGAGAGAGAGAGAGAGAGAGAGAGAGAGAGAGAGAGAGAGAGAGAGAGAGAGAGAGAGATTAGAAAGCCCAAATGCCATAGGGAGGGAGCATGTGGTGACATTAGGAAGGATAGGTGTAATTTGGGGCAGTGGATCCAGAGGGAGGGAAAAGGTGAGGAGTGAAAGTGGGGGTGCTTGCTTCTTAAGTTGTTGTGCTTGATTCCACATGTGTGAAGGATAGTAGTACAGAGCTGATGTAGTATGGATTAGACCAGTAACTAGTTGGATCTTAGGTTTCATGATGGTTTATGCATAATTTTTCCTAAACTAGCATGCTATTGGTAAGATTTCTACATTGTTGATGTGTGATGTGCACCCAATTCAGCTAAAGATCATAGATCCATTTATGTCATTATTGGATTTGATTTTTCATAGGCTTGATGCTTATCTCAATTCCTAAAAGTGAATTCATGCTCAATTTAGGCAAGTCTCTATGTACTCAACACTATTATATGTGATACCTTACTCGAGGAATATTGCTCTTTTGAAAGAAAAAAAAATGGTTGCAAGACGTGTTATAACATCTTGTAAAGCATACACAAGTGAACTGATGAAAAATCTTGTGTTGACAAAAGCAAGAATGCATTTTGAATATGATGGTTGACGCAAAGTAACCATTGTGATCTACACATAATCTCTCTCTCTCTCTCTCTCTCTCTCTCTCTCTCTCTCTCTCTCTCTCTCTCTCTCTCTCTTTTGAATGTAAAATGTGCACATTTCACATGATAATGCTAATGCAAATGCAAAGTAACCATTCTTGATCTATATCTATATATATTTATTGGAGCCGTTCTCACACACATGCTAATTTCGTGTGCTTGGATAGCCAACACTCGATGTATAATGTACATTTGAATTTTGCACAAAGAAACTATAATTAACTTGAAGTTTCAAGTTTTAGCAATGTGTGTGTGCGTGCGTGTGTGTGTGTGTGTGTGAGTGAGAGAGAGAGAGATTTTGCACAAAGAAACTATAGTTCACTTGAACTTTCAAGTTTTAGCAATGAATATGTGTGTGTGTGTGTGTGTGTGTGTGTGTGTGTGTGTGTGTTTTGTTTTATGTATGTGTGGGCGCGCGCGCTCTTTTTATATAACAAAATATCCTATATGCACGATATTTAAGGAAAGCTATTGTCAACGCTGTATGTTGCGCAGTTGCACTGCTTTTTCAAATTACTATAAGTTTGAGTACGTGATTTGACCTCTGTCCCACGTGCTATGTCCTGGTGAGCAAGGCTCATATTTCAGAATATCTTGCAGCTGTTAATGATCATTAGAAGTACAATTTTCCTAATTCTTACTCTAATGAGTCTAATGACTCTAATCTGTAACTTGATCTTTCAATCAGACTGAAAATTAGCTTTAAGCAATCATTCAATTCAGTGGCAATACTAAATTTTATTGTGTGTTGACTAGAGCACGTAGCAAAGCCTCTTTATGCTAAGAAGAAACCCGTGAGGTTTCACTGTCCGTAAAAAGAGCTGACTGACTTGCAGCAAAACCCACCTCTGCAAATTAAAAAAGAAATGATTTTTATGCCTGACTGAAGGTGTAATCCAAGAGCTGCAGGCAGAAAAGCCTACAGAATATGTAAGCTGTCTTCCTTCAAAATGGCAGATTACTCATACAAGGAAAAAAAGAAAAGCCAGATTGTTGAATCATAGATAAGAGGGAGCGGTTATGAAAAGCTGGAACAAGGAGTTGCACATGATGAATGGTTGGCTTCAAGCCACATGGCAAAACATCAACTACAAATTGCAGAGAGACATGCCTGACAACACAGAAACTGCATGATCCAGAGCTGGCTTGGCGCAATCAGTCACAGAACAGCAGAAATTCAAAGGATCAATAGAAAGATGATTGTAGGAATGATTCAATGAACAAAGATCGAACTAATTAAAAGTAGGATTTCGTGGCTTGGAATAAGGTAGAATTACCCGCAGTCTTACAACAAGTGGCCTGTTGGTGAGGTTGAGAGTCCAGCTCCACTCAGCCACACAATGCAGACACATGAGAGGGAGAAAAATCAAGACCAAATCCATGAACGAAAACTGGGCTGTAGCGCCCGTATATTAGAGCAGAACAGAAGCCCAGAATCCCAGCCTGAATGGACAAAAAGTCTGAAACATTGTGGATAGTGTGCAGTCTGTCTACTGGTGAGAGAGCGGGAGCTCTGATCTCTCACACAAACCCAACATACTGCAGCACCGGCAGTAGTTCATAGAGCATTCTCAGAGTACAACCAAACCCTTGGTTGTCGATATCCCAAACTACGGAAGCCTTCCCCCTTCACCACCTATCAAAAATCCGGCCCTGACGTTCACGTACCATTACTCACGGATTCATTGCTGTATGCTGCACCAATAGGATGCAACCATGCTCACGTGATTCTTTTGTATAGCCTGCAACTACATACTTTTGTTTGTTTTATCTGCGTGGTTTGTGGCAAATTATGAGATCCCAAACAATGTGTGGGTGAGTGCGTCACTCACAAATAGAAAACACAACGTGCTGCTTGGTGCAGACCATGTGAAGCTTATGTTGCTGTTATAAGTGGCGCAAGAAAATTATGATTCATTTTTTATTGGAGTACAGCAATTCTGCATTTTACCAATCCCATATTTGGTGCTTAACAATGACATAATTCATTGAGTGATCGAACTCGAGTGATCTCAAATTTGAAACATTTAGATTACTCAAGTTTAATCCCTTGTCAAACTTCAACATACAAGTGTGTGTGGCCAAACCGTATTCCAAATTCATGGATTTACAAATTTTATATCTTTAGTGCCAAAAAAAATCTATATATAGCCCTCCACCCTCCTCTCCACGAATTCATTTTAGATTCCTACTCTCGAGTTCATGCCAAAAATTTTAAAAATTTTCAAACTTCTCATAGCAATCTAAAATCACTGCTATTATGGCCTCCCGTGATTCCTCGCTCTCTTTGCATCGTCATAAACCCCCTAGGCCTTATCCAAGGGACATTTTTATGATTTGCATCAAGAATTACGCTGAGCAGATCCCGTGCTAAAAAGGAGACTGGAAGGACAATCAAGGCCCTAAGATCAGATAACGGTGGAGAATATATCTCTGTCGAGTTCAAGGATACTGCCAAAGCCAAGGCATTGAGCAGCAATTCATCACTCCTTACAATCCTCAATCTAATTGCTTAGCTGAGAGGAAGAACCGTACTCTGGTCAAATCTACTAAGTGTATGCTAGCACATGCATCATTGCCCAAGAGATTCTGGGCTGAAGCTGTCTCCACTGCAGCTTACATTCAGAATAGATGTTCAACCAAGGCTCTCTCAAACAAGACACCCCACGAGGTGTGGACAGGCTCTAAGCCTTCTTTGAAGAACCTAAGAGTGTTTGGGGGCATTGCCTACGCGCAGATCCCAAAGGACACAAGGAAGAAATTGGACTTCCAAATAAGACCATCCTGATTGGATATACTTCGTTTGATAACACTTACAAGCTGTACGATCCTGATACCCAACAAATCTTGTATAGCCGAGATACAGTCTTTATCGAGAATCAGTTCGTCGACCTCAAAGGCAAGGATATTGCTCAAGAAGAACCTTCATCACCTGCCATTGACACAACAATCCGAGCTTCTGGCTCAGGAATGTCTATCCTCGACCCACTTTGAGACAGCGAATCAGACGAATATGTTGCTGCTACCCAGCAACATATCCCAAGAGCGGTTCATCAGTCGAATCCTCCCAAAAGATCAAGCCGAGTGCGCACACAGCCCACAAGGTATACTCGTGAGTCTGCCTATCTTTTAATGCAGGAACCGACAACAATCAAAGAGGCACTTAGCCAACCAGACTCTTATCTCTAGAGAGAAGCTATGGACAGAGAGTACTCCTCTCTGATCAAGAATCAGACATAGTCATTAGTCAAAGCTCCTATTGGATGCAATATTATTGATTGCAAATGGATCTTTAAGATCAAATATAATGCCAATGGACCGATTGATCGAAGGAAGACTAGACTGGTAGCATGAGGATTCACCCAGATCTCGAATGTCGACTATAGTGAGACTTTTAGTCCAGTCGTCAAACATTTGTCGATCCGAATGCTCCTGTCTTATGCTACAGCTGCCGACCTCGAAGTACATCAACTTGATGTACAAACAGCCTATCTGAATGGAGTTATACAAGAAGATATCTACATGATCCAGCCCAAAGGATACATTCTGAAAGACATGAAGAATCATGTCTGTAAACTCCACAAAGCACTGTATGGCTTGAAACAGTCTGTCAGAGCTTGGTTTCAGAGGATCAACACATTCCTCATTGAACAAGGATTTAAAGCAAGCACTGCTGATTGCAATGTTTATTCAAAGTTAGTGCAGCAATCCTTCATTATCATTACCTTGTATCAGTGATGATACGTTTCTCTTCAGCAACAATGCCAATATGATCAAGGATTCGAAACAGATGTTGTTCTCAAAATTCAAGATGACTGATCAGGGCAAAGCACACTTCTGTCTTGGAATTCAAATCCACAAAGACAGAGCAAATCGACTTATTTACATCACTCAACAAATGTATTTTCATAATGTTCTTAACAGATACAATTTAATGAACTATAAATTAGCTCACTCGCCAATGGATCCAGGCCTGCATCTCAAAGGACCAATGTCCCCGGACCAAGCAGGAAGAGGAGCAGATGAGAGATTATCAGTATCGATCGATACTTGGATCTCTCATGTACGCAATGGTCTGTACAAGACCAAATATCTCTTTTGTTGTCAGCTCACTCAGCCAATACATGGCTAATCCTAGAATTACCCATTGGAAGACTCTTATTCGAGTCATGAGATATATTTGAGCTACCATGGACCAGTGCATCTGCTATGGAGATGTCAACAACAACAATCTTCATCAGCTCAATGGTTATTCTGATGCAAGCTGGGGAGGAGATGCAGACCATCGTAAGCCCACATCTAGATTTACATTCTTCTTCAATGGCAGTCCTATTTCATGGAACAGTCATAAGCAGACCTCTATCGCACTTTCTTCTACTGAAGCTAAATATATTGCTGCTTCTCAATCTATTAAGGAAGCGTTGTGGTTGAGAAATTTGTTGTCAGACATCAATCTGTATCAGTACAGCCTTACAATTTTGTTTTGTGATAATCAAAGTGCTATTGTCTTATTGGCCAACCCTTGATTTCATTCTAGGAGTAAGCACATTGAGATAACATATCACTACATTATGGGCAAGGTTCTCGACAGAAAGGTGAGCTTAACGTATTGCAGAACGCAGGACATGGTTGCAGACATTTTCACGAAAGCACTCAGTGTTAATGAACACAACAAATTTTGTGCATTGCTCAGTCTGAAGATCAAGGCATTCACGGATCCAGATTTAGGGGGGGTGTTGGATTTACTCCTTCTACTCTCCTAAATTCCAATTTTAATTTGCCTCCATTCATGCTGCATATTTACTAATGTTGCCACGCAGTCTGCATATTTACACGCAAATTCGCACAGACGAAGAAAAAGACAAATAATCGCGACATTGTGTTCTTACACAGGTTATGGTGACAGGCGAAAAGGGGACACTACCTTACTGAATGCCAAAAGTGCTCTAAAAGCTAAGGCACCCTGTAAATCTTATCCTAAGGCCATTCGTAAGAGTGACGCACTTTTGCATCATCACCAACGTTCACTTCAGTACTAACTGACGTCGCACCCTTTTCACGCTCACCCTATGCAGCTGCGCTAACAGATTGGACAACAAATGCAGCCACCCACGATCTCTTACAGACAGCACATCAACTCTGTACTTTAACATCTGCACACCTATAGTATTATGTATATATATTGGATACCATCTGAGTATTCATAATGCATCAAGATGAAGAGATAAGAAGAGACTAAGAGAAGAGGTTTATTATTTTTCCTCATTACAAACATAATAAACTTCGTAGGGCACACGGTTTCGGCTGCTATTGTATTGTGTTCTACCGCATTATTAATATGTATACATGATATACTTAATCTGATACAACTCTTTGTTCTGCATTCAGATCTATGTTAATATTGCTATGCTTATTCTTCATTATGTCTGATCTTTCTAGTTGCTCTTTCTGGTAATGGACGATTAACTTTTAGTCTTGTCTTTCGCGAATCATTCGCGACTAATTATCAGTCGAGCACAGTCTAGCTCTTCGCGAATCATTCGCGACAGATAATTTGTCTTGCAATTCGCGCCAAATTATTCATCTAGCACTTCATCCATTAAACGTTTGGCTACGTAATCTAGAATGACAATGATTTCTATCACTAAAGTTTTGTTCATTCTGATAGGCGTAGTCATGCTTAGGGAGAGAATCAAATAATTCATTCCGCTGCGCACGAACATTTTATGTTCGAGTTCACTTCTCGTTCGTTTCTTGTTCGAGTTTGTTTCTCGTTTGTGTTCATCATTTATTCTTTCCCCTATCTCTCCCAACACAACTGACAGCAGAACCAGTTTCACCAGCCGCACCTACTAAGAAGCAAAAAGGGAAGGCGATCAGCACAGAAGCCGATGTCCCTCACAACATTCTATCCAGCGACATCGGAGTTGAGTATGCTGAATTCGGAGGGAGCCTTAAACCCTCTCAAGTCCCAAAGGAGGTCCTAGAGCAGCAAGAGGCCTTACTCCACCAGGCCCAACAATGCAGGCAAGCAATAACGGCAGCAACAGGCAGCTCAGTCAGCGCTTTTGGTTCTGATCCTATGGGTGTGGTTCCGTCCACACAGGCAACCTCCATAACCCCAACTCCCTCACTTGCTCTCACACTCTCACCACCACCCCCACCATTTACTACCACCTCCACACAATCACTAACTCTCAACACGGGCTTCAACTCCACACTTTCACAAAAGCCCTCACCTGTACAAATCTCCACCCTACTTGACTCTACAGTCAACGTAGATGATTTTGCATTACAATTCCTAACCGGACTTCCATCAACCGCCGTCACCACTAACCCAATCCACACATCTTCGCCACGCAGTATATCCCCACCTCTTTCACCCATCATTCTGCATTTAGGATTAGTTTGAGAGTGATTTTGCTTGATTTGAATGGATTTGCTTGTTTGAAATCTAATTTGATTGTAGAACAGGAAAGATATTCAAATCACTAATCTTAAGATCCATTTGGATCTGAGATATTAGAAAAGACAACAAAAATCGTTCAAATCTGCCAAATTTTGGTCAACAAGAGGCAAAAATCATTATTAGAGTTGATAACTTCTTGCCCTCTTTTAGAAAACCTTCGCAAAGTTGTAGACACCTTTGGTTTTGATCACAAAACCTTCAATTTGAAGGGCAAACAATCCTTCCCAGCAGATTTCCAAAAACATCAGAAAAACCTTCAAAAAACACCAAAAAATCACCAAAACCCTAAAAATACAAGAAAAGGAACCTTCGCCCGATTCACTGCGCATAGGTGTGATTTAGATCTACCTACTGCCAGGTCGACGAAGATTAATACCAAAAATAGAAGGTTTTTTCAGAAGATCCGTTGTCATAGTGTCATATTTTTGCCAAAAAAGTCAGTTTTTTGCAAAAATACCAATATTACTCTTTATCCTTCACCAAAACCTTCGTCGAGTTTCCAAAATATTCTATTTATAGTAAAATACTATTTCTGAGTTCGACGAAGATTCTTCTTGTCCAGATCATAGAAAATCTTGATTTTCACCCTCGCCAAACTACAAAAACCATGGCTTTTTGTGTCAGAAACCTTCGACGGGTTTACCATAGCTTTATATGTGTCGGCGAAGGTTATTTCCCTAGAAATTGTCAGAAAAGTTGATCAGAGAGTTTTTTTCTCAAAATAGCATTGTTGAACCTTCGTCGAGCCAATCTTCACGTAGGTAACTTTCGTCAGTTCTATTTTTAGGTTCAGATTTTCCAGATCAAGTCTCTGTCAAAATTTGGGTCAAATTTGATACAGTCTGATTTGGATTCTGAGAAATTTTTTATTTTTTAGAAGTATTGATTGATTGAATTTCAAAATCTTTTTCATGATATAGAAATCAAATTTTTGAAAAGTGGAATAGATCTAGCAAATTTGATCTAAGATAGTTTTGATTGAAAAATCTAGATCCAATCTCATTGTCTGCTTGATTTGAATCTGTTAAGATGGCTGCCCCTAGAGCTGCTCCTGGAGGTGCTCCAGTCAATCCTATTATTGTTAGAAGAGCATCCCGTTTGGATCTACTTAAATACAATGGGTTAACAGATCCAGATAGATTTCTTCATATCTATGTCGAATCTTGTGAAGTCTATGGCGAAATTTTACCTCAAGATAAACTTAAGCTTTTTCCTAAGGCCTTAACAGGCATAGCACAAGATTGGTACTATAGTAAAGATGAAACTGAGCATACAGATTGGGAGGTTGTTAAAAGAGCCCTTATCACACGGTTCAAACCTCGAAAGTTTATGGAAGACCCTTTAGGCTACTTTTAAGTAAAATTAAAATGGAAAAATGGGAAATGGTTTGAGATTACATTGAACGGGTGAAACGCCTCAGATCTGAGTGCAAACCTGAGCTGATTAACAAAAATGCCATGATTATGTGGTTTTTGTCAGTTCTACCTAAACGGATCAGATGTGAGCTGAAACGCCATAATGAGTATGCACTCTTGCAAAATGCTATGGACGATGCAATTCAGGAGGAGGATGAAGATTCAGATGATGAGCCAAATATTAGCATGTTGTCTTATACAACAGGGCAGACTACTATGACATCCACACTATTGCGATGGTTATGAGTTGCGCAAGTAATTCATAACTGGGGTACCGAGAAAATCACTTTTAAAAATCGTGAACGTGTAGTCAAAGTTGATCCTGCAACTTGGACTATCAAACCAGTGGTTCAAAAAGAGGATGATGATTCATCAACAATGGATCATACTTGTGACCGACCAGAGAAAAATTTGGGAGTTCATTACGATTCTCAAACGGATACGGTCAACTGGAATGAAGCTCTTGCAACGATTGATTGTACAGCAGAATATATTTGTCAACAAGATAATCAGTCATATTTAAGCGAGATTTTCTTATTGGATCAAACCTTGGATACACCAATTTCTTTTCCATTGAATGTGTTGAATTCAAGCATCATCATCTCGGAAGTCATCACCTCCACGATCAATTCCTGCTAAGAAGGCTAATCGGAGATCTAAGACAAGTCATTTCAAAAAGGAACAAGCAGATGTAGTCCAACATGATATGCCCGAACATTTTAAACGTTCTACGTTGAATGATGTGGTTATCGTGTTACCTAAAGCACGTCGTGAACCTGAAGAACAGGTGCCAGAATCGAAAGATGTTTATGATGGCCCAGCTAGGACACAGCCAATGAATTTCTGAACCAGGAGAACCACAAAAGATTGTAGAAGTTGGATCACAACTTAATCATGAACAGTATCAAGCACTCCGTATGTTGCTTATTAAGAATCAAGATTGCTTTGCATGGACTTCTCAAGATCTGAAGGGTATTCCAACGTCAGTTATTGAGCATACCATACCGTTAGTACCAGAGGCAGTTCCAAAGGTTACAAAGTTCTATCACTGTAATCCTGATGTTGCGGATCTGATAAATAAAGAACTTCAGAGATTGCTTAATGCCGATTTCATTTATGAGATCGAGCATACCAAATGGATCTCACCAATTGTCATTGTTCCTAAAAAGAATGGGAAATTGAGAATTTGTGTGAATCTCAAGGCTTTGAACAAAGTGATGCAAAAGGATCACTTTCTGTTACCTTTCACTGAAAGCATTTTGGATCGCCTTGCTGGAGCGGAAGCTTATAGTTTCTTGGATGGATTTAGTGGTTACAACCAGGTTAAGATTGCACCTGCCGATTTCCACAAAACAGCTTTTTTGTGCAACAGAATGGGGCACCTATGCTTACAAAGTAATGTCGTTTGGACTCTGTAATGCACCAAGTTCGTTCCAAAGAGTAATGCAATTTGCTTTTAAAGATTATCTACAGAAATTTTTTGAAATTTACTTGGATGACCTGGGAGTCCATAATAGTACAGATACAGACCACCTAGATCGATTGGAGAAAGTATTTGGAAGATATCACAAATATCAAATTTTTCTAAATCCAAAAAAATGCCAAATATGGGTTTCCCACGGAGTTGTGCTTGGGCATGTGATATCGAGACATGGCATTGCCACAGACTATTCTAAAATCAAGATTATTGTGGAATTGCCACCGCCAACAACAATTCGTGGAGTTTATGTGTTTATGGATCGTACGAACTACTATCGAATTCTTATGAAGGACAAGTCAAGGAAGTAAAAACAAAACCATTGGCCAAGGTAAAACAAAGTGTGAAAGATCCAAAAATTTGAAAGATCTTGGGTACATTTTTTGATGTGTTTGCTGATCAGTTACCCAAAGGGGAACCTCCTACCAGATTTGTGGACCATCCCATTGAATTGGAATTGGAGACTAAATCGGTCAATTTACAAACTTACAAACTATCAAAGGCTGAAAAAGAAAAAGTCCATAAGCAGGTTCAGAAGTTACTCTCACAAGAATTTATTGTTCGAAATAAATCACCTTTTGCTTTTCTCGTGTTGCTGGTTAAGAAGAAGGATGGAACATTCAAGATGTGTATTGATTATCGAGCTCTTAACAAACTAACCATCAAAAACATATATCCAATCCCTAGATGCGTTAAAGGGAGCTAGCATTTTTTCAAAGATAGATTTACGTTCAAGATACCATCAAATTAAGGTCAAAGAAGAGGATCAGCATAAAACAACTTTCTGAACTGACAAGGGACATTATGAATTCAAAGTTATGTCGTTCGAATTAACTAAAGCTCCTGCCATTTTTCAAACTCTTATGAATCGAATTTTTGAACCTTACCTTTATTTGTTTGTGTTGGTATTCTTTGATGACATCCTGATATATACAGGAACATGGAAGAGCATGCAAAACATTTGGATATAGTTTTAAGTATTCATCGAGAATACAAGTTGTTTGCAAAAATAACCAAATGTGAATTCGCTCGAGATGAGGTGGGATACTTGGGACATATTGTGTCCAAGGAGGGAATCAAGGTGGACCAAAAGAAGATTGAGGCAATCAAGAATTGGAATTCACCTAACAACATCAAATAATTGAGAGGATTCCTGGGTTTAGCATCTTATTGTAGAAGATTCATTCAGAACTTCTCAAAAGTGGCAGCACCGCTTACCCATCTTCTGAGAAAGGACAAGTTTGAATGGAATGAGAAAACTCAAATGGCTTTCGAAGCTCTTAAGGAATCGTTGGTAACAGCTTCATTATAAGTGCAACCCAATTTCAACTTACCTTTCATGGTTACAGTGGACGCCAGTGGCACAGGATTGGGAGCTATTTTGAGCCAATCAGATGGAGTCATTGCTTATGAAAGTAGGAGACTCACTGATAAGGAATCATCATATCCTACTCATGATAAGGAGATGCTGGCGATTGTGCATGCTCTTAAGAAATGGCGGTACTATTTATATGGTTCTAAATTCTTGATTAAAAGTGACCATCATAGTCTGAAATATTTCTTGAGCTAGAGGCAATTGAGTGACAAGCAGAAGAGATGGTTATCACAGGTTCAATCTTATGATCTTAACATTGAATACCTAATTAAAAGAAAGGACAATGTGGTTGCAGATGCCTTATCGAGAATATGGTCTTTGCAGATGAATGCATCTTTGGAATCTACAGAGGAATATGTGGCATACTTGGCGGAACATCAAAACAAAATTTCGAATCATCCTCTAACGGAAGAGCACAGAATGTTGTGGTCAAAATTGAGATTCGGCACAATCTCCGCAATAATTGCATTGAGTGCAGATTGGATAAAAGACATTCAAGCAGATTATATGGAGGATCCAAATTTGAAAGAGATTTGGGAGGAATTTCAAGTTTCTAACTCTGATGTTCATTCTCGTTATAGGAAACAAGGACAAATATTGTTGTATGACAATTCTAGAGTTGTGCTTGCACCTAAATCTAAGTTCATTCTACAAGTGTTATATGAGCTACACTCATCTCCCAATGCTGGGCATAGTGGAATTTTGAAGACATATCAAACCATCCGCAAGCTATTCAAATGGGCTGGTATGAAGAAAGCTATGTACACGTACGTGCAAGAATGTATTCTTTGTCAAGTGAATAAGGTGGAACATGTTAAGCAACCAGGCTTATTGCATCCGCTATCCATTCCCACGCAGCGTTGGACAAGTATTAGCATGGATTTTATACCTTCCTTGCCAACAACAACTGGGGATATGATGGTATCTACGTGGTGGTGGATCGCCTTACAAAATATGCACATTTCCTACCTTATAAAACCACTGATAGTGCAGCCCAAGTAGCACAAATATTCTTGAAGAATGTCTTCAAGTTATACGGTATACCAAAAGAGATAGTGAGTGACAGAGATAGTAGATTTATTTCCACTTTTTGGAAGGTCTTAATGGACAAGTTGGGCACTAAATTGTGCTTAAGTACATCATTTTATCCAGAAACTGAAGTGGTTGGAGTGGTTGGAGTGTTATTTGCGACATTTTGTTTTAGATCACACAAAGTGGGTCGATTGGTTGTACCTTGTCAAATTTTGTTATAACAGCACTCCACATGTTTCAATCAGTGTGACGCCTCTCTTTGCATTATATGGCCATGAACCATTACAACCCATTAGTGCGGATTTGTCAAAGGTTGTAGTTCCGGCAGTTGTGGACCAGGTTCAGCACATGAATGATAATTTGAAGGGCCTAAAGAGGGAACCGCCTTGTTCTTAAGGCAAATAGCTCCTTTTGGGCCTACAAAGCTTACAATGGATACTCTGATGCATTGATAAGCATGGATGTATAAAAAGTACATGACACTCCCCTCACTTAAACATTTTTGTCCTCAAAAATGAAGGCATCTGCTTTTCGCTTTGAGTTTTCTTCAGCTTAGTGTATCTATAAGGTTGTAACCTTAAATATACATAATGCCCTTCAGCAAAATCACGAAAAGTCCATTTTTGGTCAGCATATTGTTCATTCATATCTGAGCTACTTTAATGTGCTCTCGATTGGCCCTCAAAATATCATTCATGTGCTGAACCTGGTCCACAACTGCAGGAACTACAACCTCTGACAAATACGCACTAATGGGTTGTAATGGTTCATGGCCATATAATGCAAAGAAAGGCATCATACCGATTGACACATGTGGAGTGCTATTATAACAAAATTTGACGAGATACAACCAATTGACCCACTTTGTACTTTTCTTGCTCTTAGCTTTACTTCCATTGTAATTGCTATTTGCTTAGATTTGGCACATGACAACATCCATTAACACTATGATCCACAACAAGATAGCTTACTCTTTCTCTCTCTCCCTTTCTCTCTCATAAAAAGTATAACAACATACAATCCCAATAACAATCAGATCCAACAATTAGCAAAATCCAAAAAAAGCATGAGAGATGGAGGAAAAGTGATAGAGAGCAAAGACATTCATGAATCCATTCCAGAAGAGAACCAATCTGCTTTATTGAAATGAGGAAATGAACATGTGTAGGAACTCGAGTTGGTCCTTTTTTATAGTAAAGAGGAGGACCCTGGCCTCTGAATTTAATTGGTCCAATTCTGCCTCTCTAATTATTCAAATTTAAAAAAGAGTGGGAACCATCCGAATTGGAGGGAAACCCAACTTTATTCACTAACCTGACATTTAGGCCCTGAGACATTAAAAGTCCCGCAAAAAGATCTAAAGTTTTTTTACTGACTTTCTAATCAATCAAATCTCTATGTGATCATCGGGTTGGACTTACACACGTAGGGTGCCAAATCCCTCTCATTTATTAACTAGGGTTAGGGTTGCATTGGGATCTGCAAACCCTCCAACGGTATCTCCCACCAAAACTAGTGGCGGTCCCATGACACCTGCAAGATGCAATTATTGGGGACTTTTATTAGCTTCGCGACAAATCTTTATTACATGGTATTGCACCTTCCCTATAAAGTCAAGTCGGGTAGTATTAATTTCCAAATTATGTGGCAGAAAACAACGATGGGCTCCTGCAATCCACTTTGAGGTCGTCCAAGATGTAAAGCGAGATTCTCAGGAGCCTCCCATCATTGCTGCGGTAGCTGATCTTTGATATTCTCTGAGGCCATTGGCTTATTTGGATCGAATGCCTGAGGAGGAAGGCAATCATCCCATCTGGTTGCCACTGATGCCAACAAAGTTAAATCTTTTGCAAACATTGCCGATTGTCGCACTGTCGGGTCGGGAGAGTGGATATACTCCTGCTGGTATGCTTGTAAGGCCTGGTGGAAATCCACTGATATCGTCCACTGATATGGCTGATGGATGATTGGCCAATTGGGCGTATGGATGGTGATTTTGTCCATAGCCAATCCCAAATCCTTCCACCTATTCCTTCTCGGCATTGGCACATAATAGGGATCTACCCGCAATTGGCGAGGGCTGGCCACATAACTCCTGATTGATTCCAGAGTTTTCTCAAAACGGTAACTCTCCATGCCGGCTGCTCTCCCAATGTAGGTATTTTGTCCACTTCTTTGTTGGCCTCTATCTCCGAGGTCTTGAACTTAAGGACCCATCCACCACGCGAGGACTCATGAGGATGTTGCGATAAGAAACTCTGGATCTGTTCCTCGACGCTGATGGGCCTTTGGAATAATGGTGTGGTCTTTGATGAAGATGGACCCGATGGCACTGCCTATACAACTGGCGGTTGTTCTTCTATTTTAATACTGCCCAACTCGACTTTATGGAGAAGGTGCAGTACCATTTAATAAAGATTCATCGCGAAGCTAATAAAAGTCCCCAATAACTGCATATTGCAGGTGTCGTGGAACCGTCACCAGTTTTGGTGGGGGACACTGTTGGAGAGTTTATGGATCCCAAGGCCACCCTAACCCTAGTTAATAAGCGAGAGAGATTTGGCACCCTGCGTGTGTAAGTCCAACCCGATGATCACATAGAGATTTGATTAATTAGAAAGGCAATAAAAGGACTTTAGGCCTTTTTGCGAGACTTTTAATGTCGCAAGGCCTAAATGTCAAGTTAGTGAATAAAGTTGGGTTTCCCTCCAATTTGGATGGTTTCCACTCTTTTTTAAATTTGAATAATTAGAGAGGCAAAAATGGACCAATAGGATTCAGAGGCTAGGGTCCTCCTGTCTACTATAAAAAGGGACCAACTCGAGTTCCTGCACATGTTCATTTTCTCATATCAATTAAGCAGATTGGTTCTCTTCTAAAATGGATTGATGAATGTCCTTGCTCTCTATCACTTTTCCTCCATCTCTCATGCTTTCTTTGGATTTTGCTAATTGTTGAATCTGATTGTTATTAGGATTGTATGTTGTTATACTTTTTATGAGAGAGAAAGGGAAAGAGAGAAAGAGTAAGCTATTTTGTTGTGGATTGTAGTGTTAATGGATGTAGTGTTAATGCTTAGGGTTAATGGATGTTAGAGTTAGACTTGGATCTTCCATTCATGCTTAAATCTTAACTATACTATCGCTCTCATGGAAATGAATCTATGCGTGACAACTAACTTTGTCTCTTTGATGCTAGATTGTTTGATTCTTGGATTCGGGTTAGGCAAGGAAAGAAACCCACTACATTGCCGTAAAAGGAGAGGTATTTGCCTTGTAAATAACACTCTGAGATTATGCTAAATTGCTCTCTCTTTGAGATTATCATTCTATTTCTTTGTGTTTCCATTGTAAGGTGCATAGCTTGAGGGAAGGTACTCGGGCCTCCTCTTGTCTCCTTTCATTGGATTATTGTGGCATGCTTTATTTCTTATTTATTTAGTTAACTGCAATTTATCTTTTCAAACCCTTTGGGTGTTAATCTAGGATTAGTTTAAGCACCTTGCTAGTTGGGTAAGCGGGTAAGGTTTTACATTTTGTCATCTTAGATTAGTTTCATTTCTACTTCGAGCACTAGATGGGTAAGCCTTAGTGCTCATCATTGTTTCTTCTATTTTTGAATAATATTTTCCTAAATTTGCATACAACTCATTCAAAGTGCGAGCTTGAAAAAACTTCATCAGGATTGTTTCTTTATCTTTCTTCAAAATGTCCCTCGCACGTGCCTATAAAGAGGTCATAAAAAATAAACACTTAATTAATGAGATTGAAAAGAACATTTACACAATACGAGTGATTTCTAAAATGTATTAAGTTTCAATAAAAATAAAAAAAGTACATAAAGCTCAAATAAAACACATATAATATGAATTAATGTAGCACAACATATTAAAAATGTAAAAAAACTCACATATTTTAATAATGATAATAAACTATTTAAACAAAAGAATTTACTTGAATTCTTTTAGATTTTTGTATATTTATGGCAACATTCATATTTGTTGCCTTCGAAAGTAACATAGAATTTCGATTTCCCCCTAAAATAAATGAATCAAATTATAAACTATTACAAGTAACAAAAATTATAAAATGATAACATCAAATAGACGAGTATACTAAAAACGATACGACATTCATATAATCTAGAATTTTAAAAATTCACCTTTTTCAACGATCGAGATGCTTTGGCAATGTTAAGCAAAGATTTTTTTTTTTTATCATATCTTGTATTTTTTCAATCACCTACAAAAATCAAGGCACAAAAATTATAATGGACAAATATAACGTGTTAATAAAAATGTACCAATATATAAAACGATTTGAAGTACGTTTGAAATACGTGTGTGTATTCTAGAACGCAGATCTTCAACAACAGAATGTTCGTTTGATAATGTTTTGCCCTGGTAAAAACATAACAACAAAAAATTTATTTACATTGTATTTTGTAAAACTTTATTGATTTGATACCAATGTTAAAAGCAATGTTAAATTTAACTAGAGTTGGCAATGCATTAAGCGACACTAATGCACCCTGATATGATGGCTCACCCATTATTTTCGTAAAACTCATATCATTTGAGACAGGTTCATAGACACTATGACTATATTCCTGCCTCAACAAAAACATCAAACAAAGTCAACTTATTAATGTGATATAAAAAACACATGAACTTGTACGTACAACATTATTTACACATCAAAAAGAATAAAATGAAAAAAATATGAATTATTTAAGCCATACACCATGAATAAAACACTTAGAGAGAGAAAGAAAAAAAATTACCTCATCAAAAAGCTCTGTAGTGTCTTTTTCAAGCTATTAAAACAAAAATTAGAATTGTTTGATAAAAGGATCACATAATGTAAATATGAATAGAAAACATTTGAAAAAAAAATCTTACATCATCCTAAGGAAATCCAAGAAGAGTGGACGATAACATTCTTCATCTTCAACCTGAAAATGGTATATGACACACTTCATGATTAAACTTTTTTTTTTTACATTAGTTTTCAAGTTATTTTTTTGTATACTAACATTGTCATAAATAAATATTTAATTCAATAAATACTTATTGCATTTTGCAAAATGCTCCCAGAAGATGGCAATGACATCTCTTCGACAACTATACCAATAGGCTGTAAAGAAATATCCTATGACAATGCAACATGTTTGTTATACATGTTTCCATTACTTGTGACAAAAACCAACAAAACAATATGTTTTTTGAATATAAGCATATAATTTCGAACTCTACTTTACTCAAGCTACTCACTTGGAAAACTTCCTCAACGACATCATTTGACGTGCTAGGGAGGCTTTGCTTTCTTCTCGCATGTTTTCTCTTGGATTGGATGCATACCAACATCCACGCGTATATATCTTCAATCCTCCACGTATAACTTATTCCAGAAAAAATTAAAGGTTTTATTTCATTTATTTTGTTGCTAATAAGATTCTTTATCGAATCTTGCAACTCCTTATTGTTTTGGAGGTCTAAATTTGATGTGTTAGGCAAAGCATCTTTTAGCTAAGAACAAATGACATGCAAATCAGACAAGTAAACATGTTGTTCATGATAATACTTTGGTAAAAGATTGTGCCCATATAATTTATTTTCCTCCCTGTTTTTTTTCTTTGGGACACAAAATATGTCCTTATACGTTGGTATCTTCACCCAACGACGTGTCACTAACAATGTGACCAGAATGGATAAAAGGCTCTATTCGCGTATCTGCATTGCTTCCCTGTGGAGTTGAAGACAAATTTTGATTCTCCACAATGGAACCATTATGTCTCACATTACTTTGGAAAAAAGACATAAATTGAGAAGACAATAATAGCTCTTCCAACAAAGCCATTTTTTGTGGACTGAAAATTTCCATTCTCAAAAATATCTACGTAAATTGAATAGGAAAAAAATGTCAAAACATATCTATAAAATGAAAATTTTCACAACAATATAGCATCTTGACTCAATCTACTTCTTAAAACAAAACGAATTATGTAATTAGGTCCACATATGTCACACAAATTAATACTTATGACATACTAAGATACACTTGTTCATAACATACTAAGATACTAAAAAACTTAATAGGCATACATATTGTAGTGGGAACTTATTAATTATAAAGTTTCAACACTTTGTTTAAAAATTAACAAACACAAATAAAAATATTGCAATGTGAGTTTGTTATCATTCACCAAGGTTGAACATACTTCTACATGTCATGATACCAAGATACCTGTATTTGTCTTCGGATTCCATCTACCTCTAATCTATGAGTTTCTATGACATGCCAATTATTCAAAATGGCAACACAATTATCCATATGCACAAATGCTCTTTCCGTCTGATCTATACTCCATCTCTGGCTTTCATGCCTCTCATTTTTTATACAATCCACTCCTATATTTTTGTTCTCTCTATCAATATCCGACACAAACCCAAATATTTGTTTGATCTTTTCCACCCAGAAGCAAATCTAACCTCTAAATGTACATATCGTGCAATTTGTTACCACAAACTAGCAAATCTACACTCCAGATATATAAAATTTGAAGTTTGCTATGTGCTCTGCTGTTGCATTCATGCCCAAAACGTCTAAAGCTATCTGTGCCTCGTATGCTTCAACTTGCCAATGACTAGGTACTTGAAATGGGTACAAAATCTACAGAGAAACACAACATTGTACTGAATCCAGTCTGCACTTTATTACATAATCTGGAATGGCAATACTGTTGGAATTTAATCTAACTCCTACTCATCCCAACAGCCCTTCTTCCTTATCTAATTTTTACTCTCTCAAATGCAACCTGTAGAAAATGGACTGTTTTACAACAGTCTGCATTTTTACTCAGGTTTTTCACAAGCGAAGCAAAAAACCTGACACCCGACACTGTCACTTCTTTTTCTCTTAATTTGTCACTAAGTGTTTAGCGACACTTGTGCAAGTTGTTTTTGGGCCATTTAGGCACTTTTTGAAAAGCGACACATTTTGCGAAAAATGCGACACTGTATTTTACATGCAGTTTCTGACATGCAACAATTAGGGCAAAACGCGACACTGCATTTTTACATGCAGTTTATGACAGGCGAAAAATGTGACACTTGTCTTTAAAATTGCGAAAGTGCCCTACAAATGCCGAATGTGTCCCCTACAATGCCGAAGGTTGCCCTTAACTAAAGGCATAGGCCAAAAAGCGAAGGATTGTCGCGTCATCCATTTGCGGATTTACAAAGCATTCCAGATACCAGATCATAATGTCTTCACGCTCCAACAATAAACTGATCTATTGATCTTTAGCAGTTGTTAACAATCTTGCAAATGTAATTTAGTTGAATAATGCAAGATCTTCCAGTTGCTATAAATGTAAATGAGCGATTGAAGATGGGAAGAGAGTGTCACAAGTTATCATAAGTCATCAGACAGAAATCAAACGACCAGAACGAGTCTTACAATAGCTGACTCCTTAGAGTTTGTGATCATAGAGAGATATATATATATATATATATATTCAGAATGTTAGCAATTGTTTTGAGCCTATAAGTAGGATCACGCGCTTATCAGCATGATTGTATTGTGATCTGATCGTTGTGATTACAACTTATTATACAGATTCTATATTGTTCTACACTCTTTCTGCATTCGTGTTGAATGATACTCTACTCCTCTTACACAAACACTTTTATCCAAGAATTGTATGTGTGTTTTTGATGCCTAACTCATCATACCAGGTTATTAGTACTAGAGGATTGCATGGCTATCTCAGACACCTAGTCGTCTTCGCAATCTCTCTTTCACAGCAGTCTACGACTCCTACGCTGATAATCTGATTCAACAGCTTATAAATCCATTCTCTAAGAAATCCACGATCCTGCTATCAAGAATTCTTTGTTTCTTCAGTTGACATCAATCCAAATGTCCACCGAAATGGTATTAGAGCTGATAACTCACATTTCATCTGATCCCACATATTGGTATCAGAGCCCACAAAGTGGTGTCAGAGCCACAAGTTTACTGGATTACTAGAGTCTAGGACTTATAGTAGAACTTAACACGTTTTTGGTTCTATAGAGCTGATTCATTTAGTTTGTATTTTATCTCTGCTACTCGATTACAATGGAAGGTTCAACCTCAGAGATCCGCCTCATCAACAAATTCAACGGAGACGACTTCCACATGTGGAAGCTCAAAATGAGGATGATCTTGATCGAGAAGGAGCTCTAGGGATACGTCAACGGTTTCAAAGCCAAACTAGCAAAACCTGAACAACTTCTAGCTTGGGAAACAAAGAATGGCAAGGATCTTGCCATTGTATCCATGAACCTTAAAGACACTCAAATCGCTCATGTATCCAACTGCACCATCTCCAAAGAAGTGTGGGATACACTTACAAGCATCTACGAGACCTCAGATGTTTCCACTCGTCTGTTCTTGACTCAGAATTAGTGAAGGCTGATTTTTACAATCTACTTGGAACTAACTCTTGCAGGCTTCTATGCAGGTCTAGGACAGTACCCTGGAGCTGCTGCCAGTCATGCAAGGGCTAATTCTCACTAATTCTAGAGATATAAAAATCTGATGAGATTTTAGGCTCTTTTTTCCTCCAAAATGTAGATTGGTATGTTTTTTGGGTTTTTTTGGCTGGTTGGTTAGGGTTTCAAGCCCTCTCACACCTCCTTCGCTAGCTGTGAACAGTCCAAACACAAAAAAAATACAGAAAACTAACTCTAAACTCCCAAAAATCTACCTAAAACTAATCTAAAAAACAAGAAAATAGCTAAAATGCAGCTAAACTAGTTAGTGGAAACCTATCTCCGGCAACGGCACCACTGTAGGGTCGAAGATCTTGTTTAGTATAGCCCTCCCGCCTGTCAACAAGGGTTAGAACATTGGATAGGTACCTAACTTTGCATAGATGCTATTTTTAGTTAGTTTTCTGCTTTCTCCCTTAACTCTACCCACCACTAACACTACTCTCCCTTAACTCTACTCAACACCAGCACTACTCTCCCTTAACTCTACTCCTCTACACTAACATTCATCATGATTGTAGGTGAAAGGAAGGGGATGATTAGAAAAGATGGAGGGAAAAGAAGATAGAAGAGAGAGATAGAGGGAGGGTGGAAGTTAGCTCAAATGCACATTATACTTGCTAAAGGAGAAACATAAACTATTGAAACCAAAAATCATGAACTTGAAAGCAATTGAAAACAACAAGAGCAATAGCAAACATTGAATTACAAATGAGGATACTTCTCTTCCAAAATTAGTAGAGTTTTCTCCTTCTCATTAAGCATGAAAATAGTGTACAAATGGTGCCTTTTTATAAAATGGGAAAGGCCTTTGCTCCTCAATCCTATTGGCTAATATTCACAATGATCCTATCCATTCATCATGGACCCAACTTGATCCAAGGGTCCACAAAAAGTACATTGGTAATCACAAGATTCATGTGAGTCCCAATTTGGACCCAACTCTAAAAAGTAATCTCTAATTTTAAAAATGACTTTGGGCCTCTAGTTTTATTTTAATTCCAAGGCCCAAGTCAAGTTTATTTTATTTACAGCTTTACTTGTGTGCTCATTGGGCCATGGGCTTACGCGCGCAGGATGCCATGCCCTCGCAACACATTTTATTGGATGATTTTATTTATTTACACTTTGTTGGGAATACCCCCAACAACCATGTCTCTTATTGCCAGTCTTCCATCCTCCTACGATAATTTAGTGTTGCTTCTTAGCAATACTCCTATGCTGTCTCTCCAAAAATTGACAGCAAGTCAATTGTAGGAAGAAGTTAGGAGAAAAAGCTTGTCTACAACAACAAGTACCAAATCCATGGCACTCTACTCAAACAAGCAACGGTCCAAGAATAAGAAAGGCTTCAAGGATAAGAAGACAAAGGTAGAACAGCCAGCAGCATCGCAACCACAACAGCAGTAGCACAGTTAGCCATCGTCCAAGACCAAGCTATTTTTCAGATACTGCAAAAGAACTAACCACGACAGCAAAGATTGTCGTATCCTCAAGCATAATGAAGCGAGGAAGAAGATGCAGCAGCTGCAAGAAGCCAACTCTGACACAATCAGAGATTTTCAAGATGATGATAAAGCGCTGATGGTACAAGATCAACCTAGTAGAGATGCCCATCAATGGTATCTCGATTCAGGTGCTTCTCAGCACATGACGCCATGCAAAGACCTCTTCACTACACTCACAGCTACAGAATCAAAGTATATCTTCTTTGGTGACTCCAGTTCACATCAAGTCGAAGGCCAAGGCTCTATTCAACTACAATTTTCTGATGGCATTACTAGGCAGCTTAATGGTGTACTTTATGTACCCGAGTTAACTAAGAACCTATTGTCTATTAGCAAGATCACAGATCAGGGCTATAGAGCCATGTTCACTGCTAGTCGATGTGCTATTTTAGATGAGAATTCAAAAGAAATACTCTCTGCTTACAAAGAAGGAAATTTGTATATACTGAGTCACGATTTTTCACTTTTTGTGAGCTATTTAGATGCTAATTTATGGCATCAAAGATTAGGTCATCTAAACATGCGTTCAATCTTGTATATGCATCATAACAAAATGGTCAAGGACATGAATATAAAAGCTATTACTACAACTAATCAGTCTGTATGTGAAAGTTGCCTACTAGGGAAACAACCTACAACTAGATTTCCAAGAGGACAAGCCAAAAGGGTGAAGTCCATTTTGTCACTGATACACAGTTACTTATGCGGTCCTATGAGCGTACCCTCATTGGGTCAAGCTCTATATTTTATTACATTCATTGATGACAGAGTCATGTTCATAAAGAACAAGTCAAAAGCATTTAGTTACTTTAAAGATTTCAAGCAATACGCCGAGAATCAAACTAGTCAGAGAGTCAAGGCCCTACAATCTGATTCAAGGGGAGAGTACTTATCAAATGAAATGAAGGACTACCTATCGTCATGTGGCATGCACCATCAGTTTACCACGAGCTATATTCCACAACAGAATGGAGTAGCTGGACGAAAGAATCGCACATTGTTGGAAGTTGCACGATCCATGACAGTCAATGCGCATTTGCCTCAAACCTTTTGGACAGAAGTGATCTCTACGGCTTGCTATCTGCATAATCACTCTAGCACTAAAGTAGTTGATTCCAAGACACTGTTTGAAGCCTATTACGACTAAAACCAAGCTTGAAACACCTACGTATTTTTGGGTGTCTCTGCTATGCACAAGTACCATTTGATCTGAGGAAGAAGCTGGACCCATTAAGCTGCAAAAACATCTTCATTGGTTATTCAATATCACACAAGACATATTGTGTATACGATGTTGTTACGGGCCAGATCTCAGTCAGTCGTGACGTTGTCTTTCTTGAAGACAACTATCACGATTTCAAGCAAAAGCAGCCAATGCAAGAGCATGCCATAACAACTCCATTTTCCATCGATAGGCAATGACCTATGATTGTTCAAACAATGGAGTTCATCTCAATCACTCCACTTACCGTCAATGGGCCTAGACCTATGATTGTTCAACCACAAGATGTTACGATCCCAGTCATTCACCAGTTAGAAGGTCTGCAAGACAACGACAGCAACCTAATCGTTTCACCCCTCAGGCGTTCATCAGTCATGATGAACCTGCCACTGTTGTAGAAGCACTGTCAATGCCCAATGTAGACAAATGAAAAGCTGCTATGAATGCTGATATTAGGCTCTAATGATGAACAAGACCTAGAGTCCTGTCAATCCTCCTACAGGTGTAAAACCAATTGACTCCAAATGGATCTTCAAGCTAAAGCTTAAACCAGATGGATCAATATCCAAATGGAAAGCTAGACTGGTGATTCAAGGATTTGAACAAGTATATGGGATAGACTACACTGAGACCTTTAGAGATTGGTAAAGCATCAGTCTATTTGTACCTTATTGGCTATAGCTACTGCAGAAGATCTGGACATTCACCAGATGGACGTCCAGATGGCATTCCTACATAGATATATACAAGAAGATGTGTTCATCTATCAACTAGAAGGTTACGTCCTTCAAGGCAAGGAGCATCTAGTACTATGTAAATTGCACAAGGCATTATACGGTCTGAAGCAAGCTCCGAGGGCCTGGTACGATAGAATAAATCATTTCTTGTTGCAGCACGACTTTACCTCATGTTCCGTAGATTCGAATGTGTATCTAAAACATAAAGGATCAAGCTATGTTATAATAGCATTATACATTGCTGATTCCTTAATTATTAGCAATTCAAATCAGTTGTTACAGAAAACCAAATCCTTACTCTCATCAGAGTTCAAGATGACTGATTTAGGCCCAGTCCATTACCTTCTCGGTATGGAGATCAGTAGAGATTGCACGAGCAGAAGGACCACCATAAGCCAAAAATCTTACCTAATCAACGTACTTCACAGATATGACATGGAGGATTGCAAACCCATAGATACTCCTATGGATCCAGGATGCAAGCTATCCAAAGACATGTGCCCCAGAACGAAGGCAGATCAGCAAGAAATGTGCAAGTACTCATATCAGTCAGTCATAGGTTCTATTATATACTCTATGATCTGCACATGATCTGAGCACATTGTCGCAATTCATTTCCAATCCAGGCCTGACTACCTATTCAGATTCCGATTGGGCAGGAGACATGGATACTAGAAAATCCACAGTAGGTTATATTTGTTTCTTTGCAGGAGGACCCATTTCATGAAACAACAGAAAGCAGAAATGCATTTCGTTATCCTCTACAGAATCCGAATACGTTGCAGCCACATCAGCAGTGAAGGAGATTATTTGGCTAAGGAGGCTACTACAGGCTCTGCAATTCCTACAGATCAGTCCAACAATACTCCATTGCGACAATCAGAGCTGCATAGCTCTATCTCTGAACCCACGTACTCATGCTAGAACTAAACACATAGAAGTTCAGTTCCATTTTCTTAGAGAGAAAGTTCAGAACCTAGATGTTGTACTAAGTTACTATCATACAAACAGTATGTTGGCTGATATTTTGACAAAACCATTGTCTAGAGATAAACATTCTACTTTAGTAGAAATGATAAATCTCAATTGCAGATCAAATTCATAGCAGTTAGCTTAAGGGACAGTGTTGGAATTTAATCTAACTCCTACTCATCCCAACAGCCCTTCTTCCTTCTCTGATTTTTACTCTCTCAAATGCAACTTGCGAAAAAATTAACTATTTTCCAATAGTGTGCATATTTGAACTAATTGTCACCATAGTCTACATTTTTACTCAGGTTTTTCACAGGCGAAAAATCCGACACCCGACATTGTCGCTTCGTTTTTCCTTAATTTGCCACTAAGTGTTTAGCGACACTTATGCAAGTTGTTTTTGGGCCATTTAGGCACTTCCAGAAAAGCGACACCTTTTGCGAAAAATGCAAAACTATATTTTACATGCAGCATCTGACAGACGACAATTAGGGCAAAACGCGACACTGCATTTTTACACACAGTTTATGACAGGCGAAAAATGCGACACTTGCCTTTAAAATTGTGAAGGTGCCCTACAAACGCCCAACAAGTCCTACAATGCCGAAGGTTGCTCTTAACTAAAGGCAAAGGCCAAAAGTAAAGGACTGTCGCATTGTCCATCTGCGGATCTACAAGGCATTCCAGATACCAGACCATAACGTCTTCATGCTCCAACAATAAATCGATCTATTGATCAGTCTAGCAGTTGTTAACAATCTTGTAAATGTAAAGTTGAATAATGCAAGATCTTTCAGTTGCTATAAATGTAAACGAGCGATTGAAAATGGGAAGAGAGTGTCACAAATTATCATAAGTCATCAGACAGAGGTCAAACGACCAGAACGGGTCTTACAATAGCTGACTCCTTAGAGTTAGTGATTATATATATATATATATATATATATATATATATATATATATATATATATATACATATATTCAGAACGTTAGCAATTGTTTTGAACTTGTAAGTAGGATCACGCGCTTATCAACGTGATTGTATTGTGATCTGATCGTTGTGTTTCCAACTTATTATACAAATTCGCTATTGTTCTACACTCTTTCTGTATTCTTGTTGAATGATAACTCTCACTCCTCTTACACAAACACTGTTATCAGAGAATTGTATGGCTATCTTTGATGCCTAAATTGACTCTACATTCTCTTCATACCAGGTTATCAGTACTAGAGGATTGCATGGCTGTCTCAGACACCTAATCATCTTTGCAATCTCTCTTTCACGGCAGTCTACGACTCCTACGCTGATAATCTGATTCAACAGCTCCTAAAATCCGTCCTCTAAGTAATCCACGGTCGTGCTATCAAGAAGATCCCACAGATTGGTATCAGAGCCCACAAAGTGGTATCAGAACTGACAAATACGATCAGACATCAGAATCCCCAGAGCCCTCTATTCCAGTATCTTCTGAAGTAGGTAGTTTTTGTTGAAACTGGGGAGACACCATAGTTTATTACATGTACGTGACGATTATATTGTCCTACTGATACCACGACGACAAAGGAAGCATGGGACAATGGATATGCTAAATGAAGAATGAAGTCGATGTGAGTAGATGTGATTGTGCGTGTGAGAATGAAATGATGATGAATACTTCCTCAGTCTGCTCCCATTGACTACAGTGTTGAGGATATTGCCTTGGTTTGGAGTTGTAAATATTCAGAGGCAAAGAGTTTTTAAATGACATAAGGTCCTTGGCCAAAAAATTTCAATTTGCCTTTGAAGGTTTTGGCCTGGTATAGCAGGACCTTATCTCCAACCTGGAAGTCTCTAAGTTTCAATGATCGATCATGCCATGTTTTTTGTCATCGTTTGTGGACTTGTTGAGCATGGATGCTGATCCGTCGTGTTTCACAGAGTTGCTCCAGATAGAATAACCTGTTTGCTAGATTCTGTTGAGTATCAAGCTCAAGATTATAGGCCACTCGAAGGGAGGAGATATGGAATTCCACAGGCATAATGGCTTCTTGTCCATATGTGTAAAAATTACAGCAAATAAGGATCCTAAAACACTTGAAATGATGAGGGAAACAATAGATTATGATTTCATAAGATTAGCACAAGTTGAACCATCAAAATCCATCAAAAATCTATGCTTGAACCTCACTAAATGGCCCAAATCCTTGAAGAAGGCTTCACACGTGTGAAAGTACGGCCTCCCACGGTCTGAGTACTATACACCAGACCTACATTCAATCCTATAATCATTAGTAATCACAAGTACTCAAACAATTATGAACATAGAGAGCAATTGCACCATTATGAGAGAAAAAACATGAAATTGCTTGATTGATTTTGGTGAGATATCATCACCTATATATACATGATCCATCACGGTTTTGGGCAGGTATGAGTAGCCCTAAACCTATCCCTAATTCTAATTTTGGTGGATCTTTCATCCCTACCAAGTTAGGGTTGGAATCTTGGAGATCCCTCAACAATGCAAAAATTACCAAAAATAGCTCCTATTTTTTCTCCCTTGTATCTAAGCATAATTTGGACTCATTCCAAAGGTTCTAACACTTAGGTCTACTTGAGAACATCCTTATGAATGGAATCCTATGCTATTTGGCACGTGTGACAAGCCACATCATGACCATCTAACTATTTACAAGTCATATGACCAAAACTAGTCAAGCTAGAATTGTGAATTTTTAACACTCCTCCTCACTATCTAGCTTGGTTCAATCATTGCTTTACTAATCACTCCAAGTGATGATCTGAACTTCATAAAAGGTGTCTTTTGAAGTGGTTTAGTAAGTAGATCAACTACACATTCATTGCTTGGAACATGCTCCAAAGCAATCTCCTTGGCTTGCACCATTTCTCTCACAAAGTGATGGCATATCTCAATGTGCTTAGATCTTGCATGGAAGATTGGGTTAGATGCAAGGTGTTGGGCTGATATATTGTCATTGTAGATGATTGGTGCCTCCTCTGAATCCATGATCTTTAGTTCCACCAATAATCTCTTGATCCAAAGTACCTCCTTTGTAGTGGTTGTCAAAGCTTTGTACTCGGCCTCGGTTGAAGATAGAGATATAGTTTCTTGCTTTTTTGAAAGCCATGAAACCACACCTTCTCCTATGAAAGTTGAATAGGCACTTGTTGATTTCCTATCCCTCTTGTCCCCTGCAAAATCTGAATCACTAAATGCATGAAGGTTAATCACATCTCCTCTATATAGAATCCCAAAATCCAATGTACCCGAGATGTATCTTAGAATCCTCTTAGCCTTTTTCCAATGGATATTCAATGGCTTTTGCATGGATTGGCTCAACCTACATACACTAAAGCTAAGATCTGGTCTAGTTATAATGATCCACATTAAGGAACCTATAAGTTGCCTAAACAAAGTGATGTCCATGAAGGATCTTTCATCATCTTCATTTGGCACTTTTACATCTTGCTCCATTGGTGTGTCAACACTTTTGCATACTTCCATCTTAAACTTCTTCAAAAGACTTTGAGCATAGTTTACTTGACCTATAAAGATAAAATCAGACCCTCTAAGTACTTCTATGTCTAAGATGAAGTGAGACACCCTAGATCTACCATCTTGAACTCTAAGGATAGATCTATCTTGATTTTTTCAATACCATCAACACTATTTCCACTAATGATGATGTCATCTACATAAATGAGTAAAAGTACAATACCAACATCATCAAACTTAATGTAAAGAGTGGGATCATATTCACTTTGAACAAAAGAAAGTGAAATAAGATAGCAATGTAGTCTTGAATTCCAAGATCTCGAGGCTTGCTTCAAGCCATAGATGCTTCTTTGGAGATGGCATACTTTGTTCTCCATTCCATGCTTGATGAACCCTTGTGGCTGCTCCATATAGATATCCTCTTCCAAAAAACCATTCAAGAAAGCATTAGAGACATCCATTTGACATAGAATCCATCCAAAATGTGATGCAAGTGCAATGATTAGTCTTATTGTGACCATCTTGGCCACGGGTGCAAAAGTTTCCTCATAGTCTATCCCTCTCTCTTGAGCATAACCTTTTGCAACTAATCTTGCTTTATGTTTGTTAACACTCCCATTTGCATTCAACTTAAGCTTGAAGACCCACTTGCATCCTATTACATTCCTTTGAGGTCTCTCAACAAGCAACCAAGTTTCATTCTCAATCAAGGCATCATACTCATCCAACATAGCTTTATACCATTCTTTGGAGTTCAATGCATCTTTAACATTAGATGGTTCTTCAAAACTAGATAAAGCATAAGAAGTGGATGAGATACCCTCAACTTGCTGTCCTTTGCCTTGATATGTGAGCCTTGATGGCTCCACTTTTGCCCTTGAAGATCTCCTTGGTGTGATAGGTGGGTTTGGTGCTTGCTCCTCCATGAGCTCCTCCTCAAAACCAAGATCTTGCTCCTCGGCCATCTTCTTCTTGATTGTTGGAGCACTTGAGCCTTCTTCAAGCATATGCATATGATTTTCATCAAAGATGACATCCCTTGAAACAACAAATTTGTTTAAGGATGGGAGATAGACTTTGTAGCCCTTGCTTGAGCTTGCATATCCAAGCATGATCCCTCTTGTGGAAGATGGATCATCCTTGGTTCTTGTTTCCAATGGCACATGCACATAACATATACACCCAAAAACTTTCAAGTGATTAAGATTGGGTTTCTTTCCATACAACATCTCATAAGGAGTTTTGTCTTCAATCGCTTTGCAAGACACCCTATTCATCAAGTAGTTTGCACATACAAGAGACTCACCCCAAAAGGATTTGGGCAAACAAGCATCTAATCTTAAAGCCTTAGAACATTCACATAATGTTCTATTCCTTCTTTCAGCAACTCCATTTTGTTGAGGAGTGTAAGGACAAGAAGTCTCTTTCTTGATCCCTTCCTCCTCACAAAAGGCCTTGAACTCATTGGAGATGAATTCTCCACCATTGTCACTTCTAAGAATCTTGATGCTATGATTATGATGTTTTTCCACAAACAACTTGAACTTTACAAAAGTATCAAATACTTGAGACTTGAAGGAAAGTAAGAACACCCAACAATATCTTGAGTAGTCATCAATGAAGGTTAAAAACATGGATGAACCTCCATTAGATTTGGTGCTAGCAATGTGCACATCCGAGTGTATGAGTTCAAGAGGATGAGATGACTTTGTGATGGAGTTAGGAAATACCTTCTTATGTGCCTTGGATAAGGCACAAGCTTCACAAACCTTGTCTTCCTTCCCAATAGACCTTAGTAGGCCTAAAGCATACTCCTCCTTGATCATAGCCTCCATGGAACTTGAGTTGACATGTCCAAGTCTTTTGTGCCATAAAGTAAAGGTAGATATCTTGCTCTTCTCGGCCAACATGACAACATTAGTATCCACAAATGCATCCAGCTTATAAAGTTTGCCAAGTATAGTGCCCTTAGACACTATCTTACCCTTCTTCTTGATGAAACATTCATTTGAAGCAAAGTCAACATTGAAACCATTGTCTACCATTTGGCCAACACTTAGTAGATTCTTTGTTATTGTAGGAATGTACAAAACACCTTCTATGTTGATCTTTTTGGAAGATCCTAAGCAAAGGGAAATGCTACCAACTCCTTCAATCTTACAAGCTTCATCATTTGCTGTATAGATAGACTTTATAGGTCCATCATAAGATAAGAGAGAAGAGAAAAACTCCCTTTTACTAGTCATGTGTGAACTAGCACCCGAGTCAATCCACCAAGGATCTTCTCCTTTGAAGCTTGTTGAAGAAAATATGGGCATCATGAGAGAGTCCTCATGTGAACTCTCCTCCTCCTCCTCTTTGCTCATGTTGGCTTGGCTTTGATCTTGCTTCCTCTTGAAGTATTCCGAGGCATAATGCCCCATCTTGCTACAATAGTAGCACTACACACAGCAACACTGTAGTCAAGAAAGGCAAGACACTCGGCAAAGGCAAAGCCAACAAAGTGCCAACTCAATCTCCAAGGAGATCGCTGGTGGATCTCGATGTGGTGAAATTTTTAAGTTGAATTCTTATGAGAATGCAAACCTTTGTGAGGTTGCTTTGATGTCTAAGGAGGAGTTATGGCATAGAAGGTTGGGACATCCTAACTTTAAATCTATGTCTTCTATGGTCAAGAAAGTGAAGGCAATTGGTCCTCCGAAATCTCTTTTCAAAGATTTCAAGCCTTGTGAGGCTTGTTCTATTGCAAAATCACACAGAAAGCCATATCAGAAGTCTTTTATAAAGACTACTCATCCTTTGGAGCTTATACATTCGGATGTACATTTTTCCTCTTCTAAAAGTATTGGTGGTGCAACATGTTTTGTCATCTTTATTTTTGACTTTACTAGATATACTTGGTTGTATCTATTTTCTTCAAAAGCTATGGTATTTGATCACTTCCTAATCTTCAAAGCTTATGTTGAGAAACAGTTTTCTTTCAAAGTTAAAGCTTTAAGATGTGATGGAGGAGGTGAATACATCTCCAACAAGTTTCATGAATACTATGAAGGTGAAGGAATAAAGAGAGAGTTTTCTTGTGCTTATTCTCCATCTCAAAATGGAGTTGCTGAGAGGAAAAACAGATCTTTATGTGAATGTGCTAAAACAATTCGAGTTGAAGTTTCTTTGCCTATTGAATATTGGAGTGAAGCTATAAATTGTGCAAACTATTTGTGCAATAGGTTACCTCACAATGCACTTGCTGAAAAATCACCTTTTTAAGTCTTGTTTAAGAAGAAACCTAAGGTAGATCACCTTAGAGTTTTTGGTTGTGTTTGTTTTGTTCGTGTGCCCTTGGAAACAAGGAAGAGAGATGATCTTAATTCTATTAAAGGGATCATGGTTGGATATGCATCCAACAAAAAAGCTTACAAAATCTATGTTCCCTCTACCTCAACTACAATTGAGAGTAGGGATGTTATATTTTATGAAGATCAAAAATACATTCTTGAGGAGACCGAGTTCAAAGATACTCCAATCATCACCCTTGAAGACTATCATGGAGAGATAGGGCCGAGAATTGAGGAGGAGTCACCTCAAATCTTTTCACCAAGGAGATCTCAAAGAGAAAGATCTGAGCCTAGGAGGCTTACTTATGAGGATAGAGGCAAGCAAGTGGAAGTCAACTCCACTAATTGTGCTTATTTTATTTTACATGAGGAGCCAAAGGATGTATATGATGCACTCAACTCGAAGGAATGGTACCTTGCCATGAAGGAGGAATATGATGCTTTGATGGCCAACAAGACATGGAAGCTTGTGGATCTTCCATCCAACAAGCACACCATTGGTTCCAAGTGGATTTTTCGAGTCAAGTATAATCAAGATGGCACAATCAACAAGTACAAGGCTAGACTTTGTGCTAAAGGTTTTGCTCAAGTTTATGGACTTGATTATGAGGAGACTTTTGCTCCAGTTGCAAAGACGGTATCAATTAGAATCATAATTTCTATTGCTTGTTTTCTTAATTGGCAAGTTTTTCAATTAGATGTCTCTAATGCATTTTTAAATGGATATCTAGAAGAAGAGATCTATATGGATCAACCTATTGGGTTCATCCATGATGAGGGAAAAGTTTGCTTGCTCTTCAAAAGTTTATATGGATTAAAGCAAGCCCCAAGGTCATGGTATTCTCGACTTAACACCTTTCTTGAGTCACTAGGATTTAATCTTAGTAACTATGATCATTCCTTATATGTCAAGTTTTTTGATAAAGATATTGTCATCCTTCTTATTTATATTGATGATATCATTCTAGCAGGAAGTTGTATCAAGTTAGTTGAGGAAACCAAGATTGCACTTGGAAAAGAGTTCAAGATGCAAGATCTTGGAAAAATTCACTACATACTAGGATTAGAGATTGACTTTCTTAAAGAAAAAACTTTTGTATGTCAATCCAAGTATGCTCTTTCAATGTTAAAAAAGTTCAATATGTTAGATTGTAAGAGTATAGAAACTTCTATGGAGCAAAATGTAAAAGATCCTTTGTGGACATCACACTTTTTAGGAGTCTTATAGGATCATTAATTGGCTCCAATAAGTAGACCTGACATAAGCTTTAGTGTTCATAAGTTGAGCCAGGCTATGCAAAATCCTACTATTTATCATTGAAAAATGGCCAAGAGAGTTCTAAGATATATAGCTTCAATTTTTTATTATGGTTTATGTGAAGATCTTTCTATTGTTGGTTATTCTGACTCGGATTTTGCAAGTGATAGAGCAGATCGAAAATCTACAAGTGCTTATGTCATATATCTTGGAGGAAACTTGATATCTTGGCTTTCCAAAAAGCAGATAGTTAGAACTAGGACACTTGGAAAAAGTTGGTAGAGGTTCATGCATGAGAAGTGACAAATGTCACATAGACTCTAGTTGTCACTTTAGATGTCATTTAATGATGAATGAATGTGGTTCTACCTCATCAAACTCCATATATATGTGTAGTTCTCCTCATATTTTTTGATGAAGAACCAAAGCTTTGTAGCTATCTCATGCCATTTTGGATTCAAACAATTTTTTTTTGTTATCTCTCTATCTTTCTCTCTCTAACTCGTGTTGAGGCTAATGCTAATACACTGATATCTTGTACTTTTGCTCATTTATGATTCATTGTTATCATATTCTGATGCTTAGCATGCTAGATTGTGGTTAAGCCATAACTTCTGTACTAGATCTTGCTAATCAATCTAGAATCAGGTTACTATGCTAATCATAAAGCTTAATTAGATCTATCATACTTGTGGATCTTCCCCACACGTGTGAATTCTGAAAATTTTGTCATTATTTACAAGGCAAATACCTCTCCTTTATGGCAAGGAGGGTCTTCCATAAGTATCCACTAACTTATGGGACTAATCTATTTCTAGCCTTTCTAGAACTTCTAACTTAGGATTTAGAACTTCAAAGTTTCTTAACTTAGAAAAACTTAAGATAAAATATTTCTAATCTTAAGTTTCCTAGGTCTAAGTTCTAAATCTAAGTTTAAGCTATTTATTATTTTTTTAAGCTTCTACTCATGGGCTTACAAACACAGGCCATGGCAGAAGTTTATTAACAAACACTCGCACGTGGTCTTACAAAACACATGCCACGGAGTTTTATTTTTCTCTTTTTTATTTTTTTGGTTTAGCACAGATGCTAACAATAGCAATAGTGACATTGTTGATGAGGTGATTTGTAGGGCTTAGATTAATAGGTGTCAAGGACAATCATAGTGTCCAAAATCAAAAGTGTTATCAAGGATTGCCATTTTTCTTCACCTTTATCTAATCTACAATGTCACTAAAAATTAAAACAACAGATGTACATTAAAAGTAGAAAACACCATCAAATATTCAAACATGACACAATTGCATTGATAATTGCAAACTATTGTAGGAAGGTTTGCGGATATCGAGGCAACCCTAATTATTCATTTATTAGAAGTTAATAAATGAGAGGGATTTGGCACCTTGTGTGTGTAAGTCCAACCCGATGATCACATAGTTATTCAATTAGTTAAAAGTTAATAAAAGTACTTTAGGCCTTTTTATGAAAATAAAATGTCGCAAGGCTAAATAGTCAAGTTAGTGAATAAAAAAGGATTCCCTCCAAATTTTGCTACGTTATCTATTACGGAAGTATGCTACACAATGCGTGAGATTAATGGATCTAAATATGCTAATATGAATCACAGGCAATGCAAGAATGAATCAAACAATAATGGATACAATGTTAAAACACTATTGGAAGAACAGAATGTCTTTGGTATTTTCTTGTATTGGAGTGAGTCGGCAATGAATCGCCAAGTAGCGGCCTCTTACAATTCGGTTGTTCATTGACAACGTTATTCTACATCGTTTTTCTACTTTTCTTTGATTTTTGGCCTATACTTATGTTCTGCCGAAAGGGATTAAAAGACATTAGAGAAATTTTGAATCCAAAAGAGACCCTTTAAGGAATGCCACGTAGATTGACAAAGTTTATTAATGTAAATTACCAAAATAAATTCATTTTCTGCCCAAATTCTTTTTCATTTCTGCCCGCACTATTTTCGATGCTTAACCCAACGGTATAATTTTCGTCTCAATCGAAGCTACGGTTAAAAAGTTATGTTATTTTTAATGATAATTGCATATTATACTATGAATAACATGTCATGCTTCCGAGCTGCCCCCGACGCCAAATTATAGCATTATTAAGAAAACTTTTTTTTTTTAATTCTAATGAGCTACGTTACGTAGATTTCAAATTTGAGTGTTTTGATTGGTCCATGTGTAAGCAAAATTTGAGAAAAAATGAATGACACAACTGAACCTGAGCCAGCCATCCCTCCCAATCTCATTCACCTCTTTAACAAAGAATAGCCAGCATCGACGAACCAGCTGACACGGGATCAAATGGAGCCAACATTGTCTGCAACTTCTACATCAAAAATGGATTTAGGTGCCGATGTAAAGCTCAAGGAGCTCAACCTTGGCGACCAAACGAAAAATCTAGAGTCCTAGGGGACTCATTCAAACGTGCGACAAAACGACATATCTTAGGCTCACGGAAGCCCGCAGATACCGTTTCCTTCCATGTTAATAAAGTAGGTCACCTTTTCATCAAAGGGGTGAGCCTAGTATCTAAATGTAGCAGCTTTACACATATTTTACGTAAGTGAACTAGATCCACACTTTTCCTGTGCTGAGTGCAAACACAACGTTTTACTTTTCTTTACAGTTGGTCTACTTTGGGCCGGTGAATTAAGCCCGTGCCATGAGTCTTAGAGGTTCTAGTTTGGCCCTGATGAGGACATCAGCTTTCTCAAATGAGGGGAGGATGTTGTAAAGCTGACTCAGGTGCACCCAGCGTGCCCTATAAGACTCTAAGGGGTGACGCTCCCTAAGGTCCCAGAGCAAGTTAGAAAGTCAAGGACTGAGCCTCCGACCTGTGGTGAGCCAGTCAAGTAGTCACAAGTCATGAGCTAGCTCTGGAGCTCGAGTCATGGCCTAGTCATGAACCAAGTTGATTCTGCCGCCGGGATGGCTCCTAGGACCCATGTTCGGGAGCCAGACTAATTCGGCCAAGCTTGCCAAGCTTAATCAGCAAAATATAAACTAAGTCCATAAAAGCGTGCTTTACCAGAAAGCACTATATTCCAGGACAGAGGGGGCGCGCTGAATCACACCAGAATTATAGGGAGAGTCCGGCAGGCAGCTCTCAACCAGCGCCAGGAATCCAGTCGTCAGGTCTCAGCTCCCTCTACCAACGCGAGCCAGGCACAATGCCCAGCACGTATTGGTGGCCCCAAACCAATCAGGACTGGTCCAAGTGGAAGGACCCTTACTACAACGTTTTTGTGTCGCTGACGCCTAAGGGCCCACATCACCGACGTGTGGCTCGCCGCTATGCCATTTGGTCAGTTTGGCGACCACTATGCCTTGGGTTTTATGTGTGGCTTGTCTTTGCCTTTGGTTATCTTTTGGGACGGATTCTAAGTTGGCTTCTGGTTGGGATTCCAATTTTCCCAAGTCTAAATGGTTAAGCTTGTTACATTTCTAAGTTGGCTTTTACATAAGTGCATGATGGATGAATGTTCGACTTAAGCGCGTGTTGGGGAAACCGCTCAAGTCCCAGCGCCCTTTGAGGCGCCGACGCAACATGGGGGGGAGGACTGTATCACGGAACACCTTTTTTTTTTATTTGCAAAAATGCCAAAAAAAAAAAAAAAACTCGAAAAAACATCTTAAAAAAAGACAAAACTCTATAAATAAAAAACTCAAAAGAGGGTTTATAAGTACTTTTTAAGGTTTTTCTATTTTCTCTATTTTTTCAAATTTATTTACATTTTTTCCATTTAAATTAGTATATATTGAATTATTTTTTTTAAAAAAACGTTTTGTGGATTGTCTCTCCACGAAACGAGTAGGACGGGATACGAAACGGTTCCGTATTTCTTCTTAGATTCAAACTTTGGGGTAGTGTTTTGGAGAGCCAGCAAAGTACAAGAATGGAATCGACATTTTTCTCACAAGACTGGTCTCGTAAAAAACTTATAGTGAATAACTTTTAAAAAATCGACAACTTTTTTGAAATGCAAGAGAATTTTTGCAAGAAATTTGTGTGGAATAGAGTAAGTAGATCCATATAAAGCTTACGTTTACATAGTTTTATTTTAAAGTCAATAAAATGATTTATTAATGTAAATTTGTAATATTTTGCCAACAATCAAATTGAGATGCAAAATTCAAAAGACAAGATTTTTAAAAAAAAATAACTAAAAAATGCAAACAATTAAGGTAATGCAATATTAAACAACAAAATGTTAAATGTGTACATTTTGATATATTTTAAAATTTAATAAAGATTAAGAAATACATGTATGATCTTTCCATATAACAAGAAATAAAATGGCATGCACTTTGTTAAAATTTTATTAAGGGTCACTCAAAGAATGTATTTTGCCTAGGGCCAAACTTATTAGTTTTTCAGTCTTCAACCAAAACAATTTAATTACTAATTCATACGAAAATGAAAACCTGTGGAATAATATTTGATAGGCTCATAAAAAAATTTGAAGCTTATGAGAACCTACAAAAATCTTTTTAGTAGGTGAATTAAAAACTTAGTAAGCTTTTTTTAAGGGACCATAAGTTTTTGGCAAGCACTATTATTATTAATAATGACTAGCGATGTGAGCCCGCAAGTTTGCGGGCGGGCAGGTGTTTTGGGCGGGCAGGGCAGGTGTTTTGGGCAAGTGGGGAGGGCACAAAGTCTGAAAAATGGCGAGTTTTTTTATTTGGGCAGGGTCAGGCTGCCCAAAAAAACATGAAAGAAAATTTCAAAAAAAAAGGGTCCCAGGGGCAGTGCTCATGCTGCCCGTCACGGCTGCCCAAGAACACTATTATTTTGATTATAATAGATATTGTCTTGAAACCTGAAAGATTGGAACAGGCAAAATGCATCCACTAATGTTGAGAGAGATCTGGCAGAAAGTAAAGCTGCTGCTCCCCAGAGAATTCAATTTATAATGAATCTACAGTCTGATCAGTCTGTGCCCATGGGGCCCAAAACAATTTCTTCGAACAAACATATCAAATATGTTGAAAGCAGATTGTCAGCCGTGAGCTATGGATCGATATTCTGTCGCCATTGAGATGCCAAACACCCTACTGTTGAGAAAGCTTTTTCTCTGCTAAGGACTGAAAAAGTTCTGTTTCTCAGAGATAATAACAAGGCTTGCTGCAGATACAAACGGATTCAATCTGGAATCCGTTCCCAATGATTTAATTCTTAATGGCCTGAGTGCCAATAAGGGATGATAGAAAGACTGTGAGAAGAGATGAGTTTTGGAAGGAGGGTTCCCAGGATTACAGGTTTGATTCTGATTCCCTAGCTACTCTATGCTCTAATCCTCAGTGATGCAAATCGGTATTGGAGGTCCTGGTTGACAAACCAGCGACGTAAAGCCCTCCCAGGACAGCGATGGGGGTCTGGAGATAAGAGGCCAGAAGTGGGCTGGAGCGCTCAGGTGCTGTGAAAATCAGTTGACTGGCATTCAGACTAAAGCTCTCATATAGCTTTCAGAAACCAATGCTCATGTGCTTCACAAATCTCAAAAGCCATTGCACAAAATCAGTACTCAGAAATTGGCACTCAGTTTGCATACGACTCTATGCTCAGACATCATCGTAGATAGTAACTAGTATAGCAGGGATGGAGTGCCTGAGATGGCATGTTGGTAGTGCACTGGAGGCCAGCTATGAACCAGCGATGGAGTCCTGACACTAGCATCTCTGTTTACAAGCAGAATCAGAAGGTAGATGAGCGCTGGAGGTCTACCGGCAGAGGACTGGTAGCATTAGAGGCAGAGCGTTGGCGGATCAAAAATGCAGCTCTATGTACCAAAAATGTTGTGAAGAAGCGATGATGGAAGCCTTGACAAGTGCAGCTCTAAAGTTGTTGCAGAAATGAATGGCTATTTAGCAATGAATCAGCTCTTAGGCTATCCCTACGACCATTCTATTGAGAAAGCTCTCTCAAGATCAGCCCTTCCCTGCAGCAATTCTAGAATTCAGGGGTTTTGGAAAAGCTCCTCTCTGTGGGCAAGAATGCTCTTCTTGTTCTTGAAGATATGTTGGATTCTTAGCTAGAAGTGCGCTGGATTCACAACTGGAAATATGTTGATCCTGTAGCTATGAATGTACCCCTCTGTAGGCTTGAAGTGCGCTTGCAGGGCAGCCAGAGGCGTGTTGTAATATATGGTCTCAGACATTGCTCAGGAGGCATTGAGCGTGAGGTAGCAGTGAATTCCCACAATTTCGTCATGCCTCAAGGACTTTTGGAGCTCACTCCGTAAGTTCCTGGACATTCTTGACGAACGTCGTTCATCAAGGTGACTTCTAAATTGGTTTTCTTTGTCAAAATTGACTCGGGTGTTTGCGCTCACTTTGACAATATGCTTTTCCAGAAGAAATTTTTTCTAGAGTGCTCGCATGGCCTCCCAAGGGAAAAATCTCACCTGCAACCTGTGTGGCTTCACCAGATGATATTTATTTGCTTAAGCTTCACTAGCTATGAAAGAAGAAAAAGCCCAGATATGTCCTCAAGAGACAAACCATGTGTTATCATGACAACGAGCTCTAGGATTGGCATCATTGTCGCAATGCATTGTAAAGCTACTACATTAAAAACTTTAATCTGCCGTTGTGAAAAAAAGCTGAAACCAAAAATAATCTTTTTCCTTTTTACTGGCAAACAATGACAATTTGCTTATACAGGAAATGTACAAAAAAAGGAGGGAGGTGGTCCCCTCTTTAGACATGCACCAATTTATGTTTTGCAGGTAAACTCTACGAAAACATGTATACTTCTCAGAACAGCAAGGAGAATAGCCAATGACAGTTACAAAAGATGGCATATGCCCAGCCCAACAAGCAGGCAAGCTAGTTTTCGCAATGGATCCCCAAGTCTTCCTCCCTTCCTACTTGGCACATACTATCTACCCTACCCCTATAACACAAAGCCAACGAGTGGACCAAGCTCCTTTCCCTCCCTTGGCACACAAGCTCTATTCTTACAACGCAGGATTAAGTACCTCGAACTACTTAACGCAACAGAAAAAACTAAAATCTAGGCATCCTTCACTTTTCCACTTTTATCAATCCAAGAAAAGCAGGAAAGTCTGGTAGCGTCAATGCAGGATCACAAAGTTCTTGCTCTCTGAAAACACATAAAAATAGAAAGAAAAGATTTAATCCCCACATTGTCACCTAAACTTTTTCAACTCAAACAAAAATATATAAGAAAAACCCTCTTGATGGAACTAAATTATCTATATAACTCAGTCCTCGGCAGCATATTCTCGGCCTGCTTTGAAAAAGCAGTTTAAAAGTTGAATCAGCTCAGGAAGAATACAAAAAATTCCTCCTAATAGTTGTAACTATCAAATCCAAAATTCTTCAAATGTGTGATTTTATCACAACGGAGGTTTCTAGATAGACGAAAAAGTGAGTATTGTGTGTTTCACCAGGAAAGGCTAGCACAGACGTCCAAGAACCTTACACCAGTACATTTGGTTTTGAGTGAATTCAATTCTCGTTCTATGGCACTCAATATTTAACGCTTTCGTTTTTGACGAGATGGAATAAGTTTTGGAAACTGCAGTGGAACAGGAAGGGTCACTTTGTACTTCATCTTATTACTATTCACATCAATAGTGTCCTTCTCGGTAGGCTTCAAAGTTTCAAACTTGGAGCCCAGTTCCAGAAAGTGAGGTCGGATTTGAGAGATTGTCATTTTTAACTCCACTGCAAGATCATAGGGGTCCATCTCGAAACTGTCAATTTTCAACCCAAGGACAAGAATGTAGCTAATGAGTAGATTTATGTGCTCGTGTGATCTGTGCCGACGAAATGTATTCTCCGAAGTACTTTTCCCATTTTCTGTGAAGAGTTTGAGGAGTTTCGCAGTAATGGTAGGTGGCATTCCTAACAGACTTCCTAGATCAACTGCCTTGGCATCCTGAAACATCCCTGTTGCTCCCCATGGATCTGATGCACGGGCGAGTACATGCTGAGGTATATTGAAAAAAGACAAGAGGTACTGGAGATACAGCATCATATGAGCACGCCTCTCATTCCCCTTACTATCACCCTGCCAATGACATTCCAATGCAACAATATAAGAATTATTATCATTTAAGTGTAGTATGCCATTTAAGATAGCAAAGCTTTATCAAGGTTGAAATACGAAAAAAACAAACACTAGCAGGGTTTTGAGGCAATTTTATTACATACATCCTGGCATAAAGACAGCACCACTAATAGAAAATGACTGGAATATAAGGTACTTAAATATCAACAAAACTTGAAATTCTGATATAACAGATGACCACAGTCCAGTCAATATACAAAAGGCATACAGTTGAAATTCCAATGTAATTGCTCACTTTCAAGACCGCCCTCACTTTATGTGAGATTATCATACAGACCCATCTTTGCTTCATATAGTATTTACCCAACTACTTTTTGGAAAAGGTAAAAAGCAGACCAAGTTGCATTTAATAGCATAAATGTTCCAACCAGATAGGAATGGGAAGATGTCAATTTGCATTGCTTTAACCCACGTCAAGAATTCCTTTGTATTGTATACAACTTGTATTGTCCTACTTTTCTTCTATATACCCAACTTTGTGTTACAAATAAGCAGATCCATGTATGAGTAGAATGTTCTAGAGCGTAGATTTTCCATAGGCAATGGACTCAGGAAGGACTTCAAAGAGAATAGCTTTGTAGAAGCATTTTAAAATGGGGCTTCTGTTTAAAAATTAGCTCTACATACTCCTTCACAAAACAGTGAAAATATTGTAGCTTATGAAAATATAACTCCATAAAAAGCCTTCAATCAAAGCAAAAAGCTTCTCATTCACCAACCATATCAAAAAGTGTGACAAGTCAATTGACTTCCACATCTGAACCACATCCACAATGGACAAGTTCTCTGTAGGAAAAACATGACTGACATACTAATCGATTGGAAGCACAACAGTTGGGGATCTAACAAATCAACTCCAGAAAAAAGGCTCTGCTGAAATAATACACCAAACAAGGATTTTACAATTCCTAGCAACATTCGGGACAGCCATCCAAACCACAGTATTTTTATTCAACTTCCTCTGACATTTGTGCGAAATAATTTGAAATTGAGCTAAAACGAAATGCTTTTATTAACATTCGTTAATAGAAGATAAGATGAACTAATAGATTAACCACTTAATTAAAATGTCCCAAATTCTATATGCTGCATTGCAAATCGATTACAGTTTGCAAACGTCTCTATAAAAGTCACAGTTTGGTCGGTAAGAAATACAGGAATGTTTTTGCTATTACGAATTGCCACACTACAACTTGATATTGGGAGAGTGTGTTTAACTAATCACTCAGCCAACGAACTTTGGCAACAACATCAGTTTCCCTGAGAAACTTCCTGGAGATAAATGCCATACAAACCAGAAAAAGGAAGAACTTTAAACGTCAAAACGTGGTTGCTTAATTTACTGAGGACCATCAAACTACATTACAACCTATAGAAAATTTGAATGTTGGATCACAGAAAATTATAGCTTTTTCCTCTACAGAACAAGAACGGAAATGATGAGCTAAGGTTCAAGCGTAACAATCTTCTTGACAAAGGACACTCATCAGACATTAGTTGCATCAGAAATCTACTCCTTGCCAACAGAATTTTAAAATAGAACTTCAGAGGCATTCTGATTAGTGGACACTGTTGGGAATGCTCCAAATGCATTTCTAAATAACAACGCATGTTTTAGCAATATAGATATGGTAGGCTTACACACTGTAATACTGAGATTATATTTTAGGTGTATCAAACCTCGCTCAGCAACTTTCAAACCCCAAACATGTTCAACACATAGGGACAAATAAAGAATCAACTACATTGTGGAATTCTACAGACCAAATGTTACAATCCCTACTTACTGCAAACTTCCAGGTGCCGGTTAACCACGAGAGAACCACAAGAGACCGAACGATTCACGTTTCACCCCGCCGTAGGACCTAACCGGGTCCACCCATCGTGCCCTGGCCTGTGACCGTATCAAGCTGGATCCGACTTCCATCCTAGACGGCATCCCACACCACTGCCTAGGCTCTCAGCCACCTCCTCCTAGGTAGATAGAATGGATGGCAAATGAGTCCTCCTCCCCTTGTATACCTCCAAGGAGAGAGACTCCAAGCCATGTGCACATCTAGATCATGACACGTGGCAACCATGCAAGGTCACGAGTCACCGGTCAAGTCTACAGGCCCAATCATCGTCCAGTCTCAAGTTTAGGGTAGGGACCCAAGGGGTTGGGTCCCTAACATTCCCTCTTCCTTAAAAAATTCCTTATCTAAGGAAGAAAACCAGGGAACCTCAGTTTAAGGTCATGTTCCTTTTCCCAAGTATCATTCAACCTAGGACAAATAGGACTTGAGCTTCAAGAACAAAATGCCCTAATGTCATTATAATGCATCTAGATTCCTCTAAGAGATCATGGGACTATTTATCAAATTTCCTTCCTACACAATAGGGTCAATAATGCAACGCATAGATTTTGAATTGGTTTGCTTGTTTACTTGGACTCACTACAGAAAGGGTATCACTAAGGCAATACATGCAATTTAGTTGACAGTAAACCATAAACATAGGGAAAAATCAAATCAAATCCAGCATTCCAATACGACAAAGCACAGGCGGTCAAGATGGGGATTTCAACTACCAATGTGGCATCACATAAGAACAATAAACCATAAAAGATGACACAAAATAGCATCCTACAACTAAGAATTCTAATCGAGATTAAGGGCAAGTCGAATCAAGAATGGGAAAGGGAAGAAGGTGGGGCTAGGTGGTAAGATTGTGGCAACTGGCAGATCATGAGTTGTGATAGGTATATCATAGAAAGAGAGAGAGAAAAAAGACTTCATTGATGTCTTTGACGTAGTAGAAGGTATGATACTAAAAGGTAAATCTCAAGTGTGTACTAACCAAGGGAGATTAAAAAACGTCTCCGAGAGAAAAATGTATAGAAATTTAACAATATACTAAACGTAACTAGAAGATGTGATTATATATCAAATAAAACGAATAAGAGTGCTCCCAAAGGAACACCCATGAATCAACTATCTAGATATGTATCAAATCTCGATCCAGAATGATAACATCAAGTGGAGGCCTAAAATAATTGTCCGAAGAGTGTCGTGATGGTGGACTAAGATTATGATCATAGGATGTATACAAGACATACACATGTTTGTGGAGCATGACATTTGACTCTCAAGGCTCTAAGTCTTGAAGGCCAACGAGACGGTCTCTGGTCTCTATGTTTGTAGGAATAGCCACCTCATTGACTGACTTGAAATATGTATGAGGACGATGCTGGGAGAAAGAAACCCCTATAAATCAACTATCTCGATATGTATCAAATTTGTCAAGTAGCGTCCTGAGACAATTGTCTAAAAAGGGCCGTGATGGTGGATGAAGATAACGAAGACAATGATGCCATAGGATGTAGTGGACACACAACTACATAGCCACAACATCATTACATGAGGATCCGTACAACACTTACCACCAGAAAATATCAAGGATGTTATGACAAACCTCTACTCTCAGTTTGTGGAGTCTATTGAGTATAAAATTTGAATAGCCCTTCTCCTTGCGCAGGGCCTCCTCTGCATCTTGCTTTCTTGCCGCTTTCATGAGTTCTTTGACAACTAAGCTGCTCCAATCTTCTTGAGTTATAATCTTATCCAAAGGATATGCATTTTCGGGAGAGGTTGCCGAAATGTCATATGGAGGAATATTTCTGACCACCCCTGCATTCGCCTGTGCTAAGACTTCTTTATTAGTCATTAATGAAGTGTTCTGACTCGCATCAAGGAGAAGATTATGGATCTCCTTAGAATTGCCGAGCGCCTCTCCTTTTACAATGCCCCTCTCGTACCGCTGCATCTGTTACATCCAAATCAAGGTAAAAGTTAGACATTGTGCAGAAATTTCACATACTTGGTCATTGTCGTCTCCAGTACAAAGGACCAGCAGCCGTGATTATTAAACAAACATGGTTGAATAAACTTTATGCTGCAGATCTTTTTGGGAGGTCAGAGTTTTAGAGAGACAAAAAGTTTCCCATAACGTTTCTTTGAAATATAAGAAAATGTATGCTGCACAAAACAATGAGCTTTGAAAGCCTAAATCATATAAATTCAAAATCCTCACGTGTGTATCAGTGGAAGCTAGATTGGCTAATACTCCCTTGAATGGGGGGCACTTTTTTCCACTTGAGACATGTGAAAGTGTACAAAAAAAGGAATAGTCAAGAACCTTTGATAATGTTCGAAATATCGTTTCAAACAAGATGTTGCAATGTAGCAAATTCAAATCTAGAATCTAAAAAGAGATAAAATCGCATTCCATGCAGTAATTCCTTTCAGGAAGAAACTTCTGAAACCTTTCCTTTCACCATTGCCACTTTACATTCAAAATTTAGCAAGATTCCAAACGGAGCCACAAAGATTACCCGTAGACGGGACCTCTGAGTTCCAAAAGCAGTCAGCAGCAGATTCCGTTTTGCTCTCAGTGTCTCAGCCGTCACTTCCTCCTTGATCTCGTTCACCTCATCAGCTATATTCAAGAAACCATAGTCCGCTCCAGCTACTCTTGGCTCCATTCTGAAAATCTAATACAAATCCTGCAGTTAATACCAAAAAAATCAGGCTTTGTGAAACCCTAGCCCAACCCCTAAAAGTAAGCAAGTCTGATGTACCTTTCCCCCAGCAATAGAGACCAGTTTCAGGGTCTTGCTCTCTTTGTCGAAGACACCGAGTGCATAATTGCAAGGTTGCCAGGTCGCCCCCTCGCCAGAGTAATTGGTTCCAACAAAATCTACCTTTCCTTGCGGCCGCACTATCAGCTGCTGTTGCCGGTTTTTGAACTTCTCTGTGTTATAAAGAACTTGAGTATGTAGCATATCAACTTGCTCCTCGTCTTCATCCTGCTGATGCTGATTCTGCTGCTGCTCAGACTTCAAAGGATCGAAACCAGTAGGGAAGTAGGCAACAAAAGGAGCTACATGTCCATCCTTATGTGCCACAAAATCCATCTGCACCTCCATCTTGTTTCTGCTCTTCCTTTTGCGATGTTGACGGTGACTATGGGACTTTTCTTCGGAGTGCTCCTCCATATCCATATCTTCTGGCTCCTGCCCACACTACTCAATACTCTCTCCCTTTCTCTCAACCACAACTAACTTTTTTCGCAGCTTTGCTTCTTCCTTTTCTTCACCTTCGTTGCTCGTTACTCTCTGTTTTTCTCTTTTCTGGTCACCCTCTCTGTGCGTAGCCGCTCGCTCGCTCGCTCGCTCTTCTCTGATCTCCCTTCTCTGATCTCGCTATCAGTAGCCGCTGCCTCCCTGTCCTTTGGTCACAATCTTGGGCTATAGCTAGCTGCTAGCTTCAAATTCAATGTCAAAAAGAAATACATCGCGATATATCGGGAAAGCCGGCAAAGTTCAGGAATGGAACTGGCAACTTTTGTCAAAAATCGACATGCTTAAAAACTTGCAAGTTTTTTTAGGTCATAAAAGAATGTATAACCGGCATGTATTGAGGGTCATCCTTGAGAAAATCGAAAGAGTTCAAAAAATACAAGTTTTTGGAGGAGAACCCAAAAAAGGTTTCTGAACACTGGTGTTGATAGCTGATTACTTCAATGCCAAAATGAAAAGTACTTCATCTAATCCACATGACGAAGCGAGGGTGAGAGATGCCAAATTACCACGTTGTATTTCGATACTGTTTCTTTGTCTCAGGAATTCGGTGGAGCGTGTGTGGCTCTTTGGTGTGTTCTGTCATCCGTTTTCCAATGCGAGAAATGAGATCCTTTGCTGTAGAACCCCATGAACCGAAAGTTTCGAGGCCGGCTAAAATGTATCGTCCTTCGAGACCATGATATTTTTCCCATTTTTTGGCCTCTGCTTCATCTACCACCTTTTGTGGTTGTGTGCTTGACGTGGGAGATTGCAATAGTGTTGACACAGGTCACATCCCAGACCACGGCCTTTCCTTGCTTCCAAGGAACCAAGGTCATTCCATCCGGCCTCTTTGAATCACCTCTATCAACCCTTGTCGGTTCCAAGACTGCTTGAATGGAAGTCGTGCTCAAAGCACGATGCACCAACTCGTTAATTGCTCTGTGTCGACTGTGTCTGTCGGCGCTAAACTTGCAGCTTAATCTGTGATGACCAAAGACATTAACCAACTTACCACAGTGGCAAGAATGAGGCTGGTAGACGCCTGAACCAAGACGGAGTGCGACCGCCATGCGCAATGAGTCATCATCAAGCAAATTACCGAGGACAGGAGACGGTAAAGCATTCACCCAAGCTCCTGACTCAAGTGTGGAAACTATGAGAAGGCATCTTTTATCGACAATATACGTTGATGTGTCGAGGAGGCTCTGGAAAATCTTTTGACTTAGCATTTGATCTCATTCTCATTGATAGCCCAAATTACTAAGAGTTGGAGCAACAACAACACACTTCTGGCACCATTCTATCGTGGCAACAAACAATAGATCATCTACGTCGAAGTCTGGGAGAACGGAGCTGATGAACGACAAAACTGAGTGTATAGAAGCCAAGTACACTGGTAAAGCAACATCTGTCATTTTGTGCAGTCCAATACCACCTTTTCTAACTGGTAGGCTTGCAATCCTGTGACACTATTTCAACATCACCTCCAACGGTACCGTCATCCATATACCAAAGATTGAAGTTAGAACGACACTTTTCCACAAGGCCTTTTACAACCAGACAGAAGAGTACCGGTCCGAGCGGATCTCCCTGTTGGGGACTTCGAACTCGGATGATCTGATGCTCACCAAAAAAATAAGTGGGAGGAATTATGTCAAGCTACCAGAGAAAAGGATAAATTTGAGAAATAGTGGATTGGACTTGCCTCAAGAGCATCTCTTTTGATGGTGTTGAAAGCATTTTGGATATCCAGCTTGAGTAGCACTTGGCAGTCTTCTTGTGTTCCATCAATAAACGATCGTGTTGCAGCCTCCACACCACCAGTGGCACCGAATGCAGTAGTGTGTCCATTGGCGCCATCATTTAGTTGTTGACTACTTTTCCTGCCAACCTACATAGTGTATTCCCAACAATAATCAGCTTGATACTATCATCTTTCTTTTTAAGAGATGTCAGTGAGGAACAATACAAGAAAGGGCAAATGGTATTTGTTGGCTGATTCTGACGAATCTCCAAGATACTCGGCCAGAGCTACCCAAGAACACATCTCCCCTTAGACCGAAGAGGTTTTTGAAGAAGAAGAGATGAACGAAGAATGAGAGCCGAGGAATGCTAGTAAAGAATGGCAAGTAGAAACTATGTGAGCCTCATGGTGAATCTTGAAAGATGGAACGACCATGTAGGAACTAGTATTTCTAGGCGTTTGTAATAAATGCAAGTAGACCCCTCTTAGAAAAGTAGAGTGAGCCACCTTTTGATGGTGACCTCTAGTGGAGAGGATAATTCCACTTGTAATTTGTGTAATTTGGAATTGCCACTAGGATGCCACCTAAGGAACTCTCTTGCTTATTTAAAAGACTCCCCCTTTGTAGAAGGGAGCTTTTTGTGTATGCATCTACTCCATGTCCTAATGAGAATAGCCTCCACGAGTTTGGTGCATCCTTGAGCTCCTTGATCATTCTTGTCTTCTTGAGTGATGCATTTCGTGAAGATGCTTTGCCATTGCAGCCGCTTGATAACCACAATTGTTTCCTTGCGGTGCCTCTACAGTCGTGAACGTCATTCGGAGCGTGATGGCTTGGCAAGTTACCGCAAACAGAATGCAACGGGCGTTGGTGCGGTGCTCTCGGGCGGTTCATCCCCTTTTGGGAGGAGTGAACTGCAATCGTTGACTGATACCATAATGAACCACATTTGTTGACTTTGCTGTGCGGTTCGGTTTTCTATCTTTCAAAAAAAATGCAAAGAATGCGAAGGTCAATGAAAAACTTGCTTCTTAGTCTTTTTTTAGACGAAGTGTGGCATATTCCAGAAAATGCTAAAAACTCGAAGGTCCTTTGAAATATGTTCTAAGTCATATTTCGGCCATGTGTCGGTTTTTATGGGAAATGCAAAAAGTGCGAACAGTGCGAAAACAATATGCAGACTGTGTGAAACTTAGTTCAAAATTGCAGCAGTCCGAAAAACACAAGGAAAAATAAAAAAGCTTTGATGGTTAGAAATTTTAACTTTCTTCACGAAATGTTTAAAAAGCTCTTTATCGAGGATGAGGAGGGAGGGAGTGTGTGGGTGGTCTAGGTTTGTATATGTTGAGAGTTGTATAGTTAATGGGTTGTAAATATAATTTTGATCAAGTGAATTGTACTTCATGAAAGGTTGGGTGGTTGAAGAATTTTGTACATGTAGATCCCTACAATAAGGATAGTTTCGAATTCGAGAGGAATTATGTTAGAATCGGCTGTGTCCGAAAAGGCACCAAAAAGAGCATTCGTCCAATAAGCAAATGGAGACTATAACAAAACCCACCTATAAACTCATTGTAGACAGTGTACCCTTGTCCCCTGGTACCAGCCCTTTTGGGGTCAAAGGGGAATGATGGCAAACACTACTTCCACTAACTCTAAGCACTTACATTCATCATGTTTGAGAGTGAATAGAGAAACTTTAACTATTACAAAACAAGAACTAGCAAATGGAAAGCAATAAGCAAAACACAATGAAAAGCATAAGCAAGCAAAGATACCACATAAAGATGCTTGAGCTCTCAAATTAGTAGAGTCTCCTCCTCTCAAATAAGCATGGAAAACGGTTACAAATGGTGCCTTTTTATTTTTGCGGTGGCCCTTGCCCCTTGCTTCATATTGGCTACTTGCAAGAAAGTGGGATTGAAATCCACACCCTTCACAAAAAGCACAAACAAATCTATGGTGTAGGAAGAAACACACCTCACCTACCACCATTTGACTTTGACTAGTTTACAAAACTTAGAAACTTAAGTTTAAGCTTAACTTTGGCCTTCTAATATTATTTTTAATTACATCGCCCAAAGTTGAGTTTATGTCCAAAATTATTTATTTACAAGTGCTCATTGGGCCATGGGCTTACGCACGCAGGGTGCCACGACCTTCGCACTATTTTCAACTAATTTATGTATTTACATGGTAATACCCTCAACATGATGAGGGTGTGTAAGCCATTCCATATATGTTGCATCTTAAGGCTCCCAAACCCCCTAACAATATTCTCCCCCCCCCCCCAGCGCGAAGAAGTGAATTCTACCCGAGCGACCATATTTCATCGGGTCTATTGCACTTCTTTGGATTCCATTCTCTCATGGGGTTGGCTCAACTCTTTTTAGTGGCTGCCCAAGGGGAATATCTACAGAGGGCTTCCCAATAACGAATGTCATCTAATGGGCTCAACAACTTTTTTTGGGCGAGTTTTTTTTCCCGAGTTCGTATGATCATCCATACAGTTCGTTCGTACGACCGTCAATACAATATTTGTGTAGTCTAGGATGACAAGGTTTACAAGTAGCAACTGATTTGGGCTTAATCGGAGTTATGTAGACCAAGCAACGTAGGTTCGAAGGCAACGAAACCAAAGATGTTAGGGACGTTTGGGATGCAACACATACTTCATAACCACTAACCTCAAAACCATATGGTGATGAGGGTGTGTAAGCCATTCCATATATGTTGCATCTTAAGGCTTCCAAACCCCCTAACACATGTCATCACTTCTCACATTCCCCCACCAATTTCTATCTTTACAAGACTTTTCATAAGCATATTATGTCCCAAACAATAGCCAATAATACTAATGTATCTCTTTCCAACTGTTGAGAATCCTATTATCATAGTTTATCTTCTCTAATAATGGTTATATATCCGTTAGATCCAACTCCTTTCCAAAACTATAATCATTCTCGTAACCCACCATGATTGACTTCTCAATGACCAAATCACAAGGTATCTAATTGTAGGCTAGTCAAAGCCTCACTAGTCCTCCTTTTTCATATTGTGCCTCTCTTGGGATTTTAGCTTATGATATTATATTTGAACACCTATGCCCCAAAAGTACTAAAGATTAAGCCTTTGCTCATCTTCGGGCTAGGTTCTATTTGTAGTCTTTTCATGGCTTAAACAACTATTTATAACTCCCTCACCAACTAGTCAACTTCATGCACAAAAGTAGAGTTAGTGTGCATCTAAATTAGCAACTAATTATAGATTTTTGACAGGCGGAGGGCTACTCACTAACTATTATACACACCCAACAGTGGAGCGGTTGTCGGGATAGGCTATCACTAACTAACTTTAGTCGTTGTTGATTTTTAGCTTGTTTCAGGTGGATTTTGGGGTAGATTTAGCTTGTTTCAGGTGGATTTTGGGGTAGATTTAGCTTGTTTTGTGTGTTTTTATGTGCTTGGACTGTTGTCAGCTAGCGAAGGAGGTGTAGAAGGGTAGTGGAGACCCAAAAGAGCCTCTACGGGTTTGGCATCCATTCACAACATTGGAAAAACTCAAAAATACACTCAAAACTGTTTTTGGAGGGAAAAAAAAAGCCAAAATTTCATGAGATTTTGATTTCAAAAAATCCAAAAAGAACTAACTTCGCACGACTGGCAGCAGCTCCAGGGTACTGTCCCAGACCTGCATAGAAGCTTGCGAAGGTTACCTCCCAACAGATTTTTAAAAAACAGAGAAAAACCATCAAAATTTTCTTAAAAAATAAAAAAAATTCAAATCTTCATAAGAACCTTCGCAGAGCTCTCTGAAGTTCCATCTCAGTGAGACAAGGACACAGAAAAGCTTGCGAAGGTTAGTTCCCATGATAAATGCCTCTGTGAAGGTTCTCAAGATAAAAAAAGATGGGAAAATCAGGCTGAACCTTCGCAGACATAAACCTTCGCAGAGGATTTTGCAGTTGCATCTCATTGAGACAAGGACATCGAAAAGCTTGCGAAAGTTAGTTTGATTCTAGTGAGCTGAAAAGTGGATTTAATTGTTTAAAAATCACTAAAATCAAATCCAGAGAATTCACTTAGAGATCTTTGAAGACCATTCCATTGTCTTCAAAATGCCATTTTACATTAGTGATGAAGCCTACGAAGGTTACTTCCAACTATTGACTGAATTGTGGGCACAAAGTGATTTTGAACCCTCATAGATAGTCATAACTTATCAAGGAAAAACCACCATAACGGGCCTAAAATCACACTTTTGGCCAACAAAACTGACCAGATCCTCATAGATTCAGATAGATTTTCACCGATCTCCCAAGATCCAACTACCCTGGACTTCCTTGCTGAATGAATCTGAGATCAGGTCCATCAGTACCTGTTTCATTCCATCTTTCGATTTACAAGAAGTTTTTGTTGGCAACTTTGGCAAACTGGAGGGTCAGTAGTTTGATAATCAAAATCAAGAACTAACGAATGCTTTAGACATATTTGTGATAGATACATGATTCAGGTGCCCAAGTCTATAATGCCAAATTAATTCTTTAGTGATCAAAATTTAAAGCATGCTCGGTCACAAAATAACAATGAGTAAGCCGATAAAGATATCCTTGCCTTTTTCAAAGTGCAAGGACTTTCTTCAAATTATCAAGAATTGTGCATGAATATGATTCAAACTCTACCTTATGTCCTAAATCGTTAATTTTGTTGACAGACAACAGATTTGTCATTAGATTCGGAACATACAAGACTTTTGGTATGAGCTTTGATTCTCCATGCTAAAAATTCAGTTTGACAATACCTTGACCTTCAATCATGTGTAAGTTGTTGTCTCTAAGATGAAGGAATTTCTTCACACTGTAGGCTTAATAGTCAATTATCCATTCTTGATGGCTTGTCATGTGTTGTGTCACTCCGAAATCGAGGAACCACTCCTCATGTTAATCAACATGACAATGGTTCACCATGAATTTCCTCCCAAAAAAATGATGAGGATGTCTTGTTTGCAATTTATTTTTGTGTGTGCAAGGCAAGGAGGATGGGAGAGGCCAAAGAGGAAAGCAAAGGAGATGGAGAGCAAGTCCACAAATGCATGTATTTGCTGCAGGTATAGCTCACAAGTACAGGTTGTGTACTAGCTTCATCCTTCCCCTCTTTAATTTCTTATAAACACGATTTAACTTGCAAAAATTGTAACAAAGTTTAATAAGCTTAAACTTGAAGCTTATAAAAGTTTGATAGCCTTAAGTTTTAAAAGTTTATTTAGTCTATGTTAAAACTTTTCAAGCTTGATAAAGTTTAAGTTAAAACTTTACAAACTTTATGAAACTTAGCTTCAAAACAGTATACAAGAAATTATTTTTGTCTTTTTCTTCTTAACAAGTACTATTTTAAAAGTATAAGTCTATTTCAAATCAAAACTCATCCACAGGGATTCTTCCATTTTCCGATAAGAACAGCGATTTCTGGAGACTGCAGAGCTACTCTAGCGGTGTGATGCGATCCACCTCACCCACATGAAGAACATCAAAATTTGCAAATAACAAATGCAGCACCAACAATAGAAGGAATTGGTGCAGAAGTGGCTAAAGGGATTGTTGCAGAGAGTGTTGGAGTTAAAGGTTCATCCTTCCCTCCGCCCTTTCTTCTTGCCTTTTTTTTTAAAGAAGACATGAGAAAAACCTGAGCTGAAACGTTGATTGAATGAGTATGACACCTACATCAAGACTTCACAAAAGATGGATGCTGATGCGATCAGCTCTCTCTTCAATCCCTTAAGAAGCTATGAATCCAACACTGCCATGAGGGTGGGCGCCATGCCTCAGAGCTCTGTCATCCAGAGAGAGAGAGAGAGAGAGAGAGAGAGAGAGAGAGAGAGAGCAATCACAGAGGTTCACATGCATGTAATCAGCAAAGAACGACCAACCTTCTGCTAGAACCATCTTTGAGACAGCCGTGAGCTGGATTCTCATCACTGAGAGATAGCCCCAAAATATGAGACAACCGTGAGAGGAGAGCCATTAGAGCCATTGGGAGAGCCGCTCTCAGAGGAGACATGCTAGGAGAGGAGAGCGGCTGAGTGAGAGAGAGAGAGAGAGAGAGAGAGAGAGAGAGAGAGAGAGAGAGAGAGAGAGAGAGAGAGAGAGAGAGAGAGAGAGAGAGAGAGAGAGGGAGGGAGGGAGGGAGGGAGGGAGGGAGGGAGGGAGGGAGGGAGGGAGGGAGGGAGGGAGGGAGGGAGAGAGGAGGGAGGAGAGAGGAGAGGAGGAGAGAGGAGAGAGAGAGAGAGAGAGAGAGAGAGAGAGAGAGAGAGAGAGAGAGAGAGAGAGAGAGAGAGAGAGAGAGAGAGAGAGAGAGAGAGAGAGAGAGAGAGAGAGAGAGATATGGCGAGTGATCGACAAGCTTTTGTGAGGGCGAATTGGGAAGCCGCGTGTCTCTTCTTGGCCAAAGGACCTTCTGCAACTCTTCAGTTCCTGAAAGAGCAGCCTTGGGTTTTGTTGTTTGCTTACCAGGCTCAGGCCATCGACGGCCCCTGCCCTCCGGAGCTAGACATCGCCATGACTGCAGAGCTGGACAGCGCCATGACTGCAGATCCTACGCTCCGCAGAAAGCAGGAGGCTTGGAAAGCATTGGGACGAATGCCCTCTGTTCAAGCACAAGCCAAATTTGTGGAGTTGTTGACGGATGTGCTTCCTGAATGAAAGGATCGGCGCCACAAGCATGCACATTCTGTGAAGGAGGAGCAAGATGAGGGTGAGGCAGAACAGCTTCTTAAGAAATTCTATGCGAAAATTGGTGTAACGTTGCCTATTAGGGTTGGGTTCTGCATGTATATTTATGTCTTGGCCTCTTATCATTGTATTTAAATCCAGGCCACTGTAATATGTTGCGTGCTCTTGTGGCGCAAAGTAGCAAAGAGAATATTTTGTAATAAATCTATTCAATGTGATTTAAAAATCAGCAAATAGAGAAGAGATGCAAGGGGGGAGAGAGAGAGAGAGAGAGAGAGAGAGAGAGAGAGAGAGAGAGAGAGAGAGAGAGAGAGAGAGAGAGAGAAATGGCTCTCTTGGAGAGAAATGGAAGAGGATCGGGACTTGGAGAGAAATGGAGGAGGATCGGGAGAGAAGGAGAGGGGGAGTAATGTGTGAGAGAGGGAGAGCAAGAGTAATGTGTATGTGTTTGAGTTTGAATTAGGACGGGGTAATGTGTATGCATGGGGGCAAGATGCATACATCCTTCTCCAATGCATGCATCTAAAAAAAATTAGTTATTTTTTTTTTAAAGTAGATGGATAGGAGGATGCACCCATGCCACCATGGGTGCATCCTCCTATCCCATACATATGCACACGACATGTATGGGGAGGAGGGCCATGCATCCTTTTTCCCATACATGCATCCTCCTCCCCACTTTTTAGTTCAAAAAGTGTGTATGCATGGGTGAGAGGAGGAGGATGCATGCGTACACATGCGCAAAACTGTACATAAGTTTAAATATATATATATAGATATGGTATCAAGGCAATATTTTCAATTGTATCTTTTGGTTGAAAAGTCTTCCTTTCTTTTCTTGTCTTTTCTTTTTAGTGGTGGTGGAAAAAAGGGACATGACATTTTTTGTATTAGAGAGATAAAGATGACAACAATATATTCTCAAAGAAACTGAATAAGAAAAAGAGGAGAATTTGTTGTGAAACGTTCAATAGTTGTTAAATGATGAGTAGTAGCTTATTCTGTAGTTACAACTACTCAACGATTTTGTAAGTTGTTTTTTATGTGAGAGAGTACATTGCACTAGCATCTTAATGTACAATATTTATGCTTTACATCCATAGATAGGCCTAGCCAATAAGGAGAGCATAAACTTTATGGGTGTTCACAAATTCCCTTAGCCTTCATGGCCATAATAATTACTCTTGTCCAACTTGACTAGTTTGGGGTACATGTTTTAAATATTACACTTAGAAAAGAAAAGACAATCAAATTTGGTATGCTTTGAGTGTAAATTTTCAAAAGCACCTTCAATACAACATGCTTTAGTATATTTTTCCATTGAAAACATGAATCTAAATTTGCCTCAAATTCTAAGTTAATCAATGCAATGTATATGTGCATGGCTATTATCTAATAAGTGGTAAGTTGGGTGTAAATTTATTTCCTATGCTTGAGGTCAAAAGTATGACTTTAATTCACAACACGTGAAGATTTACAAGAGAAACAAAAACTCTATTTGCATGTCTAAATAATATCACACATCAAAAATACCTTTTCTTAAAATATCATGGTTTCTACTCTAAAGTTAAAGATTGTGGCAGAAGCATTTCCAGAATTATCTTGAGATAAAAGTGACACACTAAAGCATTCTTGAGCCCAATGTGCATAACGTGTGCCATATGTTGCTTCGAGTGTTATTTTGCTAATAAGTGCTTTGTACAAAAGTAAAGAGTAAGTGTTTTTCAGCTTGGAGCGTGAAGAAGTGACCATAGTATGTTCCTAAGCTATTCACTCAAGAGTATGAGTCTCTCTCATTGATGATAGGCTCTTGCTAAGTGTTGCTAAACCAAGTAGTACTTTGTACAAAGAGAGGTTGAATAGGTTGGCTTGTGTGGAGGCCATTAAGTGAAGTTGGGTAAGAAAGTAATTCATGTCATGATAACACATGCTTCAACGCCATTGGCCCATCCACCATGCCACCATTCACACCTCGCGCATCCACGAGCTCCACGTTCATAACAAACACTACTTTCTACTATGTTCATAACAATTAATGCTAGTATCATCACAATTGATAATCAATGCTAGTATCATCACAGGTGAGAGTTATGCTAGTATGATCAAATGAGAATGAGTACATAACAATTGATAGCATTCATTAGCTTGAGTCAATAACTAGGTGAAGTGTATATTCTCACATGATATGTAGGGGTTATGTGTGTACATATCAAATGCTAGTACCATTAGCTGAAAATAAAGGGCTATCACAAAAAAATAAAAGAGGTCAGCTCGGAGTATGAAGTGATGATAGCAGGCAATACTCAATCTAGTTCCTTGATATGGTGAACTTGCCTATCTTTCATGCCATAGAGCTGCTATGATTTGGACTTAAGAAAGCTGTTTCAACTTTCAAGCTAGACCAAGAGTCCCCCTCATAGATAAACCGAATGTGCCCAACAACCAATATAAAGCATTGGATCAGCTGGACTACAAGTATTCTGTACAAAAGGTTCCTCCTGTAACTTCAGACTGGAAGATGATTGATGCTTGATTGGATTGTGGAGGATGCTTGATTGTAACACGCAGCAGTGTTTTACACCTGAAGACACTATTTGTTCTTTGGCTACGGACACACAGTTATCCAGTTATATGTACACTATCCAACAGTCTCAATTCTGCAGTGCTCAGTCTGCCTTGGCAAAGGAGTCTAGAACAGCATTGCGGTTGGAGATGAGATAGCGGAACAGCTCACGGATCTGCAGCTCCAAGCCCACCAATCCTCTTTCCAGATGCTCCGATAGCTCCCTAAGCTTCCTCACTGCCTCTTGCACTTCCTCGTCCTGCAAATGAGTTAATATTGAAAATCTTCTCTCAGATATCAGTGTATCTATGAGATCCAGCAGAAGCCTCAAGCAAGTGTGGATGGCTTCAAGCTCGGAGAGACGCCATGCAGTCTCGTTGTTCTTCTTCTTTCGGTCAACTTCCTCCCTCACTCCCTCGTGGATGCTCAGAAGGCTCTGAGACCACATGTACCTGTTAGAGACGTTGCTGACATTGATCGTGCCTGCATCATTGCACGGCAATGCCGCCAGGAGAACGCCCAGGATGAGCACAGTGATCAGATTGGCTCCATAGGCTGCGCTAGGAAAATCATTAGCCCTCGAAGCCCCGTTGCACTTGGGAGGTATGAGCTTGTCGCTGACGGATTGAAGGACCTCGCTTGCCGCGATCTTGTCAAAGCTCAATCGGCTTTGTGAATCTGACTCGCCCTCGACATTCTCAAAGAGGGCTAACACATCGATCAGAGCTTTTCTAGCGCTCCAAAGAGCAGATTCATTGATGGTATCCTGTTTAGAATCTAATATAAGCAGGAGACGTTTGATGTGCATGTGGTTACGCTCCACTTGCGCAGTTCCTGTCCTAATTACGTTGCAGATGTCGAGGAATTTAGCGCTTTCATCCAAGAAATCCCTCATCCATTTCTCGTCTTTTCTCGACAAAGGAATCCTAATCTCTGGAGCCAAGGCCTTCATGCTTGTGTGCGATGCAAGCACCGTAGCTACTGCCTGCTTTAGCCATTGTAAGTTCATGAAACCTGCATCGAATTTGGGAAGTAGTTCATCTAGTGTTACCGCAAAGTTACTTTCGAATGTCTCCAACAACATTTCAGAGTTTAATTTCTGGAATGTTTTGGACTCCTTGGATTCATTGGTGCGTTTCGTAGCCATCGTCATGTATAATTGTCCAGATTGCCTACGGGAGCTTCGCAGATTGCAGGTGAATGAAACACCTAGCCTTGATATTCAATCTATAATTCACAGGAATTGAACTCTGGATAATGAAAAACAAATATTATTTGTGAATTGTCAGCCTTGATCTTATCAGATTTCGGATGTGCCGTGATTGCGCACTTTGGCAATCCGAGACCCTTGGAGTGGCTCAGATATTTAATTTTTTATTCCGTTCTAACAACGAAATCCTTGCCACTTGCTGCAAACAATCTCCAGAAGAAAAAATGCTGTTGCCTTGAAGCTGCAGGCATCAAGTATCAGTACAGCAGAAAGGACTTGAGCTCAATCCCAGTACTACCTAAAACAAACCACCTTGCAAAACACGAAACAGGCATGACTTTCCTTTAAGTGCTTCTTACAAGCAAAGAGAAGAAAATACAGCCAAAAACTTTGTGTGCCAACCGCTGTGCCGCTCTGAAGGGCCGAATCCAAGAGATGGGCTTCTGCCACACGAAACGGCCAGTGACGATTTGACAATGCAGAGCACAAACCATAAGGAAACGATCCAAAACCTTTTCCGTGTATGAAGCAAGAGAAACGAAAGCACAAAAGCGCACGTAATTGCCAAAACCGTGTGAGAGAGAGAGAGAGAGAGAGAGAGAGAGAGAGAGAGAGAGAGACAGACAGAGAGAGAGAGACAGAGATTACTTTGACGTGAAGCAAAAGGCCAGGGTGGGTAGGGTCATTGGGTGTATGTGAATTGTTGACATGGTCAGCATTGCATTATCAAGAACTTAACCCTTGCCTCCCATTTGGTGGCATGCCTTGCCTCCTATCTTCCCCCAAGACACAAGTTTTTCTTCACCCAAAACTTACACTGTATCTACAACTAGGCCAACCAGCATGAACCCAAAACTAGATCTTGCCTTCTATCACAACCATCCTTAAAAGATGACAAATTAAGACCAACCCTTCTTCTATCGCAATCCATTCTTAACGATGACAAATGACCATGAACCCATTTTCTATCTCAATCCATCCCTATATGTCAAATGCTTTTGCAAATGGCTTTGAACCCTCCTCTTATCACATTCCATCCTTAGATGATAAATTGCTCTTTATATGTCAAATGCTTTTTGCAAATCACCAAGAAGCCTCATCCTATCAAATGCTCTCCTCTCGTAGCATTTTCAGCTTTTTGTATCAATTGGGCAATGGTCTTTCTAGTGGCCTTTGCACCTAGTAAATCATTGTACAACTATGGCAAGGCTGTTAGGCTGAACAATCGTTGGAGTGGGTCGATGTAAAATGACCTTTCCCAAGTGTAAAGGAATGGCAAGCCGACATCTCATTATGGCTAAAGAAAATTATGGACTGCACATTTTGATTCTTTATAAACTATATTATGCTTTACAAACTTTTTGAAAGTTGTAATCTGCTTGTGAACTCATATTATACTATACACATTGATGTTTTACTCATGATAGGCAATTTTGATCTTTACGAGCTTTCTAAATTAATTGGGAACTACATTAGGGGAGTGGGACCATAAACTTTTGAGACAACACTTTCTTTACATAATTTAAGCCTCCTCTCACATGTACAATAAAAGGTCATGGCAATCATTTAATTTTGAATAAATCAAGCCTAGTTTCCAATAAGCGTGACATGACTAAATTCTTAGAATGTTATAATGTGAGACAATGGCTACTTGACACATCATCAAATGGTAATCATATGTTTGTAGACATGTATTGTTGAAATTTTTGCATTGATGGATGATTGGGTGGAACTAGATGCACATGAAGAACATGATTCCATTAGAGAAGGTCCCAATGTTAAAAGGGCCTTTTGACAAGATTCATTTATCCTTTTTCTTTCAGTTTTTATGTACATGTGGCCCAATTGTTTCTTGACATAGTGGCTTCTAACACTGTTGCGTATTGAATAGGTAATGTTGAGTATTATCGAAAAGCTTAGCTTTTTTAACAATTTTGAAAAATTAGTCAAATATTAACACTGTGATTTAATTTAGGCCAAATTCATTGTTTAAAAATTATTATTGAGACTCTAAAACCTAAAATGCCATAAAAAAAAGTGTGGTAAAAAAACTATTTGCTAATTTACAAATGAGAAAAAAAAAATGAGCATTATATTCACAAAATAATCATGAGAAAGTCTAAAATTACAAATGCAAAATTTAGATTTTCAATTATACTATAGATGTTTGAAAGATTGATGCATGTATCTCATTGAAACAAACAAACAAAAAACATGTAATTTGAGTATGCTTATAAGTTTCAATAGAACTATTGTAAGAACAATCAATCCATTGTTCAAATGGATTGAGTGTTTAAATAGATATTCTCAATGCCCTATTCAAAAAACGTGTAATTTGAATATGCTTATAAGTTTCAATAGAACTATTGTAAGAACAATCAACCCATTGTTGTTCAAATGGATTGGGTGTTTAAATGGATATTCTCAATGCCTATGCCAAATTCAACAAATGTACAAATGTATATATTGCATTGGCTGACAAAATCCATGCAAGAGAAAACACAAAATAGAACACACAATTGAACATATGTAATCTTATGTAATCATAAGTAACCACACATAATCATAATAAATTTGAAAATAAAGTAACATTTTCATGAGGGCCATCACATAGTTATCAAATGATACAACTCTATAACATACGATTTCTCTCTCTCTCTCTCTCTCTCTCTCTCTCTCTCTCTCTCTCTCTCTCTCTCTCTCTCTCTCTCTCTCTCTCTCTCTCTCTCTCTCTCTCTCTTTTAAAACTCTATTTTTCAAAAAAAGAACAAAACATAAACTCCAAAATCTTTCAATATCTTCAAGCATACGTCTACACTCCACCTCTTCTCTCTCTTTCTCTCTCACAAATTACAAATCTAAAAATATATTATTACCAAACTATCCTAAATAATACTAACAATCTATTACAAGACCATTCAAAACTATTTTAAATCAATGCAAAATTTAAAAACACATACACACAAAATACACACTCTCTCTCTCTATCTCTTTCTATCTTTCACACTCTCTATCTCTTCTCAAAACAAACAAACAAACACCAACCTCAAACAAACAAACAAAAATCAAGCACCAACCTCAAACACTGATCTTCAAGCACTGATCTTCAAGCCCTCAAGCACAGATCTTCAATCGCCCTCAATCGCTCCAAAGACGCTCCAACCTGCAAAAAGAGAGAGAGAGAGAGAGAGAGAGAGAGAGAGAGAGAGAGAGAAGGCGTTGGATCACGCGGATACGAAAAACCAAATAGACGTCGGAATCCGATGACTTCAAAACGCATCGAAATCCGACGTTCGTGCCCATTCCAGGCCCGGACGACAAGTCCCAGATGCCGTGGATAGGCTTTCTGATTGCCGACGTGGACGTCGGAATCCGACATCCACGTCGGATGACACATATTTTTTTTTTTTGAAAAAACGTGCCAGATCATATCCACGTTTGAATGTCGGCATGCCTTTCAAAAATTGGTTGTCGCCCATATTTTTCGATCGTCGGACTCTGATTTTCAGATTTTTTACTAAGACGTCGTATTTTGACATGTCAGAGTGCGACGAATTATGAAATTTTCGAACATACGTCGGACACCCACGTCGGAATCTGCACGATATGTTATTGTGTTAGAAACAAATGTGAACGCTTGACAATGAATAACCAAACATGAATAAATAAACATCAATGGACTTGTTCAAGTTCCAACATCATTCTAAATTAGAGTGAACATGAAGGCTTTATACGTCTAAGATCTCCTCAGGACTAACACTAGCATTTTCAGAGTCTTGTGTTTCTTTTACTTCTTCATCGTCATACGCTTCATCCTAAAGATTTGCAAAATCCCCAAGCTCATCCTTTAGTGGAGGTTGAGGCTCTGTAGATGCAATTTGGACCTTTTCACATATGGAATCAAACTTCGCTCCAACTTCTCCGTCCCCATCAGGGAGCTCATCTATAGCACACACACATTGCACAATAAACAAAACCTGCACTGGATCGAGCTCAACACATACACTATTTCTCCCTTTCTTCAAAGCACAAATAGTTGTTATTCTTGTTCCAGCAAAAAGATCTAAAATCCACTCTCTTTCACAAGAGAAAAGCTTAATCAATTCATTTATTAATCGTTGAGGCTTTTGATAGGGATTGACCAAGCTTCGAGAGACATCTAAAAATCAAAATTTTCTTGTTACTGCTGGAAATGGAAAAACATTACGTACTCCTCTTCTTCGAGTGTGCATTGGAACTTTACACTTGTCAACCAATGAGAAATACCCAATAGTCATCAATTCAAAACAACTAACTAGCCTTTTTCCATGAGCATGCTTAACATTTGTTTTGCACTTGAGAAAAAAAAACTACATTAATATATTTAAAAAAATAGAGCATCATAGATCAACTTTATCTACTACAAACTAACAACAAGATCACAAAAATTACCATATCAATGAGTCATAATTATGAGTTTTGTCGTTCAAAGCCTTTGACACCGCTGCAGCTTGATTGGTGGAGTGAAAAATAAGAAATCTCCACGACGATGATGTGGTTAGTTCCTTGAATGATTTCACCATATGCAATATTTGTGCATATGTGTATGCACAATCATCATTTACTACACCCTTTAGCTTAAATCCATATGGTATATCGGTTATTGCTAGTGCATAGTCACGCTTTGGAATGTCACTAAGTATATTTTTCAAGTCAATGTTGTACACTTGCCAATGAAATGTCTCAAGAGAATTAGCAGGGCTAGTGAATTGTCTTGTATTAGGATCACGTGTCTCAATATATTGCAATCTATCTCTTCTCTCCTTTTCATTGCGTGCAACATCCATATGATCTTTGAAACTTGTTGAAATAGGACAATCCAAAGAGCTTGAACTGATTCTAGTTTTCTGAGATTAGAATACAAACGTGTTACTAAGTGCAATAATGATAATTATAACTATAAATTAAAAAACTAAAACTAAAGTAGATTGATATTAGAAAGTTGCGAAGTATCAAAGATACATCATATATATCAGTTTAGAATATCTATATTTAATGAGAATATAATAAAAAGAGCACTTACAATGTTCAAGAATGCCATATAAAATTGGTTCAACGATGACTGAGAACTCGAGTTCGGATACTTAGTTCTCACTTGCTCCCACGAGGAGCAATTTAATCAGACCATCGTCTGTTCTTAAATTCGAGCATAAGTTTTATGACGGTAAAAAAAATCCATGATTAGTTCTATTACAAAGACAAAAAAGGCTTTTAAATTTGACACACATTTAAAAAGAATGACAATCACATAGTAGATTTCTTACGCAACAAACTCATTCGACATTTCGTCCAATGAAATCTTCTTTGCTTTGACTCTTGATAAAATTGATATAATCAATTTTTCGTCTTTGACTCCTTGTATAGATTTCCAAATAGTTACTTTCATGTCATCTGGTAGTGATTTGATGGAAACATCAGTCTTGCGCTCTTTGGCTTTCAAGAGGATTGAGGGGTCATCTCGAGACTTGCTTGCCTTTTGTCCCTTCAACTCTTGTTTTTCCCACATCGTGAATATTTTGTCTTGAAACTCCCAAACCGATCCAGTGCAAAATGCTAGCTGAAAGTTATGTTCATATTTGTGTAGCGCATCAGAAGCTTTACTTTTGTCGAAGACCAATTTTGTTTCTCTGCAACATTGAATTCGCAACTCTGGCAAAATCCTATTATGCATTTTCATATGATCCAAATACTCAATATGGAAAAATCGTATCCTTTGGATGAATGACATACTAAGTCTGTAATCATTGTCATTGTTGTCATCCCATGCGAATAATTTTGCTTCGTCCATATTCAATCCAACATAGATCTTGCACTCAACAGTTTTAAAGTAGGGCGAGTCTGGATATTCTCGCACTAATTGCCTTCTAGCTTCGGCCCTCCGATGACATAGTAATCATTTTCATTTACCTTGCTCATTCTGAAAGCTTTTTTGTTAGGACATTGATTACTATCCACCATGACAAGAAAAGGCAGCACATTAGCTAGAGGATTAATTTTCATTTTTGACAAGTTGTGAACATGAAGCTCATGTGGCTCCCTTATCTCTAGAGGTCTCATACTAGTTGATGATTCTAATGGAGGACAATGGATTTTTCTGATTGATATCTCCATTGTTCTAATGTCAACAAGTCTGTGTTCTCTAATTTGGTCTCTCATTACATTTTGTTGGGTCTCAAGAGCCCCCACACCAAGTTCTGCTCCAAGCTCTTCAATTTTATCATCTGAAGGTAATGGCTCAAGAGTATCTTCCTCTGGGTCTATTTCTGCTTCAGTCAATTGTTTTCTCTTTGAAACTAGTCGTATTTTAACCTTTTGTGGAGAAGCTACTTTAGATCTGAAGAAACAAAACGTTTCAATTGCCAAAGCTTTGCTAGCTTTCCACCCTAATTTTGACAAAAAAGACTCACGAAGCAAAAATGTTCGCGAACAGTTTCGCAACACACGACACGAAATTGTTCGTGACACAAAATCATTCATGCTCCACAAAAGACCAAGAAGATCAACCAAGTACCATGAGGTACAGATATTTGATCTGATATTGTGACATCAGCATAAGTGCTTTAGGACGTGGCTAATCCGCCACTCTTGTAATCCATGATTAGTTATAGATGTTTAATCTGTCTGATCAGGGAAATTACTCGACGCGACAAGAAAAAGTTCGCGAACAATATACATTCTGCTTGATGCATAAAACAGTAAGATGAAAATATACAGAATATATGTCCGCCTGTGAGTGAGACAATTTTGTAAGAGGATCAACAGATCCAAGAAGTCCGCTAGTAAGCGAGATGCTATTCGTGGGAGAATTGTATTTCTCTCACACAGTGTGGATCTGTCACACAGTGCTTGAAATCAAGAGGATCAATAGATAATATTGTAGCTGTTATGCACATATTATTCTGAATGATTGTATGATCTCGAATGAATTTTTGTTTGCTATTGTTCGTGTATCTCATTTACTTGTTTATTCAATTCCGCACATTGGTTCAATCTTGTTGAATGCTATATTAATCTATAACGTAGATCTGTCTACATTCTGGAGGATTGTAGGAATGATATAGTCGGCAGTGACCAGCAATCATATCTGAATTCCACACGAACTAATTTTGTTCGCGATTGTTTTCGCTTCGCTTCGTGATCATTTCGCTTTCAACATAAATCAATTTCAGAGCTCATTCAAGTTTCGCTTCGTTTTGCTTCGTTTCGTCTAGTTTCGTTTTCATTTTGTTACGTTATAGAGCCTAATTGATCTTTTTCGTGAATTCTTCTCGAACAGAAATTATTCGTGATCAAAATAGTTTCGCGAAAGTTTCGCAAATCGTTCGAGAGACTCCCATCAGTTTGTCACCCGAGCTTTTAACTAGAACTACATTTTTGTTTTTCCTTCAAGATACAAATTTTGTTGCAGCAACAATGGAAACACCTTTGGTAGAAGTACGGTTAGAAACATCTTTTGACAAAACTAAATTGGATGCAGATGTCTGCTTGGAAACTTGCTTGCTTCCAAACAAATAACTAGACAATGTACAAATCAAATTTTTACTCTCTTCAAAGCACTCCCTCATTTCATTTTGTAAATGAGGAGTTATGCGTTGAACTACACAAAGGATTTCACTAACACCGAATAATTTGGTTTGTCCTTTGTTTTCAGTTATGAAAACCACAACATTTGAATCATCCTTATCATAATACAACTCCTTGACTTCTCCTAACATCCTTGACTCTTTAAAAGAGTCATCCCCCTTCAATTTAGACATGGTTAGAATTAGCCTATCGGTTGACGACGAGGAAATGTACCAAGGAAAGTTTGTAAATGAATAACTTGCTACTCCTTTTGTTGCAGGATCCGTGTTTGAGTCCTTACGGACTTCATTCATGGTTCTAGATTTTTTTCTTATAGTACTTTCCTCTCTGTTGATTTTTGACATAGACATGCGCATTGTAAGCTTCCTGCTAGAAATAACATTTGTGTCTGTTATGCAATATACAAGTTAAATTAAGAAACAACTATGTTGCTATAAAAAAATGTATTTTTCAATGTGAATATGAGATTTTGAAACAAAAATAGTAATTTATGATACAAAACATTGATAAATTAATTAAAAACAGTTGATAATTTTAAAAGTTTTAGTTTATAAAATCACTAATTTTAAATTAAAAATTTATTAATAAGGACATAGAAGAGTTATTTTACACTAATTTAACTCAGTCTATCAGCTAAAGCTCTCAAAATATTCATGTCTCTCCAATAATTGACGCATTAATTGATTTATCTAGGGTACATATCACTTAGAATTTGCTTTGAACAGGAACACAGATCATGCTACATAGTAACACAAACAGAAAAACACTCTCCACAACAAGCTCACATAGCAACTGTATTTCTCAAAACGAAATTACACTGTATATATAGTTCTTCACTAAGGCAAACCATGCATGGCCCAGGTTGCCGTTGACGGGACGCGTGTCCCGTCGACTTGCCTCGTGGCGAGGCCAACTGATCCTTATCCATTGATAGGACCCACAGTACAATAACATTGTAGTTCTACTTTGATTCTAACTCTCTCCCTTAAAGTAGAGTCTACTTTTTATACGGTCATATACATAGCTTTAAAGTCAACAAACTTTAAGTACATAAAGCTTTGATCTAAACTTATCAAACTTTTCTCTAACAAGTGGCTTAGTGAAAATGTCAGCTAAATGTTCGTCCGTACTACAACAACATGAATTTCACGACTCAACAGCCTCTCACGTATAAAGTGATACTGAATCTCAATGTGTTTGGTTCTCGCATGGAACACTGGATTCTTTGCTAGCTAAATGCCACTCCCATTGTCGCTATGTATAGTCATGGGATTTTCCTGTTTCATGCCAACTTCATCCAAGATTTGCCTCAACCATATAGCTTCTTGTGCTGCACTACAAATTGTCTTATACTCTACTTTTGTTGTGGATAAAACAACTGTATTTTACTTCTTACTAGACCAGGAAAAGCAACTAACACAAAGCTAGAATACATACCTTGTGGTGGATCTACGATCATCATAGTCACCTCCCCAATCCGCATCCACATAGCCACATAACTCAGGTAAATTCTCATGCTTCCTGTACACCAAGCCATAATCGGAAGCGCCTTTGACATAATGCAAAATGCGCTTAGTTGCCGTCCAATGCGTTTCTGTAGGTGTTGCCATAAACTGACTTACAATACTAGCAGCATAGCATATATCTAGTCTAGTCGTGGTAAGGTAAATCAAGCTCTCTACTAACTGCCTATACAACGTAGCATCAAATGGTTGTGACTCGTCAAGATTAGAAAGCTTCTTACCTAGCTCAATAGAAGGGTTCATTGGTTGCAATCCCGCAATCTGAACCTGTGCAGCAACTCTCTGACATACTTCACATGTGGTAGACCCCACCTCGTGTCCTTTTTGCCACATCTGCACTCCAAGGCAATAATGCATTAGGCTAAGATCTGTCATCTCAAATTGTTCCATGAGATCTTTCTTGATCATGTCTATCATCTCTTGATTATTTCTCGTGATAATCAAGTCATCAACATAAAGAGCAATCAAAGCAACCATACCATCAAAGCATAAGACATAAAGATTCGGATCAAAATGTGTTTTGCCCATCTTTTTAGAACAAAACTAGTCATCAATCCAGCTGTACCACGCACGTGGTGTATTTTTAAACCCATAAAGTGTTTTCTTCAAGCGACACACTTTATTCTCTTGTCCTTTCGCTACAAAGCCTTCAGGTTGATCCATGAACACCTCTTCTTCTAACTCACCATTTAAAAAAGCAGATTTCACATCCATTTGATGCAAAGGCCAACCAAAATGTGAAGCTAAAGCAACAAGTAGACATAGAGTATTCCACTTACATACTGGCGCAAAGGTCTCCTCATAGTCGATCCCTTTACTTTGTGCATACCCTTTGATCACCAATCTTGCTTTGTGCTTTGCTATACCTTCATCTGCATGGTACTTAGTCCTGTATACCCATTTACAACCAATGGGTTTCTTACCAACTGGTGGTTCCACTAAGTCCCATGTGTTATGCTTAGCAATTGACTCCATCTCCTCTTCCATGGCCTTGACCCAAATGTCATCATCCTTCGCTTCAACATAAGTCAAAGGTTCTTTGCTTTGAATAATGCTAGATAAGAGAGCATAATTTGCTTCATACCTTTCAGGTTGTGTCTTCTCTCTTGTTGATCTTCACAGCTCTACCCTGGCTAGATGATCCTGGAAATTCATCCATGTCGCAGCTCTCCATCAATCTCTCAAACCACTTAGGGAGCTTCCTGTCACGTGATCAACTTCCTGATGAAAATGTATCCCACGGTACATCTTTCTCCTTACGTTTATCACCTACAATTTCAATCCTTCTTGCACCAAAAGGTTCTTCTCTACCTCTCCAACCTGTCTCTTGAGATTGAGTAGTAGTATCATGAGGTGTGTCCTCATGTCCATCACTAGGAAAGTCAATAAATGGATCATCATCAGGTATCCTCACTGTACCATCTTTCCACTAAATGTGTCTGTCTTCTCAGCATCCTCATCTTTATACATCTTAGATTTACCAAAGATAACATCACGGCTGACATGTATTTTGTTCTCCACTGGATCAAAACACCTATAGCCCTTCACACGATCATCATATCCTAGGAATATGCACTTTATAGCTTTTACATCAAGCTTATGTCTCTCTTCCTTAGGAATGTGTACAAAGACCTTACATCCAAAGATTCGCAAATGATTCACCTTTGGTTTCTTCTTCGTGAATGCCTCCTCAGGTGTTAACTTTGTTATGGAAATGGTAGGACTTCTATTTTGAAGATAAACTGTCGTACTACATGCTTCTGACCAACTTGCGTAAATTGTCTTTTGATCCCACATTGATTACAAACATCATTGAAGTTGGTAGACTTGTACTCACCTCCACTATCTGATCTTAGAACTTTGATCTTTCTACCTATTTGATTTTCTACCAATGCTTTGAAGCTCTTGAAAGTGGCAAACACATCCGATTTCTTCTTCAAGAAGTAAATCCACGTCTTGCGTGACATATCATCAATGAAGGTCATGAAATAGAAGGCTTTACCTAAGGACATAGTCCTCATAGGCCTGCATAACCAGGATGTTCTTTGCCCTTGCAACACCACCTTTATTGAACTTCTCTCGATGCAACTCCCCATAGACACATGACTCGCACATCATCTTCAAGTGGTCTTCCATCATAGGCAATCCTCTCACCATTTCCAGTTTCCTCATCCAGCTAAGGCTTCCTAGGTTCAAATGACTAAACCTTTTATGCCACAGTCCATTTTGCGATGGAATGGACGAGATAAGTCCATGTTGCCCCCTAATTGTACCATTCAATCTGTACAATTTAGTGTTGGGCTCCCTTATACCATCCGCAATGACTTTGAACTTTTGGTTCAAATCCTTCACAAAGCAACGATCATGGGCAAATTCTACTTTCAACGATCAGTAATGACACCAATAGAAAGTAGATTTTTCTTCAAACCTGGTACATAAAGTACCTCCTTAATCGTCATGCTTTTGCCATAAGGTAGTTGGATGAAAATGGTGCCTATCCCCTTGATCTTGCACACATCACCATTTGCTTGTGAAACAGACGTTCCATTATCCAACTCTCTCAAGCTGCTGAACCAATCTTTGTTACCTGTCACATGTCTTGTGGCTCCTGAGTCAATGTACCACGCTTGATCGTCTTGATTAGATGACAATGTTGATATGAAGATACTAAAGTCTTCAATCTCACCTTCATCGACAAGGTTACCTGCTTGCTTTGGTTTTCCCTTGTCTGATTTCACCAAGAATTTCTAACATTCGCTCTTCCAATGGCCCTTTTTGCCGCAATGGAAGCATTTGCCCTTCTTCTTGGTCTTGCTGGATGATCCCTCAGTTAGAATTAAAGTAGAATCATTGTGTTACTATACTGTGGGTCCTATCAGTAGATAAGTATCAGTTGGCCTCACCACGAGGCAAGTCGACGGGACACGCGTCCCGTCAATGACAACCTGGGTCATGCATGGGTTGTCTAAGTGAAGAACTATATGTACAATGTATTTTCATTTTGAGAAATACAGTTGCTACGTGAGCTTGGTGTGGATAGTGTTTTTCTGTCTGTGTTACTGTGTGTAGCATGATCTATGTTCCTGTTCGAAGCAGATTCTAAGTTGGTATCAGAGTCGTACAAGGAGTGTACACAGTACAGTGTCATCGTTGAAGAGAGCTTCGAGAGAAGATCAGTCTTCTGAGAGTTTGGGGTTTACGACGGGTTGTAGACACGAAGTAAAGCATTGGTGCACAGTTTCTAGTTTACAGAGGCTTGCCAAGCTCAGTAGAGGACTTATTATCCTGTGCATAGCATCAGACAAGGAAAAAGTTGGTGGAAAATTGGCAATTTCGTAGCCAGTTGAAAATTCAAACCAGTTTGAGGTTACGATTTTCTACACATAACTAGTGATTTCTTCGCTGTTTGTGTTCCGTTTTGGATGTCGTAAAGACAAGAAGGAAGCTAATCATATTGTCAACCATCCATGGAGAGATTCTGAATTTTATGTCAAAGATTTGCCTGCAGACAAATAACCTAGCAGATCTGCGGTAAAAAGTGAGAAAAGCCACTTTTTCAACTTGAGCAAAAATCACCATTTCTCCATGAAATTCCATGTTTGAACACTCGGTAGACTTGGAATCAGTAGGGCGACCCTGCTCCAGGCCTCAAATAGTGCCCAAATCAATCAGAAAAGGAGTTTGATCAGGCTAGAAACAAGCTGAGAAGGCGCGGCCGTGCAAAGAAGGTGGAGACAGATCGCGGGCTAGTCGCGCGCCCTCACCCGAGTGGGTATTTAGTGCACGAAGGTGCCTAGAGGCTGTGTGGTGGTCCCTCGATGCCCCAAAGGATTAAAATCCATAGGGTTGAGTTCCATTGCAATGGACGGTGCTGATTAAAGGGCCTGAGGAGCAACGTGAATCGTTGGATCCAAGATAGCCATCGGATTGCTTTGGAACCATTTTAAACTTCAAATAAAGGGACTTGAAGGACAAAGTGAACTTCAGCTTCTTTAAAAATCATCACTTTGGAATTGGAGTTGGGACCCAATTTTCTTGAAGGTTGAAGTTTCTTCAAGTTAAAGAAACAGTTCAAAAACTAGAAAAGCCCTTATTTTCTTGTCCTTAAGCCTATTTGACTCAAACGAAAGACTATAACCTCCGCCTACGGCTGAAGTTTCAAGTAGTTTTGCAATGGCAAACATGGGAGAGTCCATTTTGAGTGAAAGTAACAAATTGGACAGGATTTTCAACTATGTAGTGTGGAAATTCAAAATGAAAAACATACTAATGGAGAAGGACGTGTGGGATGTCATCACAGGTGATGAGAGAAGACCGCCAAATGAAACGAACATCAAAATGTTCGATAAGAAGGTGAGGAAAGCTTTGACCTTCATTAACTTGTTAGTGAAGGATCACATCATTACCCACATTTGTGATGTTACACCCAGACATGCATGGGATGTGCTAAAGGAGCAGTTCGAAACGTCAAATCCGTCAAGAATCATGTTTCTGAAGTCAAAACTGAATAGTGCCCGCATGGAACAAGGAGAGCACATTTAGACGTACATGACCAGAATCAAGACAATGAGGGATGGACTGCACTCTATTGGTGAGTGGATACGTGATGTGGAGCTGGTGCACAATCCATTGTGCGCATTGGAAAACTCTATCAGATGTTTGTGAGCGGAATAGCATCAAGAGAAAGATTGCCAACCTTTGACGAGCTCATAGGAATCTTGATGCATGAAGAGCATCGGCGAGAAATGGTGAAAGCTAGACGTCAAAACACAGATGATCAGGCACTTGCGACACGCCAAAAACAAGGCAAGGGAAAGGGCAAGAAGAAGTCTAAGCAGCAATTCACCAAGACTCAGGAGGATGAGGGATCTTGCAGCAAGACCAAGAAGTAGGGCAAATGCTTTCATTGTGGCAAAAAGAGCCATTGGAGGAGTGAATGTCAGAAATTCCTAGCGGAATCAGACAAGGAAAAACCAAAGCAAGTAGGTAACCTTGTCGATGAGGGTGAGATTGAAGACTCTAACATCTTCATATCAGCATTTTCATCTAATCAAAATGATCAAGCATGGTGTATTGACTCAGGAGCCACAAGACACATGACAAGTAACAATGATTGTGGTTCAGTAGCTTGAAAGTGTTCGATAAGGGAACGTCCATTTCACAAGCAAATGGTGATGTGTGCAAGATCAAGGGGATATGCATTGTTTCAATCCAACTACTTGATGGCAAAATCAGGATGATCAGGGAGGTACTTTACGTACCAAGTTTGAAGAAAAATGTACATTACGTACCAGGTTTGAAGAAAAATCTACTTTCTGTTGGTGTTATTACTGATCAAAAGTTGAAAGTAGAATTTGCCCATGATCGTTGCTTTGTGAAGGATGCAAACCAAAAGTTCAAAGTTATTGCGGATGGTATAAGGGAGCCCAACTCTAAATTGTACAGGTTGAATGCTACAATCAATGGGGCAACATGGATTTGTCTCGTCCATTCCATCACAAACTAAACTGTGGCATAAGAGGCTTGGTCACTTGAACTTAGAAAGCCTCAGTTTGATGAGAAAATTGGAAATGGTGAGAGGATTTCCTACGATAGAAGACCACTTGAAGTCGATGTGCGAATCATGTGTATGGGAAGCAGCATCAAGAGAAGTTCAATAAAGGTGGTGTTGCAAGGGCAAAGGACATCCTGGATTTGATCCACACATATTTATGCAGGCCTATGAGGACTATGTCCTTAGATAAAGCCTTATATTTCATGACCTTTATTGATGATATGTCTCGTAAGACGTGGATTTACTTCTTGAAGAAGAAATCAGATGCATTTGACAATTTCAAGAGCTTCAAAGCATTGGACAAAAATCAGACAGGTAGGAAGATCAAAGTTCTAAGATCAGATAGTGGAGGTGAGTATAAGTCTAACGACTTCAATGATCTTTGTGATCAATGTGGGATCAAAAGACAATTTATGGCAAGCTCATACTCCTGCTCTCAATAGTGTAGTTGAGTGCAAGAATCGTACGATTGTGGAAAGTGCCAGATCTATGCTAGTTGAGATGAAACTACCAGAAGATTTTTGGTCAGAAGCATGCAGTATAGCAGTCTATCTTCAAAATGAAAGTCCTACAATTGCCATACCAATCAAGGAAAACCTCATGGAACAATTCGAGATCGCAGATCTCAATCTAATGCATTATTGCCTTGGAGTGAAGGTGTGGCAAAAAGGACACGAAGTGGGTTTAACACAGGTGAAGTATGTTAGAGAGTTGATGCACAGGTTCAGGTTGCAGGATTGCAAGCCAGTGAACACTCCTATTGAACTAGGTAAAAAGCTTTATGGCTTGATGAGTCACAACCATTTGATGCTACACTGTATAGGCAGTTAGTAGGGAGCTTCATTTACCTTACCACGGCTAGACCAGATATATGCTATGTTGTTGGTATTGTAAGTCAGTTTATGACAACACCTATGGAAATGCATTGGAAGGCAGCTAAGCATATTTTGTGCTATGTCAAAGGCACTTCAGATTATGGCTTGGTTCATAGGAAGCATGAGGGTTTACCTGAGTTATGTGGCTATGTGGATGCGGATTGGGGAGGTGACTATGACGATCCTAGATCCACCACAGGGTATGTATTCCAACTTTGTGACAGTTGCTTTTCTTGGTCCAGTAAAAAACAAAGTACAATTGCTTATCCACCACAAAAGCAGAATATAAGGCAATGTGTAGTGCAGCACAGAAAGCTATATGGAAGAAATTGGCATGAAATAGGAGAATCCCAGAACTATACATAGCGACAGTCAGAGTGGCATTCAGCTAGCAAAGAATCCAGTGTTCAATGTGAGAACCAAACACATTGAGATTTAGTATCACTTTATACGTGAGAGACTGTTGTGTCGTGAAATTCATGTTGTTCATTGTAGTACAGACGAACAACTAGCTGATATTTTCACTAAGCCACTTGTTAGAAAAAAGTTTGATAAGTTTAGATCAAAGCTTTCTGTACTTAAAGTTTGTTGACTTTAAAACTATGTATGTGATTGTATAAAAAGTAGACTCTACTTTAAGGGAGAGAATTAAAATTAAAGTAGAATCACTATGTTACTGTACTGTGGGTCCTATCAGTAGATAAGGATCAATTGGCCTCGCCACGAGGCGAGTCGATGGGACAAGCGTCTCGTCCACATCAGAAACATCCAATCAAAAGGAAGATCTCATAGTAAACATCTCTCGCAATAATAAACCAACACGTCTCGCCTCTGGCAACCTGGGTCATGCATGGGTTGCCTGAGTGAAGAACTATATGTATAGTGTATTTTCATTTTGAGAAATAAGGCCACTCAAATACACAAGGGACTGGCAAAAGTGAGGGTGCACGACCTGTCCTCTCGGCCTCCTTCTCCTTCACGAGCTTCAAAACAAGAGGCTATGGAGAAGGGTTTTTGCACCCTCGTAAGAACTGCTCCAGCGCCTCCAATTATCCACAACTGTCAGCGGCCTCTTAGAAGTTGATTAAGCTGATTAGGGTGCCCTCTCCTACATTCTCAAAGAACCAAAAATGATAGCATATAGAGAGAAATCCTTAGTTTTACTGCTGTAAACTCCAGCTTCAAAAAATCAGCCAACTTCCAGCTCTATTTCACCAACACTCTAGAAGTTTTTGGTTTTTGACAAGTTTACCGAATTTTGTGGCCAACTTCAAAAACTTCTAACTTGCTCAATACTGAACGAAATTGAAAAAAAAATTAAACAGAAAAAAAGCCTTGGTGGAACACGTAGAACACTTAAAAATCATCTCGATGAAGCTCCGTCAGGAGTTACTCTACAACTCTACCTATTTAGATTGAATTACAGAGAATAGAAAGATGGGTGGAAATTGAATAAAAAAGAAGCAAAATATAAAAAATAAAAGAATTTTTTTTTTTTTGACAAGTTTACAGAATTTTGTGGCCGACTTCAAAAATTTGTAACTTGCTCAATACTCAACGGAATTCAAAAAAAATCTTTCAATGCTCTACAATCTACCTATTCAGATTGAATTACAGAGAACAGAAATCTGGGCGAAAATTGAATCAAAAAGAGCAGAAAATTAAAAAACAGAAAATACAGTCACCACTCATTTTTTGAACGTTTTTGGACATAACTCTCACAAATCACATCCATAATGCAAAGCTAACCCTAGCATGCCAAGACCAAAATGCCTAAATGCATTCTAACCACAAAATATGAAATAAAATGCTAACAAGCAAGATGAAAGTGCATTGCTCCCCAGCAACGGCGCCAAAATTGTAGGGCTCTTGCCAATCACGACTTGTAGTAGTTGTGTTCCCAAGGGAGCATGACCTGACCTTCAACCTGTTAGCAAGAGAATGGCAAAGTGAATGTGTGAGAGAAGAGAACACCAAAAGAGATGGAGGTTAGAGAGAGAGAGAGAGAGAGAGAGAGAGAGAGAGAGAGAGACCCAATTGGGAGAATTGCTTTAGATTAGCAAGATTGAATATGCGATACAAAGGAAATGGTCTCCTTTTATAGTTGAGAGGAGGACCCTGGCCTCAAAATCCTATTGGTCCATTTTTGCCTCCCTAACTATTCAAACTTAAAAAAGAGTGGGAACCATCCAAAATTGGAGGGAAACCCAACTTTATTCACTAACTTGACATTTAGGCCCTGCGACATTAAAAGTCTCGCAAAAAGATGTAAAGTCCTTTTATTGACTTTCAACTAATCAAATCTCTATGTGATCATCGGGTTGGACTTACACACGCATGGTGCCAAATCTCTCTCACTTATTAACTAGGGTTAGGGTTGCATCGGGATCCGCAAACCCTCCAACACACTCTGACTATTGTTTTTGCCAGATTCATTGCTCACAGAGGTCGCCCTACTGCTGGTGATCCACAGCTTCAAACCATTTGTCAATCGATATCCGATTGAATACACACCAATCGCAAACACCTAGCAACTTTGTTACGAAATTTTTAGAATTTTGCCTCTCTGGTTTTTGATTCTATTGACAAGTCCTGTCCCTGAATCCTCACGTAGTTTCAAGCTTAGCAGACTTCTGTATGCTCGAATCTGTGCACCAATGCTTTACTTTATGTCTCCAACTCGCCGTAAACCCCAAACTCTCAGAAGACTGCCCTTCTCTTGAAGCTCTTTTCAATGGCGACGTTGTACTGTTGTGTACACTCCCTGTACGGCTCTAATACCAACTTAGAATTTGTTTCAAACAGGAACACAGATCAAGCTACACAGTAACACAGTCAGGAAAACACTCTCCACAGCAAGCTCACATAGCAACTGTATTTTTCAAAACAAAATTACATTGTACATATAGTTCTTCACTAAGGCAACCCATGCATGGCCCAGGTTGCCGTTGACGGGACGCGTGTCCCGTCGACTTGCCTCGTGGCGAGGCCAACTGATCCTTATCCACTGATAGGACCCACAATACAGTGACACGGTAGTTCTACTTTAATTCTAACTAAATCTTGGAAATAGATCTCGGTACCGTTTCACTGTAACAACCTCAAAAAGTACAATGTCTACATACATTGGAACGGTTCAAATAAGAAGAGAGTTATTGAACTCTTCGACGCAAAAAGTAACCAATAAAAAAAGAGACTTATTAAATTTTTTTATTACAAATTAACTTTGAACCTAGGATTCGATCGACTCCTAGGTTCAAACTATAGAAAACATGCCTATGAATGTAGGGGTCCAGGTTCATAGGCATGAAAAAACGTGGGGTCAAACTATGGAAAACATGCATATGAACCCAAGGATCAATCCCAAGGATCGAATCCCAGGTTCATAGGTGTGAGAAACGTTCATGAACTCTCTGGTCGATCCCAGGGATCGATTTCAGAGTTCATAAAGAGTAGTTTTTCATAAAGAGTGATCTATTTTGAAAGTTCAGGTGCTGTTTCGTGGATTTTTTAGCAGGGCATGATAAAATCTAGGCCAGTGATGGTCTCTTTTCAGAGCTCAGATGCTGCGATGGCCTCTTTTCAGAGCTCAGATGCTGTTTCATGGATTCTTGGGCAGGGCATGATAAAATCTAGGCCAGCGATGAAAGACAGGCCATTGCTGACAAACTTCAAGCTTTCTTGCCATCGCTGACAGAACTATGATATTCTAAGCTTGCCTGGCATCGCTGATAGACCTGTGATGTTCTAAACTTTTCTGCCATTGCTGATAGACATGGTACCCTGCTCTGACCTCCGTGGCTGACCACGCAAACTGTAACACTGTGATAGAGTGGGTCGCGAGTGGCATCAAAAAATAATTCTGAGAAACCAAAACCAGTTGAGAACGACTGGACATCGGGTTATAGTGACTGATGATTTGCGCTAACAATGTATGATCAGAACATGCGCTAAAAATGCATGATCAGAACATCTGAAGAGGGAGTAGGATGAACCCATGGATCGATCCCAGTATTCATCGTTTGTTTTTTGGAAGAATTTTTTCAACACTTGGAGTGTGGGCTCTGAGAACGGCTCATGTTGGATTCCCGGGGTAGACCCTGGGGTTAATTCTATCTTTCAAAACAGTTTGTCAGATGAAAAAGGACATTCTTGGGAAAGAGTTGTCTTACAAACGTTTCAAATTTAAGTGTAAACTGTAAAAGCATCATTTTAGAATCTAAATATTCTACAAAAGTTTAATAAGAACATGCATACCTGCCCATCTTGAGCTTGCAATAGATGATAATAACTTCACTAAACTTCTTGAATTAGCCCTCACTTGCTCTGCACTCCTCCAAAAATCCTCTCCACCTCCCAAGAAAATGCCACCTCTCCTCTCTTTGCAATTAAAAAGTGATTTCCCTATAACATATATGTAGGGATGGAACCCAAATATAATTAAAAATGAATTTTTTTTTGAAATCCGCTAACTAATCATAATATATGTTTGGAGTCCATGGGCGTACATACCATATATAAAGGTTACATCAAGACCATTTTAGTTAATATTTCTATTTGAAGAGGAGACTCTTAGTTGATTGTTTTGGCCTCATTTTTTCAACCAGTTTGGCATTGTCTTGATTAAATGGCATTATCATTCTCATCCAACAAGGCTTCATTTTCTTCCGACACTTCTCCAATATCAAATTTACCAATTAACGATGTACCAAAATCATTTTCAATCTCAAGTCCACTACTTGATCCAATAGGCATGTCAATGGAGAGCACAACTAAGAGTGTCGAGAACTTCTTCTCTTTCCAGTCTTGTGAAATTCAAAATTGAATAGTGATGATAAACAACATTGATCAAGTTTTGAGCATATCATCTGAAAAGGAGTTGTCTATTACTTCGTATGTTGAGTCCAGTGCCAAAATGGGAGATTCATTGAACTGCATTGATGAGCTTTTGAGCAATTCATCAAAAAAGGTTGTATCAATTGAGTCGCCAGTCGAAGGAAATTCCATTAACAACCTTGATGAATTGTTGAGCAATTCATTTTATCATTTCGATCATTAGTTGAAAGAGATTCCATGAACAACACCAATGAAGTGTTTAGCAAATCTTTAGATGATCCATTCTATGACAAGTCCCATACGGAGCCAGTTTCGAACAAGGTTGATTCTATAGATAACATAAACTAGGTACTAAGCGAGGAGAAACATCACGTATTCCATGTTAGTCACTTGAAAGAGTGACCTGGTGAAAAGAATTACCTTATTTTAAAAGGTAGACTAATTTACTTGGAGGACTTGACTACCTTTTGCATGTGGCCCATGAAATATGAAAAGATCATGGATACACAATGTCATCAATAGAGAAATCATTTGATTTATACACACTTGACCCATTGAAAAGGTAAGTCAGAAATAGGTGGACTCTAGACTAACATTTCTATATTTCTACCTTGAGAAAATGGGATGTACCATAATAATACACCCTAAGGTGATGGCCTCTCTATGGGAGGAACTTTGGGCCATCTTGCATTTTTTGATGTGATGTGTTAGCAGCTCATGCTACCTCATGTAACAAATCTAAGCATGTACCATGCTTGAGGTGGGACTGTTACGTACCCATACGGGCACGCAACAGATTGCCTGAGGTGACGACTCATTTATGGGACATAACGTTGGTTTGGAGCTATAGGTCTTTTGGGTGCCACATGTCAATGTCTTATTGGCACGAGGTGACCCTTTGTTACGGACCCACATCAGTGTGCACAACTGCCGTGTGCATGACTCATATGGTCGAAGATGGAGGTGGATCTCCATGAGCTTGTCATTTATTCTCTCATGGACAATGAAGACCTCGCTTGTTTTTTACGATTTTTTTCTGGTTTTTTGCTCGCTATTTTGATTGCAGAAATTTTTGAATTGTATATTAAAAACTTGTATGTCAGAATATGTAGGTAAAACCGTAAAAAAATCTCTGCTTTTTGACAGATGTGTAAAATAGCCCATAAGGACTGTTTTACGGTTTTTGGAAGCCCAAAACGCATGTTTTTTGGCAATTTGTTAACCGTTTGAAATTTCTTGGGTTTTGCTTTAAAAAAATCTCGCAAACACCACGCGTGCGTGTCTACGCACGGCCCGAGGTGTGTTGTACGACTGTCTGGAGAGCCACAAGCAATGTGGCCTGCACTTGTCTCCCTCCTCTCTAACTCCTTTAGACTCTTTAGGAAGCCGAAGCTTGCTAAAAGTGTAGTCAAGCTGAGCACACAAACAGGTAGATATTAAGTTCAATAAAGCTATCTTACAACCTATAAGATCATAAGCTGGAGATTAGACAAGCTAAGACTCCTCTCAGTCTATCATAAGCAAGTACGCTCCCCTATATCCTATCAGTATTAGTAACAATTAATTCTATTAACATCTCTTGATTCCTTTAAATTCTGTAAATTACAACTTTATCAAAACCTAATAGTGACATATTTTTTGGAAAGACTGCTCAGTTTCAATCTTTGGAAAGCTATTTAAATCAATTTGAATCTTCTCAGTCGAAAGTTCTCAATTTCATGTTAAAATGCATATATGAGTGTTTGTCGTGTTAATGTTCTTCATCAGTATTCTGGTGACGATCACTATCTTTTTTGAAAACGCCATTTGCTCAGATATATCAAACATTTTGAGAAGCTATAGAATAGGGTGTTCATGTCCTGCTAATTTTTAGTTTTGCCAGACAAGGCTATTGGACTGTTCCGGTGCACTAAAGAATCAACTTGAAAAGTGAGATTGCGTTGAGATCAAGTTTTGCATGATCATGGCACCTGGGAGCCCTTTTATGGATGTTTCTGAATCTCCATCAGAAGAAACTGATGCTGAGTCAACCATTTTAGACATTGAAGCAGTTGTTTCATCCAAAGCCAGTTCCAGTTGACAAGTTTGAGATAAAAAAAAATGTGAAGCTTGATAGGAGGGACAACTGCTAAATTTGGTGTGAAGTTGCTCATTACATAAATCTATTTGGTATATCTCCACTTGATTCTGTTAATCACCAAGACAAAAATGTACAATAGTAAGATTCATATGTTCAAGGTGATTATTACATGTAGATGCATACAAACTCCAATCGATTTATCAATTAGTAATCAATGTAGGGTCGTGCCTGGTGTTTATTTTACATTTGGATTTCTAATCATTCTTCTTCAAATGAGCATTATCGCAACCCTAATACCCTTAGGATCTTTTTGGGCCATACATATTGTATCGACATGTTCACTAAGGTATTATGAACTTGCAGAGTTTGTTTGTACAAAAGTCATGTGGTCCAAAGCCATTCAGCCCATACACACACGCACACACACATCCATAGATACCCACCCTAACCCTTACACACACACACACACACACACACACACACACACACACACACACACACACACACACACACACACACACACACACACACACACACATATGCACACAAACACAACATGCACACAAATACACGCATAATGCACAACACACAACACACAGTGCGCACACCCACAGACACGTAGACCCACACACACACACACACACACACACACACACACACACACACACACAAACACACCCACCCAGTCTAAGCCTAAAGCCTAAAGCTACAACCTAATTCTAATCCACAACCCACACACACACACTCCCTAAACTCACACATACACCCACACCCTTCATAAACACACACATGGCACACACACAACACACACATAGCACATGCACATACACACACTCGCACACACACATATACAAAGCCATTAGGGCACGCACACACACGCATGACGTCCAGCATCGACACACGTCCCGCCATTGCCCGTCAACGACGGGCACTCACAACTAGTATATATATATATATATATATATATATATATATATATATATAGTCGTTGACGGGCAATGGCGGACATGCGTCTATGGCAGACGCGCGCGCGCATGCATGCGTGCGTGTGTGCATGACCTAACGGCTTTTTGTGTGTGTGTGTGTGTGTGTGTGTGTGTGTTTGTGTGTACGCGCGCGAGTGTGTGTTGGAAATTCAGTATCTTGTTGACGGGCGATGATTTTCCAATGATTTGAAAATTCAGTATCTCGTTGACGGGCGAGCAGCGATGATTTAGGAGGAAAGTCGATGGTCGGGTGGCCGATGTATGTGTGTGTATGTACGTGGCCGTCCATTCGAGTCTTCGAGAATTTTGAGTCTTGGGAAAAATCAAGTCTTGGAAAAAATTCGAGTCTTGGAAAAATTTGAGTCTTGGGAAAAATTTGAGTCTTGGAAAAATTCGAGTCTTTCAAAAAATTCGAGTCTTGGAAAAAATTTGAGTCTTTGGAAATTTCGAGTCTTTTGAAATTTTGAGTCTTGGTAAATTCGAGTCTTGGGAGAAATTCGAGTCTTTGGAAAAAAGAAAAATTCGAGTCTTTGGAAAAAAAAATTGAGTCTTTGAAAACATTCGAATCCTTGAAACATTTGAGTCTTTGAAAATTTTTTTTTTTTGAGTTTTTGACCGTCGATTCAAGTTTTCAAAAAAAATTGAGTATTTAGAAAAATTCGATTCCTTGAAAAAATTCGAGTCTTTGAAAAAATTCGAGCCTTTTGGAAAATTCGAGTCATTGGAAAAAATTCGAGTCTTTGAAAAAAAAATTCGAGTTTCTAGAAGGATTCGAGTCTTTGAAAAAATTTGAGTCTTTGAAATTTTTTTTTTTTTTTACAAATTCGAGTCTATGAAAAAAAAACTTCGAGTCTTTTGAAAAATTCGAGTCTGTTCAAAAATTCGAGTCTTTGGAAAAATTTGAGTCTTTGGAAACATTCGATCCTTTGGAAAAATTCGAATCTTTGGAGATTTGATACACTCCCATATAAAAAGAAAAATCTAAAATATATAAAAATGAGACAACTACTTAGGATTTTGTGTTGCACCCTTTTGGCTTTGCAACAAATTCGCAAGGATATAACGTAGGAGAATAGCTTAAAATGAAATGGGACCAATGACTTAGGCTACAACAAATACTTTTGGCACGCAAGCCAAACTTGAATCATAAATTGTGAAATAGAGATAAGGACTGCAATCTAATCTAGCTCGAAAAAAAATGTCTACACAATACATTTGAAGTGACTTCTCCAAGAGAGCTGCCTTGGTTATGGGTGTGCTTCTAAATTTGAATTCGAGATACAACATATGGGCTATTGATCAGTTCAACTTGGAATATGGGCGGGCTTCAAAATTTGAATTGGAAGTAGTACACTTGGGCTATTGAAGTTCGCAGTTTAGCTTGGGAGCTTAGTGTTGTGTTTATGTAGTTGAGATCGCCTTTGACACTTTCAATAGTTTGAACTGTGCCAGTTGAATTACTATGCACCTTACGCTCTAGTTAAGCTTCATTAAGAGAGCTAATTTGATTGTAGATTAGTGACAATATGGAAATCTTCTATTAGAGTTTGACATTCTGTAGTTGAACTGCTAGGAATACATTGTGTGCAGTTGGACGGTCAGCAATATTGTAGTGTAGATGATCTTGCATTTGACATTTTTGATCTAGAAACAACGAGTTTGGCCTATTTAACTGCTTAGTAGTTTAAACGATTTGAACAGTTTAATTGATGATGTAGAGAGTAGCCTTGGATCTGGGCGGGCTCCCAAATTTGAATTGGAAGCACATGGTATATTGAAAAACAAGATCTTGAGATTAGACTATAATTTGCACATTTGAATGTGCTTCTGAAGTGAGAATAGGTATTGTAGAATTCACATGTAGCTAAACCTAAGCAGTGTTTGCAAAGAAGATTTGAGAACTCCTAGCAATGTGAGGAGTTTCGTTTCATTCTTTACATCCTTGCTTGAGCCCATAGATAGTCTTTTATAACAGGCAGACATGATCAGTCCCATCTTTGATATCCTATGACTGAGTCATGTATATGACTTACTTCAAAACCCTATTGAGAAATGCAGTTCTGACATCTGATTGCCAAATAGTCCATCCATGCTACATTGCTATGGCCTGATGCTCCCCAATCTTAACGACCGACGCACTATTTTTCAGGTTGTTTCACCTACTGTCGATGTTTTCTTAGTTGCCTTAACCTGAAAATCCTTGAAAGTAGAAATACATAATCTTGGTTTATGAAAACCTTAAATTAGATAGTTCTTTGAGTTTAATCTAGTAAGATGATAGACTTTCAATAAGTTATTAGATTGTTTCTTGTACATCAAAACCATATTTTGAATAGACGTGCACACATGAGACATGAAAGATGACAATCATGCTTATTTCAATAACTCCTATATGGATTTTTAATCCCGATAAGGGCTATCAGGCCAAGCACGCAGAGTATATTTCCTAATTAGAGGTTGCTTCACTACATATCGATGTTTTATTATTTGCCTCAACCTAATTTCCTTTTGTATGATAGTTTTTTGTGGAATAGTAGTTGATGCTAATTGTTTAAAATCAAGGTCCCTTTTTTGTTGGGCTTGAAATTAGACCAAGCACAATAAGGTGTATGTTCTATATGGGTTGAAATCAGATTAAGCAGACAAAGTAACTATCTTATCCAAACACAAAGAAATTACCATGCTAGTTGGTGACAATCTAGTTTTATTTGAGAATCTAGATGCATCAATTTGAGTTTTGTTTGAGTTATGTGACAAAGGCAACAATTTTAAGAGTCCAATTCTAGTTCAAGTTCATGATTATAGCAATCTACACTTATTTAAAAAGAACTCATAGCAATCTACACTCATCTAATTTGTCTATAGAGATTATATCAGAAATAGATTGGTTTAGGTTGACTCATATTCATTAAAATTTCACGTGAAGTTTCTTCTTCAACGTGAAGTTTAGATATATCATGAAATTAGATTGAAGTTGAGATTTCTCAACTCAAACCTGGTTCGAGTTCAAGTGCACCCAACAATATCTGAACTAGAGATTAAATGGGATGAAAGTCTAGGTTGATTGATGAACAAGGTTTGAGTTGAGTGGATGATAGATTCTCGTTCAGTTTAGTCCTGTAGGGTTTACTCTATTGAACTCGAATTAAGGTGGAGTTGAGGTGAGGTGAGCTGAGTTCGAGTTCTTGCCAACTAAAGTTTTGCCAACTTGAGTCAGACTCAAGTAGGGTGTGAAGAAAGACATGAACTCATAGCAATATACACTTACCTAATTTGACTACAGAAATTATATCAAAAATAGATTGGTTCAGGTTGATTCATATTCAATATAATTTCAAGTGAAGTTTCTTCTTCAAGGTGAAGTTGAGATTTCGTTTTAAGTCCAATTCCAGTTCAACTTCATGATCAAGATATCATAAAATTAGATTGAAGTTGAGATTTCTCAACTCAAACTTGGTTCGGGTTCAAGCTACACCCCACAATAGCTGAACTATAGATTAAATGGGAAGAAAGTCTAGGTTTATTGATGAACAAGGCTTGAGTTGAGTTGATAGATTCTTGTTCAGTTTAGTCCTATAGGGTTTACTTGATTGAACTCGAATTAAAGTGGAGGTTCACCACACTTGACAAATTGTGATTGATTAAGGTGAGTTTTTGTTCAAGCTCAGTTGAGTATGTTTTACACATAGTACACATGTTAACGACTTAAATTTATATTGATAAAATTTTTGCCATAAAATGTCGAAGTGAAAGTTTCTCAACTCGAACCTGGTTCGAGTTGAGGCTTTTCAATTTCAAACTGCACCTACATAGTTTGAGGCTTTTCAATTTCAAACTGCACCTACATAGCTTCTGAGGTTTTCTGATAAGTTAGTTTTCATATCGTAGTAGCTCCAGTTTTGAGCATTTGCACCTACCAGTGTTGGCATCCTAGGGTTTCTTCACCATGTCATCTTCTAGGTTGAGCTTCTCAGTTTGTTTGATGGGTATTTTTTGTATCATTATAGCTTCTCCAGTGTTTGAGTAGATCTACCTACCAACATTAGTACCATATATGTGTGCTAGCAGATCCATTTGACCACAAAGATTATATCAAAATTAGATTGGTTCAGGTTGATTCATATTCATTAAAATTTCAGGTGAAGTTTCTTTTTCAAGGTGAAGTTTAGATTTAGTTTGAAGTCCAATTCCAAATCAAGTTCATGCAGATCAAGATATCATAAAATTAGATTCAAGTTGAGATTTCTCAACTCGAACCTGTTTCGAGTTCAAGCTCAACCAACAATATCTGAACTATAGTTTAAATGGGATGATAGTCTAGGTTGATTGATGAACAAGGGTCAAGTTGAGTTTATGATAGACTTTCGTTCAGTTTAGTCTTGTTGGGCTTACTTTATTGATCTCGAATTAAGGTTGAGGTGAGGTGAGGTGAGATGAGTTGAGTCTTGCCAACTCGCTTGAGCTATGTGTGAAGAAAGACAAGAACTCATAACAAGCTACACTTGTCTAATTTGTCTACAGAGATTATATCAGAAATAGATTGGTTCAGGTTGATTCATATTCATTAAAATTTCAGATGAAGTTTCTTCTTCATTGTGAAGTTTAGATTTAGTTTTAAGTTCAATTCCGGTTCAAGATCATGATTAAGATATCATGAAATTAGATTGAAATTGAGATTTCTCAACTCGAACCTGGTTCAAGTTCAAGCTCATCCCACAATATCTGAACTATAGATTAAATGGGATGAAAGTCTAGGTTGATTGATGAACAAGGTTCGAGTTGATATGTGTGTGCTAGCAGATACATTTGACTACAAAGATTATATCAAAATTAGATTGGTTTAGGTTGATTCATATTCATTAAAATTTTAGGTGAAGTTTTTTATTCAAGGTGAAGTTTAGATTTAGTTTGAAGCCCAATTCCAATTCAAGTTCATGCAGATCAAGATATCATAAAATTAGATTCAAGTTCAGATTTTTCAACTCGAACCTGGTTCGAGTTCAAGCTTTGGTTCAGGTTGATTCTGATTCAGTATAATTTCAAGTGAAGTTTCTTCTTCAAGGTGAAGTTTAGATTTCGTTTGAAGTCCAATTCTAGTTTAACTTCATGATCAAGATATCATAAAATTAGATTGAAGTTGAGATTTTTCAACTTGAACCTGGTTCGTGTTCAAGCTCACCCCACAATATCTGAACTATAGATTAAATGGGATGAAAGTCTAGGTTGATTGATGAACAAGGTTCGAGTTGAGTCGATGATAGATTCTCGTTCAGTTTAGTCCTGTAGGGTTTACTCTATTGAGCTCCAATTAAGGTGGAGTTGAGGTGAGCTGAGCTGAGTTCGAGTTGTTGCCAACTGAAGTCTTGCCAACTCGAGTCAGGCTCGAGTAGGGTGTGAAGAAAGACAAGAACTCATAGCAATATACACTTACCTAATTGACTACAGAAATTATCACAGAAATAGATTGGTTCAGATTGATTCATATTCAATATAATTTCAAGTGAAGTTGCTTCTTCAAGGTGAAGTTTAGATTTCATTTGAAGTCCAATTCCAGTTCAACTTCATGATCAAGATTTCATAAAATTAGATTGCAGTTGAGATTTCTCAACTCGAACCTGGTTCGGATTCAAGCTACACCCCACAATAGCTGAACTATAGAAAATCTAGGTTCGAGCTCTTGCCAACTGAAAACTAGCTTTGAGTTGAGGTGAGCTCGAGTTCAAACCATACTCATATAATGTTTTAGTACATTGCAAGAAAAAGAAAGTCACTCATAAAACCTAAACACAGGGGAAGCCATAATTTTATGACTATTGTCAATTTTTGTCGTGTCGAAACCTTCTCAGTTGGGTAGAACAACAAACTTCTAAGTCCGAGTTTGGGTTTGAGTTCAAACTCGAGTCTTGTTAAGTCGAGTCAAGGCTTATCGAGATGAGTTTATTGAAGATAGGAAGTCAAACCAGGTTCGAGTTAAGGTGAGTTCGTGTTCAAATTTAGTTGAGTATGTTTTAGTACATAGTAAGAAAAAGAAAGTCGAAATCTTCTCAGTTGGGTTGCAACAACCCTCCTCTAGGTTCGAGTTGTCAAGTTTCAAAACACTTGCCAAATTGTAATTGATTAAGGTGAGTTTTTGTTCAAGCTCAGCTGAGTATGTTTTACACATAGTACACATGTTAACGACTTAAATTTATATTGATATAATTTCTGCCATTAAATTAAATGTCGAAGTGAAAGTTTCTCAACTAGAACATGGTTCGAGTTGAGGCTTTTCAATTTCAAACTGCACCCACATAGTTTGAGCTTATTTGTTCAGAAATCACTTTCTACATCTTGTGTAGTTCTCTCTAGTACTACAGGCGCCTCATTTTCATTGTGAACATGTGCATGTTCTTGCATATCATTGAGCCTTTCAATGTGTAATGCAGTTAATTCTTCGGGCTTTTTCATCCAAGCAGTGGGTATATGTAACTCTTCCATGTCCGTTGTCATGTGCTTTGTATTAATTTCTGTAGTGCCAACTAGTTGAGCTATTGTTACTTCTGCCCTCTGAGCCTCTACATCGGCATCTGCACCTTTTTTTCCAAAATATTTGACAACAAAGGATGCTCCTATTTCTTGTCCTGCTATTCTGATATGTTGAACAGCCTCAGTGGTTTGATCAAAACCGTCTTTCTCCAAAGGCTTACTTTATTCTTCAACTTTATGTGCCAGTCTCTCCTTGAGCCGAGATTTGTCTTCCATTGAAAGCACATGTTCTTCTCTTGATTCCTACAATTCCCCTATAGAGACTTTTCCGTCAGGCTCTATTGCTGTTAGAGTGTTTGCTTCCTTATTAGATATAGATACATCATAACTTTTGACATCCTCTAGCATTTTCTCCTATGTATAAGTTTGGAACTTCCGATGCTTCTATCTGGATCTCTTCCTTGGTAGTGATTGGTAGCAAATTCTGGTGTTTTTCCTTCACTAGTAGTGCTTCATTTTCAATTGAGAATTGAGGTACATCTAGTGGGAGCTCTACTCTTGAAATAGCTAGTAGCAGTTCTTCTCTTCTTCTATTTTCATCAAATGGTGTGTCATTTGTATCTGAAGTTGGCTCCTGCCTAGCACTTTTACTGTCAATGCACTCTTGTGTCTCAGTTGTCTCTTCTTGGTCTTGTAGTTTGGAATCTTCATTTGCTGATCCACTTTCAGCTGCATTGGTGGAATTTGAAATTTGCAACTCTTTACAAGTATTTTTGTATCATTATAGCTTCTCTAGTGTTTGAGTAGTTCTACCTACATGAGGAAGTGAAAGTTTCTCAACTCGAACCTGGTTCGAGTTGAGGCTTTTCAATTTCAAACTGCACGTACATAGTTTGAGCTTATTTGTTCAGAAACCACTTTCGAATTGAGATATCTACACTTACCCAATTTGACTACAGAAAAAGAAGCCTTCAACATGGTCATGCACCTGTTTTACATCTCGTTTAGCTTTTGAATTTTTCTAATAGGTTAGTTTTCATATCATAGTAGCTCCAGTTTTGAGCATTTGCACCTACCAATGTTGTCATCCTAGGGTTTCTTCACCATGTCATCTTCTAGGTTGAACTTCTTAGTTTGTTTGATGAGTATTTTTGTATCATTATAGCTTGTCCAGTGTTTGAGTAGATCTACCTACCAACATTACTACCATATGTGTGTGCTAGCAGATCCATTTGACTACATAGATTATATCAAAATTATAATGGTTCAGGTTGATTCATATTCATTAAAATTTCAGGTGAAGTTTCTTCTTCAAGGTGAAGTTTAGATTTAGTTTGAAGTCCAATTCCAATTCAAGTTCATGCAGATCAAGATATCATAAAGTTAGATTCAAGTTCAGATTTCTCAACTCGAACCTGGTTCGAGTTCAATCTCACCCTACAATATCTGAACTATAGATTAAATGGGATGATAGTCTAGGTTGATTGATGAACAAGGGTCGAGTTGAGTTTATGATAGATTCTCGTTCAGTTTGGTCTTGTAGGGGTTATGATTTATGATAGATTCTCAACTCAAACCTGGTTCGTGTTGATGAGTTTTTTGAGTTTCACAAATAATTTTTACCAAATTATATAGAAAGTGTAGGAACAAAAAAGATTTAGAACAACTATGTTATAAAATATATACTAATGTTTTATGTGGTGGTCTACGATACGATGTTGAACACATGTCTTATTGTCTTATTTTTGTAAATAATATACTCAACTTTGACAATTGCTAGATAATATGTTTTTCCTCTTGATGAGTGACATGCGATTTGGTGAGAAATCATTTTTTGTTGATTGAATTGTTCATTGAAATATGACTTTAAATAGTATTTATAATATATGTTTATTTTTTCAAAATGTACAGGAGCAAATATATTGAAGATAGTGCAAATATCATGTTAGAAACCGGATCTGAACAATGTTTGCATCCAACCACTGTAATAGCTGATAAAAAATTTGTTGTCACTAAGAAATTTCAGTGGTGTATGGAAATGGAATTATTGTCTGGTAAAATGGAGTATGAGCTTTGTTTGTTAGTTCGTGATATTGCTAAAGGGAAGATAAGAACACTGGGTATGATTTTGGACCTGAGTGAGACAATTGATGAGAAAGGAAGTGCATTATTAAAACTTCTTGTGGTATCATAAAAAAACATCGTCATGGATGTTTACGTGCCAGTATGTTCATACAATGTAAACTTGATGAATCTCATAGAAGATCAATCTAAACCGTCATGTGCAACTTTGGGATGGAGTCTAGATTGTGGCATTTCGACATTATCTCATAGCGATATCATAGATGGATTTAAAAATGTTCGTGCTGCAATGAATAAGAAAGGTTTGACTATTCCACCTGAAAGAAATAAGACAACCAAACATGAACTTTTGGAAAATGATAAAAAAGCTACTACTTCGAGAGGAAAAAAGAGTGCTACTGCAATCGATGAAGATACGATCGATGTTATACCAACCAAAAAGAAAAAAGATTTGCAAGGAAGAGGTGCTTGAAAATATCATAGATGTATCTGCACCAAGCCGTTTGGCACAGTTGGATTCAACTGAACCCAATTTCATAAAAAGTCCATAACCAAACTGATGAAATATGAGCGTTGTTATCCTCTTGGGATAAAAATGACGGCAAACATATCTATCGAAAGGTGTGTTTTGCCTCCTCCTCAATACAATTGCAGACCTTTCAGTTCGAAGTACTGTAGTAATATGGTTGTTTTTTTTTGCAAACACCTGGAATCATATCTGGACCAGCTGATCTAATTCCATTTCGTAAAAAAGAAGACGGTACAATTCAATTGGTGGAAGTCCAAAGAGTTGCGGATGTACATAAACCAGATATTCGCTTTTATATAGTTGATGGCCAACACACAATCGAGGCGGCTAAAAATATTTTAGCGCTGTTACGGAAACAAAGTGAAAAAATTGAAAGTGGACATATTCTAAAAAAATATTACCAAAGTCGAAAGTCACATATCTTGAGCCATTTGATTTCACCTTCTGAGTGTGTTGCTATATCAAGGGCGCTTAATGAAATATCAGAAAAGTGGAAGTTAAAGACCTCATACATGGAGCAATTGCTGCAAACAAGACTACAATGGGAATCATTGGGTCGTCCCAAGAGACACGAAAAAGGTGGACAAGCTCCTGAAGAGTAGAAGGTATATCTTCTTTTATGATTTAGATTATTATTGCTAGTAATGTTTTTTTTTTTTCAAATGATTATTATAGAATAACTAATGCATCTTTATTTATGTTGTGTAGAATTTCAGAAGCATGTTGGGTAATGTTTTGAGGAAAAATGATCCAAAAGAAGTATACAATTGGGCCTATTTGAAAGATGAAAACTGGAAGAAATGGAAAAAAAATTGTCAGCTATGGAGGCTAGGGAGGTTACGAAACAGTTCCGGTGAAATAAGCGATAATCTAACTGAGATGTCAATTATATCAGGTGAGTGTTTTATAATATGTAAAATGTTATTCTACAATAATTACTTAATGTTAAATTATTTTTGTTTGTTTGTTGTGAAAGGTCATTTATTGTGACTAGTTCAAGGATTGAAGGAGAAAGACATGTCAGTTCTCTTTGATGGCTTGATCGATGGATCCATTCACTTTTTTCCATTGGAGGATGCTGATCATTTGAAAAAAAAATTGTCATTGGAAAAATTTTGCACGAGAGTCAAAGATAAAAGAATTCTTAAAAATGCTATCAAACAATATTTTGTTGAAGCTTTGAAAAAACCTCCACAAAAATGGCATTATTTGGAGGAAAAATATAGTTTCACCTCTGAGTTTCTGAAAGATCTATCTTCAAAATGTTGTAGTTGGCTAGAGGTGGCTAAACTTAGAAATAAAAAAACAGAGCCTTTGCCGGATATTGCTACGAAGGCTATCAAAGACAGGTATGATTTTGTCCATGGTATCAAAGTCATTCAAACAAACGACCCTTGGATTGTTCATAGGATTGACGAGCTTATCAATATAGATTCGTTTTGCATTCCTATACCCTCTCTGCATATCACATTAGGCATTTTCAATTCCACTTCTTTCTCTGATTGTGTTGAGTTCTCTTTTCGTAAGTTTTTTAATTTGGTTGATGTTAAAACAACATCAACACATTACTGCATAGTTGCTTTTCTTTCGTCAAGTGAAAACCTAAGATGTTGCTTTCGAGAGGTAGAACGACAATTGGGTTCTATAAATTCAACGGAGAAGTGGATGCACAGTTGCAAAACTGTCAATTTGATACAGTTTTATTCATCTTTGTTTCTAAAGATGATGAAAATCCATACCCTATAGGTCTTATGTAAGAGAAAGGATTGCAATTTATATATGATGAGATAGCAAGTCCTGATCCTCCTGTTATCAAAGGAAGACATGATGCAAATTCCAAAGAGAAATTATTGCATCGTCATCAAATAATGATGAGCACTCCAAAATATAGCATGGTGAAGCTTTCTGGTGGCATTTTTGTTGATGTTTATTTGTAAAAGATGTACTTTCATTTGAATCAAACTTGAAGTAAATAAGTTTTATGACATAAATTATATTTGATCTTGTTGTACTTTTTTTTGTATGTCGGAGATGTTACTTGAATTTATTTTGGAGTTGTCTAGACTAGTTTGAAAATATTTTGAGCTATTTTCTAATAAAGATTTTGAATTGTACTTGTTAGTTTGGTATGTCTTATTTAAAATAAAAGTTGTAAATTTTATATTGGTTTGAAAATTGTTTTTATATTTATATTCTCATGTGTTGTTTGGCAGCCTGTTCTCAATTACGACTTTCAAAAATGGATGCAGTTGAATTTGAGACTATAAATTCATGCAAAGTGCAAGACTTACAATACGATGCAATATTAGAAACAAATATGGATGTGCATGCTATTGACCAGGATATGTTGGTAAATAATGCTGGGGAGTATTTTCAAACATTGCAATGTGCTACAAGCACAAATGAGGAGATTGGTTGTTCACTTGTCAAGCGTGGTGACATTGATTTCTTTGAATCACTTTCAGTGGATTGTTCTATTGTTGATTCTTCTTCTACCGTGGATATTGGAAATGGAAAAGGTCCATTAAAATGTCCAAGTAATTCAAACATTCAAGGTGATTATGCTCCTCATTATTTGGATGAAAAGATCAGAATTGTTTTGAATACTAGTTTTGGTAAAACTAGGATTGGATCTCTTTATAAACTCAAACCTACTCATGGAAACATATTGCATTTGCAAGAGGATGCGAATGGAAGGTATTATTTTTTAGATACTTTATTATTAGAACATTCTTGTTTATCACAATATTTGTTTAATCATTTTGAAACACCATGTTCATTCACAGTGATAATTTATGAGATTCATGTTTGTCATGTGGCAGTGCAAAATGTATAATGTTATCTGGGCTTTTGGTTTCCACTTTCATGTTGAAAGGATTGATAACAAGATACACACACACGATTGTGGTGTAATAGCATCTTTCCAACAAGAAAGTCAAAGCAATGCACGAGATCGGAATCCCATCTTAGGAGATATAGAATACGTAGGAACTATACAAAATATTTATGATGTGTCATTTGGTGAAAGTGGACACTATTTTTTTTTGATGTGAAATGGTTCAAGGTAGTTTGTAGAGGGCCAAATGCAACCGTAAAATCGGATCCAAGTGGATTTTTTGCGATTGATTCATCAAAAACATTGAGCATGGAGTCCTTTGACACATTGGTGTTGTCTCGTCACTGTGAGCAGGTGCACATGCTATGCTATAATGTTTTTCATTTTATTGCAAGTGACTTCAATATTTGAGTTTTTGATATGTTCTGAAATAGTGATTTTTGTAGGTGTTTTTTAAACCAGATCGACTAAACAAGATATGGTGGTTTGTAGTTCAAGTTGAACCACGTTCACGACGAGTATTTGAGGGTGCAAATGTTGAGAATGAAATGGAAAATCTTCATTTTAACTATGAGATTGAGCTACTTAGAGATGTAATAAATCGTCAAACCATACTTGAAGCACCCACTTCCATAGATGTTGAGAATAGAAATTCTAATAGTCAGGATGATGAAATAATTTTTGAAAGTGAGAGTGATGATGAAAATTATCTAAGAGCAGATGAATTGCAAGATGCTGTCGCTGATGAAATTGATTCTTGTAATTCTGAATAAAAATTGATTATTGCAATTCTGAATGAAATTGATTCTTGCAATGCTTTCAAATGATTGTTATTTAGCCAAAATAGAGTCTCATTTATGGTCAAGTAAGTGAAAAGAATAGACATAGTTTGACTTCAATCCCATTTTTTTGGATATAATGTCGGTGAAGATAGATGTACAGCTTCATGTTCCAAGAAAATTCTCATTTTTTAACAAATGTTGCAAAGGCAGTAAATCACTAAAAGCATGTGAGTTAATGAAATCACCACCACAAACTATGACAAAATCAAGTGTTTCATCATAGTCAATCCCCTTAAATTGAGCATATCCGTTGGCAACTAGTCTTGTTTTATAATTGTTCACACTACCATCTTGATTAAGCTTGATCTTAAAGACCCATTTGCAAACAGTAACATTTTATATCTTTGATGGAGGATCAATAATTTTACAAGTATCTCAAACAATGCATCATATACTCACTTTTCATTACATCAAATCACTCTTTTGTTGCTACAGTTTCATTCACACTTGAAGGAACATCATCAAACTTAAGGTAGTAATAAGGGCAATAAAAATTAAACAATCATCAACTTGTAATTCCTTCTCTCTTTCCTGTATTTGAGCCTTCATAGTTGCATTTGGGCCCTGATACCATGTTAAAATCAAAGGTTATGAACCTCATTCGGATACTAAAAATTTGAAAAAGCATCAAAGGTTTCACTTATATCTAATAGATAGAAAACGAGCACACAATTCAACCTATTTTGCATCTAATTGGCAAGAGCTTTTGAGCACCACAATAAAACTAGAAATAATTGATTTTCACATCTTGTCACACACGTGGAAAGTATAATACTTTGTTCAGATTTAGATCTATTCATTAGACACAAAAAATATCACATTCATCATTCATCAATTCCTCATTAAAGAACAAACCTGCCAAAATCACCATCTCTTGATAATCTCTCGAAGTATGTACAAAATGAAGTCTCAATCCATATCAAATGATCTCGAATATGAGATTAGGTAGAGTGCCACTAGGGTAGACCCTAAACCCCTGGCTATCAAAGCCTTAGATCATGTATAATTACCCTCTTGGTAGCTCAAGTCAACTGTCTAATAAAAGTAGGTGGCCGCCCTCATAAAAAATCCCAATCATCTAGGAACACCATGATATAATTCACTTTAAAAAAATATTTACTTAACTAATTCCATTTCATTATAAACATGCAGAAAAAAAAAAAACCCTCATCATAATATAATCACTTTAGGAAAAAAAAAATATAGCCTAATCATAATATAATTCACTTTAGAAATATATTTATTTAACTAATTTCATGTCATTATCAACATGCAAAAAACAAAAAAACAAAAAAAAAATGCGTGGATACCGGTCTGGTCCGGTGAACAAACTGAAATTTGCATGGATAATCCACCTGTGGATTATCCACGCCAAAACTGCTTTCCGACGCCGCCAACCTTCTCTCCCAAACAGTTGTCGTAATTTTCAAAATTCAATTTTGCGTGGATTATCCGCGTGGATAATCCACACGCATAAATTTTTCGGCGCTGTGTCAAAAAAACACCGGTGGACTTGCCGGAGGCGTGTTGAATTTTGTTTTGGCATGGATAATCCACACGTGGATGTTCCACGCAAACAAAATTTTGAAAAATCGACTAAGTGTCGGGTCTCGCGTGGATACTCTGCGTGGATAAACACAGAGTTTTCTAGTTGTGATAATGGCTTGTTTCTTCGACATCCATGATATAGCTCCATCACCTATTAAAATACAATGAGCACTAATGGATTTCCTATCCGTTACATCTCCAGCATAGTCCGAACATGACTGTAGACCATCTAGATGGTGTACAGGGCCATGGATTTGTCTTTGATGGACAGGCCGCTGGTCTTTCTCCGTATTTCTTCTTGAAGAAGATGACTGATCACCTTTTGAAAAGTGAGGTCGGGTTGTGTGGAGATCATCACCACAAAGTATTCATACGACTTTGGAAGAGAAGAAAGCAAGGTCATGATGACATCATCATCTTGAATAGAACATCCTACAGTTGATAACTGATCCAATATAGACTTGAAACTGTTGATGTGAGAAGTGATGGCAGTAGAATCAGACATGCTAAGAGTAAAGAACTTCCTTCTAAGATGTAATCTAGTGGTTACATCATGAGTATCATAGATATTTAATAACAAATCTAATGCATCCTTAGAGGTTTTGCATGTGGTAACGTGGGATATTTGAGAGTCGACTAAATTGAGTGTGATACATGCTAAGGCCGTCTGATCTTTGATCTTCCATGCCTTTGTTTGATCATCATCTTCTAGTTTCAGGTCAGTACCTTCTACTACATCTCAAAGATATCTATCTATCAACATCATCCGAAGTTTTAACTTTCAGATGTAGAAGTTAGAACCATTGAACTTGTTAATGATTCTAGCTTCATTGGGTGATGATGAAGAGTTACCTATATGAGACATATTAACAGTAATATAAATGGAACACACTTAATCTCTCGATTTATATGAGCTATGCTCTGATACCAATCTGATTGGGCAAGGGAGATAGAAGAACACAAACGGAGAAGAGAGCAAGAATATTGCAAAACAGCTCTCCCGTTATAATCAGCTGTTAGATGGAAAAACAGTCTAATAGAAAGCTTTTGCCAAATATAATCACAACTTTCAGTGTTTTAATTTTCCAATAGGATCTTAAAAATCAATTCATACTCACAAAAATGAGAGTACAGTCCAGCGAAAAGATTAGAAATGGTTTGTGTGTGGTATTCCTAAAATCGAATTCACTATAAAGTTTAGTTCTGAAATAGATTGAAACATCAATGTGATATCACGAGTTCCTCAGACATCAAAGACAACCATCATCTGATCAGAAGCTGAGGAGTCATAGATGTTCGTGTTTTGATCAGAGTGAGTAAACAAGCACGATCAAACAACGATAAAGTGCGTTCAATCAAAACAAGCATTCATCTATGTTATACACAGATAGATAAGCATGTTGCTGCTATATCACACTGAAGCACAATAGAATAGCAATTACAACAAAAAATGACGGCGTAACTAGGAGGCTCAAATAATACGTCTCATGGACGGAGCGTCTCTCATGTAATCTGTGCTTGATGATCTATTTATAGATTTCATCCGTGTATTAATTACATTGAATGTTTGTCACCTAATTAGGCAAGCCATTGTACTTGGAAGTATATGGCTTTTGTGACAACTGTACATAGTGTATACGGTCAACAAATCAGGAACGTTGACGCGGATGAGGACGTCGCAAATTCTTTCACTTCACAAATTTTGAGAAGTGGCTGAGAACGTTCCTTGTTCAAAATAGACGACCTTCGCTTTTTCTCTCTCTTTGAGTTTTTGCGAAAAAGCCGAAGGTGCCCTAAAACAAGTTTAAGGTGCCCTTAAAAAGTTGAAGGTGCCTTCAAAAAGACGAAGATGTCTTTAACAGTTTAACTCTCTCGCACTTTTTGGAAAAATGCGAAAAAGCTGAAGGTGCCCTTAAAACAAGTTTAAGGTGCCTTTAAAAACAAGGTGTCTTTAACAGTTTAACCCTTAAAAATTGATGACCTTCGGGAATTATCTCTCTCTTCGCATTTTTTGGGAAAATGCAAAAAAGCCAAGGTGTTGAAAATACTTAAACTTTTGAAATGTGAACAAGTTGATTTCTTCAAAGTAATTGAACAGAAGAAGTCAAAGGCAGGTGTCGTAGTTTTCGAAAAAGTGCGAAAAAATGCGAATAGTGCGACACTTAGTGTATTTCTGTAAACTGTTGAAAAAGTAATGTAAATCTACAGACTTGTTCTAAATGCAAGTTTTGTGGATGATGAGGTAGAGCTGCTAGGCAAATTGTTTTTGCCTAGCAGCATTACTCGCCGGCGAGCAATGCTGCCAAGCAAATTTTTTTTGCCTGGCAGCCCTCCATTGTGAGATGCTTGCTCACTGATTGAAGTGAGGTTTCTTTTGTTGTCAGGCAGAATTTTTTTGCTTGGCAACATTGCTCGTTGGTGAGCAATGCTACCAGGTAAAAATTTTTTGCCTGGCAGTGCTCCATGTGAGCTTCACGTTTAAATGACTGAGAGAAATTTTGGTTTGATCATCTGTGAACTGCATTCAAAGTCTGATCTGAAAATTTGGAAGATCAAACATTCAATCATAAGCAACAAGCAATTGAACAAAATGAGCGTTGAGGGAGGGAGTGCTGACAGGCAAAAAATTTCTACCTGGCAGCTCTGCCTCATGACCATGGAGTGCTGCCAGGCAAAAAAATGTTGCCTGCAAATTTTTTTTGTTTGGCAGCGCTCCCTCCCTCCCTCCCTCCCTCAACATTGCCTCCCTCATTGCATTTAGCAAAACATCAAACGCGATGAGGGAGGGAGTGCTGAGGGAGGGAGGGAGTGCTACCAGGCAATTTTCTTTTTGCCTGGCAGCATTGCTCGCCAAGCAAAACATCAAATGCGATGAGGGAGGGAGCGTTGCCAAGCAAAATTTTTTTGCCTGGCAATGAAACCAACCTCAATGAAACTCTTTTATTAGCGCTACCTGGCAAAAAAAATTTGCCTATCAAAGAACCCAACTGACTTTCTCAGATAGAAACGTGCAGCGGGCCTCTTCGTCCACAAAAGGCCATAGCTTCATTGAGACAAACATGAAAAAGTCCTAAGAAAACTCAAAAATGTCTACCCAAACTTAGATCTAACCTGTTTGCAAACGCTCCTTCGTATCGAAGCTAATCCTCTGTTGCTCCTCCTTCCAATAGAAGCTCCTCCTTTATCGCTCTTGAAAAGTGCATTTGCATTCACTATGAAGAGCATAAAGTGCTTTCACGAAGAAGAAGAAGTGCTAAAACCTCAAAAACCTAAAACCTCAGAAACCTAAAACCTAATAAGCAATGAGCCTGTGAACCCTAAAACCTAATCACCAATGAGCCCATCTTGTTGAATGCATCCATGCATCATGTATATTCAAAAGCCAACAGTCTAAAATATTAAATACGTTTTGCTAAACATAAATTTTTTTACAGAATAAAATTTCTTTCAATTTTTAAAAAGCTAACATCCGACATTATATCTATGCAGTTGATTTTTGAGAAAAGTTGCAGATTTCATTTTTATACTATATCAATTTTCTCAAACAGTCAAGAATGACAACTTGCAAGTAGTTGTAGAGGCCTCGTGGCTATTGATTGGACAGTTAGGACTAACATGATATAATGATATTTTTCTTTCTCTTGAGATACTAGGTATTAGTACTCATTTTGAGAGCTGGGTGTAGGAAGCATAATTGTACAGTCCAACTCATGTTCTTAAATGGAGTCATCAATGGTTGGTGCGTTGGGCTCAAGGAATCCAATATATATATTCTTAGTTTTGTTCTCCCATAAATCACTATAACTGATCCAAGAATTGGGCTAAATCATTAACTTAAGAAAGGGAGCAGCAAGTTATTCATATCATGGTGTATCAATGGGTCGTAAAATAATTTTGAATTTTGGTACTTTTTTTAACAGGGTCTATTTCTTGATGGGATTGTATAGCTCTCTTGGAAGCCAGTTTGTGACAATTGAAAGTGGCTGTCATATTTGGCAGGAAAGCCCATTCCCATAATAATGTAGCCGAATTTCAATAGCCGTTTGGAGGATCAATGATGACTGGTACTGGCATGGAAATTTCCTCCCTCTACAACAGATGGAGCTTTATTGGTTGATAGACAATGGAATGTGATTCACACACCGTTGAAATCGTGGTTCTCCAAAATCTATACAAGGATTTCCATTTCGTGTTGTTCCATCTGCAAGAATCAATCCATCAACAAGCATGGATCAATAGGTCAATTTAACCTTGACCACCTCTAGTGAGGATGAAAGACCTACTCACATCACAAAGATGAATGTAGGTGAAAATCTAGTCAGCCAGCCTGCACTATCAATTTTGCAGCTGTTCCAAAATTTGCCTGTGTCAAGCAAGCTACGAAAAATCATCGAGCTTTGTGGAGGTCCTAAAGTAGTGAACGAAATGCCCAGAGAATACAATGGAGATCATATGTTTGAGTTTCTGCCATCTCACATGACAGGCATGGAGGGCATGCAAAGGGCTTTTGACTGTCACAACTGGATTCGCTACACAACTTTCACAATGCAGGGATTCCCAAGGGTGGTTCACTTATCCACATGGGGTGGTGCATTTGAGTGTCGCAATATCAATTGTAGTTATTTAATGTCATTTGGGAAGAAAAATTCCAAACACTTTTCTGGAAGATTGATGACAATGTGATTAATTATAGAACTCATTCCACATGATGTTTGTAGCATGAAGTGTCAACATTGTACTCATCCACCCCATTGTGTGAAACATTGTGTGGCTAGGATTTATCACTGCATTCCGAACGACACAAGATATACTAGAATGGCCTTACACTTAGGTTTCCATAATCATGAGTTTGGAATTGGAGATTCATATGTCAACACTGTGAGAGCACAAGATTTTGTGATGAAAAGGGCGTCACATAACATAGTGGGTAAACCAAAGAGAATTCAAAAGGACTTGGCCAAGGAGTTGATTTCAGACCACCTGCTGGCAGCATCATCATCATCATCTCCTATAGATTCTACCAGGCTTGATGAATTGTTGTCCTTGATTGAGCCAACTACAAACAATCGAAGATACGTCATGTGTGAATTTCTAGTTGGCCATTTGTGTTTTTATATATGTGTGAACAATAGCCTTTACAGTTTTCTGATGATTGATTGTTGCAGATTGAAGAAATGGATAATTCTTCCATGGATTGTTGTTCCCTGGACAGTTGCATAATAGAACAAATAGATGCCATGTTTTCAAGATGTCGACTTCTGGGCCAGCATCTGGAGTAGAACTGGTACAACGAATGCAACCAGAAAATGATCTATCGAGATCTTGGTGTTGCTTTGATCATGTTCATTGAATTAAAGATAACAAGAGCTACTATTGTTTGTGACAAGATGGTGATCATTGTTCGAGATGCCAAACCCATCTTTATGGACAAGATAATAAGGAATGGGATTATATTAACATTGACAAAACCAAAAGGTAGGAGCTTAGTTCTTTAATTTAACATCGGAATCTGGGAGAGAATACAAGCTATTATTCAATTTTTTCATTGTAATTTTTTTGGTTAATACTGAGTGATACAATTGTGTATCTCTAGTGATCATTATAGCACACCAAAGTCTTCACAATTCAATTTCTCTCAGTAAAAAACGGTCATAACTTTGGACAAGAAGTTTCCACAGGTTTGTGGACTCAACACAAACCCACAAGACCATTTGCAGCTCAATTTTGATGTTGTTTGTCCATAAACGCCCTTTCTATCGGGGAGAATGCCACTAATGAGCTACTTTCCAACATCTTGAGAATTGGTCCAATGTCGCCAAATGGAGTCCGTTTTTCAGACCGTCTATTCCGTCCTATGATGCACGCCAAGACAAACCCACAACACTAAATTGGGCTCCAAACGGTTCAGTATTCACAGTGAAACATACGTTCGGGAATGCAGTCCTGGGATTCTAGGCCTGTCGAGCCAAGAATGAGCCAAGTTGGTCGAATTCAGTCAAATATAGTGCCGCTTGTCCAGAAACACCCTTTCTGTCAGAGGGAATGCCACTAAATGTACTACTTTCCAACATTCCCAAGAATTGGTCCAGTGTCGTCGAATAGAGTCTATTTTTCGGACTGCCTATCCTGTCTTGTGCAACACGCCAAGACAAACCCACAAGACTAAACCGGGCTCCAAACGGTTTAATACTCACAACGAAACGTGCGTCGAACCAGAAACCCTAAATGCAATCCTAGGATTCTAGGCCCGTTGAGCTAGGAATTGGGTGAATTCAGTCACACAAACCCACTTCACAAACACACAAAATCGACTGCTCGGCCACATGCCTCAACCATTGGCTGCCACCCAAAATGTCGGCTAATTGTCACTGACAAATTTCGACCCAAACCATTGACCTTCAACCCAAACCATCGATCATAACCCAAATTGTCGGGCCACCGCCAATGACGGGCATACTCACTAGATCGTCGGCCTAGATCGTCAGCAGCCGTCAACGACAGGCACTCTTTACTAGTATACACACACACACACACACACACACACACACACACACACACACACACATATATAGTAACAAGAAGAAAAAGGAGAGACAAAATAAAGAAATCAACCGACCAAACCATAGAGAGTAACAAGACTAACAATCATAGTAATTATCAGAACCATTAAGTCAAGAAACTTCAGCCCAACTATACCCCACCTTATGACAATCATCATTCGTGCTCAAGGAATTACTTTACATAAGTCATACCTTTTGCTATTGATGACATAAGTACGGGAAAGGAAAAATAGCAATCATAGTCAACATGGAGGGTATGACAAGGCCTAGCTCCAAATCTGCATGCTTAAAAAAATTTGTAAGAAGGGCATGGGTAAGTTAGACCATTATCTCTAACAAAGAGAACTCCCTAAAACTGGAGAAAGTGAAACCCCTCAATGCACTTTGAGACTTGGGAAATCTCCATCTCTGGGACTGGAAACTAGGAGTTAAGCTTTAATGGGGACAAGCAAACGTCTAACCAAGAATATCTGAACAATGATTAATTTCAAGGACTCTTAGGAGACCCTCAAGAGGAAAATGAATGGTTAACACTCATTATTGTCATAGAACATACAAAGAAGAACTCATGAAGACAGAAATATGGCTGACGCATTTTGCCCATGAAGATATTGTCCCATTTTGTGGGTCAACGGCCTATATGTGACAATTGTAAAACTCGACACTATAATATGTGGGCTTTGCATCGGGGATTTAGCTATAGAAGTCGATAATGAGAGATTTCAAGTAAGAGTATCTCTGTACATCAAGATCAATCAACAATGGATGCTAATAACTACGCATACTCTATATTTACAACCAATTGAGTGATGGCGGGCCCTTTGTGACAAGCGCACCATTGAATGATCTGCCATTACTTGGGGATTTCTGCCAAGTAGTGCATCAGGGCATGGCATATTACCACTTCTATAGCCCATATGTCCAGCGATTTCCTATCCCATGAGACTAATTGTTTCGAATCAGGCATAAGGCAGACGAGAGTACCCACCAGATATATGAATTTACAACTAAATTAACTTGGCTTGCGCATGCCTAACCACTGTTCAATACACCGAATTAGCAGCACCCCATCCCAACTACACTTAGTGATGATTTAACTTCAATTGTCAGAAGTGTCATTCAAGGTCCACGAGAAACCCCTCCTACAACGCTTAGGCAAGGCCTTAGCAAGCTCACATGCCACCAGTAGCTGCGCCGTATACTAGCAATCTAGGAACCAAGGGCATTGATTAAGAAATATGATATGGACAGAGCCCATCTAGTCGGTTCACGTAGATTTTGCGGACCAATCCCTAGTCAAAAATCTCCCTAACAAAGGCATAACAATAATCTTGCGCACTGGAGTATTTTGTATCCAAGTCTAGGATTATGCCAATTCCTATATCCAAGATGTGGACGTAACATTCTTTCCCCCTTGAACTGCTTCTATCCTTAGAAGTGAAGCTTAGGGAAGTTCTTCTTTATGGTTTCAACCCTCTCCCATGCATAATTATTTTTAGTCCGACCCTTCTAGCTAATCAAGCGCTTAGAGATAGAACGATTTCTCAATTGTTTATCTCTGATTCTGACTACTTTCCTTAGTTTCCAAAGGTACAATAAGTGATAAATCCTCATCAAGTCCAACTATATCACCTTCATGTGTAGTTTCTTGAAGATCTAGTTCATAACCTAAAGAACTAATTTTTCATACAATCTTGAATGGTCCACAATATCAAGGGGCCCGACAAATTGTGAGTAGATATTTGCGAGTTATGCGAGTTTTATTTCCTTGGATTTTTAGATAGCTATTATCAAACAATAACAAAGGATACAAATACAATACTAGGAAAACAATGTAGAAATATCCACAATCAGATTTATAACCGTGCTCACTGGAGAATTTTCTTGAATATGTCAATTAGACATATAACCTCAGAATAGCTACCATTTCAGAAATAGAAGTCCACATTGGACAAAAAAACAAAAAGTAACAATTGATCTTGGATCAGCTAGTTCTACCTATACCTAAGACAAACCCTTTGAGGGCAAAGCAAATACATGAAAAAGATCTTGCAAGCTGATGACGGGCTGGTGTATGAACATATTTTCATTCACATCCAGCCCCTTGACATGCAAGTACACAAAATACATATGCTTGCCAGGTATGTACTTTTTCATGGACATGTTTCTAGAGAAATCTTTGCATGTGCATGATGGCTCATTAGCAATTGTGACATGATAGATAACTCCTGTTTGACAACTATCAAAACTTTCAATGATATATAACTCCTTATGTTCAGAAGGGACTTTGATTATCTCTTGTACCTGCCCTTTCAATGACAATCCCCTTTCAATGACAGCCCCCTTTCCATTCTATCTTTAGCAGATTTTGACACACTCGATCTTCATCTCATCTGTCCACGTTTTGATGTCCCATGGGTAGTGAAGTCTTTGGCAATCCCCACATTGGAGGGAATTCTAGGGTCTTCAACTATGTTTTTCTACTGTGAAACATTTTGGGAACATGAACTGGTTGTCTCCAACATGTATCCCCCTTTGTTCAATTCATCCACTTCAGATTGCATCAGGTTTTTCCTTGTTGCACATACCAAATTCCGTTGTTCATTGGAGGAGACACAGTGACATTAGGATTGACTTTCCAAGTACAAGTTATATCGCTCGCACAAAACCACATGAATTGATTTGTGTACCCATTCTGATATTTTCTTGTTCCAAAAAAACAAGGTACAACCCTTGATTTGATCATCTTGTTGCAACGCCATCTACCAGTATCCTTCATACCTTGACATTTGAGTTGGCTACCAGTTCTTAGACATCGAATAGCCCACCAACTATTGTTCAGTTGTCTTTCATGTATATTCACACAAAGTTGTAGATTAGCTCGGCCCATCATGTCGTGTGGTATAATGATGTTCCTGGTTGATTGGAACATGGAAGACTGGATTTGTTCTTTGTAGATACCCACCCTTTGCACATATTCTATATCTGGACGATGAGACACGTTCTCACTATCAACATTCCATTGTTGTGCTGGCCTCTTGCGTCTGACAGTCTGAATTGGTTCATTAACATCTGAGTCTTGTCTGGCCAAATCAATATGTTCAACAAACTCATTAACTCTTTCATAGAATGAAGCATCGACAATTGAAGCTCTCTTTCCTGAGCGCACTCTCTCTAGCAGATTTTGGAAGGTGGGTCCTTGACCAATGTACTGGCCAGCCAAGAAAGACTTCTCCTGTGCACTTTGCAATATTGCATTGGCCAAATCCCCCACTACAACTTCATAAATTGTCAACTTAGAATTGTAGTTGTCTACTCTTTGCCAAACACTGTGGACCACCTGGGGACAGATTTGTCGTTGGCACTTTTGCTTGATCACCATGATCCATCATCTGTGGCACACAGACTTGTTGATTATATCCATTTGAAAAAAAAACCATATTTAATGCAACAAATTACATAGAAAAACACAACATACCCTAACAACAAATTTTTCCCATCTATGGATTCGATTTTTCCACCATGCTAGCCAGCTCTCCAATTCATTCAAATAGTTCTCGTACGCATTACCCAATTTCCACCATGCAGTTATTTTATTGTATAAATGTCTGCAGCATTACGATTCGTTGCATTTCGCCACTGCAAGCATATAGCGATATGATCGTCTCTAGACAGTTGTTTTATGTACTTTGTAGTTTGCTTAGTCACACTATCCATAAAATGAAACAAACACAATCTTTATTTTCCAACCATCAGTGTGTCAGCATCCTTTCCATAAACAATGCGCATAGCATTCCAGTTTGCTTGGGCATCATCTGTTATAAACCCTCAAAATGTGACTGGATCACACAAATGATTAGACATAACGCAATTCAACAGCTCCCAAAATAACACTTGTGCTTGAACATCTTCAACCTTCATATCACATATTGCAATAGTTTGCATGGACTGGTTTCTGCAAAACAAAGCACACACAAAACAAAGCACACAATGGATGAGACAAACTCTTGCATATCTCTATACAATCCAGTTCTTGATGTTCTTGGGATGTCCAAGAATCAAAAGGCTGGTTAGTTTCTTGATTCTTCAACTTCTAATATGCTATAGATTAGTTTTGTTTCTTGTTTTTGTCAAGTTATGCAAGGTAGCTCCATGTAAATGTAGCTCTAATTTCAGTCCGTTTTAAGTGTAGGTAGCTGTAGAAATCCATTGAACATTAATTGGTTTGCATGCTGATCTATGAATGAGCGTTCTTGGCTTGCATCTCTATGTAGAATGTAAGTGCGTTCAAGAGTGACGTCCCTGAGTAGTCCTCTAATAGGCAGGACATAAAAGAAAATACTACAATGAAACTTTGTCCCTTCTGCCTGGGTTGGCATCGTAAAATCAAGAAACTATCCAACGAATGCCATGAAGCCTGGTAATAGGCAGAAACTGTTCTGAAGAAGAGGCAAGAAAGAATTGTAGTAAAACAAGTCCTCTGGAGCAGAGGATCTGTCAACATTTGGCACCGTTGCTACTTGAACCCAATGCATACTACATCCAACAGCACAACAACAAAGTCCACACTCAGATTACTACACACACACTCCAATTCTTTCACCATATCTGAGTTTCCGCAACTGAACAGAGCCACTTCAATGGCTATCTCCTCGCCCATATCGATAGGCTATAAGAATCGCAAATTCGCTGTTCTTGCAAACACACTAACAGACCTGGATTTGATTCTACTCAAGCTCACGCTCCTCCCATTCCTCACGCTTGAAATCTCAACCGGAGCCCCAACTTTGAATCTCAACCGACACACACTGTCCGATCTCAACCGATGATCATCCATTACATCTTGACCGACAATGATCTATTGAATTCTCAACCGACGGCCCTGCTTCAGATCTCAACTGATGGCAAGCTTCAAATCTCAACAGACGGCCCTGCTTTAGATCTCAACTGACGGCTCTGCTTCAGATCTCAATCGACGACCTGTTTCAATTCTCAACCGATGGCCCTGTTTCAGATCTCAATCGATGGCCCTATATCAGATCTCAACCGACAGCCCTACTTTAGATCTCAACCGATGACCTGCTTCAATTCTCAACCGACGGCCTCAGTGAGATTTCGAGCGACACACTGCATCAGAACTCAACCGACGGTCTGCATTAAATCTCAACCGACGACCATTCAGTCTTAAATCTCAACCGACGGCCACTGTTAGATCTCAACCAAAGCCCATCTCTCAAATCTCAACCGACGGCGTCAGTGAGATCTCGACCGATGCACTATATCAGATCTCAACCGACAGTCAATATTAGATCTCAACCAATGCCCATCTCTCAAATATGAACTGACAGCCTCAGTGAGATCTCGGCACTGTATCAGATCTCAACCGACGATGAGTATTAGATCTCGACCGACGACCTGTGTTAGATCTCAATCGACACCCATCTCTCAAATCTCAACCGACGGCCTCAGTGAGATCTCGACTGACGCACTGTATCAGATCTCAATCGACGGTCCGTATTAGATATTAAAAGACAACCATCCAGTCTAATCTCGATCGACGCACTGTATCAGATCTCAACCGATGGTCAGTATTAGATCTCGACCGACAACCTATGTTAGATCTCAAACGACACCCATTTCTCAAATCTCAACCGATGGCCTCAGTGAGATCTTGACTGACGCACTGTATCAGATCTCAACCGACGGTCCGTATTAGATCTCAACCGACAACCATCCAGTCCAATCTCAACCGACGATCAATATTAGATCTCAACCGACGCCCATACAATCAAATCTCATCTACCGGTCAGTCTTAAATCTCAACTGACTACCTGCTTCCACCAGCCCAGATCCACGCTAGACGACAGACCTTTCCAACGATGTTCCGGACTAACGAGCACGACGTACCTCAAATCTACGGCTTGCATCGCCGATTTTTCTAACAATCTATCTATCTATCTGCAACGCCATAACGGATACATCAAACCAACTACACGAGCCTGCATATGTGTTGGACCGTAACAACCGCATCCAGTTGTAAGAACCGCCTTCAGCCGTAGCAATAGCCACAACCGCTCAACGTCTATCGTCATCACCACATCCACCATAACCCACCGCACATAACTCCCCTCCCTACCTCCGCATGGAACAACAACCAACATCCATTCATCCACAGATGTAACAACCACATTCCACCACCATCTGCTCTAGAATGATCACCTTACCCTTACCACCATTGTCACCCACCCTCCTCACATCCGCAACTAACCGCACCCATCACACAACCATCAACCATCGAAAACAAACCACCCTCTACATTGCCCCGTGACCACCACACCACACACGACCGGCCTCCACCACCATCACAGCCCCAGACCGCAATAGCCCGCAACGAATCGCAACCCACCGTATTCACCAACACACTCCCTCCACCGTCAGGACCGCAATCTAGGCCATCCTTCCTTCACCCGTATTCCAATCACCCCATCATTACCCCGTTGTAACCGCCATTCACCGCAACTCACCCTTACCACCGCATTCGCATTGCACCACACACCATTACCACTGCAGCTAACCATTTCCCCACCGCAACATAGCTTTGCACCCATCAAAGCCGCATCCAACCGCAATTGTCCACTACATCCGCAAGTGCCCGCTACAACCGTAATAGACTGCTGACACCACACACGTCCGCTGACACCACTAACACCGTAATCCATCGTAGTCACCCATCTTCCTCACCTCCGCAACAGACCGCAATTCTACGGCTTATGACTACCCATGGCCACCTTCGCCCGCTATAACTGCAAACGACAGCAACCCCACCGTAAACCGTAGGGACCGCAAAAAAAAAAAAAAAAACCAGAGAACACCAAAAAAATCACCTGTACCCAATGGACCAACAAAACGATCTTCAAGTCCCAGACGATTATCCATATGAGATCAGGTCCCATGTAGCTGAACAAATCAGACGTCATAGGTTCTACCAAATGCGAGTTGAACTCCAAGAGCCATCCACAAACCCATTCAACGGACAAGAACTTGATAGAGCCGAGCCCTCACGCACACGACCCCATTTTTCTGGTTCTGAGCCCTCATGGGTCAGAACCAACACTAATCGAATTTCTACTACCCATGGAGCTCATCTTGAGAGACGTACACCAAAACTAGACCTACCAAAGTTCGACGGTACTTCGGACCTTCAAAGATTTTTGCAAATCTTTGAGAATGCATGTGATGTGTATGGTGAAACATCCCCCGATGCTATGGTCCAACTATTTTCGATGACCATGATCGCTAGAGCACGTAATTGGTTTTTCAACCTTGATCGTGATGAAAAGACAGACTGGTCAATCTTGAAAGAGTCTTTTATCAAGCATTTTAAGCCCTTTCGCTTGATCGAGAGTCCTTTTGTCAAATTGAGTAACATCAAAATGTCAAAAGACAAACGTGTACAAGACTATATCGAGCGTTTCAAACGCCTCAAAAGTCAAGTACAAGAACAGCCCTCCGACTAGGTGCTCATCATTTGGTTTTTAGTCGGCCTTTTAAGATGGATTAGACATGAGCTTAAATCCAATGATGAATACACGAGTCTAAAGTTAGCTATGTCCGATGCCATCAAAGAAGAAGACGAAGGATCAAATGTTGACAGTTTTTTTCTCTTTCTACAACCTCAAATCTATTTGTCTTTCCACAAGCTGATAAGATTTCCAATGTGCCAATACATCATAAATCTAGGACTCGGAAATCTAGATAGAGATTCGGTTCTGAATCTCTTGTTCATAGAGGTCCTCAGGACATAGTACCTCAACCATACCTGCATTTCAAGCTATATCTTACAACATCTGTTATCCATGATGATAAATGTTAGTGTCACCCACCCTGCCTTGTTTTGACAAGGGCATATCAGAGTAAGTCTCATTACTCTACAACCAATGCAAACTTGCAAGTGTCAAGGTGACTTATCAATGTTGATGAATGCAAGTTTTGTTCGACAAGTGCCATACAGTTCTAACTCTCTGTGATGTTTCTTTATTTCCTTGTTTCTCTTCACCTATTTTGTGTGATTGATTTTTGCATGAGAAATAGCTACTGCACGAGAGTCTTCGGTAGAGCATCTCTAGAACACATTTTCATTCTGTGTGTTGGTAAAGGATAATTTGAATTTGGAGTGGGCCCTTTGGATGCATGCATGGGGAGGAAGGCCATGCATCCTTTTCACCATACATGCATCCTCCTCCCCAAGTTTTTTAGTTAGAAAAACCTCATGCATGGGTGAGGAGAGGAGGATGCATGGGTGCACCCATACACATGCGCAAAAGTGTACATAAGTTTAAATATATATATATATATATATATATATTTGTAATTTAAATTGCAAATAAGAAACATTTTCAATTAATTTCTATCTTAAACATGTCACCTTTGATAGAATCTTCATGATAGCTTACATCTATCATGGAAAAGCTAAAAAATTCTTTAAGTCATGGCTATGTTGTTACACTTAGCTGGTGAATCTTAATAGCAATTGAAAAGTAACAAAACACATATGCTAAATTGTTTTTAGACACTCTAGAACCTATGTCGGATTCCTACATTGTTATTCCTTCAATTTTATCATGATGATGACCGATAATCATGTGTCATCATGTGATGCTCTACAATTCACATGATTATCCGACACGTATTGTAGAGCATCAAATTCTACACATTTACAACAACAATATTGTTGCAAATTTTCTACTCGTGACACTATCAACAAGACTCTGAAAACTGCAAGATCATCTAGGATTTTGTATGAGATTTTTGTTACACCAATGTTTTATAAATCTCAGCTTAAGTTGTTGGCAAATTCAAATGTCCCTAAGCCGATGCCACTAAGTATGTTAATTGTCTCATTTGAAAAGATAATAGTTGCGATCTCAAAGATACTACATGAACTATGCATGGAGAAATGGGACACTCAATCTAATTGGTCCTTCCAAAACCAAAATCATCTTTAGAGAAAATGAAAATGTCATGGCTAAGTAATGGATAAAGCAACACTTATAGATATTGGTCCATAGACATTAATTTTATTATGGCATTCATGTTTATTATGCAAGTCAACAATTTGTTATTGTTATAATTGAATGACTATTGAATGATATTTTGCTATTGAATGACTTAGTACATAGGTTTGATAATTGTTATTGTTATGATAATTTGCTATTGAATGACTTAGAACATAGGTTTGCTTAGTAGAGTCATTTTCAAACAATTACATCTCGGTGTTATTATTCTAGGAAAATTGCATGATTGCCAAGTATAGTTGTTAGATAGAAAATACAAGTTCAGATTTGAACTCTATTTTATCTTCATTGATAAAATAATAAAAAACAATTGGTAAAGAGTGAACGTAATTTGTAATTGGTTGATTTGACAAACTAGCATTGATCATAAAAATTGATCGTATGTGAGTAGCAATTCCATTGGAATAATAATAATAACATAAAACATGGACTAAAGAATGAATGTAATGTGTAATTAGTTGATTTGACAAAGTAGCATTAATTATAAAATTAGCTTTGATCAAACCCTAATGCCTAAAACCTTATGCCTAGAACCTAATGCGTAATGTCTAAAATCTAATGCCTACAACGTAATGATATGGTAAAACTAAATCTAAAAAATGAAAGAGGGTGAGAGAAAGGTGATTGGTTGGATGTTAAAACCTCGGACAAAAGGTGGCCATAGATTCGTGGGCTTGGCACGAACCCACTGGACCAGGTGCAGTTCAACTTGGACGTTGTTTTCCTGAAAACGTCCTTCGTGTCGAATGGAACGCCATTAGGGCACAAGAATGGACTACTTTTTGTCATTAACAAGAAGTGGTTCGGTATTGTCGAATGGAGTCTGTTTTGCATGTTGTCTATTCTATCCAGTGCTACACGCTGAGACAAACCCGCAACAACAAACTGGGCTCCAAACAGTTTCGTACTCACAGAGAAATGTGCGTCTAGGACATAAACCCTAAAAGCAATATAGGAAACCTAGGCCTGTCGGACTGAAAACTGGTCGGATTCGTGCTAGAGATGTCAAAACCTCAGATGGAGGTTCATGGGCACAAACCCACTGGACCAGGTGCAGCTCAACTTGGACGTCGTTTTTTTTAAAACATCTTTCATGCTGGATGGAATGCCATTAGGGCACAAGAATGGACTACTTTTTGGCATTCCCAAGAAGTGGTTCGATATTGCCAAATGGGCCCTATTTTACATGTTGTCCGTTCTGTCCAATGCTATATGCCGAGACAAACCCACAGCAATAAACTGAGCTCTAAACGGTTCCATACTCATAGAGAAACCGTAAAAGCAATATTAGAAACCTAGGCCTGTGGGCAGACTAGAAACTTTGGTCGGATTAGAACTAGAAATGTCAGAACTTCGGATGGAAGGTGGCCACAAGTTCGTGGGCTTGGCACAAACCCAGTGGACCAGTTGCAGCTCAATTCGGACGTGTCGTTTGCCTGAAAATGTCCTTTATGCCAGAAGGAGCGCCATTTGGGGCACAACAAATGGACCACTTTTCGGCATTCCCAAGAAGTGGTCCAGTATCGTCGAACAGGCTCTGTCTTGCATGTTGTATGTTTCATCTAGTGCTGCACGCCGAGACAAATCCGCAGCAAAAATGTGTGTATATGGGATTGAGGGTGTGTGTATGTATGTCTATGCAGATTGTGTAGGTTGTAATAAACTTTAGGATATTTCTGCGAGAGATAATGGAGCTATTCTATTTTGGGGATGATGTTTATCCATGTAGTATTATCTAGATGATAGAGCAATTCACCCAATTTTTGTACTATAAGCAACTTTGTGAAAATTTTCTTTCTCGAAAGAGATTTCTATTAAGAAATGTAGATGAATTTGTTAGTAATATGAAGTTATATTTGAAGAATATGTCAATTGTGAGATTAAGTAAAGTACAGACAATGTTGGATTTGATGGTGTACACAATAGTACTTAAGAATGACTTTGTATTTTTAATTTTATATAAATTTGAGTTTGAATTTTGTGTAAATCTTTTGTTTTTAAATTGATGCTTACTCTTATTTGGCTGATTGGGATGTACACAGAATACCTATATTAGTGAATGATATATTTAGTTTATATTATCCTTTGGTTAATATTTATATTTAGTATATATATCTATTAGTTTTTAAGCGCCCGACCACCATCAACGACGAGCACCTTTTACTAGTATATATATCTATATTTAAACTTTGTTCCACTTTTATGCATGGGTGAGGGGACCCATGCATCCTCCTCCCCTCACCCATGCATACATGTTTTTTGAACTAAAAAACTGGGGGAGGAGGATGCATGTACGGGGAACATGATGCATGGCCCTCCCCCATGCATGCATACACACTTGGCAATGGCCACTATCCAGCCTTCAAGTGGCAGTCCATGATTCAGTGGACTTTTAAGTTGGCCATTGTATAATTAATGAGTGATTATTGACCTGCCACTGTATAATTGATGATTGATTATTAACCTGCCACTTTCATAATTATTTGTAAAGGGCCTCTTCATTCTATCTCTCTCTTCATTTGATCTCTCTCACTAGCATTTGGAAATTGGACGGATAATCTCTCTCTCTCTCTCTCTCTCTCTCTCTCTCTCTCTCTCTCTCTCTCTCTCTCTCTCTCTCTCTCTCTAATAGATATCTCTCTCTCTTTCGATCGCGATTCTCTCTCTCTTTCATGCGCGTTCTAGAGGCTGGATTTCTGGATTTGGAGGCTCCCTGATCTCTGACACCCATTCCCCAGCTTCGCCGATGGATGGTTTTGTACTATAGCCTGAGGTACGAATCCTATCCTGAGGTACTTCCGCTTGATTTTTCATTTGCTACTGGTGATGCCCATGCTGATAGTGTGTCATTTTTGCTTTCCCCTGAACTATCACAACACTGCTCTTTTTCTTCAATGGAAAATGTGTGTGTGTTTTCTCATTGACGATGGTTCCTAAACCTAAAAACTTGCTTGTTGTTGTGGGCTTGAATTGGATCTGCTAATAGCAAAAATCCAAACGGACTCAAAATCTGTTGTTTGCTACCGTTGTATTGTAGTAAAGATAAAAGCATACCATTTGTTGCTTCTCGCATTCACCTTCATGCCACCACAAGCACAAGCATCTCATAAGATCTTCGTCCTCCATAATAATTTGAGAGATGTAATTGCCTCTAGGAAGTCTTGCTAGACTTCCTAATAACCCTTGCTGCTTACAACATTTTAAAATCATTGTGAGGATAAAATGTCATAAAATTACAACAAGGCCGGACTATAATTGAACCTGCAATGATCTCGGAGGGAGGTAAGGTGACTAAAGGATCCTTTCCCAAGTGTAAAGGATGACAAGCCCATCCCTTTGCCATGGGTAGAGTCTTTTTTGGGGAAGTTTTGATGTATTATTGACTTTAACATGCTTTGACAAATGTTATAGGGGGGGGTCACCTTCCAAGGCCCTTCCGCTAAGGGTGGTAGCCCGAGGTGGACGCCCCTTCCTAGGCGGAAGGGCTAGGGAAGGAGACCTTCCTCCACGTGAAATTTAGCTCCAAGGTTTTATTTGAAGAACCCATGGCGCCTTATTTCCTCTTTCGTGAGATGATGTCGATAGAGATTTGCTTCTCGCCCCATTCTCGTGATCACATGATCAGTGGTCGCGCTTTGGTCGGTGTAGCAAGCCCATGTGACAAGCATCTATGAGGTCGATCAGTGTCTGCACTCTGGGTGCAGTAGGCTGTGAACAAGCATCTATGTGGAGGTGAGCATGAGTGGAGCACTGAGGTGCCACTAATCCTTTGTTAAATCCAAGAAACTGATTTCACATACGGTTGTAATATGCTCTTCATGACACCTTTTTCACTCATAATATGCCACTAGAATTTTCAAGGGCTTAAAAAAAAATTCACGACAAGCTGGGCGGGTTTCATTGCACATAGCAACGTGTAACCAACTCCTCCCATAGATTCCTAAGGAATGCAAATCTTTGCATGATTCAATGTATCTAACTATGAACTTTATATGGTTGTACAAATGTTCATAGAACTAGATAATGTTCAAGAAGTAGCATATTATGGAAATAAGTGACAAATCCTTCCTTGAGGTGCAATAGTGATGAGATGAGAGGGCATGATGTTACATTCCATAATATGTTAAGGTGTGAATATCATCCAGCCTCATTTGTGTTAGCAAGAAACTCAAGTATGTGGGTGAAGAGAGAAAACAAAAACCTATGGGGGATTCCATCCAAGAAGAAGGCTCAAGATTTTCAAGTCCCTACTTGAGGGTTCCATGATTTTCCTAGCATCAAAATTAAAATGGGATTGCTAGGAAAACACACTGGCTGAATATTACAATACTAAGGGACCCCTATATCCAATCTTTTGAGTTTCAAATCAAGGGTATGAGATCCTTGGCCAAGGCCTAATCCATGAACAGGTTGATTGGCCTAACTCCAACTAGGCTCATGTCTATTCATGACAAAGGTATGAGGTGTTACACACATGTGTGGTACACACATACAAATACTTTTTTTATTGATAAAATTTAAGGTTATTGTAGACCTCCAAGAGCAATCAATAGCAAAGCTAGACTTGCACATTAGAAATACTCCACATCAAATGTAAGCACCTCAATTTTTACTAAATCAAAAGAAAGAATATGCATATTGTTTGATAGGGCTAACCATGCAAGGTTTGGTCAAGCACTATGGGATGTCTGTCCATGTGTCTTGGCTAGCATGCTAAACAATAGATGAGCTGCTTAAAAATAACATACAAAAAATCCCTATTAGACCAATAAATTTGAGCTCTCATTTCTAACACTGTGTTGATCTTAAATTCATTTCACAAACAAAAGCTTGCTTCCAAAATAATCAAAGTTCTTTCTAGATAGAGATTGTGTAAATATGTCTTCTAGTTATTCTTCCCTTGATAACATAGCCCCTGGATTGTAGCATACAAATATTTCTATTTTGAAATCCTTTATAAGATGTAGACTTAACATCCATTTGATGAATTTGCTATCCAAAAAACAAAAATGCTAAAGCAATAACCAACCTCAAAGTTGTGCACTTTGCAATAGGTTCAAAAATTTTCTCATATGTACTCCTTTGTTTTGAGCATACCCTTTGAAGATGAGACATGACTTGTGCTTTTTAATTTATTGTTGGAGTTGTGCCAATAGGATAACTATAGAATTGTTGAGCATAACTTTGCTTGGCAAGGCTATGCAAAGTGTTGGATTACAATACTCAGGCTCAAATCATTTGGTAATGAGCATCTAGAAAAAAAAAAATTCCTGTGTACACTTATTCCTGAAAAACACAAAAAATAGAAGATAGAATTTTCATACAGAATTTTCATTCGAACTTTTCTGACCCTAGATCGGGTCAAATGGGGTCTAACTCAGTGCCTTGATTAGATTACCATCCTGCATGCATCATTCTGTAATAAGTTGTTTAACCAATCTATCAATTTTTGTATCTTCGAACTCAATTGAGAATTGTCTAATTTATTTATCTTGCCTTAATCACATTCAATATCAAAGACTCCCAAATTAGTCACATTCAATCTGCTGAGACTGCTAAGGATGCTTGAGACATCTTAGCAACTCTTTATGACATCAGAGATGTTACATCCAAACTCCATATGAGGAAGAAATTCTTCACTTTGAGAATGTCTCAAAAATCTCATGGAGCAGATGATTGCAACCGGCTCAGTCATAGAAGATTCTGATGTAGTAATGACTCTTTTATCAAGTCTGTATGATGTCTATAAAACTTGGGTCATAGCTATTTCGACCCAACAACATCTCACTCTATCAAGAGCCATTTTGATGCTATTACAAGAGGAGATCAGAAGAAATGTATTCGCCTCATGATCAGGAACAGATCCTCAAGCTCTATACACAAATTTTGGCTCTGGGTCAAATTCTGGTCCAACGTCGAATTCTTCATCATTCCAGCCAATGTAGAAACTATTCTACAAATACTGTAAGAGGACTGGCCATCTTATCAAAGATTGCAAAACTTCAAAATACAACAATGAAAAGAAGAAACAGTTCCAACAACAAGCAAATGTTGTCTCAACCAGTCACTCGATCCAACAATAAGAGGAAGATGAAGCTACCTTTATGATCAAGGTCGAAAACTTGTAGGATATTGAATCCTAGTACTTGGACTTTGGAGCAACTCAACACATGACTCACCATTGAGACTGGTTCCAAAGCTACAAGCCTTTATCCATTCTATAGTTGTACAACTTGGAGACAACTCATCTCATTCCATCGAAGGTGGAGGAATAGTCAAGGTCAAATTTTAGAGAGGTAAAGCTAACTTGTTGTACAATGTTTTACATGTTTCAAACCTTACCAAAAATCTACTTTCTATAAGCAAAATCACTAATTTAGGTCATAGGGTCGAATTCGATACAAAAGGCTGCACCATTCTTGACGAGTCTAGGAAAGTTTTAGCTTTCGGTAGATGTTGTGGCTATCTTTATAAGCTTAGTCACTACATTTTAGAAAATAGTCAAGTCTTCATACTTCTACTTCTGAATCTACTGATTTGCTATGGCATTTCTAATTATGCCATTTAAACTTCAATAGTATTCAACAAATGTCAAATCAGAGTCTAGTTCAAGATCTTTCTTCCATTAGCAAATCTGATTTTCCACGTGAAAGTTTTATTATCAACAAGCATGCTAGAAGTCCATTTACTTCCGATTCTATTCATACTTCTAGAGATTTATTAGATCTTGTACATAGTGACATTTGTGGCCCAATGCGGACCACTTCGACAAGGGGAGTTGTCTATTTTTTGACTTTTCTTGATGAATTTTTTCTGAGAACTGCTACTTATTTTCTAAAGAACAAATCCGACACTTTCAAGTTCTTCAAGTAATTTCAGACATCTGTAGAAAATTAAACCCAGAGAAGGATCAAAGCTCTACGTACTGATGGAGGGGGAGGATACATCTTTACCGAGTTCAAGGAATTCTGTATGGCCAGTGGAATACATCAACAATACACAACTAGCTACTCACCTCAGTCCAATGAAGTAGTAGGACAAAAGAATTAGACACTTATTGAAAGTGCCAAAAGCATGCTATCCCACGTTTCTCTTCCAAATAAATTTTGGACAGAAGCTGTCACTACAGCTGCCTATTTGCAAAATCGATCCATCACTAAGGCCCTGAATGATAAGACACCTTATGAGATGTGGACTAGATCGAAACCATCACTCAAACATATTCGAGTGTTTGGATGCATTGCCTAGGCTCAGATCCCTATTGATTTAAGAAAGAATCTGGATGACAAAAGCAAAAAATCGATTTTCATTGGCTACTCCCCAGACCACAAGGTATAGAAGCTCTACAATTTGGACACTCATAAGGCCTTTACGAGTAGAGATGCCAGTTTTTTGGAAGAACAATTTTTCGACCACAAGGGAAAAGCTCCAGCAAAATCTGATCCAAGGGTCGAACAACCAAAATCTAACCCAAGTGTCGAACATCAGAAAATCGATACTGACTTGGACAGTGAGTCAAAATCTCAACAAATCGAATCACATCACAAGATCAAAATTCAGCCCAGAAGATCAAATCGATCCAAACAGTCTCCATCCTGATTTATAGATGATCTGGCCTGTTACTTTGTGCATGAACTAGACATTGTTTCTGAGGCAATGTCAATACCTAATGCTAACCAGTGAAAAGCTGCAATGGATGCAAAAATTGATTCTCTGATCGAGAATCAAATGTGGACTATAACTAAATTGCCAACAGATCAAAATTTGATTCCATGCAAATGGATATTCAAAGCGAAGTATGATGCTAAAAAAAAAATTAAATCAATACAAGGCCAGACTTGTAGCCAAAGGCTTCTCTCAGATTTCAGATCTGGATTATTCCAAGACCTTCAGCCCTGTTGTTAAGCATGTCTCAATCAGATTACTACTCTCCTATGTAGTTGCAGTCGATTTAGAAGTCCACCAAATGGATGTCCAAACTGCTTTTCTCAATGGAACCATTGAAGAGGAGATTTATATGTCACAGCCAGAGGAATACGAGCTGAAGGGTAAGAAGCACCTAGTGTTAAAATTCACAAGGCTCTATATGGTCTGAAATAGTCACCAAGAGTCTAGTTCTAGAGAATTAATACATTTCTAGTCGAAAATGGTTTTATTACAAACTCGGCAGACTCGAATGTTTATTTCAAGTCTGTATCGATTCCTTTATCATCATCACTCTTTATGTAGATGACATGTTACTGTTTAGTAATAATATAAATTTGTTAATGGATACCAAATGCATGCTAGCACAAGAATACATGATGACTGATATGGGTCCAGCACACTATTGTCTCGACATTCAAATTTTTTGAATTCGACCCATCAGATAGATTTTTATCAGTCAGCAGAGATATCTCACTAATGTGCTGAAAAGATATGGAATGGCCTAGTGCAAACCGAGCCACTTCTCACTCGATCCTGGTCTGAAGCTGTCAAAGGAGCAATGTCCAAAATCTGAGTCAAAGAAGGAGAAAATGAAGCAGTATCCATTTTACTCCATCATCATGTCACTTGTGTATGCTATGCTCTGCACTCGACCTGACCTTGCTTACTCAATCAGATCTCTCAACCAATTCCTATCCAATCTGAGTCCAGTCCATTGGAAGACTCTCACGAAGGTCGTGAAGTATGTCCATTAAGCTAAAAAACATCTCAACATTTGTTATGGAGACAGCCAATCTGCCAATATTTTCAAAGACTACACAGATGCAGATTTGACAGGAGATATCAATACCAGAAGATCGACTTCTGGATTTGTGTTCTTCTTTAATCACAGCCCAATTTCATGGAACAACTGAAAACAAACCTAATAGCATTGTCCCGAATGCTACCAAGGAGGCAATTTGGTTGAAAAATCTGCTTGTAGATATCGAACTTATTCAGTCACATCCGATGACCATCTACTATGACAACCAAAGCACTATTGCACTGTCTCTGAGTCCGAGATTTCATTCTCGAAACAAACATATCCAAATCAGGTATCACTACCTTAGAGAAAAAGTGCAAAGCAAAGAAATTTCTTTGGTTCACTGTAGGACAGATCTACAAGTAGCAAATTACTTCACAAAGGCACTATCAAAGGAGCACCATCTCAGATTTAATAGTCTGCTAAATCTGAAGAGCGAAATTTTTCAGATTCCATATTACAGGAGAGTGTTGAATTATAATACTCAAGCTCAAGTCATTTGGTAATGAGCATCCAGAAAAAAAAAAAAAACCATGTATACAATTATTCTAGAAAAACGCAAAAAATGGAGGATCAAATTTTCATACAGAAGATTGAAACAATTTTCCGACCTTGGATTGCAACGAAGCGGGTCTAACTTTTTCGACCTTGTAGGGTCGAAGATCTTGTGTAGTATAGCCCTCCCGCTTTTCAACAAGGGTTAGATCACTGGATAGGTACCTAACTATGCATAGATGCTACTTTTAGTTAGTTTCCTACTTTCTCCCTTAACTCTACTCTCCACTAACACTACTCTCCCTTAACTATACTCCTCTACACTAACATTCATCATGATTGTAGGTGAAAGGAAGGGGATGATTAGAAAAGATGGAGGGAAAGGAAGATAGAAGAGAGAGATAGAGGGAGGGTGGAGGTTAGCTCAAATGCACATTATACTTGCTAAAGGAGAAACATAAACTATTGAAACCAAAAAGCATGAACTTGAAAGCGATTGAAAACAACAAGAGCAATAGCAAACATTGAATTACAAATGAGGATGCTTCTCTTCCAAACTTGGTAGAGTTTCCTCCTTCTCATTAAGCATGAAAATAGTGTACAAATTGTGCCTTTTTATAAAATGGGGAAGGCCCTTGCCCCTCAATCCTATTGGCTAATATTCACAATGATCCTATCCATTCATCTTGGACCCCTTGATCCAAGGGTCCACAAAAAGTACATTGGTAATCACAAGATTCATGTGAGTCCCAATTTGGACCCAAATCTAAAAAGTAATCTCTAAGTTTAAAAGTGACTTTGGGCCTCTAGTTTTATTTTAATTCCAAGGCCCAAGTCAAGTTTATTTTATTTACAACTTTACTTGCGTGCTCATTGGGCCATGGGCTTACGCGCGCAGGATGCCATGCCCTCGCAACACATTTTATTGGATGATTTCATTTATTTACACTTTGTTGGGAATACCCCCAACAGGACCCACGACTTGAAGTAGTGCCGGTCCCTCGGCACTATGCCGGCTTAGTAGACCGTTTTCTTCGCCCGCCTTTGCTGGATGAGGTAGGTGGTGACGCCCTCCATAAAGTTGAGGCGGTCCAATTTCTTCAAGTCTTTTGGCATGTGAAGAGACTTGTGGGCCCCCCGCAGCCAATCTTGGTCGACCCATGTTTAAAATCGGCATGTCCATGGATCACCCTAAAGTGTAGCTCGGTAATAGACATGAGCTATTGGCAGCTAATCTTCAATTTTGTCTGAAGGTAGCACCTTATTAACATCAAAGAATATGGATGGAAGAAAATTGTCCCGTTTAGCTTCGATCCCCATCAGATGTTCCAAGACCCGGACGTAAGCGGTTGTCGCGCGGACTGTTGGATTAGGGAAATTTATATATTGGTTGGCGAACGCGGTGAGAGCCCTCGTGATCTTGTCCAGTGGGGTGCCACATTTCGGACATGGCAGAAAGTGCGCGTTCACCCATAATTGTTGTGGACTCATCACATAGGCCTTAATGGTCGCAGAGTCTCTTTCAAACAACTGCTGACACCACTCTGGTTGTGGTTGGAGGGGGGGTAATACTTGTAGTTCGTTGCCCTTGATTGTCTGAGCAGAAAACGATATCTGCCAGCCGCCTCTTGATGACTAGTGGGGATACTTTGATAGAAATTTGTTGATTTTCTCCTCCACGGACTTTGGTCTTTGGAAGGCCCGGCTGGCAGATATCGTGCGCAAACCTCTGGATGATGTGGCTTGGCTTTGGCTGGTAGTTGCGCCTTGGCCCTGGTCTCACGTCTCAGTAGCCGTATCCGTCTGCCTTTGGTCCTGGCCTTCGAATCCTTGGTCTTGTTGAAATCCCCTTGCTGCCTGTTGGCTCTGGTCTTGGCTTGTACTGGCCTGTGTAGCGTCAAAAATAGGTGGCGGTGGAATTACCACGCGGGTGGGTTGGGCCTTCGTTTCCATAAATTTCTGGCAGGCCTTGAGGGCTTGCTTGGCCTGGGCGAGCTCATGCGTTGCGCCTGTCCGATATTTGTTGATCTTTGTCTGGTAGCTATTTAAGGTTTGGCTATAAACCTGCACCTGACACCGTAGAAGATTTATTTCTGATTGAGAAAGCGTCCTTGAATCCGGTGCAAGTTGAGCTAACCAGACGAGCTTTTCTTCTTGTAAGGCTTTGACCTCTGTCCCCAGGCGCATATTCTCTGCTTCCAAAAGGTTTAGTTGCGTCTGGATGGAAGCAAGCCGTTGGGACGCTTCAGATTGAAGCTCCCACACCTTCGTGGATGCCTCTGTCAGTGCTTTGGAGAGGCTTTGGATATAGTTGTTGAAGAGGCCCTCCTCCTTCTGCTGTAGCTTGGAAATCTCCTGGTGCCCTGCTTGTTCATGTTGTTAAGCCAAAATCAGCTCTTGCTGCAGCTTGGTGAGGTCTGCTCGCAAATGTGTGTTACTCGTCGCTAGATGTAGTACCCTGCGTTCCAGAATGGCGTTGGCCGCTACCGCATCCAGGATGTATTTTACTAGAGTTTGGTACACCTTCGTTAGATCTGTGGGAGCAGCCGGTACACTGGCACTGGCAGGGGCTTGTATTGTATCGGGCCCCGACGACTTGTGGAGTATCGTCGTCATTGTCTTCTATCAGGTTCTCATTGGACCTGATGCCATCTGGGGTGCTAGGATCAGTCCGATCTGGTGATGGTGCAAATACTGTTTGGAAAAATGCATCATCAGACAATGGTTGGTTGCCCTCAGCAACCTTTGTTGGCGAAGCGGGTGGGGTTTGAGAAGCAATTGTGAAAACAGGGGTGAGGACGGTTTGTCCGAACGAGAGGATGGGAGGAACAGAAGGGAACTGGAGGGTGGTGTGGAGTATGGAAGAAGGTGAGGATGGAGCAGAAAGCGTCTGGCGTGGGGGTGAAAAATTGATGACTTGCATCCACGCCAGAGTGTCGGGAGACAATTGAGAATTAGAGAGATTGAATGGAATGGAAGCAACGGTGGCGGCAGGAGTGATGGAAGATGCGATGGTGATGGATGGAGTAGTGGATACTGGAAGAGAAATAGGAGTGGTATCAACAGAAGAAATGGGGATGGAGACAGAAACAGATGTGGATGGAACAAGAAGAGAGGTAGCGACAACAGAAATCGGAGTGGGGGGTTGCACAAAAGAAGAAGTGGCAGGGGATAAAGGTTAGTATGCGGCACGAGGATAGACAAAAGGGATGAGCATTGGAAACCACACACTTTTGCCTCGAGAAGTGCATAGACAAAGTTACACAACAGGGGGCCCACTGCGATTTGCTCACGATTGTTGGGTTTGATGGATTGGTTAGTTCTCAAATAAGGAAGCTATGCCAGTCGTATGGCACAATGGAGGGACTAGGGAATTCCAAAAAGGACTCCACTATCTGACTCAACAGCTTAGACTAGATTCTGTCTTTGCGAAAGGTTGAAATAACCAGAAAGTTATTCAAAAGATGCGCAGCCGTCTGAATGATGGGTCTTGTGATAGCCTCTATCAAGTAACCATTGTTAGTCTGTATGGGAATTTCTGGTGCAATTTGGGTGACGAAAGGTTTGATCAAACTTTTGGCGTTGCGATGGGAGAAGGGCTGACGATCACCGGACATAATGCCAACGGTAACCATCGAGTCGGCGTTAATCCTGACCTTGTATGTGGTACCTTGGTACAGGAAGTGAAAATGAGTCTTTTTCTCATCCCAAGTGGCGTAAGCATGAAGGGCGAGGCCCATGTTAATCTCAGAATGGAAGAGCGTCAGGTAAAAACCCATTGCCAGTAGAAGTGGACCGGCTGTCTGTAGCCATGGTTGGATCAGAGCGTCAGAGGGTAGAGGCCAAATCTGTGTGGCCTCGGGGATGTCACGCTGGATCACCTGTTTGGTGCCAGAGCCTTCAGAGGATGAGGAGGCCATGTTAGCAGTGATGATTAGAGGTCAGAAAAATGGAAAGAATGGTGAAAAATGAAAAATGGTGTGGAAACGACAGAAAACTGTGAATAATGAGTGTTGGATGACGAAGTGTAGTTCAGAGCACAGGTCGATATTCAGTATGATCAGATGATAGCTGGTAGGAAGTTTGGTCGCAAACGGAGAACTTGGTAATTTCAATGTAAATTTCGACAGAGCTTCGCTAGCAAAGGTGACAAATGACTCAAATTCAGCCCTTATATAGCGGAAGTTAGAGTGCGTATTAGGTGAAATCCACTTTCCCTTGTTCAGTTCCACCCAAATTTTGGCAAACACCTTCTTCACAAAATTATAAGACCTCAGGGAAGTCTGCGAGAATTCATAAGGTGATTTGACTGCTATGCGAAGGTTTTGCAAGGGTTCAGACTGTCTGCGAGGGTTTAACTCTCGCAGGAAGTGATCTCTCGCACAAGTTGTTCCTATGATTGGATTTTCAAGATCATACCATGTAGGCAAGCTAATTTTCCTACTATGATTCCATTTAGGCACCTTGCAAGGGTTGGTAGGATGATCTTGAGCCCTGTGAGGGTTCTGAAAATTTAGCTTCTGGGAATTCTCGCATACACTAAAAAATGATGATTACTCCATTAGAAACTCTTGTGAGAAATTTTCATGGTTGCATCTAAGTCAGATCTGGTGATTGTCCAAGTTTCAAGAGCTATCTCCCAGGGGATCTCAAAAAATCATGAAAAAAGTGCTCTTTTAGAGTGTTTTTAGATGAGATCTCGAGATGTTCTGATTTTTAACTTTTGTAAACTGGTAATCAGCTTCATCCATGCTTGATCTGACTGTCGGTGGTTCTCTAGAAGTTCTGATGGATACTTGCTAGTAGATCCATCAGTCAGTCTGATGATCTGCTTCCTTCTTGATCCTATCTGGATCTGGATCCTTCTTGGATTCTGATGGACCTTCTTAGATCTAGCGGTGATGGTTTAGTAGAATAGCTTTTCATAATGTGCCATCACCAATCTGGATCTATCTTACTGCGGTGGCCAGTATTTGTGCAACCGGCTACCATTGATGGGTGTATCGAATGGTGTCCCATCTAGCTTTTCCAAATTCATGGCTCCATGATTAAGAATTTCCTTGATTCTATAAGGACCTTCGCTGTGAATTTTAACTTTTCCCTTATCGCCTTGGTTTTATACATCAGGACCAGATCTCCGGAGCCAAGATCCTTCTTTTGTAGCCTGCGATCATGCCATGCCTTGCATCTTTCCTTTTTAGCTGCCAGTGCGTGCACAACTAGTAAGCGTGTTTCACAGAGCTTCGTGGCGTAGTTGTAGAGATTTGGACTCATTAAGACGTTGCATGGTGGCAATCCTTAATGAAGGAACTAAAAACCCTACTGGCATTACAACATCCTGACCATATACCAATTGGAAGGGTGTTTGATCAGTGCTTCCTTTATATGCTGTCCTGAATGCCCACAGTGCAGCATGCAACTTATGTTCCCAATCCGATCTGCTAGCTTCAACTATTTTCGTGAGCATGCTACACAGGATCTTATTGGATGATTCTGCTTGCCTATTACCACGAGGATAATAAGATGTACTAGTTTTGTGGATCACAAAGAATTCCTCCAACAGGACCTTGATGGTCTCGTTGATGAAATGGCTTCCGCGATCGTTGACTAGCTCCACCGGGCATCCGAAGTGTATAATGATATTTTCATAAAGGAACTTGGCAGTGGTCCTAGCATCAACTACTCTTACTACCTTGGCTTCGACCCATTTGGTGAGGTAGTATGTGGCTAAGATTATGTATCAAGCTTGGGAACTCCTTGCTGCAGGGTGAATTGGACCGATGTAATCCAATCCCCACTTTTCGAATGGTGCTTGTAGTAAGTCGTAATTCAATCTCATTGGTCTCCTTGCCCTTTGGCACACATCGCACTTTTTTAAGTATTCCTCTATATCCTTATGAATCGTTGGCCACCAACATCTTGATTGCAGGTTCTTGCGAACTGTAATGTCAGATGCAAAATGACCCCCACCCATGCCTTCATGTGAGAGCGAAATGATCTGGGTGGCCTCATGAGGAAGAATACACTGTCGAAGAATTCCATCTGGACCTCTTCGATACAACTGGCCGGCAATCAGCTGATAAGGTCTAGCCTTTAAAATCAATTTCCGCTGTTCCATCTTTGGTAAAGATTTGTCTGGTTGGCCCCGCATTAGATTAGATATTCAACAATGTCGGCAACCCATTCTGGTACTGTGTCCACGTAAAATAAGACAGCATCTGCCAGTTCATCGTCGGGTTGGGTTGCAATCTCCTTCCCTTTGATTCGCGACACGTGATCTGCCATGTAATGTTGTTTTCCCTTGCAAACTACCATCCAAAAATCAAACTCCAACAACAGAAGTAGCCATCTGGTGATTCTTCCGGTGTTGCAAGTTTTATTAACGAGATAGAGCAAGGGTTGATGGTCCGTATAAAAAGCAAAATGTGTGGCCATCAAGTAGTGTCAAAATTTTTTAACCGCATAGCTCATTGCCAATGCTTCCCGCTCTATGGTTGAGTAATTCATTTCGGTATCACTGAGCTATCGGCTTGCAAATCGGATTGGAAAATTATTTTTGTGTTCACCTGGCTGGGTTAAGACTGCTCCAACTGCATACTTTGATGCGTCCGTATGCACGTGGAACTCAATGGACCAATTGGGTGGGCGTAAGATTGGTGCTGAGACCAATGCATCTTTAAGCTTCTGAAAAGTCTTTAGGGCTTCCTCGTTCCAATGTGGATCCGTTGTGAGTTTGTGAATTGGTCGGGCTAACTCCGCAAAATCAAGAATGAAGATCCTATAATAGTTAGCATGATCCATGAAAATGTAGACCTCGCGGATCGTCTCCGATGGCGGTAGATCAACAATGATCCTGATCTTAGATAGATCTGTGTCAAGATCCCATGTCTTGACACTATATGGCCGAGAATCAAGCCATGTGTCACCCAGAATTGACATTTTTCTGGATTGAGGGAGATCTGGTATTCACGGCATTTTTGTAACACCTTCTCCAAGTTGGATAAGTGTTCTGAGTCTGGTCCATGCACCCACAGATCGTCCAAGAAAATTTTCAAATTTTTCTGCAAATAATCTTTGAATGCCGCAAAGTCCGAATGGCATTGCAAAGTCCGAATGGCATCACTTTATAGGCATAGGTTCCCCATTGTAGCCACTGAAGCCGTCTAGAAAACTGTTGGCTTCGGCGCCAGCTACCTTGTCGAGGACACTTTCCCTAAATGGTAAAGGAAAATGGTCCTTTTTGGTAACTGCATTTTGTGCCTTCAGATTCACACAAATCCGCATTTTGCCGTTCTTTTTGGGTACTATAACTATCGGTGATATCCATTCCGTGTGCTCGATTTGATAGATGAAATCTGCATCCATCAGCTTCTACAACTCCTGCTTGATCAATTCTGTATAATTGGGGTTGCAGCGGTAGTAACGACTTACCTTGGGACTGCTCCGTCCACCAAGGGTATGGTGTGTTGGACTACTGTTGGTGGAATGCCCTTAAGATCACTGTAACTCCATGCAAAACAGTCTTTATATTCCACCAACAACGATCGTAGTCTCTTGAACTGTGTGGGTGTTAACTGCTCTCCCACATGCACTATCTTTTCTTCTCCACCTGGCTTGGCAAGGTTCATTGGTTGTGTTCGCACAGGTCCCTTGAAGACTTGTTCCGCTGGTGCCTGACTTTGATCAGGTTCTCTCTTGGCTTGCGGCATCATGATTACCACGTCGTCCAAGGTATTGTTCTTGAAAGTCTCAGACATCTCGTGAACTGGCGCTCATCGAGATTCCTCTTTCAGCATATTGATCTTAGCCCGACTGGTCATTTTTTGATTTTTTGTCACCTGTGTAGAAGATGACGCTGTATTAGAGTCCAACTTGATTGACTTCAAGGATTCCAATACTTTCTTTTTTCTCTTATTTGTCATCTTTGTGGATTTGTCCTTGTTATCCTTCATCGGGACTGCCTTGATATTCACCTCATGGTTGCGAATATCCACATCCACCTATAGCTATTGCCTCATCGGGTAGATCACTCCAATGGATCACCTGGTTGTAGCGCTGCTTCAACTGATTCTTCTTATTCGCAGGTGCCTTGGGGGATCGACCTTTGAGACTTTCGCCATAGCAGACTTTTGCGGTGGTTGAGCTGGTACTTTCCTGATTCCGTAACAATATGGGTCCATGTGGTGTAGGACCTGTTCATCAGTTAGCTCAATCTCTTTATTATAAGTTAGAGCATGTTGCCAAGGGACCAAATCATCGTCCACTGGGTTCTCAATAGGTTCCGCTGGCAGCCATGCTACGTTTATCATATTCACCCCAAATGTGATGGGTGTGTCCATAGTGTAATACTTGGGTGAAGATGTACTAGCTTCTGGATCTAATTCATATTGACATGTCTGGTAGTCAGTAGTTGCTAATGCATCCGTCCACATTACGACATCCGTCTCTGAATGATAGTGACCCCTCTTGGCTGCCCTTGGGCAATCAATCGTGTGGTCTGTCGTGGATGATCCGTCATCAGCTTTGGGTGCAATAGGTTTCACCGCCCATGTGGTTGGATCCACCTTTACAGCCTGCTCTCTGTTCTTGAAGGTGAGTTTTCTCGTACCCCAGTTGTGTACTACTTGCGCAGTCCTCAACCATGGTCTTCCCAGTAAAACACGGTATGCAGATGGAGATTCAAGTATATCTATGACCACAAAAGTAATCACAAACTGCATGTCTGTTATCTTTACAGGGATATCGACAACCACACCTTTTGGTGTCACACAGGATTGATCTGCTAGCTTAATGGTGAATCTTGCTGGCTTCAATCCTTGTAAATCCCATTTTTCGTACAAAGTGGTGGAGATCAGGTTGACACCCGATCCTCCATCTACCACTGCCGCCTCGTCCTCGTATCTCTTGTGTTTGATTGGCAAAAAAATGTTGTGTTCCTCACTTTCCCATGCTGCTCCGATGTGGAGGACGTTACTTGTTTCTTCATAGCCAGTGCAATATATGGGCTCAAGCGCTACTGGATCCTCATCCACTTTGGCCCATTCAACTAGAAGGCTTTTCACTAGTGGTGCAATCCGCAGTAGTTCTCCAAGTGGTAAACTAACACGGCTTGACAGTAAAAGTGCGAGCCTTTTAGTGCGTGGCTCCTCGGGCTCCACCATGTGAAAAGGTAGTTCATGGTCGTGCAACTGATCATTCTAATCAGTGCGCAGTGGTGAGCCCATTTGCGGTTCCCGTTCGATGCCAATTGGAGGTTCCACATGATTATCTCTTTCTTTCTCTTTTTCCTTCGCTTGTGCTTTCTGTACCCAGTGTCTTATTTTCTGGTACTATCCTCTTTCTTCTCGCACATTCGGATATGGCACTGAAGTTGAGGGATGGTCGTCAGTGGCCGATGCGGTGGTGAGGGAGCCACTTCCTTCCTCTTCTGTGCTCGCGTAACATCCAACACATGAGCGTGGAATTGTTGTCCTTCCGATGACGTCCCTGCTGGAAGTGCTGGTTGCTGTATTGCAATGAGGTTCAGAGGTGCACTGGTTCCAGGTTTAAATGGACAATTCTTGTACCAGTGTCCATAACCGCATTTTTGGTAGAAGGATGTATATTGTCCCTTGTAGAGACATTATGCAATTCTGTGTCCTTCGCCGCATCCGTAGCAGCCGTAGTTTCTTCCGTCTTGTCGCTGAGTCTGAGCTGCATAGGCCGCAACATATTCATTTATGGCAGGATCCATATGATTCATCTGGTCCGTACCATTGCTGCTGCTCAAGTTGAGGTGGCATTTGCATCTCTGGTTTTGCTGCTGTCAGGTTTACATGGGCCACTTGTTGATTGGCTGGCCCTGGTGGAGCAGGTAAGGCCATACACTGTGATTGATTTGGTGCATCGTACCTTGGTGCCACGTTGGGTGCCCCTTGATGGTAAGGATAGGAAGTTTGATAAGGACTTCTCTTCTGTTGAACAGTCCGGGGGTTGAACGGGCAAAATGTCGTATCGTGCGATGTTGCATTGCACAGATGGCGAAATCTACTCTTCTGATGCTTCGTGGTAGTTCGGCTAGGAACCACATGATCACCGCGTGATCGGGAGTTAGGGCTGCACTGCACTCGGATCTTAAGTGTTTGACCCGCTCAATATAGTCCCCGACCCTTTCTCATTTTCCCATCTTGACTTTGCTCAGCAGGAGAAACGGGTCTTCCAGGAACTTTTTTGGTTTAAAGCGCGTAATGAGAGCCGCCTTAACCGCTTCCCAGGTGGATTTTTCTTCCTCTGACAGGTTGAAAAACCAATCCTGAGCCACTACCAATAAGGACATGGAGAACAACATCAGCTTCTTCGCAGGTGTCCTTTCATCGTAGATTTCACATGCTTGCTCATAGATCTAGAGGAATCGGATGGGATCTGATGATCTGTCATATTTTGTTATTTCCATCCATGGTGCTCTTCAGACTGCTTGCAAGGGCGCGACATGTAGGGGTTGGCCTATTGGATCCATTGGTGCTGGTTCCAGTTCTGCCTCTTGTTGCACAACTGCTAATCTGGGAAGGTGTGGTGCTTGATTTGCTATCCTTCGTGCTATCCCGATCTCAGATTCATCTGATGGTGGATTCCAAAGTGATTGGATCTTGCCTATACAGTAGGATGCAGTCTGGATTTCTAAGGATCTGATCAATCTGATCGGCCGGAAGTGAATTTTAGGCCCTTTACGGTGGTTTTTCCTTGATAACGTTTTACTCCTTGCATTGATTGACCTGAGATTTTGACAGTAGCTGGATCTGATGCAGACCTTTCCATTGCTCTAGTCTACGAGGGTTCTCTTGTGCGATGGTTGGTTGTGTGAGGGTTCTTTAGTTATTTTTGCAGGTAAAAAATTTGATATCTTTCAGATCTCTAGGAAGTAACTCTCGCAAGGGTCAGATCTCACTATAGAATTTTCTACGAGAGTTAACTCTCGCAAGAAGTGAAAATTTCACTGTTTGCGAGGGTTCAAAACCACTTTTTGGCTTGATCTTCACCAGATCTTCACACTAACTCGCGCAGGCTTCATCACTGATGTAAATTGACATTCTGAATCGATTGAGAGGGTTTGCGAGAGTTCTTACTGGAAGGATTTGCTGGATCTTCACTTTTTAGTGAACTTTTTGCACTTAAATCCAATTTTCTACTCACTGGAATCAAACTAACTCTCACAAGCTCTTCTGTGTCCTGGTCTCACTGAGATGGAACTTTAGAATCCTCTGCGAGAGTTCTTGATTACTGGAACTGAAAATTTTGCTGTCTGCGAGGGTTCACTAGTACTTTCCCATCTATTTTTCACTAGGAACTCTCGCACATGCACTCAGACATCAAACTAACTCTCGCAAGCTTCTCTGTGTCTTAGTCTTTCTAAGATGGGACTTCAGAGGGCTCTGCGAGAGTTCTTATGAAGGTTTAAATTTTTTTGGATTTTTTCAAGGGTTTTTTGAATTTTTTTTATGATTTTTCTCTTGTTTTTACAATCTGCTTGGAACTAACTACTATGCAGATTTGGGATAGTACCCTGGAGCTGCTGCCAGTCATGCAAGGGTTAATTCTCACTGATTGTGGAGATATAAAAATCTGATGAGATTTTAGGCTCTATTTCTCTCCAAAATGCAGATTGGTGTGTTTTTTTGGGTTTTTTTGGCTGGTTGGTTTGGGTTTCAAGCCTTAGAGGCTTTTCAGGGCCTTCTCTACCCTCCGCTAGCTATGCATAGTCCAAACTAACTCTAAACACCCAAAAATCTACCTAAAACTACTCTAAAAAGCAAGAAAATAGCTAAAATGCAGCTAAACTAGTTAGTGGAAACCTATATCTGGCAACGGCGCCACTATAGGGTCGAAGATCTTGTGTAGTATAGCCCTCCCGCTTTTCAACAAGGGTTAGATCACTGGATAGGTACCTAACTATGCATAGATGCTACTTTTAGTTAGTTTCCTACTTTCTCCCTTAACTCTACTCTCCACTAACACTACTCTCCCTTAACTATACTCCTCTACACTAACATTCATCATGATTGTAGGTGAAAGGAAGGGGATGATTAGAAAAGATGGAGGGAAAGGAAGATAGAAGAGAGAGATAGAGGGAGGGTGGAGGTTAGCTCAAATGCACATTATACTTGCTAAAGGAGAAACATAAACTATTGAAACCAAAAAGCATGAACTTGAAAGCGATTGAAAACAACAAGAGCAATAGCAAACATTGAATTACAAATGAGGATGCTTCTCTTCCAAACTTGGTAGAGTTTCCTCCTTCTCATTAAGCATGAAAATAGTGTACAAATTGTGCCTTTTTATAAAATGGGGAAGGCCCTTGCCCCTCAATCCTATTGGCTAATATTCACAATGATCCTATCCATTCATCTTGGACCCCTTGATCCAAGGGTCCACAAAAAGTACATTGGTAATCACAAGATTCATGTGAGTCCCAATTTGGACCCAAATCTAAAAAGTAATCTCTAAGTTTAAAAGTGACTTTGGGCCTCTAGTTTTATTTTAATTCCAAGGCCCAAGTCAAGTTTATTTTATTTACAGCTTTACTTGCGTGCTCATTGGGCCATGGGCTTAGAAGAGAGAGATAGAGGGAGGGTGGAGGTTAGCTCACATGCACATTATACTTGCTAAAGGATAAACATAAACTATTGAAACCAAAAAGCAGGAACTTGAAAGCAATAGAAACAACAAGAGCAATAGCAAGCATTGAATTGCAAATGAGGATGCTTCTATTCCAAAATTGGTAGAGTTTCATCCTCCTCATTAAGCATGCAAATAGAGTACAAATGATGCCCTTTTATAAAATGGGGAAGGCCCTTGCCCCTCAATCCTATTGGCTAATATTCACAATGATCCTATCCATTCATCTTGGACCCAACTTGATCCAAGGGTCCACAAAAAGTACATTGGTAATCACAAGATTCATGTGAGTCTCAATTTGGACCCAACTCTAAAAAGTAATCTCTAAGTTTAACAATGACTTTGGGCCTCTAGTTTTATTTTAATTCCAAGGCCCAAGTCAAGTTTATTTTATTTACAACTTTACTTGCGTGCTCATTGGGCCATGGGCTTACGCGCGCAGGATGCCATGCCCTCGCAGCACATTTTATTGGATGATTTCATTTATTTACACTTTGTTGGGAATACCCCCAACAGACCTTTGTAAAATCCGATATTGTCAACTCAGAAATCCGACCCACGTCGTGACGTTGATAGTCCACCTACCTCTATACATACATTCATTGTAAAATGATGGCTACCTACTACAAGACGAATGTAGTTAATCAAGTAAATTAATGTTAGCTTTCAATGTACTGATCAACTGACATTGAATCACCAATGAAAATCTACAATGGAGTTAGTGCCCTGATCATGTTATCATCCTACAGACATATTCTATAATAAGTTTCCAACCAATCTATCAGTTTTTGCATCAACGAACTCAACTGAAGCAGTTTTGCACGCTTTGTTTCACGCAAGCTTCAAGCTACATTGTACTCATTTTTGGTATTGATCAGAGTACAATTTCTGTCCCCATGTTGTTGTAGTTCTATTGAGTATTGTCTAATCTATTCATCTTGAATGTTTGCTGGTAATTGTTGCACTTTGGATCTATGCACCATCCATTGTCAACTTTCACTGATTCTACACCATTCCCGATTTGATATTGGAGTTCTTTTTCTATTAGAATCTGATCTCTACTAATCCGATATCAGGCACTCATTTCTGACAACCCCACAGGTTTTTACGACACGAAGCATAGTCTCTTTTGATAAAATCATCCTCCAAGTTATGCATGTATAGCTTTGAGCATAACTTCTTCAACAAAGTCATAGACAGAGCTTGCTTTTGTTAACGACTTTGTTGAAGAAGTTATGCTCAAACCTATGCCAAACATAGCTTTGAGCATGACTTCTTTGACAAAGTTGTCAACAAAAGATGCTTTTATTAATAATTTTGTCGGCAATTCTTAAAGCTTTGTATGACTTCATGAAGCTATGCCCAGAGTAGCCTTGCCAAAGAGAGTTATGCTCAACAAATAAGTCGAATGCCACACGACAAGTGTCTGGTGCCCCATATTAAAAAACTATAAATGAAAGCTACAAATAATATAACATTAAAAGAGCAAAAAAATATATTTAAAGTTTTTAGAAATCAATGTTAAATTCAAAGACATAAAAATGAAATATGTAAGAAATTGTATATTGCAAGTAGGTAAATAACACTATGTGGTATTTTTTTAAATTTTAGACATAAATTGTTTATCAAAGTTCAAAAGGCCATGGTTGTAGGCCTAAATTGTCAAGATTTTGAGGAATCCCAGAAGTTGTATTCTTTGAGCTCAAGGACTGAAGCACTGTTTTTATTTTATTTTTAAAAAAAAATATGATATGTAAATTCTTTCATGATAAGCAAAGTTTCTTTCATTTATTAGAATGTCACATATTATTTTCATTATAAGTGTTATTTTTATATTCCATGTTGAGCTCTCTTTGTGTCTTTAGAGCATTGAATATAAAAGGAATAATGTCCTTCTTGAGCAATTTAAACGACACATCATAAAAATAAGGGTAGAAGAGAGATAGAGAGAGAATTGTAAGGGTTGAGAAAGTGGTTGTTGAGGATGATTCCATATATTTGAAACACTTATTTGAAAGAATGTTGATGATCCTCCAACATTCTATACCATTGATAAAGGAGATCTCTAAAATTTAAAAGAAAAGAGCATTTACTCTTTGCATTGTTGATATCCCTTATGAATTATATTTAAAAAATTCACTACATGATAAATTTCCATTTTAATACAATGAGGTTCTTCAAAGTGCACTTTTCTCCGGTTTGGAGATGTTATCATTTGTCAGCATTCACAAAAATTTCCCTAGTTATTTTGTTCACCATGTAAAAGAAATAAAAAATTAGAAAACATAAAAATCGAGAGTCAAGATATATTTTAAGTTGGAGACCCTTCTTGCAAGATGTTGGCAGCTCCAAGGTAGTTAAAAAATTAATTTAATTACTTAGGTTCCTAAGGTCCTAAGTTAATTATTTTAAGTTGGGTCCAATCTCTCTCTAGGTGAAATTCGTGGGTCCTTGGGGCTCATGCATGGAGAGAATGCATGCAAACACATAGAGGAACTCTACTTGGCTCATCAACCTACTACCATGCAATGCAACCTTGTTCTCAACAAAAATTATAAAAGGGGCTCTCCACTCCATCGAGTATCCAAGAGAGATAATTTGTAGTGGAAAAATCGATTGGAGAGGGTGGAGAGTCCCCCCCGCCCCGCTTCTCTACATTCTTGATCTTGATGTCTTGATGGTATTGTCTCTTCTATTTATGTTCATTTCATTTGATTCTTTCCATACTGTAAAGTGTTCTTCTTGTTGTCCTGAATTATAGATCCAAGCTGCCATTTTCTAGGATCACAATTCTTAATCGTTTGGTGATCCAAATTGTGTAGATCATTGCACATCTATCCATACACTTTCTAAAGTGCTTTTAATGCATTTTGATGATCTTGTTGAATATTTTAGCTCGCTGTCACAGCTATATACAGATCTGGATCAGATGTTTCCAAACAGCCGATCCATCTCTTTACAAGTGTTTTCTGTCTAGGACTACCCTAGACCACTCCTAGACCTTGCATGGTCAGTGCATGCTCTTGCATGTTGTTGCATGAGCTTGCATGTTGCTGAAATGCTCTTGCATGTCAATGCATGTTAATTGCATGTTTTAAGCCTCAAGACAACTTGTGGGCTTATTAGATCCAAGATCCTTAAGCTTCCGCTAAACTTTGGTATCCAGAATTGTGTTTTTTACATACTCTAGAAAATCCCGATTTGCTAGCAATTTACTTTTGCATGTGCAAGTACTAGTCCATGCATGTTGCATGCATGTCTTTAGAATTTTTCAGATTGCTTGCATGTCGCTATATTTGCTTGCATGTAGGTACTATTGAGCTATTTTGAGTTGTAGAAGACCATCAAGGTTTCCTAGCTTGGTAAACCTTGATTCAAAGATCCTTTCTATCTCTATTCTCAATTTCGTAACAGGAGAGTGGTTGTTTTTCCACTCAAGTTGGCAATCTGTAGCTATGCATAAAGACTAACTAGAGTTTTGTAATGTAGGAGTCGAAAATATTATTTGGTATGTTTTAAATAACAACTAATTTTATCTTAATTCGTTCACTGCATTAAGTTTGGCATAGACTTTGTTTTATATTTTATTTTTTTAATAAAATTTTTGAAATCAATTTGTTTTGCTTGTTCGGTTTTTTTTTTCTTATTCTCAAGTATAAATCAAATGTTCGAAATGCTGGTGGAGTGAGATTATGCAATGAAGTGGAATATATAACAATTGATTATTATTCTCTTGATAGCAAATGCTCAATGTTGCACTACAACACCAGCGGCCAAACTTCTTTTGGCAATTTATTTGATTTTTCAACAGTTACAAAGAAGTTGATGAATTCCATGATCAATTCAATGGCTTGTGTGTGTGAAAAGCCACACCAAATAAATCATTTAGTTATAAAAATTTCTCACCCTGCAGATTGGGTGCTAGATTTATGTAGTGGCAGTGATACGATAAGCGCATCTGCTATTCAAAAGAGCAGACATGTTGTAGAACTAAATAGTACACTAGTAAAATTTATCAGAATGAGAATGAAAACCCTCTCCATTTTGCTTGATGAGTTAGGAGAGGTGGAAAAGACGGTAGATGACAAAAGCGCATCATTCCCTTGTCAATAGAGCCACAGACTCTTGCTAGTAGAGAAATTGGAAATGTGGGAGATCTAGCACTTTGACACACAAAAAACATGAGCATCAGTTATCAATCACTATTAGACCTAAATGACATTGTTGACTTGTGAAATAAAACAAAGTTATATATTTCTCATATCATTGTGTTATTGTTTATTATATTTTGATTTATTGACGTTGAAAAAAAAGTGATGGGTTTTCATTTTATTCATTTATTTTAACAATAACAAAAATTGCATACTATATTTATGGTATTTTTTTTTTTCCAAATGCTAAGAGCTCACAATATTTAAATGACATTATTTTTGTAGATTATACAAGTAAAAAAGTTTTTAGTTTTTATGTATTTTTTGGTAATAAATTTTGGAAGTTTTAAGGTTTTAATATGTTAATATCAAATTGTTAAATAATAAGGATTTTAAAAAAGTAAACTTATAGATTCTCTGCAATTTTGGATATATTTACATTTTCAAAAATTTTATAAATAAGAAAACAACATAAAATTTTAATATTGTGAATATATAAATATGATTATTTTCTTAGCTCATAATTAAATTTCAAAAATTCTAAAACAAATTAAATACTAAAAGCCATAACAATCTTCTAAAAAGAAAATTAATGTCTCAATGTTTTTAGTTCAATCTTGATTAATAATGTTTTCACTTTTCATTTTTTTATTTTGTATGTACAAATTCCAGCACAAAAAGATAATTTTCTCATTAGCATTGTCGAAAATTATGATAAAACAAGATATTTATTTAATACAACAAATTATATTTTATAACCTTCAATTCTTTTTTATTTCAAATTTTACAGTGCCAAGATTATCTAAGCATGAATAAATTCACACAAAGAAAATTTCAACGATGTGTAACAAAAGCCCCAACGGGTTCACGAGAAGGTGATGTTTGTGTGGTAATCCACACGTGGATGTTTCACCTATCCAAAATTTCTAAAAATTGGGTAAGTGTCACGAGTTACGTGGACAAACACATAGTTTTGTACTTGTGCTAGTTTCAGGCACTTCCTTCAATGTTGACTTTTGACAAACGTCCTTGACCAATCTCAACACATGGTATTGACTTCTTCATGAGCTTGTTGTGAGAATCTAAAAGTCACATAATCTATTTTTGGGAATAGACACGTAATTATACATCTAGATCCGTGTCATACCGCAAAGAGCAAATTGAGCATAATGATACATAACATTTGTGAGGAGTGAATGTGGACATGTGGCATTGTCGGGTTGGTTAAAAACAACCCAATTACGAGCAATAGCAGGGCTTCTAATTTTTTTTGAATCTCCATCGTAGATCTACAAATGTTACGTATGGTGTTTGTCATTCAACGATAGGCTACTTGTTATAGCCACCCTCGCAGCTCGAGCATCTCCAGGTGGTACATGAGGTAGCCCACCTTTGCATGAGGGATACCTAGTACATATCTCCACAAAGACAAGTAGCCTCGAGCCTCGATTAGCTCCAGCCTTCCTGAAGGTGCCCACCTCACTACGTGATTATACGTCATACTTCTAGAGCCTAACGTTCCAATAGAGCCGAGTGCAGCAAGCAAACAGCACCTGAATCATGAAGCTTCTCGTAAACTACTTATCAATTACCAGAAACTTTGTCTGATATTGATATTTGGTCGAGAATCCCTCATTCATATCAATATGGGACGTCATGGATAAAGATTGTGATTGAATATCTGCACGATTAACAACAAATCCCAAAACCAACCAACTTAGCCATCAAGTCTAATCAAAATCGTGGTCAGTAAGCCTTATATGAATGCTTATACAACACATTCTCAATTGGTTAATACCTGGTCATGGTACGAATTGCACATAGTAACGAATACAACTGGTTCGGAATCCTGAAATTTTCCCTTAAAGTTTGAGAATAGTACTTGATCAGTGGGAGACTTGGTCTAGGTAGCTTGTCTGCTGTGAAAGACTGAAAATCGATCTCACATTGCTTTGACCAGAACTTAGTTGTAGGCCCACATTGGTGATATGGTCCAGAATTTGCTTGCGCCTTATTAGATATGATTTAGCCAGCACCCACGTCTGTTATCTATAATGCATTATGCATTTATATATAATAAGAGGCAGTGGATGGTGTTGTATCACAGGTGACACAACCACCTCACTACGTTCTGCCACTGACCTATTTTGGCTGTGGGTTAAATTTGTAAGAAGTGCAATTAGTAGTGCCTCAGAGAAGAACCCAAGGAACCAGCAGCTGGAGTGATGGATCCCCAGATGATGAAGATGATTTGCTTGACACCGGTGGTAGCATGCATACTGCTCGTTGCTGCAGATCATATTTGTGTTGCAGACGTAGACGCCACTTCGACAACGATTGTGTGCACGAATTTCGCACTTCCAAACGGATACCCTTGCAAGGAATACACTGTACGTTACTGCTCACGAATATTCAGCGCATTGTTTGGTATCACGCTGTCGATCTTGTAGTTCGACTTCGTATTTGCACCATTGTTTAAACAATTTTACACGATCCCTTGAGCTTGAATAGGGTAGTTAATATACGTGTGCTCAGTGCTACATAATCACTCGTCCTATATATTTTCTGGGCCGTGATCCATGTTTTGCAGGTGACTACCAGTGATGGCTACATACTCACAATCCAACGGATAGAACATGGAAGAGCAGGTCCACAAGTTGGCGCGAGTAGGCCTCCTGTGATCTTGGCAGCTGGCGTATTACAGGTGAAAGGAAGCATTGCACTTGTATGTTCTTTCGAGAGTCTACTATGCCAATTGATTATGACCTTTGCTAGTAGACGCCCAGAACAACATAGCGCGACGTCATCCCGAAATCCTGAATCCCTTCTAGAATATACTTATGATTGCTAGCAGCAGAATAATGCTAATTGTCAGATCAGCTAACTTGTTCCAAGATGTATGTGCCACGAATCAATAGTGGATGTTCTATATACGTTAGAATTAATGCAAATTGAAGCTCGTTTCAAGTGCTTGATGAGCGTTGACTGCATAAGAACATAATGTTACACTAAGCTAACGAGTAATTCTTATGGCTTCTGTTAACTTGTGTTACTACAGGAAGCTGCACAATGGCTACTAAACTCACCAGAACAATCACTAGGCTACATTTTACCGGACGCAGGCTTTGATGTATGGTTTCTGAACTTCCGAGGTACAACAGACAGCTCAAGGCACGTTTCTCTGTCAACTGAAGACAAGGTAAGATTCTCTCTCTCTCACACACATACACAGTACACACACACGCCCGCGCACACACACAACATCACAGCATAAATATTATCGAATTCTTTTGGAATGTGACTGTCGTGAAACATGTTACAGGAGTTCTGGGATTGGAGTCTAGATGAGCTTGCTTCCTTTGATATTCCTGCTACACTTCAGCTCGTATACCAGACCACTGGATCACAAGCCTACTACATTGGGCACTCGCAGGTAGGTGCTGCCTTAGGTTCATGTCTACTACTCCACTTAATGATCTCCACATCTAGAGAGTTATCATTAATAACGATCCTTCTATAAAAGATAACCACCAACTGGTGACTATATCATAACAATGCAGCTTTTATTATGGAAAATTCAGGGAACAACAGTCGCCCTGGCAGCATTTATTAACACTAATGTGCGGCAAATGGTGAAAGCAGCAGTGCTTCTGAGCCCTATAGTATATCTACACCACATAACGTCGCAAGTGGGGCTCGCATTCTCATACATGTACTTGGATCAGGTTTGTGAGACTACCCCTCCCAGGAACATGCTGCGCAGACTCTAAATAGCCGAGTAATTAACTTCCTAATCAATGCATCGAGCATTGTATGTATTATGCATACATTGTCTGAATCAACTATGATTATCAAAGCTTAATTATGAGGTGGATGGACTGGGTGATGGATGCAGGTATACTTGCTCTCAGGTGCAAGCAATTTTAACATTTCATCGTAAGTACATGATAAAGTTCAAATGCGGGCCAAAGTTAAAAGTATTTGAATGCTTTTGGTACACTTAATTCTTACACAAACTCTATTCATAATGTCAACTTCATTGCAAATCTATTTGTCCTGCAGGGGCAGCCTAGGTTCTGCATTACTCGATCAGGCCTGCGTAAAGGTCAACTGTGGTGATATACTGAACTCCTTCACTGGTAAAACTCTTGCTCGTAGGTTTTATCCTCAAAGATATTCCAGAGCAAATGCACGCACAATGCACAGATTTATGTGCCGTATGCTAGAATTTGATTAAGGCAATTGAACGTAACACATTATTTTTCTGGTTTATAAATGTTGACAGGTGCAAGCTCAGAGTTCAATAGCTCAAGGATGGGTTTCTACTCAAAGTTTATGCCTCAGCCTACATCAGCGAACAACATTGCACATCTAGCTCAATGTACGTCAACTGGTCAATCCTCAAGCCTTGTGGCTTTTCCATTTTATTTCAGCTTGTCAAATTACTTCTCGTTATAGATACTATGTTGAAACTTATACGTGCACAATTTCGTCTCAGAGATTATCTGGTTCGCTGCTCTTTAGACGCATTATCGCAATTGCTTAGTTAGATCTTTCACCTCTCATTTTTTATTTCATAGTAGACTAGTGCTTTCATTTCTTATAGATTATGTGGGTTTGTTGCACATGCTTCCAATTAATCTAATTACCTGCAATACGTGGGATGTTCACTTTGCACAGTGGTAAGAAACGATGGTCTCAGAAAGTATGACATGGGACAAGTAGGAAACATGAACAAATACGGGCAGGCCACCTCTCCTGAATACAACATATCATCAATTCCCAAGGAGTTCCCCGTCTTACTTGCGTTAGGGGGTTTAGATCATCTGTCAGATCCGGTGGATGTTCAAAACCTGATCTACGATCTTCGCTGCAGTGTTAAGACCATCTATAACCCACACTATGGGCATGCAGATTACATTCTAGGCATTAATGCTTGGAAAGAGGCCTACCCTCAGGTCATCAATTTCCTGAGATCTTTCTGAATCTACTAGTATTACTCACACTAAATTAACAGCCATTTTATCTGAGATATTTGTATGCTTTTATCCTGTCCATATGGACAACATTTACTAATTTCAGTTTGATTTCAGCGCTCATGATTGTACCGTTGCTCTTAAACTACAAAATGGAAGATCTCCATGATCTTGTCAAATTCTACAAATGAATGATATTATGACTATGTGAGTATTTCAAACAAAAAGTATATACTCACTATCATGTTCACTTGTTGAAACTAGATTAGCAGTGCCATAGTTGCTCAATTGGTGACGCCTAGGAGCAGTCTAGTATGAAAAGTTTCAGCTAGTTATGGAATGGGGACTCGCTTTTCCAAGTTATTTTCTTTAACACAAGAATTGTAACAAACTGGAACAATCTAAAGTCCTTTTAGGAACTTTTCTCTTTCATTGTATGTGAGCCTTGGTGGTTGCATTCTTGCTCGACTTGGCATTTTTGGAGAGTTTGTAAAGTATGCAGGCTTGTTCCTTGCAGTTTCCCCACTATTTCCTTGATAATAAGCTTGCTAGTAGGCTCGATTGCATCATCATCAAGCTTCTGCATTCTAGATTCATCAAACACAACATCTCTAGAAACAATAAATGTTTGAGTCCTAGGAATGTAGAAAAGCCTATTAGAACACGTCTTTTCTTAAACATTCAACATCAATTGCACTGATTTATTTTTTTCATTAGACACCAAAAAACTTAGTCTACGAAATCTATAAACCTTTCAAAAAGTGACAAGTTTCCATGGTATACAATTACATCCTATATGGACAAATTTACAAAATTCAAAAAATGTATTGCGATCTACATATGCATCTGTGTTGCAGTGAATTGCAATGCATTGCAAAAACGATCTTAATCATGTGATCCAGATCTCTAGCAGTATGAGATCAGAAACACTTTTTCGAATCTCAAATTGAGCAGGGATGCACCGCTGGTTGCAATCCAAATGACCAGAAAAAATACTAAATCAAATAGAAGTGAAATTAATAGCCAATGAATATATCTGCAAAACCTATTTGCTTCAATATTTGATTGAAGTGAATAATGTAATTAATTGGAGGTTAACCATCTCAAACAAAGCAATAGAAGTGCTCTTTTGAAAATCCTTTCACATGATACCCATATTGGTAGCTTTTGAAAAAAAAAATTAATTTGAGAAAAAATTGTATATTGGTCCGATGATTCACTTAAAAAAGTTATATCTGTGAGTAACAGAAAATATTATTGTGTAGTATTATATTACAAATATAATTTTATCAAACACAAACAGAAGAACAATCACTATTTTTTAAAAAAAAATATCGACGCGTGGATAACTCAGCCATGGATGTTCTATAATCCGCAATAATCGATCCCCTGATCTAGTGAAGTGGTTAGCATTAACTACCCCCGGCGCCTCCTGACTTCCCTCCCAAACTGTTGCAAGAATTTTCAAATTTATATTTGTGTGGATAATGCGCACAGATATGAATTTCAACGCCATTGATCGTATGCACCAAGCATTGCCGGAGAAGTTTCAAAAATTAGTTTGGAATGGATAATCCACGCGTGGATATTCCACACAAATATAATTTTTTGAAAATTGACTAAGATTTGAAAATGTAGAGCAGATCTTGGGATTGTGAAGTGGTGAGTTGGGAAATGCATATCTTGATGAAAAATTAGGGAATACAGGTTGGGGAACCAAGAAGGGAGTGTATGAGTAAGGATTGAAAATTCTGAATATGGGAAATGTGGATGATAACTTAAAATCTTGAGAATGTAACCCTTGGAAATTGAGAAGCCTAATGATGGGCGATGACTTTGGACTATGCCCTCGTCAATCTTAATAGTGATTGTATGCTAAATAGATGTGTTCAGATCCCTAGTAGCAAACTCAAATGGTCAAAATCGAAAACTTGGGATGGTTTTGGAAATGCAGGAATTGAAATGTTGCAAGATTGGAGGATCTCTTGGGAGTAAGCATTCGTTGACTTGGAGAACGCAAGATCTATATCAAATCTTTGAGATCTCAAAGTGGCAAACCTAGATCTTAAAAATTGAAGCCTAGAGAGTCAATAATGTGATATAGAAAAAATGACACTTACAGGTTGATCCTCTGGGAGTTTGGGTTTGCCCACCTCAAGTTAAGCTTATCAAGGATGGAAAATTTCGCATGCAACTCAGTGAACTTAGATCTCAAGCAAAACTTGGGAAAGTACCAGTTGGGAATGTCCTAAAATTGGGTTCACCAGCCAGACTAGTACAGATATGGGAATGTACAAATATGTTGTTTTTGACTTGCAGTTGGAAAATCATATGATGGCTTTTGTACTCCCCCTGACTACAATAGGTAAAACACATGTGAAATTAATCACTGGTAGGTGGGCGAGCTTAGAAGTACTTCTGTCAGACTTGGAAGTGCAAAAATCAGAGTTTCAACTCTTTGGGATGTACAGTAGTGGATCCTTGGGATATGGGTTTCTTGACGTGGCTGTGTACTGGCTTTAGGTAGATCTTTCGATGGTTGAGAGGACAAACCAAGATATGATGATACTGAGGCTGCAATGGCAAAAACACATAGAACTTTGAGCTCAAGTTTAGGAATAGAGCTCATAGTCTAAGTTTGCCTCTGAATAGAAGTTTCAGCAAGTAATGATGGCTTTAAACTAAGATGGGTAAATCTAGATAGCAAGTTTTGAGAGCCAAAAAAAATCAAACAAGTTCTAGAGGCTTTTTCTTAGTAAACTTTTTAATTTTTGTGTTTCAAGTTTACCTCTTTGGTATATTATAAAAAAACGTATGCTTGATCAATGGTGAAACATTTGAATCTAGTTACTGTAGTTTGGGCCTCAAAAATGCCCTTTGGAAATCTGAAACATGTTTGGTAGCTTTCTCCATCCTCACACAGTCAATTTTCTAAGGCCTCTTACAACAAGCTATAGACTATTTCTTAACTTTGTTTTGTGGGGGATTAGTAGTTTAATAGTATGCCCATGACGACACATCCATATATTCAAATCATGCAAAATAGAAATAAAAAATGCAAGAAACTTTTCACAAAACTGCTACTAAAACTAATAGATAGCTTTTTGCAGCAGAACTACATAAACATAGCAAATAAAAACTTGGACAAAATGTCCCCCTTAAGGTCACGATTGGTGCCTTGGTATCTTCGTCAAGTTCAGCATGTCGAAGAACTTTTGATGCTTGATCCTAGGAGGCAGTTGGCATTCCACAAGGAGAACCAATGATGATGGATTCTCAAAGAGCCATATATCTATCCCATGATCATGTTTTCCATTCAAAGACAAAACATATACTTCTGAAGTATCATCATGTTTGAGACTTGATCTCGAAAGAAGAGATGAAAGTCTAGTACATAGAATTTGAAGATATGGTTGTAGATCTGCTCATGAAGCCGCTCGACAAACCACTCTTCACAAAACAAAGAAATGCAATGGGGGACTAAACATACATCAAAGTTGCAAGGTTCAAGAGGGACTGTCAGAAATGGTGACTCCTGCAACTTTGCCGCAAAGATCCCAGAAAATGAAGATGTTTGTCTCAAAGGATGAAAAGATCTTGAAGGCCGAACCGAACCGAAGCAAAGCAGACCAAGCCAAAGGTCAAACATGCCTCAAAGGCCGAAGGAAAAGTGTTCATGTTTCGTCCCTGCAACCAAAGGACGAAACACACCGGAAGAAGAGATGAACCAAAAGAAAATGATTCGAGCTGACAACTGGCAGCTCGACGAGCATGGAGTCTTGTACTTCACGCTCAGCTATGAGAGACAATGGTAACAGAGGATAACTAACTAGTTGGTTAGCATAAACTTGTCTTGTAATTTTCTGATTAACTATCTTGTAAACTCCACATAGTAGAGATAAATACGCATTTTGATTAACACACAATATGGTGATGGAATGTGTGGAGTGAGAGATAGGAGAGCTATGCATGAAAGTCTGCCAACGAGCAGAACACAGCTACCAAGAGGAGCGTCAGCGAGCGAGACACTGAATGACTCACTCAAAAACACAAAAATGGAAATACAATTACTCTCCTTTTTTTCCCATCTGATCCTTTGTGTCATTTTCAATTGCTTGAATCTTCTTTTGATCTGTGCTATGTAGTCGCTTACTTAGGATCCTGCAGACAATCCAAACTTCCACTCAAAAGAAATAAGAAGAACAAAAACAGGTTGTTTCCGCTACACGCATGATGACTAACTTCATCTCATGGGATCGAACCTTCGCATGATGACTAACTTCATTTCATTGATGCTTAATTTCTAGGATCTTAGGTTGAGGCTAGGAAGGAAATAGCCCCACTAGAGAATAAAACATATACAACGAAATATTTTTAAATGACTGACACTGATGAACAATCAAATGAAGCAAACGACTCAATTCAATTTGGATGGAGTTCGGATATGATCACTGGTGTTATGTCCATGTCCTGTATAAGATAATCGGATTAGTTCCTGACATGGATAGCCGGTCACTCCAGATGTATGTGATTATTAGTTATGCTATGCCATTCCGGACGTGGTCATATCAAGTAATTAATAATCATATGAGAGCCCAGACCTATAATTGGACATAGGAGTACATGCATGGTGAAGACTACTTTAATGCAAGAATAGAAGGCCAATAGCTCAATATAGGTTGCATGGGAATCCTAGGAGGAATATCCTCTCTCTCTTGAGGAGAATATGTCCATTGGAAACTCGCCCATCCTCCTATTGTGAATTCAGATTCTTGAGCCAGTTTCTCCTCCTCTCTCTTGTGTTCTTCACTATGGCTTGGCGGCTAGGTCCAGAAGGAAACTCCAGGAGGGATCTAGGTTTGGATGGGTGGTTTTGCTCCACAGGTGTTCTTTTGGTTGTTCTGCAACAGAATCTAGTCAGATCTTCATAAGGCGATCCTTACAGTGGTATCAGAGCTATAGATTTGCATCAATCGGAAGGTGGAGCTACTTCTTGTATTTTCTCAGTTTTTGTGGATTTCTCCTTGCATGTTACTTCCAGGCGGTGGAATTGATCTCCAAGTAGGTGGCTTCTCTGAATTTGGTGTACTTTCAACCTAAAGATCATAATTATGGATTTTCTCCATAGTTTTTGTGGACATCAAAGGATTTTTGATGATTTTAGTGAATTTTTCAACTAGAATTGAAGTTATTTGCTTGAAATTCATCATAGGCACTGATGTAGTACGTTTTCCAGATTTTAGTTGCTGTTTTGCAGTCATTAATGATTGGATCTAATGATTGCATGATGTTTGAATAGGCAAAAGGTTGATTAGATAGTGATTTTGGACCAAAAATTGGGGTTTTTGGACCATAAATGGGCTATAGAAACCATTTTTAACTAGAATCATAACCTTTAGTGCTTGCATGCAATGTATTTACAGGGATTTGGATTGCACTTATTTGTGGATTTTCCTCACAAATTTTGGTCAAAGTTGGTCAAAAAACAAGGTTTTTTGATGTTTTTTGGACTAATTTTGGGGTAGACCTCAAAATTCTCAGCCAGGACTTGGTATGAACGTTTTTAGAGATGTAACAAAGCTTTACCAGAGCTTTCACGAAGTTTGGTAGGGATTAGACACCATTAGGAGGCTCAAAACACCAAAAATAAGTGTATATCTGGTGATTTTTGAGCATGAATACCTCTCAATTGGGGGTCTGAACCTGTTGGTTTGTTACAAGCTTCAAGATATGATGGATTCAATCTGTTTTGAGCCATCATGCATCCAATATGGATAGGTGAGCATTAGACACCATCATGCTGAAGTTTTGCTTGTTGGAGGCCAAAAATGCATTTTTTGCATGATCTGAGCATTGGTCTGGAGTTGAATTTTTTATGATTTCTCTCTCCAAAAGTGTGCCATCCTACCTATTTTTGTGCATTTACTGCTCGCACGTGTGAAGCCTAGGTGGCAAGGTGATGTGTCAAGTGCTTGTAGACCCATTCTCCCTCCATACTGTGCTTTACAACGACCAATTTGGTGTCCTGTAGAGAAAGTTATGGTTGTCTGAAGTTTGGCAATTTTTGAGCTAAAATTTGCAAAAATTTCCAAATGTTCTGATGCATGCATGCTTGTAACTCAGCGTAGTGCTTGTCTGTTGATGGAAAGGTATGGGTAGACCTGTATGCATGATTGGATACATGTTGCATGCGTAATCAGTAGATTGATCAGAAAATTTCTTGCATGAAGCTATCTTCGGCAATTTTAGATCAAAAAGTAGATTTTCTAGTGGCTAGGATGGTTACGGGACTTTTTTCGTTTTTTTGAAAAAATCAGTGCATGTCGAGATTCGATAAGTGACAGTACTTGTGAATTTGATAAATCGATCTTCTTAATTGATTTTCATAGTTGGTCCATATCGAACTGATTTTGAAAATCCCTGGTCTAATTTCTCAATTTCTTGGCAATTTATGTAAAAATTGATTTTTATATTGAAATCACTGCATGTCATGTTGGATGCATGTTGGATGTTTCAGAATCCTTCCAATATGTGATAGTAATTGTAAAACTGTCAATTCGATGTTTGATCAAATTTCATAGTTTAGGTCCATATTGAATGGAAATTGAAAATCCCAGTTTACGTAAAATTTGAAGAAACCATGGACGTTTTTTATTTGTTCAAATTCATTGGTTATTGATCAAACAGAAATGACTTATAAAGTGAATGATCTTATTGAGTTGAAATTAGTCGATTGTTAAGATCATTGTACCCTTTACTTTTAGTTGAAGATTTTGTGAATTTGTCAATTAAGGAGCATTTCTTGTTTTTAGGATCAATAAGGACCAAGAATAATGTAAATCTACTTGGAACAGTTTCTATGCTGATCCATAAGGAGATTTACCAAAAACTAAGTGCGGCACATAATGATGAACAATTAAAATTGTCGGGTTGATTAGTGTTAAAGTTACTACCAGATTGAACTGTTTCCTAGTGCAAATTTGGGGTTTTGTTAACTTGAACCATTTTTGGAAGGGGGGAAAGAGTGGAAGTCTGAGATGTAGATGATTGCTCATCTTAATGATCCAATTATATTATTTACATTCAAATCCTGAAGTATAATTAATTGCAAGTGAGAATAAATTTAGGAATTATTTAAGAAGACAGCCTCTAGGAATTTGGATTCCTTTTCCCCTGTGTGAATTAAAATTTTGAGAATTTGAGGATTCCAAGGGAAGAGTAGTGGAAACACTGATAATTCATTTATGGAACCATCTCTGTTTTGCAATTAGATTTGGATCTTGCAAAGTAAAGCATATGGAAGGTGTTCCATTCAGGAACCTAGTAATTTGGATTCTTTTCAGTTATAGAGTAATTCTCTATAATGATTGTAACAACCAAGAAGTTCTAACTTGTTAAAAGAATTAAGTTCTTTTTATTGATTCTGAAATAGATATTGGATATCTAGGATAGTATGCATTCGGTTTTGTTGAAATCTATGTTTCTTTTGGGTTAGTGAATACTTTTATGGCATTTCGACTGTACTTGGATGATACATTCTGTTTTGTCCATGTTGGGTACAATATGAAATGGTGTTCTTTGAGTAACACTAAAGAAGCATGAGAGATTTCAATTGTTAGGATTATCTCCTAGAATTGGTTGTGAATTTGATCCTATATCTGGGTATAAAAAAGCCAAATAGTCTTTTTTGACTTTTTGGGCAAAACAGATCTGGATGCAGAGGATTCTTGGAGGATAAGCTGGTGGTATGGGACATCAGTGATACTAAAAAGGATTTCTTGTGTAGAATGATCTGTAGACCGATGGTTAGTGATTGTTGTAATGGTAATACTAATAGAGTCCATTGGTTTCTCTTTAGGGTATTTTGGGAATTATGAGATATAGATCGATCCCTGAATGGTATCTCATTAATTACAAAATATGGAAGCCCGTAAATCTATTTCTCTATTATGTTAGACTTCTACTCTTTAGAACTTTCTTAATACATGACAATTGGATTGAGATTCATATAATTCCTTCTAGTGTAGAACTCTGTTGTGAAGGACTGTTATAGTTATATGATATTGTACTTCCATATAAGATTTTTGAATATGGCATTATGTAGGGGAAGGCCCGAAGCCCTTGGGTCTTCCTTGCTGGTCGGGGCCTGCCCTCGGGCAAGGGCCCTTTCAACAAGGAAGGCCCTCAAGCAGGGCCTTCCCCCCCACGAAACCAACACCCAGAATGGAAATTGGACCGTAAGTCCTAGAATTGCAAAACTAGTCAAGTTTAGCCTAACTAGTTGCACTGCTCCCGATCCACTAGGGGTTTCTGGAAAACTAGGCTTAGAATCAAGTGTGGAAGGATCCATCGCGGACACATCAACCTGTTGGCAACCCTCGTTCAGGATTTCAGTTTTAGGCTCAAACTGGCCACTTGTCCCTGAAAGCCTTTTGCAAGACCAACTTGTCCACCGAGAGCCTGTATAGTGTAGCTAAACATATAAATGTCACTGTAAGATTCAAGATAGACTCCTAAAAAATGAATTCTCAAATTGAACCACTTATAATATATGGGATTGGACAATTCCCTAATAGGATGTTTGTACCACAACATTTTAAAGTTACTCCTTTCAATGTTAACCCATTGCGTAATCCCCATATAATTATCAACAATTTCCAAATAAACACATGAATCGACACAATTGCAATGAGTACCAAAATGAATGGGAATTGCGTAAGACATGTGATGCACCCTTAGAATTTTGCATATTAAAAACTATCAAGAGTGTCTAAATGTATTAAGTCGAAATACATAAAACAATGATTGCGCATCATAGTATCTGAAGAACATTAACATCAATGGTGCACTTTCTATAGCATAGTTTGATTCAAAAGTCATCACAAATACTATAGTATCCAAAGATAATATATTCTAGTCCTCACGTGCAAGAGATTTTGCATATATTGGTAAAGCCCTGTAGTTAGCCACAAGCATGATTGTAAATGCTCTAAGTTAGTTCTAAAGTGAACAAATTATTAAACCACAACATCTTACTCTACACAATTGGTTTTAACAAATAATTAAACCACAACATCTTACTCTATGCAACATGTTTCCAAATAAGTAATGTACCAATCCAAGGGAATGGCGAATGTGTCAACCTCATCAGCTCCCAAATCCTGTAGTGGCTTTTTACCTTTGTCACCACTTAGTAGTGGCTTCAGGTATGACACAACTATCTGCTCATCTGAATCAAGCGACAGTATTGGCATACATGATATCTTTGCAGCTTTCATAGCAGCACCTGTGCCGCTTTGGCCTTTTAATTCTGTAATAGTAGATCTAATCGTTATGACGGTTGATGTTCAAATAAACGTTCTGTTTTCGGACTTGAAAAATTTCTATTTGCAACAGTTTGTCTCTTCGTGACAGCTTCGTGTTTCGTGAACTGTTTACGACAGTTGACAGTTTGTGAGGTTGAACAAGAATCAAAATATTTTGTGACAAGATATTGTTCGCGAATCTTTCGAGTTTGAAACAAGATATAGTTCGTGAATCTTTCAAGTTTGAAACAAGATATTGTTCGCGAATCTTTCAAGTTTGAAACAAGATATATTTCGCAAATCTTTCGAGTTTGAAACAAGATATATTTTGCGAATCTTTTGAGATGGAACATGAATAGAAATGTTTTTGGTTCTCATCCTTTGTCAATTAAACTGTGCACTCAAGTCATCCACACATGATTCACAGTGTATTTTTCCACACCTATGACACCATTTGAATTAGTGAACAACATACTAGAAACAAGCACATTCATTAGGCTTACCAGCCAGGGTTTCAGACATTCAGGATGAAAAAGATGAGCGCATGGCATCTTCTGTGTAGCATCTCCAGCCAACAACTCTTCTCGGCAAACTGCACATTGAGAGCCCTCCCCAATCATCTTAAAGACTTGTGCCTTCACCTTTAATAGCTTGTGTGCTATTGTCACCAAGGTGAATAAACTCTTTTTGTACTTAGCCATTTCAACTTCTCCTTGAGGTTCTACTTCCACTTCAAGTACTATGTCATAAAGATCATGAAGTACAAGCAAAGACTCCAATTGAACTATCCAAGTAGCATAATTAGTGGATGTAAGTCTTTCACTAGCTTCAAGCAAAAAACCACCCATTGATGCCATTTTTGAATGTGAAAAAGCACTAGAAACTCTTATGGTTTCTCTAAGAGATCTGAACCTAAAGACTTCTAGCAATTTAGAAAGCTTATAGACTCAATCCTATCACTCATGAACCAATCTAGAATGATGGAAATTTAGATTCTAGTCTCAAATCTGCAAAATCACTCCTTAATCTATGATTTTTAGCAATCTCTCTCTTCAACCTCACCAAACACTCAAAAAATCAGAGAAGATCAATTAGTGCACCTAATTCAAACTTCAATTTTAATTTTTGACTGATCTAATCCAAGAAGTAATCAAGGGATTGAATTTGCTATAGAAAATGCTTGATTTTGCACTAAAAATCTCTCAAATTGGGTATGTGAGTCAAATTCTACAAATTTTTGAAATTTCTCAGTCAAAACCGGAGCTGTACGGCCTCGCACGTGTGAAAAGGGTTTCTACAGCCCACAACAAGATCTGGACCAAAAATTTTGAGGATAGCTATCAAATCCAACTCGCTACACAAAATTTGACTAGTTTCCAAAAAACTGCTAATTTTGGCTTTGATTTGGATTAACCCTATCAATTTCAACAAAACCTCTTGTACTAGGCTCTGATACCATGTGCAAAAAGTACAAAAAAGACCAAGACTGGATCCTAATCTGATCCTGAAGAGGGATTGGTTGTCAGATTACTTGATCTATCAATCTACTTGAGATTAAGATCAATCTAGATAAATTCTAGACACAAAATCCTAACAAGAACAATCATTAATTGAAGGTAGGTGTACTTTCTAGTTTCACACGTGTGAAACCCTATCTGAGTACGGAATCCAACCTGAAAATCAAGTACACATTGATAGCACCTCAAAACAATCAAAACAAATGTAGACAAATGGAGAGAATCACTCAAAATTGCTTCCAAAACCAAGATTGGTGTCGTACATTGACTATGGCCAAATAAGCCTCTATATATACACTTTTGGAGCTCGAGGTACTGATCATGCATCAGATCTCACATGTGTGAGGATGCCTTGTCACCATCATTCAATTTGGTTTGTAATAGTATTGGACACTCATTACTGACTTTTTCAAATCTTTGATATCTTATACGTTGTCTCCTGGGAACTTTTAAATCAAAATTATGAATTTATTTTTAAAAGGGGGGAAGAAAATATAGGAATCAGACAGTTGCATTGATTTTGGGAAAAAATCTTGTATGTGTGCAAAAATAAAACTATCCAATATGAAATAGAGGAACTCTCCTAGTGATTATTTTGATTAACCTGGAACTAGAGAGTTTTGGTGTTAGAGCCATGAGATATTCATGAATATGGAAAGTAGTGGTAAAGATTTAAATTAAGGTTCACTGATTGTTACCAAGCAACATCTTGTTATGGATTGGATTAGTGGAATAAAGCTTTAATGTTAATTCTATGTCCAAAGATGTCTGTCTAAGTTAGCCTAATCTTCGTTTGTATGCTAAGATCTATTGTAGGCTGATTGGTAGAAGAAATTTTGTTAATAAGAGTCAAATGGTTGGAAAACTTGTGTTGTGGAGTTATTCACTTCAAAGATTTCCCAAATATGTTATTTATTCATGAGAAATAGAGTTCTTTTGTAGCTGAGTTGCAAGATTCTCAGCGAGTTACGTGAGTAACATATGCAGATTGTGGATATCTATCAGTTTATAGCCTATGTTTATGTATAGGAACATAGTTGGATAAGTTGCTTATGTACATCTTAATCTTGTGGATCTACAATGTGTTTCCTACGTACTGAGTTTATATCGTTTACTTAAACTAGTCAGAGTGCATAGACATATGAACAAATAATGTGAGGAACAGTTACTTGCGGGTTGATGTCTCTCTCTGTTGAAAGGATAATTCATTAACTTATTTATGGTTTGAAAGAAGATCTAAATGTGGTGTTATACATGTATAATTGAGATCTGCACCTAGACATTTAAGATTTCTAAATCATTTACAATTGACTTGAGTAATTGGATTACTCCTGATTTGAAGTTAATTGGTAATTCACCGAGAACTGTTTATTTGGATCTATATTGCTTATAAGACACATGATTAGTGAGTGATCTGATTCATTTTTGAGAACTGTGCATAGAATATAGAAGATTCTTGATATAGAATATTTCTTGAAAGAGAAATATCCTAAGTTATTGACTTTATCCCAGTGAGCTCATATATACATATTGGATGGTAGAGTCTAACTAATGTCAAGAATAACCACTGAATTCAGTAGAACTTTATAATCTCTAGATGTGGTTCTAGGTGATTGTATAAAGTTTATATTTGTTAAAGACAAATGTTGTACTAGTCTTTAATCACTAGGTTGATTGTAGAATTTGGAGCTCATATTCTGGTTAAGAATCGGGTTGAAAGAATATTCTTGGAATCCAGTAATTTTCCTTGTGAAAAAGATTTCAGAATGTTTCTTATATTTTCTGAGTGGTATGATGTGCATATACTCCAGTATCTCTAAATGATGAAGTATGGGTTTAGAATCCGATAAATTATGATTGACAAATCATAAGAATCTAAATGTTTATGATTGACGGATCATAAATTGATACTTAAAGGTCATTAGATGATTATATGGAAATATGATGATTCTTAAGATGGTGAGTAATTCTTGATCAATTGGTGGAGTTAAAATTTAGGTCTATTGTTTGAACTCTAAATTTGTGTACAAACTTGAGATTGTTTGGATCTCATAGGCATTTTCTTTAAGTAATTGTTTACTTATGAGGAATTTGCTTACCTTTACAAATTGTAGTCAAGGAATGCTTGTGTACTATTTTTCAGCCTAAATTCTTCTGCTAATTAGGAGCAACTAAGTTTATCAAGATCGAATGGTTGTTATTTTCTGGCATGTGATGCTAGGGATAGAGTACCTAACTCAAGAGTGTAAGATTATTGGTCACGCCATGATTTAATTCCATGTCAAGGCCTGTTTGTGACTAATTACCTTGAGAGAACCCAAACACTCTAATTGAGACATATGGAGTATTGCATGTCTATGTGACGGATATAGGCAGGAGGACTGCATGAAGAGATGTGATCTATTTATAGTTGATTTGCATGGGGGTTGCATGGTTTCATGCACATGACTCTACTCTTTATAGAATGAGGTAGGGATTCTCTCGTTGACATATTGGGTTTAGGTTACCAGTTTCTCTCTTTTCCTCTTGCTTCACATGGCATGGCTTGGGGGCTAGATCCAGTTTGTTTTAGGATTGGTTGGGCGGTTTGGGTCCATAGTCTCTCTTATTGTGTTCTCCTATCCTCATCTTAAGGGCAATCCTTTTGGGGCATTAAAGATGGACACTAGTTCTACATTAATTCGGAATTGGATCGCACTTGGATTTACATCCCGGTTGAAGTGCTATTTTTTCAAGAGAAATTGGATTTGAATTCAATCATTCATGTGTGAAGCATGCTTTTCAAACTTGGTGGTAGAGTGCTCTTCTCCTTGTTTGATTTTGTGTAGACATGCTGTGGAATTGTGTGAATTCATTCTTATGGTTTCTGAAGCCTTGAGAAAGTTTCTGTTTGAAGTATAATGATCTGCATGAGTAGATTCACTTCTTTGTCTAAATCTTGAGTTTATGGATTGCATGTGAGGATTTATGGTTTTTTCAGACTATTCATCTAGTATTTCATGCAATTTGAAACAAACATTCAAGTGATATTGTAAGTTTTCTTCAAAGCACTAATTAAAGATTTTGGATTGTGGATACATGCAATTTTTGAAACCCTGTGAAACTTTTCTTGGTTTGTGCTTGCTGACTATTGGAAGAGTTTAGAACTGTAAAATCTACAGTAACTCTTTCCCTTGTCTTGGGGACACTGAAGCATGGTTGTGAATCTTTGTAAATCTATTTTGGAAGGGTAAGGACACATGTTTAGTTCAGAGGGAAGCGTTTGTAGATCGCTACCCTGCAAGCAAAACTTTAGAGGGAAGCTGCAGTAGGTCGCTTTTATACAAGCAAGTCGGTGGCAACCATTGGTCATTAGTTGAGGAATACATCTGAAAATGGGCAGAAGCGTTGTTTTGGAACTGTGGTTGGGTGCCCTGTGTTGTGATGTTGTCCATACTTCTAGGGAATCTTTGCAGACCTCTGTTGGTGATCTAGAACTGGAGATATGCATCAGGGATTGCAGGGAAAGGAGTGATCTTTAAATTGTTCCAAAAGCGTTGTTTGAACTTTGTGTTCCTGCAAACAGATGTTGTGGGGAAGTTGATGAAATGATTGATTCATGCTTTGATAGGCGGCCGAGGGAAGTCGATGTGTGGATCTGATGTGTTGGAGAGCGCCCATGAGCTGTGATTGGATCCAGAAGCACGATCCATCTTCTGACCTGTGCATAACCTCTCCCTCTCCCTCTTTCAGTAGCCTCTCTTCCCTCGTTGGTGATGGCTATTGCTCAACTTTTGGCTTTTCTCTACAAAAAAAAAAAGACCTTAGGGTTTTTTGATTGGTGGGCATGTGTGACTTATTGAGTCTATGCTTTTTAGGTTTGCAATGTATGGGTCTGCCAGTTAAAAAGGATTTGATGCGTGTTGAAGGGTCAGTAGTTTTTGAAATTGTAGACTATATATTTGTCAATGCTTATTGCATGCCGGTTGATTGAGGTTTTCTAAGGGCCTGACATTTTGTAACTTCAAAGTTGGTTCAAAAAATCGATTTAGTAATCAACTCGATGAATTTAAGTTACTAGCACCCTGGTAGAAGAATTATGTTCTTGGTCCTCGGTTGTCAGAATTATAACTTTGGTTTTAGACATTGGTTCTTGGATTTTCCTTGAACTGGATGCATGGTGAGTGAGATCTTGTCCATGTTGTTCACATATCTCAGTCAGTTTACTGAGTTGTGCATGTTGGTTGCCATGTGGTTGTATTGATTTCGTAGTAATTGCAAAGGGGTTTGGTGCATTTGGTGAATGCATGGGTATTTGTAACATTATGGTTACATAGCCCAGCGTTTTTTAAGTCTTTGCAAAAAATATGGTGTAATCAATGCAACGGTCGATTTGGTTACTAGGATTTTTTGCGAATCAACCCAAATCGGCAAAGAATTTAGAATTGCCATTTTAAAACTTTCATGAACAAAGTTCGTAGAATTTGGATTAATGGTAATTTCTCTAGGCAAGTACCCAGCAGTAGAAATTTAAATTCCTGGTACTGTGCTAGCTAACGATTTAATTCTGGAGTTGAATTACTCCCAGTTAATTGAGTTTTTTATGGTTTTTCCTTTTCAACTTCAGTGTTGCACCGATAGGCTTATCTTAAAAGATTTTGATCTTTAGAATTGAGCAAATTAAAGCTTTTCAGATACTTGTTAAAGTGAATAAATGGAATAAGGTCGTAGTTTTTGAGAGGTAGCTCTATATTCAAAAAAATGTATCGAATATCATAAAGAGTTCCGGATCCAAATTTATTGATTTTCCATTAATTTCAGGTAACTTTAACGAAGTAGTACTTATGTTAGTGTGGTCAAAAGGGTAGCAACCTAGCATCTACTTTTGTCAATGGAGTTTTCGGGGCCTTCGCTCATAAATGTTTTTTGGGTGACCAAAAAATCTAAGGGAGGAAGAAAATGAGACACCTGAGTAGGTAAATGTGATAGTGTTGTGTAATTTAAATTGGTTAATAATGCCTGTAAGAAATTGCATAGCACCAATTTTTTTAACTCATTAAGTTGAATTTATATCAAATATCTATAGGACCATGAGTTGACCCTATTTGTTATTGGAAATTGTGTTATGAGAACGAGGATGATACTTGGTCACATTTGTACTATAAAGATGTGAAGAATTGAAAAAGATTATCTATGTTAGATATAGAGGTCTTATGTTTTTTACATCAAGCATCTAGGTATAGGATGTTGATAGGAATAAATTTGGCATAGATGGCAAATTATGCATTTCCACTTGTAATGCCACTATTGAGCCAAAATAGAGTAAGAGGCTAAACACGTGCCAATTAGAGTGTAGACAAGTGTAAAGCTTTTGTTTGATGAATTCCAAGAGGTCCAATAGGATTTAGAGGTGGAACCTTGTGAGGTCCAATAGGAAATTGAGGTGTGCTTGAATATAGTCCAATAGAATTAAGAGGTGCATGGATCAAAGATCCAATAGGATCAAGAGGTGACAAAATATGGTCCAATCATAGTTAAGCATAGTGGTAGCTTGTGGACCTACTAGTATCATTGTACTCCTCATTTTGAATCTAATTGATTTGGTGATTTCATGGATTTTGTGAGTTATTCTACCCAAGAGCTCATGATGCATTTTCTCTCTCTACCCGAGAAGAGCAACTTGTTTTTACTTAGATTATTTTTTGAATACTTCCCACACGTGTGAGTGAGAGTTGGAAGTGATTGAATGCATGTAGTAGTGTGTTTTTGCCATAGGATCTAAGATTGATTTTGAATCTCAATCTAGTCTTGATCTTGGTGCATCTACACACCTTAGGAGATCACAAGTACATGTAGTGGACAGTCCACACGTGTGAAATTCAACATGGTATCAGAGCCTACCTAAGGTTACCATGCATTTTAATCCATCTAAGTGAAAACTTTTCATCAATCTTGAGCTAGAAATTGTCAAGGCCCATTTTCCTAGCTATCTTGTTCAATTTTGGATCAAAAGAGATCAAAAGGACATTGATTGGGTCTGACCTGGTACTGTACAGAATTAGGTGCTCAGACACGTGTGAGGAATATCCAATTTCAGTTTGGAAGTTCTCTCTCATGTTTGATCCATTTATCTTGCTTAATAGCTTGTTTTGAAGCTATTTTTGTCTAGTTTCTCTTGCAATCAGTTTCATTCCATTTGGTTGAGCCAATCAAAAGTTATAAGCTTTTGAAGAGGATTAGGTAGGGCACCTAGACCTGGGTGGACACATTTGGTTTGGTCAAGAGATTGCTTGGTTGATCCAAAATCACAGTTGTATGCTTGCCAATCTCATCTATATGTGATCTAGGCACTGTTTTGAGATCCTAGCCATTTTGTTTCATGCAATATCATTGTATTTGAGTCCAAAAATGGTTTCTTAGTGTATTTCACACGTGCTAAGAGTGTTAGATCCTAACTTTGCCTATACTCCATCATTTGATGTGAAATAGATCTTGTTTTAGAGAGATTTGAGTAGCTAGTGAGAATCAATTCACAAATAGTTGCAAGATCTTTCATAGGAGGAGACTGTACTCAATTATTGGATCCTATTGAGAGTTTGTAGCAACATTTATTGTTCATCATTTGAGTTTTCTTCACTTCAAATGTCTTCAATGGGTTCATCCTTGTTGGAACCAAGTGAAAGATTGACCACTTCAAATTATTCAATTTGGAAAATGAGGATGGAGTCCATCTTGATCCTTCAAGACGTGATGGACATAGTTCTTGGCCTTGAAGAAGAACCACAAGTTCTTCAAGAGGTTCAAAAATACAAAAGAGAGCTAGGATGGCTCTCCACTACATTAAGATGAATGTCTCTAATGAGATATTGAGGGAGATAGGTACTTGTACAACAGCCAAAGAAACTTGGGATTGTCTCAAGACTATCTATGAGGCTAAGAATACCTCTAGGCTTCTCACTCTTAGGAATCAAATCTTTCAAAGTAGCCAAAAGAGTGATGAGAGTTCATCTAGTTATGTTTTGAGAGTAAAAGATATTCATAGAGAGCTTGCTTGCATTGGTGATTCCATCAATCAAAGTGAGCTAGTTCAAGTCATTCTCAATGGCTTGAGAAGTGAATTTGATAACCTTGTCCAATCCTATGCCATTAAGGAGGAGCTACCAAGTTTGGAGGCTCTCCAAAGTGTGCTAATTTCAAAAGAATCAAGACAAGAGTACAAGCTCTTGAGGATGGACAAGCTTTCTCTCACTCATAATGATGGCAAGGCTCTCTTTGCCAAGGATAAGCACAAAGGGAGGAGCAAGAACCAACATCAACAATCCTCGAGCAAGGACAAAGTCAAATCCAAAGACAAAGATGAGGAGGAAGATGATTCCTCTAATGCTTCATCATCCAAGCTCAAGAAGAAGAAGATCAAGTGCTTTTATTGTGGAAAGAAAGGTCATTATGCCACCAATCAACTCAAGCAAGCCAATATTACCAATGAGAAGGAAGACACTATTGCAAGTGATGGAGAGGGATCTCTTATGGTCTCTACTTTCTCATCTACTCCTTTCAAGAAGGATGCCCTATGGTATATTGATAGTGGAGCCTCTTCGCATATGTGTAGCTCCAAGGACTCTTTCTCTACTATTGCACCTTATGATGGAGTCAAGAAATCAATATACACTGCAAATGATTTTGAATGTCCTATTGAAGGCATAGGGAACATTCCCTTGAAGCTTGCATCCTCTAAAATTCATTCTCTCTCTAGAGCTCTTTATGTACCTAAGCTTACCAAGAATCTTATTAGTGTTGGCCAATTGCTTGATAATGGCCTTGATGTAAAATTCAATGTTGATACTTGCACTATCAAGAAGAATGATGAGATACTAGCATTAGGATCTAGATTTGGTGGCATCTATAAACTAGATCTATGGAGGAATTATGGCATAGGAGGTTGGGACATCCCAACTATAAATCCATGCTCTCTATGATCAAAGAAGCCAAAGCTATTGGCTTGCCAAAGTCACTCTCCAAGAAGATCAAGCCTTGTGAGGCTTGTAATATTGCTAAATCTCACAAAAAGCCATTTACAAGATCTTCTATCAAAAGCAAGCATCCTTTGGAGTTAATCCACTCGGATGTGCATTTCTCATCAACTACAAGCAAGGGAGGAGCCACTTGTTTTGTAACTTTCATTGATGATTACACAAGATTCACTTGGATATATCTTCTTGCTTCTAAATCTATGGTGTTTAATCATTTCCTTATTTTCAAAGCTTATGTAGAGAAGCAATTCTCATTCAAGATTAAAGCTCTTAGAAGTGATGGAGGTGGTGAATATATCTCCAATAAATTTCAAATAAAAGAGAGTTTTCTTGTGCCTACTCTCCATCTCAAAATGGAGTGGCCGAGAGAAATAATAGATCTCTATGTGAATGTGCAAAATCTATGAGAATTGAGGCATCTTTGCCCAAAGATTTTTGGGGAGAAGCCATTAATTGTGCAAATTATCTTTGCAATAGGCTCCCAAATATAGCTCTTGGAGGAAAGTCACCATATGAAATCTTATTTTTGAAGAAGCCTAAGGTTGATCACCTTAGAGTTTTTTGATGCTTATGTTTTGTCCATATTCCCTTGGAAACAAGGAAGAAGGAAGATCCTAGTGCATGCAAAGGGATCATGGTTGGATACTCATCCACCAAGAAGGCCTATAGAGTCTTTATACTCTCTACTTCTCAAGTTATTGAAAGTAGAGATGTTGTCTTTCATGAAGATCAACACTCATCTTTTGAAGAGGCCGAGATCAAGAAATCTATGGATGCATCAGATCTAAGTTTTTGTGTGCACAAATTGAGTCAATTTATGCAAGATCCTAAGATCCATCATTGGAAGATGGCCAAGAGGATTCTAAGATATGTATCTTCATCTTGTGATAATGGTCTACTCTATAAAAGTGAAGATCTATCCATTATTGGCTACTCGGATTCGGACTTTGCAAGTGACAAGATGGATCAAAAGTCTATTAGTGCATACACTATCTTTCTTGGAGGCAATCTAATATCTTGGCTTTCCAAAAAGCAAGATACTATATCTCTCTCTTCATGTGAGGCCGAGTACAAAGCACTCACTACAACTACCAAAGAAGTGCTTTGGATCAAGAGGTTATTAATGGAGCTAAAGTGCATCAAGGAGGATGATCTACCAATGATCAAGTGTGATAACATGTCGGCCCAAGCTCTTGCCAATAATCCCATATTTCATGCAAGAAGCAAGCACATAGAAGTGGCACACCATTTTGTGAGAGAAAAGCTTATTGGAGGAGAAATCTATTTGGAGCATGTCAACTCGTCATCTTGTATTGCCGATCTACTCACCAAGCCTTTGAGAAAAAGTGCTTTCATCAAGCATAGATAATCTTGGAGTTATATCAAGATCAATGCTCAAATCTTCATAGATAATTTTTTAGGAGTGTGAAGAATTGAAAAAGATTATCTATGTTAGATATAGGGGTCTTATGTTTTTTACATCAAGCATCTAGGTGTAGGATGTTGATAGGAATAAATTTGGCATAGATGGCAAATTATGCATTTCCACTTGTAATGCCACTAGTGAGCCAAAATAGAGTAAGAGACTAAACACGTGCCAATTAGAGTGTAGACAAGTGTAAAACTTTTGTTTGATGAATTCCAAGAGGTCCAATAGGATTTAGAGGTGGAACCTTGTGAGGTCCAATAGGAAATTGAGGTGTGCTTGAATATAGTCCAATAGAATTAAGAGGTGCATGGATCAATGATCCAATAGGATCAAGAGGTGACAAAATATGGTCCAATCATAGTTAAGCATAGTGGTAGCTCGTGGACCTACTAGTATCATTGTACTCCTCATTTTGAATCTAATTGATTTGGTGATTTCATGGATTTTGTGAGTTATTGGATTTCTAGCTTTCTCTCTCTACCCGAGAGCTCATGATGTATTTTCTCTCTCTACCCAAGGAGAGCAGCTTGTTTTTACTTAGATTATTTTTTGAATACTTCCCACACATGTGAGTGAGAGTTGGAAGTGATTGAATTCATGTAGTAGTGTGTTTTTGCCATAGGATCTAAGATTGATTTTGAATCTCAATCTAGTCTTGATCTTGGTGCATCTACACACCTTAGGAGATCACAAGTACATGGACAGTCCACACGTGTGAAATTCAACAAAAGAGCCTTATTCCTAAGAGTAAGAACTCTCAGATGGTAGGAATTTGGTGCATGTAAGTACCAACCAAATGGATTGTATATGTGACGATAAAGCCATGTACAGAATCTTGTTAAATCACAATTTTGTAAATGGATTATTGGGATCCATTAAGAACAAATATGGGACTACTCCAGTTTTTGGTGGAATAGATATGTGCATATTTGGTATTGGAAGTCTAGATGGAGTTTTTTAGATCTCTGGAATATTAGATAATGCGGTTTAAGATTTTTTTGAAGATCAGATCCTATGTTTGGTTATAGGATAGTCAGATAATCTTTTTTTTCTGTTGAGTAGATCTAAAAACAAAGAACTTTCTTGGAGAGAAAACTATTCGTATGGGACATCATTGATCTCAAAAGAAAAATTCTGTGTGAGAATGATTTGTGGGCAAGTGGTTAGTATATACATTATTTGTAAAGCTAACAGTTGAAACCATTGGTTAAACCTGTTTAGGGTATTTGGAGTGGTTATGAGATATAGATCCGGATCCCTCAATGGTGTCCCATAAATTCCAAATCGGAAACCTTTAAAGGCTATTTCTCTTTTATTGTAAACCTCTACTTCTTAGAAATTTCTTAAATACCAGACATATGGATTGAGATTCATATAATTCCTTTCCGTGTGGAACTAGGTTCTTAAGATATGTTAAAGCTATATGAATTCATACTTCCATTTTAGGTTATGAATATAGCTCAGAATCATTTGATGTTTTCAATTGATTAAGGGGAATTTAACTGATTGGCTACCAAGTACCATTTAGTTATGGATTGCATCAGAGGAATAAAGCTTTAATCTTAACCTTATTTTTAAAAATGTCTATATAAGTCAAGCTAATCTTGGTTTTTGTACTAAGATCTAAAGTAGGTTGATTGGTTGAAAGAATTTTGTGGGTAAAAGTATGATGGTTAGAAAACTTGAGATGTGAAATTATTCACTTTCAAGATTTCCTAGATATGTTATTTCCTCAAGAGAAATAGAATCTTCTGTAATTGAGTTACAAGATTCTCGGTGAGATGTGTGAGTAACATATGTGGATTTTGTAGGAATTTGCCAGATAAGGATATATATGTTTATGTACTGGGTCATAGTGAGATTATTCTCATATGTGCATGATTAATCTCAAGTATTGTGAAAACTGATACTTGCAGAGTTAATAGATCTATTTTGATAGATCTATAAGTTAACTTAAAAGTGATATGGATATGAATCTAAATGTGGTGTCATACTAGTATAATTAAGATCTGCACCTAGACATTTAAGATTTCTAAATTATGAGTATTTAACTTGAGTAGTTGATTTACTCCTGTGGAAGTTAATTGGTAAAATGGACAGTGTGAAGAGAATTCACCGGAAACTGTTTGTTTTGTGTGTATTGCTTGTAAGACACATAATTTGTGAATCATTTGGATTCATTTGGGAAAATTGTGTGCATAGGATATACGAAATTCTTGGGTGTGTATTTCTCATTGGAGAAATAACTCAATTCATCAGTGATTGTGTCCCAAAGCACTCAATTGGATACCGGATCCTAATGGTTTCAAGAATGGTAAACTGAATTTTAGCTTTGTAATTTCTAGATGTTCTTCTAGGAGATTGTATAAAGTTTATATTGTTAAAGACAAATGATATAAAGGTCCTTAATTTCTTGGTTGATTGTAGAATTTGGAACTCATAATCTGGTTAAGAATCAGATTAGAAAAATATTTTTGGAATTCAGTGATTTTTTCATGTGGAAAAAATTTCAGAATGATTTTTATATTTACTGAGTTGTATGTTGTACGTATACTCCAATATCTTTCAATGATTAAGTATGGTTTTGGAATTCTGTAAATTATGATTGATGAATCATAAGATTCTAAAGATTTATGATTGACAAATCATAAATTGATATTTAAAGATCATTAGTAGATTATAAAGAAATATGAGGATTCTTAAAATAATGAGTAATTTTTTATCAATTGGGAGAGTTAAGTATTTAGATCTATTAGTTGAACTCTAAATTTCTTTACTCCAGCACATAATTGAGATTGTGTGGATCTCACATGCATTTTCATTAAGTAATTGCTTACTTATGAGGAATTTGCTTACTGATTGTAGTCTATAAGTGCTTGTGTGCTAAGTTTAGTCTATATCTCCAGATTTATAGGAGACAAATAAATCTATTAAGATATAAATAGTGGCTGTTTTCTTGCATATGATGCTAGAAATGGGGCTATTAACTCATTAGAGTAACTGCAGTACTCTAGTTTGAGTTATAACTGTCTAAGACTTGATGGATCTCCTAGAGATTTTAGATGACTAAATTGTGGTATTTTAGAATATTTGGATATTCTAAGAATGTTTGTACCAAAAAGTCTTATTTTCTGCAAGATTGGAATAGAATTTCTTCAGCTTTTGGATTTGATTTCTGAAGTAAGGTAAATCACCCAGTGTTTCATGTAATTGAGATTACATGAAGGTGATGAACTTTTCTTTTGAATAAGATCAACCCATTTGGAAGATTTATAGTTTAGTGTATCTTGGGGATTTGAGTTTGTATTCATGAGTAGAGACAAGCAATTGAAAAATTGTTGCATCTTTTAATATTTATTCAGATGGAAAGATCAGACTAAGAATAATGATTCATGGAAAAGTTTTGAAAGCTTAAGGAATAGTTTCATGTTCTTTTTTCTCGTTCTGAGGACAGAACCTATTTAAGGGAGGAAGAATGCTATGGCCATATTCTATTAAGAACATGAATAGTCCTAATATGGTAGACCGGCCATCCGGTGTTCGAGATTATTGGTCACGTCTAGATTTAATTCCACATTGAGGCATGTTGGTGACTAATGACCTTGAGAGGACCCAGACACTCTAATTGAGACATATGGAGTAGTGCATGTACATGTAACTGGTATAGGTAGGAGGTATGCATGAAGAGCTGTGATCTATTTATAGTTGACCTGCATGGGGATTGCATGGACTCATGCACAGGATCCTACTCTCTATATATTGAGGTAGTGATTATTCCGTCTAGGTTACATGTTGAGCTCTTCTCCTCTTATTATCACATGGCATAGCTTGGGGGCTAGATCTAGGAGGATTCTCCGTGAGAGATCTAGGTTTGGTTGGGTGGTTTTGCTCCACTGTCTCTCTTGTGTTTTCCTATCCTCATCTTAGGGATTTTCCCTAGTGGTCGTTACAGCTTTGGTGTTGGATTTGTTCTGTAAGTAACAGGCTGTGGTAGCAGCTTTTGCCCAAAATTTTGCAGGTAGGTGTGCTTGATGTAGCATGGATCTGGCTGAGTTGAGAAGAGTTTGATTTTTCCTTTCTGCAATTCCGTTCTGTTGAGGTGAATAAGAAGTGGTGAATTGTCTTCTAATACCATCTTCAGCCAAGTAGTCAGACGTCCCATTAGAGATGTATTCATTGCCACCATCAGTTTGGAGTGCTTTCACTTTTGTAGAAGTTTGTGTCTCAGCCATGGCCTTGAATCTCTTGAAGCATTCAAAGGCTTCAAATTTGTGCTTAATGAACATGACTATAGACCGTCTAGAATAATCATCTATGAAAGTGATAGAATAGATTGCATCTCCTAGGGATGGAGTTGGCATTGGATGACAAAGATCACTATGTACAAGATCCAATACATAATTTGTTTTGATGGAATGTGATTTGAGAAACTTGCTTCTAGAGTGCTTCCCATAGATGCATGATTCACAAAAAAAAGATTTCCTATCTAATGAAGAAGAGAATTACAATCCATTAACTAAGTTAGTACAACGCATATAGGAAACTGATCTTGTATTCATGTGTCCAAATTGACTATGCCACATAATAGCATTATCATTTACATTTTCATGAGAGATGCTAGTTAGTGCAACTGAATTAGAGAGTACGTAAAGATTTTTGACTCTAGTGCATGTAGTCAGAGTAGTATCTTCTTCGGATATCGTACACTGCTCAGATGAGAAAGTAACAGTGTAGCCCTAATCAGTTATCTTAGAGACTGATAACAGGTTCTTTGATAGCTGAGGAATGTGAAGGATGTTGGGAACACAATAAGATAGATCGTTGTTGAATGTGATCTTGACTGTCCCTTTGCCTTCAACACATATGGTGCTTGAATCTCTGAGGTAGATGAATTGATCTATGTTGTAAGTTGCATACTCGGGAAACCATTCCTTGCGAGAGGTCATGTGTTGGGTAGCGCCACTGTCCAGGTATCAACTATCACAGTCTTTGTTGTTGCTGTTGTAAGCCATTAACAAGTGTGTATCTTGCTCCTTGAATTTCGCCGCATTGGAGGGGTTTGACTAATGTTGCTGTTGCTTTTTTGCCTCGTTGTAGATGTGGATGCGACTCTCCTTGATGTCATGATTGGCTCTCTTGCAATATTTGCAGAAAAGCTTCTTGCACGATCCACTATTCTCACCTTGCCATATATGGCTTTTGCTATTGCTGTTGCACTTGATTCTTGCCCTTGGAATAGTCTTTCTTCTTGGTGTATAGGGCCATAGATTTGTCTTTGATGGACAGGCCACTGGTCTTTCTCTGCATTTCTTCTTGAAGAAGATGACCAATCGCCTTTTGAAGAGTATTGAGGCCGAGTTGTGTGGAGATCATCACCACAAATTGTTCATACGACTTTGGAAGAGAAAAAAAAGATCATAACGACATCATCATCTTGAATAATACATCCTACAGCTGATAATTGATCCATTAAAGATTTGAAGTTGTTGATGTGAGAAGTGATGGCAGTAGAATCAGACATGCTAAGAGTAAAGAACTTCCTTCTAAGATGTAATCTAGTGGTTACATCATGAATCCCATAGGGAATTTGATAATAAATCTAATGTGTCCTTAGAGGTTTTGCATGTGGTAACATGGAATATTTGGGAGTCAGCCAGATTGAGTGTGATGCATGCTAAGGCCTTCTAATCTTTGATCTTCCATTCTTTGCTTGATCACCATCTTCTGGTTTGAGGTCAGAACCTTCTACTACATCCCAAAGATCTCTATCTTTTAACATGATTCGGAGTTTTAACTTCAAGATATAGAAGTTAGATCCATATCAATGAATCTAGCTTTGTTGGATGATGAAGACAAAGAGCTACCAATATGAGACATGTTAATAGTAATACAAATAGAACAAACTTAATCTCTTGGTTTATATGAGCTAGCTCTCCCGCTACAATGGGCTGCTAGACGCAAAAATAGTCTAATAGAATGTTTATGCTAAGTATAATCATAGCTTAAGTGTTCAGATGCTCAACAAGATCTTATGAACTAGTTCATACTCACAAAAACAAAAGGAGTATAGTCCATCGAAGAGATTAGAAATGGTTTGTGTGTAGTATTACTAAAAAATGGATTTAGTCAGAAGTTTAGTTCTGAAATAAATCGAAAGAGCAATATGATAGCGGAAGTTCTTCGGGTGTCAAAGATAGCCATCGTCTGATCAGAAGTTGAGGAGTCGTAGACATCCATGTTTTAATCAGAGTGAGTGAACAAATGTTATCAAGCAACAATGAAGTGCATTCAAATCACAACAAGCATTCATCTATGTTATACACAAATAGAAAAACATGTTGTTGCTATATTACATTGAAGCACAACAAAATAGCAGTTACAACCATAGTGATGGCGTAACTGGGAGGCTCAAAATCATTTGTCTCATGGATGGAGCATCACGTAGATTGTGCCTGGATGATCCATTTATAGATTTCATCCATGTATTAACTACAGTAAAATTTTGTCACCTAATTAGATAAGTTGTTGTGCTTGGAAGTATTTGGCTTTTGTGACGGTCAACAAATCAGGGAATGTTGACGCGGACGAGGACGTTGCAAATCTCTCACCTCGTATTTTATGTGAAGTGGCTCTCTCTCACTTCACAAATTCTGGGAAGTGCCTAGAACATTCCTCGTTGAAAATAGACGACCTTTGGGATTTTGTGAAAAAGCTGACATTGTCCTTAAGTGGTGCCATGCTAGATCGGGGGTCCCGATGTGGGTGACTTCCCTCCAAGCAAGCCGCCCAACATACTTAACTAACTCGAAGCTTTGTTACGAACGAGTAATATCCATTCCAAAAGTCATCTGACTTACATCAGACTTAACCAATTGAAAGCTTCATCATGAGCGCTGGAAGCCAACCTGGCGCCACCCCAAATTGGACAGCCATAAACAAGCAACTTCCACCCAAGCAAGCCATCCAACTCAGCCGACAGCAGGTTAGAGCCCGTTCCCCAAGAGCTTAACTCATTCATGTTCATGCAAGGAACACTCAGAACTACAAGTCGCGACAGATATGGAGACAACCAGTTCTTGGACCACTTTTCGGGAAAGTGCAAAAAAGCCGACACTGTTGAAAAATAGTTAAACTATCGAACTGTCACAAAACTGTTTCTTTTTCATTTTTGTTTCTGTTGTCGTGAACGGTTTTGTATCTTTGAAATTTCTTTTGCGCGAAAGCTTCACAGGAACCTAGACACACGACTACAGATCACAGAACACATTCTATTCTAGCAATCAAGACAAAACGACGCAAGACAAGGAGATGCACGAAAATAGAGCAACTGTATAATGAGTTTAATTTTTAGAGCGAGATCGTCAGTGTCTCGCTCGTTGGCGGAATGACACTCTGTGCTTTCACTATGTTCTGCTTGTTGGCAGACTTTTATGCACAACTCTTTCATTTCTAGTATTTTTCTTTTTTGCTCTACTCGCTATGTCTCTCTCTGTCTCTTATAGTAATTATGTCTATATTCTTATATTTTTTATGATCCCGAATGGAGAGTTTATATCTCCACTGTGTGGAGTTTACAAGATAGCTAAACACAGAATCACAAGACTAGTTAAGGCTAATCAACTGATCAGTTACTCTTCGCCGTTGCCACTTGTTTCAGTTGGGCGTGAAGTCTACGACTCCAAGCCCGTTGAGCTGCCAGCTGGCAGCGCGAAAGATTGCCCTTCGTTTGTTTCGTTTTCTTTGTTTGCTTTTGTTCTTTTCATTTTTTTCATAACCTTTCGTTTTGCATCCCTTTGTGGTTGCGGTCCTGGAGGTATGTTTAGGATTCACGAATTGTTCGTCCTTCGAGTCAAGGCACGTTGACTTTCGCAAATCGTTCTCGTTCAACCTTCGCTTCATGTTCGTGTTGCGACAAAGTTGCAAGAGTTCATCATTTCTGACACTCCCTCTTGAACCTTGCAGCTTTGCACGTTCAATCCAATTGTCTTTCTTTGCTTGGCAAAGAGTGGCTTGGCGAGCGGCTTCGTGAGCAGATTTGCAATCATGTCTTATAATTTTATATACTGGACTTGGAGCTCTCCTTTCGAGATTAGATCTCGAATGTGATGGTACTTCAGAGGTATGCGTTTTGTCTTTGAATGGAAGACAAGATCCTGGGACAGATAGATGGCACTCTAAGAGTCCATCATCATCGTGCTTGGCCCTTCTTGTTGTATCCTGATTGCCTCCAGCATCATTTGTAGCCACACTACCTCATTCGCCACCTTTAAAGCTGCGACATATTCAGCTTCGCAAGAGGATTGAGCCACCAAGGTTTGCTTTTTGCATATCCAACTAATTGCAGCTCCGCATGCTATGGTACATCCTCTAGTTATGGACTTGTTGTCATCTTTGCAGCTTGCCCAGCTTGCATCACTGTAGTGGTGCAGCTCGAATCTTTTTTTTTCGTTTTCAGTTCTGTAGGTTAATCCCAGGTACCCTTCAGATACTATAGGATTCATTTTGCCATTTGCCAATGTGCCATGCCATGATTGGAAGAAATTGGCTGAAGGCGTAAACCGAGAAAGCTAGATCGGGTCTGGTACAAATTATGAGGTACATCAGACTACCGATTAAATTTTGGTAGGGTATACCTGCCATCTTCAGTTCTTCCTCTTCCATTTGGGCAATCCTGCTTCGTGAGCTTGGCTCCAGCTATCATTGGTGTGGCCTTTTCTTTCCAGTCCATCATGTGGTACTCCTTGAACACCTTTCTGGCATATTTTGACTGACTCAAGTGCATTTCGTCCTTTGTTCGATCTCTTCTGATCTCCAGCTTGAGGCATTTCATTGTTTCTCCAAGATCTGTGATTTCATAATTTTGAGAAATTTGACTCTTCGTGTCTTTGATCAGCATTAAGGAATTTTCTATTATTAAGGAATCATCCACAAAGATAGTCAATATCGCAAAATCCTTTCCTACTCTTTTTATGTAGACATTGTAGTCCGGTTGTGTAGGATTCAAGTCTAGAGACTTCAGAAGACCATCGAGCTTCTTATACCAAGTTTGCGATGCATGTTTTAGACCATAGATGCATCTTTGCAACCGACAGACATATTGTCGATTGTCGGGGTCTTCAAAACCTTCAAGCTACTTCATGAAGATTTCCTCCTCTCGATCTCTGTGGAGAAAGACTGTTTTCACATCAATCTGGTGAATTTCCATATTGTGTTGTGTGGCGCAAGGAGTAGTCGTATGCTTGTCGTCTTGACCATCGACGAATATGTGTCGAAATAATCAACACCATATCTCTGTGTGTAACCCTTCACGATAAGCCTTGCCTTGTAGCGGCCAATGGTGCCATCTGATTTCATCTTTTTCTTGTGCACCCACTTGCAGTCGACTATTTTCCTATTTTCTGGCAATGACTCTAATGTCCATGCCTCATTTTGCCTCATCGACCCGACATTGCCTGCTTCCAAAAATCCCCTCTGGACTCTAGATAGCTTCTTGATATGTTGTTGGCCCTTCAGTGAAGCTGCAGTACTCAAACTGTGTGTCTTCGCTCCACTGAAGGTTGTCAGAATAACGGTTTGGAGGTCTTCTTTGTCTTGTTCACCTTCTAGGTTCGTTTCGTCGCTGCTTGAACGTTTCTTGTTCGTGGGGTTGATCCTCTGCTTCTTGCTGCTCTAGAGTCTGTAGCTCTGCATTTTGATTTGATGACTGTCCTCGATCTCTCTCTTGAATAGGCACCAGTGTGAAGATCTCATGGCCTCTTTTGTCTTTTAGTCCAGGGAATGTGGACTCATCAAACTTCACATCTATGTTCAAAACAATCTTCTTCGTGGTTGGATCGTAAAGCTTGTTCATCTTGGAGACAGAGAGCAGATCTTTTCTAATTGAGGGCACATAGAGTGCTCCTGGCAGCTCTGCTTGGCTTGACAGTGTTCGCAGCTGTAGAGTGCCGATGCCTTTGACATCGTGTCTGCTCCCATCACCTAGAATCACTGCTCTGTTGTTTTTGAGCTCTCTGAAGTTGATCAAGATTTTCTTGTTGCAGGTGATGTGTGATGTTGCTCCTGAGTCAATGACTACATCGTAGTTGTGTTCAGGGTAGCTCATTGAAGCTTCATCAAATATCGTGAAGGCTTCGTCACCTCTATCTGCATCCTTGGATGACTCTGCAACATTAGCTTTTTCAACTTTGTTCTTTCTTTTTGGGATGCAGCTGCAATTTTATGTAGAATCTCCCTTCTTCTTGCAATGCGTGCAAGGTATTGGTGGATTGAACCAGTATTTGTTGGCCATATGGCCTGGTTTGTGGCAGTGATCGCAGGAAGAAGATTGTTGATTCGAGGACTTCGTCTTCTCGAATCTTGGCTTGTTCTTGTTTTTCTTCTTTAATTTTGTGAAGAGAGCCTTTTCTTGATCACTGCTTCCCTTTCCTTCGTCTCTCATCAGTCTCTCATCAATGACAAGACTAACTGCTTTGTCGAATGTGATATTTGGTAGACTCGGTATGAGCATCCTTAAAGACTGATAGGACATCGGTAGAGATTTCATGAAGTACATCAGTTGTTGTGGTGCTGGGACCTGGTGCTCCTGTCCTGATGCAACGAGCTGAGCGAAGATCATTCTGATCTTTTCAACGTGCTGATCCAACTAGTTCCTATCCCATCGTATTGATTGCAGCTGATTGTGAAGGTGCATGACTGAAGCTACAATCCTCACTTCATACTTTTGCTTTAATCTTTCCCATGCTTTATGGCTACTTTCGCAGTCTTCAATATGCATGAGTAGATCTTCGTTTATAGGCAAAACGATGATTGCCATTGCGCGCTCATCTTTTTTTATCCATTCAGCTCTCCTCGGGTCTCCCTCTAGAGGCTACACTTCTGAGAGTTCAGTCACCGACCAGATTCCTTCGCCCTTCAGAAGCGTTTTGATTTTGTATTTCTAGATTCTGTAATTTGCGCCATCAAGACTGATTGCTACTCTTGTCTGAATTGTTGTAGCCATACTGTGTTGTCTAGAAAATCACTGTTCAAATATCAATAGTGATAACCTATGGGCTCTGATACCATGTCGCGAAACTGTTTCTTTATTGTTTTCGTTTTCATTGTCGCGAACAATTTTGTGTCTTTGAACTTTCTTTTGTGCGGAAGCTTTACAGGAACCTAGACACGCAACTGCACATCACAGAACACATTCTATTCTAGCAATCAAGACAAAACGACATAGAGCAACTGTATTAGGAGTTTAATTTTTTGAGCGAAATCATCAATGTCTCGCTTGTTGGAGGAATGACACTCTGCTCTTTCGTTGTGTTCTGTTCGTTGGTAGACTTTCATGCACAGCTCTTTCGTTTCTAGTATTTTTCTTTTCTGCTCTACTCGCTACGTCTCTCTCTGTTTCTTACAATAATTATATCTATATTCTTATATTTTTATGATCCAGAAAGGATATTTTATATCTCCACTGTGTGGAGTTTACAAGATAGCTAAACGCAGAATCACAAGACTAGTTAAGGCTAATCAACTAATCAGTTACTCTCCATCGTTGCCACTCATTTTAGCTGGGCGTGAAGTCTATGACTCCAAGCCCGTTGAGTTGCCAGCTAGCAGTGCGAAATATTCCCCTTCGTTTATTTCGTTTCCTTATTTTGCTTTTGTTCTTTTCGTTTTTTTCGTTACCTTTCGTTTTGCGTCCCTTTGCGGTTGCGGTCCTGGAGGTATGTTTACAATTCACGAATGATTCGAATCATTCGTCCTTCGATTCAAGGCACATTGACTTTCGCGAATCGTTGTCGTTCGACCTTCGCTTCGTGTTCATGTTGCAGCAAAGTTGCAGGAGTTTACCATTTCTGACACAAACTATGCTGAAGTGTTTCATTTCAGGGAAATGCGAAAAAGCTGACACTGCCACATTTCGGACAAATGCAAAAAAGCCGATACTATTAAAAACATAGTTCATTTCTATAGACTGTTGAAAAAGTAATCTATTTCTGCAGACTTGTTCTAAATCCTAGTTCTTGGAAGTCCTTGAAGATGGCCAAGTCTTCAATGATCTTCAAATAATTGAACTTAACACTTGAACATGAAAATATGATAGGATTGGTTACCCTTTGCTGGAGAGTAGACGTTTTTCAAATAGTTTGGCTGTCTAAGTTGTGATTCCTGCAAGTATCAGACGAGCAGACATAGAATCAAAATTGGTTTCACCTGACCCTAGATCAACGATCAATAAACGTGCAGGAAGAATCTTGAAATAGAAATAGTCATTCACCAAGGAGACAACTGTGGACTTAATTTCCAACACAAAATGTTAGCCAAAAGTATTTGGCTCCCCAACAACAATGCCAATGTTGTCAAGAAAAAGATGGCTTCCCACCTCTTTCTCAGTCGTGTGTAGTACGAGGAGTGGGCTCAATCCTTAAGAGCCAAGTTGGATGCAAATAATGTGTTCCAAAATCTACTTTTTACTTGCATCCAATGTGAAAGGAATAAATCAATGCACATACCAAACACTCCAACACCCTCACTACATTCAACTTCTCTCTCTCTCTCTCTCTCTCTCTCTCTCTCTCTCTCTCTCTCTCTCTCCCCAACCAACACTAACTAGCTAAACTTAGAAGCAAGCACACATGCTAAATTAGTGGCTAAGTTAGCTATAACCTAAAAAACCAAGACATCAAACACAAAGTTATGCTAGAAATAGCCAAACACTAACAATAGAGCACGTGTGGACCCAAAATGCTAGAGCCTTGTTGTCTTGTATTATGAATGAAAAATTACATACAATGAGCTTCCTCGTATAGAAGCTTGTAGAGTTCCCTGTCCACATTTGCTTATGGGACAAGACATCTCAAGTCTCAAAATACAATGCAACTCCTTTTTGGAAACTTGATTTTGACTATTACATAAATTTTTAGGTCTAAGTTTAAACCTTGAGACTTGCTATTATGTCCATGTCCAATATGTGGGATTCGGAGTAATTCCTGACATGGACAGCCGGTCACTCCAGTGTATATGGTTATTGGTTATGCCTCGTCATTCCAGGCTTGGCCTGTAAAGATAATTAATAATCATATGAGGGCCCAGACCTATAATTGGACATAGGAGCACTTGCATGGTGTATTCTTCTCGAGATCTCATTTATATTATGTTTCTCTAGGAGCTTCATCTGTGTGAGCATATATTTAGGAACATTCATGGTGCTCATTGGAATATGGCACATATCTTTATCAAATCGAGTGATTCTTGTCTAGCATCTTTCGTTAACATTGTGCATCATTGAGAGACAGCTTACTAGTTGCTTGTTTTTTGTGGGATCTAAGTGAGAGCCTAATACTAAAGATCTGCCTAGTTCGTTGTCCTTAACTTGAGTAGCTGGTATGTAGAAAAAATAGAATAGCAATGTTTGGGAGAAAGGCGAAGGAATGCAACTAGCCTTCAAAACCTAGTGACATTTTGATGTGAAGCAGCAAAAACAGTGACACGTTGAGGTCAATCAACAAAAACCATATCTGAAGGTAAGCAAGACATACCTCCATCAACTTTTGGAGTACTTAATTTTGCTACAATCAGCATAGCTTCATGAGATTCTGGAGTACTTGATGTTGCTATGGTCGAATCTATTTTATTTTCCTTTGAGAATTTCTGATTTAGAAACATGAATGAAAGCACTTATCATTGAGAAAGACTTGATAGTACTACTTAGTGAATCAATAAACTGTCAAACGAAGAAATATATAGTTGACATTGATCATTTGATTTGTTTCAAATGTATGCTTTTTATAACTTAATATTTGTATAATAACAATAACATAACTTGGGAATAAACACTTAAGGCTTTTGGTTTCAATATATATTAAAAGATTAGAAAACATAATGTTTGTATATTTTAGATTAGTCTGTTTGTGGAGATCCTATTCATTAAAGTCCCATAAGGAATTATGTTAAAACCTCACATTAGATAATCAGATCTTCAGTATATAAAGTAAAATATAAAACTTCCATGAATGTGTTATTCCATTTAATTCCTAGTTGAATCTAGTTCAATGTAAAAGACTACACCTCTTAGGAGAAAAGCATTGTCATGAAGAGATGGTTTAAGACTTCTTCAAGTTGTGAATCCATCTTGTTAGCATTGCTAGGAAAAAATTGTTCTTCTAACTTGAACCTGATTCGAGTTCAGGTTCGAGCTAGAAGTGTCTACGTGACAGCAAGAAGTTCTTGGCTCCATTAGAATAGTGTCCCTCCAACTCAAACCTAGTTGATCTTGTGTTGCTGTTTTTAAAAACTATTTGTAGATTTATTACATCAAACATTGGATACAATAGTGTGCCTTGAACTCGAACCTGGTTCAAGTTGTGAATCAAAACATGTCAGTATTACTAATAAAAAAATGTAACATCAACTAAGAATATTATTTTCAGGTTATTGGAAGAAAATGAATTTACTATATCCCATATTTTGAGGTGCTTAGCTGGTTCAGCAGCTCAAGATTCCTGATTTGGATCGAGGAATGAACAAGAGAATTTGATTCCTCCTAACTCGAAATAGGCTCGAGTTGTGAGTGTTCATGTGGCATTCATAGTTCTTTCTATCACAAACATGACTAAAAGATTATGTAAATTGAACATTTTCTTATTGATTTTAGTTTGTGTGTGGATTTTATTCTTTAAGTTCCATAAAAAATTATATTGAAATCTCACGATATTTCTTTTTCTATCACCCCCACCATGAATGAGTGGAGATCTTATTCTTTAAAGTCCTATAAGGAGTTATATTGAAACCTCACATTTGGTAATCAAGTCTTCAGTATATAAAGAAAAATGTACAATATTCATGAATATGTAATTACATTCAATTCCTAGTTGAAGTTCAAATCATGTTTGAATGAATGTATGACAAAACTACATACCTTGATTCTAGTTCAATGTAAAATAAGACATGGTTTAAGACTTTTTCAAGATGTGAATCCATCTTCTTAGCATACATGATCCTTCTGACTCGAACCAAGTTCGAGTTTGAAGTACCTACATGACATCCAGAAGTTCTTGGCTTGAACATGATAATACTAACTCGAACCAGGATCGAGTTTGAAGTATCTACGTGACGTCTAGAAGTTCTTGGCTCAAACATAATTGGTTTTTGGAGTGATCAAAATAGTGTCCTACAACTCAATCCTAGTTGAACTTGTACTGCTAACTTTAAATACTATTTGTAGATTTATTATATTAAACATTGGATACAATAGTGTGCCTTTAACTCGAACCTGGTTCGAGTTGTGAATCAAAACATACACTAGTATTACTAGAAAAAGTGTAACATCAAATAAGGATGTTATTGGAAGGAAATGAATGTACTATATCCCATATTTTGAGGTGCTTAACTAGTTCAGCCGCTCGAGATTCCTGGTCTGGATATGAACAAGCGAATTTGATTCCTCCTAATTCGAAATAGGCTCGAGATGTGAGTGTTCATGTGGCTTTCAGATATCTTTCTATCACAAACATGACTAAAAGATTATGTAAAATGAACATTTATTTATTTATTTTAGTCTGTGTGTGAATTTATTCATTAAGGTCCATAAAAATTTATATTGAAATCTCACATTAGGTAGGTAACTTCTCACTATATCAAACACAATGTATAATTCCATGAATGAGTACTTTAAATCAATTCCTACTTCATGTTAGAATTGGATGTATGTCAAAAACATGTATCTTGACCAAGTTTCAATGTAAAAAACTACACCTCTTACATTGTAATCGGTTTAAGACTACTAAAGCCATGAGAACAATGTAACAAAGCATTACCAAAAAAAAAATCACTTCGAACTCGAACCAGGTTCGAGTTACAAAGTACTAATGTGGCATACACAAGTTCTTGGCTGAAACATGATTGGTGCTTGGAGTGATCACACCATCCATAATTGTTTCCCAGCTCAAATTTAGTACAACTACTGTAGCTGCTCTTAAGTCCTATGTATAGATTTTGACATCAATCATTGACAAATATAGCGTGCCTTTAATTTGAACCTGGGTCGAGTTGTGAATTAAATTTGCTAGAATTTCTAGAAACAAATGTAACAGCAAGTGAAAATAGTCCTAACTCAAATAGGGTTCAACTTGTGAAGCGTTCATGTAACATTTATACTTTCTACCATCTCCACCGTGACTAAAAGATTACAAAAAATTAACTTTGTTTAATTTGTTTCAGTCCATTCATGCAGATCCTATTCGTTAAGGTCCAATAACTATTTATATTAAAACCTCACATTAGGTAGGAACTATTTATTATATCAAGCAAAATGTATGAATACCATGATTGAGTAATTCCACTCAATCCCTAATTCAAGTTGTGGAGGGATGTGTATCTAGTTTCGGTGTAAAAACTACCCTCTTAGGAGAAAGACATTATCATCAAGATATGGTTTAAGAATACCTACAACTATGAATATAGCTTGCTAGCATTACTAGAAAAACTGTTACTCCAAACTCGAACCAGGTTCGAGTTCTAAAGTGTTTATGTGTCATTCACAAGTTCTTGGCTCAACATAATTGATGTTTTGAGTGATCAACCATGTATAAGTTTCCCCCAAACTCAGACCTAGTAGAACTTGTGTTGTTGCTTTTAAATACTATTTGAGATTTCTGGCATCAATCATTGGCAAAAATAGTCTACCTTTAACTCGAACTTGGTTCGAGTTGTCAATTAAAGCTTGCTAGTATTACTAGAAAAAAATGTGACATCAACTACGATAGTCTTGACTCAAACCAGGTTCGAAATTTGACATGTTTATGTGGCATTCATTTTCTTCCATCACATACATAGCTTTATGTAATATAGACATCCTCGAATCCCAGCTTAGCTTGATACAGGGCTATTACTAAGTTTATGTATTAAGAATCATGATTTGTCCTAAAAGAGAATTTCAATAAAAATACACAAATCCTATAACCAATTTGAATGGTTCGACGGTTCGAACAAGGCCTATCCGATTCAAAAGCAGTTCACACCATCGAACCGGCCGATTCAGACCGAGTATGTTCGAACTGAGTATGTAAACATTAGTATGTATCATGCTCGTCATATCTAACAAAAGCCACCCTATCTTAGGACATCAACTCAAACCCAATACAAGTAAGATTCTAGTCCATGCAACTTTAAACACATTGTAGAAAGCCATTTTAAACAAATGAAAGTTTCTCTATCTTCATGCTAAACATCTGTAAAGTTGATTCAATCCTAGGTTTTTGAATGATTGGTGCTCTACCTTTATAGACAATTGGATACTTTCAATAATTTCGTGGTGTGTCAATTTTAGTAATGACACAAAGTGTGGGGGCAATTGAAACAATATAAATATTGTGTTTTGTCAATGACCTTCCTCGACAGCATACCAATTACCCAATTTTGGAAATGAACTATTCACAGCCTACAAATGGCCTAACTCGAGAACATGCCAATTGCCAAGTTTTGGAGTTCGATCATTCACATCCCACAAATTGGCCACCTAAACAACGTACCAGCTACCCAATTTTGGACATTGATGACCTATTTTCTTTGGATGAAGAATGTTGCCCAATTTTGGACATTGATGACTTATTTTCTTCGGATAAAGAATGTGACCATCAATATGTACCAATACAGCCTACCGGTACAAAAAGAAAACGCACATATGGAGGAGAAAATATTTTCAAAATCAAAAAACCAAAAATCACATCAATTTGCTCATACGAGAACGTTTGTGAAATTTCCATGATTGACTGTTGTCATCGTAGATGTTGTCAATTGGCAAGACGTGATGTGGTTTTAAAGACACTTGTAGAATATTGGGGTCAACCATTTTCAACTTCATATGGGATGCAATGTCATTGTCTCCCAGAGGTAGTACTACGCTAATGCATGACGGCATTGAAGTTTCTCAAAAAGATGGTATAGAATCTATGGAATTTCAAGAGCCACATTTCATCGATACAAACGAGCATGGCTTTCAGGTTGTGTGAAAGGCATACATGGAAATGAAGGCATCTCAAAGGAATCTCAACACGTCACTGCAGCAAAGGAAACAATATGGCATTTTGTAAAAATAACTGTTGATCAAATTCCCAACAAAAGTCGAACAACTATTGAGGGAAGACGAGAAACACAATACATGCTACCAAGTATTTACAAACAAAAGGATGTCCTACAAGAAGTAAATCAAAACTTGAGAATGGCACGCATAAAAGGAGTATCTCAAGCGACATTTAATAGGATGTGGAATAAAGAATCCAAAGAGGTGCAGATAGCAAAAAACAATGGATTTTCCAAATGTGACTTTTGTACAGCAATCAAAATGAAGCTGATGTCTACAAAGGTTCAAGTTGAAAGAGCACAATACATGAAAGAGAGGGATGAGCACAACAAATTGCAAAGGCAATGTCGTAGTGAGTATTATCGCAACTGTGCGCTATCATGTACAATGCCAGAAGAGTACTTGTGCATAATTCATGATAAAATGGATCAAAAAAAGACATTTGTACCAAGATTATTTCCTGAGCCAAAGGCAACAGCCCAAGCATTTCCATTGCCTATCTCTTTAACAAGAATGCTAACACATGGACATGGTCCAAAAGGATATGGTCATTTTGCGCTTGGACTTTGGAAAGGTGATTCTAACTTCACAATAGGTTCCACGGCAAAATGCTTGAGGGATCTTGAGCTATTCGATGGGAAATGCATGGGTGATCTCCAAAACCTACACCTAGAAACAAGAGAGAACTTATTCACATCATTACTTTCACAAAAGACGATCAATAACATTGAAATTTCAGCTCCAAATCCTAAATCAAGGTCTTCCCCTCTCTATCCATCCATATCTACTGGCCACACATTCAAATCACTACCTCAAAAATTATTTTTGCAAATGGACAACTTTGGGAAAGACAATAAAAATCGTTGGTTATTTAGGTTTTTATCTTTGCTTGTAGCCAAGGGTATTTTTGAGGAAATAATAGTAAATTTTCTCATGGTGGGACATACACATGAGGACATTGATGCTTTATTTGGACATTTGTCAGAGAATTTGAGATGAGGCAATGTGTTTACCTTGCCACAATTGCTAGACATTTTTCAAACATGTGAAAGCACAATTACTCCAATACCTTATCTCATACATGAAATTCCCGACTTTAAGAGCTTTGTTAATAGCTACATTCTAGAGGGTTCAAGCAAATTGATAGGACATCGTAAACCATTGCAATTTTGATTTAGCATCAACAATGAATTTCCAGTCATGCACTACAAAATGCACCCCACAAATGAGGAATGGCTACCTACGGAAGGAATCGCAATGTGGAAAAAGGGACAAGATGGAAAAGCCATTCTTCCAGAAGGTGAGCCAAAGGTATTATCCCCAACATCACACATAAAGGATGTTGAATTGGTAACGCAAGGTTTAAAAAAATTTGTTGACTACTGGAAAAAAGGAAACAAACATCAAAACCAGAGTCGTCATTTTGCAAAAATATACAACCTATCATTGAGTATTGGGAAGCTGTGATAGAAAAACTGCAAATCTCCTATTTACACAATCAACAATTGCAAGAAGGATTTTGGCCAAAAACATCATGGAAAGCTTCTCTAATACCCGAGATTAGTTGTGATGGAGAGAACATCATTGATGATATTGAGGAGGAACACTACTGTGGGCCTAGACATGCAAGACCACGAGAAGAGTTTCGACCACATATGGATGTTGACATTGGTATGTTCCTACTAATAAGACCATATGATGAAAAAGAATGTCCAGTTTGGTTGGGCTCGGCAGCAAGTCCAATAATCAAGGACAAAAATAATGAGCACCTCATGAAGGTTTTAGTGGATTGGTGGGAACCAATTTCAAAGCGAAGGAAGACTCTCTTTGAGCAATATAGAAATTGTTGGAAAAAAAAATGGCAAAAAAATCCTATAGACCCAAGTAGATGGGAATCTTGTCAAAGTGTTCTTTGGAGTTGGCATGCGAGCAAAAGCCCAGACTCTATCGAATCCCTAAAAATTCCAATAGTGGCAAAACAATCGGCAATGCAAAATTTGCAACATATTTGAGTTGCATGGTATTATATCATGTAATGCACATCAGTGTCATATGAAATAATGTGACATTATGTACTTCCACTAGCAAACTTTATTTCTCATATGTATTTCCAGGCTATTAACAATGAATATCATCTTCTTTGTCTGAATGATCTACCTTAAGTATGAATGTGTGAAAGCTTATAGAAATTTTCTTTTATTGTATCTCTCTGCGATGTTAGACAAAAATAGACAATGTCTAACATGTCATAGGGATACAATAAAAGATAATCTTTTACATAAGCTACACATTCATATTTCTTGCATATGAATGGAAAAGAGCCAATCAGCTTTGCTCTTTAGCTCTAGCATTTGTCATAGCCAAGTTTGTCTTTCGAGAAGTGACAGGAATTCAACTTGTTGGTCTACTCTTTTAAAAAATCTCGAAAAGTGTTTTGGGACACGTATTCATGCATGTGAGGCCAATGATTTCTCATGTCGATGTTGTAGAAGATAGTCCATCCACGCATTATGGAGTTGAATATCAAAATATGTGGGTGGAATACGTACAAACATTTCATTCCTTGTTAATGAATCATGATGTTTGGGCATCATCCTGGAGTCCTTGGCTTGCACTTTGAAGATATGTCAGCTCCACCATTTTTGACTCAACAGGTAGTAGAGCATGCATTATTTGTATCTTCCAAGCATTGTTCTAGACTGAATATGGATGCACAAAGCAATTTGAACTTGATTATCCTGAGTGTGGCTGGATATGGGGCTTCAAGGGCTGTTATGAAAAAGTTTACATTGTTTTTATAACAACGTTCCTGAGTTCCAAAATGCAGTGTTTTGGAATGTTGTGTTCCAAAACGTGTTGTTCCAAAGCAACTTAGCTTGGGATGCATTCATCAATTGCCTCAAATTTATTTGAGTAATCATCAAGAGACTCGTCGAAGCGATTCATAAAACCTAAAGCTTGACTAGTTTCCTATGCTGAGAATTCCTTGCATGCATTTTCAATAAGATCTTCTTAAGACATTTTAGATCATAGTTTCATCCATAAGATGTCTAAGCCTAAACATGGAATTCACAACTACCACTTCATCATTATGTCTTAAATGCAAAGATATAGGCTGAATGTTTTCCAACTTGATTGCCCAAGGCATGATACTTTGACAGAACTCCCCAAAGATGGGCAAAATCAGCAAGCCAACAACCTGTCTCATCCATTCTTGTTGTAGGCCATATGTCTGATAATGACATCATTTGGATGGTGTATAGCTAACAAGACTATACACTACAAAAAATACATATTATTAATGAATGGAGGTTAATTTAATAAGAGTCTATGGAACATCTCTCTCTTTCTCTATGTCTCTCTCCAATACATCTCACATAGTACTAGTTTTTGTCCCAAAACCTTAAAACTCTATCTCTATGCTATTTAAGACTATCAAAGTTTTACCAACCAAAACACAAAACCGAAGAGACATTTTGAGCAGAACATTTTCTCTCTCGCCAGTTTCAAAAAAAAATTACATTTTAGTAGCTCCATGATGTGCTCAAAAAATTTTACCTGAGCTAGTAGCCCCATGATGTGCTCAAATCTCTCTCAGCTCCACTGAATGATGTATTTTGCTAGTGACCTGTCCAATGAAGATGACAACACACAAATCGCTCCTAAGCAAATGTGTACAACAATCGAGCAACTGAAAATAAAATCAAAGCATAGAGTAAGAACAAAAGCTTTGACTAGCATAACAAGTGGCTAACAAGAAAGCATGGATCAACCTTCTCTCTCTCTCTCTCTCTCTCTCTCTCTCTCTCTCTCTCTCTCTCTCTCTCTCTCTCTCTCTCTCTCTCTCTCTCTCTCCATATTTAGTCTATTCCAAAGTAATTGACAACCATATCAATTAAAAATTGATATACATTCTAGTTTAAAAATTCTTATTCAAAAATCATGTTTTCCTTAGCTTCTGTCTGAAATTTGTCACTACTTTTTTCTACCTTTCTTCTATCTTGTCACTGGAATCATTTCTTAATATGTATTTGATTTGCTCTTAGTCTGCCAATGAGAAGTCATTTGCTAAATTGTTTTTGCCTTCCAGTTTCAAGCCTTACTAATATTCAAGATTGTTTCCAACATTTTTTTGACTGTTTGATGTGTATTTTTCCCTCTCAAAGAATAATGTGGAATACACCAGAGGAAAAGGACATGATCTGGCCACATGAAAATAATCTTAATCATGATCATCAACTTCCCGTTGTGTTTGAAATACAGTGTGACCCAAAACCTGTAAGTAAAGACATGAAATGTAAGAGGAGTCCTTATCTTTCTGCTCTTGCATTGAGAACATTTTTTCTTAGCTTTTTTAATCTGTAGATCCGACAAAGCAAGCGTCCAGGATGAAAAAACATCTACAAACAGTTATGTTGTGATGGAAGGCTGCAAAACAATCTATTCTGAGGTCAAATCAGTGAATCAGATTGTTTTCTGATTACAAAACCTACAGGCACACTGTTTGCTTTCCCACCCTGCGTGAAAACAGCATTAAAACAGGTTGTAGCTTGCATTTACCTTTTTATGAAGCCCATAAGTAGTCAGTCATCTTCGAAGGTCAGTCATCCTTGCTCTCCCTGCTCTTCACACTCCCTCGCTCTCCCTGCTCTTCACTCACTCTCCCTACTCTTCACACTCCCTCGCTGTCCCTGCTCTTCACACGCTCTCCCTGCTCTTCACACTCCCTCGCTCTCCCTGCTCTTCACTTGCTCTCCCTGCTCTTCACACTCCCTCGCTCTCCCTGCTCTTCACATGCTCTCCCTACTCTGCTCTTCACAAATGCTGGTCAGTCATCCTCGCTCTCCCTGCTCTTCACAGATGCTCTTCATAGTCCCTCGCTCTCCCTGCTCTTCACACGCTCTCCCTGCTCTGCTCTGCATCAACAAATTTTACACGCTCTCCCTGCTCATTCAATTCGTTATCATCGAATCTGACCTGCATCGTTGGTCTATCATATGAATGATCACCATCAGATCTCGTTCAACTAATCCGACCAAGAGGAGGATCGCGTCAGATCCCGTTCAACTAATCCGACCAAGAGGAGGATCACAAAACAATAAGCCTATGATCATTCATCACTCAGCTACATCAACACAACACTCTGATCTGAGCCTAGTTAACAAATTTTCCAGCTTCACAATCCCTCGCTCTCCCTGCTCTTCACATGCATCAACAAATTTTCCAGCTACTCCCTCGCTCTCCCTGCTCTTCACATGCATCGACAAGCCATCACATGCATCAACAAATTTTCCAGCTATTCCCTCGCTCTCCCTGCTCTTCACATGCATCAACAAGCCATCACAAACACACAAAGATGGCATTTTTTGTGAAAGTACTGTACTTTAGGACCATAAATGGATCTACAAAAGATCCACAAGAGTGATTGGATGCTTGCTTAACAATTTATCAAAAAATTAGACACAAAAAAATTGATCTAGATTGGCGATTTGACAAACAACAAGCATTAACAATCAAAAGACTTGATCAACATCGAAATCCAATCCCACACGTGTGTACTACAGGCTATAGTACGGCCTTCAACCTGAGAAACAAGTAGAAATTGATTTGGTAACATTTGGATCACAAAAACTCAATGTACATAGTGAACTAGCTTGAGATTGCCAATGAGCTCCAAAAATTTTCTATCTTCTCACTATGGGAGCTTGGAATACATAGCAAATTCACCTTCCTTCTTGAAGTTAGGTGGATTTACAGCATGTAATAAGGAAGTTAACTCACTCTTCTTGCCCTAAAATGAAACCCTAGTCTATTTCCTAGAGTCATGCTTGGTAGATAGCTAGTTGGTCAAATTTTCACCTAAAATCTAGGATTTAGGTCCTATAAACTAGGAATCACTACCAAAATGACATGACCAACCCTATGGACTTGACCTAGCCTACATTAGGAGTGGATTTCCACGTGGCATCTTGGCCTCACATGTGTGGAATCCACTTATGTACAAAATTTACATTATACTACATGGTTTTTTATCAAGCTAGATTTGCCAATTTTTGGCAATTCTTCACACTCCTCAAATTTAGCTTGATCTATTTACAACTCTCTTTCTAGATGAATGAATGGTTTTAGAAGTGTCTAGAAAATCTATCTAAAAACAAGGAACTTTTGAGACTCCAATAGAGAATGATGTCCATGAAGGATCTTTCACCACCTCTTAAAGGATCCCTTAGAAGATGTTCCACAAATGTGTCTATACACATGTAGCACACTTCAAAACTATACATCATGCCAAGCCATGGATTCCAAGGCATTTTGTGCACTTGAAGATACATCAATAAAACTATTGAGTGCATACATAATGTTGCCAAAGACAACTTGCCTTGCTTGATCCATATGATTGAGCCTAGATGGCTCCATCTTGATACTCATGGTTCTTCTTGGAGTCCTCGGCTCTTGAGCTTGCTCCTCCACTTGACTTGACTCCAAAACATCAATGAATTGAATAAGGTGTTGATCCAAAGGTGCTTCTTCAAGTTTACAAATCTTTCACTCTTGAAAGATCACATTTCCACCATTGACAAATTCTTTGGCTGAAAACAAGTAGATTCTACAATCTCTACTTGAAGAGCAAAACACTACCATTATTCCTATCATTAAAATAGGATAATCTTTGGTCCTTACATTGGAATGATCATGCACAAAGCATGTGGACACAAAGATTTCCAAAGCAAATGATGTTTCATCCTTTATGACTCTATTCAAACTATTACAAAAATAGTTATCCAATGAAATTGCTTTATCAACAACAAATGTAGATTTCAAAGCATCCCATTTCATTGTCTTGTCATACAAAGTAATAAACACCATGAATCCTAAAGGTAAGAAACAAGTCACCTCATGTCTACTACTACTTTCCAAAAAGTATTCAGAGATAGTAGACTCTCCAATGCTCACCACCCTTGCAAGATGCACACTTGAATGGACAATTTGCATGCAATTTGATGACTTGGCCATTGTCATCAAGGACTCCCTTGGAACTCTCATGCTTTGAGGCTGATCCTCAAGATCTTCCTCCTTTTGATGCTCCTCCTCAATGCAAGCAAGATCACACTTTGCCAAGATCTCCTCTTGAGTGATCTCCTCCTTTGCCAAGCTCATTCTTTCAAAAGCAACACTAGCTTCCAACTTAAAATATCTTCCATGTTTAAATCCCTTTGCAATGCAAACATCATTCTTCAAGATAAAGCAAACACCATGCTTAAAGTGGACATCCAAACCACTTTCTAAGAGTAGACCAACGCTAAGCATATTCTCGGTGATTGATGGTACATAAAGGACATTTTCTAGATCCATGCATTTTGAGGATTCTAGACACAAAGAGATGGTGCCAACACCATCTATCCTACACTCTTCATCACTTGCAGTAAAGACAAACTTTTTAGAAGCATTGAAAGAGTGTAACGTTGAGAAAAAGTCCTTTTCACAAGACATGTGGGAGCTAGCTCCACTATCGATCCACCAATTGTCTCTTGAATTGCTATTGCTTGTTGGTGAAGATGTAGATGCCATCAAGAATACATCTACTTCATCCTCCTCCTCCTTTGCAAGGTTTCCTTGTTTGTCCTCCTCCACTTGTGCTCTTAGCCTCTTGTAGCATTTAGATGCATAATGCCCCTTCTTTCCACAAAAGAAGCATTTTTGCTTTGACTTGTCCTTTGAGCTTGATGCATCATCCTCTTCTTTGGCCACCTTTGGATGCTTCTTCTTTCCATTGGTCTTCTTTTTGCCCTTGAATGAGAAATTGGCTTTCTCATCACCATCATGCAAAGACAATGAACTCATTCTTTTCGTGTGGAGCATCCTACACTCTTCAGCCACTAATACACTGTGAAGTTTTTTTATAGTTGGCAAAGTGTCTTGGATGGCAAAACTTTGGACCAAATTTGCAAAGTCATCTCCTAGACCATTAAGGACAATTTGTACAAGCTCTCCATCATGATCTTCTCTCCAATGGAAGCCAACTCCCTATTTAGAGACTTGATTCTGAGTACATAATCTTGTGCACTCTCCTCACTTCTCCTCATGCTTTGCATAATTTGATTTCTAAGCATAAGAACTCTAGAAGTGTTGCTAGACTCATAGATTGATTTTAAAGACTCCCAAGCCTCTTTAGCACTAGTACATGCTGATACTTCTCTCAACAAATCATTGCTCACATTCATCTTCACACAATGAAGTGCAAGCCTAGATCTCTTCTTGTATCTAGCTAACTCTTGTGCACCTAGAGGTTCATCTTCATCCTCAATCAAGAACTCATAAAGGTCTTGGAGCACCAAGAGTGACTCCATCCTAACCTTCCAAATAGTATAATTTGTAGAGTTTAATCTCTCACTAGTTTCTAGAAGGTATGCTCCAGCAGATTCCATCTTACTAGTGACTTCTACAAACAAGAAATAGATTTGATTGACTTGAAACTCACAAAGGTCTCACACTTGCAGTGTTTCACCCAAATTTGATTTCTAATCCAACAAATGGACTTATAATCACAGTTCTATCACTCCCCCACAAAGCTAGAATGAAGATAAGATGAAGTGAAAACTACTTTCAAACAAATCTTGCCAAGAAATGGATTTGATTGTCTCTAGAAACTCACTAAGGTCTATCTTTTGTAGTGTTTCACACAAATTAGATTTCTAATCCAACAAATGGACTTATAATCTCAGTTCTAGCACTCCCTCACAAAGCTAGAATGAAGATAAGATGATGTGAAATCTACTTACAATCAAATCTTGCCAATTTTGGCTATTTTTGGACAAAAAAATGACTTAATCTCTTTTACACTTTTTGATGTACTTTCAAGACCTGTAAAACAAGTATAGAGGACCTGATTTCAGCCTAGATTAATTAGATATTATCACCCTAAGTCAAATCTAATCAATGGCACTCAATCTTGGTAGTTTATCCTAAGATTTTCACCAAAAATTACATCAAAAGCTCACAAATTGAATTTTTTTGGATCAATTGAATACCATGCATTAAATGCAGGTTCAGAGGTGCCCACACATGTGGATAGTATGAATTTGGACCCCTACCAAGTTTGGGATCAAATCTCCTCACCAAAATCAAGATTCTAGCTTGCCCTCTCAATACTAGTTTCTAGCACCAAAACTTGCTAAAAATGGATTTGCATTAGATCAATGGCTTATGCTCTTGTACTTGGCTCTGATACCATGTGAAAGTACTGTACTTTAGGACCATAAATGGATCTACAAAAGACCCACAAGAGTGATTGGATGCTTGCGTAACAATCTATCAAAAAACTAGACACAAAAAAATTGATCTAGATTGGCAATTTGCCAAACAACAAACATTAACAATCAAAAGACTTGATCAACATTGAAATCCAAGCCCACACGTGTGTACTACAGGCTATAGTACGGCCTTCAACCTGAGAAACAAGTAGAAATTGATTTGGTAACATTTGGATCACAAAAACTCAATGTATATAGTGAACTAGCTTGAGATTGCCAATGAGCTCCAAAATTACTCTACTTCTACCTGTACAACATATACAGTCTGGCAACATCATCTAGGCACACCAAGTGCGGAGCAAGCTCCTAAGATGTCACTACGCAACAGTTAGAATTTGAGGCTAGGACTTGTCGGTCGCAGTCAACAACCCTACCCATACATCGCAATTTGATGGATGACATGGATACTTGAAAACATGACTCTCCAAAGAACGAAAGGCATAATTCGAATATTTAAAAAAAAATGATTCATGGAAGGTGTGGCATAAGGTCCTTAAATCATGTGCAATTTGGTCTTCACAAGATCATAACATAAATTCATTATTAAAATGGATTTTTAATTTGGATTGAATTTGGTCTAAAATGTCTCAAATCATGAATATAGTTTGCATAATTTTGTGTCCAATTCTTGGCAATAATTACTAAAATTTTCAAACAATAATAAACTACAATTCCAAAACTATAGGCAAATGACTTCCAAATCATAGTCAAAGTAGGCATAGTTTAAATTTGTCTTTAGAAAGTAGGCTTACCTAACTAAACACAATCACTTTTTATCTTCCTAAATCGTTCATTTTAGGTGGTAAGAAGTCTCAAAATATGAATATTGTCTCAATTTAGTTGAATTTGTGTTTAGTGTGTCATGCATCCACTCTATAGTGCATTGCTTGGGCAATGGCTCAAGATCATGTGAACTTGAGGCCATGTGTCTACCTCTATTATGTCGTTGGCGCTTTCTAGACAAGGCCCTCTCTTTTTTTTCTTCTTCATATAGGTCTAACCATTTATCCATAACTCCACAATTATAAGGCATGAATGTAGAATTTTTTTCTCATTGGAAGGGTGCCAACCTATGGACTTTTCCCATCCCTTGAGGTTTTTCACTAGTTACCTCTTCAGCTTCCTCATCACGCCACAATAGTGGAGCAGATGGACGTTGTTGGTGCAAAATTTCAATAACATAAAAGAGAGATTCATGTACTAACCATCCCTCTGACATGCTACCTTCAGGCCTTGTCTTTTGATGCACAAAATCTTTTAAGACTTTCATGTACCTTTCCATAAAGAACATCCACCTAAAAAGTCACAAATGGTTAAAGTGTTTTATTTAATGAGTTCATGTATCAATCGATTTAGTTTAAATACACATGCAAAAGATAATTTATGCACTTATACTTAGTGTGCACTAGACTAGCAATAGAAACTTCTTCAACCAAGTGCACCAATAAATGCACTTGTGAGTCCATGATGGAAGTCGAAAAATATCTCTCAAACATGCACACAATCTCCACCATATTCTCATGTCTCTTGCGAAGATCCAGCTCACGGATTTCTTTTGAACACATCCATCTGCAACATATTCAATCCATTTTATGTCTATTTGAATTTCCAATCAATAAATACTAAATAAAAAAATGCACCAAGTACATGTAAATACCAGAAAATGATTGATAGTTTGTATATGGTCTCACAAATATCTTTTGACAAGCACCCACGAATTGACAATGGATAGATGAATTGAATCATCTTTAGTCAATCATGAGATTTGAGACCTTGCAACTTTCCATCCACTGTGAATGATGACCGTAGAGAATGGACAAAACCAGTTGGTGTTCTAATGTCATGAATAATGGAGCGCACATGGTTAAGCTCCTCTTTAGTGAATGTCCAAGGTACTATTGGAACATGATCTTCACCATCCTTTCTCCAATATTCTTTTTTGGTGTTTAATTCTTTTAGATCGTGCCTTGAAGCAATAGTATCTTTTTCACCAATCAAGTGTTTCCAAACAGATTCACCCACATTTTTAAATATGTGCATGGGATCAAGTAGGTGATTAATCAAAAGGTTATTCCAATATTCCAAACGATGAAATATAGATCAATTGGCTTTGCTTGAGATTCCTCCCATAGTATTCGCCAATCTTTCATGGACATCCTCTTTGGAGGCATCTCTCTCTGAACTCTTCCTCCAAAACCTCTTCTATGAGTGTCTCTGAATGGACGGCCTTCATGCAAGTATTTACGATGATTTTCATAAACCACTTTTTTTAGACTAAAAGAGTATCTTCCCACAAGATTTGGCCCGCACAAAAAACAAGCATTTTTTCCAGCCGTTTGAAAGCCTACCCAACAAATGGATACTATCAATCACTATTAAAAAAAGTATATGTCAAAGAATAATTATAGCTATTGTAGTATATCATGTAAATGTCAAAAATTACTAGTTGTATGTAACTATAAACAAACTCCTATGTACACAAGATAGACATTGTTTGAATGATTACCCGAGCATTCACCTAATCCTGGATAGTCATGCATTGTCCACATTACAATGGCATGTAGTGTAAGCTCCCTCTCATGTAAGGGGCGCGAAATGTCATATGCTTTTATCCCCTTCCACAAATCTTCCAACTCGTCAATAAGCGGCTCAAGATACACAGGAGACAAGGCAGGCAGACATTTGGTATCAGAGCAAAGGTTTGCAAGTTTTGGAAGCTTGGGACAGCAAAAAAACAAAAATGTTCTAGAGAGAGAAAGGAGAGTTTTTTGCTCATAACTTTTGATTGAGAGCTCAGATGGCTATGAGATCTATTGCAAACTGTTCCTATTGCCAAGGTACAATAAATTAGTCATAGGAACCAACCCCAGCAGCAAAATCCAAGCGATTTCGAGAATTTTCTTATAGCTGGTGAGCGTTGGTAGGTTGAAGAGTTTCTTCTTCGTAACTTTTCGTTCGGTTCTTGGATCATCCTCAAATTTTGGGAGTCTTCTAGGCAGACCTCAAGGGCTGTAGTATTCAATTTACAACAAAGAAACCGGAGTCCTATGGTATTTTTTCAAAATTTGGTTCTCATACATAGGTGCCGATGTTTTTGCAGGGAGCTTGCGTGAGATCCTTAGGCCTTTAGTGAGAAAGGAGTAGGCTCCAAGCCTCATAGGCGGTATAGATGGCCCTATACTATGAGTATGGAAAAAAGCCCAAGGAGTTTGAGACACCTACTTCAGGAGGGTTTCAGCCTTGGGGGAAAAGAAACTTCAAAAAATGGAAGGGTCAATTCTCGCAAGAGCAAATTCAGAGTACGAAAAATAGTAAAGGTGTGGGCACCTCAAAAGTGTTGAATTTCACACGTGTGGATTGTCCACTACATGTACTTGTGATCTCCTAAGGTGTGTAGATGCACCAAGATCAAGAATAGATTGAGATTCAGGATCTATCTTTGATTCTATGGCAAAAACACACTACTACATGCATTCAATCACTTCCAACTCTCACTCACACGTGTGGGAAGTATTCAAAAAATAATCTAAGTAAAAACAAGCTGCTCTCCTCGGGTAGAGAGAGAAAAAGCATCATGAGCTCTCGAGCAGAGAGAGAAAGCTAGAAATCCAATAACTCACAAAATCCATGAAATCACCACATCAATTAGATCCAAAATGAGGAGTACAATGATACTAGTAGATCCACTAGCTACCACTATGCTTAACTATGATTGGACCATACTTTGTCACCTCTTGATTCTATTGGACCATTGATCCATGCACCTCTTAATTCTATTGGACTATATTCAAGCACACCTCAATTTCCTATTAGACCTCACAAGGTTCCACCTCTAAATCCTATTGGACCTCTTGGAATTCATCAAACAAAAGCTTTACACTTGTCTACACTCTAATTGGCAGGTGTTTAGCCTCTTACTCTATTTTGGCTCAATAGGGCATTACAAGTGGAAATGCATAATTTGCCATCTATGCCAAATTTATGTGAAAAATGCAAAAATAAGCTTGGTAGAGGCCAAAAATCTTGTATATAGATAAACACACATGTGTGGAGCCTGTTCCCACGTGTGAAAATAGTGTACTTGTCATGTACCATAATCATATAGGATGTACATATGATTTAATTCAAGTTCTAGTGGCTAAAAAGGCCAAAAACTAGTTTTCTAGACATATGACACATGGCATTAGTCTATTGCTTGCATGAGCCACATCCTTTGGTTAGGTGTCACATCCCATGTGTAGAGGACAGCTCACATGTGTGGAATAAGCTGAAGTAGACGAATTTTGACTTCTAGAAGATTTTCAAGTAGATCTCCATATAGAAGGAAAATGGACCAAAAGTGCTCAAAATAGAAGGTTTTGTCCAAGTGTCAGTTTTGCATGATGAATCATCATATGACAAAGCACCTTCACACATGTGGGATCAAAGGGATGATCAGTACCACGAGATTTCACTTATTGTATATATAGAGCCACATTTGGCCATAATCAGTGTGAGACACCAATCATGGTTTTGGAAGCAATTTTGAGTGATTCTCTTTATTTGTCTACATTTGTTTTGATTGTTTTGAGGTTCTATCAATGTGTACTTAATTTTCAGGTTGGAGTACGTACTCAGACAGTGTTTCACACGTGTCAAACCAGAAAGTACACTTACCTTCAATTAATGATTGTTGTTGTTAGGATTTTGTGTCTAGAATTGATCTAGATTGATCTTAATCTGAAGTAGACTGATAGATCAAGTAATCTGACAACCAATCCCTCTTGAGGATCAGATTAGGATCCACTCTTGGTCCTTTTGATCCTAATGCAAGTATCTCATCATTCTTCTTGATAGTGTAAGTATCAACATTGAATTTTACATCAAGGCCATTATCAAGCAATTGGCCAACACCAATAAGATTCTTGGTAAGCTTAGGTACATAAAGAACTTTAGAGAGAGAAAGAACTTTAGAGGATGCAAGCTTCAAGGGAATATTCCCTATGCCTTCAATAGGACATTCAAAATCATTTGCAGTGTATATTGATTTCTTGACTCCATCATAAGGTGCAATAGAAGAGAAAGAGTCCTTGGAGCTACACATATGTGAAGAGGCTCCACTATCAATATACCATAGGCCGTCTTTATTGAAAGGAGTAGATGAGAAACTAGAGACCATAAGATATCCCTCTCCATCACTTGCAATAGTGTCTTCCTTCTCATTGGTAATGTTGGCTTGCTTGAGTTGATTCTTCTTCTTGAAGCAATTGGTGGCATAATGACCTTTCTTGCCACAATAAAAGCACCTGATCTTCTTCTTGAGCTTGGATGATGAAGCATTAGAGGAATCATCTTCCTCCTCATCTTTGTCTTTGGATTTGACTTTGTCCTTGCTTGAGGATTGTTGATGTTGGTTCTTGCTCCTCCCTTTGTGCTTATCCTTGGCAAAGAGAGCTTTGCCATCATTATGAGTGAGAGAAAGCTTGTCCATCCTCAAGAGCTTGTACTCTTGTCTTGATTCTTCCAAAATTAGCACACTTTGGAGAGCCTCCAAAATTGGTAGCTCCTCCTTAATGGCATAGGATTGGACAAGGTTATCAAATTCACTTCTCAAGCCATTGAGAATGACTTGAACTAGCTCATTTTGATTGATTGAATTACCAATACAAGCAAGTTCTCTATGAATATCTCTTACTCTCAAAACATAACTAGATGAACTCTCATCACTCTTTTGGCTACTTTGAAAGATTTGATTCCTAAGAGTGAGAAGCCTAGAGGTATTCTTAGCCTCATAGATAGTCTTGAGACAATCCCAAGCTTCTTTGGCTGTTGTACATGTACCTATCTCCCTCAATATCTCATTAGAGACATTCATCTTAATGTAGTGGAGAGCCATCCTAGCTCTCTTTTTGTATTTTTGAACCTCTTGAAAAACTTGTGGTTCTTCTTCAAGGCCAAGCACTATGTCCATCACGTCTTGAAGGATCAAGATGGACTCCATCCTCATTTTCCAAATTGAATAGTTTGAAGTGGTCAATCTTTCACTTGGTTCCAACAAGGATGAACCCATTGAAGACATTTGAAGTGAAGAAAACTCAAATGATGAACAATAAATGTTGCTACACACTTTCAATGGGATCCAATAATAGAGTACTATCTCCTCCTATGAAAAATCTTGCAAGTATTTGTGAATTGATTCTCACTAGCTAGACAAATCTCTCTAAAACAAGACCTATTTCACATCAAATGATGGAGTATAGGCAAATTTAGGATCAAACATTCTTAGCACGTGTGAAGTATTCTAAGAAACCAAATTTGACTCAAATACAATGATATTGCATGAAACAAAATGGCTAAGATATCAAAATAGTGCCTAGATCACATATAGATGAGATTGGCAAGCATACAACTGTATGTTTGGATCAACCAAGCAATCTCTTGACCAAACCAAATGTGTCCACCCAGGTCTAGGTGCCCTATCTAACTCTCTTCAAAAGCTTATAACTTTTGATTGGCTCAACCAAATGGAATGAAACTGATTGCATCAGAAATTAGACAAAAATAGCTTCAAAACAAGCTATCAAGCAAGATAAATGGATCAAGCACGAGAGAGAACTTCCAAACTGAAATTGGATGTTCCTCACACGTGTCTGAGCACCTGATTCCATACAATACTAGGTCAGATCCAATCAATGTCCTTTTGATCTCTTTTGATCCAAGATTGAACAAGATAGCTAGGAAAATGGGCCTTGACAACTTCTAGCTCAAGATTGATGAAAATTTTTCACTTAGATGGATCAAAATGCATGGTAACCTTAGGTAGGCTCTGATACTATGTTGAAGTTCACACGTGTGGATTGTCCACTACATGTACTTGTGATCTCCTAAGGTGTGTAGATGCACCAAGATCAAGACTAGATTGAGATTCAAGATCTATCTTTGATTCTATGGCAAAAACACACTACTCCATGCATTCAATCACTTCCAACTCTCACTCACATGTGTGGGAAGTATTCAAAAAATAATCTAAGTAAAAACAAGCTGCTCTCATCGGGTAGAGAGAGAAAAAGCATTATAAGCTCTCAGGTAGAGAGAGAAATCTAGAAATCCAATAACTCACAAAATCCTTGAAATCACCACATCAATTAGATCCAAAATGAGGAGTACAATGATACTAGTAGATCCACTAGCTACCACTATGCTTAACTATGATTGGACCATACTTTGTCACCTCTTGATCCTATTGGACCATTGATCCATGCACCTCTTAATTCTATTGGACTATATTCAAGCACACCTCAATTTCCTATTTGACCTCACAAGGTTCCACCTCTAAATCCTATTGGACCTCTTGGAATTCATCAAACAAAAGCTTTACACTTGTCTACACTCTAATTGGCACGTGTTTAGCCTCTTATTCTATTTTGGCTCAATAGTGGCATTACAAGTGGAAATGCATAATTTGCCATTTATGCCAAATTTATTCCTATCAACATCCTACACCTAGATGCTTGTTGTAAAAAACATAAGACCCCTATATCTAACATAGATAATCTTTTTCAATTCTTCACAAAAAGGCAAAGGGTGGTATGGGACGTCCAATGCCCAAGGGGGCCAGCGCTTTTCTACGCTATCGCCACAGGACTTGGAGCGGACAAAGAAAGAGAACCTTTGCTTTGGCTGTCTAGGGCGGCATAGGGGGAAGGAGTGTCCTCGCAATCCCTCATGGACCGCCTACAGTTTGCAAGGTGAGGAGGCAGATCCTATGAAAATTGAGGAATTGAGACAAGAAGAATTTCTTGATGTTCCACGGTTGATGAACGTGTCGGTGATTCGGAAGGTGGACTCGGTTCCTTTGTCACAATTGTCAAGAACGGCACAACACGAGTATCAGTTTTCTTGCACTTCTTTGATTGTTATGCGTGGACAGCTGTGTGGTAGAGATGTTTTGATTCTATTTGACATTGGGTCCTCACATAACATCATTAACTCCACTTTGATTAAACGGTTGAGAGTGAGCACACAACCATCCCTGTACCAGTACACAGTCTAAATGGTTGATGGAAAGGGTGTGGAAGTGTGGGATGCCAAGGTTGTGGGTCTCTAACCATTCAGAGCTATACTAACGAGTTAGATTTTGAGATTACCCATTTGGCTCGCTTTGATGTGGTGCTTGGAATTTGTTGGCATGTGGCTAAGAAACCCTAGATCGCTTGGGATACTCATGTGTATGAGTTCCAGCATGATGGTAGGATTCACTCCCTGCGTGGAGAGCCTGATATGCCTCTAGGGCCTTTGATCACGGCGACGCAGCTGCGTAAGGTACAGTGTAGTGCATGTATGTTTGTTTCTTGTATGATATGTCTATTTCTGCTAATGAGTCTGATGTATGTCAAGAACAAACTAACCTTACTAAAAACCTAAATCGTCAAATTAGGGAGGAGTTTCAAATGTGTTCACCAATGAACTTCCATCTATTTTACCCCCTAAAAGAAATGTGGAGCATAGAATCGAGTTAATTTCTGGATCATCTCCTATTAATAGACCACCTTATAGAATGAGTCTGAAAGTGGAGGAAGAGGTTAGAAGCATGATTGAGGACTATCTTGCCAAGGGGCAAGTAAGACCTAGCTTCTCCCCCTTTGCCTCTCCGATCATTCTGGTAAAAAAGAAGGATGGGCCTTGGAGAATGTGTGTGGACTATCGAGGCTTGAACAAGATTACTGTGGAGCATCGATATCCTATGCCACGTATAGATGATCTTTTGGATGCCCTCCATGGTGCTACAGTGTTTAGCAAAATTGACCTAAAGTGTGGTTACCACCAGGTGAGAGTTTGAGAAGAGGATGTGCATAAAACTGCCTTCCGGACTCGTTTTGGACACTATGAATTTTTAGTTATGCCCTTTGGATTGACTAACGCCCCTACAAAATTTAGGATGTTAATGAACGATGTGCTTAGCCCATTTATGGGCAAGAAACGTAGCTGCACCATTGACCGATATGTTACAGAAAAATAAATGGAAAGAGTGGACGAAAGTTTAACAGCAAAATTTTGATGCCTTGAAACAAGCTGTGGCTGACTTTGTCACTTTAAAAATTGTTGACCCTCAAAAACCATTTGTCATGGAAACGGATGCAAGTGACATCACCGTTGGGACAGTTTTGATGACGTGCAAGCACACGAGAGCCACCACTTTCCTTGCATAGACCACCCGTGGACTTGCACGAAGATATGTCCCAAGAAGACATAGTACACGAGGATGTGCCATTCACAAGACATGATCACGAGGGGGATATGGATGACATGATGGATGCATTCTTCACGAACCCACCAGAGGCCACATTGACAAGGGAAGAAGAGATGATGTGTGGCTTGGCATCCACTCCTTTGTATGAGGGTGGAAAAATGTCAAAGTTGCAAACTTGTTTGTTACTTTTGAACTTAAAAACTAAGTACAAGTGGTCGGATGCGATTGTCACAGAGTTATTTGGATAACTTTGTGAGCATCTTGTGTGTTATAGACAAACTGATCTCATCTCATTTTATTTTTTCATGCGTTGCAAAAAACTATATATAACTAATTACATAAACATATATTTTGTCGTAGTTTGCTACAACATGGCGGCGTCTCGACAAAAAGCCAAGAAAATGCTATCTGCGGTCGACATGGATTACAAGAGTATTCATGCATGTCCCAATGATTGCCTCTTATATTGAGATGACTTTGAGGAGGCAAGCACGTATCCACCTTGCATGCCAAACCATCCATTACCTAATGTCCATGCATGTCAGACTTGATTCTTGCATGTCGTCATGCCATCCAATGCTTAATGACTATGCATGCTCCATTCTTGATCAATAAGTTTTTGCATGTCATAAGAAATCTCTTTCCTTTTTATGAGATTCTTTAACATCCAAAAGTTGGTTAACATCTGAATGATGTATGTATTTGGCCTTGGGCCATTTGATCTTGCATAGTCTAAAAGCAAAATCCTTCTGGGGGGGGCTCCCCATCTTGACCCCTCAGCAAGTCTCATGAATGAATGCCTTTGTGATTGAATGATAAAATTACTTTGTTAAGCTTTGAGTTCTTTTTGGATTTGTTCATCAGTGTTATGTTGATTTGTTTCTTTCTAAGACGCAATGTTTAAGTCAAGACTTTAGAATTTAGGATTCCTTCACTTCGAGTTCACAGTTTGGTATCAGAGCCAAGGTCTACTATTTTTCTTTCTTTGTGAATTTGATGTGAAGGTCATGGGTTTATCTCTTTAAATTTTGCACAAGAGATAAGAGTTGCTTCTTTTACCGAATCTATGCTTAAAGCTAAAGGTGCTTTTGTCAAATGGTGATGCAAACATTTACCCTGTAATTGAAAAACTTAAGCTCCAAATCTCCGACTACTATGAACCTATAGAATTCATGGTAGGTCCTTTGCAAGGAGTAGATGTAATCTTAGGCATGCCTTGGCACAAAATGCACAATCATCTAGTGGACTACAATAAGCATTTGATTTAGTGGAAGCACAAAGGTAAAGAAATTAGTGTGCATGCAGGACAAAGTGGTGAAACAATTCTTTTGGTAAGCCATATTCAAGTATCAAAAGTACTAAAAAAGACAGTATTTTCTTATTTGTTGTTTGTTCAAAGTATGGATGAATATGTTGATGGAAATGCACATTCTTTGAACCAAAGTAGAAAAGACGTTTTATTAAAGTATTCTTCTTGTTTTTCTAATGAGCTACCAACCCCTGAAAGGCATGAAGATCATACGATAGACATTAATCCTGGAAGTTCCATACCCAATAGACCTCCATATAGGGTAAGCCATTCTCAACAAGAAGAATTTCTAAGAAAATTAATGACTTGTTAGAGAAAGGCCTTATAAAACCTAGTAATTCCCCCTATTGCTCTCCTGTGCTTTTGGTACAAAAGAAAGATGGGAGTTTTAGAATGTGTGTGGACTATCATGTTTTAAACAAGATTACAGTTAAGAACCATTTTCCTATTCCAAGGATAGATGACATTATTGATAGGATAAATGGATCTTGTATATTTAGTAGAATAGATTTGACAAGTGGATACCACCAAATCCGAGTAGCTCCAGAAGATGTCCATAAAACTGCTTTCAAGACTAACTCAGGCCTTTATGAATTTTTAGTGGTACCATTTGGTCTAACTAGTGCTCCCGCAACATTCAATATAATGATGGAACGAGTGTTTCGACCCCATAGACATTTTGTAGGAACATTCTTTGATGATATCTTAGTCTTTAGTGCAAATGAAGAAGAACATAAAAGACATCTAGATATCGTCCTTAGAACCCTACAAGAAAACTCACTTCTCATAAAAGTAAAGAAAAGTGAATTCTTCCTAGAGAAGATACATTTTCTAGGACATATGATTTCTAAGAAAGGAATACATGAACTCACTAAGAAGAGGGTAAAATTCCATTGGTATAAGAAAGAGCAAAATGCCTTTGATACTTTAAAGCACGCCCTTACCACGGGACCCGTCCTAATCATTCCCGACCTTCATAAGCCTTTCTTTGTGGAAGTAGATGCAAGTCTTGACTGTATTGGGGCAGTCCTAAACCAACAAGGTCATGTTGTAGCCTTTGAAAGTAGATGACTTTAAGAGGTAGAAGTACAATATAATATATATATATATATAGGAACTTTTGGCCATTATTCATGCCCTTAAGTTATGGAAGCACTATCTTCTAGAAAATGATTTCCTAGTTAGATCATCAAAGTCTTAGGTATTTTCTCACCCAATAATTAATTCGAGAAAAACATTTAAAATGGGCTAACTACCTTAGTACCTTCCATATTCAATTACTTCATCATCAGGGAAAGGATAATAAGGTCGCCGATGCATTATCAAGAATCCCCAAAGTCAACCATATTTCCCTAGCATATCATGAAGATTTCCTTCCTATGAAAAATATGTATGCTAGTGATCTAGACTTCCAACATATCTTTGAAATACTTGTAAGAAATCAAAGTCATAAAGACTATGTTTTGAAATAAGGTTATTTATTTAAAGAAGATAAGCTATGTATTACCATAGCTTTTAGAACCAAGATCCTTCAAGAAACTCATAGTCCACCCTATGCAGGACATAGGGGAATACCTTCAACTTTGGAATCTTTAAAGAGATTCTTTTATTGGCCTACCATGCATCGAGACACAAGGCATTTTATGAATGCATATCTAGTATATCAACATAATAAGGACGAGCGAGGATTAAAAACTCTAGGACTACTTCATCCCTGCCAATTCTTGAATCTATAAAAATTACAACAAATAAGGATCCTAAAACACTTGAAATGATGAGGGAAACAATAGATTATGATTTCATAAGATTAGCACAAGTTGAACCATCAAAATCCATCAAAAATCTATGCTTGAACCTCACTAAATGGCCCAAATCCTTGAAGAAGGCTTCACACGTGTGAAAGTACGGCCTCCCACAGTCTGAGTACTGTACACCAGACCTACATTCAATCCTATAATCATTAGTAATCACAAGTACTCAAACAATTATGAACATAGAGAGCAATTGCACCATTATGAGAGAAAAATCATGAAATTGCTTGATTGATTTTGGTGAGATATCATCACCTATATATACATGATCCATCACGGTTTTGGGCAGGTATGAGTAGCCCTAAACCTATCCCTAATGCTAATTTTGGTGGATCTTTCATCCCTACCAAGTTAGGGTTGGAATCTTGGAGATCCCTCAACAATGCAAAAATTACCAAAAATAGCTCCTATTTTTTCTCCCTTGTATCTAAGCATAATTTGGACTCATTCCAAAGGTTCTAACACTTAGGTCTACTTGAGAACATCCTTATTAATGGAATCCTATGCTATTTGGCACGTGTGACAAGCCACATCATGACCATCTAACTATTTACAAGTCATATGACCAAAACTAGTCAAGCTAGAATTGTGAATTTTTAACACTCCTCCTCACTATCTAGCTTGGTTCAATCATTGCTTTACTAATCACTCCAAGTGATGATCTGAACTTCATAAAAGGTGTCTTTTGAAGTGGTTTAGTAAGTAGATCAGCTACACATTCATTGCTTGGAACATGCTCCAAAGCAATCTCCTTGGCTTGCACCATTTCTCTTCCAAAGTGATGGCATATCTCAATGTGCTTAGATCTTGCATGGAAGATTGGGTTAGATGCAAGGTGTTGGGCTGATATATTGTCATTGTAGATGATTGGTGCCTCCTCTGAATCCATGATCTTTAGTTCCACCAATAATCTCTTGATCCAAAGTACCTCCTTTGTAGTGGTTGTCAAAGCTTTGTACTCGGCCTCGGTTGAAGATAGAGATATAGTTTCTTGCTTTTTTGAAAGCCATGAAACCACACCTTCTCCTATGAAAGTTGAATAGGCACTTGTTGATTTCCTATCCCTCTTGTCCCCTGCAAAATCTGAATCACTAAATGCATGAAGGTTAATCACATCTCCTCTATATAGAATCCCAAAATCCAATGTACCCGAGATGTATCTTAGAATCCTCTTAGCCTTTTTCCAATGGATATTCAATGGCTTTTGCATGGATTGGCTCAACCTACATACACTAAAGCTAAGATCTGGTCTAGTTATAGTGATCCACATTAAGGAACCTATAAGTTGCCTAAACAAAGTGATGTCCATGAAGGATCTTTCATCATCTTCATTTGGCACTTTTACATCTTGCTCCATTGGTGTGTCAACACTTTTGCATACTTCCATCTTAAACTTCTTCAAAAGACTTTGAGCATAGTTTACTTGACTTATAAAGATAAAATCAGACCCTCTAAGTACTTCTATGCCTAAGATGAAGTGAAGACACCCTAGATCTACCATCTTGAACTCTAAGGATAGATCTATCTTGATTTTTTCAATACCATCAACACTATTTCCACTAATGATGATGTCATCTACATAAATGAGTAAAAGTACAATACCAACATCATCAAACTTAATGTAAAGAGTAGGATCATATTCACTTTGAACAAAAGAAAGTGAAATAAGATAGCAATGTAGTCTTGAATTCCAAGATCTTGAGGCTTGCTTCAAGCCATAGATGCTTCTTTGGAGATGGCATACTTTGTTCTCCATTCCATGCTTGATGAACCCTTGTGGCTGCTCCATATAGATATCCTCTTCCAAAAAACCATTCAAGAAAGCATTAGAGACATCCATTTGACATAGAATCCATCCAAAATGTGATGCAAGTGCAATGATTAGTCTTATTGTGACCATCTTGGCCACGGGTGCAAAAGTTTCCTCATAGTCTATCCCTCTCTCTTGAGCATAACCTTTTGCAACTAATCTTGATTTATGTTTGTTAACACTCCCATTTGCATTCAACTTAAGCTTGAAGACCCACTTGCATCCTATTACATTCCTTTGAGGTCTCTCAACAAGCAACCAAGTTTCATTCTCAATCAAGGCATCATACTCATCCAACATAGCTTTATACCATTCTTTGGAGTTCAATGCATCTTCAACATTAGACGGTTCTTCAAAACTAGATAAAGCATAAGAAGTGGATGATATACCCTCAACTTGCTGTCCTTTGCCTTGATATGTGAGCCTTGATGGCTCCACTTTTGCCCTTGAAGATCTCCTTGGTGTGATAGGTGGGTTTGGTGCTTGCTCCTCCATGAGCTCCTCCTCAAAACCAAGATCTTGCTCCTCGGCCATCTTCTTCTTGATTGTTGGAGCACTTGAGCCTTCTTCAAGCATATGCATATGATGTTCATCAAAGATTACATCCCTTGAAACAACAAATTTGTTCAAGGATGGGAGATAGACTTTGTAGCCCTTGCTTGAGCTTGCATATCCAAGCATGATCCCTCTTGTGGAAGATGGATCCTCCTTGGTTCTTGTTTCCAATGGCACATGCACATAACATATACACCCAAAAACTTTCAAGTGATTAAGATTGGGTTTCTTTCCATACAACATCTCATATGGAGTTTTGCCTTCAATTGCTTTGCAAGACACCCTATTCATCAAGTAGTTTGCACATACAAGAGACTCACCCCAAAAGGATTTGGGCAAACAAGCATCTAATCTTAAAGCCTTAGAACATTCACATAATGTTCTATTCCTTCTTTCAGCAACTCCATTTTGTTGAGGAGTGTAAGGACAAGAAGTCTCTTTCTTGATCCCTTCCTCCTCACAAAAGGCCTTGAACTCATTGGAGATGAATTCTCCACCATTGTCACTTCTAAGAATCTTGATGCTATGATTATGATGCTTTTCCACAAACAACTTGAACTTTACAAAAGTATCAAATACTTGAGACTTGAAGGAAAGTAAGAACACCCAACAATATCTTGAGTAGTCATCAATGAAGGTTAAAAACATGGATGAACCTCCATTAGATTTGGTGCTAGCAATGTGCACATCCGAGTGTATGAGTTCAAGAGGATGAGATGACTTTGTGATGGATTTAGGAAACACCTTCTTATGTGCCTTGGATAAGACACAAGCTTCACAAACCTTGTCTTCCTTCCCAATAGACCTTGGTAGGCCTAAAGCATACTCCTCCTTGATCATAGCCTCCATGGAACCCGAGTTGACATGTCCAAGTCTTTTGTGCCATAAAGTAAAGGTAGATATCTTGCCCTTCTCGGCCAACATGACAACATTAGTATCCACAAATGCATCCAGCTTATAAAGTTTGCCAAGTCTAGTGGCCTTAGCCACTATCTTACCCTTCTTCTTGATGAAACATTCATTTGAAGCAAAGTCAACATTGAAGCCATTGTCTACCATTTGGCCAACACTTAGTAGATTCTTTGTTATTGTAGGAATGTACAAAACACCTTCTATGTTGATCTTTTTGAAAGATCCTAAGCAAAGGGGAATGCTACCAACTCCTTCAATCTTACAAGCTTCATCATTTGCTGTATAGATAGACTTTATAGGTCCATCATAAGATAAGAGAGAAGAGAAAAACTCCCTTTTACTAGTCATGTGTGAACTAGCACCCGAGTCAATCCACCAAGGATCTTCTCCTTTGAAGCTTGTTGAAGAAAATATGGACATCATGAGAGAGTCCTCATGTGAACTCTCCTCCTCCTCCTCTTTGCTCATGTTGGCTTGGATTTGATCTTGCTTCCTCTTGAAGCATTCCGAAGCATAATGCCCCATCTTGCTACAATAGTAGCACTTCACCTTTGATTTGTCCTTCTTGACTTTGGTGGTTGATGGAGATGCCTTTGAGGGTCCTTCTTGATCCTCAAGCTTTGTAGACTTCTTGAATGTTGATACTTTGCCTTTGGACTTGCCTTTGCCTTTGGTGAAGAGAGCTTGGTCATCTCCACCTTGGATGGAAAGCCTATCCATCCTCTCTTGCATTTGGCTCCTTCTTGATTCCTCGACCATGAGTGTGCCTTGGAGTTCTTCAAGTATGGGTAGCTTACCCATAATTGCATATCCCTGAACCAAATTGTCAAATTCAAAGCTTAGTCCATTCAATATGAGTTGAACAAGCTCTTCATCCTTGATAGGGTCACCTATAAAGGCTAGCTCTTTGTTCAATTCCTTTACTCTTAGGACAAAAGTATGTGCACTCTCTCCTTTCTTTTGATAGCTTCTATAGATTTGATTCTTCAAAGCTAACATTCTAGTTTGGTTCTTGGATTCATAGACCTTTTGCAAAGTCTCCCAAGCATCTTGAGCTGAAGTGCAATCTCCTACCTCTCTTAAGAGTTCATTTGCAACATTCATTTTTATGCAATGTAGTGCAACATTGCACCTCTTGATGTATTTGGCTTTTTCTTGAGGATGAATAGGTTCACCCTCCTTACCATTTACAATTTCCATCAGATCTTGCATGATCATGATAGATTCCATTCTAACTTTCCATATGGAATAGTTAGTTTTGTTGAGCCTTTCATTAGTATCCAAAAGATATGCATTTATAGATGCCATCTAGTCTCCTAATTAAGGACTTGACACAAATGAAGGTTACTTCTATTGATTTGATTGAAGGTCTACCTTATCCCACTTCTTAGGGACCTGAAAAGATCAGTAATAGACTTCCTATAAAGATCTAAGAATGATCTCTAACAAAATCAAATCATAGAATACTAGAAACAATGCACTTGCTTGATTGAAGTAGACAATACTAGTATAATTGCCCCTCTTTCTATAAAGAACATTAAAGCTTCCAAATGATCTGATCAAGAGTGAATTTCAGCAACCTAATATACTTCCAAAATCACTTGTAAAAGATCTAAATGGAACTTAATGAGGATGCAACACAATCTACTATCCAATCGCAAGCAAAAAATGATCAAAATTGATGAAAAATTGATCTAATTTGGTGCATAAGTCAAGCAATGGTTGGACTGAACCTAAATCACTTTAGGAGGTGTCTACTACACCTTAGAACAGCCTTGAAGAGTCCCCAAAACTCTGATCTTCCCTCTCCTTGAATGCTAGAAAGCCTCCTCTATGAAATCACCTCCAAAACTCGCTTAGAAATCAATGCTTGGAGCAAGCAAAACTTGCTATCTTGGTAATGTGAATTGAATTCAACTTTGCCTCTGGTTTTAGACACCTAAAAACCTGCAAATGAAGTCACACAACACCAATCTCCAATGTATTTGACTCACTTTGAGTTCTAGAATCAATACTAGATGCTAAGATCCAATCTACACAAGATTTAGATCAAAAATTGTGATCAAATTGAATGAAAACCAAGGATTTAGCTCATTTCAGCCTTTAGGCTCTGATACCATGTAAAAATTATAGCAAATAAGGATCCTAAAACACTTGAAATGATGAGGGAAACAATAGATTATGATTTCATAAGATTAGCACAAGTTGAACCATCAAAATCCATCAAAAATCTATGCTTGAACCTCACTAAATGGCCCAAATCCTTGAAGAAGGCTTCACACGTGTGAAAGTACGGCCTCCCACAGTCTGAGAACTGTACACCAGACCTACATTCAATCCTATAATCATTAGTAATCACAAGTACTCAAACAATTATGAACATAGAGAGCAACTGCACCATTATGAGAGAAAAAACATGAAATTGCTTGATTGATTTTGGTGAGATATCATCACCTATATATACATGATCCATCACGGTTTTGGGCAGGTATGAGTAGCCCTAAACCTATCCCTAATGCTAATTTTGGTGGATCTTTCATCCCTACCAAGTTAGGGTTGGAATCTTGGAGATCCCTCAACAATGCAAAAATTACCAAAAATAGCTCCTATTTTTTCTCCCTTGTATCTAAGCATAATTTGGACTCATTCCAAAGGTTCTAACACTTAGGTCTACTTGAGAACATCCTTATGAATGGAATACTATGCTATTTGGCACGTGTGACAAGCCACATCATGACCATCTAACTATTTACAAGTCATATGACCAAAACTCGTCAAGCTAGAATTGTGAATTTTTAACAGAATCTCCCTGGGATCATATTACCATGGACTTTGTCTCTGGGTTTCCTAATTCCAAAAATGAAAATGAGATGATATGGACTATCATTGATAGATTTAGCAAACAAGCTCATTTTATTCCCTGTATGAAAAAGCTTAAAGGACACGAAGCTGCTCATTTGTTTATCCGTCATATCTTTAGGCTTCATGGTTTATCCAAGAGTATAGTATCTGATCGAGATACAAGATTCACTAGTAATTTTTGGAGAGCCCTTTTTGATAATTTGGAAACAACTCTCAAATTCTCTTCTTCCTTCCATCCCCAAACAGATGGTCAAAGTGAGAATACTAATCGAACAATCATAGACTTGTTGAGAAGTTATGTAAGTGATCAAAAGACTCAATGGGAACACTATCTCCCTATTCTAGAATCTGCTTACCATAACATAGTTCATTTTTCTACTGGTAAAGCGCCTTTTGAAGTAATGTATGGAAAACCTATTGTGCCTCCTGTATTAAGAATTAAAGAAAAGATTTTTGCCTTAGATGAATTTGTGCAGAATTATCAAGACACATTTTTTAAGGTTCAGCAATCCATTGCAAGTGCACAATAGAAACAACAGAAAAGCGCAAATTTGCGTCGGAGGACAATCAAGTACGAAGAAGAGGAATTAGTGTGAAAAATACAGATCCTAAGTGGATCTAAACTCCAAGATCATTGGCTTGAATGCTTGCACTCCAAACTACATAAGCTAGGAATTGGCAACACATTCTATGCTACCTAGAATGCAAAGAACTTGATCAAAAAGCATTTATCACAAATGGAAACTTCCATAAACATCAAGTGCGGCCCAAAATAGCATTATACAGTCCATAATACATCAGCCTACCACTTTTGGAAAGCACCTAAGATCATACACAATAGCTTGAAGACAATACACACAACAATGCTCTCAATGGAGGAAGAAACAATGACAATGATCTATTGATCTCAATGAAGCATACAAAAGGTTTCTCCAACCTGTTCTCCACGACTTCCCTACTATTTATGGATGAGGAAGATGACTCTCTCTCCTCTCTCTAGAAGGTACTTGACCCTAGATATTCCCTATATAGGAAAAATAGCTAAAAATGGCTTATATGACCAAAATACATCAAAATGGTCTCATTTTGAAGGGTATGAAGTTTGACACTTCATCATACTGAAAAAATACAGTAAATAAAAACATTGTGGCCTGGTTCACACGTGAAAAACTCCAGAACCAAAACTATTTACAATTTTAGCCAATTTAGGCCTCAAACTAGCTAGGAAATGTTGACAATTTTCACACTCCCTCTTCAACATTGGATGCTAGTTTCAACATAGTCTTTGAGCACATTCCAAGATTAGATCTATGCATTAAATATAGGTCCTTTCCCAATGGTTTGGTGAAGATATCAGCCACACACTCCTTTGAAGAGACATGTTGAAGCTCCACCTCTTTGGCAATGACTTGATCTCTCACAAAATGGTGAGCAATCTCAATGTGCTTGCTCCTTGCATGAAAAACAGGATTGCTTGCCAAGCTTTGGGCTGAAAGGTTATCACAAAGTATGATTGGAGTCTTCTCTGGTTCCAGCAAGTGAAGATCCAATAACATCCTCTTGATCCAAAGAATCTCCTTGGTGCATGTTGTTAATGCCTTGTACTCGGCTTCGGTGGAAGATAGAGAGATAGTTGGTTGCTTCTTTGATAGCCATGAGACCACTCCATCTCCAAGATAGATTGCAAAGGCACTTGTTGACTTCCTATCCATTTGATCACCTGCAAAATCTGAATCTGAAAATCCACAAAGGTTAGGTGTAGTACCTCCATACAAGATGCCAAAATCTCTAGATCCCGAGATGTATCTAAGTACTCTCTTTCCTAGCTTCCAATGAGCCTCACTAGGATCTTGCATAAATTGACTTAGTTTACCAACCACAAAGCTTAGATCAGGTCTTGTGATGGTTAACCATATAAGAGATCCTATTAGCTTTCTATAGAGAGTAATGTCCTTGAAGGATCTTTCATTACTTCTTGTAGTTAGCTTTACATTTGATTCCATAGGAGTAGAAACAACTTTACAATCTTCCATATGAAACCTTTTTAGAATAGAGTTAACATACTTTTCTTGACATATGAATGTAGATTTAGAAGTTCTAATAATCTCTATTCCTAAGATATAATGAAGTTTACCAAGATCTTGAATTTCAAACTCTCTTTTGAGTGCCATCTTGATTTCATCTATATCTAGATTGTTACCACCACTTAAGATAATGTCATCAACATAGATCAAAAGTAAAGTGATATCATTTTCATTCAATCTAAAGTAGAGAGAATGATCATACTCACTCATAACAAAGTTTTGAGAAAGTAAGAAGGAATTGAGCTTAGCATACCAACTCCTTGGTGCTTGCTTTAGCCCATACAAACTCTTTTGGAGATAGCACACATGATTAGGCTCATCATGTGAAACATAGCCCTCGGGTTGCTCCATGTAAATATCTTCTTCAAGATCACCATTCAAGAAGGCATTAGTAACATCCATTTGCCACATATCCCAATCATAAAGAGTTGCAAGAGAGATTAGGATTCGAATAGTTACCATCTTTGCCACGGGTGCAAAGGTCTCATCATAGTCAATACCATATTCTTGAGCATACCCCTTTGCCACCAACCTTGCCTTGTACTTGTTGATTGATCCATCTTGATTTGTCTTGATCTTGAAGATCCACTTACAACCAATTGCCTTCTTGTCCTTTGGAAGCTTTACCAACCTCCATGTGTTGCTTTTGATGAGTGCTTGATGCTCATGATCCATGGCTTGGATCCATTCCTTCTTTTGAATTGCTTCACCTACACAAGTTGGTTCATCAAAAGAGGTAAGAAAAGCAAAGTTAGAGTTGTCCACCACTTGCTTTCCTTTTTCATCATAGGTTAGCCTTGATGGCTTAGCCCTTTGCCTTTGAGTCTTCCTTGAAGTTTGCTTTGGAGTGGCATCTCCATCTTCATCCAAGACATCTTGCACATCATGATGATTAGTAGGCACATCAACATCAACATCAACAACATTGGAAACATTCTCTTCATGAAAGATGACATCCCTACTTATGACAACTTTCTTTGTAGAAGGAATGTACACTTTGTAAGACTTGCTTACTTCACTATAGCCAACAAACACACCCTTCTTTGATGAAGGATCTTCTTTAGTTCTATCATCAAGTGTGATATTGACAAAACATGTACATCCAAAGATCCTACAATGCTTGACACTCGGCCTTCTACCATAAAGAACCTCATGAGGAGTTTTACCATCCAAGGAAGCACTTGTCCATCTATTACATAGATAGTTAGCACATGCTAAAGCTTCCCCCCAAAAAGACTTAGCAAGATTAGCATGTAGTCTCATTGCCTTGGCACATTCACAAAGGGTTCTATTCTTCCTCTCAGCCACTCCATTCTGTTGTGGAGTCCTAGGACTAGACATCTCCCTCTTAATCCCATGTGCTATACAAAAGTCTTTGAGCCTATTTGAGGTGTATTCCCCTCCATTATCAGATCTTAAGCATTTGATCTTTGTATTGAATTGGTTTTCCATTTCATTCTTGAACTTGACAAATGCAGCAAACACTTCATCCTTACTTTTAAGAAGATAGATCCAAGTATACCTACTAAAGTCATCAATGAAAGTTGCATACATCTTTGCCCCACCATTGCTAGTTGTACTAGAAGAATGAATATCAGAATGCACAAGTTGAAAAGCTTCTTTACATCTAGAAGTAGATCTAGAATAAGCAAGTCTATGAGATTTGGACAAGGCACAATGTTCACAAACACTATTGTTTGCAACAAGACTTTTAGGGAGACCAAGAACAAGCTCTTTCTTTGCCATTACCTCCAAAGATTTGAAGTTGGGATGGCCCAACCTCTTGTGCCAAACTTCTTGGTTTGTCAATTGCTCCCTAGCCATACATCCTTCATGATTAGAGATCACACATGCATCAAGCTTGAAAAGTTTACCATGCCTCCTACCTTGAGCAATCAAGGATCCACATTTACTTATCAAACATGCATCTCCAATGAACTCCACATCAAGTCCTTTGTCAATCATTTGACTTACACTAAGCAAATTCTTAGTGATTGAAGGAATGTACAAAACATTTTCAAGATTTGCTTTCCTATTTGTTGAAAGGGAAATAGGAATAGTGCCTATGCCTTTGATGTCACATTGACCATCATTTGCAGTGTAGATGATGTTACCTTCTCCCTCATAAGACAATAAGGATGTAAAGTATTCCTTATGTCTTGTCATGTGAGATGAGGCTCCACTATCAATCCACCAAGGATCATTATCATCTATGTTGGCTAACAAACTTGAAGTCATAACAAGTGATTCACATGTGTTATGTTCTTCCTCATCTATTGTAAGATTTCCTTGCCTCTCTCCTTGCTCTCTTTTCTTCTTATAACATTCATTTGCAAAATGACCTTTTATCCCACAATAAAAGCACTTGAACTTTGACTTATTGTTCTTAGTAGAAGAGGAAGAGGAAGAGTGATCATCATGATCAAAGTTACCACCTTTGGACCATTTCCCTTTGCCTTTACCTTTGCCCTTGAATTTGCCTTTTGTGAAGAAAGCCTCTTCACCTCCACCTTGCAAGGATGCACCATCAAGCTTTGATTGCAACCTATGTTCTTCAGCCAATAAGATTTCTTGCAAGTCAACCACACTTGGCAAGACTCTTTGAATGGCAAAACTTTGCACAAGGTTAGCATGTTCATTTAGCAAACCATTCAACATAACTTGGACTATTTCACCATCTTTTATGTTCTCATCAATGCATGCTAAATCATCACTTAGGGACTTAACTCTCAAGATAAATGCATGAGCACTTTCACCCTCTCTTTGCCTACTAGAAAATATTTGTCTCCTTAGGGTCAATACTCTAGATGTGGACTTTGATTCAAAGAGCTTCTTTAAGGCATTCCATGCCTCACTTGCACTTTGACACTTTCCAACTTCCTTGAGAAGTTCATTTGTAACATTCATTTTAATGATATGAAGAGCCCTTTTGGCCTTCTTATCAAACCTTTGTTGCTCTTGAAGTGTGAGAGGTCTCTCTTCAATTTCTGCAACTATGTCCATGAGTTCATTCAACTCAAGTAAGGACTCCATCCTCACTTTCCAAGTAGAGTAGTTTGATGAACTCAACCTTTCACTAGACTCTAGCATGATCCCACCATTGGAAGCCATGATTCTAATGTTTCTTCAACTTTTAGGTTCTGTCCTAAAGCACTTAGCACTCACTTTTCTCTCAACAAATGATAGATAAAGAGATCTATGAAGATTTAGGACCCTAAAACACTTCTATCTTGAACCTAGATGGTTTCCAAGCATAGAAAGGAAGATTGAAACACATGCAACACTTTGCACACACTAAGAATGGATTACAAAATCAAACCAACCTGAACACACTCTTGCTTAAGCTCTCAAACTTTCCAGCAAGTGACCAAATCAAGTTATGGTGTGAAGAGTTACTTGCATTCTTAGAAAATACCCAAAACTAGGATGCCAAGATTACCTAGTAATGAACAAACTTGATCAACATATGATCAACACACTAAGATATTGATTCAACCTGTAAAACCACATGTAAACCACACTTCTAAAAGTTTATAAACTCCAGCAAGTGATAAATACAAGATTTAGAGGTGAATGAATGAGCACACTTAGTGAATCACAAGACTAGCTTCACTATCTTGTCAAATCTTGGTGTTTAGATGTAGATCTAAGATCACTTCACATGAGAATGTTCCTCAACCTGTTAAGAACCTGAAAACACACTTGCATAATGGTTAACACCTTCCAGCAAATGCTCCAATCAAATTACATAAGGAGAGTTACTTACATGCTCAACAAAGTACACCAAAATTTATGCCAAAATTGATGACAATCTTTACAATATGCTCTTCACAATGGAGCTTACAATATGTTCACCCAAAAAAGGGGATCTTTCATCCAAATGGGAGCTTTGCTCAGCCTTTAGGAGAATTACAACTCACTCAAAAGAGCATTTGTCATCCACTTAAGGAGAAGTTTCATCCACTTAAGGAGAGTGTTCATCCAAGAATGGAGATTGTCAACAATAGGATTGAAAAGAACATTGTTAGTATTGAATATGCACAAGCCTCACAATCACAAATGATTAGGTGTTATGATCTGATCCAAAATAGTTTCTTTTCAGCCTCTGATCTTCAATAGACCTGAAATATGCTTTTGATCCACAAGTTCAACTCACAAAACAAAGGTTAGTAAGATTTGATCAACAAAGCAATGCAAAATCATGCTAGAACTTGATCAAACATCCAAATATCACCAAAAATGGAATACTTACTGTAAATAGAAGCCAACCAGCTCTGATACCATGTGAAAAATACAGATCCTAAGTGGATCTAAACTCCAAGATCATTGGCTTGAATGCTTGCACTCCAAACTACATAAGCTAGGAATTGGCAACACATTCTATGCTACCTAGAATGCAAAGAACTTGATCAAAAAGCATTTATCACAAATGGAAACTTCCATAAACATCAAGTGCGGCCCAAAATAGCATTATACAGTCCATAATACATCAGCCTACCACTTTTGGAAAGCACCTAAGATCATACACAATAGCTTGAAGACAATACACACAACAATGCTCTCAATGGAGGAAGAAACAATGACAATGATCTATTGATCTCAATGAAGCATACAAAAGGTTTCTCCAACCTGTTCTCCACGACTTCCCTACTATTTATGGATGAGGAAGATGACTCTCTCTCCTCTCTCTAGAAGGTACTTGACCCTAGATATTCCCTATATAGGAAAAATAGCTAAAAATGGCTTATATGACCAAAATACATCAAAATGGTCTCATTTTGAAGGGTATGAAGTTTGACACTTCATCATACTGAAAAAATACAGTAAATAAAAACATTGTGGCCTGGTTCACACGTGCAAAACTCCAGAACCAAAACTATTTACAATTTTAGCCAATTTAGGCCTCAAACTAGCTAGGAAATGTTGACAATTTTCACAATTAGTTCTTCTAAAATTTGAAAAGAAAAGGCTCAAGAAAAAGAAGGGCGGTATGAAACTATACCCAAAACTGACCCAAAAGTATTATGGACCTTTTAAAGTCAAGAAAGTAATCAATGAGGTTACATGTGAACTTGACTTACCTACTACTTGGAAAATCCATGACAAATTCTATGTAGGCTTACTAAAGAAATTCAATAGTCCAATACCTGAAGGACTTTCACCTCCAGAAGTTCAAGGAACCGAAGAAATCCTTCAACCTGAGCAGATCTTGATGCATAAAACTAGAACTAGAAGAAAGGGATTAACTTCTACATTATACCTCCTCAAGTTTAAAAACTATCCTACTACGGATGCAAGATGGATGGAAAAAGAATTCTTCCAAGAATATCCAAAAATTTTAAATGTTTATTTGAGAAATGTTCGTTGAGGACAACGCTTTATGCGTCGGAGGGGTGTAAATTGTACAGACCAATATGACCAAGGAATCAAAGCTATCCTATCTTCCATTCCTTTTTTGTATGAAACATATTTGAATATTAGAGCTTGTTACTCTAACTGATGAAATGTTTGTGCAGGTATCAGTACCTGAATACTAGAAATGAAAATCGTAGATCAATGCTAACAGTTTGTTGTGCGGATTCTACAAGTAGAATCTAATGATGAACATTTAAATGGTATGTTATGACACCTAACCTTCTACTTTAAGGATGTGTGCAGGTATTTGAAGGAGTGCCTGAAGAATGAACTAAAGAAGCTTCTTAAAGCTTAAAGATGGTACTAGAAGAAGGCTTTTTCTAAAAAGTCTATAAAGAAGGCTCAATTGAGTCTATAAAGAATTGAAGAAGAAACCAAAGGACTGATCACCCTTTCTGTCACACTCCACTATGATTGGGGATTGGCAACCCCTAGAAAAAATGGCCTAGGAATTGATGAAAATCATTGCTAGATAAGATGGACATATACAAAGCCTTTCCCATTTTATAAATACACTTGGGGGAATCCCAATGTTGTAAAACAAATAAAATACAACCTGAAAGTGCACTTTTAGGAGAGGGCATAGAAGACAACCATATCCACTTGACCTCATCCTTCTACCCAAGGACATGACGCTTGATTGGCTGCGTGAGGCTCTTAGAGAAGCCTCAGTAAACAACCAAGAAGTAACATAGAGAGAGCAGGAATATGCAAGGGGGTGCGATTTACATGTAAGCTAAGAGATCATCATTCACATATTAATTAAAAACATTTGTACGTGCAATTTTGTGCATGACTGTTGTATCCCTAACACATTTAGTTCCATTTTGTTCAGTACCAAAAAAACAATGCACTGTGTGGATGCATGGACGATGCTTTCGTACAGAGCGCATTGACAAAAACAAAAATACGTATGATTGTGGAGTCATGGCAAATTTTAGCCAAGAGACTCGAGCAAGCACGGTGGACACCAATTTACTCTCTTCTCAACTTGATTATTATAGGAAAATCAATGACATCCTCGAAGTTGAATTTAGGACAATTCAGCTTTTTTATATTTGATGTCAAATGGTTCAAAGTTATTTGCAATGGTCCCAATGCAACTATCAGAAAAGATGAGAGTGGTTATTTTGCCATTGACTCTACCAAGGGACAGATCAAAGTGATACATTTGTTTTTTCTCAACAATGTGAGCAGGTACATTTCTTTTATGTCTTCAAGATGTTTATGCTCTTTTGTTGTCAATCAATCGATTTTTAGTGTACTGCAATACTGCAAATTGTGTATATCGTGTATAGTAATACCCAAGCAACTGTAACATAGCTATAGATACTAACTACGAGTCAATATTTATGGTAACACTGATCAATTACATGTGGTCTTTCACCCTGATTGTTCAGATCCCAGATGGTGGTACGTGATCCAAGTCGCTCCTTGAAGTAAAAGAATTTTTTAAGATAGAGATGTCATGGAGGACATAGCACTGCCAACTGATGCACCTCATGAACAAGATCGTGATGACGGATTCGATGACACATTTTCAGAGGATGATCATGTGCAAGCTTCACAAGCTAATGATGATGTTGAGCATGATGCATCATTTTTGGATGGATCGACGACACACGACACACCTTCTCGATCTCCCTTGTTGTCACTATCGCCATTAGTTTTTGAATATTAGCTTATTAAAGATGAAGCTATAGGAGATATTTGGGTAGAATTAGAGAGACTCATTTGGTTTGGCGGATTTGTCGCATGATGATGCGGCAAATGATGACCACCAAATGAATAAGTGAGATAGTACGATGTATTTCAACTCATTGTAATATTAATCATATTGCTCACAGATGCAATTACACTTTATTAATTGACTAGTTGACATCGAACAAGAAGTCGATGCATGTGAGTACACAATTTGTGATCATCATGTTCTTGTGATACATAAATTTCTTTATTCACTTGTGCATATGGCAACCAATGTTAATAGAAAATGGAATTCAATGTGTTGATAGGTAACAAATTCCAAAAGTGAGATCCATTTACATTATGTTTTATACTGTGGTTTATACTGAGGGGCCTTTTTTCATCAGTATCGATAATTCCCTCGATTAGCAAAGTGTCCTGGAATGCTTCTGGCCACCTGGACCCTTTTATAACCCTCTCTATAAATGTCTCAAAAACAAGCTCAAATTTGGTAGGCTTATAGCAATGTGAGCCTCGGTATACCCCTCAAATTAGCTTTAGTATTCTGATGTATGTTTAGAGGCCCTCTGGTGAATTTATAGCCCTCTCTATATCCCTCTCTATAAATGTTTCAAAAACAAGTTCAAATTTTGTAGGCTTATATCGAGGCCAAACACCAGACCCAAAGCTCGAGCATTCCACTCCCCCCGCGACTCATTTTGAAAACTATCTTTCAAAGAAATGCTCAAAAAAAGCCTTGGTGACCCATCCTCTTGTAGTGATGCTTGGTATAGCCACTTCGATGAGTATCTCCTATCTAGAGGTTTGATTAACACTTCTTCATATTTCAACCTTTACAACTTTGCTTGTGACTCTAGGATCACACTAATTATGTCATACGTAGATGGCCTCATAATAATAGGTAATGATAATGATTCGATTGATACAATAAAAAATGATCTATCCTCCAACTTTGATATTGATCTTGGTTTTATGCACTATTGTTTGGGAGTGTAAGTTTGGCAAAGACATGATAACATCGTGTGAAAGATGCAAAAATAAGCTTGGTAGAGGCCAAAAATCTTGTACATAGATAAACACACATGTGTGGAGCCTGTTCCCACATGTGAAACTAGTGTACTTGTCATGTACCATAATCATATAGGATGTACATATGATTTAATTCAAGTTCTCGTGGCTAAAAAGGCCAAAAACTAGTTTTCTAGACATATGACACATGGCATCAATCTATTGATTGCATGAGCCACATCCTTTGGTTAGGTGTCATATCCCATGTGTAGAGGACATCTCACACATGTGGAATAAACTGAAGTAGGCGAATTTTGGATTCTAGTCACATACTCAATTTGAGTAATTTTTGGTGCAAAATCAAGCATTTTCTATAGAGAATCTAATCCCTTGATTAGTTCTTTTGAAGTCCATCCAAGTCTCTCAATATTTCACTTTAATGTTGGATTTAAAATGGAGGTGTTTTTCAAAGCATGTTCATATGTAAATAGTTCATTGTACAACTATAAGTAAATTGTAGACAAGCTATAAAAACATGCTCCTAGTAAAATACTCGTCTTGTGCAAGTATCATTGAATTTTACAAAAGATGTAAATAGTTCATTGTACAACTATTAGTAAATTGTAGACAAGCTATAAAAACATGCTCCTAGTAAAATACTCGTCTTGTGCAAGTATCATTGAATTTTACAAAAGATGTTTTTTATTGAAATTTCAAATTTTGGTCAAAAATTTGTAACTTTTTAACTCATATTTTGCCAAGAAATTAAATTTAAAGCTTGAATTAGGAGCATTAATTGATTATCTTTGATTTTTTGAGTGCATGTTGAAGTTGAGAGAGATTTTGCTAAAAATCGTAGATTAAGGAGTGATATGCAAGGTGAGAGGTTGAAATCCATTGTACCATCACTCTAGATTTGTTCAAGAGTGATAGGGTCAAGTTTAGAAGCATCAATTTGCTAGAAAACATCTTTGGATCTGTCCTCCAAGTGAAACCTTTGAGAGTTTCTAGTGCATATAGAGCATCTATGCAAATCTTTTGTAGAATTTGACATAGATTGGCTTAAATTGAGAGTTCTAGAAAAGAGATTGAGATCCAAGTCACATTGTTCAACCCTACTCAATTTGTTTGAGTGATTGTAAGGTTTGAAATGAGTCATTTAGGTGTCTATGACAAATGTGTAGAGAGAGATCCAATTTTCTAAGAGTTCCTTCCTTTGTAGAGGGCAAGATCTAGAAGCTCATTGTGTGTTGTTATAGGTGAAGAATTTGTCTTCTCCTAGGTGATCAAATCTTTCTAAGTGGCATTAGATCTTTGAAGCACAATATCTTAGTGAGAAAAATCACACCTTTTGATTTTGAATTTCATTCCAAGTCTTAAAAGGTAGAGTAATTGGTGGAATCCAATAGGAGTGATTGAATTCAATTTGTTGAGCAAAAATTGACATACTATGTATGAAACTCAAATTAGTTCTATTCAACTTTCTTTGTGAGAGTGTGAGGGTCAATTTGTGATCCCATTGGATGACTAGAATGAGGAGGAGTCCATATTTGAGTATTCATGCATGGTTGAGATCTTTATGAATCTCTAGTTGTCTAAATTTTTAAGCTTTGTGAAAAATTGGTGGTATAGTTTGTTTTCAAATCAAATCAAATTCATTCTAAATCTCAAGAGTGAGATTATATGGGTCAAGAGTGAGTCCAAAAGAAATGATTAAGTTTGATTTTCATGTGTTTGAAACAAAACCCATCTTTTGTTCAAGAATCTCAAGTGTTGAGAGAACTAGTCAAGTGAGAAGGAAAATCTAGGTGTCAAATCTTTTCATATCCATTTCAACTTTTAAAAAAATAGGTCATTGGTATTTGATGAGTCCAATAGGAGATTGGATCTGATTTCTTTAGTGATTTGATTCAAAGATTGTGTGCTTTTGTCTTAGTGATCAACGCAAAGTTTCCAAGTGACTAGTCATTATTGTGAAGATTGATTCTTAGGTTTGTGAGCTAGATCTTTTGTAGATCCTTCTAGGTTGTTGAAGATGTTCAAAGCTAGTCTCTTGAAAGTCGCAAATTACATTTGTAGAATCATATCACAGGTTTTTATTCACATGACATCAATAGGTGGCATCCTATTGAAGGAAAGAAAAGATCCTAAGTGCAACCTTTGTGGCAAGGAAGGATATATTTTCTCAAGATGCTACAAAAAGAAGACCAATCCATCCAAGGAGGACCAAAGCAAGGGGGCCGAGGTGAAGGATGGAGCTTCAAGTTTGAAATGCAAATACAAGAAGGACAAGTCCAAGGGAAGGTGTTTCCTTTGTGGAAAGGTGAATGAGGCTTGGAGTCTCACAAGGACTTGCAAGATTTGTCTTCAAGAGTCCATCACAACACATGTCAAATCTTTTGAAATTTTTCATTTGGAAGTGCATTGTTTGGTTCAAGATACAAAGATAGATGTCACTTTCATGAAAGTAACTTGGATTTATTTTATGTCCTTGGAAAGTATTTTGCTTGGAACTTTAGATAAGCTCAAACTTATTGTTATGATCCAAGAGAAATCAATCAAGAATAAGGAGCAATCACAAAATGAAAATAGTTTGATTTATGCTCTCATGTCAACTTATGAAGAACCATTTTGCTTTGAAGAGATTTTTGTATCTCAAAGGTGGATTAAGGCAATACTAGTTGAGTGTGAGTTAGAATTAAAGTTAGAATCACTGTGTTACTGTACTGTGGGTCCTATCAATGGATAAGGATCAATTGGCCTCGCCACGAGGCAAGTCGACAGGACACGCGTCCCGCCAACGGCAACCTGGGTCATGCATGGGTTGCCTGAGTGAACAACTATATGTATAGTGTAATTTCATTGTGAGAAATACAGTTGCTATGTGAGCTTGCTGAGGAGAGTGATTTTCTGTCTTTGTTACTGTGTAGCATGATCTGTGTTCCTGTGCAAAGCAAATTCTAAGTTGGTATCAGAGCCGTACAGGGAGTGTACACAGTACAGTGTCACCGTTGAAGAGAGCTTCAGGAGAATTGTCTTCTGAGAGTTCAGGGTTTTACGGTGGGGTGAAGACGGAAAGAGAAGCACTGGTGCACGGTTTCTAATTTATAGAGGCTTGCTAAGCTCAACAGAGGGATTATTAGCCTGTGCATAGCATCAGACAGGGAAAAATTTGGTGAAAAATTGACAATTTCAAAGCCAGCTGAAAATTGAAATCGGACTTGGGGTTACGGTTTTTATACATAACTGGTGATTTCTTCGCTGTTTGTGCACCGTTTTGGATGTCTAAGGACAGGAAGGAAGCTAATCACATTGTCAATGAGCCTTGGAGAGATTCTGAGGTTTGTGTCAGAGATTTGTCTCCAGACAGTTAACCTAGCATATTTGCGGTAAAAAGGTGAAAAAGCCACTTTGTCAAGTTGAGCTAAAATCACCGTTTCTCCATGGAATTTCCTGACTGAACACTCTACAGTAATGGATTCAGTAGGACGACCCTGCTCTAGGCCTCAGATCGTGTTCAAAACGATCTACAGGAGAGGTTGATCCAACATTTTTCAGGGAAGGAAGGTGCGGCCGCAGACTGGGAAGTCGCGGGCTGTTCGTGCGCCCAACACAACACTCAGCATAGTGTATCGAAGACCATAGCGTCTGCAAGAGTTTAGTTCGATGCACAGATGTACTTTGAACCTGTGGATGAGGTGTCAAATGAATCAACGGTCCAGCATCTGTGATGGGAGAGAAATGTGAACCACAAGATCTGGTTCAGCCATTGGATGAGCTTTAAACAGGGTCCTGAAGAATTGAAGTGCATTCTGGCCTTCAACTTCATTAAAAATTTTCATACTAAAAGTTGAGTTGGGTCCCTTCACAAGTGAAGAGTGAAGTTTCTTCAAAGTGAAGAAACAGTTCAAAAGCTAGAAAAGTCCCTATTTTTGGGTCCTTTGCCCGTTTTGACCCAAACGAAAGGCTATAACCTCCAAACGAAGGGCACCCGGACTGTACCTGCACGTACGGTATAGCAAAACAGAGCGTTTGCAACGGAGAAAGTGTTCGGAGTACACCAGAAGTAGTTTCACCATTCCACTGGGCGCATTGTTGGGAGTGGACGACTAAGTGCATTTCGGAAGGCGACGCCGATTTGGATTTCAAATTGGTGGAAAAGCGGTGAGTGGCCTGGTAAGAAAAAAAGTGCAAGTCATTATTTTCAACTTCTGACATCACTGTTGGCCTCGACATACTGTTCTTAGCCTAAGGCAGAAGTTTTAAGCAGTTTTGCGATGGCAAACATGGGAGAGTCCATTTTGAGTGAAAGTAGCAAATTGGACGGGATTTCCAACTATGCAGTGTGGAAATTCAAAATGAAAAACATAATGATGGAGAAAGATGTGTGGGAAGTCATCACAGGTGACGAGAGAAGGCCGCCAAATGAAACAGACATCAAAGTGTTCGACAAAAAGATGAGGAAAGCTTTGACCTTCATTAACTTGTCAGTAAAGGATCACATCATTACCCACATTTGTGATGCTATTACACCCAGACAGGCATGGGATGTGCTAAAGGAGCAGGTCGAGATGTCAAATCCGTCAAGAATCATGTTTCTGAAGTCAAAGTTGAATAGTGCCCGCATGGAGCAAGGAGAGCACATTCAGACGTACATGACCAGAATCAAGACAATGAGAGATGAACTGCATTCTATTGGAGAGCGCATACGTGATGTGGAACTGGTGCATAATGCATAATGCATTATGCGACATTGCAGAACCCTATCAGATGTTTGTGAGCGGAATAGCATCAAGAGAAAGATTGCCAAGCTTTGACGAGCTCGTAGGAATCTTGATGCAGGAAGAGCAATGACGAAAAATGGTGAAAGCTAGACGTCAAAATACTGATGATCAGGCACTTGCAACACGCCAAAAACAGGAATCCACACAGATTTATGCTGGCCTATGAGGACCATGTCCTTAGGAAAAGCCTTCTATTTCATGACCTTTATTGATGATATGTCACGTAAGACGTGGATCTACTTCTTGAAGAAGAAATCAGATGCTTTTGATAACTTCAAGAACTTCAAAAACTTGGTCGAAAATCAGACAGGTAAGAAGATCAAAGTCCTAAGATCAGATAGTGGAGGTGAGTATAAGTCTAATGACTTCAATGATCTTTGTGATCAATGTGGGATTAAAAGACAATTTACGCAAGCCCATACTCATGTTCTCAATGGTGTAGCTGAGTGCAAAAATCGTACGATTGTGGAAAGTGCCAGATCTATGCTAGCTGAGATGGAATTACCAGAAGATTTTTGGTCAAAAGCATGTAGCACGGCAGTCTATCTTCAAAATAGAAGTCCTACCATTGCCATACCAAAAATTACACCTGAGGAAGCATTCACAAAGAAAAAGCCAAAGGTGAACCACTTGCGAATCTTTGGATCTAAGGCCTTTGTACATATTCCTAAGGAAGAAAGACGTAAACTTGATGTAAAAGCTATCAAGTGCATATTCCTAGGATATGATGATCGCGTGAAGGGCTATAGATGTTTTGATCTAGTCGAAAACAAAATCCATATAAGCCGAGATGTTATCTTTGATGAATCCAAGATGTATGAAGACGAAGATGCTGAGAAGATAGACACATCCAGTAGGAAAAATGGTATAGTGAGGATACCACCTGATGATGATCCATTCATTGACCTTCCGAGTGATGAACATGAGGATACATTTCAAGATACTACTACTGAACCTCATGAAACAGGTTGGAGAGGTAGGGACAAACCTTTTGGTGCAAGAAGGATTGAAATTGCAGGTGACAAACGCAAGGAGAAGGATGTACCGTGGGATACATTTTCACCAGGAAGCCGATCACCTGACAGGAAGCTCCCTAAGTGGTTTGAGAGATTGATGGAAAGCTGCGATATAGATGACTTTCCAGGATCATCTAACCAGGGAGAGCTACGAAGGTCAACAAGAGAGAAGATACTACCTGAAAGGTATGAAGCAAATTATGCTCTGTTATCCAGCATTATTCAAAGCAAAGAACCTTCGACTTATGGTGAAGCGAAGGATGATGACATTTGGATCAAAGCCATGGGAGAGGAGATGGAGTCAATTGCGAAGCATAGCACATGGGACTTAGTAGAACCACCAGTTGGCAAGAAACCCATTGGTTGCAAATGGGTATATAGAACTAAGTACCATGCAGATGGAAGCATAGCAAAGCACAAAGCAAGATTGGTAATCAAAGGGTATGCACAAAATAAAGGCATTGACTATGAGGAGACCTTTGCGCCGGTGTGTAAGTGGAATACTCTACGTCTACTTATTGCTTTAGCTTCACATTTTGGTTGGCCTTTGCATCAGATGGATGTGAAATCTGCTTTTCTAAATGGTGAGTTAGAAGAAGAAGTGTTCATGGATCAACCTAAAGGCTTTGTAACGAAAGGACGGGAAATTAAAGTATGTCGCTTGAAGAAAGCACTTTATGGTCTTAAACAAGCACCACGTACGTGGTATAGCAAGATTAATGCCTACTTTCGTTCAAAGGGGATGGTAAGAACACATTCTGATCCAAATCTATATGTCTTATGCTTTGATGGTATGGTTGCTTTGATTGCTCTTTATGTTGATGACTTGATTATTACGGGAAATAATCAAGAGATGATAGACATGATCAAGAAAGACCTCATGGAACAATTTGAGATGACGGATCTTAGCCTGATGCATTACTGCCTTGGAGTAGAAGTGTGGCAAAAAGGATATGAAGTGGGTTTAACACAGGTGAAATATGTCAAAGAGTTGCTGCACAGGTTTAGGTTGCAGGATTGCAAACCAGTAAACACTCCTATTGAACCATGTAAAAAGCTTTCTAAGCTTGATGAATCACAGTCATTTGATGCTACGCTATATAGACAGTTAGTAGGGAGCTTGATTTACCTTACCACAACTAGACCAGATATATGCTATGTTGTTGGCATTGTAAGTCAGTTTATGGCAGCACCTACGAAAATGCATTGGAAAGCAGCTAAACGCATTTTGCGTTATGTGAAAGGCACTTCAGAGTATGGCTTGATTTACAGGAAGCATGATGGTTTACCTGAGTTGTGTGGCTATGTGGATGCGGACTGGGGTGGTGACTATGATGATCGTAGATCCACCACAAGATATATATTCCAGTTTTGTGGTAATTGCTTTTTCTGGTCTAGTAAGAAGCAAAGTACAATTGCTCTTTCCACCACAGAAGCAGAGTATAAGGCAATGTGTAGTGCTGCACAAGAAGCTATATGGTTGAGACAAATCTTGGAAGAAATTGGCATAAAGCAGAAAAATCCCACGACTTTACATAGTGACAGTCAGAGTGGCATTCAGCTAGCAAAGAATCCAGTGTTCCATGCGAGAACTAAACACATTGAGATTCAATATCACTTCATATGTGAGAGGCTGTTGAGTCGTGAAATTCATGTTGTTCATTGTAGCACAGAAGAACAACTAGCTGATATTTTCACTAAGCCACTTACTGGAGAAAAGTTTGATAAATTTAGATCAAAACTTTCTGTATTTAAAGTTTGTTGACTCTAAAGCTATGTATATGACTGTATAAAAAGTGACTCTACTTTAAGAGAGAGAGTTAGAATTAAAGTTAGAATCACTGTGTTACTATACTGTGGTCCTATCAGTGGATAAGGATCAGTTGGCCTCGCCACGAGGCAAGTCGACGGGACACGCGTCCCGCCAACGGCAACCTGGGTCATGCATGGGTTGCCTGAGTGAACAACTATATGTATATTGTAATTTCATTGTGAGAAATGCAGTTGCTATGTGAGCTTGCTGAGGAGAGTGATTTTCTGTCTGTGTTACTGTGTAGCATGATCTGTGTTCCTGTGCAAAGCAAATTCTAAGTGTGTGATGCCTTAAAATTTAGCAAAATATGTTTTCCTTGTAAGCTTACATTAGTTATGAAGTCAAGGAAATGGAAATATCTTCATAATGTAGGATCTTTTGATTTCAATAAGATCATGAATGATGTGTTCATTCATAAAGATGAAAATTGTAAGTTTTCAATCTTAAAGGCAAGTTGTAAACTTCTTATGATAATAAGTGAAGCATCCAAAGTGGACACTTATATCCATAAGCAAGTAGTTAGCCTTATTGAGATGGAAATACCTTTTGATTTCAATATTGGAAAAATCATGCCAAGTTGTGGTGATTTTTGGAGTTATGTTTCTAGCATAAGTAATTTTGACAATCATAGGAAGTGCATATTGTGTGGTCATAGTTGTTGTGATCATTATGAGACGTGGAGGTCTCATATTTCCATCAAGAAGGAGCACCATGAAGAGGATCTTAAAGAATCATCTCAAGGTTCAAGTGTGCCAAGGATTGAGGAGGAGAGATCTTCTCAAGTTGTGATTCCAAAAAGAAACTCAAGAAATATGGTTGATTCCATGGGGCTCACATTTCAAGGGAAAGAGGAGCATATCTCATGTAGTATACATCTCATACTTACTTCTCTTATGTCATTTGATAAATCAATTTGCTTTAGTGAGATCATTGCATCTCAAAATTGGAGTAAAGCCATACTAGTTGAGTATGAAGTCTCTCTTGAGAACATAGATGATGTTCTTAAAAGGTTGAAATTGATTTTAAATCAATTAGAAAGTCAATGGTTATTTCATCAAATGTATGCTCTTGAGTCATGTAAGAGCAAAAGTGATTTGTTCACTCATAGTTTGAAAATTTGTATTGAGGCAAATTGTAAACTCTTTATGAGAGTAAGTGAATCATCTTCTAAAGACACTTATCTCCATAATGAAGTATTTAGCCTCATTGGATCTGAGATTAGCATGGTAAACAAGCATGAAGATATGATGCAAACACTTTGTTATTATAGCATGCGTAGTCTTGCCAATTTGGATAAGTCTTATTATCTAGATCATGGTAACATGATGTTAGATCTTTGTGATCCTAATAAGTCAAGAAGAAATCTTTATTTTCTCATGGAGGAGCATGCACATGAAGAAGGAGCAAGCCTCAAAGTCAAGCATCTACATGAAATTTGGAAGGAATCAATTTCAAAGATGCTAGGATGGTGCAAAGCTCTCAAGTTCATCAAAGATGTCAACAAAGAAGCACTATCATGGATATGGTGATTTCAGATCAACATAAAGCTCATTGGCTGATCGTCACACCTTTTGAACCAGCAAAGACCAATTCAGCCCATGGAGTCAAGTTCAAGATCATCATGTTTTCCATCAAGCTAGATTTACCAAGCTAGATTTTTGAGGAGGAGTGTGAAAAATGCAAAAATAAGTTTGGTAGAGGCCAAAAATCTTGTATATAGATAAACACACATGTGTGGAGCCTGTTCTCACGTGTGAAACTAGTGTACTTTTCATGTACCATAATCATATAGGATGTACATATGATTTTATTCAAGTTCTAGTGGCTAAAAAGGCCAAAAACTAGTTTTCTAGACATATGACACATGGCATCAATCTATTGATTGCATGAGCCACATCCTTTGGTTAGGTGTCACATCCCATGTGTAGAGGACAGCTCACACGTGTGGAATAAGCTGAAGTAGGTGAATTTTGACTTCTAGAAGATTTTCAAGTAGATCTCCATATAGAAGGAAAATGGACCAAAAGTGCTCAAAATAGAAGGTTTTGTCCAAGTGTCAGTTTTGCATGATGAATCATCATATGACAAAGCACCTTCACACATGTGGGATCAAAGGGATGATCAGTACCATGAGCTCCCACTTATTGTATATATAGAGCCACATTTGGCCATAATCAATGTGAGACACCAATCTTGGTTTTGGAAGCAATTTTGAGTGATTCTCTCCATTTGTCTACATTTGTTTTGATTGTTTTGAGGTTCTATCAATGTGTACTTGATTTTCAGGTTGGAGTCCATACTCAGACAGTGTTTCACACGTGTGAAACCATAAAGTACACTTACCTTCAATTAATGATTGTTGTTGTTAGGATTTTGTGTCTAGAATTGATCTAGATTGATCTTAATCTGAAGTAGATTGATAGATCAAGTAATTTGACAACCAATCCCTCTTGTCGATGCTGAAAACAACTCATAGTCTTCAAGGTTTAAGACACCTACTTTGTATTAGGTCCCTCTTCTTCTTCAACAAAACTCCCATCCTACTTCTTTTTGAGCTTGTTGTGCTAGCACTCCTTTGCATAATGTCATGATTTGCTACAAATAAAGCAATTTCCATTTTGAACTACTTTCTTTCCATCTTCTTATCGCTTTGATTGATTCTCCTCCATATCTTGTTGTTTCTTCTTCTTCTTCCCTTTGTTGTCCTTCTTGGAACTTTGATCTTGCTTCTTTGCCAATAATGCATGTTCCTTGAAATGGTCCATATTGGCAATATTTTGTCATTTCATTTCTTTCTATAGTAGCATGGCATTCAGCTCATCGAAAGAAGGCCTCATCTCCCATAACGATAACATCATCACAAAGTTTTGATAGACTATTAAGCACAATGAATACTAATATTGAATCTTGAACACTTTCACCAACTGCAATGAGTTGCTCTCTCAAATCTTTCACCCGAGTAAAATAGTCCATTACTAATTCACCTATACCCATTTTCAATGTATGTAGCTTATTAGTCAAGAACAAGATTCGTGATTGATTCACAGTCTCATATAAATTCTTCAGTATATCCCAAGCCTCCTGATATGAGGTATGAATCTCTAACTGACAAGTTGATGATATGATGTGCTTTTCTTCTTCGCTTCAGATACTCTCGCAACTCTCTATCAATATTAGGAGGTACCTCGACACCTGTGACAATCTCCTAATATTCTCTATCTTGGAGAATATTTTGCATCTTGAACTTCCATATGCTATAGTTCATTTCGTCTAGCTTGCTAGTAGACTCCGACAGCACAACGCCGTTCAAGCTTGCCATTATACTGATCTTTATAGTCTGATTTTTCAGCAATCAGTTTCTCTAATCTATTTAAAAAAAGCCTAAAGCAAATAGCAAAGGACAAAAGCTAATTGTTAAGATTACTACCTATATTGGGTAAAGACCCAAGATGTTTTTAGTCCTAATCTAGTGGTAGTGCGCCCACCTACATGCATAAGCAATAAATAAATAAATTTACTATAAATAGTAATGGCTCTATAGCACGTAGGCATGGCCAATCTAACACTAAGGGGTATCAATTAAACATTAATTCCTAACAATATCTTACAATATTTAGTATTAGAAAATCGGTACTTTGATACTCCCAATCGTAATTAGAAATTTTATGCATATACTATATATGCATTTTGTTTTGCCTTTGGAATATCACAACAACCATGAAAATAGTTTTGATGTCAATAAACACATCTACAAATACTATATTTGAAAAAGCAAAAATCGTCTTGCTTTTTTATTATAAATATACTCCACTAGATTTGGAGAGCATTATTGCACTTGAGATGTGTCATGGATCATTCCATGCTTATGATGCTAAAAGTGGACAATATACAATACAAATTTGAACATCGTAATGTTTAAATTCCCACCACTTAGCCATGTGCTACTATATTGTACCATTTCATTTGAGTATACGTCACAAACACAAAGGCATCAAGATATGGGAAGTAATATGGTGTCATGCATGTGATGAAATTTTTGTTGATGCTTTCTTTAGAAAATGAATTTCTATGCGTTATAAAACTTGTGTTTCAATTTCTTTTTTTCAAACTTACCTTGCTTGTTATTCAGCAATAGTAAGGACCTAAAATTTACAAAAAAGAAAAAGATACTATGATAGATAGGGATATGTGAACTTGTAGAATGTAGTTGGTCAATGCACAAGAGCCTAACATGCATCCAACATGCACATGCATTGTACTCATACAACTTTTTGTTTGTGAGATTAAATTTTTTTAATGTGTATTTGTGTGTGTGTGTGTGTGTGTATGTATGTATAGGCATGTGCATGTTTTGATCTTAGAGCCACAACTAGGAAAAATATTGTGTCAAATTTGCAGCAAGATAAAATTTCATACATTTTTTGCCTAAATGTAATCCTAGTCAAAGACATTATGGTTGCAACTAGAGAAGGAAAGTCACAAGAAAACAGAAAAACAGAGAGTAGCGTAAAGCGCAAAGAAGAAGGTGAAGGAAAGGAAGAAGCAAAGTTGCGAAGAGAAAGTTAGTTGTGGTTGAGAGAAAGGGAAAGAGGATTGAGTAGTGGGCAGGAGCCAGAAGATCTGGATATGGAGGAGGAGCACTCCCAAGAAAAGTCCCATACTCACCGTCAACATCGCAAAAGGAAGAGCAGAAACAAGATGGAGGTGCAGATGGATTTTGTGGCACATAAGGATGGGTATGTAGCTCCTTTTGTTGCCCACTTTCCTACTGGTTTCGATCCTTCGAAGTCTGAGCAGCAGCAGAATCAGCGTCAGCAGGATGAAGACGAGGAGCAACTTCAAATGCTACACACTCAAGTTTTTTTTATAGCACAGAGAAGTTTCAAAACCGGCAGTAGCAGCTGATAGTGCGGCCGCAAGAAAAGGTAGATTTTTTTGGAACCAATTACTCTGGCGAGGGGGCGACTTAATAACCTCGCAATTATGCATTCGGTGTCTTCCACAAAGAGAGCAAGACCCTGAAACTGGTTTCCCTTGCTGGGGGAAAGGTATGTCAGGCTTGCTCACTTTTAGGGGTTGCGCTAGGGTTTTCCAAAGTATGATTTTTTTTGGTTTTAACTGCAGGATTTGTTTTACATTTTCAGAATGGAGCCAAAAGTAGCTGGAGCCGATTATGGTTCGCAGATGAGGTGAATGAGATCGAGGAAGTGAGGGCTGAGACACTGAGAGCAATGTGCTGCTGAGTACTTTTGGAACTCAGAGGTCTCGAATACGGGTAATCTTTGTGGCTCCGTTTGGAATCTTGCCAAATTTTGAATGTAAAGTGGCAGTGGTGGAAGGAAGGTTTCAGAAGTTCCATCCTGAAAGGAAATACTGCATGGAACGCGATTCATCTCTTTTTAGAAACAAGATTTGAATTTGCTACATTGCAACATCTTGTTTGTCTAACAAGGAATATTCCTCATGACATTTCGGCAACCTCTCCAGAAAATGCATATTCTTTGGATAAGTTAGTGGACATTTTAGCCCTAACTTTGGTGTCTAGGGTTAGAAGTAAAACTGACTTTGGCAGCCCTGGCACAATATTTATCCAATCAGTCAGGCTAGAGGCTAGACACAAGTTGGCTATTAGGCAATTGGAATAGCAATGCAATTTGACATCTTCCCATTCCTATCTGGTTGAAACCTTTATGCTATTCAGTGCAACTGGGTCTGCTTTACCTTTTTTAAGAACTAGGTTGGGTTAATACCACATGAAGCAAACATTGTTCTGTATGATAATCTCACATAACGTGAGGGAGGTCTTGAAAGTGAGCAATTACATTGGAATTTCAACTGTGTGTATATTGACTGGACTGTGGGCATGTGTTATATCAGAATTTCAATTTTTTGTTTTGTTGATATTTAGGTACCTTATATTCCAGTTATTTTCTATGAGTGGTGCTGCTTAGGTCTTTATGCCAGGTTGTATGTAGTAAAATTGCCTCAAAACCCTGCTGTTGTTGGGTTTTCTTGTATTCCAACCTTGCTAGAGCTTTGCTGTCTTAAATGGCATACTACACTTCAACGATATTAATTCTTAAATTGCTGCATTGGAATGTCATTGGCAGGGTGATAGTAAGGAGAATGAGAAGCGTGCTCGTATCATGTTGTATCTCCAGTATCTCGTCTTTTTTCAATATACCTCAGCATGTACTCCGTGCATCAGATCCATGGAGAGCAACAGGGATGTTTCAGGATGACAAGGCAGTTGATCTTGGAAGTTTGTTAGGAATGCCACCTACCATTACTGCGAAACTCCTGAGACTTTTCACAGAAAATGAGAAAGGTACTTTGGAGAATACCTGGTGTCGGCACAGATCACACGAACACATAAATCTACTCATTAGCTACATTCTTGTCCTTGGGCTGAAAACTGACAGTTTCGAGATGGAGCCTTGTGATCTTGCAGTGGAGTTAAAAATGACAATCTCTCAAAACTTCACTTTCTGGAACTGGGTTCCAAGTTTGAAACTTTGAAGCCTACCGAGAAGGACACTATTGATGTGAATAGCAATAAGATGATGAGGTACAAAGCTACCCTTCCTGTTCCACTGCAGTGTCCAAAACTTATTCCATCTCGTCAGAAACAAAAACGTTAATTTTGAGTGTGCCATAGATCGAGAATTGAATTCACTCAAAACCTAATGAACTGGTGTATGAAAGGCTCTTGGACTTCTGTGCTAGCCTTTACAGATGAAATACACAATACTTACTTTTCCTTCTATCTGGAAACCTCCCTTGTGGGAAGATCACACATTTGAAGAACTTTGGACTTGATAGTTATAAGTATTAGAAGGAATTCTATTGATCTTCCTGAGCTGATTCAACTTTCAAACTGCCTTTTCAAAGCCGGGCAAGAACATGCTGCTGAGGACTGAGTCATATTGATAATTTAGTTCCATTAAGAGGGTTTTTCTTTTTTTGCTTCAGGTGAAAAGTTCTAGGTGACAAACTGTGGGGATTTACATCTTTTCTTTCTATCTTTATGTGTTTTGTGTTCCTGCATGGACACTTACCAGACTTTCCTGCTTTTGTTGGATTGAAAAAAGTGGAAAAGTGAAGGATGCCTAGATTTTTGTGTTTTGTGTTGCATTAAGTAATCCGAGGTATTTAATCCTGCGTTGCAATGTTTCATGGACCTTTTTGAAACGTCTTTTTGAAAAGGGTTTGAAATGGGAAAGAATCGGCAACCCTGGGAAAGAATCGGCGAAATGGTTTTTGATTTTTTTTTTTGGATTTTATTTCTAGCCTTCTATTATCTATTATGGCATAAGCAAGTGCTAGATGGCACATAAAAATTACAATGTACATCAATACATGCCACATGGTACTACTGTCCACATATGCTATTTCTGTTCTGAGAAGCATACATGTTTTCGTAGAGTTTACCTGCAAAACATATATTGGTTCATGTCTAAAGAGAGGACCACCTCCCCCTTTTATTTGTACATTTCCTATATAAGTTTCTAATGTACTAGCTTTACAATGCATTGCAACAATGATAATCCTAGAGCTCGTTGTCATGATAACACATGGTTTGCCTCTTGAGTACATATCTGGGCTTTTTCTTTTTTCATAACTAGTGAAGCTTAAATAAATATCATCTTGTGCTTCTTAAGGACATACTCATGCCAATTTGGTGTGCTGGTTACTCTACCAAGTAAGATTGCTTGAAAACATAAAAAGCTCTTTATTGAGGGTGAGAGGGAGGGAGGGAAGGTGTGGATGGCCTAGGTTTGTATATGTTGTATAGTGAATGGGTTGTAAATATAATTAAGACTAAGTGAATTGTTCTTCATGAATGGTTGGGGAATTTTGTACATGTAGATCCTTGCAATAACGATAGCTTCGAATTCGGAGAGTAATTATTTTAGAATCATGTGCGTGAAGTTGACTAGTTGGTGAGAGAGTTTTAAATAGTTGTTTCAGTCATGAAAAGACTACAAATAGGAACTAGCCCCAAGCTAAGCTAAGGCTTAATGTTTAGTATTGTAGGTATAATATCATAAGCTTATGACTAGTGAGGCTTCGACTAGCCTACACCTTGTGATTTGGGCAATGAGAAGGCAATGATGGTGGGTTACGAGAATGATCATAAGTTTGGGAAGGAGTTGGATCTCATGTGTGTTGTGTATATATATTGTGAAGACATGTGAGGACACCTCAAAGTGTGTGAATGATCTCTTAAGAAGTGTGTGATTGCACAAAGATCTTGCACTTGCTTGATTCTACAATCTATCTTGAAAATTCTAAGGCAAGAGCACATAGAACATGCATAAATCATTCACCAAAGTGCATTCACATGTTCAGGCAACTCATGATGAAAAAAACTATAGAAAAGGCTTGCTCTCGGGTAGAGAGAGAATACAATTTTTGAGTAGAGAGAGGAAGCAACAAAATATCTAAGTGTAGAATATTACACAATCTCCAACAAACTAAGTGTCAACTCTCTCAAGTAAAAATCCGAGCTCCAATAGATGCAATATGATTGGACCCCGCTTTTCTCTCCTCCTATTTTGATTGGTCACATGACTTCATGACAACACATAGGAAAGTGTCACTAGCCCTCTACCATCATGCCATGTGTAAGAAGCCTAACCTACCTCAAGCTACGTCACATACCAAAATTGGCCTAATCACCTACAAACATGTGTACAAAGGGTGGAAGAGTCAAAGTACCTCCAAAACTCAAGATTAAGGCCTATTGACTATTCAAACTCATCATAAATGAACTTAGCTTGATGAGATACTAGATCAAACAAGAAATTTGAGATACTTTTTGAGTGGATCCTTTGGTATGAATATGATGTAAAAACCAGCCAAAGGACATTTGGTTGCAGCCAATTCACCATTTCCATGAGAAGATTTCTTTGATGGAAATCCAATACCACCTTAACGTATAAGGTTTGGTTTTGAGGACCAACGCACATTGTTCGGGTTTAGATAAGGAAGGATCTATCGGCCCTGAGGTTAGATATTATGTGATTTCCTTGGCCCACATGGGTGTAGAATCAACCTGAAATAAAATGGCATTGGGTAAATCATCATTGATGCCTTGATCTGGGGTGGGTAGGTTAGGGATTCGAGATAGATGGTCTGCTAAAAAATGTTGAACTCCCTTTTGAACCACGATTCTAAACTCAAATTCTCGCAGTAATAGGATCCATCTAGTAATACGACCCGTCGTGCAAGTCTTGTTGATGAGATATAGGAGTGCTTGATGATCAGTAAAGAAGGCAATAACTTTTCCCAGTAGATAATGGCGAAACTTCTAAACTGCATACACCATTGCCAAAGCTTCAAGCTCGGTAGTGGTATAATTGACTTCAGCAGGTATCAATTGTCTACTGAGAAATCGGATTGGGTAATCTTTTTTGAATTCTCCCGGTTGGGTGAGCTCCAATGACATACTTGGATGCATCAGTATGCACATGGAATTCTTTGGAGTAATCAGGAGCCCGGAGGATAGGTGCATTGGTAAGGGCTTCTTTGAGTTGATTGAATGCTACACATTGTTCATCAGTCCATTTGGGAACAACAACTACTTTGTAGATTAATCGTGCTTTATTAGCGAAGTCGAAAATAAAGCACCAATAGTAGTTTGCGTGGCCAAGGAAAGAGTACACTTCGCGGATGATACGTGGCTCTGGTAGATTTTGAATGACCAGGATCTTTTCTAGGTCGATTGCGATGCCATTTTTTGAAATGATATGACCTAACACAATACCCTTCTGAATGTGCACCTAAATCATCCAAGTACACTTCTAAGGTATCGCCCATCTGCTGAGAAAAGGTAGCTTGCATAACACGTTGGAAGGTGCTAGGGGCATTGCAGAGACCAAAAGGCATGACTTTCCAACAGAAGGTTTCCCATTTTGTGGCAAAGACAGTGTTATGTTGATCTTCTTCAGTAATTTGGATCATATTGTATCCGCTAAAGCCCTCTAAGAAGGAGTAAGCCTCATCTCCTGCTAGATTTTCTAAAATGGATCCGAAAGGTAGTAAAAAATGATCACGTTCTGTGATGGCATTAAGTTTCTTAAAATCGACAAAAATCCGGAGTTTCTCATTTTTCTTAGGAACAATGACAATTGGAAAGACCTACTCAGTATGTTCGATTTCATAGATGAATCTTGCATCTAACAAGAATTGTAGTTCTTCTTTGATTTTGGCCTTGTAGATCTGATTGCATCTGTAGGGACGACTAGCAGTTGGTCTCGCACCCGGTTTAAGGGGAATACAATGCACAACTACTTGGGGTGAGACTCCTTTCATGTCTTATAGGACCAAGCAAAGACATGTCTATATTTACGTAGGAGCTTTTCATCCCCAACGTGGACAATGTATTCGTTACTTTCATTTGGCTCACTCAAGGAAAGAGTGATGGTGCGGGCAGGGCCTTCGTAGGGCGAATTACCATTTGGCTCACGTTGAGCTTGGAGTAATTAGATTGTAACATCCTCGATAATATAGTCCTTAAAGTATTCAAGCACATCATGTGCTGGAGATTCGAGGGGGACCTTGTCTTTCAACTGTCTGGCTGGTGATTTGGGAGGTTCGGTCTTTGGTGTAGGAACATATGCAATCTCAGGAACTTCCCTAGCAGTGGTAAGGTTGCCATGCGGCTAAATGTGAAGAGGTTTCTTCATCTTTTCCTTCATGGTATGGCCACGAGGTTGAGGCTTCGGAGGATGTTAGGTGTGTGAATGAGAGATGGGTGGTACATCATGGCGGATCTTGTCATCGATTTGAAAGATTGTTTCCTCCTCACAGAGGTCTCATGGATAATTTGGTCGTTTGACACGGTAAAACTTGGTATCAGGTTTGTCGAACCATAACTTTAGCAACGAGTTTTACTTTGGATGACTGTTGTGGAAAGGCCTTGAGTGGAAGGGCCTCCATGTAGTTGAGGATCTGAATATCAAATATGTCCAAATCGTCTGGGCAATTCTGAATTCGTAAGACATTCTTGTCATCTACAAATAAATCCTCTGATTCATCAGTAAGTAGCCATGCAACACTTAACAACTCATCATTGTGTGGAAGAATAGCAATAAGATTGATATTGGTGATAGGGGTGTCTAGATCAAATAATTGTTCGTTATCGGTCAAAGGAATATAGGTACAATCATCCTGATGTTGAGCACAATAATCGACATTCACACAATCAATGGTGGCTAAACTGTGACTCTAGTTTATGGTATCAGTAGATTCAACATAATGACCTTTTTTGTGGGTGGACTGGTATGGCTCAAACATTGAATTAGTAGTAGAGGATCCCTCGTCGTGAAACCGTGTGGGTCTGAGTTTGCCAGATGAATCGATGATAATAGAGTTGTCTCTATTCCCAAAGGTGACTCGGCCTTTGCTCCAGTTGTGAACGACTCTTGCATTAGTGAGTCATGGACGACCAAGTAGTAACTCATAGAAATAGGCATTACTAGGGATATCGAGTACGACTAGGTCTATAGAAAATTTCAGACCTCCTAGTTTGATTAGCACTTTTGGAAGGAAACCAGTAGGTTGGACTTTCTTTCTATAAAAGTCAATAAAATTTTCTATGTGTGAAAATAAATTCAGCCAACAACACATTGAGATTTTGATGCTTTGCTTCCTTTAGCCATCCGGCATATACCGACAACCGCCAATTCAATTGGCGATATACAAATAAAATATGTCCAGGTAAACATTATTGTTAATTCATATAATTTTATGGACATAAGTTTTGTATCTTTTTTTGAAGAGAATATTTTTCAAAATATTAATACTCTTCTTTCAATATACGAAGTTTGTACAACAGAAGGATTTGTTCAATTGTGCATGGTTCGTTTTGTAAAATACAGTTATTTTTTTAGTGGTATAATCTTCAAGTGGACGTTGATCTTAATAAGATAATTTTTTTTTCTAATTTAGAATTGACACATCTGTTCATCTGTTTTTTTTTATTTTAGGTCTTATTTCTTTAGTGTCCTTTTTAGAATGTACAATTCACTATTAAACTATAAAACCTCGATGAAGTGTACAGATTACAAGAGCTGATTAAGGTTTTTGTTACAAACGACAAAATTTTTGTTCCTCAAATTGATAGTCCCAAAGGTGATACCAAAAAACCACCCCTACTCGGACAACCTTTCAGGTTGCTCAAGAAGCACACATTATTATTTATGATCAACGGGGTATACAATTCCTTCCCAATGAAGAAGAAGCGCAACCATCAGGGCAAGAGATTGTGCTTTATCAAATTTCTAATCCTGAAATAACACAAGAACAAGCAATTTTACCTGATGTTTCTCTTGCTATAGAAAAAACTACTGAATAGAAATTTTATTTTTATTACAATTCAAATGTACATATTATCATCAAATATAGATACAATATTACTTGTACTCAACCCATCTTTGGAGTTTTCATTGATATGAATATGAATTATTACAATCAAGTTGTGTCTATGTGATATCACTGTATTGCAATTTCTACTTGTTTTCTATTCCATAATGATAATGGAATTTTATTGTTATGACACTAAATTTCAACGTTCCTCCAATATTTGAATAGTTTCTCCAATATCTCTGCATTTGATCTCAGACTCGTGTCTTTACTTACCTACAAAATATTTACACGAGTTGTGTTGCATTTAAATACATCTTTTAAAATAATAATTTAAGAATAGCTATTATATGATCGATTGTTCATATAAGTTATTAGAGAAGAATAAAATTTTTTAGAGCAACTTACAGTTTACCATTGTTAAAATGAATATGAAATATGTGGGTATATCATATTGTAGGAGCAATAGTTCCTGCCTAATGTAACTCAAGCTCCAATCTTCCTCCACCTCAATACGAGTTAGAAGTCCATCACTATAAATTATGTCAATATTCTTCCTCTCAGATTGTCCACTTTTTTCCAGATCTTGATCCAGTCGTACCCATTTACTTTTAATCCTTTTCCATCTTTGGTAATGGAAGCAAAGGCTGAGCATTTGTTTTTCTATTTGATAACGAAAGCGTATGGAGGACATTTTGATCTGCATTCTATATCTGCATTTGATTTCTTATCCCAGCCTTCATCCATAAGCTCCAATAGTATACTTTTCGATAAATTTTTAAAAACAAACATAGTTGGAGTCTTGTGTACATTGACACTTGCAAAAAATCCACAAACATATTAAAAAAGACCAAACCAACTTAGTCAGACTGTTTTTGAGCCATTACTTATCTTTAATGAGTTTTTATGTCATTATACAGTTTACATCGAAATGATTCTGAAACTGCGGCATCAGGGAGTAACCCAATCCTCACTTTTAAAACTAGGTAATGGAATGGTCTGGATTCTCTCGAAACCCTTTTTTTAAATCGGAAATATACATCAAGTCATAGAAAAAGATTCCACAATCAACAAGATCCTTTGCAGTTTTACCTTTGTATTGCAATTGCCCAATATCAGCATGTACATCCAATACACCTGCAACAAATCCAGATGGTTTCCATTCATTTATATTGGAAGGATATAAATCTACAATAGAAAAATGATCAGATTAGCAGTTTACAAATAAATGATCTAGAATGTAACAAATAGAAGTGCAAATAACATATCAATACTCACAGTTGCTTTTTTTCTGATCATGACAATTCAGTCCTTTGCATAACTTTGAATGCATATATACATGTTGAAATAATATTATTTTCCACATGCTGTCCGACGAAACATTTATTTATCAAGAAAAAATTATTTATTTTAATTTGCGAAAGGATACGTAATGTAGAAGCCTGATATCAATAGTTCTATTGGTCCACATGGCAACGGAAATGAGAAAAAAAAAACATCTGCTAGAAAGGCCCTCTTTAGGCCCATATTTCCTCTTGCCAATGTATTGAAGTGTTAAGGTAGACAAAAAAATTTATTCTCTAAGAGCTACCCAGTCCATAGTAATGCACTCATCCGAATATTAACATCTTTCATCATCCCAATAATTGATAGTACGACATCTCTTAATGCATACTCCCATATATGTTGTGGGGTGTTAAGGTAGGCAAAATATTTAAATCATTGAGAGTTGCCACATAAATAGTAATGCATTCATCTGACTATTGACATAGTAACATCGTTTTTTATCCCCATAATTAACAGTACAACATCTCTTAGTGCATAGTGCCAACTCGAAGTTAGTTAGTCAGCAATCTCTAAAACCTTTTCACTCAATATTTGAGTTGCCTTACATTCAATTTTGGCAATTTCAAGTCAACCTAGTTTAGAAGGGGATGAAGAGATTTTTAATTGCCTACTCAAGCCAATTTAGCTTTGCCTTATCCTCAAACGCACATTCTTATCAATTTATGCTTTGCATACATGGCACTCAATAGCTATTTCTTTGTCCGTGAGTTGATCATATATGATTGATTATGTAGGAGGGTACACATATGCAAAGCTACAATGTCCTTGCACAATTGGAAAATTCTCAATCGATTAATTATTTTGGTCTTTTTCTCATTAATAACATCTACTAGCTATAGATATCGGGAATTACTACTGAGCTAAAATTCAAGAAGGCAATCTTTATTTCTTAAGAGAGAAGCATTGAGCTTGTATATTTGTGAGTTTCTTGGTTTGAATCAAACAAACTAAAGAAATGCTCACAAGAATAGCGCTAATCCTGTCAATGTGGGTTGTTCTTCAATCTTGACATTGGTCCAAGTGTGATTGATATTTTTGAGAGTTTTTTACTTCAGCCACTTAGAGCTTGTCCACGTAGAGTTTCATGTCCTGAAATCCGTACCCTGAGGCTGAGGTCCATGGGAGATGTATGTATATTAGCTGAAATCTCCTAAAGCAATAAGCTTTTTGAAGTTACGAGTAACACCAAATCTCCAAACCTCATTCCTTTCTCACTTAGGGTTTGGAACATACAGTTGGGAACTCAAACTCTTCTCTCATTGGAGCATATAGGACCGATGTTATGATTGCTTAATGTTTATAATTACAGTAAACACTCCTAATTTTGTACCACTAACATGGATATGTGGTTGTGTTATGGCTTGAAAAACCGATAAATGGAATAAGATTTGGTAAGTCTCAAAACACTCTTTCTAAGTGGGCAGTTAATTTAAGCCCTTTGATGTTCTTAGAATCGAGATGGGTTACCGTCTTTCCTTATATTCTCTCTGTAACATGATGGAGGTCAAAGCGAGATTGGATTGTACTGTTTGTGTTTCTGCACCTAACGGAAGAGTTAGTTGATCATCTAATGTTAACTGGCTGTCAATCCCTATTTTCCCGTTCTGTTTCCACAAAAACCGAAGGCGTTTCTAATGATTTCTTTTGAATGCATGTCCGTGGGTTGATAGACTTTCTTAGCATTGTAGGACAGAATGGGCACCACGGGACTCAAAGCAGTTCTGTAGCACAAGTCAAATCCAGAAGCGCAAAGAGGCAAATCGACCCAAAGAGGGACTTGCAAATCAGATACATTTCAACACCAAAAATCCTTAGAATAACGTTATGTACACTAGGTCATACCTTTGATTTTAGGCCTAAACACCAACACAGTATCCGCTTGCCTGAAAAAAATAATTGGGAAGTTATACCAACCACTCCATTTTGTCAAGAGATGTTCAATGGTATCTAGTAAAAATCATAAAACATTTTCACGTATATCTATTGGTGCTTGTCTCCTAAAGACCAATACATTGGATTGGATGAGATAGCTCAAATGGTAGCTGAATCCAAGTCTCCATATGATATAGCTCAAATGGTAGCTGAATCCAAGTCTCCGTACGATAAAGCTCAAATGCTAGCCGAAACCGAGGTCTCCATACGAGGTTACCAATAGGAAGATATTCGATTGATGCTGTGTCACTTGGATTTTTAAGTATGCAATGGCCTTCATGAACACCAAGGCTTTGAAGATTTATAGAAGCGTAAAGGCATCAGGCAACAAGGGAAGATGGAATATTCATTTAAATAGCTATGCAATTTCACTTTTAATCAGTCCAAATTCCAAGTACCGTAGAACAGATTTTCCAATCAAATGTAATAACATAAGCTAGCTAGGTTGAGAAAAAGAAAAAAAGACTGCGAACTTCCATCTTTTACGGCACTACCAATTAGGAAAAATTCTATGTTCTTGTTTGAAAACACTGTATTGTGTGATGCCCACACAGAGATTTCTTGAAAGGCACTTGAACTTGTACAGAGTATATGGCTTGGGCTTCAAAAGTGACTATGCTTCAGGGTGCTTCAAATGTCTATTTCTGCTGTTTGCTTTGAGAACATTAAAATTTCAAAGTTTACCTTTTGTCAAATATGGTAGTTGCAGCATCAAATAGGGAAATTGGAAACGAACCAGTCATGACATGAACAAAATCATGTAAGAGCTTGCTTCTAGGGCGGCGTACCAATTGTGACATAGCTAAGGTGCAAGAATTAGAGACAAAGAAATGAATGAACATGTACATAACATTGCTATGACATAATTCACTTTGATCATTGTTGGCTCTAGTATTTCATTTCAAAATAAATATAACAATTTGTAATTCTATTCTCCTTGCAAGCAAATAAACTAGTTATTACTCATCAGCTCACCAAGAGTATTTGTAGCTACGTTAAAGAGGTTGCATAAGCTGAGTTACAAGCTTACTCACACCCCACAATCTGTACCTAATCTTCACTACTGGATTCCAGCATATGCAAAGCATTTGAAATTTGCGTACAGGTATTAAGACCCACAGAAGTATGGACCAACCCATAACCTGGTTAGAGCGTATTAAAGGAACCTTACGACAAACCAGTTGTTAGCGAGCATAGCCTAAAACGAATTCAGTAGAAATGTGAACTAATCAATCGCGTGGAGTACAAGAGCAATACTTTTTGTAGAGCCATGTTCCCACATTTTCACAAGCAGCAATAGCCTGCTTCAGACGAAGCAGCAAAGTTAAATAGCAACAAGAGGAATCTCTTGTTTTTCATCATATCCGTGACCATTATCAACAAGCAGCAATAGCCTGCTTGAGACGAAGCAGCAAAGTTAAATAGCAACAAAAGGAATCTCTTGTTTTTCATCATATCTGTGACCATTATCAACAAGTATGTATAGCCATAACATCCTAGAGATCCTCTTAAATTCATAAAAGGCAACTCATTGACATTCAAGGCCACTCCTTTCATTGTAGCTCATCTTCCCTGAGTATTGACAAGCTGAGAAAACACTGTACTTATACTCGCATCATCAGAAAATACTGTACTTGTATCGTCTGCATGCTCCTCGCTCTCCACAGCATGTGTCACAGGGCCATTGGTTTCTGAATCATCCGTCATAGGTTGATCCACGGGAAGCTCTATCAATTGCGGATTGCAAGCATCCAAGTTTACTGCACTGCTTTCCCTCTCAGAGGACGTCTCTTGTAACTGCAGTGCATATTCTAGATTCCAAAGGACATCTCCCATTGCTGGTCGATCGATGCTTTGCTCTGCCAAACATTTCTCTGCGGTTTCCCCAAATTTGCGAAGTGAATCTTTGTTGATTTGGCCTACCAATCTTGGATCAATAATCTCCTCCAACTTTCCCATTTTCTGCCAATACAATGCCCAATCAGCCAAATTGCACTGATCTCTTGGGAGAGTAGGGTTGATAGCAGGACGTGCGCACAGTATCTCCATGAGGACAACTCCGAAGGAATAGACATCCGACTTCTCTGTCAGCTGCTGGCGCCGGAAATACTCGGGATCGAGGTATCCGAAGCTGCCCTTCACTGCCGTGCTCACATGTGTACGATCCAGCGACGGTCCTGTTTTAGATAGCCCAAAATCTGACACTTTCGCCTCCAGATTTTCATCCAGTAGAATGTTTGTTGTCTTCACATCTCGATGAATGATTCCCTGTGCTGCTCCTGTGTGAAGATAATGCAGCCCTCTTGCTGAACCAATGCAGATTTCCAACCTCTGCTTCCAATTGAGTGAGGGCAAATCAGTGCCATAAAGATGTCCTCGTAAAGGGCCGTTGGCCATGTAATCGTAAACGAGGATCATCTCAGAATGTTCCTCACAATAACCAATGAGAGAAACAAGATGGCGATGGCGCAGCTTCGAAAGGAGCTCAATCTCTGTCTGAAATTCTGTAAAACCCTGTTCTGATCTCGGGTTGCCTCTCTTCACGGCCACCTGGGTGCCATCAAACAGCTCCCCTTTGTAAACCTTGCCGAAACCTCCGATCCCCAGGACAAGTGACTCATCGAAGTTGTTGGTTGCCTCCAAGAGCTCTGCAAAGCCGATGAATCTGCCTCCCATATTAGATGGAGCGGATGAGACAAAGCTTCCGGTTCCACTTTTTAGAGATGCTTTTGACAATTTGCTTCCGATGCTTCCTGAGCTGCCGCTGAGGAGTGGGAGAGACCGCCACGCAGGCGACATCACCTTTCCTCCTTTGGTCCTCTTAAACAGGAGGAAGTACAAGCTTGCTAAGAGCGCAGCCACTGCAGCAAATATTCCAACAGAGGCACCGATGTACACCACAACGGAGCTTCTTTGGCTTCCAGAATGGGGCTGGAAGGATGCAATAGGAGGAAATCCGGGTGGTAAAGGCACTGCAGCAAGGCTTCCTTCAGAATTGTTGATCTTAAAAATTTCTAAGCCGTTCAAAATAGCTTCTTTGAACTGAGCTCCTGAGTTGGGAGTCGGTCCAATCTGCAGCCACAGCCTGTTGTCTCCCTGGAGCATAGGAGCAACAAAATCAGCGTAGTAGGGCATGTTCGCGGCTGTTACTTTTGCAAGGATGTCAAGTCCACTGAGAGCCGTTTGATTGTTAATATAGACATTGAAGATCCTTTGGTAGAGAGAAGTGTACACGATTTCGCAAAAGTGAAGCCGAACGTAGTAAGCAAAGTGCAAATCTACGGGAAAGATCCATGTGAGATTGAAATGGCTGTTGATAATATTAGACCCGCCCATCGTCCGCGCAGTGCCATAGACGCTCACAGGAGCGATGTAGGTTGGCACAGTGGAAGGATATTGGATATTGAAATTATAGGGTGGTATCACTCCGGTCGCTGCTCCCAAGATGAAGCTGCTGTCAGGTATCCACGTTCTGGCTTCGCCAGAATCATTGGCTGGACTCACCGTTTGACCTCCCACATTTACTCTGTACATTGTTTGCAAGGCAATCCCAGGCAAACCGAACTGCGAAGGCTCCCCATGGCCAACAAGGATGGCGTCATCTGCAAGACTATCGTCGGGCATGGATTCTATTTCCAGAGCATTGATAAAAGCATACGAATTCGATGCATTTGCTGGAACAAAATATAAGGAAAAAGAACTCGAGGCGATATTGATGCTGTACTCCATCGTCAGATAAGCTTGACTAGTAGTTTTAAGCTCGCCTACAATAGAAACATTGGAGAGCAGCACGTAGCCATCCGCCAGCACCGAGAACAGCGACCAATTAGGATCAAAATTTTGAAATGAGAAAGGATAGAAATACATTCGGATCCAGTGCCTTCCAGGTGTTACAGAGAATGTATATTCCGAAGGCGTGGTGAAGATCCGAGCTGAGTACAAAAAATCACCATTTGCTGGGAGCAGCGAGTTTTGATTGCTCGTAGAGGCAGGTATTCCATCTGTAATGAAGTGTCCCTCTATATCTTCCATCCATACTTGCCCATACACTGTAGCATTCATTGTTGTGCCACAATTCAGGCGGAACTGGTCCTTTGGTTGCCAAACGGTTTGACAAACGACATGAGAATACTGTTTTAATAGAATGGCAATACTAAGAAGAGCTGCTATCCGGAACAACATCGTAGCATAGACAGATCCGATACACAAAAATCTAGACAATGTACTTCCCTTTCATGCCCTCCTTGGCCAAGAACTCGACATCATCATTCCAATCTTACAAGGCGCTTACTACTGAATATTATGCATCTGTTGGTTCCATGAACTCGGAGAGCGAAATGCAATGAGGATACATCAAAACGTTTGCGAGATGCATTGAGTTTATGGCAAAAATCCTCGAACAATGGAATATGAACCTACATTTTCTTGCAGCTAACATTCCAAAACCCAGTGCATCCTCCTAAAGATCCTTCCATAACATTACCCATCATGCAATCTGCGTAATCAAGTCAAGAAGAGGAAAAATAACCCCATACTGCAATATGAGGCGGAGAGCATTAAATCCTCGGGGAAAATATATGGCCTACCAACCTCTGAAAAAATCCTGTTGATCCGCTAGCTACCCAAAACACAGGAATGGCAAGAGATGCTGATCTATCAGCAAACAGTGATGATTGCTACGATCACCCACCTACCTGCTGCTGCATCGGTAGCTAGCTCGTGCGATGAGAAAGAAATAGCAGCAAAAGAGAGAGAAGAAACGGACTCGCAGTGGAGGAGAAAAAGAGGGAACTCTCAGGAAAGGTGGGGCCACGTAGTGAATAAGGGTTAGGGTTCGTTTGAAGAAATATAACAAAATGTGAGCTCACATGAAAAATCAAGTGACACCATGTAACCCGTGACTCCAAGTAACGCTTTAATCAATTCTTCCTTGGAAAAGTCCTCTCCTTTTCCTTTCTTTTTGCATACATTATTAAGCAACTAGGTGCTATTCTATGCAACAGATATACAACCTCACCAAGCCATTTTTGGAGCTAACCAACGGGGTTGGCTCAGTTGGTTGGCTTGGCATCCAAAGTTTCTTTGGTCCCAGGTTTGAGCCTCCCCTTGGAAACCAAGAAGCATTTTTGGAACTGAGCTCTTTAGATGTCACTAGACAAGTGGTCTAGATTCGAGCCTCCAACTTTCTGGTGGCAGGCAACAACTTTATCCATGCACCCCACTTTGATGGACAAAAGTCGTCTCCTTAGAATTCACAACCAAGTCAAGGAGAACTTGTGACAAAGGAAATTCTTGAATGCCCCTTCATGTTTGGAGTTTTATGCTCGCTGGCTTGGGTTCTCAAATGTGTTGCGTATATGTTTGGCGTTTTGTTCTCACAACTTGGGTTCTTAAATGTGTTGCTTATATGTTTGGAGTTTTGTGCTCCCCAGATAAGAGTTTTGTTCTCACAACTTTAGTTCTTATATGTGTTGCTTATACGTTTGGAGTTTTGTGCTCCCCAGATAAGTTCTCAAACTTCGCCAGCTGCTTCATTCATATGTTTGGAGCTTTGTGATCCCAAGTTAGGTTTTCAAACTTTCCATGTTTGGAGCTTTGTGATCTGAGGTAGGTTCTTGAACTCCGCCCACTACTTTCTTGACATGTTTGGAATTGTGTGAACCCAGGTTAGATTCTGTGTTTCCTTGTCTATTTGTACATAAGACAAGCTATTATTATTCATCATTTATTTGAACTTTTTACACTTAGTTTCAAAGTAAAATTTTATGTGCATGCTCAACAAGCCATTAAAATCTGAAGTAATCAATCTAAATATCCATAAGGGTCTTTATCAATGTAAAAAAAATTGCTCATCCTTTACATAAGAAGATGGTCTTTCTAGATACGTTTGTCATGGTTTGAGTGATTTTGAACTTATGTCTTGCCTTGACATGCTCGTTGTAACTTCTCAAATGACCCACCAATACAGGAGACTAAAAAGACCACAATTATTTTTGATGATTTTAAAAAAGAGAAAAAAATATGGTTACATTGTTGGCTACCAAACAATTTTATTGCATTTTAATGATGTAGTCTCTCAAAAACTCTAAAACGTTAAGATTAAAAAAATGAATGAAAAGCAAATGAGAAAAAAGCAATATAAGAACACATTTTTTACTCGCCAGATAATTTAAATACATTTTTTATACTTGAAAAGTTAAAAAGTGAACTAATATAAGAAGTCCATGTGGTTTGAAATATCGAGAGAGAGAGAGAGAGAGAGAGAGAGAGAGAGAGAGAGAGAGAGAGAGAGAGAGAGAGAGAGAGAGAGAGAGAGAGAGAGAGAGAGAGTTACACATAGTTCCTCTTGACAAAGCAAGACTAAACCCTTTGAAGCCTTTATTTATATTCCAACAAGGTAACATAAAGCTGAAAAGTAAAATATCATACTCTTCTTTATCTCTTGAATAAACCATGCAAAATAGGACGAATTGCACGATGGTTGTTGATTCTTTTATTAATTCAACTTTTCGCGAATACCCTGACGAGAAGACACGAACACGAAAGATTTGTGAAAGAGAATTTTTCACGATAAAGCAGGAGAAAGTCAGACGCGAAAGTCAAACGACAAGCGACACGAAAATTGTCACAACACCTTTTTCTGCCCTCACGCTCCAAAAAGGACCAGCAAGATTATGCAAATACCAAGAAGTACAGATATCTGATCTGATATCATGACATCAGCAGATACACTCTAGGTCGTGGCTAATCTGCCACTCTTGTGATTCGTGATTAGTTGTAGATGTTTAATCACTCTAATCTAGAAGTTACACGACACGACTATATACCTTCTGGTTGATGCATGATATACTATGTAGAAGTCTAATGCTAGTAAGCAAGAAGACGAAAATACTAAATACGAGTCCGCCTGCGTGCGAGACAATTTTTTGCATAGGATCTGTAGATCCACAAGTCGGTTAGTAAGAGAGACACGAATTTGTGAGAGAATTGTATTTCTCTCACGCAACGCACTGCGTGGATCTGCATGTAGTGCTTGAAGAATCAGAAAAATCAATAGATGATTTTGTAGTCGTTGCGCACATATCTCTCTTATCTTGTCTGATCTTGAATGTATTGTTGTTCACTATTGTTTGTGTATCTCATTCATTCATTTTATCAATTCCGCACACTAGTTGAATTTTGCTGAATGTAGTGTTAATGTAAAACGTAGATCAGCAGTGCTTGTCTACATTCTAGGAATTGTAGGAATGATATAGCTGGCAGTGACTAGCAATCATATCTGAAATCCATCTGAATTGCTTTTTGCGCTCGCGTTTTTGTCATCAGACTTGACTTGAGACTTCGGTTTATCCCTCATGTGGTTGTAGCATGTCTTGTGCTCTACAATCTTTTCATTGTTCACAAAGATGTTGAAAAGAGGTGTGAAAAGAAATAGGTCGAATAAAATCGAATAAAAAGAATTCGAATGACAAGAATTAAAACTTATCATGCGTAGTGAAATAAACTATCTTCCTCTTTCTCTAGGCATGACTACAACTATCAATTTCGAACAAAACAATAGAGATAGAAATCATGTTCAATCCTATAGTAACTAGCTTTGAAATCATTAGTACTACAGTGATTACGTAGCCAAACATTAAAGCATTGACTCTATCAGACAAATAATCAATCGCGAAGAACTATAGAAATGCATACATTCTAAGACAAACCTGAACGCAATAAGAAGATAGTATTGATTCAATATGAAAATGAAACAGATGTAAATGAGTACAACAAGTTGTGGATCAAAGCCGCGTACTTTAAGTTATCTCTGAACGACTAAATATAAGTTTGAATTAAGCGCAATGCTGATAAGCAGTAAGTGCAATAGCAATCTCTAATCAACTCTAAAGAAGTGAGCTAGAATGCTCATGAGTGTTCAAGCTCGCAGGCTTGAGAGAGAGCACTAACTATTCAATACTTGATGATTGATCTTCATGCTTCAATGCTTGTGATGTAGGAATATGAACAATCATTTATACTAAGCAATTAGGTCGTCAAATGTGTCATCCAGTTGGCTGTAATGTGCTGGCATCCATCCAGTTAGGACTTCTCAAAATTACTTGTTGATGAATTATTGCAAGTAAGTGGCTTTGGTCGTAAACAGTCTGTTTGTAGATTTGAACTTAAATCGTAACTCTGTAGAAATGAACATAAACTACCATGCGAAAAATACGAAGGTCTTCACCAACATCATTTTCTTAACATTTGAGGATTTGACATTTTGCGAAAAAACCGAAGTGAGAGAAAATCTCAAAAGACAAAAATCCTAAAAATGCCGACACTGTGAGCCATTTCTGAGTAGTTATGCAGACTGTAGAAACACAAAAAAAACTGCAGATATGGATAAAAGTTGGACGAAGATTAAAATGTCGATTAGTCGATTAGTAGGAGAATAATCTAACACTTTCCCTTAATCTGAATCCATGAATGCCTTGACCTTTAAACTTAGTTCTGCACAGAATTTTCTATGTGTATCCAAGCTTAATGCTTTGGTAGAAATATTTGCTGTCATATCTTGCGTTCAACAATACTGCAATCTGATCTCTTTGTCGAGAACTTTGCTTCTGACATAGTGATATTTGAGTTCAATGTGCTTACTCCTAGAATGAAATCTAGGGTTGGCTGACAAAGCGATGGCACTTTGATTATCACAAAATAATAATGTCAGAGCATATTGATTCAGACTGATATCTGAAAGTAAGTTTCTCAACCAAATTGCTTCCTTTGTAGCTTGTGAGACTATAATATACTCTAGAGGATAGAGCTATCGAAGACTGTTTGCGACTGCTCCAGGAAATTGGACCATTGTTGAGGAAGAATATAAATCCATAAGTGGATTTACGAGTGTCTACATCTCTTACCCAACTTGCATATGTATAACCACTGAGTAAATTGAGTTTGTCGTTGTCAACTGCTCCATAACAAATGCAAAAGTCCATAGTAGCTCGAAGATATCTCATGACTTTGATAAGAGCCTTTCAATGTGTCGTACCAGGGTTAGTCATAAACTGACTTAGGGAGCTGATTGCAAAGGCTATGTCTGGCCTGGTATAGATCATTGCATACATAAGAGATCCTATTATCGAATAATAAGGATACTCATGCATCTGCTCTTTCTATTCGATTGGACACTGGTCCTTTGACAATTGGTGAGAGAGCTAACTTGCAATTAACCAAATTATATCTTGCTAACATATTGTAAATGTATCTTTTTTGAGTAATGTAGATCAACTTTCGATTTCTGTCTCCGTGGATTTGAATACCAAGGCAGAAATGAGCTCCAACCAGATTGGTCATGTCGAATTTGGAAGATAGCATTGTCTTAGCTTCTTTTATCAAATCGATAATGTTGCCGAAAAGCAATGTGTCGTCCACATATAGGGTGATAATGATAAAAGACTGATGCACTGTCTTGAAGTAAATATTCGAATCTGAAGAGCTTAGTATGTAGTCGTGATCAAAAGGTGAGTTTCTAACAGAATACAAGCAAAATCTCAGAGAGAGAATTCACGAAGCTGCTGGAGGACTGATCTTTGATAGATCTAGCCTCAATGAAGCCTGCGAATTCTAAGACCAAGATTTGGGTGGAAAACAATGGATTTTGACAGTATATCAAAGTGTTTTCAGAGAATCTGAACAGGGTCAAAATTTGTGGAGGCCATAGAATGCAAGATCAGTGTCTGTTATGGCTGCAGACAGACCAGCAAATTCTGATATACCTATTTGGTCAAAAAAAATGTCACTTGGATCACTTCTTTCAAAGAAAATGCCCAAGTTGACACTTTTGTTGCCAATGTTGAAAGTTTTTCTAGTTATGCGATGGCTAGATCTACTCACGGTGTGGTGTAGTATAGAGAGGATTGTCCACCTTTTAAGAATCAAAGCTTCAAACGGAAATAGAAAACAAAGACTAAAACACTAAGGCTTTCCCAACTAGTGCCCGAAATTAAAATAATATTAACTAAGATAACAAGCAATAAAATCCTTGCTAAGGCTTACCCAACTAGCAAGTTCACTAAGCTAGATCCTACTTTAACACCCAAAGGGAAATAGAAATAATTGATTGCAGCTAATACTAAACAATAAACAATTAGAAGCATGCCACAATAAAACCAATGAAAGGAGGCAAGAGGAGGCCCGAGCACCTTCCCTCAAGCTATGCACCTTCCAATGGGAACACAAATGAAATGGTAAGATAATTCTCCAAATAGAGAGCAAGATAGCTTAATCTCAAAAGTGTTGTATACATGGCAAATACCTCTCCTTTTATAGCATCCATAAGTATCCACTAACTTATGGGATTAGTTTAAAGCTAGCCATTCTAGAAGTTTTAATTTAGGACCTAGAACTTAAAAAGTTTCTAACTTGAAACTTAAGATAACTTAAGACAAAATATTTCTAAGCTTAAATTTCTTAAGTTTAAGTTCTAATCCTAAGTTTACGTTATCTTATTATTTTAAGCTTCTACTCATGGACTTACAAAGCACATGCCATGTTGGAAGTTTATTGAGAATTACTCATACGTGGAATGCAGAATTAAAATGTCTTCCATGTGCTTCCGTTATCAAATTGAAAAACAAATGTTGAGCTTGTGCTTCCATTATCAAAGATGGAAAGAAAATAAAGGTAATGGGTGCCAGTCGATCAAGACTTGGAAGCCAGTGGACATTCAAAACGAAAAAATATTGAAATTATATACAATGATGCCGTTTTGACATGTGTTGAGGTGGAAGAAGATTGGAGTCTAAACTACATCCGGCGGGAACTATTGCTCTTATAAGATGATGTATTTTCAGACTTCAGATTCATTTTCAATGGTAAACTCGTAAGTAACTGTAAACACTCGATCTTTTATGAATAGTTTCAATCAAAACTTTCTAATACAAACTCTGTACTAATTCTAACTAACTTTGTATTAATTTTATGCAGGTACGTAAAAGACATGAGCTCAAGATCAAATGCAGAGATATTGGTGAAACAATCCAACTTATGAAAGAACATTGAGATTCACTATCAACAAATACATGCCAATGTCTTTTTATCATTATAGAAAAATTGCATTCCATTATTGGAGTTTTCTGATCTCTCTCAGCCAGACTTGCTTCCTGCCACGCCTACGGCCAGTACCAAGGGGAACACGGGAATGGGATGGCTGTACAGTGGCGATGGCATGGGCGGTGCATTTGGACCTGGCCATCATTCTTGGAATAAGAAAATTAACAAAAAGAAGTTTGAACAAAACAAAAGTGGATCAAAACAAAAAAATTTGCGATGAAAGGGCGCTTGAGATCGATACCAGCACTGAATATCGGTTTTGAGCGCAAGATCTACAGAGATTATTTGCAGAAAAGAGATGCGTGCTCGAAAGCGATATTGCACAGCAGGCGGTATCGGACTCGAGCGCACTGTGAGAGGGCGGAAGCTTGAAAGATGAAAGAGCGCGCTTGAGAGCGATATCGGGAGCTAAAAGCGAAAATTTTGCGAAAAAAAATGAAAATTCCGAGGACTTATATATATGAAATTTTTGCACGTGTGAAAAGACGGTCGAGACACGTGTCGTTAGATGATTAGACCACGTGGGATGTCCGTACTGACAATGATGAGCCAATTATGAGGCCACGTGGGCTGACACATGTACGAATCTCTAATCGACACATGTCATTCTCGCACATGACAGATGTCAGATCAATCATACTAGGTACGACACATTTAATTTGGCTAATCACAAGTCGACACATGTTCCTTCGCCAGTCCTCCACACGTGTGAATTTTTTTTTATAAATATGTCTTTTTGGTCTCGAATTTTCACGCAAATTCATGATTGCTTTGCCGAATATCGATTTCAAGCGCGCCGCTTGCTCTCATTATATTTTGTTGGCTAATATGCGCCTGGATCTGATACTGCATCATCCGGTATCGCATTCGAGCACGTCTCGCAATCCTTTTCTTTTCTGCTCATTTTCCTTGCGTTCAGATCCGATATTCCAACTTCAAATATCTCTCTCGAGCGCACGTTGATTTGACGTGCTTGTCGGACCTGGGGTTTGCGCCTGAGAGCGATATTTGGAACTTCAGTTCTGTTATTTTTATCTAAAATGTCTAATTTTGAATCCAGTTTGATTTCTTTTTTTAATGAATTTTTGCAAATTTTTGCACGTGTGAAAAGACGGCTGAGACACGTGTCGTCAGATGACTAGACCACGTGGAAATTTTGTATTGATAATGATGACCCAATTATGGGGACACGTGGGCTGAGACACGTGCGCAAATCTCTTATCGACGCGTGTCATTCTTGCACGTGACAGATGTTAGATCAATCATTCAAGGTATGACACATTTATTTTGGCCAATCACATGTCAACACGTGTTCCTTCACCACTCCTCCACACGTGCAAATTTTTTAATATAATAAGGTCTTTTTCGGCTCGGATTTTCACGCAAATTTATGATTGTTTTGCCAGATATTGATTTCAAGCGCGCCGCTTTCTCTCATTACGTCTCGTTGAGTATTATGCGCCTGGATCCGATACTGCATCCTCCTGTATTGCATCCCTTTTCTTTCCTGCTCGTATCCCTTTTCTTTCCTGCTCGTTGTTCTTGTGCTCGGATCCGATACTCCAACTTCCAATATCTCTCTCGAGTGCACGTTGCCTTGACGTGCTTGGTCTGACCTGGGGTTTGCGCTTGAGAGCAATATTTGGAACTTCAGTTATATTATTTTTGTTTAAAATGTCTAATTTTGAATCCAGTTTGTTTTCTTTTTTTAATGAATATGGTATTACTGATAGGTTGGACTATTTGAAATCCCTTTTTTCTTCTTTTCTTTTTATTCTACCTTCTATAACTGAGGGCCTTGGTGTGGAGGCATTTTCTGGGATATATCTCAGATTTAAGTCCCTGCTCAGTACTCCGTTCTTCAGGTCTCAAAATAAAGACATGATTCATTATCAGGACCTGGTGGCACTCGACAAGCATATCTACAAAGCTAAGCTTGACAGAATGTCTACCAAGTTACATAATGATTTCAAGTCTGTAGATGAGTGCCCAATTCACAATAAAAAATGTAGATGTGTTGATTTTCAGTCTGTTTTTGTTTTCTTCCTTTTGTTAAATATTTCTGACGAATCGGACTCTATGCCCTCCACTTCTGAAGCAGCTTCTTCTAGTGGTACAAAGTCTGAAAAGTCAAAGATTGTAGATATAGATACCTTTTTTTATTGACACGAGTGTTCATTTAGATGATTGTTCTGATTTTGATCCTGCTTGAAATAGGGCTACTTTTATAGGCCCTAGAACACCCACTACCCTTTCTCCTTCTGATAAATCTTTGATCACTTTGCCTACTTATATTATAGATAATAATTCTTTTTTGACAATATCGGATATATCGGATCTTTTTGACTTCACTGAAGCTGAGACTCTTTGCATTTTGAACAAAGAGCCTGATGAATTTTCGGATATAGTTGATTTTGATGCTGATGATCTTCTCCCTGGTGTTGACGATGTACATAATGATAAGTTTGATTCAGGGAAAGATTGCTTGAAAATGGCTGTGGAGGAAATGCGCAACAAAGAAGATGATCTACCTTCTGAGGAGGAGTTTCTTAGAATCCAAAGTCAACTTGGTTTTCCACAGCCAACTGTCAATTCACCAACAATATTGACATCGAAAGGTGGACATAATATTGATGGAGAGACAGTAATTAGAGAAGACAAAGCCGAATGCATAAGTTTTTGTCTCTTATCAAGTACTAGTAGATTTGTTCTGTCAGATTATATGCTGGAGCTTACTTTGTTTTTTATCATTTCAGGAAACAATTTTCCTTGATGATTTCGCAATTCGTCGAGGAGGGCAGAGATCTTATGCGGGAGAATTTTCAAGAGATCATGCACTCGGGCACTATCTAAAGTCCTTCAAGAATAATGAGATAAGTGTTGCCCATTCAAAGTTTCATCAATATGGTGAAATTTTGATTATGGCAATCAAGGCACTGTCTCATTTTCTTGGAGGACATAATTTTAATAAGGTGCATAGAATAATTTTTGTAAAGAAAACTATTGCGGTTAAAATTTTGGGATATGGACCAGTGAATTCCATGCTCAGATCATCTCATTTTGCAGTGTAAGTTGCAACTTTCATTGGAAAAAATATCGGAAGTAGATTAGATACTACTGAATTGTACTTTGTAGATATTTTTATTTAATATACAAAATTTTATTGTGTGTCTATAGCCTACTGGCTTGTATAAATTTGCATGCTTTTTGAAATTTTTTATAATCCATCGATTTTGTATTATGACGAATTTTGATTCTTCTGTAAAGCCATTGGAAAAGTTGCAGTATATAGCTGTTTTTTGTGCTAGTCCCACCATGTTATGTATTTTTATGAAATGCCGCTCTTGCTTGAGATTTTTCCATTCCTTGCGATGACCATATGCTAAGACTTCTACTATTTCTTGCAAAAAATGTCGAATGATATCGTAATATGTGCTGCATGTCATAAAAACATAATCTAAATTAGTACCAAAAGTATCTAATTTAATTACACATATTTGTCTATCGTAGTGTAAAATCAAAATCTTACCATATAATGTGTTATATGATCAACACCCCATGCACTCTGAATTGCATCCACAAATTCATTGGTTGTTAAATTTATCTTTTCGCAGGTATTTCACGATGTTGTCTAACTTTTTCCAAACTTCTACTTTGTCTATACGAGTAGAACCTTCTTCTTCAAAATCTTGAGTTGCTGCAATAATTTCTTTCCAAACCGTGTATTGAACCTTAGATTGTTTGCCAGAATAATTTGATAAAAATCTTCGGGCTTTAGATCCTCCAATGCTCGGCTTGCATGGAATATTTCCTATTTTACCTGATAACTTGTCATCTTTTTTTATTTTAACGTGGCCTTTATGTAAGCCTGCTTTGGACAACACATCCTCTAATCTGGAAATAGCTTCCTTTGCAGAGGCCTCTTGCTCGGAATTAATGTGAAGATATATTATTTTTTTCTATAATACACACCTCCGCATGCAATGTACAGATATGAACATTTCGTAGAGGAATCGGTAGTATAGGATATGATGTTCTATTAAATATCCATGAGAGAATGTTATGGTCTTCTTTCAGCGCCTATAAGAGAATACAAAAATGTGATTAGCCTCATAATATTAACACAGAGAAGATTTTAGATATGAAATCCATATTCAAATGATTATCCCTATTTATTATGCAAAGGAACTGCTATATCTGAAATGCTGCCAACCACCAAATATCATTTTTTGATTGAACACTGAAATTGAGGCCTTCCAAGTCTTCTGAATTTGAAAGTGCTCCATTCATGATCGTGAGACTGACTCTTTCCATTTTTTGTCCTTTTATAATTTCAGACTCATCTAACTTGAGAACAACTGGCAGCTTGTTATTGACATTCTCATTTGTAATATCGTAAAAATTTATGATGAATGTTAATAACTGATTAATGTCAATAAATAAATTGTTGGAATTGTTATATGCTAGACTTTCTGATTTCGAGCAATACACTTCATTGATATGAGATGGACTACCAACTATTGTCTGCATACCATGGTTTAACATGTCTCTTTTTTTAAAAAGATGAAATGGTCGTGGGATTGGAAACTTTTTAATATTTACCTGTGCAAATGCCTCCTTTATCATCTTAAACATTGTTGCATATGCTTTCCTACTGATGCTAGAAAAGTCACATGCCCCCTGAAGCAATGTAGTGTCTAATATTTTTCCAACTTCATCCATAATGCTATCAGTAACTGAAGCCTTAATCTTTTTCATTTTGTTATTATTTAACATTGATTTCATAGATTTAGAAGTCAAGATAGAGCCTAGTGAGTTTCCAATTGAAATCTCATCGGCCAAATGGTCATCAACAACCAATGCTGATCTGCATTGCAAACATAATGTTCATGAAAATGTCAGTAGAAATTACACTCATAGTATTCACATCAGTATATAATAAGCAAATCAACAGAAAGTTGAAATGAATAAAAAAAAAATTAGTGATTATGAATAAATCAAAAAGTTCAAGCAATTTTCAGTACCAAATAAGCTATAACTTACTTGAATGCATGGATTCGTCTTTTCTATGACCTCCTCTGGATGATAGATCACATATATTCTTGTTTACCAGTCTTTTCCTCTTGTTCCTTCGGACCTTTCTGTTGAGCACATCCATATCTTTAACAAGAGACAAATATGAGATACACATGGATTGAAATGCAATTTTTATCTCATCATTACTAGTTTTATAATGATGCAAAGAAGATTTCAACCTTTGGATCTCCTCCTTGAGCATCTCATTTTCATCCAAACAAGTTTTTCATCTTTGTAGATTTTTCTTTGCACTCCTTTGATATTTTCCTTGATTCCTCTTCCAAATAATGTATTCTTTGCATTGAATGTGCATTCCCATAGAGCATCAAATTCTCACAGTAACCCAAAAGGCCATTTTTACCATGACATATATAGATTATTAACTGACTCACCGAATGAAAATCTGGATGCTGCAATGAACATGGATCAATAGGATACATTGTTCCTGATGACCATAAATCTACATGTTTTAGCTTTTCCTCCCTGTATCGGACCATATCAGAAGTTGACAATTTCGGTTGCTTTGAATTTCTCGTCCTGAGCGGAGCATATTTGGGTGACAGATTCACATGAAGATGATCAAGCTTTGTCATCAGTACAGTAGTATAGTAACAAACAACACAATGACAATAACGACTCTGCTGGAGATAGAGATGGCGTAGGCTTTTTTCAGAAATGTCACTCCTAATTCAAATTTTTGAGTGTTCCCAACTATTGGGAGGGAATATTTTAGCATTTTGAAAAATTATATTTTAACTGTGGTTAAACACCAGTGAAGTTTGATGTGACTAATCTAAGGTGCATTCATTTACATGGAAAGTAGTGCGGGCAGATGCGTAAAGAAGTTAGAAAATGATATTATAATTACTTTATAGTTTTTTTTTCTCTCTCCTACATGGGATTTCTTATAGGGCCCTCTTTGGGCCCATATTTTCTCTAATGTCCACAAATCTGTTATCAGTAAGTAGAATTACAGATTTAGGTCATAAGGTGGAGTTTGAGTCTGATCAATGCAAAATTATCGATAGGAATAATAAGATCCTTACACTCGGCAAGAGGCATGGATACTTATATAGATTGGCACATTGTTATTCTGATTCTAGTCAAGTCTTGAAAATCTCTGTTCTTTTCAATAAAACATTATTATGACATCATCGCTCAGGACACTTGAATTATGCATATGTTTTGAACATGTCCAGACAATCCCTAGCACTTGATTTTGCCTATCCTTCTAGCAAAGTCGATCTCCCTGTCTGCCATAGCTGCATCCTTGGAAAGCAGACTAGGATTCCTTTTAGATCGAGTCATAGGCATGCAGCAAAAAGTCTGGTAGATGTTGTTCATTCAAATATATGTGGACCTATGCAAACTCCATCATTACTAGATGCAAAGTATTTTATTACCTTTATTGACGAATTCTTCAAAAGAATAGTTGTTTACTTCATTAAGTAGAAATTAGAGACTTTCATCAAGTTCAGACAATTCAAAGAGCATGTAGAAAATCAAACTGGCAAACGAATCAAAGCATTGAGGTCTGACAATGGGAGAAAATACATCTCCACCAAATTCAAGGAGTCTTGCCTTAACAACAACAATACATTACTTCCTATTCGCCTCAATCAAATGGTCTTGCTGAGAGAAAAAAATAGAACCTTAGTCGAATCGGCAAAGGCATGTTATCACATGCGTCACTTCCAAAGCCCTTCTGGGCTGAAGATATTTCAACAGCAACCTATAGAACGGATGTCCTACTAAAGGTCTCTAAGACAAAACACCATTCGAAGTTTGGACAAGTACCAAACCTTCTTTATCAAACTTACGAGTGTTTGGATGTATTGCTTATGCACAGATTTCTCATGATCTCAGGAAGAAGCTCGACTTCCAGAGTATCAAATGTATTTTCATCAGCTACATTACTTCAGATCAAGCCTACAAGTTGTTCGATGCTATTGAGTCGAAGATATTCGTTAGCCAGGATGTCATCTTCATCGAAGATCAGTTTATCGACCTCAAGGGAAAAGGCAAAGCCCATATAGCCGACTTGTCTGACTCATCCGACATATTGAACTTCGAGGTTCCTTAGTCGACTATTCCCATTGAAGATCCAAGCTCATCTACTTTTGATGAACAACACATCAATAGCGAATCCGAAGATGATGATGTTGTAGTTCAACAACTACAGCATGATGAAAATGATCAACTTACTCTATTCCCCAGAATATCATCAAGAACTAGCAGACCACCCATTAGGTATATCAATGAGTCTGCAGCCTACCTTGTTCATGAGCCGACGACTGTCGAAGAGTACTCAGTCAACCTGATTTCGATCTTTGGAAATAAGCTATGGATAAAGAGTATTTATCTCTTATCAAGAACCAAACAAGGACGATTGTCGAATTACCTGCTACCAGAAACGTAGTTGATTGCAAATGGAATTTCAAAGTCAAGTACAAAACAAATGAAAGCATCAATAGAAGAAAAGCCCGACTTGTCACCAGAGGATTTTCTCAAGTATACAACGTCGATTATACTGAGACCTTTAGTACAGTAGTCAAGCATTCTTCTATTCGACTTTTATTATCGTTTGCCGTTGCAGCAGACTTAGAAATACATCAAATGGATGTACAGACAACATATCTTAATGGAGTTATCGAAGAAGACATTTATATGGTGCAACCTAAAGGTTATATTATCGAAGGTAACACAATCATGTGTGTAAACTCCATAAAGGCTTGAAGCAATCTGCTCGAGCATGGTTTCAAAGGCTCAACACTTTTCTTCACTATTCCCTTGTTTGTCAGTCAAACCTCAGTATCAGAAATCGCCAGTCATACCACGAAATTGCCCACGGTGAGCATGATTTCTCTGTACCCTCTACGAATTCTATCCTTAAAAAAAATTTCAAAAAAATACCAAACATTAGTATTTTGACAGAAAGCCCCCCCTGTCAGAATTCGCAAGTACTACAATTGGCTTTATCTGACTGTCCACAATTTCTAGGCCTGTCCACAAATTTTATTATTGCACAAGAGTTCAGTTCTTATCCAAACTTCTCCATTCTGCAAGAAACTATCCTTTTTGACTTTTTGGCCAAGTACAATACTACCCTGATCACCTGTACTGTTACTCTACCTCGCATACTGCATCATGTCTCGAGACTATGTTGAATCTTCCAATCCGGCTCCTCCACGACTAGAATGCAGAATTCCAAGTACAGATGCACCAAAGTACAATGATGGAGAATCTAACCCAGTCTGATTTCTCCAAGACTTTAATAATGCATGCCGTTTCTATGGAGATACCTCTGAAACTAAAAAAGCTCTATCTATTTCCCATGGTACTCTATGGAACAGCCAAAGAGTGGTATCTCAACCTCGAAGCTCTTGATCTTGCTTCTTGGACCACCCTCAAGGACACCCTCATCAAGCATTTCAAACCATCCAAGCTTACTCAGAGCCCATTCATCCAAATCACCCATATTAAGATGTGTCGCGACGAGTCTGTTCAAAACTACATTGAGCATTTTAAACATCTCAAAGTAGAATGTGTTGACGAAAATATTATTGAACGTATGGCCATCAAATTGTTCTTGCTTGGACTACCTATAAGCATCCGCCGTGAACTAAAACCAGTTGATCTTTATGATCAACTTAAAGACGTCATGATTGATGCTATTTGTGAAGAAGATGAAGGTTCTGATGACGACTTTGATAATCGTGAAAAGAGATATAAGAACCCTGAATGTCTTAACCACACGAAGCATGAAAATACTGCACAATCATCTGAACTCCTGCATCAAATGGAAATCTAGCAGAAAGCTCAACAAATTCATATGGATAAACTCACTGCTGATTTTCAAATTGCCATAAAACAGATTGCAAAGAAATCTTTTCCAGCGAGAGAAATTGTCTAGTGTCTGATCTACTCACAACATCACACTGCTAATGAATGCCCTCAACTACAAAATCATTCTCCATTAGAACCTAGACCCATGTACCGAGCATACCACCCCTACTCTCCACAACAACCCACTCCACGACCAAGGGTGTATCAACCACGACCAACTGCACCAAATCAGTACCAACCACGCCAACAGTTTGTCATTAACCAATCTGCTCCACAACAAGCTATCCATTATCTTAATCCCAATACCAAAGAATAGAAAATTCATAAGTGCTTTTGGTACATTCTTATGTGGAGGAGTCATATCTTGGCTTTCAAAAAAGCAAGATACCATCTCTCTATCCTCTTGTGAAGCTGAGTATAAGGCATTGACATCAATCACCAAGGAGATCCTATGGGCTCAAGAGACTTTTGGAGGCGCTTCATGTAATCAAGGTGTGAAAATTTGCCTATGTTGGCAAATCTAGCTATGTCAAATATGTGAATTATGTACATAAGTGGGCACCACACGTGTGAGGCCATGGAGCCACATGGAAAACTTGTCCTAGTGTAGGTTAGATCAAGTCTAAAGAGTAGGTCAAGTCAATTTGTTAGTGATTCCTAGTTCATAGGACCTAAATCCTAGATTTGTGGAGGAAAATGACCAACTAGCCACCTACTTGGCATGACTCTAGGAATGATTCTAGAATGGCAAATTAGGGCAAGAAAGCCAAGGTAACTTCCTTGTCACATGTTGAAAATTCACCTAACTTTACAAAGTAAGTAGAGAAACTCAAGTTGCATCCCTCCCTTTGAAAAATGCATATAATGCTATTGCACATGCACTGATTAGTTTATAGATTTGATACAATTTGACAAAAAAAATTCATTATCCCAATTAAAACCAAATATTATCTTGGAAAATGCAGTAGCCCCTTTTCAAAACAAATGTTATTGGTTATGCTTGACTGATTTCTTTGCATGAAGGAAATTAAAATTATGTGTCATATCCATATAATCAAAGCTTGAATGTGTGTGTGTGTGTGTGTGTCTGAGAGAGAGAGAGAGAGAGAGAGAGAGAGAGAGAGAGAGAGAGAGAGAGAGAGAGAGAGAGAGAGAGAGAGAGAGAGAGAGAGAGAGAGAGAGAGAGAGAGAGAGAGAGAGATTTCTAATACACAAAGCAAGAGCAAGCGTCTACCATGATGTGTGCAAAATAAAAACATTCAGCACACAAGTGTGAACAAAGTTCATCAAGAGCTCCAAGTGGACCCCCAAGCCACAACCAATAAGATGATGGTCAACTATAGCTCAAAATTAAGTTGTTTCCTAAAGACAGATAGAAGGTGCCAGATTTGTTACTTATGTCATAGATTTACAATAGTTTTCTTGTCTAGTTGTTGCAACCATAATGTCTTTGACTAGGATTACATTTAGGCAAAAAATGTATTTGAAATTTCATCTTGCTACAAATTTGACAAACTCTTTTTCCTATTTTTGGCTCTAAGATAAAAGTGTCCCCTCCCACCCTACCCCACCGCCCACCCTCCACCCCCCACCCCCCCCCCCCCCCCCCCACACACACACACACACACACAATAATCCATGTTAAAGCAAAAAGAATAAAGAGAATCTCATAAGCAAAAAGAAGTATACCTATTGGGCTCTCACTAGTGTATGCTTGATAGCATGACCGGTGGCAGGATGCTGCTGGTGTGATGCCACACTCCTTAGATCCAAAAGATCTACAAAGTTAGGTTCTATTGACAAGAACAACAACATGCAGTCTGGAAGTTGCATGAGTACAATGCATGTTGGATGCATGTCAGGCTCTTGTGCATTGAGCAAGTACATTATACAGGTTCACATATCCTTATCTATCATATTATCTTTTTTTCTTTTTCTTTTTGTAAATTTGAAGTCCTTACTATTATTGAATAACAAGCAAGATTACTTTGAAGTCGAAACAAAAATTTTATAATGTATGGAAATTCACTTTCTAAAGAAAGCATCAACCAAAATTTCATCACATGCATGACACCATATTACTTCCCATATCTTGATGCTTTTGTGTTTGTGATGTATAAGGTGGAACCATATGAAATGGTACAATGTAGTAGCACATGGCTACGTGTTGGAACTTGAAACATTCTGATGTTCAAATTTTAATTGCATATTGTCCACTTTTAGCATCATAAGCATGGTACGATCCATGACAAATCTCAAGTGCAATAATACTCCCTAAATCTAGTGGAATATATTCATAATTAAAAAGCGAGATGACTTTTGTCTTTAAATATAATATTTGTAGATGTGTTTATTGACATCAAAACTATTTTCATGGTTCTTGTAATATTCCAAAGTAAAAAAAAAAATGCATATATAATATAATGTATATAGTATATAAATGCCTATATAGTATAATATTCCAAAGTAAAAAAAAATGCACATATAGTATATAAATATGCATATATAGTATATGATTTCTAATTACGATTGGCAGTATCAAACTACCCAGTTTCTAATGCCATATATTGTAATATAGATTGTAAATTCTTTTTCTCGTTTGCAAGGACAAAGAAAAAGATAGAAAACAAAGGCATGCTTCTAATTTTGGACTTAAGATACTAGAAAAACATAAACGTACATTTACGTTTAAGTGATGTCCATTACAATGCCATACTAAATATACTTTTTCCTCTTGTTTTAATGCTAAGAATAAGAGTACATAACATCTCAAGTTAAATAAGAATCTAACAAATATACTCTTCTAAAAAGTGCTCCACAATTTCACAAGATCTAACCTCATTTGGATCCAAAGTACATACTGAAACACTAAGGAACTAAACATGTCAATCATCAACCAGCCATGGTGCTTAATCCAAGCTCTCCCTTGAGTTTGCTCATTAACTATGACATCCCAATACTGCCATAGCCCATCCCACTATAGAGATCCTTTACCAAAGATTGGATGATCTACAAGCTCACTCCATAGTTCAAGTCTTAGTAAATAGAATATGTCAACAAATGCCAAATTTCTATTATATAGCCTCAATACATACCCTATTTCCTTGAGTGTTTATCAAATTATTAAGTCCCCATACATTCATCTATTAAATAATGCTTATAGCCTTGGTTGGCTCAAGAGGATCTCGTAACTTTTGTAAACCATTCTCTTTAGATGCTTCAAGGCAATTTGCTAAGTATAAGACTGATAGCCATTAGGTTTAGTCAAATTTGTATCTGTTTATATTGCCATGATTGAATGGATCTTTTGGCTCAGTTGTATATAAGAATTTTGGAGAATCTCCATTCTTCTTGTATAGGGATGCCCGATGCCAAGTCTCATGTTCTCAATCCACATGTACGCAAAGTCGATGTGATGCAATTGATGAAATTTCATGGTTTTCTATTTATATGAGTGGAATTACATTGCTATTGTGATGTTATCGTATAATTTGTATCATCATCATGATTGTTCTATGTTTTCTCACACATAATTCACATAATGATCGCTATAATATTGGGTGAGCCACTTGACATTTGTGATATTATAACATTTTATCTGTTAAACATCAAGAATATGTATGTATTTTACAAAGATTAGTAAATTTTGTGAATTTTTTTTTTTTGTCATTTTCACTTTTTTGATCTATTTGATCTTCCATTTCAATCTTTTTTGTTTTTTTCTTCTTAGATTTGTAGAGCTTGTTGTTTATTTTTGGAGGATATTATATTATATTATATCAATTTCAATATAAATATGATCAAATTATGTTTTTTTATTGCTAGGCAATCATTTCATTTGTTTGATGTTTTTATTGAACTTTTTAATTACGAGTGAACATTTTTTCCATTTGAAATTGTTAATATTTTCAAACATGCCTTGAATTGTCTCTTTTTTGAGAATCGACACTCAAGGAGTAGGTTTCTACAAGTTCTATAAAATTGTTGAACCATAGAATAGTACCGTGTGGCCTTATTCAGCATATTTGATATTATTTTTTAAAAGTGTCAATCTAGAGTAAAGTGTAGACAAGAAAAATCTTTGGCTTGATTTTTTTGTTGTACCTGTGCGAATTTGCAAATATTAAGCTTGATAAACACATAGTTCATGTGTGAGAATAGGCTTAGGGTAGTTAGGACCCAATCATAGGAGTTAGTTAGGTTGTTTGGTCAAGTTTCCTACAATTTAGGAGCAAACTCCTCAAATCATGGAGGTAGATGAGTAACCTAACCATCAATTGGCATAACTCTAGGGTTAGATAAGGCTGACATATAAGGGTATAAATCTCTATTAGGCTCCTTAAAACATGTTGTATTTTCAACTAACATCCAAGGAGAAGAGCCTCGTTGTACTTTGAATCTATCATATAGAGATTTGAGAGCAAATTGGCAATCTCAAGCTTTTTCTACATTTGTCTTGTGATTCCAAAGTAAACTAAACTTTTATACATTCATTCTCTAATAGCAAGCCATACTGGAGGCTGTACCACACACGTGTGGAGTTGGATTTCCATGTTGGTTCATTGTATTTGATTGCTCTTGATTGTGAGATCCTAAATTGCTAATCTAGATCAAGAAATTCATGACTAGTTTGTGATAGATTGGTGTATCAATCAATCAATCATTCTTGGAGTTTTTTGTAGGCTCATTTATATTCCTTAGTACTGTACTTTAACAGTACCTTGGGCACAAAAAAAAATCATTTTTTTAATAAAAATAGAATGGGCAAAGATTAAAAAAACATTATTTTGATGTTATAATTTAAGCGTAGACCAACATACATTGTTCACGTCAATGGGATACACCAGCCAAAATATTTTTCAATAGAAAATTCAAAAATTGTTTTAAAAAAAATATCAATTTCTGAATTCAATATGGAGAAATAACTTTGATGCAAAGATCACATCCTCATATACAAATTTTTTTTGTGATAAGGCTTGACTACAAGACAATTTCACATCTCTCTCAAAGACGAAATTCCACAAACTTACATGCAAAAGAAAAAATCTAGCATAGGCCAAGTCAACGAAGGGCTATGTTGTTGTAATACCACATCTAAGTACATCATCTTCAATACAGAATCACAAAATGAGAGCATCATTTTTAACTAAGTATTAAAAAGAGCTCATTTACTAAAAGATGTGCTTGATATATGAACATATTTGCATCAATCTCGAGCCTCATTACTATAATATACAAAAACTACAAGCTAGAATTTCTTCTTTTTATTTTGTCAAGTTGAAGTCCTCACATGTCCAGGGGAGATTTTTATCGATTGTCACATTGTATGTAGCACCCTCAAGGTTGGAGCCATAACTCTCAATGTGAAGCACCTTATGCTCATACTACACATTAAATTAATCTTTGACCACTTTTGCTCTAATTTCAACTATGGAGTGTCATGTAAAAAGTACTCAATGGGGAATTTTTTTTCACAAACTGGGGATTAAATTTCCACTCTTGGCTTGAAATGAATATCTAATTCACATTGAGTTCATATTTTTATGAATCACAACAACTACTTTGTCAAAATTGTCTTTTTCTTGTGAGTGTTCATGTCCTATATATAGGATTGGACATAATTTTAGATTTGGATACATTGTACTCCAATAATCAAGATTACCTCATTATTTCAAACTAGGCCAAAAATGTAATTAATAACCTTGTGAGGACCCAATCACACATCTAATGACATGTGGAGATACTGCATGGGTTAGGATCGCTATTGGCATGGTGTAAAGTATCAATAGTAATGACTTGCATGTACGAGAATATTGTATGCATGCTTGCATGGACAAATGCACATATAAGGTAGGGGCTATTTACTCTACGAGGAACTCACCCTACTCATATTCTTGTTATGAGATTTCATTGTCAGATCTCCCCCCCCTTCTCTCTCTCTCTCTCTCTCTCTCTCTCTCTCTCTCTCTCTCTCTCTCTCTCTCTCTCTCTCTCTCTCTCTCTCTCTCTCTCTCTCTCTCTCTCTCTCTCTCTCTCTCTCTCTCTCTCTCTCTCTCTCTCTCTCTCTCTCATCCTATGTTATGGCTAGAAACGATGCTATTGGATATTGATCAATAGCTTCAAATTGGTTGGGTGGTTTTGCCCCATTGTTATTCCTTTGTGTGTGTCTTGTAAGCAAGATCTTGGTGCTTCTCCTTTCAAGATAAAAATGTTTTTAACTTGGCTCAAGAGAGTATCTAGGATACTTAGATTTGAGTTATAATCATTTTTATCTTGATGGATCTCCTAGAGATTCTAGTTGGATGAACTGTTATCCCTTAGAATTTTGGATGTTTTAAGAATATTTGTACCAAGACGCATTTATGAATTGTCTAAAAGAAATTGTAAATAGTTTTAGACTATAATTGTTAGCTCTTTAACTTTTCAACTTTGATCTCTAGTGTTAGATAATAGTTAACCCAATGTTACCAATTTACATGAAGGCAATGTTACCAATTTGGAGAGAATCAAACCTATTTGGGAAATTTATAGATTGATGTATTTTTTAAACCTGAGATTGCACTCTAGAGTAGAGATAAAAAAATGGAAGAATCATTCTATCTCTGAGTACTTGTTGGATGTTTGAAATCAAACTAAGGATAATTGTTTTATATCTAACTATTGAAAATTAAAATAGTTTATGATTTTCTTTGATGTTACGAGGACAAAACCTATTCAAAGAGAGAAGAATGTTATGTCCATGTCTTGTATATAGGATTTATGTTGAATTTCACACGTGTGGACTGTCCACAACATGTACTTGTGATCTCCTAAGGTGTGTAGATGCACCAAGATCAAGATTAGATTGAGATTCAAGATCTATCTTTGATTCTATGGCAAAAACACACTACTACATGCATTCATTCACTTCCAACTCTCACTCACACGTGTGGGAAGTGTTCCAAAAATATTCTAAGTAAGAACAAGCTGCTCTCCTCGGGTAGAGAGAGAAAAACCATCATGAGCTCTCGGGTAGAGAGAGAAAGCTAGAAATCCAATGACACTCAAAATCCACTCAATCTCAAAATCAATTAAATCCAAAATGAGGAGTACAATGATACTAATAGATTCATGAGCTACCACTATGCTTAACTATGATTGGATCACACTTTGCCACCTCTTAATCCTATTGGACCATTGATCCATGCACCTCCTAATTCTATTGGACTATATTCAAGCACACCTCAAATTCCTATTGAACCACACATGGTTCCACCTCTAAATCCTATTGGACCTCTTAAACTTCATCAAACAAAAGCATTACACTTGTCTACACTCTAATTGGCACAAGTTTGGCCTCCTACTCTATTTTGGCTCAATAGTGGCATTACAAGTGGAAATGGATAATTTGCCATCTATGCCAAATTTGACCCTATCAACATCCTACACCTAAATGCTTGACTATGAGATTCTATGAGACCCCTATATCAAACATTTTGATTTACTTTACAATGCTCCACATGTGGGAACATCCTCCACACATGTGAGATTCACTTACAAACTTCTATCATAAAAAATACCAAGCTAGATTTTTGCCAATTTCTCACACTCCTCCTCAAAAAATAGCTTGGAAAGGTACTAGATCACTTGAGAAGTTTGTAAATCTTTTTGAGTGGGTCCTTTGGTATGCATAAGAAGTGAAGATCAGCCAAGGGATCCATCATAGGAGATAAGATCTCTTTGGCAGAGATCTCTTGCCAATGCCTTTGAAGAGTGCTCCACCAATATGCCACTATTGTCATGGGCTTCCTCCATGCTTGATGATGATCTTTGCCTTGAAAGTTCCACTTGCATGATGGATGCACCATAAATAGAGAAATCTGAGGCTTCCAAGCCTCATAAGGATCATGGAGATCAAGATCATAAGATGTGAAACAATGATGATTATCAAGATTATGCTTTCTAGCTTGACTAGTCCACATACAATGAACTATATCCATGATGGATCTAATCTTGATATCAAAGACTATCTTGATCTTTTTTAGGCTAGTTACTCTCTCAAGGATGTAAGTGTCCACTTTGGATGCTTCACTTAATCTCAAGAGGAGTTTACAATTTGCCTCAAGACATGTGAAAACATGATTTTCAAAAAAGTGAGTACCAAGCTCAATCTTGTTCTTACTAGAACCAAGAGCATACTTTTGACAATGCAATATCTTGCTTTCAAAAAGTATTGGAAACACATCTAAGTCAATAATGACAAGAAACATGTCCATACCATAAGCATCATACAAAACTAGTATAGCTTTTCTTGAACTTTGAGATCCAAAAAATTCAATGAAGCAAGATAGCATTTCAAGCAAAGGAAGAGAAGCATATATGAATGTGTTGTAGTAGATACAACATGAAAGATTCCCCTCTTTGCCATGTAAGGTGAGCCATAAAGACTCGGCCATTCATCTTGAAGATCTTCTTGAAATCATATGAAGAAGAAACTCCTCCTCACACATTGGCCCCATCATAACTTGAATACCTTCAAAAAGGATAACTTGTAATGCTTCTTGAGAAGCCTTGATCTCGGCCACTTCCAAGATTGAATCTTCATGGAATGTGACATCTCTATTCACAATCACTTTTGAAATAGAGAGTGTAAAGACACTAAAGGCCTCCTTGATGGATGAGTATCCAATCATGATCCATGAGCTTGGATCATTCTTCCTTCAATGAGAATTTCTTCTCAACATATGCTTTGAATAATAAGGAATAATCATACACCATAATACTTGAAGAGAGAAGATATGTGCATCTTGTGTGATCATCCTCCTTTGAGATATTGGACATATAAGAAACATCAAGAGAGTTTGCACTCTCACTTGGATCCAATTTGTAGATGCCTTCAAATCTTGATCCATATGCAAGGATCTCACCATCCTTCTTAATCACACAATTGTCAATATTGAAATTGACATCGAAGCCACTATCAAGAAGTTGGCCAACACTTAAGATGTTCTTTGTAAGCTTTGGGACAAAAAGAACATTGTTGAGAAAGAGATCTTTAGAAGATGCAAGCTTCAAGGGAATAATCCCTACTCCTTCAATATTGCACTCATGCTTACTTGCAAAGTATATAGTCTTCTTGACTCTATCATAAGGCATAATAGATGAAAAAAGAGTGCTTGGAGCCACACACATGTGAAGATACTCCACTATCAATATACCATGAGTCATCCTTGTTGAAGGTGGAAGAGGAGAAGCTTGATGCCATAAGAGAGCCTTCTCCATCACTTGCAATATAGTCTTCTTTCTCATTGGTGATGTTGGCTTGATTGAGTTGATTCTTCTTCTTGAAGCAATTGGTGGCATAATGGCCTTTCTTGCCACAATAAAAGCACTTGATCTTCTTCTTCTTGAGATTTGAAGTAGAAGCATGAGAGGTATCCTCCTCCTCCTCTCCATCTTGGTCTTTAGCTTTGTCATTAGAGAAGTGATGGTGTTGCTTCTTACTCCTCTCTTTGTGCTTGGCAAATAGAACTTTGCCATCATCATGATTGAGTGATAGTTTGTCCATCCTCAAGAGTTTGTACTCTTGTCTTGATTCTTCAGAAATAAGCACACTTTGAAGGGCCTCCAAACTTGGTAGCTCCTCCTTAATAGCATAGGATTGGACAAGGTTGTCATATTCATCTCTCAAGCCATTGAGAATGACTTGGACTAGCTCACCTTGATTGATTGAGTCACCAATACATGCAAGCTCCCTATGAATATCCTCGACTCTCAAAACATAATTAGATGCACTCTCATCACTCTTTTGACTACTTTGGAATATTTGATTTCTAAGAGTGAGGAGCCTAGAGGTGTTCTTAGCCTCATAGATGGACTTGAGACAATCCCAAGCTTCCTTGGATGTAGAACAATCACCAATCTCCCTCAATATCTCATTAGAGACATTCATCTTAATGTAGTGGAGAGCCATCCTAGCTCTCTTCTTGTATTTTTGTACTTCTTGAAGGACTTGAGGCTCCTCCTCAATCCCAAGTACAATGTCCATCACATCTTGGAGTATCAAGATGGACTCCATCCTCAACTTCCATATTGAATAACTGGAAGTAGACAATCTCTCACTTGGTTGCAACAAGTATGAACTCATTGAAGTCATGTAAAGTGGAGATAAATAAAAGTGATGAACAAAAAATGTTGCTTCTCTCTCACTATAGGATCCAATAATGGTGTGCTACCATCTCCTATGCAAGATCTTGCAACAAACTGTGAGATGATTCTCACTAGCTATCTCAATCTCTCCAAAACTAGATCTACTTCACATCAAATGATGGAGTATCGGCAAAGTTAGGATCAAACACTCTTAGCACGTGTGAAATACACTAAGAAACCAAATTTGACTCAAATACAATGATACTGCATTAAACAAAATGGCTAAGATCTCAAAACAGTGCCTAGATCACATATAGATGAGATTGGTAAGCATTCAACTGTGATTTTGGATCAAACAAGCAATCTCTTGACCAAACCAAATGTGTCCACCCAGGTCTAGGTGCCCTACCTAACCCTCTTCAAAAGCTTATAACTTTTGATTGGCTCAACCAAATGGAATGAAACTGATTGCATAAGAAACTAGACAAAAATAGCTTCAAAACAAGCTACCTAGCAAGATTTTTGGATCAAACATGAAAGAGAACTCCCAAACTGAAATTGGATGTTCCTCACACGTGTCTGAGCACCTGATTCCGTACAGTACCAGGTCAGACCCAATCAATGTCCTTTTGATCTCTTTTGTTCCAAAAATGAACAAGATAGCTAGGAAAATGGGCCTTGACAATTTGTAGCTCAAGATTGATGAATAGTTTTCACTCAAATGGATCAAAATGCATGGTAACCTTAGGTAGGCTCTGATACCATGTTGAATTTCACACGTGTGGACTGTCCACAACATGTACTTGTGATCTCCTAAGGTGTGTAGATGCACCAAGATCAAGATTAGATTGAGATTCAAGATCTATCTTTGATTCTATGGCAAAAACACACTACTACATGCATTCATTCACTTCCAACTCTCACTCACACGTGTGGGAAGTGTTCCAAAAATATTCTAAGTAAGAACAAGCTGCTCTCCTCGGGTAGAGAGAGAAAAACCATCATGAGCTCTCGGGTAGAGAGAGAAAGCTAGAAATCCAATGACACTCAAAATCCACTCAATCTCAAAATCAATTAAATCCAAAATGAGGAGTACAATGATACTAATAGATTCATGAGCTACCACTATGCTTAACTATGATTGGATCACACTTTGCCACCTCTTAATCCTATTGGACCATTGATCCATGCACCTCCTAATTCTATTGGACTATATTCAAGCACACCTCAAATTCCTATTGGACCACACATGGTTCCACCTCTAAATCCTATTGGACCTCTTAAACTTCATCAAACAAAAGCATTACACTTGTCTACACTCTAATTGGCACAAGTTTGGCCTCCTACTCTATTTTGGCTCAATAGTGGCATTACAAGTGGAAATGGATAATTTGCCATCTATGCCAAATTTGACCCTATCAACATCCTACACCTAAATTCTTGACTATGAAATTCTCTGAGACCCCTATATCAAACATTTTGATTTACTACAATTCTCCACACGTGGGAACATCCTCCACACATGTGAGATTCACTTACAAACTTCTATCATAAAAAATACCAAGCTAGATTTTTGCCAATTTCTCACAATTCGGACTTGGATACACAGTGTTCCAGGACTCAAGATTATTGATTACAATTTGTTTTTCTAGACTAGGCCAGAAATGTAATTAATAACCTTGTGAGGACCCCCCCCCCCCCCCCCCCCCCCCCTTACTCCTATTCTTGTTATGTGATTTCATTGCCAGATTTTTTGCCCTACTCATGCATCATATTCTATGGCTCTATGTGAAGATTTTGTGAATCACTAAGATCCAAAATCATCTATGATCTTTGGTATAGAAAGACAACACAATTTACACCATTTGCAATATAGAAAATCAACATCTACTTAATGAAAGAGACGCAAACTCAACAAGATATTGATCAAACATCAAAATTATGATAAGATGAAGCTGCGGTCTATACAAAAATAGTAACTTATTGTATTTCACACGTGTGGATCCAAATATCAACTAAACAATGCATTCTACACACAAGATTGCAAGATATCATCAGTATAGTACACCAATGGATAGATGAATCCAAGAGAACTCATGTATAAGCATGAAATGAGATGAGAGAGAGAAGAATCATTTCTCCCACAAGTTTACATCTATTTATAATAGGTCCATGCCTCATTAATGAGCTTGGTTTCCCTCCATAGAAACTTTTAGATCAAAAACCTTACTACAATATGAACTAGATTCAATGTATCTAACATTCAAATTTGAATGTGTACAAACTCGACTTTCTACTTTCCCTAACTTTCTAAAAGTGGTAACTCAAATAACTTTAGACTAAAATAGCTTTGAAAAGTCAAACTCTAAGTCTAATATGCAAAGTGGCCTCAACTGCCAATTAAACAAATATGACCAAAATATCAAATTAGTTGACAATTTCTCACACTCCCTCTTCAACTAGTTTTAGCATTGTTTCCTCTTATCGATGACTTCAATTTAGTCTTGTCCAATCTAGGCTTCAACAAGACTGACAGCACATTAAAACATCATGTCTGACAAGCTCAAGATGAGCATTCTCAATGGCTGATAGGATGTAGGTAGGGGCTTCATGAAGTACATCAAGTGTTGTGGTGCTGGGACCTGGTGCTCCTATCCAGATGGTAAAAGCATATCCCAGTGCACTCTACCATAGTGAATTTGTTTGCAAAGGCCATACCGGGCCGTATAATATAGAACATGAGATTAGAGAAGTAAGGGTGGCCAATCACTTCCACCATAGCCAAGAAGAATACAAGGGAGAGAGAAAATTGGTGCGCGAAGAATGTGTGCGGCCAACGGAGTTCAGAAACTAGTATATTGAAGTGGCTCATGTCTCTAAGAACCTTCCTCAATGCACTAGATCACTCCAAACCATTCAATTTGTTGAATTTCACACGTGTGGGAGGGCCCAAAGGTGTGACTATGATCTTCTAAGACTTGGTGATTGCACAAAGATCAAGCATAGATTGAAATCCAAGATCTATCTAAAAAAAACTAAGCCAAGATCACTATGTATCATGCATATATCAAACATCAAAGTACATTCACACGTGTGGAGACTTGTGGATGAAGGAACTAAGCGTGGAAAAGCCTTGCTCGGGGGTAGAGAGAGAATCCAACAATCAATGTTTGCGTAGAGAGAGAGCTAATATGACTTAAAATGTAGTAAGTCTCATTAACTCCAAAAAACTCAAGTACAAATGAACCTATCACATCCTCTAATAGGAAATCAAGGTAGGGAGTGCTTGAATTTCATTGGACTTCTTTTTTCCTCCTCTAAATATGATTGGTTGAGTGACTTATGAGTCCTCAAACTTGATTGGACCAAATTGGTAAAAATATCTCTTTTGATTGGTCCCTAGATCTCATGCCAACACATAGGGATGAGTCACATATCCAACCTAATCTTGACACTTGTAGCAAGCCTAAGCTAGCTCGAGCCACATCAAATGTTACTTTTGGCCTAATCATGGAATTACAAGTGTACTCACTCGAGTTGCCTCCTAAGCCAAAATTGGCCCTATCACCTACTCACACATAGATGGACATAGAAAAATTTATTAAACCCCTAGACTGAACATAGATTAATTTTACAATTCTTCACACTCCTCCTTAAAAGTTATGTATTCTAATTAAGCATAGATCTTGGAATCAAGCCAAGGTTGGATCTAAGCTTGATAAAAGAACTCTTGATCAATGGCTTGGTGAGAAGATCGGCAATGCATGCTTCTCAACATAAACTTTGAGCTTGAGGACCACGTATTTTGAAGATAGAAGATACAACCATGTAAATATTGTGTAGTCATCAATAAAGGTGACAAAACAAGTGGCTCCTCCCTTGCTTTTGCATGATGAGAAATGCACATCCGAGTGCAACAACTCCAAAGGATGTGAATTCTTGATAAAAGATCTTGGATATGGCTTCTTATGTGACTTGGCAATAGCACATGCTTCATATGGCTTGATCTCCTTGGATAGAGTCTTTGGCAAGCCAATTGTAAGAACCCAAAAGGATTACCCCTAAGATGAGGATAGGAGAACACAATAGGAGAGACTATGGAGCCAAACCGCCCAACCAATCCTAGATCAAAACTGGATCTAGATCCCAAGCCATGCCATGTGAAGCAAGAGGAGAAGAGAGAAACTGGTAACCTAACCCAATGTGTCGACGGGAGAATCCCCACCTCATTATATAGAGAGTAGAGTCCTGTGCATGCAACCATGCAATTCCCATGCAGGTCAACTATAAATAGATCACATCTCTTCATGCAGTCCTCCTGCCTATATCCGTCACACAGACATGCAATGCTCCAAATGTCTCAATTTGAGTGTCTGGGTCCTCTCAAGATAATTAGTCACAAACTGGCCTTGACATGGAATTAAATTATGGCGTGACCGATAATCTTGAGTACTGGAGGGCCGGTCTACCATATTAGGACTATTCTAGGTCCTTAACCGAACATGGCCATAACATTATTCCCTCCTTAAACTGCTTCTATCCTTAGAAGCTCCTCAAGACAGGAACAGTTCCTTTAACTTACAATATTAACCGAGGAAATCATTATTCTTAGTCTGACTTCCATATCAAACAAGTACTCAGAGATAAACCTATTTCCAATAGTTAATCTCTATTCTGGAGTACGAGTCAAGTTTGAAAAAAGTATAGTAAGCAATAAATTTCTCAACTAGGTTACACTCAACACAAATTAGTAACACCACCTTCATGTAAAACACTTACATGAACCACTGAGTGAAATATTCCCTAACTTAGGAGATTAAAGTTAAAGAAAAGAAATAATAATTACAATATGAAATTAACTACAAAGTTTGGCAGACAATCTATAAAAAACTTCCAAGTACAACTATCCTTATTAGAATCCAATTCTAAGATATGATAATTCATTCAACTAGAATCTCTAGGAGAATCATTAAGATATAGAATGATTAAAACTCATAGGAAATCAGCAAGTGCCTATTCAACTTTCATAGGAGAAGGTGTGGTTTCATGTCTTTAAAAAATGCAAGAAACTATATCTCTATCTTCAACCGAGGCCGAGTACAAAGCTTTAACAACCACTACAAAGGAGGTACTTTGGATCAAGAGATTATTGGTGGAGCTAAAGATCATGGATTCAGAGGAGGCACCAATCATCTACAATGACAATATATCATCCCAACACCTTGCATCTAATCCAATCTTCCATGCAAGATCTAAGCACATTGAGATATGCCATCACTTTGTGAGAGAAATGGTGCAAGCCAAGGAGATTGCTTTGGAGCATGTTCCAAGCAATGAATGTGTAGCTGATCTACTTACTAAACCACTTCAAAAGACACCTTTTTTGAAGTTCAGATCATCACTTGGAGTGATTGGTAAAGCAATGGTTGAACCAAGCTAGATAGTGAGGAGGAGTGTTAAAAATTCACAATTCTAGCTTGACTAGTTTTGGTCATATGACTTGTAAATAGTTAGATGGTCATGATGTGGCTTGTCACACTTGCGCATAGGATTCCATTCATAAGGATGTTCTCAAGTAGACCTAAGTGTTAGAACCTTTGGAATGAGTCCAAATTATGCTTAGATACAAGAGAGAAAAAATAGGAGCTAGTTTTGGTAATTTTTGCATTGTTGAGGGATCTCCAAGATTCCAACCCTAACTTGGTAGGGATGAAAGATCCACCAAAATTAGCATTAGGGATAGGTTTAGGGCTATTCATACCTGCCCAAAACCGTGATGGATCATGTATATATAGGTGGTGATATCTCACCAAAATCAATCAAGCAATTTCATGATTTTTCTCTCAAAATGGTACAATTGCTCTCTATGTTCATAATTGTTTGAGTTCTTGTGATTACTAATGATTATAGGATTGAATGTAGGTCTGGTGTACAGCACTCAGACTGTGGGAGGCCGTACTTTCACACGTGTGAAGGCTTCTTCAAGGATTTGGGCCATTTAGTGAGGTTCAAGCATAGATTTTTGATGGATTTTGATGGTTCAACTTGTGCTAATCTTATGAGATCATAATCTATTGTTTCTCTCATCATTTCAAGTGTTTTAGGATCCTTACAAATTGTCCCTACCCCCGTTTCCACTATTGTTTCTCTTACCCCACCTGTTTTGCCACCAAAGGTTGTCGAGGGCAACCAACCGTTGCCTGATGACGCATTTGTTCAGACAAGTTTTATACCATCGCCAGATCGGACTGATCCCACCGCCCCAGATGACAATAGGTCCTCCGAGAACCTTATTGAAGACAATGACGACAGAGCTCCACAAGTCGTCGGGGCCGCTACCACACAAGCCCCTATCAGTGCCAACGTACCGACTACTCCAACAGACTTAACGACGATGTACAAAACCCTGGGCACATACATCCTTTTGGCAGTAGCAGCCAAGGCCATTTTGGACAGCAGGGTACTCCACCTGGCGACCAACAACACACAGCTGCGAGCAAAACTCACAAAGTTGCAGCAAGAGCTTATTCTAGCTCAACAGCGTGAACAAAAAGGGCACCGGGAGATTGCCAAGCTGCAACAGAAGGAGGATGGCCTCAACCTATGTATTCAAAGCCTCTCCAAAGCGCTGATAGAGGCCTCCACGAAGGTGCGGGAGCTTCACTCCAAAGCGTCCCAATGGCTTGCTCCCCTCCAGGTGCAACTACAAATTTTTGAAGCAAAGAATACGCGCCTGGGGGTAGAAGTGAAAGCCTTACAAAATGAAAAACTCGCCTGGCTAGCTCAACTTGCACCAAACTCAAGACCGCTCTCTCAAGCAGAGATGAATCTCTTTAGGCGTCAGGTGCAGGTATATAGCCAAATATTGAACAGCTACCAGGCAGAGTTTGATAAGTACTAGGCAAGCGCAACTCACGAGCTTGCCCAGGCCAAACAAGACCTCAAGGCTTGCCAACAGTACATGGAGAAGAAGACCCAGCCCACCCTCGTGGTGATTCCACCGCCACCCATTTTTTATGTTGCACAGGCCAGCACAAGCCAAGACCAAAGCCAACAAGCAGTAGGGGAGTTTAGTCAAGATCAAGGTCCGAAGGCCAAGACCAAGGACCAGCAGATACGGGTGCTGAGACCCAAGACCAAGGCCAAGATGCAGGTCCAAACCAAAGCCAAGAGGAAGTACAGGCCTCATCCTCCAGAGGTTTGTGCACCATACCTGCCAGCCGGGCCTTCCGAAGACCAAAGTCCGTGGAGGAGAAAATAAACAAATTCCTAGCAAAGTATCCCCACGAGTCATCATGAGGCGGCTGGCAGATATCTTTTTCAGCTCAGACAATAAAGGGCAACGAGCTGCAAGCATTACCCGCCCTCCAACCACAACCAGAGTGGCGTCAGCAGCTTTTTCAAAGAGACCCTGCGGCCATCAGGGCCTATGTGACAAGTGCGCAACAACTACGGGTGAACGCGCACTTCCTGCCATACACACAATGATCTAAATGGGCGGGATGCGACACCCCTCTGGACAAGATCACAATTCAGAATTTCAACTGGCCAAGGATTCCATCAAAGCATGGTTGGGATACGGATGTAGACACCCGAAGGGCTTTCACCATATTTGCCAGTAAATATTTCAACTGCCTTGATTCAATAGTCTGCGCGGCAGCCACTTATGCCCGGGACTTAGAGCATTTAATGGGAATTGAAACTAAATGGGACAATTTTCTCCCCCCCATATTCTTTGATCCTAATAAGGAGCTAGCTTCCAACAAAGTCAAAGATTAGCTACCAGTCGCTCGTGTCTATTACCGAGCTGCCTTCCTTGGTGATCCCTGGATGCGTAGATTCCAAGCGTGGTCAACCAAGACTGGCTGACAGGAGTCCACAAGTCCCTTCACACGCCCAAGGACTTGAAGAAACTGGACCGCATCAACTTCATAGAAGACGTCACGGGCTACCTGATCCACCAGAGGTGGGCTAATAAGACTCTTTACTAAACCGACAGAGTGCCGAGGGACCGGCACTACTTCAGGCCGTAGGTCCTGTTGGGGGTATTCTCGAAAACGTTGAGCAAAGATCGTTTTGATTCTCTCAACGTGTTGATCCAGTTGGTTGTCATCCCATCACATGCCTTGTAGCTGATTGTGAGGGTGAATCACTGATGCAGCAGTCCTCACCTCGTACTTCTGCTTTGGCTTTTCCCACGCTTCATGGCTGTTTTCACAATCTTCAATCTGCATGATAATTTTTTCATTTATGGATGAAACGATGATACCCATTGCACGTTCATCCCTTCTAATCCATTCAACACTTCTTGGATCTCCTTTTGGAGGCTGTTCTTCTATGAGATCAGTCACTGACCAGATCCCTTCACCCTTCAAGAGTGTTTTGATTTTGTGCTTCCAAGCTCAATAGTTCGTGCCATCAAGGTTGATTGCAATTCTGGTTTGAATCGTTGTAGCCATATTGTGCATCTAAAGAACCTGCTCTGATACCATGTAGATTTTATGGATCTGGGAAGCTCTATTGTTTTGTTTATGTGGAGTTTGCAAGACCTAGACTCTAGACTACAGATCACATACCTTGGAGAAGTCAATCAAACAAGTGTAGCACGAAAATCATAGATGGATAGAACTAGAAGCCTTTGTATTTTGTTTTGTTTTTGAGTGAGTCGTTCAGTGTCTCGCACGTCGATGGCCTAACGCTCCTCTTACAAAATTGCTATGTTCTGCTCATTGGCAGACTCTCATGCATAACACTTGTTCTGCTTGATTCATCTCTTTTTGGTCTGTCTGCGTTAATCTTGTATATAGGAATCATGAGACATGATCAATACAAACTATGTTAATTAAAAGAAGTGCATTAAGCTAATTCCTACTGATTACGGTTGGCTGTCATTTTCATCAGCCACCTTATATCTCTATGTCCAGGCTTCATGTTGCGAAGGAGCGTGCAGCATGGACTATTGCATTTTCAAAATGGCGAAACTGCCAAAGGTCAACTGAAAGTGTGTTCTTAGTCATTTGTGTCGCATTTTTTGGAGAAATGCAAAAATCCCAACTGTAGGCAAAAACATACTCTAAGTCTTTTTAGACTGAGTGGTGCTCTCACTTCGGGTCTGTTTGGAATTTTGGTTGAGTCGAGTTCAGACACTTCAGGGTTTGGTCGCAGGGGCAAATGTCGGGGGCACTTCGGTGACTTCGACTTCAACTTTGGGCACTTCGCTCTCAAGGAATGTCGGGGAATGGTTGCAAGAGTTTACCTTTTCAATAGATTGATCAACCTACTCCATAAATCTAGGAATTTGGTCCTATAATGTAGGAACCACTACCAAACAAACTTGACCAACTTTTTAGACTTGATCTAACCTACTCTAGATTCCCATGTGGTACTTTTGGCCTCACACGTGTGGGACCCACTAATGTACATATTCACATTGTTTAGCACATCTAGATTTGCCAATTTAGGCATTTTTTCACAAGCTCTAGGTGCTTTCTTGAGTCCATAAAGACTCTTCTTCAAGAGGAAAACTTTGTCTTCATCTCCTTCCTTATGAAGCCCTCGGGTTGCCATATGTAGATTTCTTCCTCCAAGAATCCATTTATGAAAGCATTAGTCACATCAAGTTGGAAAAGCTCCCATTTGAAAGAAGTAGCAAGACAAATGATCAATCTTATGGTGACAAGCTTAGCAACAAGAGCAAAAGTTTCATCATAATCTATGCCTTTAGTTTGCAAGAAACCTATTGCTACAAGCCTAGCTTTGTACTTATTAATGGATCCATGTTGAATGTACTTCAATTTAAAAACTTGATGGCTCGGCCTTGTGTTGTAGATCTTCTTGGCCCTCTTGGATCTTGAGATAGATCCTCAAGGTCTTCATCTTCTTGAAGCTCCTCCTCGGCCTTTGTAAGATCTTTGACAATGTGAGATTTATATGAGATCTCATTTACTTTAGCATTGTGAGATTAAAAGAGAACATCTCTACTTACTTTAGCTTTCTTAAAGATAGGATCATCAATCCTATATCCCTTGCTACATTTACTATAGCCAACAAAAATGCCTTTAAATGAAGTGGCATCTTCCTTCTTCCTTCTAAAAAAACGTGGACAGAACAAATACATCCAAAAACTTTCAAATTGTTTAGATTTGGCTTTTTGCCATACAAAGCTTCAAAGGGTGTGATTCCACCAATGGCACTATTAGGAAGCTTATTACACAAATAAATGGCACAAGTAATGGCTTCTCCCCAAAATGAAATAGGAAGAGAGGCATCTAATCTTAATATTTTAGCACATTCACATAATGATATATTCTTTCTCTCGGCCACCCCATATTTGTTGGGGGGCGTAAGTACATGTGAATTCTCTCTTAATGCCATTAACCTCACAAAAATCTCTCATGCTATTGGAGATGTAATCTCCTCCATTATCACATCTCAACACTTTGATGCTAACATTAAATTGCTTTTCCACAAGAGATTTGAACTTTACAAAGAAATCATACACTAAGATTTTCTTAGACAAAAGATAGATCCATGTGTATCTTGAACAATCATCTATGAAGGTTACATACATATAAGCTACACCATTAGATACATGTGAAAATGAGTGTACATCCGGGTGTATAAGATCAAGAGAAGAGGAAGATCTATTCATAGATATCTTCAATGGTTGCTTATGTGTCTTGGATAGACCACAAGCTTATCAAAGCTTGCCACACTTGGATATAGATTTGGGAAGCCCGAAGGCTAGCTCCTTGAAAATCATGGACTCCATAGCTTGATAGTTAGGATGGCCTAACCTTTTGTGCCACAACTCCACTTGAGAAAGCTCCTCCCTTGCCATGGTCGCACTTCCAATGACAACATTAGCATCCAACTTGAATAATCTTCCTTGCTTAATACCATTAGCAATGCACTTATCATTCTCCATCATGGAACAAATACCATGCTTGAAGTGTACATCTAATCCATTGTCCAACACTCCAAAAAATTGTGATGGATGGTACATAGAAAGCATTATCAAGATCTATTCTTTTTGAAGATCCAAGACATAGTGGAATAGATCATATGCCATCTATCTTACACTCTCGGTCACTTGTAGTGAATATGAACTTTTTAGAGTCATTATATAAGAGTAATTTCTTTTGATAAGACATGTGGGTTTAGCCCCACTGTCAAACCACCATATGAGTCTGTGCTTGATGTTGGTGTTGTAGATGCCATCAAGTATGAGTTGCATTCATCCTCCTCCTCCTCCTCAAGCACTAGGTTGCCTTGCTTGTCCTTCTCTTGAGAATTCTTCTTCTTGAAGCACTCGGAAGCAAAATGTCCTTTTTTGACATAAAAGAAAAATTTGAGCTTTGATTTGTCCTTCTTGCTCTTGCCTTTGGAGCTTGATCCACCATCCTTGTCCTCGGCCTCCTTGCCTTGGTTTTTCTTGGATGGATTAGTCTTCTTCTTGCCTTTGAATGAGAAGTTGGCCTTCTCATCTCCACCTTGAAAGGACAAAGATCCCATCCTTTCCTTGAGATGTTACATCCTACTCTCCTCGGCCACAAGCACATTATGGATCTTGTCAATAATAGGTAGATGGTCTTGGATGACAAAACTTTGGACTAGATTAGTGTAATCATCACCTTAGTCCATTGAGAATGACTTGCACAAGTTCATTATCTTGGATACTTATCTCCAATGGAAGTCAATTCTTTGTTCAAAGATTTTATTCTAAGCACATCACTCTCACCACTTTTCTTCATGCTTTGAAGTACTTGGTTTCTAATCATGAGAATCCTTGAAGTGTTGTTGGATTCATAGATTTCCTTTTAATGAATCCCAAGCCTCCTTGGCCGAGATACAATATGACACCTCTTCCAAGAGGTCATTGCTCACATTCATCTTAATGCAATGTAAGGCCAATCTAGCCTTTTTCTTGTATCTAACGTGTTCTTGCCCACCAAGAGGTTCATCCTCCTCTTCTTGGACAATGTCATAGAGATCATGGAGCACCAAAAGTTACTACATTCTCACTTTCCATATGGCATAGTTTGTGGATGTAAGTCTCTCATTGGCTTCTAGCAAGAGTTCACCCATAGATGCCATTATGAATGATTTAGCTCTTGAAATTCACAAAGATTTCACTTTTTGGAATGATTCAAGGTAGACTTCTAGCACTCAAAATGCTTCTAGTCTCGGCCCAATCAATCTAGCACAAAGGTTGGATGATGGTACAATGAGATCAATTCACAAATCTAGCAAATCACTCCCTAGACTTTTGATTTTTGGCAATCAACTCCCTAGTTCTCACCACTCCCTATCAAGATCTGAAAAAAAACACTTTTTGAAGTCTGACTTTCAAGATTGCAAACATTCACATCAATGATCCAATTCAAGATCTAATCATTGATTTAGAAACTATGAAGCTTGATATAGACAATGCATCAAAAAATTTCAAAAAATGATGCCATGTGCAAATTATGGGATCAATTCAAACTTTGAAAATTAAAGACAGGCATAGCACGGCCCCCACATGTGTGAACCGTACACCTGCAGCCAACAATCGAATTCGATCCAAAAATTATGAAGCTCCCACTCACTTCTAGCTCGCCTCTCAAAACTAGACCAAAAACTCAAAAGTTACTAATTTTGGGTGTGTTCATTGATCAAATACATAGCCTCTTGTACTTGGCTCTGAATACCATGTTTAAATTTGTTATTTGTGGACCATAAATGGATCTACAATCGATCCACAAGAGGTGTTGGGAGATGCTAGTTAGATTGATCTTCCACAAATCTAATGATTAGATCTTGATCTAGATCAAAAATATGCACTTAACTAGCAAGAAAAAACATGTAATTTGATCAATTTAGTGGATGAGCAACCTCACACGTGTGAAAACCTATCACGATATGGACACTGGACAGAGAGTAAAGTACACTAACTATTGATAGCATTCAATGCCTAAAATCACACACAAATGGTGAAAACAACATGGATTTGCCTCAAAAGCAAGATCACTCATACTTGATATTCACAATGATGATCTATATGTAGATCAAGTACATTTTGACCTGATATGCTAACTCAACAGGCCTGGCACATATGGAAATGCCACATCACTTCAGATCCACCAATCAATGCTAGATAAGCACCCACCTCTTTGATTCCTAGATTGATGCCATTGCCTCACCATGATTTTCCTTGATTTGAGGTGATTTCCCTAACTTTTAGGAACTTACATAATCAAGTCCTATGATCATCTACTGATATTTTTGAGATATGGACACATGTGGGAACAGTCTCTCACACGTGGAAAACCTCCATTATTCACATGGGAATGCTTGATCAACTAGTAATAGAGTGTCAAATGGCAATTTTCAACTTGACTAGCTTTTCACTAGTTCACACATGTGTCAATCAAGACTTTTTCTATCTAACTGAAAATGAACTCATTTAGGCCTAACATCCACACGTGGGAACAAACTGCACACGTGTGGGATCAAGTTATACACAAATCATCATAGATCAAAGCTAGGATTTTGACAATTTTAACACATATGAAGTCTTGGTAAAAACAAGACTAGAAATAATTCTGCTCTGAGAGCAAAATCAACAACCTGCTCTGATATTATGGTGGAAAAATTGAAAATTTGGCATAGTGGATTCAAACAAGGTCCAAATAAATAGTAGCAACGAAAGACAAACTATGTCAATTAAATTTTGTAATACAATACTTAGACAATAAATGAAATAGAAACAATATGATTGAATAAACAGTATGTAAGATAATCAGAAATTGAAGCCAAAAGCTAAAAATACTTCTCATTGAAAATTTGATCTTTAGAAAGATCGGAGCAGTACAGTAACTAAAGACTCAGGAGCATTGCTTGTTCATTTATAGCAAAAATCCACTAGTCATAAGGTATTGAGAATGATTACAAATGTTTTGGTATGTTGTCTAATTCGTCCTACAATAGATAGAGGTTATTATAGATCCTAAACTTGTATGTATAGAGTAGAAAACTGTCAACATCATCCTTGGATCGAAATCGGATCGTGACCTGAGTCAAAACAGACACAAGTCAAAATAGACCTTGGGTGGAAAATAGACCATGGGTGTGTTCGAAATAGTTGCCATGATCAAAATTATTCAGATTCGATTTGACCTGTCATCCCAGACCAAAGTCGAAATAGTTGCCATAAAAATTTATTCAGATTCGATTTGACCTGTCGACCTAGGCCACGGATCGATTTCAATTTTGGTTCCTAGGGGCAAAATAAATTTTGATTTTCAATTTCGATCTTATCTTCATAATTGCAGTCTTCAAAATTTTCAAGTATTTTACAGTTTCAGCATTCTCATTAAAAAGTGGATTTCCACTTGAACTTTGAAATCCAACAAAATTAGCATGGTGAAAACAAAACAATAAAAAAACGAGACCAAAAAATCAAAAAACAAAGCAAGAGTAAAAAAAACCTTCACCAAATTTAACAAAGTAACATAGAAATCTCCATCATCAATCCTCAAACTAGAGCATGATCAAGCTTTGATGTGATGGTAGGCACATGAACCAAGATCTCCAAAAAAGCTCTAAAAGAAAATCTCCAAGACACATAGAAAGTAAAACTAAACACATGTAAAATAGCCTCCAAATTAGCAAGACCTCTATTTAAAAACTATTTTAGTAATCTAGTCATATTCTAGCAAAACTTATTGAGCTCATGGGCTAATTACATGCAAGACACGATAGATTTGATATTATCAATATGCCCCAACTCATATCAAATAAGGAAGAACATATTTGTTAGATTTTCTTTTTGTTACAACCTAGAAAAAAGTTTTATTGATATTGTAGTATGTTATGTAACTCTCATTCGGAGAAGAGAATATTATGTTTCATTCTCTTATGCTATGAATATCTCCAATGAACATATTAACTTCATGCACCAAAATCAAAAAATTGGAATGCCAACATTTCTACCCATTGAACCTGTTTTTGTTTTCTTCTATGAAAAACTTACCCCTCTTTACAAAGTTGTGCATAGAAAGTATTTTCTTTCTTTTTCAAGTTGGTTTGGCCTTTGACTCGCAATAATTTCTTTCATGCATCCTCTCTTTACATTTGAATTAGGTGTAAAACCTGGTGCAATTCACTTTAACCTCTTTTAGTATTTTCATCTATTGTTACTCCCTCTGTACATTGATGTATGCCTTCGATTAGCATCAAATAGTGTGATAATTAAGTAGAGCTAAGTCTCTTTATATTTGCACGCAAAAAGGTCATTAAAATTTGCATGGAAAATAATATTCGGGAATCCAATGAACCTTGTTCTTGTTGTAAATGGATCCTTAGGAGATGTATGCTAGTAACATCACCCACTCAATATCGAAAGAAACTCAAATTTGGATTAACTCGATCATAATAACAAAGATTCATTTTGATGAATTACTTACATTGATGTGTTTCTGGTATGTAGAATACAATATTGACAAATATTAGAGTTGATAAACTGCAATAACAGAGGTCCTTATAAATGTTAAGCACAGAGACATTGTCAAAATATGCTATAATGAAGCCGGATCACTTAAGATGGGGTGACCCAACACATTTTTGACACTTTTTCAGTTACAATTTTTTTCTGCATGCACCAGAGACTTTAGATACATTGCAACATCTTAATACTGAGATACCTATTTCTCCTCATGGAATCTTATCTTCGTTGTGGACTTTGGAGTTGTTCTTCCACATTCAAAATCACAACTACTCCAACTAACTTACCTACGACATAGTCCATGAAATCATCCAAGGGCTTAGGGTGCCAGAAACCACATAAACACTAAAGATGCTTGATGACAGAACAGGTCATCCTTGCCAAAAACACTAGATTCTACTATTGAACCATTTCAAGATTGGTAGGACAACAACCACACGCTTGTGGATTATAGTAATGCAATATCCTGCCTCAAATATGAAATAAAAAGGCGTTATTGCACAGGCATGTAACATATGAGATTCAAAGGCAGAACTCGCATCATTCTCATATGCAGAAATTTTTCTTATCCCGGTGTAATCACTTGCTGAAAGGAAGACCAGATGTGGAATCTATAAGGGAGGACCCTAGGTCCTTTAACAGAAACGCACCCCGTCCAGGCCGGGTGCAGATAATGTAGGCAAGTTCACCTGGCGTTCTCAATGGAATTTTAGGCTCAGCAAGCTCTTTTGGGGGTTCCAAAGAAGCTAGATCTTTGAGAGACTTGATTCCTGCCAGCTCCAAGGTCTTCAAATCACCAACTACGTAACTGCAATGCACAAACAAGAAACCTTTAGATGCCAGACTGGCATTTAGAATGATGACCTTGGTACTCCCTAGAGGAGAATTGAACATCTGAGGAACTGCAAGGCAGAGATACTTTTAGCTAGCTTCTTAAACTAGATTGACCGTAACTTCCACTACACCAATAGAACATGCTAGGAGTGCCTAAGTTTTTCGTTTGTGTAGAGCATATCTACCTACTCTATGCCCCATTCACTTATCCATACTTCTCCCATAAGATCTTATATGTTTTTTGGCATGATCATCTCTTATTCAATTTTTTATGGTCTCCTCAGTAATATGCTTGAACCTTTTCTTGCATAGACAACCTATTGATAGAGAATAATGACTTCTATCCATAACCTGCTTACTAAACCAGAAGGAAGAGTGCAAAATTTGTCATTTGCTAGCATCATAGGAGTTTTCTTGATCTTAATAGGTACTACTAATCTTTGCATTCTAGCCCATTCATTGAAGTGATACAGGCAACAGACAGATTATACGCATAAGATGACTGGCATCACTAGTTTTCAAGAGCATTGCTTCAAGAGTTCTTGAGTCCATAAAGAGTTACTGTACTAGTTTCATTTGACCACATGTTGGATGCAATTACTACATCAAGGTCCTTATCTAGATGTGTGCCATTGCATTAAGAATACAGGTTATTGTACTCCGTTTTTGCAGCTGACCATCATCATCCACATTGTGATGTTTACCTTAAAACCTGAGTTCTTGCAAAACTGTCTCATACCTATATGCTCTTGTAGACATCTGATGAAAAGAGAAAGGTAAACATACACACTCAGATCTCACACACCTTGAAAGCACAACACCAGGTGCAGGAGGAAACTGGAATAACAAACGTTGCAATAATAAACTCGAATTGCTTTCAGTCGTGAAAAGCACAGCATTAGGCCCAGCATCAAATGTATATGCAGCCTGCACAGCACCAAAAGGATTTGCAGATCAGCACAGATTTGGACTGCCATATTGTACTCCCTTGTGCTTTTCTCATGCACTTCAATAAAGCATAAGGTGGCTATGAAAGATGCTGGAAGTGAAAAGATGAGTCAAGATCTCTTTAGATTGCTTCTTGACGAAAACCTGAATGGCAATGCTCCAAGAGTCACATACAACCAAGGGAAGTGACAGCAGACAAATTTGCTATTTGAAACATTAGGTTACAGGACTAAACTTGAAAGAACTTGAAAAGAGAAAAGTCAACAGACCTGTGGACTACCCTCTTGGGTATTCCATCGTTCAACAAGACCTATAAGCCTGTAGAAGAAGAACTGACTTAGTTCCTACAATTAAAAGGCCAGAATAAACTCAAATAACAAAACATCAGTGCGAGGAGAAAATCAATTCAAGAATTCCAATTTCGACCGTTTCTCAACATTCTGATGGAAATCTGTTTAATGTAGCACTATTTGAAAGCACATGTGGTCACACTCAGCAGATGCAAAAACAGACTTGTCAATGAGCACCGACCTTTTAGAAGTATCATTTAGGTAGAATATTGGAGGTGAAGTATCAAGGCATGTCGCATGGAACTGGTTACTGTCAGCACATGTGATCCTTGCAAAGGAAGAAAAATCATGACGTGCCACAGCATCCTCCATTTCCTTGATACGTTTTGGTACAACGTCCTGAATAGGCATTGCTCATTAGTACATGTGGTGTCTAAGGAACAGTAAAATAAGTTATGCCACAAATCATAGGTCATATGAGAAACTGACTATAACAAAGAAGACTCTCTGATGCATGCTAAGGAATCTGATTTTGCTGATTGAGAGTTTGCAACTAGTGAGTTTCGATGAGTGAGAGTTGAGCTACTGAACTTAAGCTGCAGCCTTCAGGACTCTAAATATCCCTAGTGAAATAGATAAAAATAGCGTATTTGAGGAACCTTAGCTCGGAAGTGCAGAAATGGACTTGTCTGAACAGTTTCTTGCATGCCAGAAGTACTGCTAACTTCTTTTTGCCTTGAGCTTACCTGAATAAGTAGAAAACTTAGAAGTGAAATCAGCAATACATAGTATGAAAAGCCCCGGACCATTTGTGACATCAGCAATGAATGACTATTTACTCACAAGAGCAGGATCTCATGAGCTACTGACTTTCATGAATTTCATCTTCTATATAATGTGTTTCAAACAGCAACGTTCAAAAGACGTTTGAATGGGACATCTCAAAACTTTCACATGGCAAGGTCCAAGATAATTGAATATTTAATGCATTCAAATGCAACTGTCCAGTATGAGCAAAAAATTGAAGGTTAAATAGCACATTGCTCAAAGGGCTTGCAGTAGTAGACCAAGTGTTTACACAGACTTGGACTTCACTTTCCAGTATCACATAGTAATCTCGAAATTTTCATGCACAAAAGTTAATTTATGCTGTTACTGGATTGAAAAACCCTCTCCTATCAATATCTATGAGTTACTAGCTATTTAATCTTTAACATGTTATCTGACTGGCTTATTCTCTAGATAATGTCAAGCTGCTGCTAGAGTTGAGATTTCCTAATAACTTTCTTAACTTGTAGCCCTTTCGTTCTCAGATCTAATGACTAAATATTAGCTTTGTGATGTAAAGATACTAAGGCAATCTATCAAAACAGTGTTGTTCTTGGCAAATGCCAATTCTTTAGTCATGGCACTTCAAATTCAGTTGGGGATTCATTCTTCCATTCAAATCTTTTGGTCATGTACTCCTCAGCTTATGCGATTAAGTCAGAACTACTTGTGTTAAAGTTCTCACTCCAATGCTCTGGAACACATGTTCCCTTCTTTGTGAAAGCTTTTGTGCCTTTGGTTAATAAAAGCATCACCTTTAGGTCTATCACCACCAAGATCATACAAGCAGTTCTAGATTCAGCTTCTCTACATATTTGAATGGTAAAGAGATCATCATCGCCCTTGAATTGTTTGCACATCGTTCATTACATCCAAAAGGCAAGTTCCCTTGGACGCAAGGACGCTAGTAGCTTTAAATGATACAAGCATCACCTATAAGTTCATCACCAGTAAGATCCCACATGTAGCTCTGGTTACAGATCAAGTTTCTCTACATAGTTGAGTCAGAGTGGCTACTTAGAAAGCTATCATGCACAATGATGTATTCACTACCTTCCACCTTTCATGAATAGGTGACAGAAAAACAGATTGTTTTTCTGAGAAGCGTTGCAAGAATTAACTATGGGAATGGTTGATTGACTTTGCTTCTATCATTAGATTGGTTTTGAGGAAAACCGCATGACAGTTAAGATTGATAGTGAACTTATGAACCAGAAAACCCTACTTAGTTTGGCATACAGAAAGACCCAACACAGCACCATCTCCACAAGAGGTACAATATTCCTCCACCAGAAACAAGCCTATGTGACATATGTTTAGAAGTTTTTTCATTTCTCTGCTCTTTATCAGTGTTGAATCTCAAAGAATTTGGGCCACCAGGGATCATATTTAGCCTTAATATTAGAGCTACCAATTTTTTGGCAAGTTCAGAGGCAGATATAGGACTTTATTTCTTCATTACCTGAGTTATCACAGCTCTGCCAATTTCATGCATAAGTTGAAGTGGTTTACCAAATTTGTTTCCATGATAACCTGATGCTTGATCAATCTTTGCAACTCCAGCTCATCTCATAGCATGGTCAAATACAAAGCAAAGTGAACCTGATAGTGATGTGAAAGCTTAAATGAATTCATTGCAAGCATAGTTTTGGGATCTGTCATTATGTTTCACTGGCAGGAAACATCTTTCCCAACTAGGGCCGCGTATAAAAACAGTGTGAGCAAAAGAATGCAAGATGAACTGTAAAACACTGACAAACTGATATCCAATCACAGCAATGATGTGACTCGAGCAATTTCTCATTGGAAACTAATAGATGCTAGCTAACATCCTGACTACACTGATCTACATTGAAGTATGCGCATAGTTTTGGGAAATATTTCCATCCAGGAAATGCAAACCCCTGGGAAACAGGAAACGAGAAACAAGATACGGGAAACGGGAAATGACACATCATTGACATTGTGGTGAGAGTTTGCCAAAGTTAACCATTTGACGAAGTTATTAAAATCTCAATAGATTTTATCCATTAGATACTTGTAAGATGGTCAAAAACAGATGATTAATAAGGAGGCTGGCATAGAGTGAACAGTTTGTCGTGAGGGCCTCAGCCCCAATGGTCTTTTAGTACAAGTTTCCCACGTGGCCCTTGGGCCAGTGAGAAACTGTTGAACAGAAGTTTCCCCATTAGGGGTACTTGTTTCCAACATGTAGCTTTTTTAGGTTTTCTGTTTTGCTATATGTTTTGGGAAACAATAGGGTATAGCGCACTTCCACCACGGGCCCGTGGGAAACTGTTGAGCAGAAATTTCCCCATTAGGGAACATGTAGATTTTTTGGCTTTTCTATTATGCTTTATGCTCTGGGAAATGATCAGCTTTAATGCAATTCCAATGTGGCAAAATGACGTTTTCCCAAGCCATTTCCCATGATGGGGAAACGAGGGATTGGGGAAGGGCTGTGGACGACTCTAGCAGGGTTCTGGCTGGTTGGCCGTTTTCAGGCCACAGTTGCCTGATCTGTGATCCCGGCTGCAGTGCAACTTTTACTGTTTTCTTGTTTCTAAGTCTCGTGTCCCACCAGCCCAAGTTGTAGGAGATAAGTTTCCCCAAATGGGAAACGATCGTTTCTTGGGTGCATTTCCTGCCATTGGGAAAATGGTGGCGGCCAGAAAATTAATGTTTCCCAGATAAGTAGGGTATTTTAGTATCTGGGCACATGCTGTTATTTTCAAACATTTATCATGATCTTTGGGGCCATGAGGCTATGAGGCCCCATCATTAAATGGAATTTTTATTGTTATTGTTCCATAGTCGACCAAGTCGCCAAGGCTAGAGGTCATAATGTTTGGAAATGCCGTTTCCCCCTTTTTTTTGTAGGGATACTTGTTTCCCCTCCCTACCCCAACCTAGAGAACCTGGTTACCACTAGCGCACAAATGCAAAATAGCTCACTCTTTTCTGATCTCACTTTCTCTGTCCTAATCTGTTTGCAACAAATTTTGTTGCACTAAACTCCTATCAAGGCAGTGATTCAAACTTCAACTTTTTAGACATTCTGGGAAGATATGCAGCCCAAACATTCTTCCATTTGATGGTCTTCTGAGGTATTTTTCAGGGTTTTTCATTTTATCTTTAATCATTTGAAGAGCCGGTTTGCTCAATTGGTCAAATATTTTGAGACATACAGGGCCACTGTTCGGAGATTTAGCGAGCATCTATTTACATGGACCAAGAGGGCCAAACTCAGTGGACATATATACACTTCTTATAAGACTAGGATATACACAAGTTTTTGAGAGTGCTTACAAAAGCATTTCAGAGAGGGCCCATGATTGGATCATCTATAATGGGTAAATGGGACTGAGACAAGTTTTCAAGTTTGAAGCAAGCTTAATGCAAGATATTCCTAGAGCTCTAAAATGTATCTCCATATGTGACTTCAGATGTGGTTGTGGCAAGGTATGCTAAAAATCATCTAGACATTTAGGTCGTGATATTTTTGCTTAAAAGCTAGTACATTCTTTCTAACTATGTCTCTGGCTTCTACTTGAAGCATAAGTATGTTGATTATCAGGTTCAAGTTGTTAAGCTTGGAAGCAGATATTCTAGAAGCGTTACAATACCTACTACAGTAGTTTGGGCCAGTCAGAATCCTTTTCTACAACTTGCTTTGTGCGACCTGCATACTCAGGCTCTAGCCAAGCTGGTTAAGCATAAGAATCCTCATCTTCAAGCACATGATTAGAACCCAACCACAATCATCAAGATTTACTTCCTTGATCCACAAGATGTGGATGCAGGTGAATGTACATAAACGTTGGATGGTGTTGTGGAGTACTGCAGAAGAATTTCAATTGACATCAAAATTGGAGCTGATTTGATGTACATTCTTGACGTTAATACTGCTGTCCGGGCACTCATTATCATTCAATGGTTGATGGCCAAGTAGAAGTTTTTCATCATATGTCAAACGAGAATTTGGTTTACTTCATATTCCCATAGGGGAGAAACAAGGACCAGAATCTATGCTTGGCATATTATAGCTATAATAGTTCCACAAGCATGCGTATTCACTTGTCTAAGGCTATTCCCAAGCACTACCAGTTAACTCATTGAGACTAATTAGGTATCTATTAAAATTGTCACTTGACTGATAACACAGATTCACAAAGCTAGAATATACTATGAGAAAAATAATGCATAGATACAACAGATAAGCACCAATGACCATATGTATGTGGATGTCAAGAAGGAGAAACAAGGTATAACCACTGTTGCTTTCTTGCCACAAGTTTATCAAAGGACGACACACAAAATTGCTAACTCTGCACTGGTATGTTCCTTAATCCTCTATGGAGAATTCATCATGGTATGAAGGCTACCATCCTCCACACAAGTATGTCAATCTTCTTATTTGAAAGTGCCATGGGCTGTCATTGGGCAAGATAAGTCCTGTGATAATGAGATGCTTGGGACCTTTCTTCTTCAAGTACAGCTTCAGATAAGTTGACAGAAAATCAAGTCCAGTCCATTCAGCAGAAGGGACAGCCTACTGAAAAGGCCACATGGGAGAATCTTCATGTGTTATATGATCTATGCTATATGATCAGGGCTCAACTATTTGAAACTTTTATCCATTCGAAGACTATCACAGATTGACAATCAATAAAGCCAATCATTTTCTTTGTTTGAAATGTAGGGCTAAGGACAGGGCCCCAGCCATTTAAATACAAATGCCCTTTGTTGGGTCATTTTCCATCTCTGTGCTTGTGCATGTTTAGTACTTTGTTGGGAGTAATAGAATTGAGCTACTTTCTAGGCCTGCAAGCCAATGTCACTGATCCTGTCTTCTTTGCTAGGAATTTATCATTCATTTGACAGTTAGCTCTGCTATATCCTTATATTATTTTGTGAGTGTGGTTCATAACTCCTCAAGGATATGTTAACTTTACCATTTCCAATTCACGTGAATGTTGTTGTTGTCTCTATAGCACCAAAAACCTTGTCATCGACCATAAAGCTGCACAATAGTACTTCAGCAACCTAATTCTCCCTTGTATTAGCAAATTCGCATTGCACAATGCTTCATTGAAGCGCGTTTCATTCAATGAAATTCCATTTCAAAAAGTCCATTTCAAACGAACCGTTTGAAACAGATTTTAAAATTAGAGACAAAAAAAAACTAACCTCCTAATGTGTGTGTAAAAGTCTGGCATACAAAACTTTAATCAGAACTCAGTAGGGAATAGTAGTATTATGAATACCTTGTGCATGGTGATGTATCTCAACGTCTCATTGAGTCCTTAGTCATTCAAGTGTGTCAATTACCAATTGTTTATATTGTCATTGTATAGAGCTATAATCACTGTCTAGACACTCAAAAGGCTAGGAATAAAAACAAGCAAAAAAAAAACCCTAAAAACGTTTCGCCGTTTCTTTCTCGACAGAGCCGATTCTTTCCCGTTTCAAACACGTTGCGAAAAGGTCCACAAAACATTAGCATTGCATCAGATTCTTGAGAGAGAGAGAGAGAGAGAGAGAGAGAGAGAGAGAGCAGAAATGTGCTACAGGAGCAAGCATGGATATATTTACCACAGCTGCAAAGACTACAAGGTTCTTCCAAACACAACTATCTTTTGTTCTGTGCCCTTTGTTCAGAAATCGTCATTCATTTGAAAATTTCTTCGATTAGATCTTTAATGCTATGCTATGAAGGTGGGTCACAGCCCCATCACGGAGATGCTACCATTTTCATTACCTGATTGTAAATGTGGGTCACAACCAACTCATCGAGATGCTACCATTTTCATTACCTGATTGACAGCATTATCTCTAAATGCAACCAAATGTTGCGTTCTCAATAATCATAAGGCCAAAATCATTGCTTCAGTCCACCTAACTAGCCCTTGCATTAGCAAATTTGCATGAATCTCTTGATTGAGAGAGAGAGAGAGAATTTGAATGTGCTAAAGCATCAAGAATGGATAAACTTACAACAGCAATAAAGATTACAAGATCCTTCCAATGAGTTTCATTTGCAATTTGGACTGCAATACTATCTGCTCCATCCTCCTTCTACCTTCCAAAAAACAAAAAACAAACATTGAATCTCTCTCTCTCTCTCTCTCTCTCTCTCTCTCTCTCTCTCTCTCTCTCTCTCTCTATCTCTCTCTCTCGCTCGCTCTCTCTCTCATTTTTCATCCCAAATACATCAAAAAAGCTTCTTTTTCATAGGCTCAAAATGTAATAAAAATTCTTCAACAAGGTCAAATTTATGAAAAAGGAGATAGGCTGTGAAGGAAAAAGTATCTAAAAGTTTCACAGTAATATTGTCTTCAAAGTAGCATGAATCATATTTAACATCATTGTGAAAAGAGATCATCAGAGTATATTTGCTAGTAAAGGGTTTGAAAGCTGTCTATGAGAAAAGTTGGTCGATTCCCTTTTATTTCCCTCCTATTTATTGTAGCAAGGAATAGGTTTAAAACTGATGTAAACATAAAGATCTGACAGCTAGCAATTAATAGGTGTGCATGATTCTGCTTGAGAAACTTCTATGAATGATTGCTCTTTGAAGCATAAACTTTGGGACCACTATAAGACATTAGAGATATTTGGTCAAACTTATATATATGTTTCAGCGTAAAATGACTTTTTGAACTTGATTGCTGCCCTATTTTACAGCTCTTGGAGGCCTGTAGGAGTTTGTTGTTCTTGTTTGATGTCCAGTGCACTTTTTTCAGCTAGCTGCTGCATTGATTTCATTATCCTACTGTGAATAGTTGAGCATTGTCCCACAGCCAGTCGCAGTCTCTATTGGGGTTCAGTTGGTTGGTTTTTGCAAAAGTTTGACATTTTTACAGCCTGCTGTTGCACACAAGCTCACAAAACCCTAAGAAAATACACAAAATTACCTAGCAAATTCGTCACTTTATTAATCTCAAGCAAACGTACATAGATCAACAAGCAAACATGAGAGCTCTGCGGAAAGTCTCCACCTAGAATCGTACCTATCAGGAATTTGAGAATGGAGATTGGGTGTATTTTTTATTCCCTTCGAAGTCGAAGGTGCTATGCACAGGAAAGTGCGCCAAGTTATCTCCTAGGTATTGTGCACCATGGTTGATTATTAAGAAGGTGAGCCAAGTAGCTTATAAGCTACAGCTACCTGTAGGATGCAAGGTGCATCCAGTATTCCATGTTAGCAAACTGAAGAAATGTTTGCACGATGGCGATAGCTTGGTGGAAGGTCTAGTGTCTCTTGAGGAGAAAGACACCGCAGGTTATGGACCAGAAAGAATGGAGCGACGATTGTGGAATCGTCTCCTTCAAGAGTATCTAGTAACTTGGAAAGGGCATCCGTCGTCAGATGCTACCTGGGAGACGCGACAGGCGTTGCAGAAGTCTTACCCAGAGTTTGTCATCTAGGACCGATGACTTCCCAGAGGAGGGAAGGATTGTTAGAGTCCAGTTACGACTCTACCATGATCTCGGCATGGTCGGTTACCCAAAGGGCCTGAGGCCTAGTATCGGCCAAGGTCGGTGACCGACGAGAACATCTGTCCCAAGTTGGGACTGGTGCGTCACGAGCAGTGACCTGGTGTGACCGCCTGGCAAGCTGTCAGAGACGCGGTGTGTCTTGACCGTTGGGACCCTAGCCATCAGTGACGAGATGCTAGCTGGCAAGTAGTCGGGGTGACAAAGAGGGTCACAGGTCTTTGGCGGGGCACGGGGGTGGTACCCTATGAGTCTCGTAGTGTTCACAGGTCACAGGGGCCAGGCATGCCAAGTGGACTGATCACCCACAGGTGGATGCCATGTGCCAGTTGATGGGAATAGCAGGTAGAAGGACTCAAGGAGGGGGCGCCTATGGTTGGGAGGTTCATTCTACACACCGGCTCCTAGGATTCATGAGCTTGGAGAGATTGGCTTGTGACACATGGAAAACTCCATGCACAGTCGACACTCGCCACTTGGCAGTACCCTAACACATAGGCAAGCTAGTAGGTAGATTGTCTGACATGTGTCACTCATACATTGGACGAAGTGTCCCAATGAGCATATGAAACATATCTTGTAGACCCGTTTGTTGGCCACCTGACAAGTGTCTCTCATGCACTGGACCAAGTGTCCCAGTGAGCATACGATACGTATCACGTTGACCGTCAACCCTTCCTACTTTTAGAAGGTCAATCCAGCAGAGTCTCATGGGACCCAGTATCTCCTTGGCCATCTTGGAATTAGTCACTAAAATTGATCACAATTGTCTCCACAAGCCGATGACTTAGCCATTTACAATTTAATAATTACAATTTACAATTTACATCAGGCAAAGGAATTAAGTACATGTAAAAATGCCTTCTACTGTGGAAGTTTACAAAGACTATCCTACATCAACCGCGCCTTGCAAAAGGCTGATTTCGAAAATTTAAACCTGTTAAAGCGTGGTAAATCCTATTTTTTCTAGTTGAACTTTGTTGTTTCCTACTCAGATCACACATGTCTCAATATGGAGAGTCTAGCCATGATGCTAAGAGATTAGATGCAGTATGTTCCAAGGTGGATTGATTTTGGAGCAACTCAAAGGTAAAGGGACTAGTGTTCTTGAGAGAATCAGTGTGGTACGACTATGGAAGCAAAGAGAACATTGTCAACGGGCCATGAAGCTGAGTTGGGGTTTCGAAAGCGGAAGCTACCTACTATCAAGGATCTAAAACCTTCGAAGTTCATTGAAGCAGTGTCTATGAGGACCACAGATGCCTCTGAGAATTGGTTGCAAAAACAATTTATACATGTGGCATTGATGGTGAAACTGAGATAATTCTTAAAGCCGCATATCGTCTTCAAGAATCAGCATAGAGGTGGTGAAGGTGGAGAAACATGACATAGTTCCAATCACATGGGAGGCATTTTAGCAAATGGTTACACAAAATTGGGTGCTTATGGATGAGAAGAAAAAGGCCATGCAATTATGGACTTAATTGAAACAGGGTAATTTGGGCATCCAGGATGATGCAAACAAGTACCGAGAGGCTTTGTTACGCATTTCTCAAAAAGTTCCTACGTTCATGCAAGTGTTTCACTTTGTGGAGGAACGGTAGTGGACATTGCTCGATTCTTGGTCAGGTTTGTCACCAAGCGACCGAAGGTCCTCTCCATCTATAGGGAATTCAAAGCCCCAGAGATCCTCAAGCGCGCCCCCACCAGGTTTGCAAATTGCAGTTTGCATTCATCTTAATTCTTTGTGAATCGTGATTTGAGGTTTCCAACCATTAGGCAAAGTGGAGCAGAACCACAGGTCCACAGAGGCCAAGTCCTTGAGGTTTGAGAGGATCATACTCTCTAGTCACGTTTGGGAGGAGGCCAAGTCCATTGCTATCTAGCTACAAGTGTTACACATCGTCTTGCACCTCACAGACAAAGAAGGGTCCACTTTGGGCCTTCTCTGTGAGATCATGGAGAAGATGGGTGAGCAGTTGCATAGTTGCACCATATTGAGCCTCGATAAGTAATCCATAATCTTGAATCTTGACTCCTAGGCTCTACTTGTAATTTGAATTGTGTTACCTCTAATACAATCACGATTCACATGTCTGTTGTTCTAAAACTTTACATTTTGGCTCACACAGGCTCGAAGAGATAAAAGAAAATGGCAATGGTTCCACAAGCCACTACATGTTGTTGCCCACATCTTGCATCCCCTCTAGAGGAGGGTGGACTGGCAATCAGATATTGAGCTAGAGGGCAGTTGGTATGATTACATTCAAAGGATCTATCCGGATGTCGATACGCAGCAGGAATTGGGAGATGAGCTTAATATATGTTACTTGTGATTGTTAGAATATGTTAATATATATGCTATGTTAATAAAAAACTTGTATGTTACTTTGACCCAAAAGGTCGAGATATATGTAACCATTGGTTATTTCTCTATTGGCCAAGTTAAGATAGTATTGGGCCCCCATGTAGAAACTCATGGGTCCAAATGGCCTTGATAATTTAAAAGACCCTAACTTAGAAGTAGGGGTTTGCCGATTATTATTAAGTAACTGGTTGGTGAAGTTAGGTTAGACCTAATGAAGCTTATAGAAGAAGTTAGGTTATTTGGACATTGCCCTAATGTTGGGTCAGCTATAAATGTATGTCACTCCTTCATTATTTATGTAAGCAAGTATAGAGCCATTCTTCCTGGAGTGCCACGAGTCTCTAAGGGGGGGTGACCAGCCATCTCCTCCATGTGTGTTTGAGATTTGTTATGTTGAATGCCTTGTTGTTTGGTTTATGATTTCCTACATGGTATCAGAGCCTTTTGTGGCCTACTGCCCAATGCCCATCAAAATGCTATCTCTCTCCCCTTTCGTCCTGAAGAATCAGCTCTAATCTGATTTTTACAAGTGGAGACTTGATCTCCAGCCTAATAGAAGTTTTGGTGGATGTTTGGAAGGCGCTACAGCATTTCGGAAGGTCTACAGGGGGGTGCCCATCTTCAGCCCTCTTTATGTCCGAACATCACATGCAGTATTGACCTATTTTTCAGATTTGTGTGTTGTCAGGAGGGCAACATGTGCCCTATTACACATTTTTGACTGAAAAATTCAGATCATCCATCTACATCCATTTTGTGTGTTCGATTGACACATTTTTCAGCCTGAAATTTTCATATTTACATGCTTGCAGGAGGGTGCCCATCTACATCAAATTTTGGTGTCCAAACAACACGTTTTTTGGCTGAGATTTTCAGATTTGTTTGGTGGCAAGAGGGCGCCCTACTATACCTAATGTGTGTGATGTTGGTGCTCTATTTGTGTAGAGATCTTTTTTCGGCTACTTTGGAGTTGGAGTGTTCATACTTTGGCGTGTTCATAGCTCGAAGTATTTGGTAGCATGGAGTTCGGGCAGCAGGTTGCATTCTCTCTTTTGGTTCAAGAATCAAGAGCTACTTCATGTTGGAGATTTTTCATCTCTCATATTGTCCTTAATTGGATGCTATTGTGTATATTTGTTTTTCTCACATTTCCATTAAAGGAGGGTGTTAGAATATGTTAATGGATATGCTTTGTTAATTAAAAACCTTTAGGTTACTTTGACCCACAAGGTCGAGATATGTGTAACCGTTGGTTATTTGTCTATTGGCCAAGTTAAGATAGTATTGGGCCCCCATCTAGAAACTCATGGGTCCAAATGGCCTTGATTAATAAAAGACCCTACCTTAAAAGTAGGAGCTTGCCAGTTTTTATTAACTTGTTGGTGAAGTTAGGTTAGACCTAATGAAGCTTGTAGAAGAAGTTAGGTTATTTAGACATTGCCCTAATGTTGGGTCAGCTATAAAGTATGTCACTGCTTCATTATTCATGTATGCAAGTATAGAGCCATAGTGCCACGAGTCTCTAACGGGGGTGACCAGCCATCTCCTCCTTTATGTGTGTTTAAGATTCATTATGTTGAATGCTTTGCTGTTTGGTTTATGATTTCCTACAGTGGTCTCACTTTTGGGAAGCAATTTCTCAACAGACAACTGGCATGTTGAAGCCAATCTCTTGGTGGGAGTACGGGGGATGTACCCCCAGGCAGCGTGAGCTTGCATTGCGTGTCCTCTCACAAGATTGCACTGCAGCAGCTTGTGAGAGGAACTGAAGTGTCTTTTCTCTTATCCACATGAGAAACAGAAATAGACTCTCCGCTACACAATTACAACGCCTCGTTTTTGTCCACTACAATCTACGCCTATTGGACGAGATGAGAGGTGTTGGAGAGGCCTTATAGGTAAACTATTGAATTGTAAATTGGTACTTAAGTTTCAAATTTTAGGATTCAACTTTCAAGTTTCAAATTTGAACATTCAACAATGCAATGGTGAGTGATGATTGATTATCGATCATTGAAATTTTTGAGGCCACTGGAAAAATGATTTTGATTGATTCCTAACTCTTGATTCTTAAAAGTTCACAATGCATAGGTGAACCCTAATGACATTGATGTGACAAAGGTCCCTAACCTTCCTGCACGGGATGAGGAGGAAGAAGATGTCTATGCCTTCCTATTCCAAGAGGCCATGACACATGCAGGTATGTAGTTACAACTTACTTAATACTAGTGACCAATATGTGTCACTACTAAGTTCTAACTAGTGAGTCATGACTTTTGAGCCTTATATTGAAGACAAATATGCTTAGAAGTTAAAACTTAGTAAGTTACTAACAAGTCGAAATATATTGTATGCACTATGTAGGACCTGTTACTAGGGAAAGTGCGACTTCTCAACATCAAGGAATTGGGATGGGAGAAGAGGAAGAGGGCTTCATCAAGTGACGAGAGCAGTGAGGAAGAGGAGGAAGAGGAGGCAGAGGAAGAAGAAGATGAGGAGGAGGAAGAGGAAGAAGAAGAGCAAGAGGCACCCACCCCTTAGTTAGAACGTTGGAGTAGGATTAGGAGGTGGCGATAGATTATAGAGATTAGATAGTAGAAATTATAGCTACCAAGAACATTGAAGTTTAAGCTTTTGAAGTTTGGATTGCTTATGAATTACTACACTTTTATGAATCATGTAAAGTTCAAATTAAAATCTAGATTGTTGATTGTTGAATTTGAATGTTTTGAGTTCACATCTTTATAAATTAATTGTAATTTGTTTCATGATTCATCTATGATTTGACATCGCTTTTAGGTTTACTATTTTAAAGTTCAAATCCTAAAAGTATACATAATACAGGTCGAGGTGTCGGGTAACATTAAACACGTATTGGGTAGAGTTTAAATGGTTATTCGTTGAATTATGGAATTTGAAATCTTTAATGCTTATAATTCAATCATGATATCTATTATCATCAATGCATTATGCAGTTATGTTTTTGGCTTTTCTAAAAATTTGAATCTTGAAATACTAAAATTGTTTCACTAATTCGAAAACCGTAGGACCGATTCGAACAGGTCGAATAGGCCAATTTGACCAATTCCAAATAGGAAGGAAACTTTAAATGGGTTAGAAATGTGAGAAACAAAGAGTGTTGTGATGGACCCACTATGCATGAGTGAGAGTACCCACAAGATCATATGATCATAGAGCAGACCAAATACTACGACACCCCTACTGACTTATTCAATGCCCAAGAGTAGGTGTAGGTCGCATGCATGAACATATGTCCACATTATCTTTCAAACATTTGGACAAAGACCAGATTACTAAGCTATTATCACTTCATGAGAGGTGAACAGCAATTGTGGTTAAGATGAGGGCTAGCACTAAAAAACAAAGCTAATTGAATACAGTGCTTACTTGGAAATGTTTTTAATAAAAAACCCATTTTATCGATTCAACTTGCTCAAAACCTAATTAAAAGACATAATTAGTGGGCAAAATGCTCCAAAGTATAAGACGTCTCATCATATAGTTAAGAGACAACTAATAAACATACACTTAAAGCAAATCCAAAAATCAAAAGTTCGAATCCAATTTAGTACAATTTTTTGTACATGAAGCAATTAGCATAATTTACCTCAAATGGACAATATATCATGTGAAATCGCATGGTCTTAATAGGTGAAGCCCAATTAGTTACTAAAAGATGAAAACCAAATTCATGTCAAAATGAAGAGAAATTACCTGACCCATGTCCCACTTCACAAAACCACCATCAAGACTTCGACAAGCACTTCCTGAGCCAAGCCTACACTATAACCATATAGTCTCAATAAGAAAACAAAAGCACCAATTTGCATATGACTAGTACTGACCCAACAATGAGGAAAAATAAAAAGGTCACAAGAACAACCATTGGAAGCATATAGTCAAAGGGACATCTCTAGTTTCACTATCTCAAGTTTAATTTCTAATATGACAAGAAAGGAAAGATTATACCCAAAATTATTTTTTACCATGATATGAACCGAATCAACACTCAAGTGAACAGCCTTAACAAGATATCTACAGAAAAAATAGTGGATTGATTATCAAACCAAACCATCAATAATGGTGCTGAAAATTTAGACCACTATGAACAAATGAGCTCATGTTGATAGTATAAATTATGGTAGCAAAATAAAGGAACCTACAAGAACAGGGGAAAACTTAGCTCATAACAATTTTTGAGTTTACAACATGCTAAATCTTCTTGAAAAGGCTAAGAACAAAGGACTCAATGCAGATTAAACCCAAATAATTCTTGAAGAGATCAATAACCTTCTAGAAGTAACATATGATAAAGATGTACAATAAACCCAAATCTCTTTAGTTTCATGTTAACTGTTATAGGGAGGCTAAAAAGTTTCTACAGACAACCTAGCATACCAGCCGAACATATTCAACACAACATTTCTACAATCTAAACCTTACAAGATGTCAATCAAACTTTAGCAATATACCATTTGACTACTTAGGTATGCACTTTTTCCTTGTAGCAAATTTGGGCAGCTCTTAGAAGACTCATATATTAGGTGTTCTGAGCAAGAAGGGCATTTTTCTTTCCTATACTTATTCATGACAAACATGATGAGTTTTATTAATGCACTGGCGGTTCTAGTTTCTGGATCCCCATGAATAACTCCCATGTTCCGGATTTACATAAGGATGATTTGTGCTTATGTGCAATCAATACTTGCCTAGCAATTGCTGAAAGCTCGCCTTGGTATCTTTCATTAACTCCCATTAGCTGGGCAAGCGTGTAAACTGCAGTGCCAAGACAGAGAAAATCCAAGCAAATTAAACTGGTTGCATCATTCTAATATGGGCAGTACATAAATGTCCAAAAGAATCTAAAAGCTACAAGCCTAAATAAATGAATATTTACCTGTTAAATATGAAATATCATAAAGAGTGCATTGATGAAAACATATTATGCAGCTGTATAAGACTGAGACGCACCTAAGCATGCAAAGCCAGCAGCTGATGAGGCCAACCCTGCTGCAGTTGGAAAGTTATTCTCTGAGACAATGTGAAGTTTTAACTTCAACCAATCCTCCCGTTTTATGTGCACTCCAGTCTGCTCGTCAACTACATCGTTCGCTCGCTCTCGAATTTCCCGCAAACAATTCTTGTACCTTTGGCTTTCCATTGACACCTCCTGCCCAACACCGCCCAGTTTAACCTCTGAAGTGAACAAAGACATAAAAAGAAAACATTTAGAATAGCATTATCCAACCTTGCCATTGAGCCAAAGCCGATCTGCTACAAATGCAGGGCTAGCTGCAATAGTGGTAGTCGCCGAGAGATCATCTGGGTTTAGAGTGACACTGATGCTTGAGTTGACGGGCAGAATGAGTTTCTCATCTCTCTTTCCCCAATACTTGATCACTGCAATGTTGCTGGGCGCCCTCCCAGTTCTCATCACCACCCATGCCTCCCCGGATCCCATACTTGCTGATTCTTCACTCCCTCCCTCCCTGCTCTCTGAATTACGCTCCCGACGATCCTTGCTGCAATGCAATCTCTCCCTCTCCTGCCTCGCAAGCAATGCAATCTCTCTCTCTCTCTCTCTCTCTCTCTCTTTCTTTCTTTCTTTTCTTTTCTTTTATGGGTCAAATACAAGGCACAAATGTTAACATCATAATGTTGAAATCTGATTATGTATTGCCTGTCATTGGCATAGTAAACTTTGATTTTAAAAGATTTGTTTTCCTCCAAGTCAAATGAAAGGAACTTTTAAGAAGAGACTATGAAAGGTTTTCCACAAAATAGAGAGCACCCTTTGAATAAAGCCAACATTCACACTCATACCTAATGTTGACGTTGCATCATGCATGTCAAAAATCAACACTCCAACCCAACAATGTGAATCACACACAACATGAGGCTTCCACCTTTTCCTAAACTTCCATAATGTCAACAACCACAAGTCATTGACTTGCAATATAGTCACTCTTTTATTGGTGATTCATGATGCATGCATTAGAAAATGGGTATGTGTTGTCTTGCTATGGATGTCATTAGATGGTAGACCTTAGTAGACCTCTTTGTTTCAAATATCTCCTCTATTTTGCCATGATCTTTGGTATCAAAGTCAAGGATGGTTGGTGTGATATGTGGTCAAGAGTGCACCTAGTCAACATTGGCACTCTAGAAGCTCAACCACTTTAATCATCACCTTGTGCAAAGAAACATGGTTTATAGAGGTCTTCCCAAAAACTCTTAGACAGGGCTTTACAATCTACCCCTTCAAATCCTAACTCGAAGGCAATGTTTGCACGTGTACCATTAACATAAGCTCAAGGGCGACTTTTTGTTAAGTAGCTTTAGTAGCTCTGTAACGTGATATATTCCAATAATCAAGTTTTGAGACTCTCCAACACTGATTTTGAATGCTTGTTCATGTGTGATTGCCTAGCAGTATGATTGCTTGATTATGATGATGGTTGCAATATTCATGTTGTTACATGGTATCATAGCCACTCATTGACGGCTGGCATAGGGAAATATTATTGATGTAGGGTGCTTGCAATATTTTCAATGATTTTCAGATTAGATAGATCATAATTTAATATCAAGAATTCTATGGGTAGGGCGTACTTTTAGGATATCAGAGAAAGAGGATTCAAATATGCACAATTTTAAAAGTTTTGCAAATAAGAATGTTCTCATCTTCTTAATAGGTCTAGGCAACCTCATGATAGATAGAAAATGGATAAATAATCCTACAAATTGATGAGAGAGGAGAGAGATTGTGAAGGAACAATTTAGGGCTACTTCCACACTCTAACACTAACCATCACACTCAGAGAGAGAGAGAGAGAGAGAGAGAGAGAGAGAGAGAGAGAGAGAGAGAGAGAGAGAGAGAGAGAGAGAGAGAGAGAGAGAGATGATGGGGCAAGGGAGATAGAAGAACACGAATGGAGAAGAGAGCTCTCCCGTTCTAATCAACTGCTGAATGCAAAAATAGTCTAATAAACAGCGTATGCTAGATGTAATCACAGCTTTAAGTGTTCTAATTGCCCAACAGGATCTTAAAAAAAAAAATTAATTCATACTCTAAAATAAGAGTACAGTCCACTGAAGAGATTAGAGATGGTTTGTATGTGGTACTACTGAAATCAGATTCAACGTGAAGTATAGTTCTGAAATAAATGGAAGAGTAGTATGATAACACGAGTTCCTCATGCGTCAAAGAGTAGCCATCGTCTGATCAGAAACTGAGGAGTCGTAGACGTCCGTGTTCTTATCGGAGTGAGTGAACAAGCGCGATCAAACAGCAATGAGAGTGCATTCAATCACAACAAGCATTCATCTATGTTGTACACAGATAAAAGCAAGTTGCTGGTATATTACACTGAAGCACAATACAAAATAGCAATTACAACCAAAATGACGGCGTAATTGGGAGGCTCAAATAATATGTCTCATGGACGGAGCAACCCGTGATCTGTGCTTGGATGATCTATTTATAGACTTCATCCGTGTATTAATTACATTAAATGCTTCTCACCGAATTAGGAAAGCCGTTGTACTTGGAAGTATATGGCTTTTGTGACAACTGTACACAATATATACGATCAATAATTTAGCATTGTTGACGCGGACGAGGACGTCGCTAGAATGTTCCTCGTTTATTTTGGACGACCTTCGGAATTTTCTCTTTCTTCGCATTTTTCGTAGGAAGCCGAAGGTGCCTTTAAAAAAGACGGTAATGTCTTTAAAACAGCTTAACGCATGAAAATAGATTACCTTCGAAATTTTCTCTCTCTTTGCATTTTTTGCAAAGAGGCGAAGGTGTGTAAAAAATAGTTAAGCTTTTGAACTATGAAAGTGTCGCATTTCGGGGAAATGCGAAGAAGCCGAAGCTGTTGAAAACATAGTGTATTTCTGTAGATTGTTGAAAAAGTAATGTATTTCTACAGACTTGTTCTAAATGCAAGTTTTGTGGAAGTCCTTGAAGATGGCCAAGTCTTCATGACTTCAACTTATTAAACTTGACATCTAAACTTTCAAACTATGACATGATTGGTTACCCTTTCTTGAAGATCAGCCGAAAGCCCGTTGTAGACGTTCTTCCAATAAATTGGCTGTCTAAGTTTGTGATTCCTGCAAGTATCAGATGAGCAGATGTAGAACCAAAATTGGTTTCACCTGACCCCAAATCAATGATCAATAAACATGCAAGAAGAATCATGAAATAGAAATTAGTCATTCACCAAGGAGGAAATTATGGGCTTAATTTCCAACAGTCCTCCTTAAGGTCACGGTTGGTGCCTTGGTATCTTCATCAGGTTCAGCTTGTTGAATAATTTATGGTGCTTGATCCTGGGAAGCGCTTTGGTGAAGATGTCTGCGACCATTTCTGTTGTGGAACAGTATTGAAGGATCACTTGCCCTGAGAAAACTTTCTCCCGAATGAAATGATACTGGATTTCTATGTGCTTGGATTTGCCATGAAATCTAGGATTCAGTGATAGTGAAATACAACTCAAGTTGTCACACAAAATGGTGGTAGCATTAAACTGAGTGTGATGTAGGTCGTGAAGTGATAACCTGATCCATACAGTTTCTTTTGAGGCTTGACATGCTACGATGTACTCTGCCTCTGTCGAAGAAAGCGCGACTGATTTTTGCTTCCTTGAGTTCCATGAAATCGGTCCCCTTGCTAGATAGAAACAAAACCCGGAGGTAGATTTTCTGGTAGAGACTGTTCCTCCCCAATCTGAGTCAGAGTAGCCTCGCAGGATGAGTGGGTCGATAGCATTTCCATCATAGCATAAAATGTGGTCTAAACTTTCCTGAATCTCATCACTCTCTTTAATGCTTTCCAATAAGAGATCCTAGGATTAGACATGAATTGACTTAACGTGCTAACAGTGTATGCTAAATTTGGTCTAGTACACATCATTGCATACATTAGAGATCCGATTAGTGAATGATAAGGGTACTTCGCTAAGTTGAGTACTTCACTATCAATCTCAACACAAGAAAGTTTAGTCAATACTATACTTGGATCCATTGGGATATCAATTGGTTTGCAATCGGACATATGGAACCTTTCCAAAATGCCTTTTAGATATGTCTGCTGGCTAAGATAGATCTTCTTCTGAAGTCTATTTCTAGTAATGTGAATTCCTAGCAAAGAATGAACAGCTCCTAAATCAGTCATGTCAAATTCTTTTGACAGATCACTCTTAGTAGTGTGCAGAAGAGAAGTGTCGTTAGACAGAATAAATGCATCATCTACGTAAAGAGCTATGTGGACTGAGTTGGTGCATATATGCTTTGAATAAACATTACAGTCAACTGAATTGTTTGCAAATCCTAATTGAATGAGATAAGAGTTTATTCTATCGAACCATGCTCTTGCAGTCTGTTTCAGACCGTAGATTGTTTTGTGCAGCTTGCAGACTTTGTGCTCTTGGCCTTTGACTTCAAATCCTTTCGGTTGGAAGGTATACAGCTCCTCTTCAATGTTGCCATTGAGAAATGTTGTCTTGATATCCATTTGGTGCATTTCGAGGTCTTCTGCGACTACTAACGCAATCAGAGTCCTGATTGACTGCATCTTGATGACATGACTGAGAATCTCTTGATAATCCACTTCTTGGACTTGAGTGAATCCTTTAGCCACCAGTCGTGCTTTCCATTTGGCAATGGAACCATCAAAGTTGATCTTCTTTTTGAATTTCCACTTGTTGTCAATAACTCTCTTGTGAGTGGGGAAGTCAACTAGTGTCCAAGTCTGATTCGTCAAAAGTGAGTTATACTCGCTTTCCATAGCTTCTTGCCACTTCACAGCATCCTTGGAGTTACTTGCTTTGGCTAGGCTCTCTGGTTCTTCTGATGAAGTCCAGAATGATTGAGGTGTATACCTCTTAGGAACTGTCCGAGTCCGTGAGGATCTGCGGACGTTTAGTTGACCAGGATACGATGATGCTTCTTCTTGAATTTCTCCAGATCTGTTCGAGCTAGCTTGGTCTGATCTAATGATGAGAACTGTCGGCTGCTCGGCTTCTATAGTTGTAGTTGCAGGTTCTGTAGAAGGAACATCAACGTTGGAAGAATCCATGCTACGTAAAATAGGATGAAATGACATAGCATTGTTTATCGATGGTTGTTTGAAGTCATAGTATGTATGTTCTTGAAATATTACACCCTAGAGACAAATACTACACTGGTGGACGGATCATAAACTTTATAAGCTTTATGTTCATCAGGATAGCCAATGAAAATACATATATTTGTCCTATGGCCCAGCTTCTTCCTAAGTTGTTTAGGAATGTGAACAAAACATATACAACCAAAGATTTCTAAATGGCTGACACTAGGCTTGTGCCCATGCCAAACTTCATGAAAAATCTTGTTGTTGACGGCTTTGGTGCTGGATCTGTTATGCACGTAACAGGCTGTGGCAGTGGCTTCTGCCCAGAACTTTGCAAGTAGGTGTGCTTGATGTAGCATGGATCTGGCTGAGTTGAGAAGAGTTCGATTCCTGTTGAGGTGAATAGGAAGTGGTGAATTGTCTTCTAATACCATGTTCATCCATGTAGTCAGACATCTCGTCAGAGATATATTCGCGGCCACCATCAGTTTGGAGTGCTTTCACTTTCCTAGACGTTTGTGTCTCAGCCATGGCCTTGAATCTCTTGAAGCATTCAAAGGCTTCAGATTTGTGCTTGATGAATATGACTGTAGACCATCTAGAATAATCATCTATGAAAGCGATAAAGTAGATTGCATCTCCTAATGACGGAGTTGGCATTGGACCACAGAGATCGCTATGTACAAGATATGATACATGCTTTGTTTTGATGGAATTTGAATTTGGAAACTTGCTTCTAGAGTGCTTCCCATAGATGCATGATTCACAAAAGAAAGATTTCCTATCTAATGAAGACGGAAAATTCAAACCATCAACTAGATTATTGCAAAGCATATAAGAAGGTGATCTTGTATTCACGTGTCCAAATCAAATATGCCACAGAACAACATTGTCATTTACATTTTCATTAGAGATACTAGCTAATGCATGTTAAAAATTCACAATTCTAGCTTGACTAGTTTTGGTCATATGACTTGTAAATAGTTAGATGGTCATGATGTGGCTTGTCACACGTGCCAAATATCATAGGATTCCATTCATAAGGATGTTCTCAAGTAGACCTAAGTGTTAGAACCTTTGGAATGAGTCCAAATTATGCTTAGATACAAGGGAGAAAAAATAGGAGCTATTTTTGGTAATTTTTGCATTGTTGAGGGATCTCCAAGATTCCAACCCTAACTTGGTAGGGATGAAAGATCCACCAAAATTAGCATTAGGGATAGGTTTAGGGCTACTCATACCTGCCCAAAACCGTGATGGATCATGTATATATAGGTGATCATATCTCACCAAAATCAATCAAGCAATTTCATGTTTTTTCTCTCATAATGGTGCAATTGCTCTCTATGTTCATAATTGTTTGAGTACTTGTGATTACTAATGATTATAGGATTGAATGTAGGTCTGGTGTACAGTACTCAGAATGTGGGAGGCCGTACTTTCACACGTGTGAAGCCTTCTTCAAGGAATTGGGCCATTTAGTGAGGTTCAAGCATAGATTTTTGATGGATTTTGATGGTTCAAATTGTGCTAATCTTATGAAATCATAATCTATTGTTTCCCTCATCATTTCAAGTGTTGAGAGAGTCCTCATGTGAACTCTCCTCCTCCTCCTCTTTGCTCATGTTGGCTTGGCTTTGATCTTGCTTCCTCTTGAAGCATTCCGAGGCATAATGCCCCATCTTGCTACAATAGTAGCACTTCACCTTTGATTTGTCCTTCTTGACTTTGGTGGTTGATGGAGATGCCTTTGAGGGTCCTTCTTGATCCTCAAGCTTTGTAGACTTCTTGAATGTTGATACTTTGTCTTTGGACTTGCCTTTGCCTTTGGTGAAGAGAGCTTGGTCATCTCCACCTAGGATGGAAAGACTATCCATCCTCTCTTGCATTTGGCTCCTTCTTGATTCCTCGGCCATGAGTGTGCCTTGGAGTTCTTCAAGTATGGGTAGCTTACCCATAATTGCATATCCCTGAACCAAATTGTCAAATTCAAAGCTTAGTCCATTCAATATGAGTTGAACAAGCTCTTCATCCTTGATAGGATCACCTATAAAGGCTAGCTCTTTGTTCAATTCCTTTACTCTTAGGACAAAAGTATGTGCACTCTCTCCTTTCTTTTGATAGCTTCTATAGATTTGATTCTTCAAAGCTAACATTCTAGTTTGGTTCTTGGATTCATAGACCTTTTGCAAAGTCTCCCAAGCATCTTGAGCTGAAGTGCAATCTCCTACCTCTCTTAAGAGTTCATTTGCAACATTCATTTTTATGCAATGTAGTGCAACATTGCACCTCTTGATGTATTTGGCTTTTTCTTGAGGATGAATAGGTTCACCCTCCTTACCATTTACAATTTCCATCAGATCTTGCATGATCATGATGGATTCCATTCTAACTTTCCATATGGAATAGTTAGTTTTGTTGAGCCTTTCATTAGTATCCAAAAGATATGCATTTATAGATGCCATCTAGTCTCCTAATCAAGGACTTGACACAAATGAAGGTTACTTCTATTGATTTGATTGAAGGTCTACCTTATCCCACTTCTTAGGGACCTGAAAAGATCAGTAATAGACTTCCTATAAAGATCTAAGAATGATGTCTAACAAAATCAAATCATAGAATACTAGAAACAATGCACTTGCTTGATTGAAGTAGACAATACTAGTAGAATTGCCCCTCTTTCTATAAAGAACATTAAAGCTTCCAAATGATCTGATCAAGAGTGAATTTCAGCAACCTAATATACTTCCAAAATCACTTGTAAAAGATCTAAATGGAACTTAATGAGGATGCAACACAATCTACTATCCAATCACAAGCAAAAAATGATCAAAATTGATGAAAAATTGATCTAATTTGGTGCATAAGTCAAGCAATGGTCGGACTGAACCTAAATCACTTTATGAGGTGCCTAATACACCTTAGAACAGCCTTGAAGAGTCCCCAAAACTCTGATCTTCCCTCTCCTTGAATGCTAGAAAGCCTCCTCTATGAAATCACCTCCAAAACTCGCTTAGAAATCAATGCTTGGAGCAAGCAAAAACTTGCTATCTTGGTAATGTGAATTGAATTCAACTTTGCCTCTGGTTTTAGACACCTAAACACCTGCAAATGAAGTCACACAACACCAATCTCCAATGTATTTGACTCACTTTGAGTTCTAGAATCAATACTAGATGCTAAGATCCAATCTACACAAGATTTAGATAAAAAATTGTGATCAAATTGAATGAAAACCAAGGATTTAGCTCATTTAAGCCTTTAGGCTCTGATACCAAATAAGGATCCATGATGTCCATATTTTCTTCAACAAGGTTCAAAGGAGAAGATCCTTGGTGGATTGACTCGGGTGCTAGTTCACACATGACTAGTAAAAGGGAGTTTTTCTCTTCTCTCTTATCTTATGATGGACCTATAAAGTCTATCTATACAGCAAATGATGAAGCTTGTAAGATTGAAGGAGTTGGTAGCATTCCCCTTTGCTTAGGATCTTCCAAAAAGATCAACATAGAAGGTGTTTTGTACATTCCTACAATAACAAAGAATCTACTAAGTGTTGGCCAAATGGTAGACAATGGTTTCAATGTTGACTTTGCTTCAAATGAATGTTTCATCAAGAAGAAGGGTAAGATAGTGGCTAAGGGCACTAGACTTGGAAAACTTTATAAGTTGGATGCATTTGTGGATACTAATGTTGTCATGTTGGCCGAGAAGAGCAAGATATCTACCTTTACTTTGTGGCACAAAAGACTTGGACATGTCAACTCGGGTTCCATGGAGGCTATGATCAAGGAGGAGTATGCTTTAGGCCTACCAAGGTCTATTGGGAAGGAAGACAAGGTTTGTGAAGCTTGTGCCTTATCCAAGGCACATAAGAAGGTGTTTCCTAACTCCATCACAAAGTCATCTCATCCTCTTGAACTCATACACTCGGATGTGCACATTGCTAGCACCAAATCTAATGGAGGTTCATCCATGTTTTTAACCTTCATTGATGACTACTCAAGATATTGTTGTTTGTTCTTACTTTCCTTCAAGTCTCAAGTATTTGATACTTTTGTAAAGCTCAAGTTGTTTGTGGAAAGCATCATAATCATAGCATCAAGATTCTTAGAAGTGACAATGGTGGAGAATTCATCTCCAATGAGTTCAAGGCCTTTTGTGAGGAGGAAGGGATCAAGAAAGAGACTTCTTGTCCTTACACTCCTCAACAAAATGGAGTTGCTGAAAGAAGGAATAGAACATTATGTGAATGTTCTAAGGCTTTAAGATTAGATGCTTGTTTGCCCAAATCCTTTTGGGGTGAGTCTCTTGTATGTGCAAACTACTTGATGAATAGGGTGTCTTGCAAAGCAATTGAAGGCAAAACTCCTTATGAGATGTTGTATGGAAAGAAACCCAATCTTAATCACTTGAAAGTTTTTAGGTGTATATGTTATGTGCATGTGCCATTGGAAACAAGAACCAAGGAGGATCCATCTTCCACAAGAGGGATCATGCTTGGATATGCAAGCTCAAGCAAGGGCTACAAAGTCTATCTCCCATCCTTGAACAAATTTGTTGTTTCAAGGGATGTCATCTTTGATGAACATCATATGCATATGCTTGAAGAAGGCTCAAGTGCTCCAACAATCAAGAAAAATATGGCCGAGGAGCAAGATCTTGGTTTTGAGGAGGAGCTCATGGAGGAGCAAGCACCAAACCCACCTATCACACCAAGGAGATCTTCAAGGGCAAAAGTGGAGCCATCAAGGCTCACATATCAAGGAAAAGGATAGCAAGTTGAGATTATCTCATCCACTTCTTATGCTTTATCTAGTTTTGAAGAACCATCTAATGTTGAAGATGCATTGAACTCCAAAGAATAGTATAAAGCTATGTTGGATGAATATGATGCCTTGATTGAGAATGAAACTTGGTTGCTTGTTGAGAGACCTCAAAGGAATGTAATAGGATGCAAGTGGGTCTTCAAGCTTAAGTTGAATGCAAATGGGAGTGTTAACAAACATAAAGCAAGATTAGTTGCAAAAGGTTATGCTCAAGAGAGAGGGATAGACTATGAGGAAACTTTTGCACCTGTGGCCAAGATGGTCACAATAAGACTAATCATTGCACTTGCATCACATTTTGGATGGATTCTATGTCAAATGGATGTCTCTAATGCTTTCTTGAATGGTTTTTTGGAAGAGGATATCTATATGGAGCAGCCACAAGGGTTCATCAAGCATGGAATGGAGAACAAAGTATGCCATCTCCAAAGAAGCATCTATGGCTTAAAGCAAGCCTCGAGATCTTGGAATTCAAAATTACATTGCTATCTTATTTCACTTTCTTTTGTTCAAAGTGAATATGATCCCACTCTTTACATTAATTTCGATGATGTTGGTATTGTACTTTTACTCATTTATGTAGATGACATCATCATTAGTGGAAATAGTGTTGATGGTATTGAAAAAATCAAGATAGATCTATCCTTAGAGTTCAAGATGGTAGATCTAGGGTGTCTTCACTTCATCTTAGGCATAGAAGCTCTTAGAGGATCTGATTTTATCTTTATAAATCAAGTAAACTATGCTCAAAGTCTTTTGAAGAAATTTAAGATGGAAGAGTGCAAAAGTGTTGACACACCAATGGAGCAAGATATAAAAGTGCCAAATGAAGATGATGAAAGATCCTTCATGGACATCACTTTGTTTAGGCAACTTATAGGCTCCTTAATGTGGATCACTATAACTAGACCATATCTTAGCTTTAGTGTATGTAGGTTGAGCCAATCCATGCAAAAACCATTGAATATCCATTGGAAAAAGGCTAAGAGGATTCTAAGATACATCTCGGGTACATTGGATTTTGGGATTCTATAAAGAGGAGATGTGATTAACCTTCATGCATTTAGTGATTCAGATTTTGCAGGGGACAAGAGGGATAGGAAATCAACAAGTGCCTATTCAACTTTCATAGGAGAAGGTGTGGTTTCATGGCTTTCAAAAAAGCAAGAAACTATACCTCTATCTTCAACCGAGGCCGAGTACAAAGCTTTGACAACCACTACAAAGGAGGTACTTTGGATCAAGAGATTATTGGTGGAACTAAAGATCATGGATTCAGAAAAGGTCCCAATCATCTACAATGACAATATATCAGCCCAACACCTTGCATCTAACCCAATCTTCCATGCAAGGTCTAAGCACATTGAGATATGCCATCACTTTGTGAGAGAAATGGTGCAAGCCAAGGAGATTGCTTTGGAGCATGTTCCAAGCAATGAATGTGTAGCTGATCTACTTACTAAACCACTTCAAAAGACACCTTTTATGAAGTTCAGATCATCACTTGGAGTGATTAGTAATGCAATGATTGAACCAAGCTAGATAGTGAGGAGGAGTGTTAAAAATTCACAATTCTAGCTTGACTAGTTTTGGTCATATGACTTGTAAATAGTTAGATGGTCATGATGTGGCTTGTCACACGTGCCAAATAGCATAGGATTCCATTCATAAGGATGTTCTCAAGTAGACCTAAGTATTAGAACCTTTGGAATGAGTCCAAATTATGCTTAGATACAAGGGAGAAAAAATAGGAGCTATTTTTAGTAGTTTTTGCATTGTTGAGGGATCTCCAAGATTCCAACCCTAACCTGGTAGGGATGAAAGATCCACCAAAATTAGCATTAGGGATAGGTTTAGGGCTACTCATACCTGCCCAAAACCATGATGGATCATGTATATATAGGTGATCATATCTCACCAAAATCAATCAAGCAATTTCATGTTTTTTCTCTCATAATGGTGCAGTTGCTCTCTATGTTCATAATTGTTTGAGTACTTGTGATTACTAATGATTATAGGATTGAATGTAGGTCTGGTGTACAGTTCTCAGACTGTGGGAGGCCGTACTTTCACACGTGTGAAGCCTTCTTCAAGGATTTGGGCCATTTAGTGAGGTTCAAGCATAGATTTTTGATGGATTTTGATGGTTCAACTTGTGCTAATCTTATGAAATCATAATCTATTGTTTCCCTCATCATTTCAAGTGTTTTAGGATCCTTATCTGCTGTAATTTTTACAATGCAACTGAATTAGAGAGTACGTAAAGCTTGCCGACTCTAGTGCATGTAGTCACAATAGTATCTTCCTCGAGTATTGTACAACTCAGATGAGAAAGTAACAGTGTAGCCCTCATCAGTTATCTTAGAGACTGATAACAAATTCTTTGATAACTGAGGAACGTGAAGGACGTTAGGAGCACAAATGGACAGATCGTTGTTGAGGCTGATCTTTACTGCTCCTTTGCCTTCCACGTTTATGGTGCTAGAATCTCTGAGGTAGATAAATTGGTCTCTACTGTAAGCTGTGTACTGCATAAACCATTCCTTGCGAGAGGTCATGTGTTGGGTAGCATCGTTGTCTAGGTACCAACTATCACAGTCTTCGCTACTGTTGTAAGCCATTAACAAGTGTGTATCTGACTCCTTGAATTCCGCCGTGTTGGAGGAGTCTGGCTGTTGTTGTTGTTGTTGCTTCTTTGCCTCGTTGTAGATGCGGATGCGACACTCCTTATGTTGTAATTAGCTCTTTTGCAATATCTGTAGAAAAGCTTTTTGCGCGATCCACCATACTCACCTAGAGTGTGAGGCTTCTGTTGTTGCTGTTGCACTTGATTCTTGCCCTTGGAATAGTCTTTTTCTTGGTGTATAGAGCCATGGATTTGTCTTTGATGGATAGGCTGCTAGTCTTTCTCCGCATTTCTTCTTGACGAAGATGACCGATCAACTTTTGAAGAGTGAGGTCAGGTTTTGTTGAGATCATCACCACAAAGCTCATAGGACTTTGGAAGAGAGGAAAGCAAGGTCATAACGGCATCGTCATCTTGAATAGAACATCCTACAGCTGATAACTGATCTAACAAGGACTTGAAGCTGTATCTAACGGTGGGCATTATCAAGCACCTAGTGCACTAAAATGCATTGTGATCTCTATATAAATGAAGGTGACACTACCCTAATTTTACTCTTCTCTCTCTCTCTCTCTCTCTCTCTCTCTCTCTCTCTCTCTCTCTCTCTCTCTCTCTCTCTCTCTCTCTCTCTCTCTCTCTCTCTCTCTCTCTCTCTCTCTCTCTCTCTCTCTCTCTCTCTCTCTCTCTCTCTCTCTCTCGCTTGGAGATTGTGATGTGGAGACCTGTAAACACAATTGAAATTGTCATGATTACAAAGGGAAGCCTTCTACAATTTTTGGTAAGATTGCTACAAACAATGCATACCTATACAGTATGCCATTACGCTTGCTAGACTACGTTACTTGTGTTACTCATATATGTTAATGATGATTGGCATACAAGTTTTGCTTCAAACAAAGCTACTGAAATGTTTGCAACGGGGCCCTGCATCAACATTATCCGCATTCTAGTATTGAGGTATGAATCGCGATCATCTGCTATTTTTTTGAGTGTATGGATAGCGATTGATCACTCCATAAGTAAACACCTTGTTGCATGTTGTATGCACAGTTGGTAGATGAATTTCTGCCCACAGGCCAGCGCTTGGCTAGTGGATTGGCCAGCGCACCTTTCCAAGCCATTTTGTAGTTCCTTTCATGAATGCATATGTACTAATGACACCCTATCAAAGGAGCAACTAGCTGCCCATCCAAATTGCGAGGGCCAGTTTGCCTGTTCTTTTTGAGTAAAAGATCTGCTTTACTACTTGATAATGATACTACCTGCCAATACACTTATGTATTTGCTTTGTTTCAAGCTTTTGAAATTCGTAATTTATGGAGGATCAACCCTCTTAAAAATAGTTAGTCAATAAGAGAGTTGGCCGCTCACCAATGCTAATGGTTGCTTAATATAATGAATATCATATTTTTAAAGATTGTATGAAACATGATTACTCATGAATATTGGTATGTTGCTCATGAATTGATATGTATCTACTCATGAATATAACAATGCAAATGGTTATCGCTAGGGCTGACCACGTGACGTATTGTGAGGCTTTGATAATAGTATCTACTTTAATGCAATGGTAACGTAAGCGCTCTACTCTTTTCTAGATATGCTAACATTCAAACCATGACTTGTTAAAGGAATGACTCTATGATAATCTGAGACACAAGTACTTCTTGTAAAAAAATCGAATGTGATGAGTTTAACACCGTTGCAAGATTACAATACTGCTTGGAAGAGGTTGCGTTACCATTAATCCATCACTTTCGGTTTTGAATCGGTAGCACGTAAGCAGGGTTTTCCTTGAAGCAATGAGAGATGGGTAGCTCACAAGAAATTACTTCATGTCGCAACTAAGGTATGAAGCTTTTTGAAGCTATATGGAAGGTAGTATCACCCAGCACTACAATACAGTTTATAAATATGTATGAAACATCATGGGTTATGTAAATTTGGTTTTTTTTGGAAGTTATGATCTGAAAAAATGCTCTTATAAAGTTTGGTCTTTTCTACCCTTTGCAAGGTTAAATATATATATTTTTTTCAAAAAAAGCTTAAAATGCAGCCTCTATGAGTAAGCTAGGGATGTTTGCTGAGTGTGATTTTGATGCGCTTGAATGGCATGGATTTGCCCAAGCCATAAGATGCTCCCAAATGTTTTGCATGGTATGTCCTTGGGGCTAGTATGGCATGGATCTGCCCTAGTACCTAGCACTATGGCCAAATTCATTTCTCTTTCCACTTGTGTATTGCAAGATAGCTTCTTATGTGTAGATATTTTTATGTGAACTTAATACATTCTTTTTGCTCTTGTACTGATCAGTATGGCATCTACCCTGATATGGTTTCGTTAAAGGGCAGAATGTATTGCTAATAATGAAATGCATGATAAGGAAGAGTGGACATATTATTTGTAATTGCAATCAAGCTGATAAAGTAGTGAATCTTGTTTCGGACATGAATAACAACTGATGCTCAGCTATGACACCTGTCTTCCTCACACAACTAACTCGTGCAGTTTTGTTTTGTGGGATGGTGGCAGGTAATAGATGAGTGTCTTAAAACTTGCTTCACTTTATGGTACTCTATAATCTAGGACTTTATACAGGTTTGTTCTTACTTGTTATGCTATAAATTAAAGGGTACAAAGGGTTTGGTCTTGACTTGTCAAGAGGGACTATGTGAAATCTTGTTATTCTCTCTCTCTCTCTCTCTCTCTCTCTCTCTCTCTCTCTCTCTCTCTCTCTCTCTCTCTCTCTCTCTCTCTCTCTCTCTCTCTCTCTCTCTCTCTCTCTCTCTCTCTCTCTCTCTCTCTCTCTCTCTCTCTCTCTCTCTCATTTGGAGGTCGCGACTGGGCTAGAAATCTCTCTCTCCCTCTGAAGGTCACGTCCGGAGCCTATTGAACAAGGGGAGCGGTGACTGTTGGAGCTGTGTAGAGAGCCGAGCAGCCATCATGGTTGTAGCTGCCATGAAAGCGGCTGCAATGCTAGAAGGATGGTTTGTGAAACCCTTAGAATTTGCTTGAGGGTTTAATCAACCTTTTTTTTAGGTGTAGGCCTTTACCAGCTTTTGCATGGAGTTTTTGAGAATGGCAATTTTGGGAATTGCATGGCTTCTATTTTGATCTTCATTGCATGTCAGTCGACCCAGGGTCAATAAGATTTTGACTTATTGTAACTTTTAAGTTGGTTGAAAAGTGATTCTCTAAATCAATGACTTTTGTATGTTATATTGATAGTTACACGTAAGGCCAGAATTAGTGGAACCTTGGTACCTTTGTAATCCGAAGTCAAGTTGTACTAGTTTGTTTCGGAGGGATGTTTTCTTTTTTGGAGGAAAATATGTCTAAGCCGACCTTGACAAAGCATAGAAAGAGGTTTGGAATAATTTATTTGCTAGTTTGTGATCCTAACTAAGATTTTATGAAAAAAGTTCATAAAATTAGGACTAACATCAAATAAATGACTCTTCAAGGTACGGTTCCCATGCATGTACTCAATAAGGGAATTTGATTCCTTGGTATTATGTTATTTAGCCACTTAACTTTGGTGTAGGGGTACTCCCAGTACATTGAGTTAAATAATGTTTATGGGTTTTTCCTTTTCGACTTGGTGGAACACCGATGGTTTTGTTATGTTTCTCGATGATTTTGATCGTTAAGATTGGGCAAGCCAAAGCTTTTAGTAAGATACTTGTTAAAGTAATTTTCTAATGAATTAATGGAATACAAGTTGATAATATTTGGAGGTAAATCTTTATTCGACACATGGATTTTTGTCAAATACCAAGAAAGAAGTACCCGAGTCCAAATTTTATGCATTTTCCATTTTATATACCTATGTGATATCGGTAATTCAGATGGATTTTTAAGATCTCTGGAATATCGAATATGGTAGTTAAATATCTTCTAGTGAGAATGAAATTCCTCATGATGATTCAGATATAGATATCATATATCTATTATGGTATTACTTCGGATATTTTGAATTCAAAATGTTTCTTTTTAATAATGAATACACTTGGGGTTATTTCAACAAAATATGAACAATATTTTTTGTCCATACTGGGTCAATGCCTAGTGGTATTCTTAATTTGTAATTATTTAAGGAGCATGAGAGAATTCGATTGTATTAAAGTATTTTCTGAAATTGGATGGAGATCGAATCCTATATTTGGATATAGAATAGCCAAATAATCTTTTTGATTTTTTGGTGAACATATCTAAAAGCAAAGGACTTCTTGGAGGGAAAATTGATGGTATGGGACATCAAGGATTCCAAAGGGAATTTCTTGTGCAAGAGTGATATGTAGACCAATGGTAAGTATTTACATTAATGGTAATACTAACTGATGAATCCATTGGCTAAATGTTGGGTATTTTGTGAGATTTTGAGGTCTAATCTGGATCCCAATGGGGGAATCTCATAATTTACAAATCAGGAAACCCTTAATGCTACTTCTCATCTTATAAAAAACCCTTACTTCTTTTGAATCTCTCGAATACTAGACTTCAATTTGAATTCATATGATCCTTCTAGCATGAAAGTAATTTCTTTTATGAAGGACTGTCATCATCATGTGAATTACTACTTATATAGTTAAGGCTTGGAATTTGAGATGTTGCAAGATAGTTGTAATTCAATTTCTTAAAACCTAGATTATGTCTTATGCATAAGTAGATCTCAGATGGATGATGGTTACTATCAGTCGTATTGAAAATGTTTGGAAGAGTGAATCCATTTTGGAAGGCACTTATTATTGACTTTTCAAATATTTTCATGTGTCATCTCTCCAGGTAACTTTTTCAAGAAATTAGATATTTTATTCAAAATGAGGGGTGAAGTGAGGGGTAAGATTTTGTTGGAGAAGCTATTAGATGCACAATTTTTAGATAAGAGAAGTTCTCTAAGGATTGTATCAAACAATTTGGAACTAGAGGTGGTTTGAGATTGGAAATCATTATAAGTAGTACATAGTAGATCAAATATCACTAATCCTTGTTTGTGTAGGATAGAAGTGAGTTTGATCAAAACGTTGTGTTTCAAATGTCTGGTTTGGATCAACATAATCTTGTGTTGGCTTAGAAGCTAGGATCAAGGAGGGGTTACATTGGTAGAAGAAATTTTGTTGTAAGAGGTAAGTTGGGTTGGAAAACTCGTGAGAGTGAATGTTCTCAGTCTCAGAGATTTTTCAGTTATGTTTTTGACTCATGAGAAATAGATATTTTTAGTAGCTGAGTTACAAGATTCTCAATGAGATATGTGAGTAACATATGCAGATTTTGGAGGAATCTGCCAGATAAAGACATATGTGTATGTACTAGGTAATAGTGACATTATTCGCATATGTGCACGATTAATCTTGTATGGATCTACTATGTATTCCTGGTTACTAGGGTTTAGGATTTAGGGTTGGTGAACATAGACATATGATCAAGTATTGTGATGGACAATTACTTGCAGAGTTAACATATCTTGTTCTGAAAGATCTGTTGGTTAACTTAAAGGTAGATTTGGTGCTACACTAGTATAATTAAGATCTGCGTCTGGATATTTAGGATTTCTGAATAATTGGCAATTAACTTGAATAATTGATTTACTCCTGTGGAACTTGATTTGTAGAACAGACAGTGTGAAGAGAATTCACCTAAAACTGTTTGTTTTGTGTTTATTGCTTATAAGACACATGATTTATGAGTCATTTGGATTCATCAGCAAATTATGTGCATAGAATATACAAAATTCTTGGGAGAAGTATTTCTTAGTTAAGAAATAGACTCAATTGATCAGTGATTGTATCCTTGAGCTCTCAATTGTATACCGAATCATAATGGTTCCAAGAATGGCAACTGAATTTTTGGAATTCAACGAAATTTATGTTGGACATATACTCCAGTATTCCTTAATGATTAAGTACAATATTGGATTCCAGTGAATTATGATTGACGAATCATAAGAATCTAACTATTTGTGATTGACGGATCATAAACAAATACTTAATTATTATGAGCAACTAACTTTTGACCTATTGATTGAGTTGAGTTTAGATCAGTTTTTGAAAAATCTAATTCTCTTTACTCTAGTATTTTATTGAGTCCTATAGATATCACAAGCAGTTTTTGTTAAGCAAATTGTTATTACTTATCAATTGGCCTTCAATTTCCTTTAGCGCTTGCTCATCTTCTTGGAGCATGATGCGTAGGGTTGCCAGCTCCGTATCCTTGGTATTGAGCATAACATCATGAAGTTTGCGCTTGTCCTGGTAGGTTTGCAGCACTCGACTAGAATGGCCCTTGTAATACTCGGCGTGCTTCTTTTGCAGCTTTTGGGTGGCCAGTGTTTCTTCTTCTACAGACGCTACCATTTGATCGAGGGCAGTCTGGATGGCCTGCACCTACTAGGCAAATTGTTGGACCTTAGCTCCAAGGCTGCCTGTATGTGGAAAAATTGGCCTAGGCTCTCTATAATTCTATCTGCTCTGTTGATACGTTGCGCTCCGGTTGGCAAATTTAATCTTTGAGTGACCTCTCATTGGTCCTGAGAGATTCTCGCTCCTACTCCAACATGGTTTGTTTCAGCAAGAGGTGTTGGCGGTCTGATTGATAAGTTTGTCACGCGGTCTTCTCTTGGAGGATCTGGACCCTACAGAGTGGCCATGTGTTGTTGTGATGTTGAGCTTCTTGTTATGCTTTCTTCAACTAGCCTGGGGGGACCCAATGCCTGGCTCTCTTTCCTCTCTTTTTCTCTCTCTTGGTTCAGCCGCACGACTTGATCAATCAAGGTCTGCAGCATTTGCCCCGCCACCAATTGATTGTGAGACTGCTCAATAGCTCTCTTGCTTCCGCTATCACCGCGCACATAGCTCTAAATTAACTCTATTATCGTATTTGCCTACTGTTAACCGGTAGTGCACGCACCGAGGAAAATTGCTCTAGCATTCCCCAACATGGTATCAGAGTTTGAGGTTACTATTCTCTGATTATTTAGAGCTTTAATATAGAGTTCATCTAATTTATTAAGCGATTTTTTTTGTCAGAACTATTTCTATAGCCTGATAAGCTTCCCACAGAACCTAATCCTACTAGCAAATAGGATCACTATTTTTGTTCTGAAATTTAACACTAGATTTTCATACTTAAGTCACTGATAGTTACTACTATCATCTAGACTAATCTTCCACGTGGATTCCCAAGGGAAAGCCATTTTTATCATGGACAAGCTTGATGGAGCTAATTACCATCTGTGGAAATTTAAAATGAGAACTATGCTAATGGTTAAGGAATTGTATGACGTCGTTACAGGTGAAGAGGCAAGACCCGAAGCCGATGACACAACAATCTCCCGATGGAAGCTGAAGAATGGCAAAGCATTTGCTCTGATCATTTTCAACATCTCGGGCATGCAAATCGGCCATGTGTCCAAAGCTCAGACATCCAAGGAAGTCTGGGACATCTTCAACATGTTATATGAAGTGCGAGATATAGCTTCCAAGCTACATCTCAGGAAGAAATTTTACTCCCTCAAGATGGCAAATGGGGCCCAACCAAAAAAAAAGAAACGCATGGCTCTGTACAAGTAATCCTAACAGACCGCCTAGAATTACGTAGTTGAAAGCATAACTAAAAATACCGGACGCACTAACTTTGCTATAAAAGAATGCCTTGCTTTGAGGTCTCCACCTCTTTTTCTTCTCCTCTTCATCTTTTTTATCTCTTATGTTACAAAGAGAGTTTGGACACGCCCATCCCAAAATGACTTCTTCAAACATCAACGTGCTCAGGTATGTGTACTACCTATCAACCACATGCTTTTGGTACTCACTATGTATGTAATGAATGCGCGGACAAACTACGCACTGTCTCTCTTCTTCATAACGATGATACTATTTGTATCCTTTGCTTTATCACTTAGTCATTGATGATGATTGTGGAATGCTGTTGATCGCTAATATAAACGCGGTCTCTGATCATTGTTGCCCACTAATAAGAACACACTCTCTAATCTCAAAGGGCCATTGACGAGTGGGCATGTGGTCTAAGCATCCCACATATATTTTGTTGTAGAAGTAATATGCTGGAAGACAACAATGGCCTGCTGACAATATGCTTAATATGCATGTTGAGTGAATGTTTGAAGTATTGCTTCTCACATTATGAATACTTGTCTACGTAGAAGTGCGCTGGTAAAACCAATAATGCTTAAATAGCAACCCGATAAGGGAACTAGTATTCTCTTTGCTTGATTGCTTAATGTTTTTACAACAAACACACTAAGATTATACTTTTCTTTCCAGGACATGATGATCTCCTGTTAAAGAAACACGATGCTAACAGCCATATGCATCTTCTACTCATACATAGCAGTACTACTGCTAGATATACTTTTATGAAACCCTACTATACCCACTCTCTATTCTAAACTACAACAATGCAATTGATAACATAGATATCTTGTCTTCGATTACTCTACTTAGTGGAGTTTCTTCTAGTTGTAATTCTTTCATGATATTTTCTTGCAATCTACATTTCCAGAGCTTTACTCTTATCTCTCGATAATAGCAAAGCTTATACCGATCACAAGTATGACACCATTCATGCTCTTATGGAACTAATTAAGATATCATCATTTCCTTTCATACTGGCTGTGAAGTATACTGACTGAGATTAAAAGCCTCTTTATATTTTTCAGTTGTCACTCTTATGGTTTTAGCTCATCAATAAGTCTTGTTGTGGTAATGCATGAAGAAACGATGTTACCGAATAAATCATGGCATCTTCTCAAGATTATGCTGCCACCATCATCCAGGTATGAGATTAAGCTAACTGCATTCAACCATTCCACTTTGCTTTTCGAATACAAGAAAAGTAGTGATGGAAAAGTGTATGACAAATTTTGGCATAAGAGTATTTAAGCACAAGATAAAATAGTTTGTTCATAAAAAATGTCAAATATTTGTTGTTTATTAGTGACGTTTCAAACATTCAATTTAACTTCCTTCTTTCAATTTCCTTGCACCCATCCTATTGATCTTTGGATCATGATGACTCATTTGATAGAAAAAGAGAGACAAGTCTGCAAGTTGGCCGCCCTGCATAAAAATCCTTCGCTTGAGACCCATGTTTCTTTCGATGCCATTATTCATATGAACAAATTCGAACCCTCTCGCTGTCCCTTTGAGCAAACTTGGGCTAGAATTAGAGGTCACTTTGAAATTGGCTTCAATAGAATGAACCTACACCAAGCTAGAATCTAGAACTAGAAAAGACCTTTGCTTAAATATAGATGTGGTGAAAAATGCAAAAATAGGTATTTCGTCATTTGGTTTGACCATGCTATCTGGTTCATGATGAATAACCTTGCCAAAAAAAATTTCTGGTGCTTACCTCCAAAATCAGATGAATGCATTCTTCATGTGGCTTCATAAACCAGCTAGGGATGTAGTGAAATCACTCCTAACTTTTCTCTTTATTCGCTAGTACATGATTGATGCTTCCATTGAATTTGCTAAATATTCCTCTGCCAAACTCCTTGCACCTTTGAGAGATGCCAAAAATATCCAAGAAATAGAGTGCCTTGTAAAACGACCTAGCTTCTCTACCCTCCAAGATAAGCACTTCCAGAACTCGAACAAAAGGACTGGCTCTTTCAATCTTAACAATCCAAACTCAGTCATTTATGGATTAGGAGCTGGAAAGCCTAAAATAGTTTTCATATTTCAAAGGAAACGAAGGACAAAGCAGTGGCACCAAGGATGATCTACCAGTCAAAAAATTGAGCTTTTACAGATCCTAATTGATGTGCATGATGAAGATGGGACAGTTAGAAGGGAAATCAGTACTTCAGCAATCGGTCATCTCCACTAGCAGCGACACAAGGAGTCTTTTTTGCATTCGTGTTACCGTAACAGTGTTTTTGAGGCTATCCATGTGAAGCACTTTCATGCTCTTATTTTACGCAGACTTTTTGGTATTGTAGACGAACTCTTTCATGATATCACATTTGGCTGGTCATACCTACCGAGTGTAAAATGTGAATGGTATTTCCCTTATGATATTTTTTGTAAATTTGATATAGAAAACCTACGTTCCTATCATTGTCTTACTTTTAAGCATTTTAAAAACTTTATCTCAAAAAAATTTGGTCATGTTGTATGCACAGATTGTAATATTTTTAAAAGTTTGTTTTACAAAAATCATTAGAAAAAGGCCTAAACCATATTATTTTAAGGCAAACTAATGTGAAGGAAGTTGCTTCTGAACTTTATGACGGTTGGCTTAAACTTATGAAACTTTTACCTATGCATTTTTAGACAAAACTACAAAAATGAAACATGTTGAGTTTTGTAAAGATAGTGCATTAAGCTATATTAGAAAGGGTAAATGGCTTCATGGAAATACTACTTCTCTTACTAAGAATAGGATTGCCAATGATGAACTACAATGGCTTACCAAATTTCTTTACGTAAATGGTATCGATAAAGCACAACACAACCCCTGCTTTATGTGTAAAATTCTTTGCACAGAAATTGACCACTACTTGAGTGATCTTCTCATTTGCCAAGCTCACATTCTCAAAAGCAATATTAGCTTCCAATTTAAACAATCTTCCATGTTTGAATCCTTTTCCAATGCAAACATCATTCTTAAAAATGGAACAAACTCCATGCTTAAAGTGGACATCCCAACCACTTTTCAAAAGTTGACCAACACTTAGCATATTCTTGGTAATTGATGGTACATAAAGGACATTTTCTAGATTCATACTTATTGAGGATTCTAGATACAAAGAGATGGTACTAACACCATCTATCCTACACTCTTCATCGCTTGCAGTAAAGACAAAATTTTTAGCATCATTGAATGAGTGTAAGGTTGAGAAAAAGTCTTTTTCACAGGTCATGTGGGAGCTAGCCCCACTATCAATCCACCAGGTGTCTCTTAAATTGCTATTGCTTGTTGGTGAGGATGTAGATGCCATCAAGAATACATCTACTTCATCTTTCTCCTCTTCATGTGCAGGGTTTCCTTGTTTGTCCTCCTCCTCTTGTGCTCTTTGCCTCTTGTAGCATTCGGATGCATAATGCCCCCTCTTTCCACAAAAGAAGCATTTTAGCTTTGACTTGTCCTTTTCCTTTGAACTTGATGCTTGATCCTCCTCCTTCGACTCCTTTGCATGATCTTTCTTGGATCCATTGGTCTTTTTCGTGCCCTTGAATGAGAAATTTACTCTCTCATCTCCATCTTGTATTGATAAGTGTAAGAATCGCCTTATGAAGATCTGACTAGATCCTGTTGCAAAACAACCAAAAGGACACCTATGGAGCAAAACCACCCAGCCAATCCTAGATCCCTCCTAGAGTTTCCTCCGGGATCTAGCCTCCAAGCCATGGTGAATGAATGCAAGAGAGGAGAAGAATCCTGGCTAAAAAAACTAAATTTCCAATAGGAAGATGGGCAAGTTTCCATGGTAAGTATTTTCTCTCCAAAGAGAGAATATTCTCCTTAGGATTCCCATGCAGCCTTTATTAGCTATTAACCTCCTATTCTTGCATTATAACAATCAGACACGATGCAAGTGCTCCTATGTCCAATTATAGGTTTGGGACTTCATATGATTATTAATTACTTTACAAGCCAAGCTCGGAATGACAAGGCATAACCAATAACCATATACACCTGGAGTGACCGGCTATCCATGTCAGGAATTACTCCGAATCCCATATATTGGACATGGACATAACATTCTTCTCCCCTTAAACTAGTTCTGTCCTTAGAACGAGTAACTAGGGAAGATCCAATTTGTATTCTTTTAACTTTTTCCCATGAATCATTATCCTCAATTTGACCAACCAACCTAAGCAAGCACACGGAGATACAATGATTTCTCAATCGTTTATCTCTTCTCTTGAGTACTCATTCAGGGTCCAAAGGTACAATGAGCGATAAATCCTCCAAATGGGCAAAATCTTCAATACATCTAACTATCATCATCATATAAAGTAAATTTACATGATGCACTGGATAGTAGTTGACCAAACCTGAAGATTAAGTCTAAAAGCTAACAAATCAATCATTTAACTTTCACTTTTATCCTCAAAATCAATCTTTAGTCTGACTTCAATATCAAATAAGTACTTAGAGATGGAAGTACTTATTAACTATCTCTAATCTGAAATACTATATTGACCTTTAGATGTACACTAAAAGATAAATTTTCCTATTGGGTTTGATTCTCTCCAATCTAATAACATTACCTTCATGTAACCTCAATTTACATGAATCACTGGGTGAGTTCTCACCTTACATTAGAGATCAATATTGAAAAGTTAAAGATTCAAAACAATTATAGTCCAAGACTATCTACAATTACTTGTAGACCTGTCATAAACACTTCTTGGTACAAATATACTTAGAATTTTTTCAGAAACTAAGGTACAAAACTCATCCCACCAAAATCTTAGGAGATTCATCAAGATAAAAATGACTTTAACTCAGTCTTGAGTACTCCAGATATCCTCTTGAGTTAAGTGCTCTATCCCTAGCATTACATGCCAAAAAATAACAACACCTTAATTTAATCTTTACCACTACCCATATCCCCAAAAGTCCTCTAGTTCTAGATTATTCAAAATAATCACTTAGAGAGTTCCACTATTCCAACTGGATAGTTCTACCTTTGCACACATACATGATTTTGTCCAAAATCAATGCAACTGGCTGATTCCTTGAAAGACTTATTCCTATCTTTTCTTCTCCCTCTTTTAAAAAGAAATTTTTTAATTTCGATTAAAAATTACTCAGGAGACAACGCATAAGATATCAAAGATTGGAAAAAAGTCAGTAATGAGTATTCAATACTATTACAAACCAGACTTTTTCCTTAGAATCATAGAACATCTTATCCCAAATGATAGAAATATTACCTCTCAATAATCAACTATCATATAGAGACTAACGTTAGGGTCCAGGAAACCTAAATTTCGAGCCGTATTCAAATATCTTATATGGAAGTACAATTTCATATAACTATTACAGTCCTTCAGAACAAAGTTCTATACTGGAAGAAATTATATGAATCTCAATCCAATTGTCATGTATTAAGAAAGTTCTAAACAGTAGAAGTCTAATATAAAAGAGAAATAGATTCACTAAGACCACCAATCATCTACATCTCAGGCTTCCACCCTTCCCCCCTTCCAAAAATGGTTCAGGTTAATAAAGCCCCAAAATTTGTACTAGGAAAAAGTTCAATTTGGTATCAGAAACTTTAACACTAATCATCCTGACAGTTTTGATTGTTCAATCATTAAGTGCCGCACTCAATTCCTGGCAAATCCCCTTACGGATCAGCATAGAAACTGTTCCAACTAGATTTACATTTTTCTTGGTCCTTATTGATCCCTAAAACAAGAAATGCTCCTTAATTGATAGATTCACAAAATCTTCAACTAAAAGTGAAGGTTACATTGATCTTAAAGAACTGACTAATTCCAACACATTAAGATCATTCACTTTATAAGTCATTTCTATTTGATCAATAACCAATAAATTTGAACAAATCGCAAACGTAAATGGTTTCTTCAAATTTTACGTAAATTGGGATTTTCAAATACCATTCAATATGGACCTAAACTGTGACAATCGATCAAACATCGACTTGACAGTTTCACAGTTACCATCACATATTGAAAGGATTCGGAAACATTCAACATGCATCCAACACGACATGCAGTGATTTCAATAAAAAAATCAATTTTTATGTAAATTGCCAAGAAACTGGAAAATTAGCTCTGGGATTTTCGAAATCCGTTCGAAATGGACCAACTGTGAAAATCGATCTATCAAATTTACAAGCACTATCACATATCGAAATTATTTCGAAACAATCTGCATGCAACAAACTTGACATGCACTGACTTTTTTGTAAAAACAAATTTTTTTTCCAAAATAGCCTAGACACTAGGAAATCTGCTTTTTAATCTAGAATTACCAAAAATAGCTTCATGTAATAATTCATCTAATCAATCTACTGATTATGCATGCAACATGCTCCAAGCATGCATACAGATCTATTCATACATTTTCAACAATAGACAATCACTACATTGAGTTACAAGCATGCATGCATCAGAACATTTCCAAAATTTTGCAAATTTTAGTTCAAAAATTGCCAAATTTTTGACAGCCATAACTTTCTCTACAAGACTCTAAATTGGTCGCTATAAAGCACAATACGGAGGGAGAGTGGGTATACAAGGTACTTGCCACATCACCTTGCCACCTAGGCTTCACATGTGCGATCTGTAAATGACAAAAAAATCAGGTAGGAGGGTGCACTTTTTGTAGGTGGTATCATAAAAAATTCAACTCTAGCCCAATAAGCATCCAATCATAGGTTACAAGCACTCTACTAAGGTTCATTAGAGAGGCATAGAAGCTTCTAATAGGTCCAACAAGCAATCATAAGCTCATATCATGCAAAAAATGCATTTGTGGCCTCCTTCAACAAACAAAACTTCAACGTGATGGTGTCCAATGCTCACCTTCCAAATTGGATGCATGATGGCTCAAATCAGAGGTAATCCATCATATCTTTAAGCTTGTAATGAGAGCCAATAGGTTCAGACCCCCATTTGAAAGGTATTCATGCCCAAAAATGTTAAAATTGGCAAAAGCTAACTTGATCATATCTTGTGAATACCATTATGAGTAGTACATATCATCATAAGACATGTGTGGAGCCTGTTCCCACGTGTGAAATAAATGCATTTATCATTTAGATGAGTCATATAGGTTGTACATACCATTTCATTTGAGATCTAGTGGCAAAAATGGCCAAAATCTAGTTTTCTAGCTATATGCCACTTGGCATCATTTTATTGGTAGGAAAAGCTATTTCACATGGATAGGAGTGATCTCACACGTGACAAGGACTTCTCACATGTGTGAAAACATCAGTAGTAGGTGAGATCCAACTTGTAGTAGATATTTGTGCAAGTCCCTATAAATTAGGAAAATTGCCTAAAATCAAGGGAGGTGGCTATAAGTTAGGAAACTTGGTCCATGTGCCATATTGATGATTATTGGTGGATCCTTTGATGAGTAGGCACTCTCACACGTGCCAAATCAGCTGAGTAAGCATCAGCTCTTGTGTATATATGGTGGATCATTTGGCCATAATTGACAAGAAAGCTAAATCTTGGTTTTGGTGCATTTCTTGAGTAATCTCTCCATTTGTCTTGTGATTTTATGCTTCTAATGGTTTCTAAGCTTAGTGTACTTCATTATTTTCTGGCAGTCCGTACTCTGACAGGTATTCACACGTATGAAACCAGCAAGTACAAGTTTTGATCATATTTGATTGTTCTTGTTAGATTTGTTGATGTAGATTTGATCTAGTGCTATCTAATCTTGTGTAGATTGGTAGATCAATCTAATCTAACACCCAATCACACTTGTGGATCTGATTTGGATCCATTCTTGGTCCTTTTTGTTGTACTTTGACATGGTATCAGAGCCAAGTACAAGTGCATTTAAGGAATTGATCTAAACTATACCCAAATTGGCAGGTTTTTGGAAACAAGCTAATATTGAGGTAGCGAGGTTGAATGGATAGCTAGAACCATCATATTTGTACCAAATCTTGCTGTGGGCTACAAGTGTACTTTCCACACGTGTGGGTCCATACAGGAACTGTTTTGGACAGTAAAATTCAGTTTGGTGCATTTTGAGCTTCATACACCCAATTTTGAGTCAATTTAGTGCATTTTTCAAGCTTTCACTTGCATTGTTTCTATTCCATTGATTTGTTCTTGGTTTAGATCAATCATATAGATGGATTAAAGCTTTTTTACAGTACATTGAAGTTTATTCTCTGATTTTTTGAGTGTACATTGAAGTTGAGAGAGAAAGAGTGCTATAAACCAAAGATTAAGGAGTGATTTGCAAGGGGAGTGATTGATATCCATTATACCTTCATTCTAGATTTGTTCAAGAGTGAAAGGGCCGAGTCTAGAAGCATCTAAATGCTAGAAGACACTCTTGGATCAGTCCTCCAAGTGAAATATTAGTGAATTTCTAAAGCACAAACACTCATAAAGGCAAAATCTACCTATACAAGGTGATAAGAATTGTTGGCAAGTACTAGGAGAAAAATTTGAGATCCAAGTCACATTGTTCACCCCTACTCAAGTGTGTGAGTGTGTTTTTTGGCTTGAATTAAAGTCATAAAGGTGAGTGAGGCATATGTGTTGTGGTTGATTCAAAATTTTCAAGAGATCCTTCCTTTGTAGAGGGCAAGAACTAGTAACTCAATTCTTGACTTTGGTGGAAAAATTGTCTTCTTCATTGTGATCAAATCTTGATAAGTGGCATTAGCTCTTTCTAAGCAAATATCTTAGTGAGAGAGAGATATCACATTTCTGAAAATTTGAATTTCATTCCAACTCTAAAGAGGTAGAGTCATTGGTACTTGGTGGAGTCCAATAGGGGTGAATGAATTCAATTTTTTGAGCAAAATTTTGACATTATATGTATGAAACTCAAATAAGTTCTATTCAACTTTCTTTGTGAGAGTGTGAGGGTCAATTTGTGATCCCATTGGGAGTCTAGAATAGGGAGGAGTCCATATTTGAGTGTTCATACATGATTGGGATCTTTGTGAATCTCTAGATGTCTAATTTTTAAGCTTGGTGAAAAATTATTGACATAGATTGTTATCAAACCATTTCATGTCCAATCAAAATCTCAAGAGTGAGATTATTTGGGTCAAGAGGGATTCCAAAAGGGGTGATTGGATCTAATCTTTGTGTGTTTGAATCAAGTATACATGTCAAGTTTTTGTGATCTAGTGTAGATCCTTTTTTTTTGTGAAAATTAGTGGCTTAATTTGTTGTCAAATCAAATCAAATTCAATCCAAGTCTCAAGAGTGAGATTATTTGGGTCAAGAGTGAATCCAAAAGAAGTGACTAAGTTTGATTTTCAAGTATTTGAAACAAAACCCATACTTTGTTCAAGAATCTCAAAAGTTGAGAGAACTAGTCAAGAGAAAAGAAAAATCTAGGTGTCAAATCTTTTCAAATCCATTCCAACTCTCAAGAGGAAGATTCATTGGTATTTGTTGAGTCCAATAGGGGTGTTTGGATCTGATTTTTGTGATTTGATAGAGTGCTTTTGTCTTAGTGATCAAAGCAAAGATTAGTTTCCAATTGACTAGGTATGATTTAAAATTTGTGGTCTTATCTTGTGTAGATCCTTCTAGATTGTTGAATGTGTTCAAATCTATTTCTTGAGAGTCACAAATTACATTTTGAAAAGTCATATTACTAGGTTTTACTTCCTCATCATGGCATCAATAGGTGGCAACCTATTGGAGGAAAGTAAGGATCCTAAATGCAACCTTTGTGGCAAGAGAGATTGTTTTGTCTCAAGATGCTACAAAATGAAGACCAATCCATCCAAGGAGAACCAAAGCAAGGGGGCCGAGGTGCAGGATGGAGCTTCAAGTTCAAAGTGCAAAGGCAAGAAGGACAAATCCAAGGAAAGGTGTTTCCTTTGTGGAAAGATGCATGAGGCTTGGAGCCTCACAAGGACTTACAAGATTTGTCTTCAAAAGTCCATCATCACACATTTCAAACCTTTTGAAGTTTTGCATTTGAAAGTGAATTTTTTGGTTCAAGATGCAAAGATAAATGTCACTTTCATTAATGTCACTTGGATTTATTTCATGTCCTTGAAAAGCATTTTGCTTAGAACTTTGGAAAAGTTCAAATTTATTATTATGATCCAAGAGAAACCAAGAAAGATTAAGGATGAGCAATCACATAATAAAAAAAGTTTCATTTATGCTCTCATGAAATCTTATGAAGAACTATTTCGCTTTGAAGAGATTTTTGTATCTCAAAGGTGGATTAAGGCAATACTAGTTGAGTGTGATGCCTTAATAGATAGCAGAGCATGTTTTCCTTGTAAACTTACATTGAATATGAAGTCAAGGAAATGGAAATGTCTTCATAATATATTTTTTGTTGGTTTCAATATGGTCATGAATGATGTGTTCATTCATAATGTTGAAGATTGTAAATTTTCAATTTTAAAGGCAAGTTGTAAACTTCTTATGAGAATAAGTGAAGCATCCAAAGTGGACACTTATATCCATAAGCAAGTAGTTAGCCTTATTGAGATGGAAATACTTCTTGATTTCAATATTAGAAAAATCATGCCAAGTTGTGGTGATTTTTGGACTTATGTTTCTAGCATAAGTAATGTTGATGATCACATGAAGTACACATTATATGATCATGTTTGTTGTGATCATTTTGAGACATGGAGGTCTCGGATTTCCATCAAGGAGGAGCACCAAGAAGTTGATCTTGAGGAGTCATCTCGAGGTTCAAGTGTGCCAAGGATTGAGGAGGAGAGTCCTTCTCAAGTTATGATTCCAAGAAAAATATCAAGAGACAAGGTTAAGCTCATATGGCTCACATTAAAAGGGAAAGAGGAGCACATTTCAAGTAGTATACATCTCATGGTTGCTTCTCTTATGTCATTTGGTGAATCAATTTGCTTTAGTGAGACTTTTGCATTTCAAAGTTGGAGTAAAGCAATACTAGTTGAGTATGGTGTCTCTCTTGAGAACATAGTTGATGTTCTTATTGATATGAAATTGATTCTAGATCAATTAGAAAACAAATGGTTATTTCATCAAATGTATGCTCTTGAGTCTTGCAAGAGCATGAGTGAGTTGTCCACTAATAGTGTGAAAAATTGTCCTTTTTCATGTATTGAGGCAAATTGTAAACTCTTTATGAGTGAAAGTGAATCATCCTCTAAGGAAACTTATCTCCATAATGAAGTATCTAGCCTCATTAGATCTGAGATTAGCATGGTAACCAAGCATGAAGATATGATACAAATCTTTGTTATTATAGCATGCATAGTCTTGCACATTGATGAGCCTAATCCTCGAGATCTTGGTAACATGATGTTGGATCTTTGTGATCCTCATGAGTCAAGAAGGACTCTTTATTTTATCATGGAGTTGCAGCTATTTTCAAGGAGGAGGAGCTTTTGGATCAACCATATGCTTCAAGGATGGAACAAATCAATGAAAGAGGTGCTAGGATGGTGCAAAGCTCTCAAGTTCATCAAAAAAGTCAACATCAAAGAGGCACTATCATGGATATGGTGATTTCGGATCGACATCAAGCTCATTGGCTGATCTTCACACCTTTGAACCAGCAAGGATCCATATTAGAAGGCCAATTCAGCCCATGGAGTCAATCTCAATATCATCATGTTTTTATCAAGTTAGTTTTGAGGAGGAGTGTTAAAATTGGCAAAAGCTAACTTGATCATATCTTGTGAATACCATTATGAGTAGTACATATCATCATAAGACATGTGTGGAGCCTATTCCCACGTGTGAAATAAATGCATTTATCATTTAGATGAGTCATATAGGTTGTACATACCATTTCATTTGAGATCTAGTGGCTAAAATGGCCAAAATCTAGTTTTCTAGCTATATGCCACTTGGCATCATTTTATTGGTAGGAAAAGCTATTTCACATGGATAGGAGTGATCTCACACGTGCCAAGGATTGCTCACATGTGTGAAAACATCAGTAGTAGGTGAGATCCAACTTGTAGTAGATATATGTGCAAGTCCCTATAAATTAGGAAAATTGCCTAAAATCAAGGGAGGTGGCTATAAGTTAGGAAACTTGGTCCATGTGCCATACTGATGATTATTGGTGGATCCTTTGATGAGTAGGCACTCTCACACGTGCCAAATCAGCTGAGTAAGCATCAGCTTTTGTGTATATATGGTGGCTCATTTGGCCATAATTGACAAGAAAGCTAAATCTTGGTTTTGGTGCATTTCTTGAGTAATCTCTCCATTTGTCTTGTGATTTTATGCTTCTAATGGTTTCTAAGCTTAGTGTACTTCATTATTTGCTGGCAGTCCGTACTCTGACAGGTATTCACACGTATGAAACCAGCAAGTACAAGTTTTGATCATATTTGATTGTTCTTGTTAGATTTGTTGATGTAGATTTGATCTAGTGCTATCTAATCTTGTGTAGATTGGTAGATCAATCTAATCTAACACCTAATCACACTTGTGGATCTGATTTGGATCCATTCTTGGTCCTTTTTGTTGTACTTTGACAAAAAATCACCAAAAATACACTATTTTTTGATGTTTTGAGCCCCCTATGTTAGATTTTTTTATGCTCAGACTTAAAGAAAAATCGTTCAAGTAATTAGCATCTTGAAAAACCGAAGGCCGACTACATGTTTTTGGACCTTCGCATTTTTCCCTTGGAGATTTTCTTATGCCTTAAGCATTTTTAAATCACTTTTGTCTTTTTCGCCTTTTTTGCACTTTCGCGAAAAATGCGACATAGTGGCCAGAATGCCTTAGAATCCATTTCTGGCCTACCTTTGGCTTTTTCCCTTTTTCCTACCTTCTGCTTTTTTGCTTTTCCTACCTTTTTCCTGCTAACTGTTGCGTTTCTGTTCCTACACGCAGCTTCGAGCTTCTGCTGCTATCATCAAACCCTTCCAACATTTGTTTAATCCATATCAGCTCATTTGCCATCTTACATGCTGCTACATATTCGGCCTCACAAGAAAATTGAGCTGTTGTTGTTTGCTTCTTGCTTATCCAAAGTATGGCTGTGCCAGATGCTAGAGTACAACCTCCTGAAATACTTTTGCTATCATCCTTCATGATGCCTAGCTTGCGTCACTGTAAGATTCGATCCGAAATCCAGTTTCCTTCGAATAGCACAGTTATGGTCTTTCGTTTCATGGAGATATTGTACTACTCTCTTCGCTAACTTCCAATGCAACATTCCTGGGTTCTAATTAAATTGGCTCAGCTTATATACTGCAAATGCTATATCAGGTCTGGTGTTGTCTGCAACATATAACAATGATCCAATCAGCCTATGATAAGGTGTATTGGCCATTCCCTTCTCTTCTTCGAGAGTCTGCGGACAATCTGCCTTGCTCAGTATTGTTCTAGGTATCATAGGAGTATGCACACCTTTGCATTCGAGCATTTTGAAGTCTTCAATGATTTTTCGAGTGTACTTTTGTTGGTGAAGATACAACTTACCACCTTTAAAGTCTCTTTTGATCTGCAAGCCTAGATAGATTTTTGCTTCTCCTAGGTCAGCGATCTCAAATATTCCAAAAATGTCTCTTTTGACATCTGAAATTAATTTATCTTTTCTTGAGAAGATAAGCGTGTCATCAACATAAACAGCTAGAAAGATAGTTTCATTTTGGACATGTTTGATATAGACATTCGATTCGAATAGAGGTCCGAAGCTTAAGGAACGTAGTGCTTTGTCCTTCTTTCTATACCAATGTTTGGCTGCTTGTCTCAAACCATAGATGCTTTTATTCATGTGACATCCGAATTTTGGATATTCTTGGCTTATAAAACCAAGTGGTTGGTCCATGAATAAATCTTCTTCTGATTCCGCGTGCAAGAAAGCAATTTTCTCATCCATAATATGGATTTTGAGATTATGAACCACTTCATAAGCGAATAACAAGCGAATTGATGTGTGTTTGACTATCGGTGAGAAAGTATCAATGTAGTCGATCCCATATTTCTGTGAAAAACCTTTCGCAACCAACCTTGCTTTGTATCTGATGTTTTCTCCATCAGGACCTATTTTGATCTTGTAGATCCACTTGCATTTGACTGGTTTTCTTCCATCAGGTGTAGGTGCAAGTATCCATACATTGTTCTTATACATGGATAACATTTAGTCCTCCATTGCTTGAATCCAGTGATCTTTATCTGGTCCATCAATAGCTTTTTCGAATGTTTGAGGTTCGTCTGTGAAACCACAAAATTCGATGGCTATATTTGTTGAAATATCTTGACCAAACCTTTTTGGTGGTTTTTGTTGTCTATCAAATCTTCTCACAGTCTGTACAGGTTTCGAATTTGATTCTGCATTTTCGAGTTCGACCTTGTCTACTAGATGATTCGAGTCTATCAGGTACTCGATCTTGAACTCCCTCTGAATATGGTAATTCTCGTTCATCATCTGCTTGTTTTACTTCTATCGTTGGTAACTCATAATAATTTTTGAGAATTTCATAGCCGACTAAGTCATTGTCTGCTATGTATTTTGACTCATCAAATTTGACATCTCGAACAACTTTTATTCTACCAGTTTCGGGTATATAGACTCGATATTATGACGAATGTAACTTGAATCCTACCAGAAAACCTTGGCCTGTCTTTTCATCGAGTTTCTTTTTCAATTTGTCTGGTATGTGCATGTAAACTGCACATCTGAATGTCCGAACATGAGCTAGATTTGGCTTCGACTTCCACCATATTTCGTGAGGAGTTTTATCCGGTATTTGAGATTTCAGAATTCGATTCTGAAGATAATTCGATGTAGCCACTACTTCCGCCCACAGTTGTTTTGGTGCTTTCGCATGAGCCATCATACATCTAGCAGCTTCCATAAGTGTACAATTTCTTCGTTCAGCAATTCCATTGTGCTGAGGTGTGTATGATGCTAGCATAATACCTCGATCAGTACAATAAGCTTTGAATTCATTGGAAATGTACTCACCTCCATGATCTGTGCAAATTTGCTTTATCTTATTGTCTGTCTGCTTCTTAGCCCAATTCGTATACTCAACAAATTTCTCGAAAGCCTACGAGGTTGCGCATCCTTTTTTTAATTTTTAGGAAGGTATGAATTGGGAAATGTTGCAATTAAAACCAAAGGGCAAAATAAAATGATTTCCAAAAGATCGTGATGATTCAAATCTAGAAGATGTAGATGTTCTAATTTTGAGTTGACAATGACTAATCATTTGTGAAAGTCAATAATTGCTATTTTTAAAGAACTTGGGTTAATGGCACAACCGTCATCCTCAATTTGTTGCCAACGGAGAAAAGCCTATTTAGAAGGTTTTCGTCAACATTGAATGTTGATTCAGAAGAGGAGATGTCAGTGGACACTGATGAGAAAAATGGGTCTTCAACTACATCAACTGGGGGGGAAAAAAAGATTGTTGAGAATATGTCAAGTTCCAAATTGAGAAGCATTAGTGAAAATTCTGTGGAAACTGTACTTCAAAAAATATGTATGTAAAAAACTTGATCCCCCTTATATGGGGTTTTGGGTCCTCAAAAATCATGTGTTGTCTTCAGACGTTGTTTCATTCTTCCCCATGATGGTTTTATGAAGTTTGTTACAAAAAAATTGTTATGAACTATCGTAAAACTACATTTCTTTTTTATAATTTGGAAAGTGACTCATAAAAAAATTTATAATTTTACGCGAAAATTAGGTAGTTAAAATAGTATAAAAAAAGATTAATCTTTTTTATGTCAAATTCCCAAAACAAATGTCATTGTGCTCAAAATTTTGATTGTAAAATTAATTACTGATCATGACAAGTGATCAACTGAAACATCTTGCAATTTATCTTTGTTCAGATAAATTCCATTGAAAATTCGGAGCTTCTCTTATTGTACTCGCAAATGAATCGACATTTTCCTATGTATGCAAAATTTTGCATATTTATAAGTAGTTTAGAGAGTCGTGCATGAGAGACATGTGAAACAATGTATTACTTTCATACATAAGGTAAAATAGTACATTCTTCTAAATCTTAACTCCAAGCTAGTGTTGGGTGGGTATACCACAAGTCCAACTATAACCAGAAGTTGTCAATCCAAGTCGTGATCCCTGGACCAAGAAAGTATATTATTCCTAGAGAATTTATTCTTGTCAAGACCAATGGAATAGGATTGGCTAGTAAACATGTTGATACCTATTTGATGAATCTCCCTATACCCAAGAGATAACTATCAAAGAGTTGCCGAGTACTAAGAATTTTGCGTATACTGATAACCAACAAGTAAATCAACTTGGAAAGTTTTTGCAGACACAAATTCCATCGGTTATATCTGGGTTGAAAAAAGTCATTATCCGAATGCCGAAGGCTACCAAAACAACAATATATCTGCCCAACAATGCTCCAAACCACCTCTCACTTACCAAGTCTCAAAAGTCTAAGACACTTCCTTTAACTTTAACTTTACACATAGTGCTGCCTTAAAAGGCCAAAGGCTTTGAGAGGGTACACATCATGAAAAGGGCTGTTCTGTGCGGCCTTTAAAGTATAGGGATCATCCTTGGAGGTGCGGACAGTGGACACAATCAGCCGGCTACGGCAAAGATCCTCTGTCACGTATCCATCGCTCTCACCAACGACTTCGCTGGCCTCCATTGCTGTACAGGTAGAATGTTATGTTTGTTTTTCATCTTCTTTTGTGATTTTGTGTTGTTCGATGTGTGTTTTAAGTATCTAATCGTGATCTGAAAGTTTCTGAAACATATTTGAACTGCAAGGCGTTTACGTTACCTGAAGCATCTGTTGATAATCAAGATTTACGTTAAGAACATTGGAGTTTAAGAAATATGTATGTTGCTTAGAGATTGGCTTCATATACGAGAGAAAAATGGCTTCATACTCCAGCCAGTATCAGGTTTTTGGAGAAATTTCTTGTTGAGTCTTGCTTAATGTCTAGTAAGGTGAATTTCTTTTTGTTTCGGGACAGGGAAATAGCGTCTACAGGCCTTGAAAGATTCGCTGTCGGCACCAGGATAACGGGTTTTGTCGTGGAAGATCTAAGTGACTTGCATTTGCATGCATTTACTATTGAGGAAACATGGCTCAGGGAAGGCTCTTTCGCGTCTTGCTTTGTTCAGGGCGCACACGAGACATAGAAGAAAATTATGCTTACGGTCTGACTTGAATTCCATGGCTTCTTGTGCTTTGTGACCCTATGCGTACTGGACATGAAGGTAATTCTCGGATCTGGAGAGTAGGAAACCGAACATGCGTCTCTTTCACGATATCAACTAGTGTGCTTAAATTCAAGATGAGTGAAGATCCCTTCATCTGCCAGAAGCATTTATGGCACTTAGATGGTGTATGTGCATCCTGTTTGAGAGAAAAATTGGACGTTCTTACATCTTCGAGGGGAACAACTAGTCATGGCATCAAGCTTGGCATAAGAAGTATGCGTCTGCAGTTGAACGAGAGCCGTGAAGAAAAGCTATCTTTACCCGTTTCGGAAGATGATTTACTTCATTTAGAATGTATAGAGAAGAATGCAAGCTTAAAGAGAAGCGACAAAAGGTGTTCCGAACGAGACACAATAAGTGAAAATAGTGATGATACATTCAAGGAGAGCTTGAATCATTCGTTTTCTTCCGCTATACATTTGGAAGATCCAAACCTGATCGACCGTGTCCATTCTAGTCAAACTGCGCCCAGAGAGACCAAGACTACTGATAATGCACACAGCAAAACATCTTGCATTAACGTATTTTTTAGAGGTGGATTCATAAATCCTGAGAATAGTTCTAAAGATACTCCGTCGAGATCTGTCGAAGAGGATGCCACTTACAGGTCGACTTGCTGTCACACCTTTCATGAACTAAGTGATCAAAATCTCGATGAAAGAAGTCCATCAAGAACAGTGATAAATGTAGATTCAGAGCACAGTCGTGATTGGAATTCGGAGCTAAGACAGTGGAATTCTAGCGAAGACCACGTTAATCAACGTACTTCCCCAAATCGAAAGAGGCATTTAAGGAATATAACATGGAGCAATTTGCTTGCAACCTTCCTAAATTTCTTCGGATACAAGCCACCTAGGAACACAAAATGTGACAGTAAAGACGAGCAAAGCTTTTCTAACAAACCAGGAACCTGTTTGAGCCCTTCCGCCTGTGTGGAAGCAGAACTAAAGCACGGATCCGAGGCTCCTGCGTGTGTTGCATTCTCTAGAGATTGTGCCACGTCAAGCTTGAAAAAAAGTTGCGTGCCCCCTACTACATGCAAGGACAGCGAAAGAGGAAATAGAGACGCACTCCGTTCTCGTCATTTTGCTAATGCTGGTGGCTATTGGAAGTTTTCTTTAAGTCCTTGGAGACCTCGGCTCAAGGACGCCAAGCAAAAGTTTTGACTCTTTGTGATTGGTTCTTTTACAGGCTAAAAATCAGGTACAAAGGAAGATTTTGATTTCTGTGGAACGCAGCTACTAATTGGCAGAGTTAGCTGAAAGTTGAATCAAGTAAAACCATAGTAGCCATTTTTTTTTCAGGGATACGTTAGTAGTATTTTTGATGCATTGTAACTTCTTGGTATAGTGTTGCAAATGCTGTTTGAAAACATGCTGAGATTTGATTTGCCAAGTTATTATTATCAAGGGTAGAAGAATTCAGAGGTGGCATGACTACTTTTGCACATTAGTTATGTGCATAATATAGGTCATTGGGTGATTGATGAGTGATGTAATTGTGCTTTATGTGAAGTCCCAATCCAATTTCTTGATATATTATTGCAAAATATTGTTAAAAAGATGTTGAAGTTAGGGCAAGTAATTGTGCCAAATACAGTCCTACAAATATTGTCAAAAAGACGACGATGTTTGTGAGAAGTTCTTGCTATCAAGCCTATAATAATCCTTAGGTGCTTGAAATCCCAATGACAGTTACTTTCACAAATTAGTTATCTTGAGGTTTGCTATCAAGCATAAAGTAATATTGTGCTTCAAACCCCAATCAAGATTACTTTCATACATCATACATGTACATGGTATCTAACACACATGGGATGATATATACAATTTGTAGTTGTGCTATATTTAGAGCTTCGATAGGGGTGAGACGTACACATCAATCACTTTTGTATATGTCACTCGTGTAAATACTTCCTTACAAAGCTTAAATTTGCAAACTAGTTATGGCAAACCTCATATGTAACTCTTGTATCCCATGACAAGAATCCGTACAAATTTTTAGTTTACAATAGCTTGAAACAATTATCTCCAAGTGGTAGCAAATGACCACCCATTAGCTATGATAATAAGTAGTTTAGAGCTACTATGAGACACATAATTGTGTTTTTCTTGGCTCACAAATCTAGATGTGAGAACTCATTCATGAATCATGGCGAGCCACCAATAGTGTATAAAGTTAATCCATTTGTTGGAAAATGAATTTTCACAAATTTGCTCTCTAAACATCATGGTAAGGTGACTAGAAAATCCTCCCTCGTGCATAAAGAACGACAAGGTCATCTCTAGCATAGCGGCTACAAATTTTTATAAGGTGCATTTGTTATGGTTTGAATATTCATTTATGTAATTTGCCTCCAAGGTTCTTTTTTGAGAGCTTTCTTTGAGGTGCAAGGTTTTTGCTACTCATAATTTGCCTATTTATACTAGAAATTGGCCCCTATGCTTTGGATTATTTCAAAGCATAATTTGCCTCCAAATCTCGTTATGTCATGGAGCATCATATTGAGGTCATGTCACTTTCTTAGATCACAATCTAGTTATTGATACTGAAATTGGCCCCTATAATTGTTATCAACTTTTATGAAAAATATTAATTCAGTGAAGCAACTGAACTTCACCAAATACAACATTTGCAACCATGTCCTTCACAAAAACCCAACTCAAGGATGAATAGCAAAATGCAAATCCTTTCTATTAATAGTGCGTATGATTGAGAATATCACATTCGAACAAAATGAGTAGTATACTTCGCAAGCTGAGTTCTAACTTAAATACAACACAATGGACATGTTAGAATAGATAGTCATTTGATCATTAGCATTTTACCCATTTGCAAAGAGGACATTATACAAAAGTTGAAGATAATATGATTGTCATGAATATGAGAGAGGTAACTTCTTTAGAGCCCATCATATATCAGTACATTGGAGTCTTGGCCAAATGAACTTAGGCTGGTGGGTGCTTGAATTCAGGAGATACAAAAGTTTAAAGTGTTGAGGATTTTCCATGGCATACAAATTATTTGGGTCCCAAAATCACATTTTTGATCTACTTGGACTTTTCATCGCATAAAAACATTCTCGTTCTAGAATTATCTTACTAATGTTACAGTGTTCAAGCCTTAATTTACCAAACTATAGATTACCTATATTGTATTGTTGTAATGCCCATAGGTCAACAAGTAGGACCTTGCAGTTTAAAAAGCCTTGAAAAACAGAAATGAAAACTTACAAAAGTTTCTAGTATGATTGTAAGAAGCATTCTTGCTTGGAGATTAAATGTTAGCACAATTTCCAATTTTAAATTTCTTATGCATAATATATGCTTGCATTCAAGTATAGATAGATACAAAAACAACTGCAATGGAAAAATATGAATGGTTTGTCCCTTGATAGAAAATTTTTCTCTTGCATCAATGCTAGAGTAGACTTTTGAAGAAAAAATCCCTTGCATTAATACTAGAATATATGTTAATAAACTATCAAAAACTAAGAATATGAAATTACATGAATAGAAATCCCACAAATAGGATTTCAGCGACTCTTAAATCTGTATCTAGAAGAAAAAAAACTTTTTCCAAGATAAAGAGTCCAACATTCATTCTGTCTGGGTATTTCATATTATTCGATGGTTTTAAACTCAAACTTAATGATATCTTGAGGGTCGTAACACCTATAACCTCAAGGGATCGATTAGTTTCAATCCTAAAGAATAATATATTGGTAGAAATCACATTTTAGAACAATGTACTAGGATACAATCATAGAATCGTCAAACTTAAAATCAACCACCAAAACGTGAAAATAGTTCAAACCACGATTTTTTGTGGTAAATAAAAGACATTCTCATATCAAACGTTATGTGAAAAGTTTTCAAACTAGAATGCAAATCTATACTTGAGTTGTCGACAGTGTAATACTGTAACATCATTTTAACTTTTGGAGTGGAATACTCTCAGATAGAAAGTCAAACTAAATTTTTTCTTTTTATGTTGAATTCCAAAATTGGTCAAATTTGAAATTGGTTAGTTGTCTGATACATTTCTAATCGATTTTGTTCATTAGAAGTGGATCGAGTAAACACTTGTCACAGTTGTACAAATTGTGCATTCATACAAGTTGCGTGAACTCAAAAGTTAAGGCTAACTACCAATGTACTGAGAGTTATATGAACAAATGAGTATGAAAGGGTGTACTAAAAGCTAGAGAAAATTTGCATTCTTCATTATACTAATGTGAATTTAATTTGAAGGCATATTGATTCTTAAAAACATGATTGTATTCAAATGTCCAAGTCAATTTCAAAATTAAACCATGTGTGAAAGCGAGGGGGCCATTGGAGCTCAACTAGTCATGTTTGTATCTCAAGAGAAAACAACATAAATACTCTTCTGGAAGGGACTTGCCAACAAAACTTATAGCATAATAGACCAATTATTGTGAAAAATGATAAAAAGCTAACTAGTTATTTTAATGCCATGTGTCATCATGAGGTTGGACCTTATTCTCCACATCATTTGTACATATCATGAGCACAATTAGGCTTTGATTAGGCATACATATCGTGGACCTAACCTCGAGCTCCTTGGAGAGTCAAAACGTGTCCTATTTTATAGGGATGCAAAAATGGAAGTGCTGCATGATCTCATTCTATCACTCTCATTCTATTGGATCATGGGATCCAATCACATTCTAAGGTTGAAAAGTTGAGGTGTTGATGAACACACTGACTAATAGATGAGTGAGCAGAAGTGAGGCTGTTGGACGTTTTTTCACAACAAAGGCTACTTTGGATGAAGCACGTGGAGGAAACCCGAGATTGTCCTTGTTCAGTCAATCTGATGATTGTCAAAACTGCTTTAGATAGGTCAGATTCCTAAATGAAATAGTTTATAAGCTATTGAATCCTTTCTTGTCATAAAGTAGTTGTAACCTGCAGTAGATCGTGTGAAGATGACACATTGATGGCAATCACCTGTTGTAGGAGCGAGGTCTTTCGGAGGGGAGCTTCTGAATGAACAATCTATGGCTGGCAGCTGAAGCAACCGTGAAGAGAGTCTTCTTCAAGCTAGGTTTTGGGACTTTGAAGCCCTAATTTGGGGTTTTTGAAAGTTGTTCTTTGTCCCAATGCATGGTTAAGTCCTTTTGGGATCTATGCTTTTGACCTTCATGCACTAGATAACTAAACTAGGAATGGGTTTCAGGGCTATCCAATGCTTTGATGGGTTGACCCACGACTTTATGGAATTTCATTTAGTTATAAAGCCTTCGTCAGATTAAATAGGTGATTTTCAAAAAATCTACCTAAACTGACATTCGAGAATGGTATTCTCCAGACTTTGACTGGAAAAGTTGATCGAATGAATAATTTTCCTATCCTAACGAAAAGTTTGTGAACTAGGTTCATAGGTTTAGGATTGATAGAAAGTTATTAGTTTTTTCGAGATATTCCCAGGCATGTAACAAACACTGGGGGTATGTGAATTGGTATTCTTTGTGTAACACTTAAGGAGCATGAGAGAATTCAATGGCTAGAAGTATCTAAGTGGGTGTGATTTAACAAGGATCCATACATGGTTTTACCGTTACATTAAACAACCTTTCTGGTTGGTACCAAGATACCCGAATTCCTACCATTTGAGAGTTCCAACTCTTAGGAATAAGGCTCTTAACAAACAAATGTGAACCAAGTGTCCATTCTCAATTCCCATATCACAATTTCCATTTACAACTAGGGTCACTCATGGTCATATAGATATTCAATATGAATTCAACTTAATAAACTCACTAACCGGTGCTATGCAATTTTCTTACAGGGATTATTTACCAATCCAATTACATAACACCATCACATTTACAAATACATGTGTCACATTTCCTTCCACCCTTAGACTTTTCGGTTACTGGAAAAATTTTATTAGCTAAAGCACTGGAGTACTCGGAAAGGGAATTCAATTCCTTGGTATTGTGCTATTTAGCCACTTAACTATGGAGTATCAGTACTCCCAGTAAATTGAGTTAAATGGTGTTTGTTTTTTTTTTTTTTCCTTTCCAGCTCGGTGGAACACTGATAGGCTTGTCCTCAATGATTTCGATCATTAGGATTGAGCAAGCTAGAGCTTTTGAGATACTTGTTAAAGTGATTTACTAACGAATTAATGAAATAAAGTGATAATTTTTGGAGGTAGCTCTATATTCGACAAAAACTTATGTGCCGAGTACTGTAAAAGAAGTACCCGAATCCAAATTTATGAATTTCCCATTAATTATGGACAACTTTAATGAAGTAATGCTTAAGCCAGTGTAAGGAAAAGGAAAGCAGCCTAACATTTATTTGTGTCTAAGGAGTTTCCAATGCCTTAGCTAATGAAATTTTTTGGGTAACCAAAATTTCTAAGGGTGGAAGGAAATGGGACACATGTGTTTGTAAATGTGATGGTGTTATGTAATTTGGATTGGTAAATAATCCCTGTGAGAAAATTGCATAGTACTGGTTAGTGAGCTCATTAAGTTGAATTCATAATGAATATCTATAGGACCATGAGTGACCCTAGTTGTAAATGGAACTTGTGATATGGGAATTGAGAATGGACACTTGGTTCACATTTGTATTGTTAAGAGCCTTATCTCTAAGAGTTGGAACTCTCAAATGGTAGGAATTCGAGAATCTTGGTACCAACCATAAGGGTTGTTTAATTTGACGGTAAGACCATGTATTGATTTTTGTTAAATCACAATTTCATAAATGGATTATTGTGATCCATTAGGAACAAAAATGGGGGGTACTCCAGTGCTTGGTGGAATAGACATGTGCCTATTCAGCATGTCAAATCCAGATGGATTTTTAAGGTCTCTGGAATATCGGATACAGTGGTTACTGATCTTCTTCAAGGAATGAAATTCCCTGTACTATTTCGGATAGATATTGGACATCTATCGGCTTAAACTTCAGTTGTTTTGAATTCTTAATGGTCCTTTTGGTTCAGTGAAGCCACTCGATCAAGATTTTGCAATAAACCATCAAGAACAACTTCAAATAACAGTGAGAAGAAGTGACAACATTCTTGCTATGGTTGAGGTTGAGGAGGATTGGTGTCTCAATCACATTCGATCAGAACTCGACATGTTGCAATTCGAATCTACCTCAGTACTATCAATTTCGATTGAATGATGTAAAGGTACGTTATGCCATATGAAAATATTCATTTTTTCTATTTCTTAGTGAATAAGTTTTACAAGATAAATGAACTTAAACAATTTCTCTTGTGCATGTAAGAGCAAGGCAGGAAAAGTATCACCCTTCCTTCCATATGTTTGTTCATCATCAGTTCACTGTTCTTCTAAGAAATCTCCAATTTTTTTATAGTCTTACCGAAGCAGTTGATAGATCATTGCAAATGTCTTGCGGAAACCAACTACCACCTATAACATTGGTTTACAGCCAAAAAGTTCTAAATAGCAGGCAAAGCAACTAGAAGAAATAAAGAGAAAGATCCAAGAAGCTAAGGAGGAAAGGAAAAAACTTAAGCAATATTGAGTCAGATCGATCCTGATCAAAAGAAATTCTCTGGAGCAATGATAGTTGAATCCCTCCCCTCCTATGAAGCCCGAAGAGATCCAAAAGTAATGGATCAAAGGAAGAAAGAGTTGCAAAAATGCAAAATGATGAAGACAACAATGAGCTTGAAAAATAAAGTGAGCTCCTCACCCAGCAAGTGGTGGTCAAAGCTCGACATTGTAAGAGTCCAAGGCTATAACTGAAGAACTATCAGTTCCTTCACCCTTCCACCAAGCGTTCATCATCTTTTCCTACCGTCATCAACCCATCCAATTTGTTCCTACCACCAATGTGTTGATGAGTCCATTCCTTTGAATACTGATAACCAAGGTTTGTGCAACCTATCTGGAAAGAGCATTGACAAGATTTTCAACTAAGAGAGGAACTACAGAAACGCCTAGAAGCAAAATGGAGGATACAGACATTCCAAAAGTTAGTGCCTGCCAAGAAACCAGAGATGAAACTGTCAATGGCAGATACAAGTGATAAGAGAAAAAGACATGCGGGAAGCACTCAAGCATGCAAGATTGTCAAGTTGCTGGGAGCTCCAATTTTGAAAATTTCAACCACTTGCAGCAATAAGACATTCTGGTTACATTGCGGCAGATTGCGAAGCCATTTTTTGATAAAGACTGGCAACAATAAGCACTTGGTTTTACGCAAGAGAACGAAGATCTACGCTTTTCCAGGTGACGATCGAAGATGCCAATACGGAACCAGAGCGACATCATTCAATATGCGTTGTAGTGGGTCCTGCAACACATTAGGGGTGGGATGATGTTGGCTGATTCTGAAAAATTCCCAAAATACTCGGCCAGAGCTACCCAAGAGCACCTCTCACCTTAGATCGAGGAGGTCTATGAGAAGATGAGACAAACAAAGACTGAGAGCCCAGGAATGCTAGTTAGGAATGACAATCAAGAACTGTGTAAGCCTCATGGTGAATCCCGGAAGATGGAATGACCATGTAGGAACTAATATTTCTAGGCAAAGTAATAAATGCAAGTAGACCCCTCTTAAAGAAAGTAGAGTGAGCCACTTTTTGATGGTGACCTCTAGTGGAGAGCATTATTCCACTTGTAATTTGTGTAATGTGGAAATGCCATTAGGATGTCACCTAAGGAGCTCTCTTGCTTATTTAAGAGACTCCCTCTTTGAGAAGAGGAGCTTTTTGTGTATTGTACCTACTCCATGCTGAAATGAGAAGAGCCTCCACGAGTTTGGTGCATTCATTGAGCTCCTTGGTCATGCTTGTTTCTTGAGTGATGCATGTATGATCTTGTCCCTCCATCCTTTGTGTGTGGTTGTGGATAATAGAGTGAATTAGTTTTTCTGCTTTCCTAGAGTGGATTAGATTTCATTTCTTGTTTGTGGATTAATGTAGGAACCAACATTCAGGTTTTCTAAATAGTCTGGGTTTGTGATGTAATTCTTGCATATCCCCTTACAACCCTGTTCTTGATGTTCATGAGATGTCCAATAATCAAAAGACTGGTTGGTTTTTTTATTCTTGGACTTCTAAAATGATGTCTAGTTTAGTTCATTTCTTGTTCTTGTTTTGTGAAATGTATGTGTAGATTAGTTTTAGTTGTAGGATCTTATTGTAACTCATTTTTGTAGGAAGGTAGTTGTAGAAACTGTTGAACGTTCATTTAGGCTGCATGCTAATCTGTAAATGAATGTTCATGGCTTGCATTACTAATTGAGTGTGAGTGCTTTCAAGAGTGAACGACCCTGAGTTGTCCTCTGACAAGCAGGACAAATATACCACAACTTTGAAATCTGTTCATTCTGCCTAGTTCTGGGCAATGTATTAACAAGGAAACATCCAGAAAATGCTCAGAAAGCCTGATAACAGGTAGAACTGACCTTGAAAATATTCTGGAACAAGAAGAAAAAACTAGAACAAAAAAAGAAAAGAAGCCAACAAATTCTGAAGTAGAGAATCTGTAAACAAAGATCTAGGCTAGCACTTCATTGTGTGAAGATGAATGTAAGTAATGATCTTTTGAGAGAAGTATCATTTTGTACTCATGCTAAAGAGGCTTGGGATTCTTTGAAATGAATCTATGAATCAAGCAACACTTCTAGAGTCCTCATGCTTAGAAACCAAATCTTTCAAAGCATGAGCAGAAGTGAGGACAGTGCACAAGACTATGTGCTTAGCAAGTCTCTAAATGTACTTTCAGCCTAAAGATCATAATTATGGATTTTTTCCATATATTTTGATGAAAATCAAATGATTTTTGATGGTTTTAGTGATTTTTTCACCTAGAATTGAAGTTTTTTGTTTGGAATTGATCATAGGTACTGATGTAGTACGTTTTCCAGAGTGTACTTATTGTTTTACATTCATTAATGATTGGATCTAATAATTGCATAATGTTTGAATAGTCAAAAAGATGATTAGATAGTGATTTTGGACCAAAAATTGGGGTTTTTGGACTAGAAATGGGCTATAGAAATCATATTTGGCTGAAATCAGAACTTGTAGTTAATGTAATGGATTTACAGGGATTTGGAACTGACAGCACCTATTTGTGGATTTGACCCACAAATTTTGGTCAAAAATGGTCAAAAATCATGGTTTTTTTATGTTTTTTGGACAAATTTTGTGGTAGATCTCAAAATTCTTAGCCAATAGTTGATAAGCACGTTTTTAAAGGTGTTATGAAGCTATCCTAAGGCTTTCATGAATTTTGGTTAGGATTGGACACCATTAGGGTGTCGTAAAACGTGGGGATGACTGGCAGCGGAAGCTCAAAGCTTTGAGCGTAGGCGTGTAGGAACAAAAACGCAACAGTTAGCAGCAGACATATTCAAGTAGAATGATTCATACAGATTACACAAATGAACAATACAATAGTGAGACAAAATTGCACTCTGATTATTATCAATAGTGAGTACAATGGCTTGAAGTAATAACTTCAGCTTCTTGAGCATGATAACGTTGTCTACATATAACTCTGATTGATTAAAAAGAACACTTACATAGCTTGATTCAGCTTGTATATATATTTACAAGTGTTGAGAAACAAAATATCTTATATGCCTTAAATGTCATTTACATTAGTCTTTGTATATGTACAAAGTTGGTAACCGCCCTTGGGATATTTAGCGGTCCAGCTGTTTTTAGGGTTGATGCTAAGTTGGCGACGTCGGTTTGCCACTGCGAGAAAACCCGAAAAATCCGAAGGTGCCTTTAGACTGAGGCCGAAAAACTCGAAGGTGCCTTTAGACTAAGGCATGTAAAACCTGAAGGTGCCCTTAGAGCGAAGGCAAGAAAAAAAGTGGAAAAAGCTGAAGGTAGGAAAAAATGAAAATGCCGAAGGTAGGCCATAAATGGATTCTAAAACATTCTGGCCGGTTTGTCACATTTTTCGTGAAAGTGCGAAAAAGGCAAAAAAGACGAAAACGGTTAAGGCATAAGAAAATCTCAAAGAAAAAAATGTGAAGGTCCGAAAACATGTAGTCGGCCTTTGATTTTTCAAGATGCTCATTACTTGAACGATTTTTCTTTAAGGCTGAGCATAAGAAATCTAACACTCCCTCTTAATGAGGATCTTGAAAAACATTGATATTTAGATTAGCATATCGTTAAATCCGAGATGTTGCTCCTTTGATAGAGCCTTTGTGAAGTAATTTGCTACCATGTAGTTTGTCCTACAGAAGACCAATGCTACTTCCTTTCTATTCACTTTTTCTGTAAGGTAATAATACCTAATTTTGATATGTTTGCTTCGAGAGTGAAATTGTGGATTGAGAGATAACGCTATTGTGCTTTGATTGTCACAATAGATTATTGTAGGAAGTGTTTGTGCAAGGTTGATGTCTGCAAGCAGTTGCCTTAGCCAAATTGCCTCTTTGGTTGCATTTGTGGCAACTATGTATTCAGATTCCTTCGTCTGCTTCCAGCTGTTCCATGAGATTGGGCCTTGTTTGTATAAAAATACAAATCTAGAAGTTGATTTTCTAGTGTCAACATCTCCTACCCAATCCACATCTGTGTAGGCTTCAAGGATGTTGGCAGTGTGGCTGCCTCCGTAGCAGATGCTGAGAGTTTTCATTGCTTGGATGTACTTCATGACCTTTGTTAGTGCTTTCCAATGAGTTAAGTCTGGAACTTTGTTTAGAGATTCATTACGTTGGCCTAACATCATATATTCAACAATATCAGCTGCCCACTCAAGTACTACTTCAACATAAAATAATGCAGCATCTAGTAGTTTGTCATCCACTTCAGTATTGACAGGTGTTGTCTTTATTCTTGAGACATGATCGTCAAGATAATGTTATTTACCCTTCCGAACCACAACTCGAAAATCAAATTCTTTTAATAATAGTAACCATCTTGCAATGTGTCTCGTATTGCATGTCTTGTTTACTAGATAAAGCAATGGCTGATGGTTAGTATAAAATGCAAAGTGTGTTGCCATCAAATAGTGTCGAAATTTCTTCACTGAAAATAGCCAACGCTTCGCGTTCCGTGGTGGAATAATTCTTTTCAGAATCACTAAGTTGTCGATTGAAAAATCCTCCTTGTATTCTCCTGGTTGCGTCAAAATTGATCCAATGACATATTTTGATGTGTCCATATGCACATGAAATTCAATTGTTCAGTTTGGAGCTCGGAGGACCAGTGCAAAAGCTAAGGCTTCCTTCAATTTTTCAAATGCTTCCAATGCCTTAGTTGTCCAAATTGGTACAACAATCAGCTTATATATAAGTCGTGCCAACTCCGCAAAGAATAGAATAAATATTCGATAATAATTTGCATGAACCATAAAAATGTAAACTTCTCAAATTGTTCTTAGTGGAGATAACTCCACAATGACCTTGATTTTGAAATAATCTGTAGCAATTCCATATCTTGAAATCATGTGTCCAAGAACAACTCCATGAGCGACCCAAATCTGACATTTTTCTAGCATTAGGGCCCTTTTTGGACTAAAAAAGGGCCTCTTCCTTGCCTAAACATGTTTGCTAATTAGGATTAATTAACTCATTAAGTATCCTATGTGGCAGTTCACCCTGGATTTATCATGGGGTAACTCACATTTCAATAGGCTCTACTTGAACCTAGTGTAATATAGCAAGGACACCAGATTTTATTATAGCCTAAAATTTTAAATCCAATATGAAGGCTTCAATTTTTGAAGCCTTCAAATATGGGCTTTTTTCAACTTAGAATAAAAAAAAAGGGGGGCCCAATAACCCTTTGGGCCCCCATTTTGAAAAGCAAATTCAAAAAAAAAATTTGAGGGAGGGGGCATGGCGGTACAAAGCCCCCCCCCCCATCCCCCCTTGTACCCTACCCCGCCCCCCCTTTGTCCTTTTATCCTCCTCCTCGGGGCTTCAGGCACATCGTGGACCACCACCACCCCTCCGGGCCGCTGGGTTAGTTGGGCACCCAGAGCCCCGTAGGCCACACATACGCCCCTCCCTCCTCGGGCCACCCACCATTTGTACTGGCCTGAGGGAGGGGGAGGTTTACGTGGGAGAGCGCACCCATCGCGCGCCAAACCAAGCCAACGGATGGACATGAAAGGATGGACGTAGAGGAGAAAAGGATGGGGGGGGCTGGTGGTCCGCAAGAAAAGGACAATGAGGAGGAGAAAAAGGACAAGGGGGGGGTATGTGTGGCCTCCAGGGCCCTGGGCACCCAACTAACCTAGCGGCTCGGAGGGGTGGTGGTGGTCCGCGATGTGCCTGAAGCCCCGAGGAGGTGGAGAAAAGGACAAAGGGGGGGCAGGGTAGGGTACAAGGTGGGGGGGGCGGGGGGGTGCTTTGTACCCCCATGCCTTATTTTCATTTAAAATTCAAATTTGAGACTTGTCATATCATCATTATTAGGGGTTGAGGAAGTAGAGTTAGAGGAGGGTTAGTGGGTGGGTTAGAATCTGAAGATCTAATTTACACCATTAGATATGCCATGTCATATGGACCATTCCATCTCAGTTGTCACTCTCTCATTGGTACACATGTCGTCATTAACACTAATTATAATTAGTGAAGAGGCCCTTTTTGAGTCCAAAAAGGGCCCTAATGATTCAAGAAAATCTGATAATTACAACAACATTCAAACACTTTTTTTTCAAACGATCCAGATGGTCTATATCAGCACTATGGGCTATGGACTGTATCAGCACTATGGACTCCAAGATCATCGAAATAAGTTTCAAGAAATTTCTACAAATACTCCTTGAAAGAGAATTTCATAACCAACTGAAATGAACTTGGTGCATTACATAGTCTAAATGGCATGACTTCATAAGCATATGTTCTCCCATTCTGTTGCAAAAACTGTTTAATGTCGATATGCAGATGAGATTTTAACTTCATATAAATAACCAATGCAAAAACTCTTCTACAAGTATTGTAAGAGGACTGGTCATCTCATCAAGGACTACAAAACACTCAAGTACAACAATGAAAAGAAGAAGTAGTTCCAACAACAAGCAAATGCTACCTCAACCAGTCATCGATCCAGCATGAAGAGGAAGTTGAAGCTGCCTTTGTGACTAGAGTCGGAAATTTTCAGGATATCGATTCTTGGTACTTGGACTCTGGAGCAACTCAGCACATGACCCATCATCGAGACTGGTTCCAAAACTACAAGCCTTTCACCCAGAGTTGTGCAACTTGGAGACAACTCAACTCACTCCATTGAAGGTGAAAGAACAGTTGATCGGATTGAATTGAGGCGGAAAATATTCGGGCATCTTCGACCCTGGATCATTTCTAACTTCTCCGGCCCTGGTTCACTATGTAATTTCTGATACTGTATCGACTCAAAAAATTCGAGATTTTTTTATACCCAAAAGTTAAAATTTTTCGATACGAGATCAACTTGGAAAATCCGTAATTTTCCGAGTCATTGCAATTTTTGAGTCAGTGTATATTTTCGAGTCCTTGTAAATTTTGATACTGTTAACTAAAAATCCGACCCACGTAATGTTAAACTAACGGCTACATTCTGTGGGATGTAAGTAGAGTTTCTCAGACTTTCAATGCACTGATCATCTGACATCCAGTGAAGTCAACGCCCTAACAGGCATCTTTTGTAACAATGCACATGGATTATTCTGTAACGATGATCAGTGGCTAAGTAGGTTTCAGATTCAGTTAGTTTGTATTCTGATTATTCTGCTATCAATGAACTCAACTGAAGCCTAGTTGTTGCGCCCACTGATTTGCGCCCAGCTTCAAGCATTGTACTCACATTTCCAATTATTATCAAAGTGCATTCTTGTCTACATTATTGTTCTATTGTGCATTGTAGTATCTCGATAAATCTTGAACTCGTTGCTGGTAACTGACGCACTTCCGATTCACTTCACCACCAACTCCACTTCCGCTGCACCACGCATTTCCATCGATTTCCTACACATCATAGCCTAAGAAGCTATACTGCAATGCTTTTATATCAAAGCTTTGAATTTCAGTTTTTTTTTTTAATATGAAAAGGAGCTTTAACATAAAACTAGTATAATTTGTAAAAAGTTTGTTGATAGTTATGCCTTTATGTCAATTAAATTGAAAAGGGAGATACAATTTAAGCACGAAAAGAAGGCCTACTTAGAACTAAGGTTTTACGAACTTTGCTATTGTCAGTGGTTGATGCTCTTATTATTGTTGGATCTTTGTCTTCATCTTGACCATATTCACTTATTTTCTCAAAAAATTTGAGTTTATTTCATAGAATGCAAATTAAATATTTGTAATTAAACTATGTAGAAAATAATGGTCATCAACCAATTCAACTAGATTAATTCAATCCAACTTTTGAAATAATATGATTTAGCCCATATTCTAAAAATCTTAGGGTCCAATCTAATAAGTTGAATTTGTAAGGTAGACAAGTCATGGATTGAGATCACCCACACATGTATACGTACAATTTTAAGGTCTATAACAATGTCTTTTTCACAAATGAAAAAAGCAATAACATAACAAGTCATTTGCATGGTATGTTATCATAATATTACTTTTGCATGGGATATTATAATATTCTAAGAACAATTCTCTAGATACTATGATTGAGATATTAATATCTAATATCCTGTGTAAAACAAAGTTAGATTATGGTTGGATCATCTTAACTTTCTGGGAGATCCCCAATAAGAGAAGTAGTTTTAACCAAAGTAGTCATATCTTATGTGAGCATTTGTTTACACTAAAATCATCTCAAGAGTAGTGATACACAATGGGCACTTTGAGATTGATCTCATCAATCCAAGTTTCAAAATAAGATAGTAATCTAAGTATCTCTATCTAGATTGTGGCCATCTTGTCAATGAGGATGGTTTTTTAGTAGGAAATTTCAGATAATTGCTAGCTGGATTATCATTTTATCAATAATTTTAGTTGAAACATAAACAAAGAAGTGAGAAAAAAAAATCATCCATCTCATCAGCATACTGTGCCTCCAGGGCCGCGATGGTGGGTTCAAAGGAGGATGGCAGCCCTCCGAGAAAGAATGCAGCCACATCTTTCTCTTTCATAGAGAATCCTAGAGCAATCAGCCTTCGGTGTACATCCTTGAACCGTTCTATGTATGAGTTGATGGACTCTCCTTCGCCAACTCTCATGTTGGTTAGTTCCTTCTGCAGCACGATCTTGGCTGTCAGACCAGACCCCTGACTCACATCCCTTAGCAGGCGCCACACTCCCTTTGTCGTCTTCTCATCTCTAACCTGGGCCGAAGGAGTGTCTCCTAGCGCAAGACAGATCATGATCTTTGCCTGTTTGGCTCTATCTCTGTATGATCTGCTTTTCTCAGCTAGTATCGCCTCTACAGCTAGAGTGCTTTATCCTATCAATTCAGGTTCCTGTTCCTCTCCAAAAACTATCTCCCAGAGACCCTTTTCGTCAAGCAACATCTGCATTTTCCATGACCAGCTCTCATGGTTGTCTCCTTCTAGCTTTGCGATATATCGGATCTCTTGCTGTTGAGCCATTTCCTTCCCTGTGTTCTGGATTTATTTCAGCAGGTTCATTTATGACACAATCGTTAGGACAATCCTGGCTTTCTTGCAATAAAACACCTTGCGACTGATCAATCCCTGGGGAGGATCTCCTACATGCGTCGTGGGCCCATAGCCAATGTTAGAACTTACAACGATTCTATGTGGAAATTATGTAAGCATGCAACGGAGTATCCAACACATGATTGATCTCTAAGCAAAGGGATATATTAAGTTCAAAAGTTGACAGTACATATGAGTATTTATCCAAAGGAACAGTGATCATAACTGCGAACTACAGTACATTCTATCAAAGACAAAAAACGTTCAACAAAAACAAATATCTATCAAACTATCTCCTTTTATTATCTAACTAATCCTAGCATACACACTTAATCGTTGTCAAGAAGTAAGAAGTCGTCGGCGTCCATCCCACGCCAGCTGACAGTCAGCTGATACAGTCAGCTGATCAGCATTCTTTCATCAGCGTCCTCCTTCCACGTTATCAATCCGCGCCACCAGACAATTAGCCATGTTTAGTTGAGTTCCGTTGACTGGCAGCCGGTTCCTCCGGTTCGTCAAGATTATCCATTGATTCGGTAACCTTAACAAAAGTCGTGGCTCTCACCTACACTGGAAACAGTGATGGCCTCACTTCCATATAGCTGGAAATGATGGATTAAACAACAGATATCAGAAACAGTGGTAGGCAACAACAAACTCTTACTATACAGCGATAGATCAGTGGCAATAACTATGTTGGACTACCGCTTAAAAATCTACAGGTCTGTAGGTGCATTAGTCCATAGTATACTACACCTTGTTTGTGAGTTGCTATAGGAACTCGTATTACAGAATCGATTGATTTCCCTTCCTCAGAATGTGTTTACAGACTACAATAAATGTAGCCTTTAGCATTGGATGTTCATAATGAATAATCTCTTGAACAAAGACATACTCTCATCTTCATCACTCATCAATATCATCTAGATACAGAGTACTCAATTGATAAAACAACAAAATTTTACCTCCTATGCATTCTAACTACAATCCCGCATACAAAAGAAGAAATTCTCTTTATCGTCCATGATGCACACCCTCTCAAGGGATATCTTACTCTCAACAAGTATGAACTAGCAGTGAATTTCAACCGTAAGCTCACTCACGGAAATCCATCTCACAAATTCTCAAAGAACCCAACATCTCACTTCCCTAGAATAATTCTCCATAAGATAGAAAGATGTGTAACCTCTTACATAAAGGACCCTCCATGAATTTCTAGCTTAGAATGAATTTCCAAGGCAAGGCTTCGGCATGACCAAAAAAAATTTGCTCTTGCCCTTGCTGATCACCGATGATCAGCAAGGGCATGAGCAATTTTTTTTTGTTGCTGCTGGATCTGGAGCATATGGTGAAGATGGTGAAAGGAAGTCTTTGTCTATTGAGGTTGGAAATATATTTCTTTACTAAAAAGTATGCAAGTAATGATTTCAAGCGAAAGGACGGAAGTGATTATGTTGTACTATGAACTCCAAATGTCTTGGAGATTTTATCATAAACTATCTCCAACATCTACTCAATTTCATAGACTTCTTATTTGAGTTCTTTTGGAAACAGTTTTGTATGATCTCAACAAAGATTGTGAATAACATCCATTCTTGAGCTGGTATCAGGAAAAGTAAGAGTCATTTCAAAAATCTTTCCATTAAGAAAATATTGGATTTAAAAATACTTTCAAAACATGATTCTTTAACTGAAGTGAAAATTCAAATTCTATAAACAATTGGTAATTAAAGACTGAACGCATACCAAAATCACAATCATCTTCAACTACAAAAACTTTAGATTACAATCCAGAATCACATCTAGATACCCAAAGTCCTGCTGAATATCAATTCAGTTGTTATTCTTGGATTCATTATGATTCGTCAACCATAAATATTTAGATTCATATGATTTGTCAATTATAATTTTTAGAAATCCAAACCATACTTAATCATTTACAAGATACTGGAGTATATGTCTAACATAACTCAAGAAAAGTAAGAGTCATTCCAAAAATCTTTCCATCAAGAAAATACTGGATTTAGGAATACTTTCAAAACATGATTCTTGAACTGAAGTGCAAGATTCAAATTCTATAAACAACTGGTAATTAAAGACTGAATGCATACCAAAATGACAATCATCTTCAACTACAAAAACTTTAGGGTTTCAATCCAGAATTACATATAGATACCCAAAGTCTTGTTGAATATCAATTCAGTTGTTATTCTTGGATTCATTATGATTCGTTATCCATTTGAGCTCTCTGGGATACCATCACTAATGAGCTAAGTCTATTCCTTGACTAAGGAATACTCTATCGCAAGAACACTGTATATCCAATGCACATATTTTCAACTAATGTACCCAAATGATTCACTAATCATGCATCTTACAAGCAATATAAATAAAAAACCTTTAGTTTCTGGTGAGCCTACATCACACTGATCGTTTTACCAATTAACTTCATCCTAGAGTAAACAACTACTCAAGTTAAATTGCCAATGATTTAGAAATCTCAAATGTCTAGGTAAAGAATTCAATTATACTAGTATAACACCACATTTACCCAAATCATTTATAAGTTAATCCATAAATCTTCTATACAAAGATTTGTTAACTCTGCAAGTATCTGTCAAAGCAATACTTGATCATATGCTTATGTTCGCCGACTAGGTTAAGTGCACCAAACAACTCTAGTAACCAAGAATACACAGTAGATTCATACAAGATTAATCGTGCACATATTTTTATCTGGCAGATTCCTCCAGAACCCATATATATTACTCACATATCTCATTGAGATCTTGTAACTCAGCTACAAAATATTTTCTATTTCTCATGAGTAAATAACATATCCGAAAAATCTCTGAGATGAATAAAATTCACTCTCAGTAGTTTTCCAATCCAAATTTTTTTAATAACATTATTTCTTCCACTCAAACAACCCTCTCTGATCCTAGTACTAAAACTAAGATTAGGTTGTTTTAATACAAAACTCTCAGACTTAAATTCTGATCAAACTTACTTCTATTCCAATCAAAATAGAATTAGTAACTTTTAACCTTTTACTGTACAACTTATAGATAATGATTCAAATTCCAAACTTGTTCCAGATTGTCCACACAATCCCTAGAGAATTTCTCTTATTCGAAAAGTTCCAATTAGGCATCTTACTCTGTAGTGAGTTTCTTTCCATGCCTAACCTGAATCCAAGATCTAGTCAATCTAGCATCAAAGAGACGGAGTTAGTTGTCACGCGTAGGTTCATTCCCATGAGAGCGATAGTATAGTTCAGATTTCAACATGAATGGAGGATCTAACACTAACATCCATTAACACACCTTCTCCATAAAGTCGAGGCATGCAGTATTGAAATCCAGGTTGTGTGGCAGGAAACAACGGTGGGCTCCGACAATCCATAGGGAAGTTGTCCATGAGGTGAAGTGGGATTCCCAAGAGCCTCCCATCATAGCTACGCGGAAATACAGTCAAGCAATCATCAGCTGATCTTTGATTTGCTCTGAGGCCATTGGCTTATTTGGATCGAATGCCAGGGTAGGAAGGCAATCGTCCCATTTGGTTGCCACTGACGCCAACAGAGTTAGAGAAGATAATAAAAATTCGATAGTAGTTTGCATGACCCATAAACACATAAACTCCTCGAATTGTTGCTGGTGGTGGCAATTCCACAATAACTTTGATTTTAGAATAATCGGTGGCAATACCATGTCTTGATATCACATGTCCAAGCACAACTCCGTGCGAAACCCATATTTGGCATTTTTCTGGATTTAGAGAAATCTGATATTTGCGGCATCTTTCAAATACTTTCTCCAATCGATCCAGGTGGTCTGTATCTGTACTATGAACTCCCAAGTCGTCCAAGTAAATTTCAAGAAATTTTTGCAGATAATCTTTAAAGGCAAATTGCATTACTCTTTGGAATGAACTTGGTGCATTACATAGTCCAAACGGCATTACTTTGTAAGCATAGGTGCCCCATTCTGTTACAAAAACAGATTTGTGGCGATCGACAGGTGCAATCTTAACCTGGTTGTAACCACTAAATCCATCCAGGAAACTACAAGCTTCCACTCCAGCAAGGCGATCCAAAATGCTTTCAATAAAAGGTAACAGAAAGTGATCCTTCCGTGTCACTTTATTCAATGCTTTGAGATACACAAAGACTCGCAATTTCCCATTTTTCTTAGGAACAATGACAATCGGTGAAATCCATTCTGTATGCTCGATCTCATAAATGAAATCGGCGTCAAGCAATCTCTGAAGTTCTTTCTTTATCAGATCTGCCACATTAGGATTACAGCGATAGAACTTTGTAACCTTTGGAACTACATCAGGTACTAAAGTTATGGTATGTTCAATCACTGATGTCGGAATACCCTTCAAATCTTGATAAGTCCATGCAAAGCAATCTTGATACTTAATAAGTAACAAACGGAGTGCTTGATACTGTTCAAGAGTAAGTTGTGATCCCACTTGTACAATATTTTTTGGTTCTCCTAGTTCAGAAAGATTCATTGGCTGCGTCCTAGCTGGGCCATCGTAAACCTCTTTAGATTCCGGCATGTGTTTTTCAGGTTCACGATGTGCTGTAGGTAACATGATAACCACATCATCCAGTGTATAACATTTAAAATGCTCTGGCATATCATGCTGGACTACATTTGCTTGTTCTTTTTCGAAAGGACTTGTCTTGGATCTTCGTTTAGCCTTCTTAGCAGGAATTGATCGTGTAGGTGATGACTTTCGGGATGATAAATCTTTCTTCACAGGTGAAGACTTCCTAGATGATGATGTCTTGCTGGAAATCCGACTTGAAGAATCATTCTTGACGTTTCCTTTGCCTTTATCCAATAGAGGTGGCACTTCCTTTGAATCGATCTTTTGAGGGGGATTTTCCCATTTCAGAACCGTATTATAATGTTGCTTAGCTTGTTTCTTCGTCATCGAACCTGTGATCTTGTATCCCTTCAATATAACTGCTTTGGGCAATTTGATTGTTGGTTCATCAAGAACATTACGCACTCCAAATCTGGTTGGGTCCATATGATGTAGAATCTGTTCATCCGTAAGTTCTGCATTGCCATCATAAGTTAAGGCATGACTCACTGGTATGAGATCATCCTCAATTGGATCTGGTATAGGTTTCGTTGATATCCAGGCTACATTCAGCACATTTAGTGGAAACGTGATTGGCGTATCCAATGTTCAATCTAATAAGAAAATCTCGCTCAACTCTGATTGAATATCTTGTTGACACATATATCCTACTGTACAATCAATTGTTGCAAGAGCTTCATTCCAATTGATAGTATCCGTTTGACAGTCGTAGTCAACTCCCAATTTTTTCTCTGGTTGATCACAAGTGTGATTCGTTGTTGACGAATCGTCATCCACTTTTTGAACCACTGGTTTGATAGTCCAAGTCGTAGGATCAACTTTAACTGCACGTTCACGATTTTCAAAAGTGATTTTTCTGGTACCCAAATTATGAATTACTTGCGCAATTCGTAACCATGGACGTCCTAAGAGAACTCAGTAGACATTTGGTGCTTCTGGTAAGTCCATCACGACGAAAGTAATGACGAATTGTACTCCTGCAATCCTGACAGGTATATCTTCTACCATTCCTCGTGGACGAACTGGCGTTTGATCAGCTAGCTTAATAGCAAAAGTAGCACACTTGATCTTTGTAAGGCCCCATTTTGTACATAGCTTTGTATTAATCAGGTTAACTCCTGAACCGCCATCTATCACGGCTGCTTCTTTAGAAAATTGTCTATGTTGTATCGGCAGAGTGATATTCTTTTGTTCACTTTTCCAAGCGGCTCCAACATGGAGTACATCGTTATCCAGCACAAAAAAGCGGCTCCTGATGGACTTTTGGTTCTTCTTGAGCTAACTTTTGTGCTAAGACTTCCTTTGCCTTTGGCACCAACTTTAGGAACTCTCCCAATGCAATATTGATCTTGTGAGACCAAATGTTCATGAGTAATTCTGTATGCAGTGCTTCCGGTTCAATCATCTTGAAGGGTTCTTCATGATGATGTAATTGATCATTCATATCCGTACGTAAATTTCTTGGAGGATGCAATGGTGAAGACCGAACTTCAGCTGTTACTTTAGCAGCTTCAAGTTCCTCTTCTTCTTGCAGATGTTTAATCCACTATCTCATATCCTGATATCTTCGTTTTTCTGCATTAAGATTTGGATAGACTCCCAATGTTGTTGGTGTATCGTTCAATGGTATAGAATCAGCAGGTACTGGATCCACTACTGGTTCTTTTTGCTTTTGTGCTCTGGTGACCACCATCAAGGGTGCAGGGTTGGAATTACACACGCAGGGTGCCAAATCCCTCTCACTTATTAACTAGGGTTAGGGTTTCCTTGGGATCCGCAAACCCTCCAACATACTCTGAATCTATCTGAAATTACTTCCAAAAAAAATCTCATTTCTATACCACAATTAGTTCTTTTCCGAAAACTATGCAACCCATAGATTCCCAAATAGAAATTTATCCCACCACTTCACCCCTCCTTTTAAAAAAATTATAAATTTCTATAAAAGTTAACTCTAAATCAGTAATAAGTGCTTCCACTAAAGGATTCACCCTATTACACACAGGACTTCTCCTTCAAATATTTTCACTCTGAGTGATAGAAGCTACTGTTCCATCGAAATCCATTTATGCAACATAGACATTCTAGGTTTAAGAAACTGAAACAATATAACCTTAGAATTTATCTGAATTCCAAGTCTATTCACACAAGTGGTAATTTAGATGACATAACAGTCTTTCAGAAGAATAACTTCATGCTGGAAAGAATCATATAAATAGTTTGATGTCTTATAAGAAATTATTAAAAAGTAAGAGATTGATTAAAAAAGCGAGAAATAGATTTGAGGGCCTCTGATTTTGTAAATAATGAGATATCATATTAGGATCTAGATTAAACCTCAAAATTTTCCAAAATACCCCACATTTGACCGAATGGTTTTTCTTTTTTCCCATATCGCGACTAGATACTAAAACACACCATTGATCATCAAATCTTTACAGTCCTAGAATTTCCTTTCCATAATTACTAATGTCCCATACCATCAGCTTTTTCTTTCAAAAAAATCCTTAACTGTCTTATTTGATATTCTAGAGATCCATTGATCATCTAGCTATCCTATAATCACTACAGGATATTATCTCTTGTTCCCAAACATTGGAGAATCCATTTATTTGGATGACTGGCATGCCTATCAGATGGATACCACAAATCCACATCTGATTATGTGACTTAAACAGAAGAATTAACATGGTTCACTCTGAACCTTTCTAGTTATTGACAAGCTTCGAAACCCTACTAATGCATCAAATCTAGGGACAAGCTTCTGTCAACTAACAGATCCAATGTAATCCATGTATCAAATTCCACTTCTAACATATTGACATCCAAAACTGCGAATAACTCAATGGTTACAAAAATATCAGTTACAAATTCAACTGAATGAATTCTAACCAAAAAATTAATAACCAGTATTAAGCAATTATTTATAGGGATTACCAAGATCCTAATTGCGAAATACATTTCCCAATCACACTTACTACCTCTGATGTCCACTCTTCTTCCCTCCTTAGAATTTTCAGTTCCCTGAAAATCTATTTCAGCTAAGGTACCAAGAAGACATAATGACATTAGAACATGTTTAAAAACTAATTATTGTAGGAAAAAGTCTAAAACAATTTCATTTTTGTCCTATACCTGGGCTGAATACCTGATATATCAAAAATCATTTACTAGTATATGAAATAGTACAAGTCTGATCTTTTGAATATAATTAACCATAGGATTTTACTGGAAATGAAATCAGTTATGTAATTCCTATTATTACAAATTTTTCCAATAAAATTGGACTGTTTTCACTTTGTATTGAATGGTTTGGCTTTACTTCGTTAATATTGATAAAAATCTATCCAAACATAGAATATAAAATCACATGAATGGAAATCCCACCAATAGGATTTCGAATTCCAATATTTATAGAGCCAAAAGCATCCTGGGCACATAGCCATGCATAGCCCTAAGTTCCCTATACATAGGTTCACCTAGAATAGAGTCCTAAGCATGGACCAACTATTCATAGAATTGCTATTGATAACTCTATGCATGCATACATTGTCCCATACCTTGTCTAAACTCCATTTAGTGTGTTCTGGGCCTCACAAGGATATTAGTTACTTTCGGGTCACGTCTAGTATGATGTGGCATAACTAACAGCTTGATTTACTGGAGTACCATGTACCCAAGACTAGGAGTATATTGAATCCTACTTCCTGGCCATGGACATAATGTGCATTGTGTTTCTTGTGATCTAAATGAAAACTAAGTGTTATTAATCATTTTCTCTGATAATAGGTCGTATTGGAGTTCGTACCACTCCATTTTTTATCACTAATTAGATTGCTCTTGATGCAGAATTGCCAATCTAGATCAAGTTTTTGATATCTAGTTTTGCATTGGATAGATTAATCAATCAATCAATCACTCTTGGGAGTCAGTTGTAGGCTCATGCAGAGTCCAAGTACTATACTTTTAACACACACCAGTTATTGCTTTTTGGCATGGGATCATAGAGAATTGAACCTAGGTGGGCACATCCACTCAAGCACACCAATTATTGGAGGCCCTTCACTCAAGATTGATTGGAAAATTGAGCTCAAGGTTAACTTGCAAAATATGATATGGGACAAGTGTAGCCCAAACATTAACATGCAAGGATGGGCCTCTAGCCATTTGAGGAGACATGTGGATAAGATAGTCAAGAAAGGAGACTCCACAAAATAATTGGCTTTCTGGATTGTTTCTAACAAAGAAGGAACATAGATTTGTAACAAGCAAATGCCTGCCAAACAAAGGCCCTTGCTGTGGAAGAAAGAATCTTTTCCTCACAAGAATAGCAAACTAGATCAAAAAAATTTAAACTTCATCAAATTGAGAAAAAAAGGTGCTATAATTCATGTATGTTTACTACTCTTTGTTGCTAGAATATTGTGCAATTTAATGTCTAAGTCTCATATTTATCAATGATTTTTGGTGTGGTAAGAGCTATCACATATCCATTATAGCTAATCATCATTCAATATGAGCATAACCAAAGAGTCAAAGAATGTCAAAACACTAAGATTTCAAACATTGTGCATGTTGTGCATGCTGAAAGCACTAAGCTCAAGTTTGTAGCAGATTCGGGTCTTCATTTGACAATTTCTTTCTGCATGTACTATTTACTTGTATTATATGTTAGATAGACTTTAAATAGTGTAATGCAAGCATTGAGAGTTCCCTCCAAACTGTGTGTGTGTGTGTGTGTGTGTGTGTGTGTGTGTGTGTGTGTGTGTGTGTGTGTGTGTGTGTGTGTGTGTGAGAGAGAGAGAGAGAGAGAGAGAGAGAGCGGAGGGGGGGACTTGTGAAAAATTCAAAGGAATGGAGATCTTTTAATGCCCAAACAAGATTGAGTTTTCACTTGCTTAAATTGATACAAATTGCCAAAGTAAAGTCACTCAATGAGCTTCTTGGCAAGAGCCCTTGATTCATCACTTGGATCTTGATGAAACTTGGCCAGTCTCCTCTTGAACTTAAAGCAAAGCTAAATGCACACAAATGAACCACAAAGCACCTTCTCAACACTCGAGATCACTTTGGAGAGAGATAGACATGAAAATCTTGTATTTACCTTAGAACTTGCGAGTTTAGCGAGTTTTATTGCTTCACAAAATGGTCATCGTGATAACGACAATCTCAAGAAGTGCTAGTGTGCATATTGCTAGTGGCACAATCAAGGCTGGTATCAATATCATGCTTGATCATATTAAAACAATATCATGAACAAATAAAACAATATCAAATTGATAGATATCTATTATGCACATATCAAAACAATTAAAACAATATCATGCACAATCAAGGTTGGTATCAATATCATGCTTGATCAATATCAAGCATGAATTATCTATCATGAATGATAAGAAACCTAAGAACAGAAAGAGTCTTGCTATACAGAAAGATTAGTTCAAAGTTATCAAGGACAACATATGTTTCATCTGCAAAAAGCCTGGGCATTTGATGAAAAGTTGTCCCAAAAGAAGAAACAAGTTGGCATCAAATGCCATCACTATTGATTTTTTACAAGAAAACTTAAAAACTTGAAATCAGTTTGGTTGAAGGATGTAAGTGTGAATGCAATTTTAGTACACTATCATTCAGTCCTAGTGATTTATTGCAGCTTACGAGCATAATCTTAGGGAAAGGCATTAGTATATTACTAAACTCAACTTAGCATTCACAACTTCATTAACTCTTGTCTTGTGCAGAAACTCAAGGTGCCCACAAAAGCTAGTGATCATAGGTACATGGTCCATATATCTTCAGGGGGAGATATGATGTTCTGGGATGTCAAGATACTAGATCTAGAGCTAGAGCTACAAGGACAAAGCTAACCTTGAGTATTTTGATAATTGTAGTTCTGAATTGCTTTTCAAGAAATAACTTGATAAATTTATCAAACACGAACTTTAGATGAAAGAAAGTAGATCCATGAATATCCACTAAAGTCATCTATGAATGATACAAACATTGTCGCCCCTCCATTACTTTTGGTGCTTAAAAAATGGACATCATAAGGACTTGTATTAATGAACATCAATATGTGATGGATGTTTTAAATACAGAAGAACGGTATGATGCCATGCTCACGAAGCACAATGAATTTTTGGAACATGTTGTAAAAGATACTATGAAAGATGATGAATCATCCTATATGGACATCACTCTTTGAAGAAGCCTTATTGGTTCTTTGCTAAAGTATGATATGTTCCTTGTTGGAAGTCTTATTGGCTTACTTCCAAAGATTTCATTTCTAAAGTTTTGATCACTACTTGGCTTGAGTAGTAACATGTTCTTTACTAGCTAAACTTCAAAGATAAGTATTGAAAATTGTAAAATTTAGCTCAATTTTTTTTATTGTTGGTTCCACTGGGAAATTATGGAGCAAATTTTGAAGGCACTTGTCTTATGCCTTGAGCCATCATGTTCTCTAATTTGAAGGTAATCAAAAGTCGTATTGAAGGACAATCCAAGGCAAACTCAACCATGTAGCCTTGGATTCTACCCTAAAATGTATCATATTAGGCTTTAAGTACTATAAATGTCCTAAGAATCCAATGTTGAGAGCTTGAGATACATGTATATATACGCTCTCCAAATGAAGACCGAAAACCTACTGAAGACTGAATCACAGAGAACCATGTTAGCATCACCCATCAATGGGTGTTGATCCCGAAGCTGGCTCTTGGGATTATGTACAAGCTTCTCTATGCCTATGCTTCACACATGGGAATAGGCTCCACGTGTGTGGAATGACATTATGTACATGAATTTTGGCCTTAATCGAGCTATATTTTGTATTTTTCTCATATTTTCTGATGAATTTGATTAGCATTGGTGGATAGAATTTTTTGAGGGAGCAACTAATTAATTTTCTCAACTAAGAATAAAGTATACTACAATGAACTTGCTGAAGTCATCAATAAACGTTACGAAGTATTTTGCATCACCTAAAGACAATACTCCGAATGGTCCACAAATATCTAAATGCACAATTTCCAGTACCTTGATTGCTTTATAAACATCTTTATTGAAAGGTGTTCTAGTCATTTTGCCTTTAAACCAGGATTCACAGGTAGTTCAAATATCTCGACTCTTGATTTCAACTCCTTCGATTCTCTGACTCTTGTTGGCTTGGTACAAGGCTTCCATGTTCATGTGGCATAGCCTCTTGTGCCACAGAATATCTGTCGCTTCTTGAGTTTGATTAGCTTGTTCAACTCAAGTTCGAATGTTCAAGTGATACAAATTTTCCTCTATGTTGCTTTTAGCAACTAGGTTATCAGAATCTTCATTGAACAATTTACAAGAGTCCCTTGTGAAGGTTACTGACATTCCTGTGTCGACTATCTTTGTTATGGATAGAAGATCTTTATCAAGAGTAGGGACATAGAGAACTTCCTCCAGTTTCTTATCACCCTGATTCGGGTCTAGCCACAGTACACCAGTTCCATCAACTACATGCTTAGAACCGTCTCCAAGTATAATGAATCTCGAATAATTTGTCTTCTTGTACTTAGACAAAATTTGTTTCGAGGAAACAAAATGTAAGGTGGCTATCAAATCAAGTAGTACTTCTCAAATTTTTGAATTTGATTAACAACATAGATTAGCACAAACATATGCTACTAAGTTTTTTGTCGTCCTGTTTCACTGTTAATACTCTCAAATAAACTCGCTCTATGAGCAGAACGTATCTCATCAAAGTATTCATAAAGAGTAGGCTTGGCAGGCAAAGACAACACATCCCCAAATGAATTTCCCACAATGCCATCCAACAACACACGACTGGCCTCCATCAACTGAGTCATCCAAACCTCTTTCACAATCCACACAATGAAGTATTTATCATCTCTTGTTATGGAATATGTGTCTCTCAAATTAGTATCCATCCCTAACAATCGAAGCCATTGTGTCTTTGTCTCTTCAGGTACTACCGTTATTCTATTTGGTACAACTTTTCAATAGTGACAATTGATCTTTTTGACTCAAACTAAATTGACCATGGCACATCAAACCTTGTCTTTCCCAACTGTGGATTTAATATAGCCAAATCCTGCGTAATCGGTTGCCATTCACTAGGGTATCAAATCTTGTAGCATCTAGGTGTTCCAAGATAATTGTTCCGTACGACAGTATTTCCAATCGTTTTGTTGCTGCTATGAGTAAAGATGGTACTAAAAATTCAATCGGCATAACTACATCTTGACCATGAACAAGTTGAAATGGTGTCTAGTTTGTACATCTTATTGGAAGATTCTGATTGTCCATTCCTCTCGGATAATACGAAGTACTAAACCGATGAATAAGAAACATTTCCTCTAAGAGACACTTAATCGTTTTGTTGATAAAATGCATTCCATGATCACTCACGACCTCAACAGGACACCCAAATCGAACAATGATATTCTCATATAAGAACTTAGCCATAGTCTTTGCATCGGCAACACAAACAACTCTTGCTTCAACCCACTTGGTCATATAATTTGTCGCTACGATGATGTATCTGTAGAACACATGATCAGACAAATCTCGGCTCTACTAATAAAGAAAGTCGCCAATGCTCCTCATGGTCCTCCACCGGCTTCTAAAGTAGAGGTGAAGAAGTTGCCTGTTACAATGATGACAGATGAAGTCTTTAAGATGCTTGGGGAGGGCTCTCAATGTGCAATTTGCCGGGAAGAGTTGTTGGCTGGAGACGCTACACAGAAGATGCCATGCGCTCATCTTTTTCATCCTGAATGTCTGAAACCCTGGCTGGTAAGCCTAATGAATGTGCTTGTTTCTAGTATGTTGTTCGCCAATTCAAATGGTGTCATAGGTGTGGAAAAATACACTGTGAATCATGTGTGGATGACTTGAGTGCATAGTTTAATTGACAAAGGATGAGAACCAAAAACATTTCTATTCATGTTCCATCTCAAAAGATTCGCAAAATATATCTTGTTTCAAACTCGAAAGATTTGCGAAATATATCTTGTTTCAAACTCGAAAGATTCACGAACTATATCTTGTTTCAAACTCGAAAGATTCGCGAACAATATCTTGTCATGAAATATTTTGATTCTTGTTCAACCTCACAAACTGTCAACTATCGTGAACAGTTCATGAAACACGAAGCTGTCACGAAGAGACAAACTGTTGCAAACAGAAATTTTTCAAGTCTGGAAACAGATCGTTTATTTGAACATCAACCGTCATAACGAGTAGATCTACTATTACAGAATTAAAAGGCCAAAGCGGCACAGGTGCTGCTATGAAAGCTGCAAAGATATCATGTACGCCAATACTGTCGCTTGATTCAGATGAGCAGATAGTTGTGTCATACCTGAAGCCACTACTAAGTGGTGACAAAGGTAAAAAGCCACTACATGATTTGGGAGCTGATGAGGTTGACACATTCGCCATTACCTTGGATTGGTACTTTACTTATTTGGAAACATGTTGCATAGAGTAAGATGTTGTGGTTTAATTATTTGTTAAAACCAATTGTGTAGAGTAAGATGTTGTGGTTTAATTATTTGTTCACTTTAGAACTACCTTAGAGCATTTACAATCATGCTTGTGGCTAACTACAGGGCTTTACCAATATATGCAGAATCTCTTGCACGTGAGGACTAGAATATATTATCTTTGGGTACTAGAATATATTATCTTTGGATACTATAGTATTTGTGATGACTTTTGAATCAAACTATGCTATAGAAAGTGCACCATTGATGTTAATGTTCTTCAGATACTATGATGCGCAATCATTGTTTTATGTATTCCGACTTAATACATTTAGACACTCTTGATAGTTTTTAATATGCAAAATTCTAAGGGTGCATCACATGTCTTACGCAATTCCCATTCATTTTGGTACTCATTGCAATTGTGTCGATTCATGTGTTTATTTGGAAATTGTTGATAACTATATGGGGATTACGCAATGGGTTAACATTGAAAGGAGTAACTTTAAAATGTTGTGGTACAAACATCCTATTAGGGAATTGTCCAATCCCATATATTATAAGTGGTTCAATTTGAGAATTCATTTTTTAGGAGTCTATCTTGAATCTTACAGTGACATTTATATGTTTAGCTACACTATGCAGGCTCTCGGTGGACAAGTTGGTCCTGCAAAAGGCTTTCAGGGACAAGTGGCCAGTTTGAGCCTAAAACTGAAATCCTGAATGAGGGTTGCCAACAGGTTGATGTGTCCGCGATGGATCCTTCCTCACTCGATTCTAAGCCTAGTTTTCCAGAAACCCCTAGTGGATCGGGAGCAGTGCAACTAGTTAGGCTAAACTTGACTAGTTTTGCAATTCTAGGACTTACGGTCCAATTTCCATTCTGGGTGTTGGTTTCGTGGGGGGGAAGGCCCTGCCTGAGGGCCTTCCTTGTTGGGAGGGCCCTTGCCCGAGGGCAGGCCCCGACCAGCAAGGAAGACCCAAGGGCTTCGGGCCTTCCCCTACATAATGCCATTGTGCGAAGGTTTTTTTTTTTTTTTTGGATGTACCGTACGGCCGCACGGCCGTACACATGGACAGTTTTTATTTTTTTTCCCATTTTTTGGCCGTACGGTACAATCGTACGGCCGTACGCATGGACGAAAAAAAAAATTTCGGTTTTTTGGCCCTTTTTTTCACAAATTTTTTTACATTTGTGGTGGAATGTGGATGTGGACAGAGCCAATGATGGGCTACCACATAGCACATGCACATTCCATCGAAGAGAGGAGAGAGAAAGTGGATTCTATCGTAGAGAGGAGAGCGAATGACAGATTCCTAGGAGAGAGAAAATTGGATGAACATTATGCTCCTAGAGGTGGTCCCAAAATACAAAGGACACTTGAGCACAATGCATTAGGCCTACCACAAGTCCCGTGGTGATCCTACAAGAACTGACAGCATGCTTGCAGGATTGGACGGTTTTCTTGAAATGTGCATCGGAAGTTGGTCTTGCGAAAGGCTTTCAGGAACAAGTGGATGGTCCGAGCCTGAAAGTGGTCCAGTAGGTTTGACGGATCTCGGAGTCTCGAACGGGTGGTGCCAGCAGGTTACCACTTCTGTGTAGGATGCAATGGATCCTTCGATGCTCGATTCCAAGCCCGTTTGGCGAGAAACCTCCGTTGGGTCGAGAGCAGTGCAAGTAGTTAGGCTAAAATGGACTAGTTTGGCAGTTCTAGGGTTTAACCTCTAGTTTCTATTCTGGGTGTCGGTTTCGCCTGCCGCAAGTTCCAGCCAGTACGTATCGCCATGGTGAACCTGCAAGAACTAATAACGGGTCTACATGATGGACGGTTTTCTCAGAATATGTGTCGGATGTTGACACTAGGAAAGGCTCTCAGGGAAAACCGACCGGTACGAGCGTAAAAGCGCCCAACGGATCTCGGAATCCTGGATGGGGGGTGCCAGCAGGTTACTGCTTCTGTGTAGGACACGACGGGTGCTTCCAAGTTCGATTCTGAGCCCGTTTGGCCAGAGGCCCCAGTTGGACCGGGAGCAGTGCAAGTAGTTAACTAAAATGGATTAGTTTGGCAGTTCTAGGGTTTATGGTCCAGTTTCCATTACAAGTGTCGATATGCTCGGAATATGTGTCGGAAGTATGAGCGTAAAAGAACTGGCCTATATGAGTGTAAAAGCAGTGTCGTAGGTCCGACGAGTCTCAGAATAACAGACGGGGGGTGCCAACAGGTTACTGCTTTGGTGTAGGACGCGATGGATGCTTCGACGCTCAATTTTGAGTCCATTTGGCCGTAAAATCATTTTTCAAAATTTTACAAAGGAAATGGTGGTGCCTGTGGGGCAAATTTTTTTATGACAAAATTTTTTTGCAGGCACCTTCCGACGTTCGGAAGGTGCACATAAAAAAAATGTCATAATTTTACACGCACCTTCCACCCAGAAGGTGCATGTAAAAAAAATTTACCAAAAAAAAAAAAGAAAAAAAAATGTGAAAAATGAATTCATGCGGCGGAAGGGCCGGCTCCTCAGCCCTTCCGCTCGGGGAAGGATGTTACGCCCTCGGGCCTCCGCCCTCGGGCGCATCACCTTCTCGGGTTGAAGGGCCTCGGAGCCGGCCCTTCCCTCCCCCAAAAACCCCCCAGTTGGGCCGGGAGCAGTGCAAGTAGTTAGGCTAAAATGGACTAGTTTGGCGGTTCTAGGGTTTACAGTCCATTTTCCATTCTGGGTGTCAGTTTCGCCTGCCGCAAGTTCTGGCCAGAACGAAACCTAGTTAAGCTTGACTAGATGCAATGTATCTAATCTAACCAATTAAAGTAGGTCAAAACTAGACCTTATCAAGTTCTCTACTTGCCAAAAAAAGTAAAAACACTATTTAGGGCCTTATTGACATTAAAAAATCTAACTCTAACGTGAAATTTCAAGTTGGCCTCAAAATTGCCAATTTAACTCAACTTAACTAGTTGAATTTTTCACACACCCTCTTCAACTAGTTTTAGCATAGATTTTAATAGTACTCCAAGATGAGTTTTGTGCTTCATAAACAAGTCCTTTCCTAGTGCTTTGGTGAAGATATCAACCACACGCTTCCTTGATGAGACATGTTGAAGCTCCACTTCCTTTGCCATGACTTGTTCTCTCACAAAATGATAGGCCACTTTGATATGTTTGCTCCCCTACAAATTCGATTTTGTCCAAGAAATTTGTTAAAGATATTTCGAGATTTTTTTTTTACAGTTTTTAATTAATTTCTTGAGCACATTTATAGCTCAGAAAAAATGGTTGAAAAAAGATCATTTGTTGACATTTTTTTTTTTCAAATTCTTGATATATGTCGAGAGGTGAATATTTCAAAGATTCAAAGGCAAATTTTTTGAAGGCTTGACTCTAAATTGTAACATTTTTCTTTTGCGAAATGTTTTTTTATCTTCTATAACTTTTTTGTTTAAATTTGGAATTCATGACAATGAAAGTGATCAGTTTCATGTGTCCAGTATTGTGCAACCATCCATATTGTGCAATCACTACACCCCCACCCCCCCCTTCTCCCCTCCTCTTCATCTAATTTGTCCAAATCTTTTTTTCTTTATGTAAGTCCATATTTAAGTGTAGTAAAAAGTGAAATGCATCACTTAGTACTTAGAGGTGGCATTTGTACTATACGTTGGCTCTTGTATAGGTTATTTTTACTGATGAGAATTGTTGTTCTTACTGAAATGTGTTATGCTATATGCATGGACTTTGAGTGCTACCTATGTGTCCTTCAAGATTACCTTCATGTTCATGTGGAGAAACTACTTTCTCAACTTCAATTTAACAAGCATTAATGTGTTATGCATTAGATCAAGAAAAGAGAGAAATGTCTACAAATATGTCAAAGCAACACTATGATTAAGAATACTTGAGTACCTAATCTACTAGAAATTTCAATGTTTGACTCAAAAGAAGTCAATGTCGCTTCTTTTACATGACAATGCAAGAATCCACTTCAAGCTATGTTGGGCTAGATAATGGATGGTAATCCTTAGAAATGGTTGATCAAAATCTAGGAAAGACATTTTGTGGGCCCTATTGGGAAAACACCAATGGACCAATGGGTCCTATCAGGAAAACGCTAATGGACCAGTGGGCCCGATTAGCAAATGGACAAGTTGATGAAAATCAGTTTGACAATCAAGATCAAGTTTTTTTTAAGGGCCTTTGTGACAAAGAGAAAGGGCTTATTTATTAACAATGTAGATCTCTATAGTTGCAGCTTGAACATGGAGTACAATCCAATTTTCAAGAATCACATTTTATTCCAATATTTGATAGTTATGATCTCATTTTTTATAGTAATATTTATAAAATTACTTCCAAATATAGATCAAATGAGCAACATAACAATGAAGATAAGTTTGAATACTAATATAGTATCGAGATTTTTTATAATGAACACAATATTAACATTCTTCAATGGGGGTCAAATACGAAAATTACATTCCGAGATCTAGAGCAACTGTGCATTGGACATCCATTTAGTGATGTGGTACTGACAAAAGGAGGTGATGAGAATCTAATCATTTACATAGGGATCTATAATGTTATTGATTCTACTGTTAAGGAAAACATTTTAGGTGGACAACGGATTCAAGGCTGTCAAATTCCTTGTGTACAAATGACCAAGAGGATCTTTTCACCACATGGGATTCAAATGATCTAAATGAGAAATTGCTCTATCAAATGAGAGCTACATTATGCCAACCATCAATCAATATTACATAGATGCATCATGAATTGGATAACTAATCCAATCAAGAAAGCTATTGAGATAGAAGACTATTAAGTGTCTTGTTGCATGTACATTGAGCCATGCATAATTGAATACTACTCAAGGCAATTCTGTGTTCATAGACTTCTTTCAATTATCTTATAATATCTATGAGTGAAACTTGTAGACTCAAAGGTTTTTTTATAGAATATATGCTATAACTTTATTCTACAATAATAAGTCGAAAGCAAAACTTGGGGCAACAGTTGGGTAGCTATAGCAAAGAACTTCAAATTGAATACCAAACGCATCAATATCTAATCAAGAGGACATGGTCATCATCTAAGATAATACTTGCAAAAATGATTCCTATACTAAAGGTGGCCAAGAGCTTTTGAAAATCACCAAAGGTTTTATGGAGCATGGCACTTGACAATAAATTTTGAACACTATGTATGAAAGAAGAAAGGTAGATTGCCTTATCCAAACATTTGGGAATCTAACATAAAAGAAACCAGTAACTGAATTAGTGATATGGTTCAGTATTCAAAAAATTATAAACTTGGATATCACAAAGAAAGAAGATACATCAGAAGATGAAAAATATCAGAAAAGCATAATAGCGAGTAGATAAAAATAAATAACGTAATGATAACCTAAATTAAGGAAAAACTATTCTCTTTCACATTTGCTCTCATCAACATCTAATGCACTAAGGTAGTCCATATATATTATCATCATCTACCTAATTAGAGGTAGTGAGTTATTCATTAATTTATTAGCTAATTAATTTCTCATAATTTAAGTAGTGCATTTTGTGATATTGGACTGCAACATTTTGAGATTAACTAGAATATGTTCCCACTATTTGGAAAAAAGTTTAGTCGACCAATACATGCTCGACATGGACATGGTATACATACCACCGGTGAGTATGTGCACGACATGTGTCGTGCCACATCAAGATGTCAAAACACATGGTGTGTGACACGTGTTCAAAAATTTTCTAGCCAACCTGACACCTGGCCTGCACCGCAGGACATGTGCCATGCCACATCAACATGTCGAAACACATGTTGCGTGACACGTGTTCAAAAATTTTTTAGTGCTCGCTAGCTATCCTCACTCGCTGCTGCTGCCTTTCCTCTCCGCTGGAGCTGCTCTCCTCTCGCTGCTTGTCCTCGCTCGCTTCTGCCTCTCTCTCCTCTCTCTCCACTGGGGCCTGCTCTCCTCTCGCTGCCCCGCCCTCGCTGGCTGCTGCCTCTCCTCCCTTCTAGCTCATGGGGCCTGCTCTCTCTCTCTCTCTCTCTCTCTCTCTCTCTCTCTCTCTCTCTCTCTCTCTCTCCCTCTCTCTCTCTCTCTCTCCCCCTCATTCATTCTGTGTTTGTTCTCTGTCTGTTAACTGTGCATGAATTTTCCTTTATTAGTAGAAGGAATGTAAACCTTGTAAGCTTTGCTTACCTCACTATATCCAACAAAAATGTCTTTTCTTTGAAGATGGATCCTCCTTTTTTTTTTATAGCAATTTGACATTGAATAGATTATAAAAGTTGAGTCTTTGTTGAACCATGTCAAAATTTGAATGTCAAGCTATGCAAAAAAAAAAAAATTGAAGGTCTTCAACCTATTTTGACATTGGAAAACTTGGTTTATTCTTCAATATTACTCGACATTGAGTAAATGATAAAAGTTAGGTTGTTGAAAAAACTAGCACATCAAATAAACTTAATTAATTTGCTAAAAAAAACTACCTATCCTAAAATAAAATAAAACTCACAATTTTTCAAAGACTCTTGGTATATGACTTTTTTTGGGGCTCAACTCGTCTGTCTCACCAAGAAAAGTCCTAACATGACCGAGCTTGCATTATTCAGATTAAGGGACCCTAATCTCTTGCTTGTATTATGGAAGTATTTGTTGATAATCAGTCTTTAAATGAGTGTAATGTACTGAACTTCTTGATGCATATTACATCGTAGGTAACAAGCCTATTCATATTTTTAACGTAGGTTTTTAGCTCACAAAAAATTTTAAAAAAAGCTTTTAGCCTATCCATTTCAAGATTTATAGGTTTTCAGTTTTAGTCTACTACCTTAGGAGTCAGCAATGAGCATGATCATTCCAATTTCCAACTCATGAATCAGAGTCATAATAATGTATTAAATTTGCATTAAATAGGCAGCTCGGAGCTCCACGAGTGTGTTACAATTTTATAAATTAGTCCTATATTGGCTAAATCTAACTTTACAAAAAAAAAAAAAAAAAAGGGAAAAATATTTTGATGAATTAGATGTTGTGGCACATCAGAAGAAGAAAACTAAGAAGTTGATGGTAAATGATAAAGTGCAAAAGTTGACAAACAAAGAAAATCTTTGTTTCCTATGCAACAAACTTGGGCATCATGCCAAGTGATGCCCTTAAGCGGAAGAACAAATCATCCAATATCATGACGATGGAGTTATTTGCAAGTAAACTTGAAATTAGTGTAATTGAAAACTGTGCATATTCTTGTAATTTTGTTAATTCTTGGCTTGTGCAGAAGCTTCAAGTGTCTACTTTTAGCCTCAAGACCGGACATGGAGATATGAGATGTAAAAGTCCTCAATCTAGAGCTTCAAATGCAAGATTATACCAAGTGACTTACACTATGAGTGGTTTTACAACAAATAAGATACATTGGATATATATTTCAAAGATCACTCTTTGGTAATTAAAGATAGTAATGATAAAAATGTCTTCATTCTTGGAGAGATCCATGTACTCCCATTGTTGATAGCCAAAGTAATGAAAAAAGTCAATGATTTGGATTATGAATTATTTTATAATGTTTAAAAATCTAGATTGCATTGTGATATTGCTAATGAGCATGATGTGAATGTGTTTTATGATTGTAACACCAAAAATCTTCATCATGATTTCGCATTCTTATGTTCTATGGCAATTTGGCCATATACCATCTTAAGTGAGACCACCACAGTACCTTTCACCACTCGAATAACATCTTCAAAGTTTTGAGTACATTGGTATACATTCATTTTGATAGTCGATGGGCAATCCAAACACAAACGACCACTAAGCCTTAATTTCTAGAACAACCTTCAAAAGCTCATGCTTCAGTAACTCTGTAGGGACTCACTACAAAAGGATTTGCTATCTCAATAGGCTTAAAAGAATCATCCTAGATAAAATGAGAAACTACTACTAAATGTCCTGAACTGAAACTTTGTCTACAAGTCTTCTTTGAAATCATTAATTAAAACTTGAGGGCAAAAGTTAGAAATTCGGGTTTGACCACTTTTTTGAACTTTACGATTTTTTTAGAGGATTTTTGTTGCAAAAGGTAAGTGCAATACCATGATTTGCATCAAATTGATGCTTAAGCTCTTGAAAAATGAGGTTGAAACTCTTTTTAACTTGGCTTTTTGCAACTTTTTTCTTGATATGATTTCTCAAGTCCTTTTGCAGATTTAATTTGAATATAGAGTACTTGGTTTTAGATGGGATTAGGACATATCGGATGCTTGTTTGGCAAATATGGACCCATATCTGAATATTGAAATTGCTCTATTTCAAATTTTGTTTTTTATGGTGTTTTCATAAAAATTAATGGAGAATTTTTTGTCTTTATTTAAGTAGTGGTTTCTTGCTAGTTAAAACCAAAATCTTGATTTTTTGAAAGACTTTGCTTTCACTATTGAATCTCAACAATCTATGATTTTTTTGTGGGTGAAGTTGGAAGTTTAAAAAAAAAAAAACCCAAAGCATTGCATTGGTTCTTTTTCATGCAAAAAGATACATTTTGACAAAGTAAATTAGAATTGCTTCTAAGGAATGGACTGCTTTTCTTTTTCCCAAGATGCTTTTGTAGAAAGAGTATAGCAAAGTACTAAGAAGAAAGAATAAAACCTTCTTACATTTTTTATTTTATATTAATTAAGAAAACATGATGGCTACATCCAAGAAATTCATCATAAACACTCTTGTTTTCATTCTCATAAAACTTTGTAATGAGAGTAGAAAAGAGAAAAAGGAGTCTGTAACATAGCATAGAGCAAGAACAAACGATTATTTAAAATCTCTAGATCTTCCAACTAGAAGCTTGTGATGATAAAGAGTATAGAACATAGTTTCTGAAATTCATAATCTACTTGCCATGGTTTAAGTCCAAAATGGAAAAATGACATTGGGCCGTTGCCCTACTCCATCTTTCCAAGTGGAAACCCTACTATTTTGTTGATTGCGATGGAGACCTCCATAATAAACTCTCTCTCTCTCTCTCTCTCTCTCTCTCTCTCTCTGCCTAGCCGGGTGCCCTACTGCCAGCGCGCTCCATCTCCGCATGGCTCCACGCAAACGGGGGGGAGGTAACTCCCCCCACCCTCCAGTGCGATCTGGTTTTCAACCACGCCTTGTTGCCATCGCAGACCTGCGCCATACTGGTGCCTCCATCGCTGATCTTGAACCGCACCTTGTTGTCGCCTCCATCGTGGGTCCTGAACGGAGCCCTCCTGGCCTGAAATCCGCCTCCATCGCAGGTCTGTCCATCATATCTGAGCCTTTTGTACTTTTTCATGTCATCGTACCTGTTTCAAACAGATCTGCATCTGCAATCTGGAATGTCCATTGCACCTACCTTCGATCCACCCTCACCTTCACCTTCTATTCTAGTGGCAATCCCTCTTTCTCCGTCAGATCCTCTTCTCACTAATAGTGAATCCATTATAGCCGACCCTTTGACCCCAAATAACCCAGAAGAGGAGTCACATGTGCCTCCAACCTTTATGATCTCCGTCATTCGTGCAGATCAATTACGTTCATATGAATATCTCAACAACCATCAAAAAAAACTTCTTTCTCTTGAAGCTATGATCCAAGCTGTGCAATCTCATCTTCAAAAACTAGATTCGTCTATCGATGATCTCAAGAAAGAAGTTACAGCTATCAAAATCGAAACTTCCTCTCATCCGACTACTTCAGCTAAGATCCAACAGCTTGAAAGTCAAGTGGAACAGCATCATACCGCTGTACGATCCTGGGCAGATGTGCTTAAAGGTCCTAATACTGTTCTTCTACCACCTCCATCTTCTTTTATCTTGGCTACGTTCTCCGAGAGCCGTTTGCGAGAGCAGAAGGCTCTTAATGTCCGAGTCAAAGGTATTATTACGAACTCCCATGATGTTGTTGGTGAAGCTAAAAAGTTCGGTCCTAGAGCTCCATCAGAGTAGCAAGCAACAGGAACACCAAATGCAATATCTATTTGATAAACTATAATTTGTTAATATTAAAACTTAAATGTCCTTTTGTCGAGAACTGAACTAATATATGATCAAATTATTTTAGCTTGCACAATGTTTCAAAAGATAAATGGATTTATTAGTCCTCATGTTCCTAGAGGAAAAGGTTGTCCTGATGGAAGAACTTTCTACAAAACTGGCAACTTGAACCAAATTCCTTGAGGAATTTTGTAAGGCTTTCAATATCGTGGATGACTCGAAGATGTATCTTCGCTTTATTAACTACTGTGAATTGGACACATGTCCAAGAATTCGCAGATTTTTTGGCTAAGGTACCAAACTAGGGTGCTGAAACAAAAGAAACAATGGGAACAGATGGTGGCTCAATCCTATCCAACCAGTCTAAATCAAATTTGGGGGGGGGGGGGGGGGGGGGGGGGCTAAGGTTGCAATTAATGAACATAGTTATAACATAATACATACATGATAATATTAAATAGAATCTAGATATTACTTACTACTTAGTAAGTACAAGACTCAAGTTTGAATGTTCAAAGTTCACTATTCAAACTCCAGAATCTAGATTGTATCATGATTCGTCATTCAAATTTCAAGCACATTGCACATCACACAATGTTGAATGATCAATCACAATGCACATGCTACAATTGTCAATAGTGAACACCTGCCACTGAGCAGTGAGCACTCTTGTGGCTCGTGACTCATCCTGTGGCTGAACTTTGAAGGCAGACTCCTAACTTCCTAGGTAGAAAGTAGTAAGTCCAAAGTCCAAAGTCAGTACTTAGAAGTCCTAACTCCTTGAGGCTTGCTTATTTTCGACCAAGAAAACTATTTTAGGGCTATTTTCTTGGCATTTAGTATTTACCATTGACTTTTTGTTCAAAAACACTACGCATGTCATATTTTACAATGATCAATCACGCAATTTCCAAATTTTTTTTTTTTAAAAACAGTTCAAACCGGGCTAACCGATTCGAATTGGTTTGAATTAGTTGAATTGGTCCGATTCAAACGGTTTGATTCGAATCAGATGGAAACATTAACTATGATTGACTTTAGCCATGGTACTTTAGGCCTCATTCTAGTCTAGTCATAGTAACTTGAGTTCTCTAACTTATTCTAGGTCAACCATGGCCAAAAGTTAGTGGCTAATTGACTGGTGTTTATCAAGGGCATAACAACATTTGTCATACTTGGCTATGTCAAAAATAACAAAGGCAAAAAAAATTTACCAAAAGGAGCACAAGCAATAGTACACAATGTTTCCAATCAACAAAAGACTTTAAGTGATGAAAAAGAAAGACTTTAACACAAAAGAGTTTCCTCGTCTCACCCCAATCAACTAGATTTTTCTATCATAAACAAAACTCTTCCTTTGAGCATGCCCACATTGTTAGATCAATAATTCAATAGCAAGAAACACCAAATAAAAAATGGCACTACTTTTGAATCACTTAACTTGAGTGGCTAGAGTTGAGTGGATTCAAATCAAGTGAAACTCATAGAGCTTAGGGGGCAAATCATTCAAGTGACTAGTCATGCATGTAATGCATCACAACCAGTTCAAACCAGCCAAACCAACTCTCACCTCAGATGACATTCAAATGGACCCCAAACAATATAATCAAAACATAGATTCTCGGGTTTACGAGACATAACATTTTTTTGTTGGGCATGTGTTATCACAAATAAACAGGTATTGTTTAAAGTTTATCCAAGTTTTGAATGCATGGATCCTGAATCCTAGTTCTTGATGTTACAATATGGCTTCGATATGTTGCCAATTTCTCAGTGATCAGTGTTATGATTTATCACATACTCATAAGGAATAAACAATTAACAACTTATAAAAAATTAGTACTTGAACATTCATTGTGTACATGTTTCAACTACTTAGTACTTAGTGCTCACTGTACTTAGTGCTCACTATTTGGTCAGTACTAATGACTGAGTGCAAAAACATTTCATTATATTTTTGAGTTCAAATTGGATCAAATATAGGAGAGGTTTGCACCTGAGTTGCACCGCATCGCGATCTGCTGCAAAAACGATCCGGACCGTGCAATCCAGGACCAGAAATGCTGTCCCGGATAGCAAAAGAATTTGCAATTTTTTTTCTCATCTGGCATGGATCCACCACTGGTTGCAATCCAAATGAATAACAGAAATACAGAAGTAGATACAATTGAAATGAATAGCCACTGAATATATCTGCAAAAACGATTTGCTTCAGTATCTAATATTCATTTGCTTCAGTATCTGATTGAAGTGAATAGCAGATATTGGGGGTTAACCATCTGAAACCGAGCAACATAACTGCTCTTTTGAAATCCTTTCACATGATACCCATATTGGCAGCTTTTAAAAAAAAAAAAATTGCGATCCAGGAAATCCCATTTATCGCGTTCCAGATTGGAACGTGCAACATAGGTTTGGAGACTCATAGTTGCACAGAAACGCATTTCTGGGCAAACACAATTCTAGAAACACGTTTCTGGGACAGAAACGCAGAAAAACAAAAAATAAATAAAAATTCAGAAACGCAGGAGGATACATGGGGGGAGGGTGGTCTTGGCATAGTTGCTGCTCATTATCGATGCAGTTATTTGACAGGAAATGGAACACCTTCCCATAGAGAACTTTTAACCTTGATAAAATCCAATAGGCATTGTTGCCCCCAAACTGGACCACATTGTACCCGAAACATTAGGCAACCTACATAAATGAATTGCCCTTAATAAATGCTTTAATTTGATACCCATATTGCCCACAAAAAAAAATTAAGTTAAAATTTTTTTTCTTTCTGAAACGCATTTTCAGAAACACAGTGCAACTATCTTTGGACATTGATTCAATGAAGGTTCTATCCACAATAAATCTGATTTTCAAAAGAGAAAAAATGCCAGAACATTTAATCCAAATTGAATCAGCATCATGATGTGAAATTGTTCAAATCTGCAAATGGAAAACATTGCCCACATGCAACCTTCAGTCTTCGCAAAAGAGGCGATTTCACCTTATACATCTACAAATGATAGGAGAAGCACCTAAAAATTTTAACCAATCACATGCACTAAGCCGATAGGCAAGTCTCTTATTCTCATCAAAGGAACTTAAAAAGTCAGGTGATGCTCTATCATTTCTTTGTAAAAGCTTACTTAATTGGAATTCAAAGATCTTTGGAAAACATCAAACTTCTTACAATCGAGGCTAAGCCAAGCTTAATTCAACAATAAAAATTTACATTTGATTCCAAAATGGAACTGCCACTGCAACCACTTCAGAAAAAGAAGTGAACAATTGAAGATAGAAACTGATCATCAAAAAATCGGATTATAAACGTGGTCTACACTCAATAGATTCATCAATTCATCTGCCTCTCTTGCTCCAAGTTACTATCACTAATGAGGATGGCCACTTGAAGTATGAAAGATAAATTAGAAATTCATTCATCATTCCACAGTTAGCTTGCCACAGCTTCCAAGACAATCAATAGCATGACAAATTCCCTCTTTTCAATCAAATGCCTGCTCTTGGGCACGCACTAAAAATTGTTTCTTTTGAGATTGGATCAAGTACAAAGTAGCTGCTGAATAAATATTAGAAGTTTTAAATTCCAGCAAAATCCCCAGAACTTGTACCCATCCAAGGGTTGGATAATGTTTCCTCAACCTACGAATGATTTTCCCAGAAAACTAGCTGATTTACCAGACCCTTGTAACAGGGCTAAAATACTTTCTTGCTGAAATGGTAACATGAGTGAGCAGGGATAAAAACCTTCATAAATGAGCCCGTGGAAAACTCTGGCAAAAGCAGCCGGGACAACTTTTGCTTGAAGCTGTAGGCGGCAGCATAATGCGGAAAGAACGGCTAACACAGTTGCTTAACAGATTATAAGAACATCTTTCCTGCGGAGTAGCATAGCAGCAGCATCTGTCTCATTCTACAACATGCCAGTTTAAAACTTTATAAGCACTCTTCATTTCTAAACAGAACTCTGCTCGCTGTATCAATCATACTTCAAACTTCATTTTTGCTTGAATGAACAACATTTGATACGCAAGACCTAATCCTAAGCCTCAATTTTGCTCATCTTAATAACCTGGCCTGTTTCTAAAGACTGAATCTGGTGCGCGTTAAAGTTTGCAAGAAAAACCATGAGAAAGACTGCAGTATAAAACGCAAAATGAGATAAGGAGAACCAACTAAGTTCCAAAACAACACGGTAATATCTAGACAATGCTTCTTGGTTTCCAAGGGGAGGCTCGAACCTGGGACCAAAGAAACTTTGGATGCCAAGCTAACCAGTTGAGCCAACCCCGTTGGGTAATATCTAGACAATGGCAGAACGGAGACATAAATTCATGCCACAACTCGGTCAGAGCAAAGCCTTCCCATTATAAGGAGAGGGTTGAGGCTCGAGGAAAAGTTTGATCTTGAACATAAATAGTAGATGTGCAGCCAATTACGGTGGATTGATTGATCATAGTTTTTAGCTCTTAGTAATACGTACTGCTTGAAAGATTTTATGGACAGTAACTTTGAGATTCCGATCATTCTAGAATTTAAATAGTGATTTCATACTTATTTGTAGTGTGGCTTTAGTTCTTGGTGAATTCTATTGCTTGAAAATTTTTAAAGGACAAACATTGGAAAACAGTTCGAAAAACAGGAAAACCTTCTCAAAAGGCCAGTTTATTGAAGCAGCCGGCTGCAGGTGGATACTATGTGCTCCTAAGAAAACAATTGCAAAAGTGAAAGCAAGCAGAGAACCTTGAAATCAGCTTCTTCTCGGGACGAACATTATGACACACACCCCAACCAGGGCAATGGCAGCGCCAACCCAATCCCAAACGTCAGGTCGTTCGTTCTCGGCGATCCAGCCCCAGAAAAGGGAGAGGATTATGAAGAAGCCTCCATAAGCAGCGTAGGTGCGGCCGAAGATCTGATGCTGTAGGGTTGGAATGATCCCATACACAACCAGCAAAAGGCTTCCCAGCAGAAAGAAGGGCCATCGCCATCCCTCCTTCCTCCACTTCCAAACCAGCCATCCCCCTCCGATCTCGCACACCCCAGCAAGCACAAATAGCAGCACTGCTATAACAACCCCCTTGGCAGCATACGTCATTGCTGCTCTCTCCTTGCCCTTTAACTTTCCGCTCTCTCCTCTCCTTTTTGTATTGTACTTCCCAAAAATCAATAATGCATTGCCAATAAAATATCAAAGCGAACCATGGAGAATTTTCAGCTATGCTGCACTTGATGAGTATTCTAATAAAAACCCACATATGCAAACCCTTGGTGTGCTTAGTTTCAACACCCTGTGCACCAAGGAAAAAATTTTACGAACGCTCTCGGATGGTGATGATTGCACCACTGCACTCCCTGATTTGGTGCACTCCATGGTGATGATTGCACCAATGCACTCCTTGATTTGGTGCAAGGAGTGCACGATGGTGATGATTGCACCAGTGCACTCCCTGATTTGGTGCACTCCATGGTGATGACTGCACCAGTGCACTCCTTGATTTGGTGCAAGGAGTGCACGGGCCATGCACGGGGAGCGGGGTGCTAAGATTGGGAACACCCAATTCCTAAAATTAAAAATTCACTTTTTATTAGCTTTGTCCTATAGCTATGTATGAAGATTCTTATCAAAGTCCATGTGTTACTTTTAGGTGATTTTTGAGTTATAAAGTATTTGCTTCTTAATCATCAATTTGAATTGCAAAAAGGAAAAATTCTTTATTTATAGCATGTGTGGCACCTCCTTTCTCTTCACGAAAAAACTTAAATAAATTTAGTTGTATGGGGATAATCTTCTCATGGTTCAAAATCATATTTGTATGGTCAACTCTAGATTAGCAACATAAAATCAATCAATTAAATTTTGTCTTGTCCTTTGGAGTTTTGATATACAATATTGGCTCCACATAATTGTAGCACCCTAGCGCGTCAGGGTGCGCCAGCCAGGGGCTGGCCAAAAAGGTGCGGACGGGCGCCGTGGCGCCAAGGGGCAGGCAGCGCCCAGGTGGCGTCGGGCAGGGGCACCGGCGCCAGGTGGGTGGCGCCGGGCAGGCAGGCCGGGCAGCGCCCAAGTGGCACCGGGCAGGGGCACCAGCGCCAAGTGGGTGGCGCAGGGCAGGCCCAGGTGGCGCCGGGTAGCTTCACACCCACCTGCACACATGTGAGTGGCCTTCCCTGCCTGGCCCACCCTGACGTGTGCGCAGGGTGCTAAAAATAAGAGGAGCCATACAATATCTAGCAAGATATTGGGTAATAAATAAAAACTAAAAAAAAAAAGAAAAAAGGTTGAGTGAATTTCACACTTCAAAACAAGTAGACTTTCTCCACCATTGAACACCTAAAAAGCTAGCTTTTCTCCACCATTGAACACTTAAGCTAACTTTATCATTCAAGGAAATTCCCTGAAAGGTAGTTTTTCGACTAGGACACTTATCCAACATTCACAAGTCAAACATGAATAACTCTCTCTCTCTCTCTCTCTCTCTCTCTCTCTCTCTCTCTCTCTCTCTCAATATTTTAAATTGGTATGTGAAATGTAGGACTATGCATCTTGGGTTCAAGGGGGGGGCTTGAGCCTGAGACCAAAGAAGCTTTGGATGCCAAGCTAACCAAATAAGCCAACCCTTGGACCAGGACTATGGGGAGGGCTTTATACTAAAAACCCATGCCCAAGCTATCAGGGCACGGGCACAAAAAAGTGTAAAACTCAACACCAAGGCTTTAACTTGACATAAAAAGTGCATGCAAAATATGTTGTTTGCTCCTTTTGGGGCACTTGCCATCTAAGAAAAAAAGTGTGAAGGTCTACACTCACACATTTACTTAACATAAAAATCAAAAAAAAAAAGTGTTGACTCTTTTTTCATCATTAGTCAGTTATATATTGGTTTATGCTCCCAAACGCATGGCCCTTATGCACATAATGCCATGTTTCAAAGCCCACGAGCTTTATGGTCAATAATGCCTTTTATACTCCAATGCCCATGAGGTTTATGGACATAATGAAAAAAGATGAGAGTTGTTCTACCTAATGCCCTAGAAGATTAACTAAAAAACTTTGCCAATTTTTTACAAAGAGAAAATCGAAAGAAAACTCCTTATCATCTACTCCAGCTTCAAATTTGCATGCCCTTTACTCAAAGAAAGACAACAAGAAAATGTTGAAAAAGCAAACAGACACATTTGCCAATTTTCAATAGAATAAGGAGCAATCAAAGTCTACTCAGGATTCAACTTCTTCAACTTCTAAGGAAGGATTATTTGTAAGTATTGGAAGAAGAAAGGACATTTATTACAGGTTTGTCGAATCCTCAAGTTCAATAATAAGAAGTGAAACCAGCAGCAGCCTTTTTCTCAACCAGAGGAAAATGCAAGAATAATAGAAGCCTCTAAGCCCAATGACAAAGAAAAAGATGGAGAAGGCCATAGTAGGAGTGAGGAGTCTATTAGAAGATCGAATCGCCAAGTTTTCCACTAAGGAGATTTGTTGATGAAGCGTATTGCAATTTTTCGGAGGAGTCAATCATCGTAAAATAAATACTATCGGGTCCAAATGTAGAGCATTGGAAATCAATAATGGATAAAGAGTATCAATCCCTTATCAAGAATCAAACATGGATTGTCACATATCTGTCACTTGGCAAAACATTGTAGGGTGCAAATGGATTTGCATAATCAAATATAAAGTGGATGGGAAGATTGATAGATGGAAAGCCTAGTTGCTTGCCAAGGGTTTTTCTCATACTCTTAATATTGATTTTATAGAGAACTTTGGTCATGTAGTCAAGCTTACATATGTTGGAGTTTAATCCTACTCCTACCCACCTAATTCTATCTTTTGAGAATGCCTATAAATTGTACATACCCACCTCTCCTAATAGTCTGCAAAAATAAACTGTTATTTGAGACAGTCTCACACCATCATAGCTTCTATTCAAGAATTGTGCGCAATACGATGAGAGAGAGAGAGAGAGAGAGAGAGAGAGAGAGAGAGAGAGAGAGAGAGAGAGAGAGAGAGAGAGAGAGAGAGAGAGAGAGAAAAAATTAAAGTGTGAGAGATAGTAGAGGTTATGCCTCCTCACACTTAACCCTAGTCATTTAGCCCTATTCACATTTCAAAATAATCCACTATTTAGCTTGCACTATTTATGAACATTTTAGATCCCATTTAGTCATTAACCATTATCAACCCAACAAGGTTGGCTCAGTTGGTTGGCTTGACATCCAAAGTTTATTTAATCTTGGGTTCGAGTCTCCCTTTGGAAACCAAGAAGCATTTACCATTATCGAGTATATTTCAAGTATATTGCACCAATAAATGACTCATATAAAATTGGTTAGTAAAATATATGAGCACATAATATATCAAAAACTTCATCAAATCATGATGTTGTCATTATTGGATGATGTAAAGACCCTAAGGGATAACCCCTAAGATGAGGATAGGAGAACACAATAAGAGAGACTATGGAGCCAAACCGCCCAACCAAACCTAGATCTAGCCCCCAAGCCATGCCATGTGAAGCAAGAGGAGAGGAGAGAAACTGGTAACCTAAACGGGAGAATCCCTACCTCATTATATCGAGAGTAGAGTCTTGTGCATGAACCCATGCAATCCCCATGCAGGTCAACTATAAATAGGTTACAACACTTCATGCAGTCCTTCTGTCTATATCCGTCACACGTACATGCAATACTCCATATGTCTCAATTAGAGTGTCTGGGTCCTCTCAAGGTAATTAGTCACAAACAAGCCTCGACATGGAATTAAATCTCGGCGTGACCAATAATCTCGAACACTGGAGGGTCGATCTACTATATTAGGACTATTCCATGTCCTTAACAGAATATGGCCATGACATTCTTCCCTTCTTAAACTGCTTCTATCCTTAGAAACTCCTCAAAACATGAAAGAATTATAAGAACAGTTCTTTTAACTTTCAATATTAACCAAAAAAATCAATATCCTTAGTCTGACTTTCATATCAAACAAGTACTCAAAGATAAACCTATTTCCAATTGTTAATCTCTGTTCTGGAGTACAAACTCTGGTTTGACAAGTACACTAAGAGATATATTTTCTATACCAGATTAAACTCAACACAAGTTAGTAACTTCACCTTCATGTAAGACACTTGCATGAACCACTGAGTGAAATATTACCTAACTTAGGATATTTAAAGTTTAAAAAATAATAATTACAATCTGAAATTATCCACAAACTCTAGTAGACAATTTGTAAAAGCTTTCAAGTACAAATACCCTTAGAATCCAATTCTAAGATATGATATTTCATCCAATTAGAATTTCTAGGAGAATCATTGAGATATAAAATGATTAAACCTCAACTCTAAGTATCCTAGATACTTTCTTGAGTTAAATGCTCCAGTTTCTAGCATCAAATGCAAGAAAAAATAGCAATCATTCATCTTAATAGATTTGTCTGTCCCCTATGATATCTAGACATCTAATCAAAAGAAAAAACTGTACTCAACATTTGTAGACCATAAACTGTAGCAGAATAGCATCCACTAGATAAATTAATTCTCCACAAACAAAATACTTATCTTGTGAGAATGTCTGTGAGATCCATGGGTTCTCAATTAAAGTACTGGAGTAAAGAGATTCAAAACACTAATCTGAATTCTTACTCAATTAATAGATCAAGACTTAATCGTCACACTTAAGAATCCTCACAATTCCTTATAATCCACTAACAACAATTAAATAACTAGTTATAATCCGTCAACCATAAATATCTAGATTCATATAATTTGCAAATCATAATTTTCTAGAATCCAATATCATACTTAATCATTTACAAGATACTGGAATAAATGTTCAACATAACTCAGAAAAAAAAAAAAAGGAATCATTTCAAAATCTTTCCCAAGAGGAAAATACTAGATTTTAGAAATACTCTCCAAATCGGATTCTTTAACTGAAGTGCGAGATATTCAAGTTCTATAAACATTGATAATTAAAGATAGAAAGCATACCAAAATGATAATGACAATCATCTTCAACTACAAAAAACTTTCGATTACCATCTAGAATCAAATCAAATCTATATATCCAAAGTCTTGTTGAATATCAATTCAGTTATTATTCTCGGATTTATTATGATTCATTATCCAATTGAGCGCTCTCGGATATAATCACTAATGAGTTGAGTCTATTCCTTAACTAAGGAATACTCTATCCCAAAATATTGTATATCCAATGCACATAATTTTAACTGATGAACCCACATGATTCACTAATCATGGATCTTACAAGCAATATATCTCAAAAACCATCAATTTCTGATGAATCCACATCACACTGATCGTTTTTTACCAATTAACTTCACCTTGGAGTAATCAATTACTCAAGTTAATTGCCAATGACTCAGAAATCTTAATGTATAGGTGCAGAATTCAATTATACTAGTATGACACCACACTTAGATCCTCATCCAAATCATTTATAAGTTAGGGCCATAAATCTTCCACACAGAGATTTGTTAACTTTGTAAGTATCTGTCAAAACAATACTTGATCATATGTTTATGTTCACCGAGTAGGTTAAGTGCACCAAATAACCCTAGTAACTAGGAATACACAGTAGATTCATACAAGATTAATCATGCACATAAGTGAATAATCTCACTATGAACCACATTCTTATCTAGCGGATTCCTCAAGATCCACATATGTTACTCACATATCTCACTGAGAATCTTGTAACTCAGCTACTAAAAAATTAAATATTTCTCATGAGTAAATAACATATCCAAAAAATCTCTTAGACAAATAACTTTCACTCTCAACAATTTTCCAATCCAACTTCATCTAATAGCATAATTTCTTCCACTCAATCAACCCCTCTCTGATCCTAATACTCAAACTAAGATTATGTTGACTTATACAAATATCTCAGTTTTAAAACTTGATCAAAATCAAAATGGAATTAGTAACTTTTGATCTTGCACTATACTACTTATAGATAATGATTCGAATTTCAGTATTTTGTTCTAGTTCCAGATTGTCCACACAATTCCTAGAGAATTTCTCTTATTCAAAAAGTTTCAATTAGGTTTCTTACTTTGAATCTATTCGAAATTACTTTCAGAACAATCTCATTTCTATACCACAGCTGGTTTTCTTTCAAAAATTATGCAAATTACAGTTTCTTAAATAGAATTTTATTCCATCACTTCACCCCTCATGCATTCCACAAAAGGATTCACTCTATTACAAACAAGACTTTTCCTTCAAATATTTTCAACCCGAGTGATATAAATTACCATTCCATCGAAATCCATTTATGCAAAAATAGATCTTCTAGGTTTAATAAATGAAACACTTTAATCTTAGAATTTATCTAAATTCCAAGTCTATTCACACAAGTAGTAATTTATATGACATAACAATCTTTCAGAAGAATAACTTCATGTTGGAAAGAATCATATAAAGTAGTCTGATGTCTTATATTCGAGAAATTACTAAGAAGTAAAGGACTAAATAAGAAAACGAGAAATAGATTTGAGGGCCTCTAATTTTGTAAATAGTGAGATACCACATTAGGATCTAGATTAGACCTCAAAATTTTCCAAAATACCCCACATTTGATCAAATGGTTTTATTTTTCCCATATCGCGACTAGGTACCAAAATACACCATTGATCATCAAATCTTTACAGTCCTAGAATTTCCTTTCCAGAACCACTGATGTCCCATACCATCAGTTTTTCCTTCTAGAAACCCTTAACCGCCTTATCTGATATTCCAGAGATCCACCGATCATCTAGCTGTCCTATAATCCTTGTAGGATATGATCTCTTGTTCCTAAACACTAGAGAACCCATTTATTTGGATGACTGGTGCTACATACCTATGTAACTAGCAGTACTTCACCCCTATATGTCCATTTAGCGTTGGGGGCTAAATGGCAATTACCCTTGGATAAGGAGTACCCTTAGGATTAAGGGTAGGTGCCTTTGGATAAGGACAAACAAGTGATTATACCTTGGTCGGAGGTATGGAATCAAGTTACCCTTGGATAAGGGATACCCTTAGGATTAAGGTTATGTGCCTTTAGATTAAGGTACTGGTGTTCTTGGATAAGGGCAGGTAGGTGTCTATGCCTTGGTCGGAGGTATGAAACCTAGTGAGGTGTTAGAAAGTCATTACCATGGGTGTTCTAAACCTTGGGCTCAACCTTGAACCATATCACTTTATTGGCCTTGGACCAGAGTATACAAGCACAACTTGGGCAATGGGACCTAGTAGGAGGTCGCACTTCCAAGGTGTCCATTGAACTCCCAACTCCCACAAGAAAGACATTCAAAGAGTCATAGGTTATGGAAGAAGTCTCTTGACCTTCCATAAGCCTATGAAGGTTCTTTAACTCCCCTAGGCCTCTCTCACAACTACGCATATGGGCGTTTTGCCATGCAACGCTGCCACGCGAACCCGATACTTATCAAAATTTTCACATTTTTCTTTGCGTGGCTCTGCCACGTGAGGTACATTCACGCCAAAAATTTTCCGGGGACCCTGCCGGTCAAATCCAGGTTGGAAGTGGGTCTGGCAATGAATTTTTTTTTTTCTCGTGGCACTGCCACCCGTGGAAGTGCCACGCAAATTTTTTTAAACCAAAAATCAAAAAAATGCACGCCAACATTGTTCGGCGTGGTAAACCCACGCGTGGAAGTGCCACGCAAGGCTGTTATTTAACCACCTCTCATCTGACATCTAATATGCACTAATTTTGGAGATTTGCCACGCGTGGCAAATCTCTAGAGAAAATTCCAGAGAATTGTATTTTTATATTGCCATGCGTGGCAAATTTTGCCACACGTGGCAAAATATATTTGTTGCCACGCGTGGCAAATCTCCAGAAAAAATTTCAAAGAATTGTAATTTTATATTGCCACGCATGGCAAAATATATTTGTTGTAATTTTTTTTAAAAACTATTTGAACAATATTTTGATAAATAAACAACCTTATGATTAATTTAAAAGTAAATGAAATTTTTTTAAGGCTTTAAATAAGTGTGGACTAATAATAAAATGATTATTATGTGATCATGATTGTGAAATAAAAATCAAATGATCATTGTGTCAAATTATTGTGCTCTGACGAAATCAATATTGTGTTTTGACCAGAGTGAAGATATGAAGATGTTGCTTTAATAGATTTTAAGTATAGCAAGGATGTTTCAAAAGAAAAATGTTTTTGAAACGACTATAAATGATCAACGTATGCTCACTAATTATTTTCTTTGGTCAATCAATTTTTGCTAGATCTTTAATAAAATATAGATTGCATTGAAAGCATTTGATTTAAAATGAATCAGAAGTGATTGGTAGATTAAAATCAAGATAAACTTGAAAAATACAAGAATGTATTATAAAGATGCAATAATTACGATAACTATCATTTTAGCACAAAAAAAATTGTGATATATATATATATAATTTATTCATCATCACAAGATTCAAATTCATCAACCAATACATCTTGCAACTCACCTCCGCTTAGATGATTTTCATCATCACTATAGTAATCAGACCCTCTCTCAATATTGTCATTTGTGTCAGAATCATTCGATTCATTGATAGTATTTTCTATAATATTTAGAGAACTTGGAGATATTTCTATATCCGCATCAACCATGTTTGTGTTGTCAATATTCAAGTCCTCCATTTCATTCTCAATGTATGCATTTTCAAATACATGTCTAGCGCATGGCTTTACTTGAACAACATACCACCACTTGTTGTTTAGTCGATCCGGTTGAAAAAATACCTGCACAAAATTTGTTCGAACATGAAACTAAGGTCCACATGAATAGTTAATTGTAATGAAATAGTGTATGTTATTGATTATGATTGAGAAAAAATGAATGTCATGTGACACACCTGTTCACAATGATGAAGCAACACCAATGTGTCTGAATAATCCATGCTTAATGTCTTGGTTGAATCGATAGCAAAAAAACCACTATGATCTCTTTTCATGGTTGCATTTAACCCTTGATAATTGATTTTGAACCATTTCACACCAAAACACACTTCATATATATCTTGAATAGTTCCTACATACTCAAGCTCTCCAGAGATTGGACTTTGGTCTCGTGCACTACTCTGACTTTCTTGATTAAAAGATGTCATAACACCACAATCATAAGTTCGTCGTTTCATATCAACTCGTTCGACGCGATGATGATGACCATATGCCCACATTGCACTATGCTTTCGATACTAACACATATTAATTGCAATTAAGACAATAATCAATCATTATACGAGCTACATTGTATTTTATAAAAAAACAATAAACAATAAACAGACCTTCCAATCACATCCTCTTGCAAAGTCTCATTCCATGTCAGATATGACTTGTCCATTTGATCTTGCTTGTTGGAGTGTGTCAACCATCCATTCTATGGTGCATTGCTTGGGCAATGGCTCATCATCACGTGAAGGTGCAGCATGACCCCTATGTCTATTATGTCGGTGTCTATTTCTAGCCAATGTTCTTTTTTTCTTCTCTTGTTCATATAATTCCAACCACTTATCCATCACTCCAGAATTATAGAGCATGAAAGTAAAAAAAATTTCTCTAAGAAAAGGTGTCATTTTCTTAGGAGCACCCATACCTTGGGGTTTTTCACTTTTTACCTCATTGTTCTCCTCATCATTCCATAGTCGTGGAGTAGATGGATGTATTTGAAGCAAAAATTCAGTGACATAAATAAGAGATTCTTGCGCTAACCATCCCTCTGCCATACTTCCCTCTGGTCTTGCCTTTTGACGCACAAAATCTTTCAAAACTTTCATGAATCTCTCCAAAAAAAAACATCCACCTAAAGACATTTATTGCATGATAAGAGCAATGTTCAACAACATAAAAAAAATGATGCTAAATATATTGAAGCCAAAAAAACTAAAATAATGTATTTGATACCTTGAGTGCATAGGACCGGCAATACCAATTTCTTGGACCAAGTGCACATGCACTTGTATGTCCAAGATGGAGGTTGGAAAATCTCTCTCAAGCATACATACAGCCTCCACTATATCTTCATGTTTTTTCTCCACATCTATCTTACGAATCTCCTTGTCACACATCCATCTACACCATATTTGTAGTATATGATCATCATATGACTTTATCAAATTCGTAGGTAAAATAAATATGCAATAGCATAAAACGTGAGTGAAAGAAATGTAAGTACCTGACAATGGATGCTAATTTGTAAATGGTATCGCGAAGTTGATCAATTAGACAACCACAAAAACACATTGGAAATATGTACTCAAGCATCTTCAACCAATCATGAGATTTAAGACCATGAAGTTTTCCTTCTGTTGTGAATGATGTTCGTAGTGAATGAGAAAAACCAGTTGGTGTTCTCATCTCGCAAATGACTGACTCTTCCTTGGTAAGAATCCAAGGGGCTCTTTAAATGATATGAGTATTTTCATCTGTACGGGATTTTGGCCAGTACTCTTTTTTTGTTTTTGATTCTTGTAGGTCTTGTCTTGCATTTATACTATCTTTTTCGCCCACCAAGTGTTTCCATATTGATTCACCCACATTTTTGAATATATGCATAGGATCAAGCAAGTGATTGATCAAAAGTTTATTCCAATATGGTAGACAATGAAATATAGATAGTCTTTTCATACCATTGATTGGCTTGGTCTCAAATTCAATCCAGAGCTTGTGCCAATCTGCCATGGACATTCTCTTTGGAGGCATCCTTGTTTCCATCTTTCCTCCAAATCCTCTTCTTTGTGTATGCCGAAACGAATGATCCTCATGCAAGTATTTGCGATGATTTCATATACAACTTTGCTTAGATGACGTGAGTGTCGAGCATCAATATTCGGTCCACAAACGAGACACGCGTGATATCCGGAAGTTGTAAAACCTCAAGAAATCAAATGCAATTCGTGTTACTTGTAGATCAAAAAATTAAACATAAATAGTGAATATAGAAAAAATAAATATATAGAAAATACAGATGATCTCCTATTCTAGTCACCTGAACAATCACCCAGTCCTGGATAGTCATGCATTGTCCACATTAGAATTGCGCGCAACAAAAAATTGCTGTCTTGTATTGGACATGAGATGTCATACGCTTGGACACCCTTCCATAATAGCTCCAATTCTTCAACTAACGGTGCAAGGTAGACATCCATATTTTTTACTTTGTGTTTTTCAGGAATTAAAAGTGCTAACAAGAGATGTCCTTTTTTTTTATAGTTAGCCAAGGTGGAATGTTGTAGTTGACCAACACCACCGGCCAAGTAGACCACGTGCTTGACATCTTGCCAAAGGGATTCACCCCATCTGTTGCAAGTCCAAATCTTATGTTTCTAGATTCACCTGCAAAACATGGATACTCTTTGTCAATGTGTTTCCATGCAGGAGAATATGAGGGTACTCTCATAATTCCATCTGAAGAACGATGGCTAGAATGCCAATTCATCAGTTTTGCAAGGGATTTGCAACGAAACATTTGTTGCAATCGTGGAATTATTGGAAAATGTCTCAACACCTTGCTTGGAATAGCGGTCTCGATATCGAGGAGTCCCACATATAGGACAATTTGTTAGTCTTTGATACTCACCACGATACAAGATGCAATCTTTTGGACAAACAGAATGTTGTGTATAGTCCATTCCCATTGCATTCAACATCTTGTGCGCCTCAGCTCTCGTCTCTAGCATGCTATTTCCTTCTGGGAGTAGTTTGCACAATACCCTGCATATAACCAAATGAATTTTCATAACATGAAACACAATTGCTTATTCAACTAAAACTTTTAACTTACACAAGTACACACTTAGTTAAATAAAAAATAATTTAATCTTCTTTACCCAAATAAAGATGTAACATTTGTATCACTCCATTTATATTTTGCTTGGAGATTCAATAGAAGCAATGCAGTGGACAAACGAGATGTCTTTGCTCCAAGGTATAATGGTGTATGTGATTCTTCTCTCAATTTCCTTTCCTCGTCAGTCACAAAAGATTCGGTACCGTGTTCAGTGGGTTCTTTCATATTGTCATGATGCTCATAGACATCATTTATCAAGTTGTTCATAATTTCAACTTCATCTTGCATAGAACAATCATGTTCATCACTTGAACTTGATTTTGAGGAAGAAGAAGAGTTAGGTTGAGACCGATTTGTCTTGCGACATTGTTGTTCATCTATTCTCATCATGGCTCGTAATCCCATCCGTTCACAACGAGATAGTTGATCTATATGTGGCCCATTGTATCCCAATCTTGTGGTGGATACAGAATGTATGTGATCATCACTAGAACTAGATGACGATTCGTATTCCTTCAAACATGGGAAAACAAATAAGACATCAAAATTGAACAACAATATATACAAAGTGGAACTTAAATCAAGATATGAAAATTGAACATAATTAAAAAAAAAACACAAATACCACTATTAAGACTATTCACATTCTCAAATAAAAGATATCATCTTAAAATTCAAATATCGAATATCAAGAATGTATAACTAATTAGATTAAGACCATTGTATATAGTTGAATATTTTGTGTTAAAACCTAAACACTAAGCATCATTCAAATTGAAACTTAAATATGACATCAAAATCGAACATGATATTCAAATTAAAACTTAAACAAGACATGAAGATTGAACACTATTTCTAAATCCTAAACATCAAACATCATATCCAATTTGAAACTTATATAAGACATCTTAATCGAACATTATATTATAATTAAAATTGAAACAAGACATTGATAATTGAGCATTATTTGTAAAAGCTTAACATCAAAGATCATATCAAATGTGAACTTAAATAAGACATCCAAAGGAAACATCATATCTAAATTGAAAGTCAAATAAGACATCCAAATTGAACTTGAATGAAAAGGATGTACTTTTGGTATTCACAACGCACATGGTTGTGCTTGGCTCAAAACTTTTTGTACACATCTTGGTAGAGGACGATTGAAGCTATAGTTGATGAATAGTTCTTCAGCACATTTAATAGGTCTAATCGCACAAACCATTACATATGTAGCTTTCACATATCTAAAAAAATAATTTTCTTTTCCATTGACGTGTTCTTCAAAGTCACAATTAGTTAATGAAGGGTGACAAATAGAACTATTTATATATGCAGCGATGTTTCCATGTATTTCTGGACACCCATCGATGTACATACGATGTGCTTTTGAAACACTTTTTCCTTGCATGCGCCTCTCTTCCAAAGAACAAGCATTGGAATTTAAACCATATATTTGCATTCTCCATTGGTGGCGACATAGAGCATGCCAATCACCCCAATTATATTGAGGTCCTGCATATGGCATTAATGTGACAACACTATTCAAAGGGACATCAATGCTAGTCAAAATTTTTTTTACCTAATTCGGCATTAGGAAATCGCTCATTAGGCTTAATTATGTACATATGACCCCAATATGAAAATGATGTCCCACATAATGGTAGTGGTAACGTGTCAGGCCAACATGAATATTTCTTTCTATCAAACCGCTTAACTAATGCATGTAGATGAGGAGGAAGGGGAGATTCGGTCAACGAATTTAAAACATTTTTGGACAAGTCGATAGTACGTAAAAAACTTTGTTCTTTTTCAAATTTTGTCAAAACGCGTCCAAGTCCTGTTCTTTTTTTAAATGGCGTAGCTAAGATAGAAGAATCTGTACGATTTACATTGGGTGTGATGGGATGCACAATATATGTGACATCATGAGATGGAAAGAGCTTGGGATAGGATTTTCACAAGGTGTTGTGGATTGGATACAATCTAGGTGTGATGACACTATGAGATGATCAGAATCCACTGAAGCAAGATCAATGTCAAGACTGGAGGAGTGAGTGGATATATGAAACATAGGAATATGCATAACCTCCACATTACTCGGTGTGTAGTCGCTAGTGACCTCATCAATAAAATCATCAACTAGATCTTCGTCCAATGCCAAAGATGATCCAAAATCAATATTTCTTATCTTGTTGATAAGATTATCAATTGTGCAAGAGGTTGACACCAATGTACTATTCTGCAAGAGAGAAAAAATATACATGCATTAGTCGTTTTTTTCAAAAACATTGTGTATGATAAAGACTAATACTAAGCAAATAAAATATACCTCCAAAACCACATCAGGCTCCTCAACATGCTTTCCAAAATTCCACAAATTTTGTGCCACAATTTGCCTTGGTCGAATTTTAAATCCTTTGCATTGCTTACACTCACAATATATCTTTTCATCGTACTCTTTTTTATACTAATTTCATGTAACAGACATAAGAATAGTTAGCTTGTTGATGCAAAGAATGATTTGCATAACAATTAATCTGTTCTCAAATTTTTAATAATTACAAATATATAGTACCGTAGTTCTTTGTCGAGTTCGAGTGCCAGAACTTGATGACGATGATCCTCCACTAAGTACTCGATCAATCATTTGCGCTCTTTTTCATGATTGCTTTTTTGATAAGCTTCCATCCTTTTTAATTTTTTGAAATTACGTGGAGGCGGCGTGCCTTGAACATTAACACCAAAAAAAAAAAATTATATGCAACCCCGAATGCTACATGTCCGTATCATAGGTACATATTATTTTATAAATACTACAATATAAATACATGTTTCCTTCAGCAGATGACATATTCGTTGGTTGATCATGATAAAGATATTTGATCTGTAATATACGAACAAAATCAATATTAAATCTTATTGTAAGTACACGTGAAATTGACAAAATACAAATTAAATAATGCATCAACTTTGAGAATAATGGTAGACATCTAACAAGACCAATCGAGTACTAGAGTTTGAAAAATCACCAAATATATCAAGACTAGCTTCAGTTTTAGGCTATATTAAGTGCATCTAAATTGACTATGTGGCAATTGCTCCTAGAATCACTATGATCAAGCAATCAAAGAAACAATAGATGTTTCTAGGATAGCAAACAATTCACTATCATTCAATCAACTATGTAGATCATCAAAATCACTCAAACATAGATGCTGCAATTGCAACTCGATCTATTGGCTACATTTGTGATTCCATGTTCCCACGTGTGTAGGCTACCCTAGATAGGCTAGATATCATTCATATGGTTAGTTAGGTTTGTTTGGTCATAATTCCTAGATTATAGGACCAAATTCCTTGAATCATGGAGGTGGATAACCAACCTAGCCACCAACTTGGCAAAACTCTAGGATTAGGTAAGATTAAAAAAACAGGACAAAAATGGTCAATCTTACATGTTGGATTTTCACTTAAATTGAGGTGGGGAAGAGCCTTTTGAATATACAATCCATCTCTCATAGTAAATCCTTAGAATGTTTTAGAGCAAATTGGCAATCTTGAGCTTCTTCACTATTTGTCTTGTGTTTTTGTGTTTGTATTGCACTCAAAACTTGATTACTATAATTCTATGACATTAGGCCATACTGGAGGCTTCAAATTTTCATATTTGATCATTATATTTGATTGCTCTTTGTTGTAAGATCCTAGGTTGCTAATCTAGATCAAGATTTGGTGACTAGTTTTGCATTGGATAGGTGTGTCAATCAATCAATCACTCTTGGAGCTTTAAGTAGGCTCATTTATGGTCCTTTGTACTATATTTTCAGCATGGTATTAGAGCCAAGTACAAGAGGATAATCATTAATCAAAGGACTATCCATTGTTGCTAGAAAGCTAGTCTTGAGAGGGTGAGTTCAAATCAAGTTTTAGGTTGAAGATTTGGGATTCAAACTTGCTGAGGGTCAATAGTTGTACTGCCCACACGTGTAGACAACAATTTTATTTTGTGTCATCTTGATGAGTTTTTTGGTACATGGACATAACATTCTTCCCCCCTTGAACTACGTTTGTCATCAAAAGTGAAAACTAGGCCCAGATCTACTTTATGCTTTCAACTCTTCCCCACGAATCATCATCCTTACCTATGATCTTGAGTACTCTTTCAAGTTCCAAAGATACACTAAGTGATAAATCTTTCAAATGGGTAAGATCCTCATCAGATCCAACTATATCACCTTCATGTAAACTTAGTTTATGTCAGCTTACATGAAACACCGAATGAGCAATCGACTTGTCCTCAAATCAAATTCGTAAGCTAAAGAAATAATTTTCTTAATAGTCTTAACTGATCTACAATATCTAGTAGACAAACTATAATGCTTTCCAGTACGCATAGTCCTAGAATCTTTTGGAATTCTAAGAAATTCCCAATCATCAACTTTAAAAATCTTTGGGAGATCTCTTAAAATCGGCATAGTGCTTAGCTCTGTCCTGACCACAATGCATAATATTACATGCCAATTGCAACAATTCTTACATATCATGTGGGAAATCTACAACTTTATAGATTTAATAGACTTCGTCTCCACATTCACTAGAGATCTAGGTTGAAAATCATACATAAGCATAAACAAACTATAATATGTAGTAGAGAATATTTTCTACTACTATAAGCAAACTCAATTAAAAAGTACTAGAGGCTTCAGATTTTCATATTTGATCATTCTATTTGATTGCACTTGGTTGTAAGATCCTAGTTTGCTAATCTAGATCAAGATTTGGTGACTAGTTTTGCATTGGATAGGTGTGTCAATCAATCAATCACTCTTGGAGTCCTTTGTACTATACTTTCAGCATGGTATTAGAGCCAAGTGCAAGAGGATAATTATTGATCAAAAGATTATCCATTGTTGTTAGAAAGCTAGTCTTGAGAGGGTGAGTTCAAATCAAGTTTTAGGTTGAAGATTTGGAATTCAAACTTGGTGAGGGTCAATAGCTGTTTGCCCACACGTGTAGACAACAATTTTATTTTGTGTCATCTTGATGAGTTTTTTGGTACATGGACATAATATTCTTCCCCCCTTGAACTACGTTTGTCGTCAAAAGTGAAAACTAGGCCCCGATCTACTGTATGCTTTCAACTCTTTCCCACGAATCATCATCCTCAATCCGACCCTTCCACCTAATCAATCACTCAAAGATAGAATTTTTTCAATTGTTTACCTATGATCTTGAGTACTCTTTCAAGTTCCAAAGATAAATTAAGTGATAAATCTTTCAAATGGGTAAGATCCTCATCACATCCAACTATATCACCTTCATGTAAACTTAGTTTATGTCAACTTACATGAGGGGTCCTTGTGAAAGATTCAACTAGTTTCATCACATTTTGCAATATTTCCATATTTGGCATATTGAGGCCAAAACTTGTTTTAGACTTAGAGGTTGACTTTTCAAAGTTCATTAGCCTAAATTTATTTGAATAAACACTTTTTGAAAGTGTGGGAAAGATAGAATGCGAGTTTGAGTAGATTCAATTTGAATAAGTCGGGTACATTGAATCTAGACCCAAAATTGGTAGGGTTAGCATTTTGGTGGGAAAGCCAAGTGGCCAAATAGGGTTTGGACCTGCTATAAAAGTATGTAACTTATGGAGAGAGTCATCTTCTCTCTTCTATCTCTCATTTCATCATTATACATGGTTCTCTTTGGGTTCTACTACTCATTGGTGCACTATCTTGGTGTTATCTTGCAATTATATGTGTAGAATGATCATTTATTGCTATTTTCGGTTCCACACGTGTGAAATATAGTAGGGTACTGTAATTGTACGGAAAGCAAACGTATTTTTTGTTTTGGTTCATGTTTGATCAATATATCTTAGAGTTTGCATCTCATTTTGTATGTAGATGCTGATTTTTCTACATTGGCAGGATTGTTGGTTTGCTCCTTATTGTAACCAAAGATTTGGGAAATGGATTGGATCTTGAATGATCTGAAATCCTTCACATGGTATCAAGGCTTGTGTTTCAGGTTATGAAGGAGGAAATCAGATCTATCAATGATTTGGTGAAGATATGAAGTCTAGAGCATGCTAGAGAGGATTCTACACCAAAATCAGATTTTTTGCTTTTGTAGATTGGATCTTTTGTAGATCAAAACAGTAAATAGGTCAATATACTTGTTCAATTACATTTTTTGAATTCACATTCTGGATTTGGCCAATTTTTGGATCATTGGTTCAGCCTAAGTGGTGGCTTATAGATTGCATATCAAATTTTCAGCATTTGCATGTAGATTTGGAATAGTCAATTTTTTGTGATTTTGTCAAAACCCTAATTTTGATTGGATCTCTAGATAATGAGGTTGTTGGACTTCATTTGAGTGTGTTTCAATCTTAGGAAGTGGCAAAAGTCATTAGATTGAGGATAGATCATAGGTTGATCAAGATTCCATGATTCTATGTGTTGATTTGCTTGGATAAGTGCTAGAAGAGAATTTGTGAGATAGTTTCAAATCTTGGTGATTTCTTTTGAAAGCATTTGTTGTTGTTCAAAGGAGTGCTTTGTGCATTGAAGCAGGTTGAAAGAGAAGATCGGGTCATTGTTACATGGCAACCTCAATTGGAGTTATGTTGGAAGCCAATGATAGGCTTACCTCAAGTAACTATTCATTATGGAAAGTGAGGATGGAGTCACTTCTTGAGATGAATGATGTTTTGGATATTGTTGTAGGTTTGGAGGAGAGACCAGCAACACAACAAGATCAATTGAGGTATGACAAGAGGGCCAAGAAGGCTCTACACATGATAAAGATGAATGTTACCAATGAACTTCTCAAGGAAGTTGGTAAGTGCACATCATCTTTGGAAGCTTGGAATTCATTGAAGAAGCTTTATGAATCCAAGTCTACTTCTAGAGTGTTGACTCTAAGAAGGCAAATCTTTTCTTGTTTGCAAAAGAATGAAGAAAGTCCAAGTACTTTTGTTTTGAGAATGAAAGCATTGAATGATGAGTTAGCTTGCATAGATGAAAGCATTAAGGAAGGAGAGCTTATTCAAGTGATTTTTAATGGCTTGTTGGATGCTCATGCTAACATTGTTCAAAGTATTGCTATTCAAAAGAATTTGCCAAGTTTGATGGATCTTCAAGAGATCTTGATCAATAAGGAATATAGGCTTCAAGCAAGAGGTGGATCTACATCGACACTTCAAGAGGATGTTATGTTCACAAAGGGCAAATTCAAGGGCAAAACCAAAAGCAAGTGGTCTAAAGGGCAAGATCAAGTGGATGCTTCTTCAAGTGGCAAAAAGAAGGATAGATCAAAGCTCAAGTGCTTCTATTGTGGCATCAAAGGACACTTTGCAAGTGAGTGCTACAAGAAGAAGAGAGATCAAGGAGACAAGCAAGGTAATCTTACTCTTGATGAGGATGGTTTGGATGTGCAAGATGCAAATGATGATGCTTTTGTGATGTCTTCATGTATGCTTGCTAATGATGGAGATCTAGATCCTTGGTGGATTGATAGTGGAGCAAGTTCACACATGACCTTTCACAAAGAGTACTTCACTTCTTTGTTGGCATATGGAGATGACAAGAGGGTGATCTACACGGCCAATGATGGTGAGTGTGCAATCAAAGGGATTGGCACAATTCCTATTTCTCTCTCTACAAATAGGAATGTTCATTTGGAGGATGTCTTGTTTATTCCATATATTACCAAGAATTTGCTTACTGTGAGTCAAATGCTAAGTAAGGGCCTCAAGGTGGAGTTTGATGGAGATGCTTGTTTGATCAAAAGGAAGGATGTCTTGATTGGAAAAGGTAAAAGGCAAGGGAAGTTGTTCAAACTTGATGCTTGTGTTATTGCTAACCAAGTTGGATGTGTTGCAAGGGAGCAAATTTCTATTCAAGAGGTTTGGCACAAAAGGATGGGACACCTCAAGTTCAAGTCATTGGAGATAATGGCAAGGAAGAAGGTTGTGATTGGTCTTCCAAGTTCCCTAAGCAATGACAAGCATGTTTGTGAGTCTTGTGCTTTGTCTAAGTCACATAGACTACCTTATACTAGATCTATTTCTAGATCTACAAAGCCTTTTCAACTTGTACATTCGGATATTCATGGATTTACTACAATTAGCAATAGTGGAGCTAAGATGTATGTAACATTCATTGATGATTTTAGTAGATTTTGTTGGATCTATCTACTAAAGAGCAAGGATGAAGTGTATGATGTCTTTGTCAAGTTCAAGAATGCAAGGGAGAACCAATTCTCCACAAAGATCAAGTGCTTGAGAGGTGACAATGGTGGTGAGTACATATCTAACAAGTTCAAGGCCTTTTGTGATGAGCATGGGATCAAGAGGGAGTATACAACATCAAGAACCCCACAACAAAATGGAGTGGCTGAAAGGAAGAATAGAACTTTATGTGAAAGTGCTAAAGCTATGATGTTAAGTGCTAATCTTGACAAACCATTTTGGGATCAAGCTTTGTTGTGTGCCAATTTCTTGTGCAATAGGTGGCCGAGTGCTATTTTGGATGGAAGGACACCTTTTGAGATGCTATTCAAGAGGAGGCCGAGTGTCAACTTTCTAAGAACATTTGAATGCACATGCTATGTCAACATTACTCTTGATGATAGGACCAAGGAGGATCCATCTTCAAGAAGAGGTATTTTTGTTGGATATAGTGAGGTGAGTAAAGCCTACAAGGTTTACATTCCTTCTACTAACAAAGTGATTGTTGGTAGAGATGTCATTTTTGATGAGGGAAACATTTCAAAGGTGTCTTTAAGCATGATTGATGGTAAAGTAGATGGTTCTAACATTCTTGATGTTGATGAGAAGGATCCTACTTTGGATGGTGGTGATGATGGACCTTCATCAAGTCAAAAGCCAAGGAGAACATGACGAGAAAGACAAGTACCTTCAAGGCTCACATATGATCAAAAGGGTAAGAAAGTAGTTTCTGGAAATTATGTTGCTTTCCTAACCTCTTTGGATGAGCCTACAAGTGTAGATCAAGCAAGGAAAGAAGTGGAATGGATCCAAGCAATGGATCTTGAGTATCGATCTCTTATGAAGAGTGGAACATCTTTTGGAGGATCTTCTTGTGTACATGGAGATATGCAAGTGGATGGATATTATCTTGCTGTAAAATCAAGTAATGAATCTGGAAAACAAATTTTGTTCAATGACTTTGATGGTCAAGTTGAAGATCAAGAGGTTGATCTCAAAGCGCTTCAACTAGTCAAAAGGGAAGTTGGCAATTTGGAACTAGTCAAGAGCATCAAAGGAGAGGTAATTGGCAAAGGTGTTATGGATCTGTTTTTGTAGCATATTGAAGACTCAAGTAAGGTCAAAGGAGCAGCAAGGAAGTGTTGTTCAAGTTTACTTTACTTGTTCTATCTCATGTTTGAGCAATTTCATGTGGATGTGTGCAAATTGTCAAGATATGGTAAAACTAGCTACATTGGTGAGCATTGTTTTGATGTTGGATTTGTACTAGCATTCTTGGCTGATTTTGCTGATTGAAATGAAGCTATTGGAGGTTCATTATGTCACTCATCCATGGCTAAGTTCTCAAGTGTTGAGCTACTTGGTGCCAATACTTGGAGATTGTCAATTTTTGGTGAATTCATGGTCATTTTCTTGTGTCAAGTAGACCTTGAAGATGGACTAGTGCAAACTACTTGGTCTATGGAGTCATGTGGTGCTGGATTTGCATCATTAATGTACTCACCTACTCATGGATTTCCAAGGTTTGATGGTTTCTTGTGGCAAGATGAAGATGGAGGCTCATTCATGGAGTATCATGGTGGATACAAGGCAACAAAGGACAAAGGAGGAGGAGACATGCAAGCAAAAGTTGATCACTCACATTTATTGTTTGTTTGCTGTATTTTTCCAGAGAGTTCAGAGTTGGAAGCATGGTGGAATCATTTCATTTACATTCTATTTGATTCTTCATGTTCTAGTCACATTTTTACATGCAAAATTGATGTAAGAAATAGTGAAGCCTCCCAAGTGGACACTATTCTCTATATCAATTATGGTTGTTTCTATTTTGAGCATTACATGATTATTGAAAGGAGATCTATTCTTAGGAAGAAGATCATTCTTATGATGGATCAAAGTTCTATTGGCAAAAACTATGCTAGGAGCATTGGAAGCTAGGAAAGCGAGTTTTGAGGTACATCATTGGAACTCGAGCTTTTGGCATATTGTATGAGGGATCATCACCTAATCTTTTTGGATTTTCAGATTCGGACTATGCTGGAGATGTAATGGATAGGAAATCCATTAGTTCTTATTGTATTTTCATAGGTGATGGAGCTATATCATGGATGTCAAAGAAACAAGCCACTATCTCATTGTCATCTAGTGAGGCCGAGTACAAAGCTCTTACACATTGCACAAAGGAGATGGTATGGATCAAGAGGATGATCAAGGATCTTCACTTGCTGGATTTTTTAGAGAGCCCAATCATCTTTTGTGACAATCAATCAGCCCAAAGAATGGCATCCAATCCTATCTTTCATGCTAGGAGCAAGCATATTGAGATACAATATCATTTTGTGAGGGAGCGAGTCATTGCAAAGGAGGTGGAGCTTCAACATGTGTCTTCAAGGGAATGTGTAGCTGATATCTTCACCAAAGCATTGGGAAAAGACTTGTTCATGAAGCATAGGACTTCACTTGGAGTATTATCAAAGTCTATGCTAAAACTAGTTGAAGAGGGAGTGTGAAAGATTCAACTAGTTTCATCACATTTTGCAATATTTCCATATTTGGCATATTGAGGCCAAAACTTGTTTTAGACTTAGAGGTTGACTTTTCAAAGTTCATTAGTCTAAATTTCATTTGAATAAACACTTTTTGAAAGTGTGGGAAAGATAGAATGCGAGTTTGAGTAATTTCAATTTGAATAAGTTGGGTACATTGAATCTAGACCCAAAATTGGTAGGGTTAGCATTTTGGTGGGAAAGCCAAGTGGCCAAATAGGGTTTGGACCTACTATAAAAGGATGTAACTCGTGGAGAGAGTCATCTTCTCTCTTCTATCTCTCATTTCATCATTATACATGGTTCTCTTTGGGTTCTACTACTCATTGGTGCACTATCTTGGTGTTATCTTGCAATTCTATGTGTAGAATGATCATTTATTGCTATTTTCGGTTTCACATGTGTGAAATACAGTAGGGTACTATAATTGTATGGACAGCAAACATATTTTATGTTTTGGTTCATGTTTGATCAATATCTCTTAGAGTTTGCATCTCATTTTGTATGTAGATGCTGATTTTTCTACATTGGCAGGATTGTTGGTTTGCTCCTTATTGTAACCAAAGATTTGGGAAATGGATTGGATCTTGAATGATCTGAAATCCTTCACAGTCCTCCCATTGAGACTGCTTGTGAGACAAATATGTTTGCAACATATTGTCCATACTCTGATTAGTTCTCTCAATCTATCCATCTGATTTAGGATGATCTGTAAAACTAAAACCCTAGAGAACACAAGAGGCCAGATACCACAATCAGTGTCCAACATACACGACCAATAGAGCAAGACAGTGTGAGTTCTGTGCCTCGGCACGTTCCATAGCCATGGCGAGCCTAACACAGCCTTGGGACCCTGTCAACAAGATAGGGCCCCACGTTGGGTCCCAATGTGTAGTCGGCCACATCAGTGCCACGTGGCTGACTCTTGGCAGTATGCATGCTACCAGGCCTCACACTGGGCTAGGAGTCGCTTGCTCCATATCAGGGAGTAGGCAAGGTTGGGTGGATCAGTTAGTGTTTGCCCTACTGTGGTATTAGGATATATTACACAACGGAACGTGATCCGGGAGGAATTTGTTCCGGATCGTGGACGTTCTGGGACCAAAAACTCTGTCCCGGAACTCTTTCTCATGGATTTGTGCGTGTGCCTCCAAATAAATTGGGAATGTTATGGATCAGGCATGCAATAGTTGTTTAGCTACAAGAAGAGTTGCAAATTTGTCGGACTATTTTTAAGAACATAGATGTGGTAGTTTCTAACTTTCTAGAAGAATTTCCTCACTAGTTTACTATTTGGAGCTTTGATCTTGAAGATCATTTGATGCTTTTGATGCTTAGAGGTTGGTGCTTGAAGATTTTGAAAGTTTTTGGAGTTTTTGACGTTTTTGCTTTTGAAAGTTTTTGAAGTCATGCTATTTTTTTAAAGATAAAGTTTGGTTCGCGACCACTTCGAGCCACGGACTTAGGTGGGTGCACGGGCTCGGGTGGGTGCGCGGGTCCTCTACAATTTTCTTACATGTCACTAACATCAAAAAAATTAAAACATGTCATACTATTCTTTATTCTTTTATAAGTTCTAAGATAATCTTGTAAATTACTTAAATTTAATGTCTTATTATTTTAAAAATTGTCTTCTAAAATAAAAACAATAAAGGTATTGTCTCACTTTCACTTGTCCTTAAAAGAATGAGACAAGAAATTTAATTTTTATATTTTGTAAATGAATTTTCACTCTTTTTTTTAATAACTAAAGTAATGATTTTTTTTTTTGCACACAATTATATTTTGACCTTGCAAGCCGTGGGCACAAAATTTTTTGCATTTTGTAACCTTCCAGGCCATCAGAGTATGACGACATTAAAAAATAATATTTTTTTTGGCCACGCGTGGCAAAAATTGCCGTGGCAGTGCCACGCAAACTTGAATCCTAAAAATGCTTTAAATAGAGCGTTTTTGAACGCATTTCTTCACTAGTTTTTTGCATAGTATTTTTTGTTATTGCTTTCATTGTGTTAGTGATTAAGCTCTCTCTCTCTCTCTCTCTCTCTCTCTCTCTCTCTCTCTCTCTCTCTCTCTCTCTCTCACACACACACACACACACACACACACACACACACACACACACACACACACACACATTTTTAAGCTCTCTCTTTGTCAAGCTCTTTCCATTTGTTAAGCTTTCATATCTCTCTCTCTCTCTCTCTCTCTCTCTCTCTCTCTCTCTCTCTCTCTCTCTCTCTCTCTCTCTCTCTCTCTCTCTCTCTCTCTCTCTCTCTCATGCACACACACACACACACACACACAATTTAAAGTTTTACTTTTCTTAAGCTCTCTCTTTCTCAAGCTTTCTCTTTTTCTCAAGCTTTGTTCCCAATAGAGGTCATCCTTCGATGGATGTCCCATCAGAGGAATCATCCAATTTGTTTTATAATTTAGAAGATGATGGATCCATCATCAAGGATACCAAAGACAACGTCGTCATCAATAGGATGCACGACCTTGCTCTCAAATATATTCACTCCTTGGGAGCAACAAAACCAAGATGACAAGAATAAGATACTTGCGCTTTTGAATAGTGAGTTTCCTCAATCAAATAGATTTGGGGAGGTGTGGGCATTGACGAATATGTGTACGCATATTTGTCATAAGCGTCAATCCTTACGAAGATATGTAAAAAATGGAAAAAAAAAAAAAAAAAAAAAAGGCCAGGATGGGCTTCAAAGAAAGATTGGGCAAAGGTGATACACGAGTCCAAACATCCAAATCCGGATCGCTTCAAACAACAACGGGAAGCGACCAAATCAAGAATCAATCTCTTGGGCCAATCTCACCTTGGCTCGGGTGGGAAATCCAATTTACAAGCCCAATTTGTAAGTTTTGCGTTTTTAGTTTGATTTTATTATGATTATTTTAGTAATGTTTTTAATTACTAATCATGTTTTGTATCTAAATGATTGTATTCATGTTTGTATAGCAAAGAGATTTTGGGAGAAAAAACACGAATGCCGAATATAAGATTGGGTACCAACAAGGCTACAATGCCTTGGTGGACCATCTTGCTCAACAAGGCATTCATCCTATGGTAAATTCTTGCTACATTCATCTCATTTGCTTCTATTATCTAATAATCATTTTTATTAATCTTTCTTGCTTGTTAATGAGTTTCATTTACTTTACTTATTGGTTATTGACTTTTGTTATTTTTTGTGATGTGTAGAGAAGCTCGGCATCTTATGTAGAGGAGGGGTCGGGTGAAGAAGCCGGTGAAGCGGAAGCGGAAGGGGAAGGGGAGATGTCCGGAAGTGAGAGTGAAGGACAAGCTTCCACACAAGAATTGGATTTGGACGATGACAATTAAGAAGTATTTGTTTGATTAAAGTTTAATGTTTAATGTTTTTTAATTTACCTTTTAGTTTTGATGTAGCAAGTAAGAAGAAAGGGATTTTGTTTCAAGCCCTTTCTTAAAAAACAAAACTTAATGTACTTTTTTTCAAAGGATCGGATTGAATATATGTGTGTGATTTTTGTTTCACCATCTATGTTTATCAATTGTTAATGTACATTTCAATTCTTGTCTATAATTGCATTGTTTATTTTAACTTTTACTCATTTAGTGTGTACCATCTATGATTGTATTAAGATCTTGTTTTGTTATAAGAATGTTCATCATTTTATAGACAGAATTTAGGTAACTCACATATAGTTTGTGTAGTCTAGTATCAAGAAACATATACTACAAAATTAACATTAAAATTTATCAAACCATTTATTTGAATGAAATCACAAAATATTCATATGAAGAAGACGTGTGACATACCTCATTTGCTTGTCTTCATCAAAGCCCTTTCTTTTCAAAAGCCATCATCCTTTTTATTCTACAAATCAATCAATCAAAGACAAACCATTAAAGATTAGCAATAACTATCTTTTCTCTCTTGATGTGTAAGTTTATCTAATCTAGTCTTAAGATCAAAACATATTGTACAAAAATCACATTGATTCAATCACCACACAATTTAACAAACCATTTAATAAAATGACATGTGAATACATCACTTAATCTCACAAAATTAGCATTCAAAGACTCATAACATAACTATCAATCACAAATACTATCAATTGAATGCTAATCTACATTGTGTAATCACATCTCTCTCTCTCTCTCTCTCTCTCTCTCTCTCTCTCTCTCTCTCTCTCTCTCTCTCTCTCTCTCTCTCTCTCTCTCTCTCTCTCTCTCTCTCTCTCTCTCTCTCTCTCTCTCTCCTTTCTAAAGACCTTGTTTCTCTCTTTTACTCTTTTTAATCTCTCTCTCTCTCTCTCTCTCTCTCTCTCTCTCTCTCTCTCTCTCTCTCTCTCTCTCTCTCTCTCTCTCTCTCTCTCTCTCTCTCTCTCTCTCTCTCTCTCTCTCTCTCTCTCTCTCTCTCTCTCTCTCTCTCTCAATACAATACAATACAATCGACGCATTGAGAAACACAAATCTCATTTCGCGCATTTTTTTTTTGCAAAAAATTTTGCGTGGTATATCCACGTGTGGTAGAACCACGACAATGCTATTTTTCAAAATCTTAATTCTGGAAATTTGCCACGCGTGGCACAGCCAGGTACAGCCACGCGTGGTAGAACCATGAAGTTTAAATTTCTCAAAATTTCTGCCATTTCTTTGCCGGACGGGTTGTTGTCTACTGGAAAATTTGCCGACGTGGCTCTACCACGCGTTAGTTGCCACGCGAACCGGACGAGCTCCAAATTGACCCCCGTCTTATGTGCGTGGCAATATGCATGGCAAATTGCCAATGTATGTAGTTTTCTCTCTTTCTCGGGTGCTAGATTAGCCAAGTTGCAGGATTGCATGTGCTAGCTAGTTATGGTTGGGTGGTGAATACTTGAGGCCACTTGTTATCTACCTTTGTGATTAAGATTAGGGACACATGTGGAGGAGAGATCCATGGAGGCTTGATCCATGGAGGCTTGAAGATCCTTACTTGCAGGTGGAGGCATCCTAACTTGGAGTTGGGGAGCATCTTGGAGCTTGCAGGTTACTTGGAGGACCCTTTGGAGGCACTACCTTTGGATTAGGAGGACTTCTTGACTTCATTTGTAAAAACTGGCATGCCTATAATATGGATACCACAAATCCACACTTGATTATGTGATCTCAACAAAAGAATTAACATGGTTCAGCATTACATTTTGATCCTTCCAGGTTAATGATAAGCTTCGACATAATAATCTGTTTTATGCTGAATCAATCTATCATTTATTGCGTTCAGTATTATGTCAGAATGTATGCATCTCTGTGATTGTTTGTAACTGATAATCTTTTTTTTTTTTTTTCCTGATAAATCAATACTTCATTGTTTGGTTAGTGCTAGTAATTTCAAAATTAGTTGCTAAAAGATTGTACGTGACTTCTATCATTATGTTTTGTTAAATATTGATAGGCATAGTCATGCATTAGAAAAGAAGGCTTTATTCCGCTGTGCTCAATAAGTGGCCACATCCTTCGACTTGTCATTATTGCATTCTCTCTTTCCAAAAAAAGATACACTAAGCAATAAATATTTCAAATGGGTTGATCTTCTCCAAATAAAAGTTCATCACCTTCATGTATTCCAATTTACATGAACCACTGAGTGAATTAACTCTTTATTTATGAGATCAGGTCCAAAAGCTAAAGAGAAAAATCATTTTTTGATAGTCTAAATCCTATCCACAATTACTTGTAGATAATAGTGCTTCCTGGTAAAAATATTCTTAGAATATCTATATATTCTAAGATTCAACAATTTAATCAACTAAAATCTCTAGGAGATCCATCAAGTCTCAGACAATTATAACTCAATCTAGAGTACTATGCTTACTCTAATGAGTTGATAGCCCCATTCCTAGTATCACATGCAAGAGATATGCAATCCTTCTAAATCTCCATAGATTTAATTGTCCCCTATAAATCCGGAGATATAGATTGAACTTGTACACAAACACATATAGATTATAATCTGTAGTAGAATAGCATCCACTAAGGTAAGCAAAACTCTCAATAAGCAAAAACAATTTCAGTTTATGAGAAATACCTGTGAAATCCACAAGACTCAATAAAATACTGAAGTAAAGAGATTTACACTTCCAAAGTGCTAATCTGAAATCTCAACTCAATTAGTAAACTGGAAATTACTTAACATACGTAAGAATCAACACATTTCCTGATTATCCTTCTATTAAGTATCCATTTATGATCTGTCAATCACAAATAATTATATTCTTATGATTCGCCAATCATAATTCTCTAGAATCTCAAAACATACTTAATCCCTAAAGGATTCTGGAGTTTATTGTCAGAAAGAGGTGTGTAGAAGATAGGTCGAACTCGAAAAAAAACGAACTCAAATATAAAAAAAAATTCAAATGTCCAGAAAGAAAGCTTTTCGTGCGTGGCTGAATAAACTATCTTCCTCTTTCTCAATGCATGACTACGCCTATCAATTTCAAACAAAAACAATAGTAATAGAAATCATGTTTGATCTTATAGTACCTAACTTTGAAATCATCAGTACTGCAGTGATTACGTAGCCAAACAATAATGCATTGAATTATTAGACAAATAATTTGTTGCGAATCATTCACGAATCGCTCGACAAATAATTAGTCGCGAAGAACTACAGAAAACGCATACATTTTGAGATAAAGTTGAACGCAATAAAAATGGTATTGATTCAGTATGAAAAATGAAACAGAAGTAAATGAGTACAATAAGTTGCAGATCGAAGCCGTGTACTCTATGCTATCTCTGAGCGGCTAAATTGAAAGTCTGAATCAAGCACAATATTAATAAGTAGTAGCAGAATAGCAATATCTAAAACAACTCTAAGAAGTGATCTAGAATGCTCAGGAGTGTTCAAGCTCGCATGCTTGAGAGAGAGAGAGAGAGAGAGAGAGAGAGAGAGAGAGAGAGAGAGAGAGAGAGAGAGAGAGAGAGAGAGAGAGAGAGAGAGAGAGAGAGAGAGAGAGAGAGAGAGAGAGAGAGAGAGAGAGAGAGAGAGAGAGAGAGAGAGCTAACTATTCAAATGCTTCTTCATAACTTGAAAACTGTATGAATATGAACAACTATTTATACTAAGAAATTAGGTCGTCAATTGCGATTGCTAGTTGGCTGGTGTTCGCTGGCATCCATCCAGTTTCTTCTCGGTGAGTGTTGATAAGCCATGGAAATTGGCCGTAAACAGTCTGTCTGCATAAATGAACTGAAACTGTCACTCTACAGAAATGAACTAAAATTGTCACAAGCGAAAAAGACGACAGTGTCGAAATTTTGCAAAAACGATGACAATGTCCTTAAATCCCATTTAGAGTAGCCATACACTTTGCCAGAGTCATTTTCTTAACATTTGAGGCACTTTGGAAAAAGCAAAAAATGCGACTCTACATATTTACTCGTAATTCCTGACAAGCTAAAAATTGCGACACTGTTGTCAAATTCCATGTATTTTTGCAGACTGTGTAAAAACACTTGTAAATCTGCAGACTGTAAAAGAACACAAAAAAATCTGCAGAACTGGATAAACAATGGATGAAGATTAAAACCAATTAGCCGATTAGTAAGAAGGAGAATAATCCAACACTCCCACTTAATCTAAATCCTTGAATGCCCTGACCTTCAAACTTAGTTCTGCACATAATCTTCTTTGTGTTACCAAACTTAATGCTTTGGTAAAAATATATGTTGTCATATCTTGCGTTCTACAGTACTGCAATCTGACCGCTTCATTGAGAACTTTGCTTCTGACGAAATGATACTTCAGTTCAATGTGCTTACTCCTATAATGAAATCTAGGGTTGGCTGATAAAGTGATGGCACTTTGATTATCACAAAATAATGTCGTCGGAACATATTGATTCAGATTGATATCTGAGAGTAAGTTCCTCAACCAAATTGCTTCCTTCCAAAGATGCAGCTATGACAGACAGAGAGATTGACCTTACCAGAAGAATAGTCAAGATCAAGAACCATAGATTGTTTGGACATGTTCAAAACAGATGCATAATTCAAGTGTCCTAAGCGATGATGCCATAGTAATGCTTTATTGACTAGAATCGAGTTTTTCAAGGCTTGATTAGACTCAGAATAACAATGTGCCAATCTATACAAGTAACCCTGTCTCTTGCCGAGTGCAAGGATCTTATTACTCCTATCAATAATTTGGCATTGATCAGATTCAAATTCTACCTTATGACCTGAATCTGTAATTCTACTTACCGATAACAGATTTGTAAAGAGTTTCGGAACATACAAGACTTTTGATTGTTAGAAATCAATGATAAAATTCATTGTTACTGTTTATGATGCACATTAATGTTGACAGCTGTGACCAGCTGTCAATAGCTGTAGGCTAGTCTGTTAGTCTACTCGTAGGTTTTCTCTCTTTATCAGGGTTCAGGGTTTATTTGTACATTTTACATTCTATATGAGTTAGTGTGATAGTGTGATAGTGCGTGTTCTTCTTCCGCCTTCTTGTGGTGATTGCTTTGGTGATGCTTGATGTTGCATATCTAATTCTTGACATGGTATCAGAGCAGCGATAGTCCTGCATGCCTGATCAGTGGATACAGCTTGTCACAGGCTCCGCAACGAAGTGAGAAAGTCCTTCACGGGAGGTGAAAGCTTGGAGAGACAAAAACGGCTGGAAGAAATTCTTCTTTGGCGTATTTTGTAGGGTTGGAGCTCAGAATCATCAGTGGGGAACAAAAGCACAGTCCCAGAGGCATCAGAAAGGCCAGAGCAGCATCAGACAGATTGAAAATCTGTTGAGTGGGGGAGATTTTTACAATACTTCCTAGTTATTGTGGAAAGTGTTAATTGTGTGAGAGGTTTTGCCAAGAAATATCTCATTTGTCTGTTTGGAGTACCGCAAATCACAGTAGACAGTGTCTAGTACTACCATTCAGAGTTAGAAGGCTTCATACTTTTCACATTATTGATCTCTGTCTTTTGAACGATCACACATTTCGAAATCTTTGCAAAGTAGAGGCGGCGTAACCGCCACGCCGAAGTGGGGAATCTAGAATGTTCCCTCTGAAAGTTCTTATATTCCCTCTATTTTTAATCTTTTCCTTACCAATATTGGATCGACGTGCCAGAGTTAGGAAAAGTCTTGAGCAGTCGTACATCTGCGCGTCATACATATTTGCGTATCCGTACCAATATCAGATCGACGCGCCAGAGGTAAAGAAAACCAAGAGCAGTCATACATCCGCACGTCATACCGATATCACATATCAAAACCAATATCGGAGCGATGCGCCAGAGGTAAAAAGAATCCCGAGTAGTCGTGCACCCGCGCGTCGTACCGATATCAGGTGTACAACCAAAAATTTACAGTTCTGTGGTGTGAGTAAATTTTGTGATCCAGACTCATCTATCCATTAATGGCAACTCTAAGCGAGAGTGTTCTTAATGAGTCAAGCAAATTGGAAGGTGCCGGCAACTATGCAGTTTGGAAATTCAAACTGAAGAACATTTTGATGGAAAAGGAGCTATGGGAGATCGTGACAGGTTAAGAGACAAGGCCAATGATTGAAGAAGATCAGCAGACATTTGATAGGAGAAGACGAACAGTCCAAAATGTCATCAACTACTCAGTTAGAGATGCAATTATATTTCAGATTCAGAAGGACCAAAAGAAGCGTGGGATACATTGAAGGCATTGTTTGAAACAACAAATACATCTCGATACTATTTTTAAAGACAAAGTTGCATACATTTCGGATGGATGATGGTGCAACTATTGTCGATCACATACTGAAGATCAAAGAGATCTGTGATCAATTAGCAGCAGTTGGAGAGCGAGTACAAGATTGTGAGATCGTGTAATTGACATTGAATAGTCTGAGTGAGTCACATCAGATGTTTGTGACGAGTATAGCCACAAGAGAAAATCTTCCAACCTATGAAGAACTAGGTGGATTGCTTTTGCAAGAAGAGCAACGTCAAGAGAACTTGAATCATCGTAACATGAGCTATGATCAAGCTCTTGCAGTTAGAGGACGAGGTGGAAGATTTGGCCGAGGAAAGTATCAATCGAGAGGAGGAAACTCAAGCCGAGGATCATTTCAACAATTTCATGAGCAAGTCAATGATAGTCCAAATCGAGGTAATTGCAATCAAGACCGAGGTCAAGGACGTGGCTATTCAAGACAAAATAAACCTGGAAATTGTAGGTACTGCAACAAACCTGGTCACTGGGAGCGTGAATGCTTCAAGAAACAGAAGGAGCGTTGAACAAAATGATTTATGGATCTTAGGCTCTGATGTAAAAAATGTCACATTGAAAGCTAGAAACTAACAAAATGAAAGGTACAAAAGCAATACGTTTTCCAAATCAATAATAATCAGGTTGAACCAAATGATTTATGGATCTTAGGCTCTGATATAAAAAATGTCACATTGCTAACCCTTTAATTTAAGCTAAATGAGCATGAAATAGGGACATCCAATACATCTATGCTGAAAAGAACAAAAGATAGCAAATAAACCATCAGTTGCCATTTAGCTCATATCAAAATGGAGATCAAAAGAAAAGGGATTTCATTCATAAGGGTGTAAAGTGGATGAATTCATGTGATGGGACACATGAAACCTAGCAACATCAATTCCCAAGGCTCACATTCAAGAAAGAGGAAGAGGAGATAGAATCCAAGTTCACTCAAATTCAAATGAGCCAAAAGATCCCAAATGTTGTCAATTGCCTACTTATAGACAAAGCTCTTGACTCAACTAAACTTAATTGTCACCTACTATATTAGCCCTTGTTAGACCTTGTTAAGTCTACTTTAGGCACTATTTGGCTTGCTATTTTCAATCTAAGAAAATTTGAGGCATCTAAAGTTGAGCACTTATGTATAAAAAATACATGACATATGTATATTCATAAACATGGATCATCCATCTCAAGGTTCAAGTTACAAATATATGAATACCAAATGTACTTGGCACAAGATCCAGTTTCATTACCAAAAACCTTAGATCGACTTTCAATTGAAGAAAATAAATTAGATAATATACAACAAGTTTTGATGCAACCATCAAATTGTATACAATAATCATGTATGATATATCATATCCACCATCAAACATGATGCATACATCAATAGCCAAATCATTGGAATCCATCCATCCATAAAATTGTGGCTAAAAATGAGACAATGCAAGTTTCTTCACAACCATGATCTAAGAGCCCTCCTAGCTCATAACTCTCTGGAGTGGGCCAAGTAGAATTAGTTTCGCGCAATCTAATGTATGGTGACATATGGCTATTTCTTAAGGCTTGAGGGTGAGCGTCTTAGTTGGGGCACGTTATAATAGGTCCACATGGTCCAAAATCATCGACGAAGACCTGATTGACTCTTTCGAACAATGAGGGCATTCAAAGGGTAGGTCAAACTCAAAGATCCCTCTAAAACCACCATTCACGCTCAGCTAAAAGCTATTTAGCATATTTTGAAGATATTTATGAGATTGAGTCTTAGTTTTGGAGCCATGTGGCTAGCTCTTATGGGGCAAAACAAACTTTGTACCATAATTCGTAGAAGACTTCATAGCAAACCAAGGAGCCTTGGTCTAAGAGGAGCTCTATCCTACATAAGTGATAGAGCTCCCCAGTGCTCGGGAAGCCTTTTTTGAGTTATCCTCAAAAAACTTGCAATTTATTGAACTTCTTAATTTTTTGAAGACTTTACTCATGAAAGGGTTTACAAAATCGTTAAATATCTTTAAATAAATCGTTAAATATTTTAAGATATCGATTTTTGAAAAAACTTGCCGATTTCATTCCTATAATTTGCCGATTTTTGTGAGCACCTCAGGTCCATGGACCGTTGAATGGGCAACTGACTTGTAAAGCGTGTGCACAATACCCTAAAATCAAATCAAGGCCTGCTTGCAAGGTCGTGTCACGTGTGGGAAGTTGGAAGGCGTGAAGGCCCAAGGGGAGACTAAAACGTGCGCACTGCCCTGCTCTGTACCAGTCAACACTATATTTATTTATGACACCTCAATATGATATGGAAAAATGGCTGGCTATTCGGTAGCTCAAAGGCCGAGAGCCGGCGACTCGGCGGCGAGGCGTTTATACTGCCGTCGGGACGTGGGAGTCGACGCCCGGCCTTCGTTTTGAAACGCTTCACGTAAAAAGGTATTATTAATTTAGCCTTTCAAGCGGAAATTTGAAAAACGTCAAAGCACACTTCAAACCAAGCAAAGCCTACCCCTTCTGTTTTTGTACCTTTCACGAGAATGGTTCAAAATGCAGCCCTACCCTGCGGCCGTAGATCATCGGGACAGCATCGACAGATATGGGATTCTATGGACGAAAATCCATCGAGAGAGAGCGAGAGAGATGGAGCGTCTATTACGAGTGTGGGAGGATAGAAGAGTGAAGCGACAGATGTAGCGCAAGTGCATTTGTTGGCTTGAATTTATGATCTGGGGTGATTGGTAGCAATCACATATATTGGATCTTCTCCGGATTTCAAAGATCAGCAGCTTTACTTAATTGTTTATTGGTGCAGTAGTAGATTTGGGCTCTTGTTTTGGTGGTGGGTTGCTTGAGAGTCAAGAGTGCAGAAGCTTCTGTATCCTGATATGAATTGGGCAGCGGTTTGACTTGTTGGGAGAGATGTGGCTGTCATGAACATGAGCCTGCGGCGTGGTTTCTGCCTTGAAGGTCAGCGATCTTTTGAGGGATCGGATCTTCTGTTGCAAGCCGAACAATCCTTCTGCTCTCAGGATTCTGTCCGAGCTCAAATTTCCTTTTAATCCAATGCTCAATGTTGCTTCACAGTTATATACAGTTCGTTTTTATCGCATGTTTGGCGATATGCCTCAGAGGCCTATGATCTTAGGGGTCGTTGCTTAGCGGCGTATCTTAACATCAAGACAGAGAAAGCAAAGTTGGCGGTACTTTTCTTGTGATCGTAGGGGCTTCCGCACTGTTGGTTGCTTGTCAGCCTGCCTTAACATTGAGCGAGTGAAAGGAGACTGAAAGGTTGCGTGCAGGCATTATTATTACTTTTTGAATATAATGGCGATGGCGCTTGTGAAGGATTTGGTTAATCTGGGTCATCATTTGTCAGCCAATGACAGACCTAGGGTTTGCCAAAGGCGCAACTCCGCTATTTTAATCCAGAGAGTGAGGCTTGTTACGCCTTTATTTGAAGAGATAAGAGATTGGGGTATAGCATTGCCACCCTCAGCTTTGCTTGCGTTCAAAGAATTTCATGGCCTGCTTCAGAAAATAAAGCTTTTACTGGAAGAATGTCGAGATCGAAGTCTCCTTTGGTGCCTTCTGCAGAGCGAATCCATTTCTCAAAAGTTTCAAGAGATATCGCTGCTCATGGCCGCAACCTTAAGGCGGATTCCTCTGAATCTGCTGGATATCTCGTCAGACATCAAAGAGCAGATTCAGCTAGTTCGTTCACTTAGCGAGAGGGCAAAGAAAATCCTAGATCCTTGCGAGGAAAAGATGCATCAGGAACTGCTACAATTGCTGGAGTATCGAAGCCTCAATTCTATAGAAATTTCTCGCATCAGAGAGTTTTTTGACTTGATGCATTTATCCAGTTATGGTGACTTCATAAAAGAGGTAAATTGTCTTCACAAGGAAATGCAATCTTTATCAAGCATTGGGGATGAAAGAGCGTTATCGTCTCTGGAAAGGCTTTTAGGGTTTTCTTGCAGCTGTCGACGCCTACTTTATGGACCATCTCCTGATGCCGAAGAGGCTTCAAGGAGTGCTTGCTCCTTGAACCATATTGTCCCAGCCGTTGAGTCAAATACTGGGGGCCATGAGAGCGCAGGACTGGAAGTAATCAATCCACCCCATGAGTTCAATTGTCCAATATCCTTAGAACTTATGACAGATCCTGTAACAATTGCTACTGGGCAGACATATGATCTTTCTTCAATAACTCAATGGTTTGCTGCTGGAAACCGTACTTGCCCAAAGAGTGGGCTGAAATTGACTCATCTAGGTTTTATTCCAAACTTTTCCCTCAGAAGTCTCATAAACCAGTGGTGTGATGAGCACAAGCAGTTACTTTATTTGTCGAATCCAGAAGACAAGATTTGCTGCGCTTCTAAAGAAACTCTTTGGCCAGCAGATTCAATTGAAACCGCAAAGATGACTGCTGCGTTTCTTGTTGGTAAGCTTGCTACTGGATCGTCAGATGTTCAAGAGCAGGCCGTCTATGAGCTGAGGCTGCTTGCAAAAACTGGTATGGAAAATAGGAAGTTCATTGCGGAAGCTGGGGCCATTCCTTTTCTTGTGCCTCTTTTGTCCTCCGAAGATTCGGCAGCTCAGGAGAATGCAGTCACTGCTCTCCTCAACCTTTCTATCTATAACAATAACAAGGCTTTGATTATTGCAGCTGATGCTTTGGATCCAATTCTTGAGGTGCTTAGGACAGGGAATAGCATGGAAGCCAGGGAGAATGCTGCAGCAACTGTGTTCAGCTTGTCTGTGGTAGATGAGTTCAAGATCACCATTGGAAGTACATCTGAGGCAATCCCTGCTTTATTACAGCTGCTTCTTGAAGGGACTGTGCAAGGTAAAATGGATGCTATTTCTACTCTGTTCAACCTATCACTTTATGACGGTAATAGGCCAAAAGTAGTCCAAGCAGGCACCATACCTCTGCTTGTTGACATCCTCCAAAAGGATGAAATGCAGATCATCGATGATGCACTTGCAGTTTTGGCCCTTTTGGCAAGATCTGTTGAGGGGCTTTCTGCCATCAATGCACTCTCTGCTCTTCCACTTATTACCCAATTTCTAAATCAGGGATCTTCAAGATCCAAAGAAAATGCTGCACGCGTGGTATTGTCGTTGTGCCGAACTGGGGGAGATGATATGAAAGGCTGTATTTTAAAACTTCCTGATGCAATCTCTTCTTTGCAAGTCCTCATTACATCTGGTACACCTAGAGCTAGAAGAAAAGCAAGGTCTGTTCTCAAGCTCTTGCATAGTTGTAATGCCAATGTTGCTGCAAGAATCAGATACAGTCTGCCATAATTATCTTCTCAATTCAATGCAATCAGTCCTGTCAATCAATTTTACAGTATATCTATCTGTATTCAAGTGAAATTACACGAGGCTTCTAAAGGTCTCGACAAATCTTTATTGTTGTTTGATAAATTGTCTGTGTTTTTTCACTTACAAATTTGAATCTGCTAGTATTTTGCAATAAATTCCTTTACCTCAACTGCTTCATTATTGTACTCGATTGTAACAAAACGATTGACCCACATCCTCCCCCCTTAACCCACCCCTCTCTTGATGAAATTAAATCTTTGAATTCATGTTACAAAATACTTGGAGATCGGATAGTAGGCATTAGGATGGGATTGCTCGCATATAACAAGTGTCTTTAGTTGGAGATTTGATCAAACTTGCAATAAGGTTGATCAAACTTGCAATAAGGTATGATCACAAAATATGAAATATTTCATCTATAGCGAGATTCGGATGGATTTTTCCTACTATGCCTAAATTGCACTAGAACGACATTCGGCAGATGGATCGTTCGGAATAGATCTTTCTGGACGTAACGTACTATGGAATGGGCCGGGCACAGGCCATTCTGCCCGGTTCGGCTTTTCAAAAAATTTTAGCTCGGCTTCGGGTCTCGCCTAAAATTTTTTGGAAAGCCGAACCAGCCCTTTTCATTCCGTAATGGATACTTTGAAAATTTCTACATGCTCATTATGAAACATAATGAGCAATTTGACTTTTCTGCCCACTCTGATGCTGCCATGTGGCATGCCTTCGCCTGACGCCTGAAGCGCAGGCTGGGCAGTATTAAAAAAAAAACAGATACATATTCTGCTTTTTAATATGTCCAAAAATGGGCAGAATATGGACAAAGTATCCATCACGCCCTCAATACTCCTTATTATAATAAAGAATAAACCTAAGTAAAGGGTATAAAGTGCATTTGCATAGGTTGCACTTCCAAATCTGTTTCTCAATAGTCAATGATAAATCATTGTACTGGTACTAAGTTATTGTGCATTTCTCAACAATTGACAATAATTACACTCAAGAGTTGGGATTGACAATCGCTACTTGCTACTTTGAGTTTTAGCATGTTACTCATAACTTGACTAGTGGCAAACTATATACATCTATATAGCTTTCATCTTTCAAATATTCAATGGCCGTACTTTTAAACAACAATGTTAGCATTGTTTGATATACATCAATTTTTTTTGAAATATAGTTTAAGGATTTATGACTTGGGAAATAAAATATTGAAATTAGAGACGCTCTCAAAAAGCTGAGTGTGAGCCCTTTGGAAAAAAATTGGTGAGGGGTGCTACATCAAAATTGGTGAGGGGTGCCACATCAAGATTAGATTAGATATACATGAACCCTTTTTGAAAAATAGTTTAAGGATTATGACTTGGGAAACAAAATATTGAAATTAGAGATGCTCTCAAAAAGTTGACTGTGAGCCCTTTGGAAAAAAATTGGTGATGGATGCCACATCAAGATTTAGGGTTTTCTCTAAAGCTCTAATGTGCACAATGACCAACATGAGGCGGTTGAACCAATTGCCCTTTGAAAAATGATCTAGCCATTTTATAAGCTCGATCTTTATATAAACTTGGATGCACATTGTGTTGTGTAGAGATCAAGCTTATTTGAGTGCTAATAAACCCTAGGGCTTTTAGAGCTTAAAATGTGAACAAGAAAATGGGTGCAAGACATTGAATTAAGCTAAGAGCAAATACATAGTTCTCACATGAGTTTTCTTTATCAAATATCACTTGAAAGACATTGTGGGCCACAAATTATTCTCTAGGTCTTCACAAACATATTGATACATTATGCAATCAGTGTGTGGCCATTGGCAAGCAAAGGCATGCATATTATGCACTAGATGTGTGATAAGTGTAAGATGCATTCAAATAATGCTAATAGGAAGTTCCACACTCAAGCAAGGTATGGCTACCAAATTTGGTAATCACCATGTTGAAAACCCTAGAAACAACCATGGTGCTTGACAAGGATGAAAATTCCTACACAGACTTGGAGTTCAAAAATCCAAAAACAAAAATGAAATCAAACTCTAGAATTGTCCCCATAAAGTTGGAAGCCCTTGGTAATTGGTAGAGTGTGGAGCACTTCCATCATGAGCCACTAATTTAACAAGAGTTTTCTAATTCTTGTGTTTTTTGGGTTTTGTTGTTTCCTAGAGTAATTTGTCGGAAATAGCGCAGATCAAGGCACTTGCTCTCACAAATCCATCCAAGATCTTAATACTGATCGAGGCATATGCTCTAGCAGATCCATCCAAGACCGTATCCGCAGATCAAGATACATGTAATCACAGAAAGATCTTGATATTTCAGGCTGATACTAATCTTTTCTTTTTTGGCTTTTTGGATATATATATATATATAGCAGATCCATCCAAGACCGTATCCGCAGATCAAGATACATGTAATCATAGATCCATCCAAGATCTTGATATTTCAGGTTGATACTAATCTTTTTTTTTTTGGCTTTTTGGATCTATATATATATATATATATATATATATATATATATATATATATATATATATATATATATATATATATATATATATATATATAATCTATCCCTCTTTTTATGGGTTTTGTTAATCAAAAGAAAAAGACGATTTGATCAAGGATTTTCCTATCGTCAGTGACCGATCAAAGATCTACTTGCTCTGATGATGTGATTATCCCTTATAGGAAGAACTAATACTAGGCAATCAAAAGTAGAATAGTGATCGAAAATATAGACCCAGACCTGAAGAGGGACTAGGTACTATACTGTGTTATTGTCAACTGATCTAAATCAATCAAATCGAGTTCAGAGGATGAACAACCCCAAGGTTGAAACTTTTCAGTTGGCTCGACGCTACCACAATGACTTGATAGAAATAGAAAACAATAAAAGGGGATGGTGGATGCATTGTAGTCAGATCCTTTGAGTTGATCGTTACCAAAGTAGATCTGATGCCGAAATTTCATAATGGCTGGTTAGTATATAAATAAAACCGGTCATGGGGTCTCCCTTAGCACTTTACTATACTACATTCACTATCCTATGGAAACAAGTAACAATGGGTAAAAAACAATGTCTTATCCCAAGAAACTGAAAAGAGAAAAGCAAATCACTGCCTAGCCCCTACATGGTCAATGGTCTACTTTTGTTTGTTTTAGTCACATTAGAATAGGTGCTGGATCAAGGTCACGAGTTAACCTTAGATTAGAAGGGTTCATTCACTGCAAAGCCCCCACAATGTTAATGATTGAACTTCTCTAATTAGGGTAAACCTAAGTCTTGATCCATGGACGAAACAATTAAAACTGGAAAACAAAAATACAGATCTATTCCAGGAGGGTCTCATCATGAAGTTACAGTCCTCAAGAAAATGTTTATCAAGTTTTCAAGTCGTTGGTAAACCCTGTTAGGAATTGGCTGAGAAGAAAGCAAGTGTTTTTATGAGAACTCAGAAATGCTTGCCTTCACACATGTGGGACGAGTGTTTGTGAAATCTTAATAAAAATGTTTGCTGAAACCTCTACATGGGGTTCTCGTCAGGGGCTATCTGTTCGATACGTTGGCGAATATTTCTAAACACTCTTCATGTGAGAGTGTTTGAAAACTGATCATCTTTACTTAACAGAAAAAAAACCCAAGCAGATGAGTGTTTAGCTCATCGACTGAAACTGGGACACGAAGGTTAAAGACGTCCCAAAAATGCTCACCTTCACACGTGTGGGATGAGTATTTGCAGAACTACCAGAAATAGACGACTGAATTCAAAAATTGTCACAAAAACCTCTACACATTAGCAAAATGCTTAGTGGGCAAGTGTTTTAGGCTATGGGCGAGAAACTCTGGAAACACTTGCTACATAGTGCTAAACACTCGTCTGCCGAGGAAAATGCTCGCCTAAAAGGAAAAACGGCTCACACTAATTGCGCCCCTTGTAAAAAATCAATAAAAACAGCATTTTGACCAAGCATGCACAAAAGTGAAGTACATACAACCAAACGACACTTGTTAAGAACATTAAAAAACAGAAAACAATGGCAAAGGCAACAAAGGATCCTCAAAAGTGACAAGTTTTCCTACTCATCATTTTTGCCACCTATCCTATAGATTTCATCTATGTTAGAGTGCAATGCAGAAAAAAGGAACGACTGACTCCGTTGTAGTATAGAGAGGTGGAGATTCGACCCAATGGGGAACATGTGGTCTATAGGTAAAACTATGCTGCTACGAATGAGGGAGTGACAGTTTGAACTCAAAAAGCACATAGAGTGAGCATGACTTAAGAGCTATCTCTAAGATCTATTTTGATAGACTTTAGTAGGTTTGTTACATAGACTATACTAGGGTAACCTTAGAGTAGGACAAAGCCTATCATTGAATGTCATCCCAAAAGTACAACACATAGGACCTAGGCATGACACAATACTCCATGTCTAGCTCATTTCAAATGCATACTTCAAACTAACATTAAGCCAAATTCGTTTTTTAAGATCTTCTTGGACCTTGGACTTTTTCAAGATGGGAACAAAATGTCACTTGCATGTGAACTTAGAGAAGGAGTATTCCACAATCAAAGCTGCATGGGGTGTTAATCTGAACTCATACGAAATGCATTGTTGGAGGTTAAAAGGAATGAAAAATATCGATCTATGGGTAAAAGGTGATTTGTATCCACCTAATCCATTGACCAATATTTCTCCTCAATTTTGTGATGTACATAGTTTGTTAATGTTCGTTGGTGATGGTGCCAACGGACTTCTTGGCTACTGTCAAGTTATGGATTCTCGAAGAATCCAAGCTGAAATGCTAGCGCAAACATTCATATTACATACATGAATGAGCAATTAAAATCATTGCAACAAACAAATCAGACATTGGCTAAAGAGATAACAAATCTAAAATTAGAGGCTCACCAGATCTGTGACTAAGTTTGAAGAATTGCAATCTTCAAACTTTAGTCTTCAAAAGATATTATATGGATTTCAGCGAAAGCGTCGAGTCTCAATGGATGACCAATCAAAAGACAATACTAAAAGGCACAAACTAGATGTTCTGACACCAAGTGGTGGTGCTAGTAAAAGACGCAAGAGATTAACGAAAGAATTTTTGAATAACATGGTCGGAGATCATTTCCAAAGCACCAAACATATGAAGCAATTCATGAAGGGTAAAGATTTGATGTAGATTGTGGAAAATGAAACGAGTAATTCATTTCGTTTAAAGATTGCAAGAAGACTTGCTACCAAGTTTCAACCGAATCCAAATGTTAGAGAAATAGTTTATGCATGTGATCAAGGAGGTGTGAGTCGAAAAGGATATAGAGCATTGAAAAAATTTATGAAAAAATCTGACCAAAACGGATTGAAACGACATCAAATATTACCTGCTTACAAATTGCCTCAAACTACAAAGCGAGAATGCGATTCATTTATAGAAAATGAATTAGGTGAATTCTTCCATATTCAGGATACTTTGAAAATATCCAGCAAGCAAAAGGGATCTATTGTTCGTTTTTATTATAACCAATACAACAATATATTTTTGGATCTGGAAAAGGTCCAAGCAATGATGATACGACATTACAATGTCAAAAGAGATGGTGAGTTCGTTTCACAACAATTTCAATTATTATTTTTCACTCGATTGATGATTGATGCATGGGGAGAAAGACACATCACTCATTATATGGTCAGTGTTTTGTCTTTATTTTTTCTTTGTAAGTTCTATCCAAGTGAAATGTACTAACCAGATTCTTTTGCAAACAACACATTTTGTACGCTCATGGACCTTGGTTTTTAAAGACATATGGATCATTGGTTATTTGGAATTCCCAAGGGATGGAGAAGAGTTATTACACGGCCAAGGCTGCGTATTTCAAAAATTCAAGACACGGTGGAGGTAAAGGTGTGAGAAATTGGCAAAAATCTAGCTTGGATTTTTCTTATGATAGAAGTTTGTAAGTGAATCTCACATGTGTGGAGGATGTTCCCACGTGTGGAGAATTGTACAGTAAATCAAAATGTTTGATATAGGGGTCTCATAGAATTTCATAGTCAAGCATTTAGATGTAGGATGTTGATAGGGTCAAATTTGGCATAGATGGCAAATTATCCATTTCCACTTGTAATGCCAATATTGAGCCAAAATAGAGCCAAACTTGTGCCAATTAGAGTGTAGACAAGTGTCATGCTTTTGTTTGATGAAGCTTAAGAGGTCCAATAGGATTTAGAGGTGGAACCTTGTGAGGTCCAATAGAAAATTGAGGTGTGCTTGAATATAGTCCAATAGAATTTAGAGGTGCATGGATCAATGGTCCAATAGGATTAAGAGGTGGCAAAGTGTGATCCAATCATAGTTAAGCATAGTGGTAGCTCATGAATCTATTAGTATCATTGTACTCCTCCTTTTGGATCTAATTGATTTTGAGATTGAGTGGATTTTGAGTGTCATTGAATTTCTAGCTTTCTCTCTCTACCCGAGAGCTCATGATGGTTTTTCTCTCTCTACCCGAGGAGAGCAGCTTGTTTTTACTTAGAATACTTTTGGAACACTTCCCACATGTGTGAATGAGAGTTGGAAGTGATTGAATGCATGTAGTAGTGTGTTTTTGCCATAGAATCAAAGATTGATCTTGAATCTCAATCTAGTCTTGATCTTGGTGCATCTACACACCTTAGGAGATCACAAGTACATGTAGTGGACAGTCCACACGTGTGAAATTCAACAAAAGGTCTTAGCAATGCCTTGGTAGAGATATTTCAGTGGTTTTATAGAGGAGTTTTGAGCAGACAAAACATTGAAAAAACACGGGCTCAAGGGTTGACTTCAATAATCTCTTCATCAAATTTAGCCAGAAGAGCCGCTTGGAAGTCATCCATTCCAGAAATAGCACATAATGAACAAATAGAATCTTGAAAATATTACATTGTTTTGAAGTATAGCGGTATAGTTTATTTGATTACTATAAATAGACTTTATTTGGTACAATATTAAAATCATATCTATTTTTGAAAAACTTTTCCCTATATAAGACCACTTTATCTCATTTTCAAGCACACATTTTTCTTGCTCTCTTGGCTTTCTTAGTTTCGGTAAATGCTTTGCACTTGCGCTCATACTAGTAGTCTTTCGTATTGTCTCATTACGTTCACGATGCATCCTTCGAAGACAAAGTTGGCAAATTTATTGGCCGACACAACATTTGCTGATCAAATAGATCGCATGTATGCTATGTTCACTGCCAGAATAGATACCCTAGCAACTCTACGTGCGAATAGTGATGATTTCAGGTATGTAAGTGAGTATATAGAAGAAAACTTGATGTCTTACTCAGTAAGAATACCTGGCTATGATATTTCTTGGATTCTGTATAATTTGCTAACATATATATGGAAAGGAGATAGAGCTTTTGCTGCCCGACTCAACAGTTTGTTAGCCACCTGGGGAACGAGCACTTTTTAGAGTTAACGCGCGATCAACAAGTAAATTTTAATCTCAAAAGGGTAGGAAACAAGTTCTTGTCAAGTGAAATTATTGTGATTTTTTTGTTGAATGAATTTCCTACAAATACCGTGGAAGAAAAACATGATCCTAGCGTGAATGTCAGCGAAATGGAAGAGCAAGAAGCAGAAGAGGAATTAACACCTGTGAAGGAAGCAGAGCTTGCACGGCAGATGGCTTCGTTGCATCAACATCTACCCAACTGGAAGACGTAGGGAACTCCGATCACATGCTGCAAATATGTGACCTTGCCCTAGTGATAATTAATGGGCAAGAGTATTTGTTTCTGCATGACTTGCAACATATCCTCAGCTTACGAGAGGATGAGATGTTGGCAGGATTAGTGAAATTGCAAAATGGCACCAACACCTTTGACCACTCAATGCCAGATGATACATTTTGACAGCTGATTGGAGATGATGTAGATACTACTGAACAAGCTCTGGCAAAAATTTTGTGTGAACTGAAGACTCTGCAACCACCGGAGGTTGAGCATAAACAATTTGGGAAATTACCGATTTGCACAACTGAGATGCCATACAGAGGCCATGGAATTGTCCTTGCAAAGAGTGAGAATGAGGATGAAGGATCTCAGACAAGTTCTTTGTCAACAAATATTCTCGCATGCTTATTCCCATTTCTGAATCTGTTCATTGTAATTATAACATTCTTAAATAATGTATTGCAGTATGCAGTGGAGATTGACAATTTTGCAATGAGGAGTGGAGGTCCTCGTGAGGACCGAACATAGCGAAGGCCAGATGCATCTCTGGCATACTACATTGGACAATTTCCTGACAACTATATCTTCTGTTTCAGCAATGAGTATAGTCCTGATGGGCCCATTGAGCTGGTCAAGTGCAAAGCATTATCAAAGCATCTTGTAGATGCTCCACTTCCACAGACTACACCAAAGGCCTACTGTGTATGAAGGAGCGCTACTTGCAGGACTTCTGCCCGGAATTTGAGTCCAGATTACTTCTAGCCTCAGCGGTTGGACCTTATGAGGAGCATGTTGATGCTGCTAAGTTAGCATCGGAGTTAATGAAGCCAACAGTAGGACTAGAAAATAGATCAGAGCCACTGTTGGAAGCACTGGCTAATGTAAAAGAATTTTAAAGAGAAATGTGTTTCTTTTTCAAAAATATTTCAGTTCAAACTGCATGCATTCAAAAATTTCATTCATTATGGTAGGTTATGAAAATTTCTACCAATCATCTAAATTTAAAGACATTAAAGTGCCATTTTGAACTTCAAATGGCCCCCCTCTGCGTCCTGGCGTGATTTGCATGCAAGGGCGCGGAGGGGGGCCGTTTGATCCAGTCAAATGCCCTCTGTCCGTGCCCTTGCGTGCAAATCACGCAAGGGCGCGGAGGGGGTCGGTTGACCCAATCAAACTCCCTCTGTCCGCACCCTTGCGTGCAAATCATGCAAGGGCGCGGAGGGAGGCCATTTGACCCGGTCAAACGACCTCTGTCCGTGCCCTTGCATGCAAATCACGCAAGGGCGCGGAGGTGAGCCGTTTGACCCGGTCAAACGCCCCCCCTCGGCACCCTTGCATGAAAATCAGCATTTGATATACACTTTGATAAAAAATTTAGTGAACCAAAAACATTCACAGAAAACTGTATTTCATCATAAAATGAATTCACACAATAATTCAACAGTTGGATGACAAAAATGATCTGATATTATTATCTCAAAATTTGGAGTACATCGTTTTTAATTCCTCTCACGTCTCAGCCTCTTTGCCAACAACATGTCCTTTGGAAGTATAGTAACTCTCTTGCAATGGACAGCACACAAAAATGAGTCTTCAAACAAATTTGTCAGATACATCTCTACCGCCTCTTGGATAGCCGAAGCATCCTCGCCCGTAATTTTGAGCCCAAGGGAGAAGTCGTCCATGATCTACTTGATTGTCCAGACAAATGGAGCTCTCGATATAAAGAATTCCGTGGATTTTTGGTATTTTCGAATCTCCTTATACCAGTTTGGAATTCGGCTCTTCCTGGTTACGGAGGCTGCATCCTTCTGAGGACCTTGCCTTGCCAGGGTGGTGGCTGTGTGGCTGCCCTTCTCCGTGTTGCTGGCTGGCTAGGTCCTGCCTCATCTTGCGTGGGAGGGTCCTGCGGGGGTTACTGCAGCACCTCTGGTGCTAACTGATCTCGAGGCACCTGGGGAGCTTCCGGCTGCGGCTGTGCTTGAGGGATGGTCCTCAGAAGACGTCGAGGCTTCGAGCGACCTCTCTTTCGATGAACAGCTATAGCTTTCGGCCGTGATGTGGGTGTGACATGCTGATAAGCCTCCCTAACGGCTTCTGCATGGGGTGTCTAGTCCGAGCTGACGAGCAAGGACATCATGGGCCCCATTACAGGTCCTTGCACATGTCCGAGTGATTGTGTCGGAGTGGAGTCCCCTGAAGCTGCTCCGACTCCTGATGAACCAACTACAAAGCCATCAAGAGGCACCTGTTCCCGACGACCCTGATCGTCGAAGATCCCAAGGAAATCATTGGGAATCGGCCCGGAAGAAGCTACCTCACTGTCCAGAAAAGCCTGAGTGGCGTCGCGCTGGCTCTGTGTTGGAGAGGGGCTTCCCAGCACTGACCTCACACCAAAATCATGCAGCAAGACATCCTCTGCTACTCTGGCCATATGCTGCTCGTTGCTGCCCTTGCTCATCCATTGCCGCTTGCTGCTGCCCAAGCTCTTCCTTGCCACCTGCTGCTGCCCCTGCTTCTGCCCCTACACCTACTCACAATCCATTGGAACTTCCCCAGGATCATCCATTGTTGCCTGCTCATCCTGATTTTTGTCCATTTCCATCGCCACAGGTTCAATGCTGCTACTTCTGCTCCTACTCCTACTCCTCGAGCGCCTTTCCCGTGATTCTATTGCTTCTAAAGCGGCTTGGTGCAATAACGTTGTTTCCCTTGGATTCCTCCTTGCTGTTTGTTTCGTACGTGCCATAAACTAGGTCGCCATGTAGATATAATAGAGTACTAATGTACAGGAATTGCAATAATGACACTAATTTGCACTTGTGTGAGCATAGAAGGATGATATCAACCTATGAAAAACAAAGGAAACTCTCTGACACTAAGGATGAAATGGTGAAATGGGGACCCACACACCCTTATAGAGTGTGCCATTCCAATTATAGCAAGCATTCCAAAAAGATCTCTCGATTGTTCCAAAATAGTAAAGTAAGAAATCTATACACAATGAAATTCTATACATTTCCAAAACATGTTATCAACAATTTCTTATAGAAAATGTCTAGTCAAAACATTTACATTGCAATTGCATACCAAACCAAACCATAGCTAATGCCCTAACAAACATAGAAACGATAGAACCAAATCCCTAATGAAATCCCATCGGATAGATCAATGTTATTAGTTAAAGCTAGTACATAAGAGCAACTCATAGTTCATGTATTTTTATGATGACCGAATCTAGAAATGATGCGCACTTTTGGTGTTTTTCCGCGCGTCTCCTGATCTGCAAAACCAGACACCACCATTTCAATATTGAAATTCACTTTATATATGTGTCCAACAACCATTTACAAAATTTAGAAGCACATTTATTGTTTACACTTACAGTTTGTCTGTTGATAGTGAACACAAAATTTGTGGGCACATCAGCATATATTAAACCCGTCTAGTTTATTATAAAGATAGATATGTAGGTGACAATAATATTCATTTTGATATTGTAATTGCTAAAAAATTCAATTGTACAAACTAAACTCAAAAAATAAGTCAATATACTGGTGAAATATCTGCCTATTTTGAATATAAGGAAACTATTGACGAATGCAGTAAGGCCTTTGTGGTATGCTATTATCAAATTAATAATGTTATAGGTAATGGCCTTGGGAAAAAGAGGTCCTCAAATTTTTTTGTTGAAGTACCAAGTGGTGGGAGGCGTGAGCCATGGCTGGGAGACTAACTTTAGACATGTACCCATAACTTAAGAAGATTTGAGCTTCTATAACCATAATCTATATTGGAGGATTGTCAATAATCTATTATTTCAGAAGATTTGAGCTTCTATAACAGTAGCAATCATGAGGAGTGATATTGGACATGTGGCATCATCCAATTAGTTAAGAACAAGCAGATTTTGAGCCATAGCAAGTCTTCTAAAATGTTTTGAATCTCCACTATAGATCTACAATTGCTACACATGGTATTCGTAGTGGGCTACTTGCTGTAGCCACCCTCGCTGCTCCAGCAGCTCGAGGGTGCTACAACAAGTACCCTGTCGTTGAATGGCGGATACCTAGTATGTAATTGACATTCGATTAATTTTATGGCCTTTTTGGACCTATATTATTTTGCATAATATAGGGATCCAAAATTGTTGTTTGCTTTTTTTTTTTAACTGTGTTGGGGGAGAGAGAGAGAGAGAGAGAGAGAGAGAGAGAGAGAGAGAGAGAGAGAGAGAGAGAGAGAGAGAGTAATGGTCAATTGGTCAGGCCATTACTATAAATAGTTTGGTCCCCAAGCAGCTCATGTACTCACCACTCGATGCCCGGTCCCAGGTTATTTATGGTAATAGCCCTCCCAATGGCCATTACTTAATACATACGTAATGCTCAGTGCTCAAAGTTCGTGCGTATTTTGGAGGCACCTCCTCCCATAGAATTTTCAAGCATAGAGTTCCTAATGCCATGATCTGCAGAATGTCTGCTGTGACAGCTGGATTACTAGCATGTTCTGCCAGAATGATGCATCTGACAACTCGATTACTAGTGCATTACCCTTCTCACTGAGCATTATGCAGGGGAAGGCCTAGGCCCTCGGGCCTCCCCTGCAGCTCGGGCTCCCGCCCTCGGGCAATGGCCCTCCCAACATGGAAGGCCCTCGGGAGCAAAACCCCCCCCCCCCCCCCCCCCCCCCCCAAACACACACACAATCTATGTGGGAGGATAAAAGTATGCGACCAAATAATTTGACTTTTCAAAGTTGCCTATCCAACATATAATAAGGGTTTTTGTTTGCTTTCGAATCAATAGTTTAAGAAAAAATTTGTGTTTCTGCGAAACAAAAATAGATCGTTGATGTGCATTACAGGCTTGCTTGCTGCTTGCAAATGCCAAGCCTGGTCAACTTCTCGCATGCATTCTTTGATGCAACGCAGGAGCTCATCTCCACATTCCAATGAGCCACCCACGTTTATGAGCGTGAATTCATGTGGGTGATGCTCTTGAGTCTTAACTTTTAAGCTCCAGAGAGTAGACGCAATTCAAGAGCACGAGCAGATGCCGTCACATCGCCATCGAATGTCCTCCTGGATACGGCATCTCTCCCACCGGGTACATCATCTTCATCTACTACTACTAGTGCTGCTGTGCTCAATGCCACCCTCCGCCTCCTCTCATCATCATCATCAACTTCTTTTGTCTTTGTCCATTTTGAGTTTGTTTCTTTTGAAAATCAGATCTGTAGGCATTCGTTTTATAAGGAAAGGCATCCGATTTTGTTGCTAATCATCAGTTGTCTCATATAAGTCTACTTTTTGTTATTGAAAAGAAACCAAATTGCGCTCAATGGTTTTACAAAATTGCCCTCCGCCTAACTGCACTTGGTATGGATTGAAAAAGGCCGCTCATCATCGTCATTAAATTATGGTTGTTCAATATCAATGATAGATAGCAATAATCTGCAGATTTTAAAGCTATGGTTTGACCGATTCATCGGATCTTGCCTTCATGCAAAGTTATACTCTTCAAATTTATGTAATATAGCTGTAAGGAGCTGAATTTTCTCGCAAATTTATGTTCAAATATGTAGTCGACTGTCCTATGATATTTTTAGAACGTCCTTCTGATATATGTGCTTTTTAGCTTTGCCACAATAAATAGCCATAAGCTATTCTGATGGTTGCTAAGATAAATGGGTTTTTATTTTTATTCTTTCCAATTGCAATCATTATTCATATTTTAACTATATATATATATATATATATATATATATAAAATAGCCATAAGCTATTTTGATGGTTGCTAAGATAAATGGGTTTTTATTTTTATTCTTTCCAATTGCAATCATTATTCATATTTTAAATATATATATATATATATATATATATATATATATTCACAAATATACAAGTACAAAACGACATCCATGGTCGAAAACAAAAAGAGTCTAGCAGTAATGTTCCAAGCCAAAAGGGCAGCCAAACTAACATACCATGTAGGGTAGCAAACAAAAATCAACTATAAGTAGTACTAAAAACGAACATAGCCATCCGAATACAAGTCGCCGCAGACAAAGAGGGGGGGTCCCCCTAAAAACCTGCTGATTCCTGGTCGTCCAAATCTTCCACAAGACCGCTAGCCTGCACACATGCTAGAATGTAAGAGTAGAAGAATCTGTCAGCAAGGAATCCCCCAGTAGAATGGTGCCAGTGTCCAGCGAGAAAGTGAGATCCCACTGCGAGAAAATGTGACTCAGCTCCAACCAAAGATAATGATGACAGTGAAAAAACAAGTGCTCCACCGTTTTTTCAGCCAGTTGACAGAGCGGGCAAAGGCGATCAGCAAGGAAGGGCCATTTAGAAAGCAAGGGTAGGGAATTGGTTATGATGTGATAGGCCAGGTATCTCAGCTTCCCTACAGGCAGCGAGCGGGCAGTTTTGAGGCGGCGACACCAAACAGGCGAAGAATCAGAGGCCGACTAGAGGTCGTTTAGGTAGTCCAGGAAAAGGGAGGGAAACTGGCGACGGTGCAAGGAGGAATAATCAAAGAGAGAAGAGGAAAGTGTGGGGTTCCATCCCGAAAGATCGAAGGGCGAAACCAGGGAAATGTGAATCGGAATGGCACAAGAAGCTACTAAGAAAATCAGGCTGCTTTCCGAGGAGGAGAGAATGGAGCCAGGGAGGACTTGACAAGGAGGGACGTGGACCAACTGAGCCAGAGACAACAGGCCTTTAGTGGCTAGAGAAAAGTAAAGACGAGGATGAGAGCGAAAGAGAGGCTATGCATTAGACGGAAAAGAGATGAAGTCCAAATGGATGAGGACGAAGGGAGGGTGGAGTCATCTCTCTAGGAAAGGAAGGAGCGAAGGAGAAGCAAAAGGCATGCCAGGTTGGTCAAGACAAAAGGACCTTTAAAGGAGCAGCCAAAAGCTAGAATGCTAGCAAGACTAGGAGGAGGGTGAAGCTGTCGCGAACGGTTTTTGTTTCACGAACGGATTTGTAGAACTAAGTATCGGGTCTTGATATCTTTAGACCTGTGACTATGTCTTTCTTGACATGTCATACACGCTCCTCATGTTCAGATGATACAGTCTCTTGTGCCAGAGCTGATCTTCATTTTTTGATGCATTTAATATGCTATGAGAATTACTGATTATCTTGGCTTGGTAGAGGTTTCCTTCTCTGCATCCAACCGTAAGCAATTTGTTTGTTGTTTTCTCGATCATGCGGCATGTATTGCCATCGAATAAAACTCAAATTCCAAGATCTGCCATCTTGGAGACTGGTAGCAGATCTTTTCTCAGTGAAGACACGTAGAGTGCTCTTGGCAGCTTTGCTTGACCTGACAGTTTTCGCAACTGTAGAGTCCCGATGCCGTTCTGCTGCCCATCAACAGGATCAAGGTACATATTGAAATCTTCTAAAACAATGGTGCCACTACCGCTAAAAGGATCTAAAACCTAGTCTGCTGGGTGTGAAAACATCTCAATTAATCTATTTACAAGTTGTTGTGGCTTTTGGTATGAGCAAGTCACAGAACCGTTCATTGGATTTTTTTATTTTTCTTTCACTGCCAGTTAGTCAAGGTGGCTGGAAAAACCTGTGCAATCGACAGTGTTGTAGTGGAGCATCGACCTTTTTCCATCAGTTCAGAAATAGCCAATGCTAATATCCTCAACTATGTTACAAAAGCGAGCACACTCTAGAATTTCTCACATTTGGTTTGAACCTGCAAACATAGAACATAATTATATAACATAGAGAGAATTTCAATTGAAAAAAAGGACACTAATTTCTTACTTACCAAATGACATTTTTGATACTAGCATTACGAACCTCCAACAATGCCTTATGAGCTCCAACTTGTTGCCAACTAGAGTGAAATATCACTATTCTCCAAAGTCGAGCAATAGTGATCTCCAGAAGACCGGGCAACGACTTCTTTTACCTCCGTGTATTTGAAAGGTTCTCGCCATTCAAAGACCCTTGGAGCTTGAAGCCGTAAGGAATGTCCATGATGTAATGCCAATAGGGTCTTCTTTTAACAAACTTTAAAATTAGCTTTGCGATGGTATAGTGGCAAGGTCTTTGCCTTGGCCTTTTGCAAATGGGTCTTGAATTGTTAAGGAAGTTGGCCACTTTTTCTATTCTCATTAGTCTATAAAAGAGAATATAAAGAATCTTTAGCGATGACTTATGCTCCGTTGAGGAATTACAAGTTTTCTAATCGTTGGTGAATAAAATGAGTTAAAGTCAAAAAAGATTACCTTTCGAGAATGAAAAAGCCAGTTGAAAATAATTGTTGAACTTTGTGTGTGTGCAGGATTCTTTTCATCAAATGGTAATCCTGTCTTCTGGGCACAAACACTTTAACTCCAAATTTTTGTTGTCATCATCTTTACGAAATTGAATGTACTCCTCATGAAAGAAGCGCACTCTTTGAATAATTGAGCACAAGAGTCATATGATCATGGATAGTGCCAGAGCTATGCTTGTTGAGATGAAGCTAGCTAAAGGCTTTTGTTCTAAAACTTGTAACACTATAGTCCATCTCCAGAATAGGAGTCCTACCATTACTAATACCAAAGATAACACCTAAAATAGCATTTACAAAAAGGAAGCCAATAATAAAACATTTGTAAATTTTTGAATGTAAGAACTTTGCTCACATTCTGAAGGAAAAAAGAGATAAACTTGACATGAAAGCATTGAAGTGTATCCTCTTCGGTTATAATGATCGTGTGAAGGGCTACATGTGCTTTGATCCTTTGGATGGAAAAACTCACGTTAGTCGTGATGTTGTCTTTGATGAATTGATGATGTACAAGGACAAAGATGCTGAGAAGGGTGACACATCAAGTAGTTATAAAGAAGCTGATGTGAGAATTCCTCTTGATGATGGACCAATTATGGACATTCTTGATGATGGACATGGTAATGCACCTTGTGATACCACCTGACCACCTCGTGAGATAGGATGGAAGAGGGATAAACCACTTGGATCCAAGAGAATTGAAATGTAGGTGATAAGCATAAGGAGAAGGATGTGCCTTGGAACACGTTTTCACTTGGAAATAAAACACTTGATAGAGAACCCCCCTAACTGGTATGAAATATTGATGGAGAGCCATGATATGGATGATTGTTTCGAATCATTTATCTAGGGAGTGCTACAAAGGTCAACAAAAGAGAAGTTGCAACTAGATATGTATGAAGCAGATTAGGCTCTTTTGTCAAATATCATCCAAAGTAAAGAACCTTCAATTTTCTAAGAAGCAAAGGATCAGGACATCTGAATCAAAGCTATGCAAAATGAAATTAATTCGATTGCCAAGCTTGACACATGAGACTTGGAGGAGACTCCAGATTATAAAGTCTTTTGAATCTACAAAAGAGCTGCAAAGAGTAGTACATGATTAGATTTGGTAAAAATCTGAGAAATTTTGGAAATTTTTGGGTTTCATGGGGTATAGTGATTTTTCTCAAGAAAGCGCATGGTTTGTACTCGATACCATACCAAATTGAATGCCATCAATTCCAACAGTTAGCCTAAGATGGGTGACCTTAGTGGAGTGAGATTTTGCCAATAAAAGCTCACTGACAACTGGAGAATGGCCATGGAAGCTGAAAAAGCAATCAACTAGGTTTTAAGAGGGAAAAAGGTGGATTCTCATTTTTAAAAAAATTGGACCTATAAATCAATAGATGTGGGTGCGCTAGGGGGGCGAAGCTAATGGCTCTGACAATCTTGGATGGCCATGGGATCTATAGCAGTAGGAATCTGAAGTTTAGGGTAGAAAACACTAATAAACACTAAGAGCTCCAAAATGGAGAGAGAGAGAGAGAGAGAGAGAGAGAGAGAGAGAGAGAGAGAGAGAGAGAGAGAGAGAGAGAGAGAGAGAGAGAGAGAGAGAGAGAGAGAGAGAGAGAGAGAGAGAGAGAGAGAGAGAGAGAGAGAGAGAGAGAGAGAGAGAGAGAGGATTCCAAAATGAAAATTTTGGTGGTTTCATCTCAAGCAATAGCCTAGAATTGCATGTGCATAAAGCATATGCAAAAGTGTCTTTGGGCTATGTTCCAAAATTTGAAAACTTAAAATACCATCATGCCAAGCTTGTACCATGACAAAAAAGTTGGATTTTTTGTGGGGCAAATTCAAACATCAAGAATTTTGGGATTTTTTTTGGCCTTCCAATGTTTCAAGGATTAAAAAAATGGGCATATTGAGATCTAATATTGGTTGCAAAGCTACTTCATATGGTACTGCATCATTCTTATTTCTTGCCATTTGCATCCACAAAAGAATCATTTTAATGCTTGATGGCTAATTCATTGATAAGTGAGCAACTTGTGATATTTTCCCATGTACCTTGTAAGTAATTTTGTTAAGCACCTTTTTTTTTGTATTTCCCCATATGTTTATTTTGTGTATGTTTCATAGGTTGGGTGGTTCTATGCAGGTGTTGTTGGAAACACAACTCGTGCTCAAACGATTCAAAAGACGAAGGAATCCAAAAAATGCTAGAAATCTAACAAGCGTCACAAGAGTTAGTAGTTTGACAAGTCTTAAGCACTTAAGAAGTCCAAATAGCTATGGAGGTGGTTTAGGTTATTCCTTCAAGTTTTCTCGAAAGATAAAAAGTTTACTCAAAGACAAGATTCTCAAACTAGTGAATACAACCAGCTTTGAGATTGTACTAAAGGGATATGACCATCGTGTATGGGGTGATGACATTATAAGTGTGAATGCAAATGAGGTCAGATATGTCTACCTAAAGGACTTGCAAAGTTGCTCAAGGCTTGGAACTATGTACAAGACTATCGATGGCAAAAGGACACCAACAACAATTTTTCTCTACGTAGAGCAATTGAGAAGATGCCATAATATATTCTTCAGATATTCAAGAGTGGATGGCATGTTTTATGCCGAAGAAGGGATTAACGTTTCATGTAAGATACTTCATCTTTAGTTGATTTTGACCAGTAGATGGCTCAACATCTCTTAGTCTCTCTACATATGTACATGCACATACATGCATGCACACACATATGGAGAGAGAGAGAGAGAGAGAGAGAGAGAGAGAGAGAGAGAGAGAGAGAGAGAGAGAGAGAGAGAGAGAGAGAGAGAGAGAGAGAGAGAGAGAGAGAGAGAGAGAGAGAGAGAGAGAGAGAGAGAGAGAGAGAGAGAGAGAGAGAGAGAGAGAGAGAGAGAATATAGTATCTAATGCATTGTTTGATGGTAAATATTATTCTAGTCTATGTTGGTTACTCTAGATATAGAGTTTATTGGCTGATTAAATTATTAGAAAATTTTGTTTAGGAACTTAAAGAAAATTATTCTACTAGTCCAAGTTTTCCACATGTGATTACAAAGTTGGTTGTGTTTAAGCTTGTATGTGTTTTTGGCTCGGTTTATTTTCTCACTACAACTTCTAAGTTAATCCTGCTCTTGGGGATGTAATGTTTGATTCACATGAAATTGTTCCTATAACTAATTAGAAGTAATGTGCAACAAACATATGTGAAGTTCTTACAACATAGTGTCATATACATTTACTACATTAGGTTTATAATGCATTATAATATCCAATGTAAGCTTTGTAGGCCCAAAAGGAGCTATTAGCCTTGAGAGTAATGTGGTTCCCTCTTTAGGTCCTCCAAAGTATTTAAATAAAGATAATATGCCAGCAAGGGCCCAACGTAGACTCAATAAGACTTAACAAGGGCTAACTATCCTTCAAAATAATTATGTTTAGTTAAGTTAGGGGATTGTCTATAAGTAGGCAAGAGACATCATTTCGAAGGATCTTTTGGTTCCTTTGCAAATGAAAGAGCTTAGCCTCCTCTTTGAGAATCTGAGGCTTGGGAATAGGGCTTGCTAGGTCTCATGTGCCCAATCCACATGAATCCCATCCCCATTAAGTATTGATTTGCTTCTACCCTTCTAATTGATGATTCCATGAAGCTCTATTTATGTCAACAAGAATGTTTTGTACATCTCTTGATTATGGCTTTAGTTTCTTTACTATGGCTATTTGATTGGGTTCAGATAACTAATGCTCCTTCCACTTTTCAAGTTGTCGTGAACAAGATCTTTGAACCTTATCTATACCTATTTGTGCTGGTATATCTATACCTATCTTGATATATAGTAGAAACATGGAAGAACATGCGAAACATTTGGACACAGTTTTAAGTATTCTTCGAGAATACAAGTTGTCTGCAAAAATCACCAAATGTGAATTTGCTTGAGATGAGGTGGAATACTTGTGGCACATTGTGTCAAAGGAAGGAATCAAGGTGGATTAGAAAAAGATTGAGGTAATTTAAAATTGAATTGAGAGGAATTCTAGGTTTAGCATTCTATTATAGAAAATTTATTTAGAGCTTTTCAACTTTGCAGCATTGCTTACTCATCTTTTGAGGAAGGATATATTTGAAGGGAATAAAGAGATTCAGATGGATTTTGAAGCTCTAAAGGAATCATTGGTAATGGCTCCCTTATTGGTGCAACACAATTTAAAATCTACCTTTCATAGTCACAATGGACTCTAGCGGTTTCAAACTGGGAGCTATTTTAATTTAGGTAGATGAAGTGATTGCCTACAAAAGTAGGAACCCCACTGATTTAAAAGCATCATATCCTACTCATGATAAGGAGATGTTGGCTACAGAAATGTATTTTACATTTATGAAGATACTTAAGTAAGGAGAGCGTCATGTACTTTACATTAGGTTTATAATTCATTCATAAAGAAATTTTGCTAAATGTTTTTACAAAAATGTAATAAAATTTTTTCAATAAGATCGTTCGGATCAAGAGTAACAGCCTTTCCAACACTTGTATCCGTTGGTGCCACTGTCCCTCATGAGTTACAACATCTATTACTACATTATATTGCCGCTCAACCACCTCTACCAAATCACCTTCATCACCCACCTCTTGAAATTCGTCTGGAAAAACTGAGATTCCAGTTAATCTCATCCTAATAAAATTTACTAGACTCTCATCTAATTCTACCATATTTTCCCTTTTGGACAACACATGCACTAGTTGTGCCACTACCACTAAACAAGAACATCCAATCGGCAAGATGAGAAAACATTTCAATTAATTTGTTTACAAGTTGTTGTGGCTTTTGATATGGACAAGCCACAAAACTAGTCATTGGATTTTTGAGCTTCTTTGTCACTAAAGGAAAGTTGAAATGATTTTTGAAATCCACGTTTCCTGTAGTGTTGTAGTGCAACATCAATCTCCTTCCATCAATAAAGAAGTAGCCGATGGTAAGATAATAGATCTCATTGCAGAGATGCGCACCATCAAAATTTTGCACATTTGGCTTGTACATACAATTATTCAAAGAAGATATTAAAAAAACAAACAACAAAAGATGTTTCAAATATAAAAATGACTAGTAAATGTGTTTAGATAAAAATAGTACTCACAATTGGCATTCTCAATCTCTGCATTGCAAATCTCAAGCAGGGCCTTGTGTACTTGTTACCAACTGGAGTGAAATATCAATATCCTACAGAGTGGAGCTGTAGTGATCTCCAAGAAACTAGCAACAACCTCTTTCACTTCAGTGTATTTGAATGGGTGATCATCGTTCAATGAGCCTGCCAACTTAAAACCATACTAAATGTCTGTGATGTAGATGGTGTAGGGTCTTCTTTTCACAAACTCGGAGATTTCTTGCATCGCCTTGTTGAATTGTGTAGAAACAAGGGGGATCATCAATAGACTTGGAAACAAAGGTCTCTTTAGGATCATCGTCAATGCCAGAGTCCCTAGTCTGTTGAGTTTCCCTTTGTCTCTTCTTAGCCTTGGCTTTCTGAAGGTGGGTTCTGAACTGCTCAAGAAGTTGACCACTCTTCCTAACGTTAGAACTCTGTGAGAAATAAAAATGCACTTAGAATTTTTATTTCTCATAGAGTTTTGAAGACATAGTCTATGCTAAGCATGGATAACTAAATCCATGCTTAGCATATTAGACTATGTCTTCAAATAAGTGAGTTATGAATTAGAAATTGAAAGAACAACTTACCATATCCTTGAACAAAATTATGAATCTTTGAAGCTCCTCATCTTTGGAGCTATTTGGGTACATTTGTTGATATTCATTCCAATCCTTATAGTTGATGCTCTTTACCATGGCATCTTGCACCTTCATCTAAAAAAATAATATTATTAAAATCACCTTTGAAATTTCTTTCCCATCTCTGCAAGTCTGAGTTGTCCGTCAAAGACTCTTGACAGGACAATCACGACAATATTCTACGACGAGATAACTTGCATGTTTTTCCACTCAAATATTTCCATATCTTGAGGGATTGTTGGCTGAGTAGATTTAAGCTATACTGAAATTAAGCAAATTTGCTTGAACTTTTTCTCAAAGACAAAAACTGATTAGAATTATGATCTTCGTTCGTTCATAAGGCCTGATATGAAAGATTTCACTTACTTTTTAGAAATAACTGAATTTTGTCGCAAAGCTTTCAAGGGTGTCCATGCAATTGGAAATTCAAAAAATGCTCGATGCATTTCATAAATGTGCATGCTGAAAAACTTCCAAAATCTCCATAGTTTTACCTTCCAAACAATTTCACGTAATTGGAAATATTTTTGATGTACAAAGATTCTACAAAGTCCAAGAATGCAGCATCTAAGTTATTCTTATTTCGTGAAGCTGTGAAAGAGAGATTTTGGTCTAGAACATTGTAACTTGTAGCTTGGGATTGTGTGTGCTTATTTTGCACAAGTCATACTATCAATGTTATATCGTAAAAGTTTTAGATGTTCACTCATAATAGCACTCAAGCTCACGATTTTCTTCCCAAGTCCCATGTAAATCTCAAGTGCAAAATAAGAATCAACACATGCTTTTGTGATACTCTATAGTCATGGTCTTAAAAATCAACCCTTCTTATTAAAAATATCTTTAGGAACTTTGTGTAGAAATTTAGATCCTTGTTTGTGAATTATTTCTTCTTAAACTGCACACAAAAGATTGTCTAAAACATAGGCTTATTGTGATTGGTATGCTATCAGGAGATATGGTGTCAAAGCCATTGAAAGCTAGATCACCAATCTTACTATCATCAATCAAGCCAATTCTTTATGGCTATGAGATCCAGAGGGTGACTTTTGCTAAGTTTTTTATATATTTAAAAAAATTTGAGTTTTTGATACTCAATGAACTTCTTGTTATTATCCAATGATTTATGTTTTCTTCATCCACATACTTAAGCATTTTTTTTTGTTTTTGTTCATTGTAGCAGCCGCTTGATGTATAGTGAGGTTCAAAAGAATGGATCACATCAGGGCATTTTGGAAAGGGAGTATGGATTTTTCTTCAGGTGGAGGGAGATATCTGCATGTTGATGTTAAAGAGCATGGATCGTGTGACAATAACGGTCACACCAAAAAAATTTCTCCATGGGTTTTTGAGAGTTTTCCATTAATACATTCATTATGCAAAGTATAATTATTCTCAACCGATCATTAGAAATTGTGTTGTTGATTTCCAATAATGGTGCATAAACATACATATGAACTCGTATTCATGCAAAGACTCCATCATATGTTCTTTTGATGGCAAAGTAGATCAAAGAGATGTTTTCCTCAAAGAAGGGCTCTTGAATCTTTTCTTGGACATTGCCTCAAAGATAGTTATACATTAAAATATTTTTCTCTAAATACAAGTTAAATGCTTAGTAGCTATTTTCCACTTATGCTTTGTTAGCTCGTTGAGATTTGAATATGCATTTTGGATACTAAATCGTCATTATAAGATTTTGTGGGACTCATTAGCTCAAAAATTGAACTAGCTATTTTTTGGGTCCTTGTCAAGAGGTTTATTTGGATAGAGGTGCTATTGTGTAGCCCAAACTTGTGGCAAGTCTCTTGAGTAAAGTATCCCTTGTTTAATAGATGTAAATCTCCAAAAAATGACACGTTATTCCCAATGATATATCATCAAAAGGTTACACAAGTCACCTATCATAGTCCAAGACATCTTCCCAACAAGTTTGGATAATGGCCAAGTGCCTTAAGTCTCTTGATCTAGAATATCCACATGGCCTAATAAGAATGTGGAGTTTAATTATCCAAGTGATATTAGCTACTTTTGAATACATTTTTTTGGATAGAAATCCTTAATGAATTATGTAGGGTTGGTTGAAAGATCATTTTGTATGACAAATGCAGCAAAATAAGTATATAGAAAATGGAATATGCCACAAGAAACCACTAAACATGATGGTAGTTGTGGATGTCAACAAAAGTGTTTGGATGGATCACGAAATGAACAAAAAATCATAAAATACTTTCTATGAATATTGTTTCTCAATTGCATTTCCATTTAGATAAGTCTCTTCAATGTAAATTATCACATTGCCAAATGGCGAATTTGATATGTAAATTGCTATAATAAATGTAATGAAAATCATGAGGATGAATAAATCAAGAATAAAATTACTAGGTGTCCATGTTGTTAGGGAGACCATGAGGATTTTAATCATCTGTTTACTTTTGATACTAGTGTTGGAGAATGAGGATGATGATCGACCTAGTTATGGTCTACTGATAACACTGTTTGGGGAGACACGTGAAGGAGCTACTTGGAAGTTTGTCATTCTAAATGAACCGATAACCCAATCTAAGGTTGAATACTGGGTTCCCCAAAATAAATCTTGATGTCATATATACTATAAGGAATGTTTTCAAACATTTTCAGTAAGTTACTTGGGTGCGTGGGTGCGAAATGAGCAATTTGTTGTCACTCTTAATATATCAGTCTCTTAATAGGTGTTTGTGACAACCATTGAAGAAAGTTAAATAATTGGCATTTGTGATGGCCATTGCTATCTTCGATCAAAAAATTGATTTTTCACAATATGAAACCAGTTGGATACTAAGATAAAAAAGGATAAAGTAAAAACAGATATGAGAAGTGCAAGTATACAACTCATGCAATGCATAAACATGAATAATATTAGATAACTTATTGCAATAGAAAGTTTGAAATTTATTGCATTTGTAGAATGTATCAAAATTGAGCAATTAAAGGCTAAGACAACTTACTAAGCTTTGTATGGGTGTGCTATGAGACACTTCACTACTCTTACACAAGTTGCTATTCCTTGCTTTTTGACTTGAAATTCTCTTTACATATATATATATATATATATATATATATATATATATATATATATATATATATATATATATATATATATATATATATATATATTTGAGGACTATTTACAAGAACTGATTTAGCTCCTAAATAAGATTAAGAGACCACAAATTTGTTTACAAACTATACAGACGTATAGTTGGGTAGTGAAAATTTACAATGACAACAATCTGATGTAGGAGTTCAAATATGCAGAAATGAATAGATGAAATGCACTGGGCATCATGAGAGTTTCAATCTTATGGTACCTTGAATGTTGACAAAAGCCGATAAACATTTGTTGGTTCAACATTTCCATGAATTTGCAATTAGATCGACATTTCCACCAAAATGCACTCTAATTTTCCTCTATATAAGCATGAAATTTGAGTCATTTGTCACTTTACACAGCGAAGCTCTTGCCAAATTTTCACTCAAATTTTCAACTATCTTCGAATGCTCTCAAACTTCATACACACCATCCTCAGCACTTTCTACCACTTTTCCAATCTCATTTCCACCTGTTCCACCTTTATCCCATCAAAATCCATTGTTTTTCTCTTTTTGAGCCCTATTCGTCTTTTTTTACCTTTTACCCACTTTTTCTCCCCAAATCTTACCTGATCTCCAACTTATAATTCCAACATCCCCAAGCTAAAACCCACCCTCACCAAGCTACAATCCAACATCCTCATCAACATGGCCTCTTCCACCAACCCAGATAACTAGCCATCCAGCCCATCTAACGAGACTGACACCACTCAAATCACTCGGCGCGAAGTCCTTGCCTCCACCCATATCTACGACATGCCCCCTAACTCCCAAATCGTCCCTTGGATCCAGATTGCCCAAAACCCCTTCTGGAAGCAATGGGCATTCACCCAATGTTTTTTTCCACTTGCGCCCTCTGTATAGATTTCGTCGTCTCGGCCTTCAGTACATGGGATGACATCCAATCTAGATTTTATATTGCATGCCATGGAACCACGCATTGAGTGCATGTGAACCAAGCATCCCTGGCTACCATTGAAGTAGTTTGCGGTGATAGACTGAAGTATTCACATCGACGCGCCCCTAAAGTCATGGCCCTCTTTCTCGACTCCTCAGTGCCCCTACTTCATACGAATGATGAGTATCTGATCGAGGCCATTATCAATCCAATCATCCAAGCTGTCGCACATCTCTTGAGCAATTTTCTAGTTGTAGGAAGTTTGTGAAAGGACCACATCCCATCCCTCCTCCTCCATAAACTTGTGGAATCCCACAAGGACGTCCCTGCTAATAAGGTTGTGCCCTATGATTGGCACACCTTTATCCTTTTCGAGTTGAAGAGGGCCATAAAGCCCAACGCACATGAAAAATTCGATGCGGGTCCACTTTTCTTTGCCCTTAATGCCATTACCCTCCTCGAACAGAAGGTTCGAAGCTACCTTTACAATGCAAGCTTCACTCTCGGCACCACTAGCGCCAGCTTTGTCCCCGCTGCCAGCAGTGCCACTGCTACTCTCGGCGTCGCTCCTGGTGCCACTGTGACCAGAATCCAGCCGGTGCCAAGTTCCTATTTATAAAGACCCTAAAGGATTGCCCCTAGGACGAGGATAGGAGAACACAATAGAAGAGACTATGGAGCCAAACCGCCCAACCAATCCTAGGATCTAGCCCCCAAGCCATGCCATGTGAAGCAAGAGGAGAAGAGAGAAACTGGTAACCTAAACTAAATATGTCGATGGGAGAATCCCTACCTCATTATATAGAGAGTAGAATCATGTGCATGAAACCATGCAACCCCCATGCAGGTCAACTATAAATAGATCACATTTCTTCATGCAGTGTTCCTACTTGTATCCGTCACACAGACATGCAATACTCCATATGTCTCAATTAGAGTGTCTGGGTCTTCTCAAGGTTATTAGTCACAAATCGGCCTTGACATGGAATTAAATCATGGCATGACCAACAATCTCAAATACCGGAGGGCCAATCTACCATATTAGGACTATTCCTAGGTCCTTAACCGAATATGGTCATAACATTCTTCCCTCCTTAAACTGCTTCTATCCTTAGAAGCTCCTCAAAACAGGAAAGAATTACAGGAACAGTTCCTTTACCTTTCAATATTCACCGAGAAAATCGTTATCCTTGACTTTCACATCAAACAAGTACTCAGAGATAAACCAATTTTCAATCGTTAATCTCTGTTCTAGAGTACAAACTCTGGTTTGACAAGTACACTAAGAGATACATTTTTTCAACTGAATTACACTCAACACAAGTTAGTAACATCACCTTTATGTAAAACACTTACATGAACTATCTAAGGAAAATATTACCTAACTTAGGAGATTAAAGTTAAAGAAATAATAATAATAATAATATTTACAGTCTGAAATCATCCACAAACTCTGGCAGACAATTCATATAAAGCTTCCAAGTACAACTATCCTTAGAATCTAATTCTAGGATATGATAATTCATTCAACTAAAAACTCTAAGAAAATCATAAAATAGGATGATTAAAACTCTACTATGAGTATCTCGGATACTCTTGAGTTAAATGCACCTGTTTCTAGCATCAAATGCAAAAAAATAGCACCCATTCATCTCAATAGACTTGTCTGTCTCCTAGGATAACTAGAGATCCAATCAAATGAAGAACTGTACTCAAGCATATGTAGACCATAAACTATAGCAGAATAGCATCCACTAGATAATTTAAAATAATGCCTATGAGATCCATAGGTTATTAATTAAAATACTAGAGTAGAGATATTCAGAACACTGATCTGAATTACTACTCAAATAATAGATCAAGAATTAGTCATCACACTTAAAAATCATCACCATTCCTTTATATTTTCTAACAATAATTAAGTATCTATTTATGATCTGTCAATCATAAATATCTAGATTCATATAATTCGTCAATTAAAATTTTCTGGAATCCAAAATTATACTTAATCATTTACAGGATACTGGAGTATATGTCCAATATATGCATGAAGAGCTGTGACCTATTTGTAGTTGACTTGCATGGGAATTGCATGGGTTCATGCATAGGATCCTACTCTTTCTATATATTGAGGTAGTGATTATTCAGTAAGAATCATTCCAAAATCTTTCCCAACAGAAAGATACTAGATTTTAGGAATACTCTCCAAACAAGATTCTTTAACAGAAGTGTGAGACTCAAGTTCCATAAACCACTGGTAATTAAAGACTGAATGCATACCAAAATGACAATCATCTTCAACTACAAAACCTTTAGATTACAATCTAGAATCAAATCTAGATATCCAAAGTCCTACTGAATATCAATTTAGATGTTATTCTTGGATTCATTATGATTTGTTATCCAATTGAGCGCTCTGGGATACAATCACTAATGAGTTGAGTCTAGTCCTTAACTAAGGAATACTCTATCCCAAGAATACTGTACATCCAATGCACATAATTTTAACTGATAAACCCAAATGATTCACTAATCATGCATCTTACGAGCAATATAAAACAAAACTATCAGTTTCTTGTGAATCCTCATCACACTGATCGTTTTACCAATTAACTTGAGTAATCAACTACTCAAGTTAATTGCCAATGATTCAGAAATCTCAAATGTCTAGGTGCAGAATTCAATTATACTAGTATGACACCACATAATCATTTATAAGTTAATCCATAAATCTTCTATGCAAAGATTTGTTAACTCTGCAAGTATCTGTCAAGACAATACTTGATTATATGCTTATGTTCACCGACTAGATTAAGTGCACCAAATAACTCTAGTAACCAGGAATACATAGTAGATTCATACAAGATTAATCGTGCACATGTGTGAATAATCTCACTATAACCCAGTACATAAACACAATTTTATCTGGTAGATTCCTCCAGAACCCACATATGTTACTCACATATCTCACTGGGATCTTGTAACTCAGTTACAAAAGATTTTCTATTTCTCATGAGTAAATAACATATCCAAAAAATCTCTGAGACAAATAACATTCACTCTCAACAATTTTCCAATCCAACTTACCTCTAATTACATAATTTCTTCCACTCAATCAACCCCTCTTTGATCCTAGCACTAGAGTAAGATTAGGTGACCCAATACAAAACTCTCATACTTAAATTTTGATCAAACTTACTTCTATTCCGATCAAAATGGATTTATTAACCTTTGACCTTTCTCTATGCTATTTATAGATAATGATTTAAATTTCAAACACGTTCTAGATCCAGATTGTCCACACAATCCCTAAAGATTTCCTCTTATTCGAAAAGTTCCAATTAGGTATCTTACTCCGAATCTATCTGAAATTACTTTCAGACCAAATCTCATTTCTATACCACAGTTGGTTCTCTTCCAAAAACTATGCAACCCACAGATTCCCAAATAGAATTTTATCCCACCACCTCACCCCTTCTTTTAAAGAAATTATAAATTTCAATAAAAGTAAACTGGAAAGATGATCTATGAAAATATCTAAATCCAAGAAAAGTCAATAATAAGTGCTTCCACTAAAGGATTCACTCTATTACAACTAGGACTTTTCCTTCAAATATTTTCAACCCGAGTGACAGTACAATCATTCCATTGAAACCTATTTATGCAACAAAGATATTCTAGATTTAAGAAATTGAGACACTTTAACCTTAGAATTTATCTGAATTCCAAGTCCATTCCCACAAGTAGTAATTTATATGACATAATAGTCTTTCAGAAGAATAACTTCATGCTGGAAAAAATTCATATAAACTAGTCTGATGTCTTATATTCAAGAAATTATCAAGAAGTAAAAGATTAATTAAGCAAGAAATAGATTTGAGGGGCTCTGATTTTGTAAATAATGAGATATCACATTGGGATCTAGATTAAACCTCAAAATTTTCCAAAATACCCCACATTTGATCAAATGGTTTTTTTTTTCCCATATCGCGACTAGGTACTAAACACCCATTGATCATCAAATTTTTATAGTCCTACAATTTTTTTTCTAAAATTACTGATGTCCCATACCATCAGCTTTTCTTTCCAGAAAATCCTTAACCGCCTTATCTGATATTCTAGAGATCCATTGATCATCTAGCTGTCCTAAATCCATATAGGATACTATGTCTTGTTTCCAAACACTGGAGAATCCATTTATTTGGATGATTGTCAATGCCAATCAGAATGGATACCACAAATCCACACCTGACCCTATGATCTAAACATAAGAATTAACATGGTTCAATATTACATTCTGAACCTTTCTGATTAATGATAAGCTTCGAATCCCCCTAAATCCAAGAGCATTAACTTTGGGGACAAGCTTCTATCAATTTACAGACTCAATGTAATTTATGTATCAGATTCTACTTCTAACATCACAATTGACATCCAAAACTGCGGATAACTCAATGGTTACAAAGATATAAGTTACGAATTCAACTAAATGAATTCTATCCAGGAAATCAATAACCAGTATTAAGCAATTATTTACTGGGATTTACTCCAAATCCTAACTGCGAAATACATTTTCCGATCACACTTACTACCTCTGATGTCCACTCTTCTTCCCTCCTTAGAATTTTCAGTTCCCTGAAAATCTTTCAGCTAAGGTATCAAGAAGATGTAACGACATTAGTAAATGTTTAAAAATTAATTATTGTAGGAAAAAGTCTGAAACAAAATCCTATACTTGGGCTGAATAACTGATACATCAAAGATCATCTACAAATATGTGAAACAGTACTAGTTTGATCTTTTGGATATAATTCACCATAGGATTTTACTGGAAGTGAAATCAGTTTTTTTACTTTTGATCAGTTCCTATCAAATATTTTTCCAATAAAATTGGACTGTTCACCCTTTTCACTATTGGCTTAAGAATTACTTCGTTAAAGTTATCTGTAATTAATGAGAAATAACATTTGGATTCGGGAACTTTCTACACTGTATTCACTCCAAATAATTTTGTCGAATAAAGAATTTCCTCCAAATACCATGAATTCTCCACCATTAATTATTTAACAAGTATCTCAAAAGCTTTGGTTTATTCAATTTTAATGACCAAAATCATCAAAACCACAATAACCAACTGATCAGTGTTCCACCTATTTGAAAAGGAGAAAATTGAAAAAACATGATTTAACTCCATTTACTGGGAGTACCAATACTCTAGAGTTAATTGGTTTAAATAGCATCATACCAAAGAATCGAATTTGTAGATCGGGTATATGCCTGAGAACCATATCATTCTCTCCTTTCCATCAAGATCGGCTTAAAAAAATTCATTTCCAAAACTGATTATTACAGCTTAGCCAAAGGTCCAACAGTACTAAAGTTCTCAAAAAAATAAACTGGCTTAGTAAAAATGTCAAAGTGATGAAGTCAGAAAACACGCATATTGTCCCTAGAGAAAGGAAATTCAAATTCTTGCAACTCTTGATACGAGAAACAATACAAAATCCAAGGCTAAAATTTGACAATCAAACACCAAAAAACCAAAATTTCTATAACTGGGTGTTAGTAGCTTGAATTTCCAGAGTCGTATTAGAAAATTGATTTCAATCCAACTCAAAGCTACCAAATGTCCAAAATTCTTTTCAAGCCTTGATTAATTAGCATGTAATAGCACTGATGCGAACAGTTGATCAACTCACAAAATTGCCAACCACTCATCACGCATGTAACTGGCTCAAGACACTTTGCACAAGCATGCTAGAAGCCCCAAACCATAAGGTTTTTTTTTAAAAAAACTTAAAAGGCCATGGGCCCAAAAAAAGCAATACCCTTCCTTCCAAAAAAAAGTTAGGGCCGGCTCCCTCTTCCATCACAGACAGCTAGGCTATCACACGCGAGAGAGAGAGAGAGAGGAGAGGCCACGACCTCCATTCAGCCTCTCAGCCAACATCACCAAATTGTGGTGCATCACCAAATTGTGGTGCAGCTCGAATATCTCCTCTCGGCTCCTCGTTACTCACAATTAGCGTTGGAAGGAAGCTCCTTCTCCAGGGTCACGGCCGCTACCAGTTCCAAAGCAGATCAGAATCATTGCCTCACTAGCTGTGCATTGCTGCAGCCAGGCATGTGAATTCAAAGAATGATGTGCATAAAGCACCCTCCGCTCTACAACTCCACGAGCAGCCAGCGCATCCAACACTGCTTTTCTGGCCAGCAGGGCGGAAAGAGCCACAACGCACATTCTGATTTCCATATCAGCCGTTCCAGGACTCTGAAGTCAGCTTAAAACAGAGCACATCCACCAAGCAACAGCAAGCAAGAAACAAGAAAACGGAATCAAGGTTTTCTGACAGACATTCATTTCCACCAAGAACTACTCTGATTCAAAAGATAGAGTTACCGCTCATCTTCTATCACTCAAGCAATTCACATCCAGAACTTCAAGAGAAGAGTTTCATGTATTTATTCCAAGCATATGATTCTAATCCTACAACAGGATATACACATCATGCTGCTTCTCCTGGGAATTGGAAGAATGATTTGAAGCTCTCTAGTGTTTAAGCTCTGCTCCAATTAAAGAAGTAGCATATGACTCTTCCAATTAGTGCTCTTAAACATGCAGATTTATTGGAGGATTTGAGTAAAGAAACTTTTAATCCTCAGCATGCAATTCCTGGAATTATCTTCCTACTTTTGCATACAATTCATCTTAGTTAGGAAAAATTGATTACAATCAATCTTTCAATGAAACAAGTAGACAATGATTCAGAACCTTATGGAGTTATGCTAGTTACCACAATTCTTAATCCAGCAGAAATTAACAATAAAACAAGCAAGGAGATCCGTCCATGCATATCATTCTACCACAAAAGAAACCTTCCATAAAGCACTAGATATTTAGGAATAAATTCTTAACTAATTCTTACATCTTTATCAAAATCATAAAAGTAGAAGAGCACTCTACCACCAAATCTTGAAAAGTATGATTTCACCGAAATTTAGTGAATCCCGCTCCATAATTCCCTCGAGAACATAGCACTCCAATCCCATCCTTGACTGCATCTCAGCCGGGCTCTGATACCAATATAAAGACCCTAAAGGATTGCCCCTAAGATGAGGATAGGAGAACACAATAGAAGAGACTATGGAGCCAAACCGCCCAACCAGTCCTAGGATCTAGCCCCCAAGCCATGCCATGTGAAGCAAGAGGAGAAGAGAGAAACTGGTAACCTAAGCCCAATATGTCGACGGGAGAATCTCTACCTCATTATATAGAGAGTAGAATCCTATGCATGAAACCATGCAACTCCCATGCAGGTCAACTATAAATAGATCACATCTCTTCATGCAGTCCTCCTGCCTATATCCGTCACACAGACATGCAATACTCCATATGTCTCAATTAGAGTGTCTAGGTCCTCTCAAGGTTATTAGTCACCAACAATCTCAAATACCGGAGGGCCGATCTACCATATTAGGACTATTCCAGGTCCTTAACCGAATATGGCCATAACACTATTGCTGAAAATCTTTGATCGGTTCTAGCGAAGTCCAGAGAGCTTGGATCGATGTGCAATTACCTCACACGATCCAGACATGATTTAAGGAAGCCTAGTGATCAATAAATTCTAGAGAGAGAAAATATGCTTTACCAGTTTGGGCAGAGCACTTGGCATGAGGGGAGGTGGCGAGTCCCACCAAAACTCTAGGGGGATGCAGGTTGCGACTCAGGGCGAGCTCCAACCAAGTCTCAGTTTCCCTTGCTGCCAGTGCCTCGGAGATTAGGGTCGGTCACACACTTAAAATGTAACCTTCTCAGATTTATTAATAAAGTGAGATTTTTCTCAAACTGACTTTGATTACCTAATGGGTTTCAGTGTTCAGTAAAAGCGTCAGTTGTAAGGCTGATTCAAACTTTTTGATCTGGCACATAGCTGAGGATAGTATCCTGGGACACCAGTGATATGCCGTCGAGACCATTCGGTCCGGGACGCCAGCGGTATGTTGTCGGACCATTCGGTCCAAGAATTGGTTGTCTTCACATTTGTCGCGGCTTGGAGTTTTGAGTGTTCCTTGCATGAACGTGAATGGGTTAAGCTCTTGGGGAACGAGCTCTAACCTGTCGACTGAGTTGTCCCAACTCTAAGAGTCATCCACAAACCCATTTGAGGGACAAGAACTTGATAGAGCCGAGTCTTCACGAGCACGAGCCCGTTCTTTTGGTGCTGAACCCTCCCAGGTCCGAACCAACCTTAATGGTCCTTCTGCCACACACGGAGCTCATCTAGAGAGACGTACACCCAACCTAGATCTACCAAAGTTTGATGGTAGTTCAGACCCTCAAAGATTTTTGCAAATCTTTGAGAATGCATGTGATGTGTATGGTGAAACATCTCCCGATGCTATGGTCCAACTGTTTTTGGTGACCATGATTGCTAAAGCACGTGTGTAGTGGGTTTCCTTCCTTGCCTAACCTGAATCCAAGATCTAGTCAATCTAGCATCAAAGAGACGGAGTTAGTTGTCACGCGTAGGTTCGTTCCCATGAGAGCGATAATATAGTTCAGATTTCAACATGAATGGAGGATCTAACACTAACATCCGTTAACACTAAAAACACTACATCCATTAACCCTACTTCCATTAACCCTAAATCCACAACAATGATAGAAACGTACTCTTCTCTCTCTTCCTTTCTCTCTCACAAAAAGCATAAGAAATAGCAATCCCAATAATGATCAGATCCAATAATTAGCAAAATCCAAAGAAAGCATGAGAAATGGAGGAAAAGAGAGGAAGAGCAAGGACATTCATCAATCCATTTCTAAAGAGAACCAATCTGCTTTATTGAAATGAGGAAATGAACATCAGGAGCAACTCGAGTTGGTCCCTTTTTATTGTAGAGAGGAGGACCCTGGCCTCTGAATCCTATTGGTCCAGTTTTGCCTTTTTTTTTATTCAAATTTAAAAAAGTGTGGGAACCATCAAAATTGGAGGGAAACCCAATTTTATTCACTAACTTGCCATTTAGGCCCTGCGACATTAAAAGTCCCACAAAAAGGCTTAAAGTCCTTTTATTAACTTTTAACTAATCAATCAAATAACTATGTGATCATTGGGTTGGACTTACACATGTAGGGTGCCAAATCCCTCTCACTTATTAACTAGGGTTAGGGTCGCCTTGGGATCCGCAAATCCTCCAACAATACCCCCACCAAAACTGGTGGCGGTCCCACGACACCTGCAATATGTAGTTATTGGAGACTTTTATTGGCTTCGCGCCGAATCTTAATTAAATTATACTGCACCTTCTCCATAAAGTCAAGGCATGCAGTATTGAAATCCAAACTATGCGGCAGGAAACAACGGTGGGCTCCGGCAATCCACTTGGAAGTTGTCCATGAGGTGAAGCGGGATTCCCAAGAGCCTCCCATCATAGCCGCACGAAAATACAATCGAGCAATCGGCAGCTGATCTTTGATTTGCTCTGAGGCCATTGGCTTATTTGGATCGAATGCTAGGGTAGGAAGACAATCGTCCCATTTGGTTGCCACTGACGCCAACAGAGTTAGATCTTTGGCAAACTTTGCCGATTGTCGCACCGTTGGATCCGGAGAGTGGACATACTCTCTCTGGTATGCTTGTAAGGCCCGGTGGAAGTCCACTGAAATGTTTCAGTTGTAAGGCTGATGGATGATTGGCCAATTGGGTGTATGGATGGTGATTTTATCCATAGCCAATCCCAAATCTTCCCATTTTCGTCTTCACAGCATTGGCACGTAATAAGGATCTACCCGCAACTAGTGAGGGTTGGCGACGTAACTCCTAATTGATTCCGAAGTTTTCTCAAAAAGCGTGATTCTCCATGCCGGCTGCTCTCCCAGTGCAGGTATTTTGTCCAATTCTTTGCCGGCTTCGATCTCGGAGGTCTTAAATTTGAGAACCCATTTACCATGCTAGGACTCATGTGGATGCCGCTTTAAGAAGGTCTGGATCTGCTCCTCGACGCTGATGGGCCTTCTGAATAAATGGCTTGTCCTTGATGAGGATGGACCCGCTTATACTGCTAGTATAGTTGGCGGTTAATCTGCTAGATCTGGAGCTCCCCCCTGGTCCATGCTCAAATCAACCCTTGTATCCATTTGTATAGCTTCTTGGCGCGAAGGGGAGAATTACGGCATGACCGGGATGGGGATTTGTGGTCCGGCTTCCAACACTTGAGCGGCGGCTTTTTCATAGGCGTTGATGGTCTCTTTTGCCTTTGCCAACTCAGTTGAAGCTGCTCCTTTGAACCTATCAAAGCGGCCTTGGAATCCCTGAAGGGCCACTTTGTATGTTTCCACTTTCTTGAACAAATATACAATCTCCGTCGGTGTGACCGGATGATCAGATATTTGTGTTTGCAGATAGGCATCATGCTCAAGGGTGGTCGCATCCAATTCACCTTGAAGCCATGTGCGATCTTGTTCGGCCATCTGTAATTGCCCCTTCAGTAGCTGCACCTGTTGTTTGGCCTCTTGCACTTCCTTATCTAACTGATCTTGTGCGATTGTCAGGGCGTTTTGCAGGGAGCTGATGTAAGTTTCCAAGAGATCAGCTTGTTGCTGGGCCAATGTCTTTTCTCTTTCAGCCTTTTCTTCATGTTGCTTGGCTATCTTCACCTCTCGATCCAGCTGAACAATTTTCTGGCTGATCAGAGTGTTTTTGGATCCTAGATCAGAGATCCTCTGCTCCATTTCCTTCTTCTTATCCAGCATAGACTGGATCACTTGCCCAAGGCTTGAAACTAACCTGAGAGCATCACCAGAATCGACGGTCATGGAGGTGGCAGCAGCAGGAGACCCTGATGGTACTGTCCTTGGTAGGCGTGGAATAGGTTCCAAGGTCTCTTCTTCTTCAAAAGTATCATCTTCTTCAAACCCTTCAGGCATCGTGGCATTGAACTGCTTTGGTGACTTTACAGCTGTGTCAACCCGAAGTGTGGCTGGTGTACCCTGTGTGGGTGGTTGCTGACTGGCATCTTCACACCAACAGTAGATTCAACCCGAATCCTCTTCCAGGGGATTGGGATTCAAAGGGCGTTGGGCTCTGGGGCATTTCAAATCTTTCGGTAGCCTGTAGGGGGTCGGAATCATCGAACATATCCATGAAGAACTGTGTGTTAGATGAGGTTGCTTTGTTGTGCGGAGGTGAGGTGGCCTAGGAATGGTAGGCCCAATTGTCACAGACTGTCCTTGTAAGGGAGCAAAGGCGAGGGAAGCATCAGAGGCGAGGGGAATGAGAAGTTCATTGCAAACAGCAACAGGGGGTGGAAGCGCAGCTGACGAGGTATGCCTAGCGCGACATCGTGACGCGAAAGGTGAGTCAGGAATTACGATCTCGTTGCGTGGACGATGACGACTATGCGAACTTGAGGCCTGATGAGATGACTCGGCCGGTGCTTCTTCGTAAATCGAAAGCACAAAATCCAGGTGGAAGCCATGGATTCTGTTTTCTAAGTGAGAAGCGGCTAAGAGGGACAATAGAGAGCCAGCGGTGAACTGCTACTTTGTATTGTCCTTAATAGCTCGCTTGAGCTCACCAGAAATAGTCTTGAACCAGTTATATGGTTCAAGAGGGGCTTTGGCCAACTTTGTGTGGGACTCCACTATCTTGTAAAGGATTTAAGATGTGATCCGTTTTTTTTATGAGGTTGCCAGCCATCAGGAAATGATTCAACAACTGGGCAGCGGTGTGGATGGAAGGCTCAGTGATGGCTTCCAGAAGGTAGCCATCATTAGTCTAGTGCAGATCGTTGGTGAGGTCAATGTATGGCTTGATGGCCTGTTTGGCGTGCTTGTGATTGGGTGAGGCTTGCGTACCGAATGAGATTCCTATAGCTGCAAGTGTGGCCTCAGTGACGCGCACCTTGTGTGTGGCTCCTTGGAAGGTGATATAAAACTTGGATTTCTCTTCCTGCCACGTACTGAAGGCAAGAGTGATGAAATCCATATTGATGCGTCCCGAAAAGACTCTCTCATGAATACCCATTGTAGTAAGTAGAGGCTCCGCAAGGGTCATCCACTGAGTGACTATGCTTGTGCTAGGAAGAATCATGATGTCCGTTGCAGATGGGACATCACGATGGATAGTATAGCATGGAGACTAGGAAGTATCGGTAGAGGACATGATGATCAGAAAGGAATTATAAACGTGTGAAAGTGTATCAGAAGGCAATGTAGGAAATTTGGATGGCTTTGGTTGCAAGAAAAATTTGCAAGAGCTTCGCTAGCATAAGTGAGGAATAAATCGAATTTAGCCAACTTATAGGTGAATTTAGTGGGTCCATTACACTGAATAGTAGTTGGACTGATCAGTTTTGAACAAAAATTTGCAGGCATGTACAGTACTGTAAAAATAGGCTAAAAAAATCTGGGTGAAGGTTTCTAGGGATCTGAACAGGCATGTACAGTACTGTAAAAATAGGCTAAAAAAATCTGGGTGAAGGTTTCTAGGGATCTGAACCTATCAGGCGAATGTTTTTCAGGGCTGGCAAAGGATGAACCTTTGCCCAGGAGGGTCCTTCGCCCAGGTACTGTCATAAATGCATTTTTTCACAATCTGAACCTATAGACAACCTAATTTGGACATTTTAAGATCATCTAGCAGGTCGATGAAGGTTCATAATGAGGTTATGATGCTTGGCAAAGGTTCCCAAAATGGCATATCATTGAACATTCGCCTGACTCAAAAATTGAATTTTCTCTTGTCAGAAACCTTCGCCCACCTCAATTTAGATAAATCAAGGGTGGATGTACAGTCTAAGAGCTCAGAGAAAGTTTCTGATACTATATTGGCCAAATCTGCCCAAAACAGTGGTTTCTAAGGCATCTTCCATAAAAATACTGTGCTTCCTTTTCCTTATGCTGATGACTTCTTGGCCTTTGCTCATCAGTCTTTCCTTATTTTTTCTTTGTTCTCATTTTTTTTTTTAACTGTATTTTTCCAAAAAAAAGTCAACAAATTAATTACTGAAAACAAATAAAATGAAAAAAATTATTGAGATCAGACTTGCTGAACTGGCGGAGCAGGCTGCCAAAACTTGCGTAATCGACTGCCATTTACCGGAGTATCAAATCGTTTTCCATCCAAGTGCTCAAGAATTACTACACCATAGTTCAGGATTTCCTTTACTTTATACAGGCCTTCACCAATAAACTTCAACTTACCCTTGATCAGCTTGGTTTTGTACATCAATGCAAGATCTCTTGCTTCCAGATCTTTCTTGTGCAATCGACGATCGTGCCATGCCTTGCGGCAGGCTTTCTCTACTGCTAAGGCATGAACTGCCATCAATCGGGTTTCACATAATTTGTGCAGTGCTTCATGACGAAGTTGTAAAGACTAATCATCATTTAATCGTTTAGTTGCTGTTATGCGGAAAGATGGGATTAAAAATTCAATTGGCATAACAGCATCTTGACCATAAACCTGTTGAAAAGGTGTTTGATTTGTACTATTTTTGTAAGCGGTTCTGAATGCCCATGATGCTGCATACAATTTATGTTCCCAATCAGACCGACTTGCCTAAACTATCTTTGTCATAATGGTGCAGAGAATCTTATTGGAAGATTCAGCTTGGCCATTCCATTCCCTCTGGGATAATAGGGAGTACTAAATCTTTGTATAACAAAAAAATCTTCCAGTAAACACTTTATTGTTTGATTAACAAAGTGTGTATCCCGATTATTGACAATTTCGATCGGACATCCAAATCTGATTATAATATTTTCATATAGAAACTTTGCCGTAGATTTTGCATCAGCCACTTTGACAGCTTTGGCTTCAACCCACTCGATCATATAATCAGTTGCGACGATAATGTATCGGGCCTGAGATCCTTGTGCAGCTGGATGAATAGGACCAACATAATCCAGTCTCCATTTTTCAAATGGTGCTTGCGATAAAACCGGATGTAAGAGTTCATAATTCTGTCGAGTAGGCGGTCGTGCTCGCTGGTAGACATCACATGTCTGAATAAAATTTTCTGTGTCCTTATAAAGCGTAGGCCACCAACAACCGGATTGCAAAAGTTTGCGAACAGTAATATCTGTAGAGAAGTGTCCTCCACCCATGCCATCATGTGAAAACATGATTAAATCTGATATTTCATGCGGTAAAACACATCTTTGTAAAATATTATCTGATCCACGACGATACAATTGTTCTGCAATTAATTGATAAGGTTGAGTCTTATGAATCAATTGTCTTTTCTGTACTTTTATCAAAGAGTCATTTGGTTGTCCTAGCATCAGATACTCAACAATATTTGTCGCCCACTCAGGTACTGCTTCAACATAGAACAACATAGCATCTGGCAGTTCATCATCCACTTCAATATTAACTGGTGCAGATTCAATTCGCGAAATGTGATCGGCTAGATAATGTTGCTTTCCCTTTTGAACCACAATTCAAAAGTCAAATTCAGTCAATAATAATAACCATCTTGCAATACGTCCAGTATTACACGTCTTATTTACCAAGTAAAGTAACGGTTGATGATCCGTATAAAATGCAAAGTGCGTTTCCATGAGATAGTGACGAAATTTTTGAACAGAAAAAATCATGGCTAGCGCTTCACGTTCTGTTGTTGAATAATTCTTCTCTGGATCTGTAAGCTATCTGCTTGCAAATCGTATAGGATAATCCTTCTTATAGTCACCTGGCTGCGTCAAAACTGATCCAATGGCGTATTTTGAGGCATCTGTATGAACATGAAACTCTAATGTCCAATCTGGAGAACACAGTATTGGTGCTGAAGATAATGCTTTTTTAAACTTTTCAAAGGCTTCTAACGCCTCTACTGTCCAAATAGGAACAATAGTTAATTTCTATATAGGTCGTGCTAAATCTGCAAAGAAGATAATAAAAATTTGATAGTAGTTCGCATGACCCATAAACACATAAACTCCTCGAATTGTTGCTGGCGGTGGCAATTCTACAATTACTTTGATCTTAGAATAATCGGTGGCAATATTATGTCTTGATATCACATGTCCAAGCACCACTCCGTGAGAAACCCATATCTGGCATTTTTCTGGATTTAGAGGAATCTGATATTTGCGGCACCTTTCAAAGACTTTCTCCAATTGATCCAGGTGGTCTGTATCTGTACTATGAACTCCCAAGTCATCCAAGTAAATTTCAAGGAATTTCTGCAGATAGTTTTTAAAGGCAAATTGCATTACTCTTTGAAATGAACTTGGTGTATTATAGAGTCCAAACGACATTACTTTGTAAGCATAGGTGCCCCATTCTGTTGCAAAAGCAGTTTTGTGGCGATCGGCAGGTGCAATCTTAACTTGGTTGTAACCACTAAATCCATTTAGGAAACTATAAGCTTCCGTTCCAACAAGGTGATCCAAAATGCTTTCAGTAAAAGAGAATGGAAAGTGATCCTTCCGTGTCACTTTATTCAATGCTTTGAGATTTACACAGATTCGCAGTTTCTCATTTTTCTTAGGAACAATGACAATCGGTGAAATCCATTCGGTATGCTCGATCTCCTAAATGAAATCGGCGTCAACCAATCTCTGAAGTTCTTTCTTTATCAGATCTGCCACATTAGGATTACAGCGATAGAACTTTGTAACCTTTGGTACTGCATCAGGTACTAAAGGTATGGTATGTTCAATGACTGATGTCGGAATACCCTTCAAATCTTGATAAGTCCATGCAAAGAAATCTTGATACTTAATAAGTAGCAAACAGAGTGCTTGATACTGTTTAGGAGTAAGTTGTGATCCCAATTGTACAATCTTTTCCGGTTCTCTTGGTTTTGCAAGATTCATTGGCTGCGTCCTAGTTGGGCCATCGTAAACCTCTTTTGATTTCGGCATGTGTTCTTCAAGTTCACGATGTGCTTTTGGTAACATGATAACCACATCATCCAGTGTATAACGTTTAAAATGCTCTGGCATATCATACTGGACTACATTTGCTTGTTCTTTTTTTAAAGGACTTGTCTTGGATCTTCAATTAGCCTTCTTAGCAGGAATTGATCGTGGAGGTGATGACTTTCGGGATGATAAATCTTTCTTCACAGGTGAAGACTTCCTAGATGATGATGTCTTGCTGGAGATCTGACTTGAAGAATCATTCTTGGCTTTTCCTTTGCCTTTATCCAATAGAGGTGGCACTTCCTTTGAATCGATCTTTTGAGGGGGATTTTTCCATTTCAGGCCCGTATTATAATGTTGCTTTGCTTGTTTCTTTGTCATCGAATCTGTGATCCTGTCTCCCTTCAATATAACTACTTTGGGTGATTTGATTGTCGGTTCATCAGGAACATTACGCACTCCAAATCTGGTCGGATCCATATGATGTAGAATCTGTTCATTCGTAAGTTTTGCATTGCCATCATAAGTTAAGGCATGGCTCATTGGTATGAGATCATCCTCAATTGGATCTGGTATAGGTTCCGTTGATATTCAGACTACATTCAGCACATTTAGTGGAAACGTGATTGGTATATCCAAAGTTCGATCTAACAAGAAAATCTCGCTCATCTCTGATTGAATATCTTGTTGACACATATATCCTGCTGCACAATCAATTGTTGCAAGAGCTTCGTTCCAATTGACAGTTTCCGTTTGAGAATCGTAGTGAACTCCCAATTTTTTCTTTAGTCGATCACAAGTGTGATCCGTCGTTGATGAATCGTCATCCGCTTTTTGAACCACTGGCTTGATAGTCCAAGTCATAGGATCAACTTTAACTACACGTTCATGATTTTCAAAAGTGATTTTTCCGGTACCCCAGTTATAAATTACTTGCGCAACTTGTAACCATGGACGTCCTAAGAGAACTCGGTAGACATTTGGTGCTTCTGGTAAGTCCATCACGACAAAATTAATGACGAACTGTACTCCTGCAATCCTGACAAGTATATCTTCTACGATTCCTTGTGGATGAACTGTCGTTTGATCAGCTAGCTTAATAGCAAAATTAGCAGGCTTAATCTTTGTAAGGCCCCATTTTGTACATAGCTTTGTAGAAATCAGGTTAACTCCTGAACCGCCATCTATCACGGCTGCTTCTTTAGAAAATTGTCTATGTTGCATCGGCAGAGTGATATTCTTTTGTTCACTTTCTCAAGCGGCTCCAACATGGAGTACATCGTTAGATTCTTCAAATCCAGCACAAAAAAACGGCTCCTTTCTTCTTGAGCTGACTTTTGCGCTAAGACTTCTTTTGCTTTTGGCACTAACTTTAGGAACTCTCCCAATGAAATATTGATCTTGCTAGACAAAATATCTATGAGTAATTTTGTATGTGGTGCTTCCGGTTCAGTCATCTTGAAGGGTTCTTCGTGATGATGTAATTGATCATTCATATCCGTACGTAAATTTCTTGGAGGTTGCAATGGTAAAGATCGAACTTCAGTTGTTACTTTAGCACCTTCAAGTTCCTCTTCTTCTTGCAGATGTTTAATCCACTGTCTCATATCCTGATATCTTTGTTTTTCTGCATTAAGATTTGGATAGACTCCCGATGCTATTGGTGTATCGTTCAATGGTATAGAATCAGCAGGTATTGAATCCACTACTAGTTCTTTTTGCTTTTGTGCTCTGGTGACCACCATCAAGGGTGCACTTGGTTTATTCTAAGCTACCGATCCTTGCTTGATTGTTATCAAATTTACAGATGTTGTATCTGGTGGTGGCTTCGATCTTGCTGGACAGTCTTTATAGCAATGTCCATATCCACAGTCACGACAGAATGGTACAAATTTTCCTTTATTTGGGCATTCTATAACTCTGTGATTTTCTCCACATGCAAAGCATCCAAGTGGTGCTATGGCCCAATTTCTCACGGCTTGTTGTTGAGCGGCAGCATAAATGGCATACTGTTTTGAAGATCCACCTTCCTGATCATTACCATAGCTCCATTGCTCAGCACTTCTGTAAGGTTCTGGTTCCATCAAATTGGCAGGAGGAGCGGAGTGTTTTGGTGGGGTAGGCAAAGGCTAGACGTTCCGGGTATCCAAGAGTAGATTGTCGCAGTCTTGCTGCTGGATTGCCTCCATACTGTGGATCTCGATATTCCATCTGGACATACCGTTGCTGAATTATCCGAGGGTTGAAGTTGCAAAAGGTAGTCTCATGGTCAGGTGAATTACACAGATGGCAAACACTGATTTCCATTCGTTTTTTCGATTGAGGACACTCGTTCACTGTGTGATTTCCTATACAAATAGAACACCAGACATTTTCCCTTGATAGGAAAAGTCTTTGCAAACTTCTCAGGTCACTTGTTCACTTCTCTGTGGAAATTTTCCAATGCTTTGATCTTCTCATCAAATTGCAACTGCAATGTCAAAAAATTTGCCGAATTGAACTTATTGGAGTTTGATAAATTTGAATCAAGAGTCGACAACCCATTAAGGATAAAGTCGAATTAAACGACAAAATTCAACATCCATGTCAAATCTAACATGTAAGCATGAAATATTAAAATTTTGATGGAAAACAATAGTGTCGGATTCTACCACCCTTGTGGGTTTTAACGAATAGAGAGAGAACATCCGAGAGTTTCCTTTAAACCACTGCCATCTTTTTTAGGATTCCAATATAGGAATCTAACAGATAAAATTAATGTTAGAATTTGACATCCTAGCAAAATCCTTGAAGAATCCATACCAAGTAAGCCTCAAAAGATAGGGGTTTTTTTTCCTACTATAAGGGCCTATGCCATACTTACTAGAATCTTTGAGCAAAGTTGAACAATTTTTTTTTATAAAAACTTGTATAAACATGGTGCAGTAGGGAGGGCACACTACATGTGGATAGTCACATGTTTTAGCATACATAAATTTTTTTTTGTCTTTTGCTCATATGGGTAGGGCACCCTAGAACTAGCAACAATATGAAGCTTGAAAAACATAGACCAAGTTGTGATAGGTAGTCGTGGAGTTGTAGCATGGACAATAGCAAGGCACACTAGGTGTACTTGAAGTCAAGAATCACTTGTAGGAGTGCAAAATGTGTGATTTGTGAAGTGAAAGAACACAAATGAGAAAACATGCTTTTGTTTGGCGCAGTCCATTATCTTTTCAAGGGCACAACATAGTTTACCTTTTGTGTTTAAAAACATTGTGAGTTATATTGGTATTAGGGTTTGTAAGCCATATTACCCATGAGGTTTCGTATGCATATTCATGGATTATGTATGGGGATTGGTGAATTACACATTGATGGAGTACAATGTTCATTATTTGTCTAGTAAGTAATGTAATCTCAAATAGTACTCTTGGGGGAGAGAGAGAGAGAGAGAGAGAGAGAGAGAGAGAGAGAGAGAGAGAGAGAGAGAGAGAGAGAGAGAGAGAGAGAGAGAGAGAGAGAGAGAGAGAGAGAGAGAGAGAGAGAGAGAGAGAGAGAGAGAGAGAGAGTTGCTGGGATTCGGTGCTATTCTCGTTGCGACAGTGAGAAGCGAGCGGGCAATCCTCGGTGAATGCAACTACATCTATCAGATCAGACCAACTCCGACAAATCAAAGCATGTCCTACTTGATTACAGTTTTGAAGTCACTGGATCTATACAGTTGATTCTGTAGCCATGCACAATTTATTTGAGTTGTTAGATTTAGCTTTGCGGAAGCATTTTAGAGCGATAAATCGACTTATGCTATTAGTCATATGAATAGTTTAATCTATGAATGAATTTATCTGCGAGCATGAATCTATGTATAAATGAAACAAGCATTCAGCATACATAACCTATATTATTGGAACAACAATTATTTAGTCATGTAGAAAATACAATTTGAATGCAGGTAGAGACGCGTTTTTTCTGAGACAATATTCTATAATAACATAGAGAAAGAACAAGACAATTGTGCTTATGATGATCGATTGATGTCTATGAATAGATGATCAACTAAGGTAGTAAGTAGCCGAGCAACTGATAAGTTGCTGGAAATATACACATGACTATTAGACATAACTAAACATTCACCTCTCAGTTTAGTAGTCACTAGTTGACCGTAAGCTCAAATCTGTAAGGCTCTTGTTATGAGGAGAAATCATAATTGAGCACGGTTGTTAGTATGGAGTCTAATGTGAGACCATGATGGTTATGAGATGGCTGGATTGCATAGCAGAAGTCCGGGGGGTTCAGGGGGCGGAGCCCCCTAGAGAAACAGGGGGTCCGGGGGGCGGTAGCCCCCCGGTGGGGGGTTTGGTGGGCAGAGTCTCTTCATCATTTGGCCTTCTGACTCCTTATGTGAAAACACACTTTTGGTGTTTTGCATCCCTTTCAAGACTTGGATGTTCGCTCTCTTTGATGGTGGTCGCCACTATATAGCTACCACATTGAGAAGCATTCTTCAAAAGTTGGAGCATTCTTTTTATTGTAGATCAGTCATCCAGAGTCTATTCGAGATCACCATTGAAGCCCTTCTCCAGGGTGCATGGATTGGATAGCACCATCATCATATGTACTAGCTTCATTATCAGATTTTCAGATTTGAGTTTATTGTCTCTTGTCTATGCTGAATTCAATTGTCAATTATAATAATGGCTAATTAATTTAAAGAATGGCTAATTTGTAGTTTACAAATAGGATTAAGGCACTACGTGTTGTTGGCAGTCGCCATCAGACACAATATCTAGATATTTTGTTCGATCATGATACAGTGTACTCGTCGTCAATTAGATTGTAGTCGATTGTTCGAGGATGGTTGAACAATCGAGTATGGTCGAATGGTCGTTGATGGCTGAATAGTGAGGATGGCCAAACTATCGGGTAGACACTATCATCGATTCCTTTTTATTTCTATAAACTGTCAAGAAACAAGAGTATTTCTAAAGAGTATGTGACTGTTCAAGTATTTATAGTAGTCTAGTGAATGTATCTAGATTAGCAGAGATAAGAGATGGAGAGGATAGGAATCCAACACAATCTGGATCCTTGAATGCCTTCATTTGTAAATTTAAGATAACACAAAAAATCTTGTGTGCTTTTTATTTAATCCTTTTGTAAATATATCAGTTGCCATGTACTGGTCCTGCAAAATTTCAGACTTACCTCCTTGTTGTATTTTGCTCCTGATGTAGTAGTACTTAATCTCGATGTGCATGCTCCTAGAGTGAAATCTAGGATTGATCGATAATGCAATGACACTCTGATTGTCGCATTGGATCATTGTTGGAGCAGATTGTCTAAGACCAATATCAGACAATAAATTTCTCAACTAGATTGTCTCTTTGGTAGCTTGAGAGGTTGCAATGTACTCAAATTTTGTAGATGACATTGCAATTGAGGTCTGCTTTTGACTGTTCCAAGATATTGGACCATTATTGAATAGGAAGACAAATCTAGAAGTGGATTTTCTGGTGTCAACATCACCTGCCCAATTTGCATATGTATATATCCATGGAGTGTATGGGTATTGGATGAATTGTCATTACCAGACCAGATACAAAGGTCGATAGTAATTCGTACATACTTGATAACTCTTAAAAGAGCTTTTGAATGGATCATGCCAAGATTGGTCATGTATTGGCCCAAGGAACTGATGGCGTATGCAAAATTTGGCCTGGTTGAGATCATTGCATACATTGAAGGATCCTATAGCAGACTAGTATGGATTCGCATTCATTTCTATCTTTCTCCTCATGGTTTGAGGGCATTGTTCCTTTAATAACTTTAGACTTGGATCCATGGGATTTCGTACAAATTTGCAATTGATGAAACTGAATTTCATCAGCAAGTTATGGAAGTACCTCTGCTGGGTGATATAGAGAATTCTTCTGCCTCTGTCTCTATGGATTTGAATCTTGAGACAATAGTGCGCTTCTCCCAGATTTGTCATCTCGAACTCTTGGGATAACATCCTCGTCGTATCCCTTTTTAGAGCAATATTGTTGCCGAACAGCAACGTATCATCCACATAGAATGTGATGATGACAAATAATTGATTAATAGCCTTGAAATATACATTACAATATGCAAAGCTAGGTTGGAATCCATGATCGATCAAGAACGTGTGATTCGATGAAACCAAGCTCTGGATGATTGTTTCAGACTGTACAAAGCTTTATGGAGTTTGCATACCTGATCTTCTTGAACATTGAGGATGTAGCCTCCTAATCGATAACTCCATTGAGGAATGTTGTTTGTACATCCATCTGGTGTACCTCAAAATCTGCTACAGTAGCATAAGAAAGTAGCAATCGAATAGAGGTGTGCTTGATGACTGGGCTGAAGGTTTTGAAGTAGTAGATGGTGGAAATTTGTGAAAATCCCCTTGCCACGAATCGAGTTTTCCTTTTATCGATATTGTCGTCTATTTTGTATTTGATCTTAAAGATCCATTTGCACTTAATTACTTTTCTGTTTGCTGGTAGCTTGGTGACAATCCATGTGTTGTTCCTCAGTAGTGAGTTGTACTCCTTGTCCATTGCTTCTCTCCAGAGACCTGAATCGACCTATGACAAAGCTTTATCAATTGTGGTTGGCTCTTGGGTAGAGTAGTGAGAAAACTCATCAGTGTATCAGACTAGTTGAGTTCAAATTCTTGTTGATCTTCTGGTTGAAGTTTCTGACTACAAAATCTGACTTTGTGTCAGCTGCTCCTGAGTTGCAGCTTCTTCATCTTCTTTTGGGTCTGATTGTATTGAGTGACTACTGGAAGGAATAGCAATTACCATCCGAAAAGAATCAGTTGTTGGGGTAGAAATTATAGACTGCATCGGGTCCTTGCCCTTAAGATCAATAAACTGATTTTTGATAAAAGTCACATCCTTGTTAGTAAAAGCTTTACAGGTCTATATTGTACAATCTATACATCTCGTCAGAAGTACAATAGCCAACAAAAATAGTCTTGATCCAATTTCTTTTTGTTGTCCTTTGGGAATGATTGATCACGCCTCACATTTCTATTTTCTACCTTCCAAGTTATCTATTTCACTTTTATAGGATGGCCATAGGATGAATAATTTGAAATCTTGAATTCTAGAACTCCTCCATAAGGATGCTCTTCAGCTTGAATTTCCATATGCTATAGTTGATTGATAGCTATGCCAATCGTCACCAATTTTTTGAATTCTCCCAGAATTTGACTCTTTGCTAACGTCAAACTACTTCCGACCTAGGCTCTAATACTATGTCATGGATCATTCATGTGATATAGATTAGCTAAATTCTCAGACTAATATCAAATAGATTCAATCAAGTGCATAACTTTGTTTGGTGGATGACAATCACTACCACAAAAAGAGTGCACAGCGAGGGAAATTAGCGACATTTGTTTTCACTAAATTGAATGTCACTCTGCGACTATTATAGCAACATTTACTTTTTTTAGAACATTGCTAAGTAAACGTTGCTATATGATGCATAAGTGTCGCTTGGTGACTTCCAATAATTGCTGCTTTGCGATAGTTATTCTATTGTCATTTTAGCGACAATTGTACATTAACGTCACCGAGCGATGTTATGTAACGTTTATAGGAAAAAAAACCTAAAAGAAGTTTTTTGGTCAACAACATTTACTAAACATTATTGGACGACATTCACAATTAGCATCACTAGGAGACACTGGATTTGTTAGTAGGAAAAAGTCGAGAGTTCTTTTTTATGAAGTGACATTTTAATGATGTTTATGGACATCACCCAGTGATGTTAAATTAAATGTCAATTTTGAGGTTAAAAAATTTCCATGACACTTCAGAAATAATTTTTGAGAATTGTGGATTCACTTCTTCCTCATCATGATCGCTTTCATCATCATGATTGTTTATTGTTGCATCTTCGAGTTCAATATTTTCAAAAAAAAAATAATCTTGTCTTTGTTTGCATGACAAATTGGATGGATCGGGATAAAGGGCTATCTATGTACATACAATGATATAATTGAGTTGGAGATTTCAATCTAGTGTGCTCAACAATTGATTTAAAAGTATCAAGGATTATTACCTACTCACAATAATTTGGTAAGACCAATGTTTCATTGGAAGAGAAAAAAATCTTTGTTGAATCAAGAGCAAGTAGTCCATTTGAATCCAATTGTACAGTTATATGTGGCCATTGACATACTATTTGTACAGTTGCATGTGGCCATTGACATACTATTTGAAACCATTTCACATCAAACAAAAAGGTCTTGAAAAATCTATAGTCAACTTCCAATATCTCTTGTATGGTTCCAACATAGTCAAGGTCACTTTCGACCAAATTATTATCCCTTTGCATTACTGCAGTTAGCCTGATAAAACCTTGTCATCAACCCACAGTTGAATGTCGTTCTTTTTTGTCGATAGTTCAATGCGAAAGTGTTGTCTACTAGACCAAAGAGCGATATGGCGTCTATTCTGTCAAATTGAAAAATCTATATAGCAATACTATTTCAAAACAATGTACTACAATAACAAGGAAATTACTATATATATATATAAAATGATGAGTTTGAGTTTAGAGACAAACATGCCAACTACAACCATGTGTAAGATCCCACTGATATTTGTTTTCCACTTGCAAAAGCATAATTCATGGCTTCATATAGCCAAAAAATGGTGCATTGATCTGGAAGCTTCTCCAATTCAGTTGGAAAAGCCTAGCCCCTATGTGCTCGACGCCACCACTCTCTATCAATATTTCATTGCACTTTAGTTTTTTCGTATAAATCATCCCAAGGTGCTTGTGTGCTGTATAACATAAACATGCAAACCTTATCCTCATACCCTCAGAAAATCTCAGAAGCATTCCTTTTCCTTGTTGAATGTTCTCTAGTTTGTTGCTCTCCTCATTATTGTCATGTCACAATATTGGAACCCCCAGATTTTAATTGTGCCAAGTACTCTATAATGTAAAACAAAGAGTCTTGTGCTATCCAACCTTCAATGAGTCCTTCTACATGTGCTTTTTGGCGAATAAATCTTTTAGGACTTTCATAAAATGCTCTAAAAAAAACATCCATCTTGCATTTACAGGGCCTTCTAGCTCCACCTCATCAACAAGGTGAACCAAAAGGTGAATTTGGATGTCCATGTATGATGGAGAGAGACATCTCTCAAGAGCACAAACAATCTCAATAATTTTGAATGCAGGCATTCTATATCTCCTATAATTATTATGTCTTTTGAAGATATTCATTTGCATATTTGTCGCATACAAAAATAGAAAATGGTCATTAATATATATGTGAAATGTGCTCATTTAAATGACATTCATTAGAGTCATAAACAATACCTTGCAAAGGTCACCAATTCTGAGATAACATTTTAAATATCTTTGGTCAAACAACCTTTCAATGCCATCGGAAATACGTGTTGCAAAAAAAACTACTTATTATGAGAATTTATACAATTGTGTTTGATTATATGTGTCACTAGTTAAACACATCAAAAACATATACATGTATCATCTTGTGCCAATCGTGAGATTTCAACTTGGACAATTTGTCGTCTATGGTAAATGCCTCTCTTATAGGCCTTGCGTATCCAATGGAAAATCACATATGTCAAATAACTGCCTTTACATTTCTACTCTCTTCCTTTGATAAAAGGTCCGAGATGGTCAAACTATCAAGGATGGCCAAACAATCGAAAAGGATGATCGAGTATTTGAAGGTGTCCGAACAATCGAAGAAACATTATCATTGATCCTTTTGTATTTCTACAGACTGTCAAAAAACAAGTGTATTTTTGCAGAGTATGTGATTGTACAAATATTTACAACAACTAGTGAATGGATCTAGATTAGCAGAGTGATGGGGATGGAGAGGATAAAAATCCAGCAGTTTTGTGTATCGTGTAGGCAGATCACTTCCACATATATTACAAGCATGGTATTCCAAAGTAGAAAAACCAAAGTACTCACCCAATCCAGGATAATCATGCATCATCCACATCAAAATACCTTTTAATTCAAATTCTTGAGATCCAATAAGATGTGATATATCATACACATGAACCCCTCTCCAAAGAATTTTCAACTCCTTAATAGTAGGTTCTAAATAGACATCCATATTCTTTACCCTGTACCGACCAAGGCTGATGAGTGGAAGTAAAAATATGATCTTTTTTCATTGCTATCCATGGAGGCATCTTGTAATTCACAAGCATCACTGGCCATGTTTTCCAAATAGAAGATGGATGGCCGTGAGGATTAACACCATCCATGGCCAAACCAAATCTCAAATATCTTGGCTCTGTACAAAATATAGGCCATGTAGGACACCTTATCAGACAAATCTCAGTTCTACTAACAAAGTGCACAGTTTAATTGACAAAGGCTGAGAAACGAACTCGAAAGATTCATGAACAATATATTGTCGCAAAATATTTTTGATTCTTGTTCAAACTCGAACTTGGAAACAAAACGTTTGTTTGAATATCAACCATCTTAGCGGTTAGATCTACTATTATAGAAGTAAAAGGCCAAAAGACCTATCCTATAACAATATAAATATGTGCACTGCTCGTTGTAAAACAGAGACACGACAGAGAGCAACAAGGCAACAAGCTTGATGTATACTAAAGAATCAAAATCAAAATTATAAAAATTTATTTTTGATCAAAGTTTCTCAACAGATGATTTTATCAGTTGTTCTGGTTATCTAAAATTGTCTATAATACTCACGCAATATATCTCTTAATTCTGCATGCTTTATTCAATCAAGGTAAAAACTGTTCTATTAGTACATAGACCAGAAACAGACTCGACTGAAGACACTAATATTAGTTTGATTTATTCAAACATATGATACCACTTTTACAAGTAGAGGTGAGGAAGTCCTCCAAATCCAAGGTAGAGCCTCCAAATGTCCTCCAAGCAACCTGCAAGCTTCAAGATGCTCCCCAACTCCAAGCTAGGATGCCTTCACCTACAAGTAAGGATCTGCAAGCCTCCAAGGATCTCTCCTCCACCTGTGTCCCTACTCTTTAAGCACAAAGATAGATAACAAGCTGGCCTCAAGTATTTACCACCCAACCATAACTAGATCCAAGCTCCAAGCAAGACCTATCTAGCACCCCCTTGCTAATCATAAACAAATCACAAGCATACCACAACACTCCATAGCATACTCAATATCCAAACCCTACTTATGTCCCATACTATAAGCAAGATTCAGACCTTAAGCATACTACCACAAGAAAGCACTCTACACACTAGTAGCAACACTAGAGCATAAGCAAAGCAAACAAGAGAGATCTCCCCCTCCCAATGGGCGCCCTACTACCCTCATATAGATGGCCCATGGACCCCTCGTGATTGTCCACTAAGAGATCCAAGAAAAGCCGTTATGACTCCTACCTGCTTGAATCGGCAACCTACATATGGCCATGCAGATCCACCAACCAAGAAGCTGCACTACAAACGCAAACTTCTAGTGCCACCTGGTTAAGAAGCAGATGCGGATGGAAGGAATGAGAGAACGATCCTAAGACAAGTTGAGACGGCCACACATGAATCACCAACACCACAAAAGACAGAGTGGGTAAAATCTATCCAACCAGGGATAGCGGAAGAAGTCAAGAAATTGGCAACAGATGCAATCCAACAGATTTTACCAAGCCTCATTAAACAAATGCTGCCACAACTCTTCCGTTGCAATGGGCTACTAGAATGTTTATGCTTATGCTAAGTATAGTCACAGCTTAAATGATCTATTTCCCACTATGGAGTTCCATGCTCATCCAATGAGAGAGAGAGAGAGAAGCCTAGGGGAGTTAAAGAATCTCCAAGAGCCTCCATAGGCTTATGGAAGGTCAAGAGACTCCTTCCATAACCTATGACTCTTTGAATGCCTTTCTTTGGGAGTTGGGGGTCATTGCCCAAGTTGTGCATGTATACTTTGGTCCTAGACCATTAAAATGATATGGTTCAAAATTGAGGCCCAAGGTTTAGAAAAATAGTCATCGAATGACTTTCTAACACCTCTCTAGGTTCCATATCTCCATCCAAGGCATAGACACCTACATGCCCTTAACCAAGGACACTAGTACCTTAATCTAAGACACCTACCCTTAATACCTAAGGATACCCCTTATCCAAGGGCCACGTGACTCCATACCTCCGACTAAGGTATAGTCACTTGCTTGTCCTTATCCAAGGGCACATACCCTTAATCCTAAGGGTACCTTGCCATTTAGCCCCCAACACTAAATGGACTAATAGGGGTCTGAAGTACTACTAGCTACATAGTATGTAACATAATGACAGTGAAATATAGCTCAAGTTGTCACACAGAATGGTGGTAGCATTGAGTTGAGTGTGATGTAAGTCGTGAAGTAATAATCTGATCCATACAGCTACTTTTGAAGTTTGACATGCTGCAATGTACTCTGTCTCTATCAAAGAAAGTGCAACTAATCCCTGCTTCCTTGAGCTCCACAAAATCGGTCCCCCTATCAGATAGAAATAAAACTTGGAAGTAGATTTTTTGGTAGAGCTCCTCTTCAACAATGTCATTGAGAAATGTTGTCTTGACATCCATTTGGTGCATTTCAAGGTCTTTCGCGGCTGCAAAGGCAATCAGAGCCCTGATTGACTGCATCTTGATGGTAGGACTGAAAATTTCTTGATAATCCACTCCTTGGACTTGAGTGAATCCTTTAGCCACCAACTATGATCTCCATTTAGCAATGGAACCATCAGAGTTGATCTTCTTCTTAAAGATCCATTTGTTGTCGATAACTCTCTTGTGAGTGGGAAAGTCGACCAGTGTCCAGATCTGGTTCGTCAAAAGAGAGTTGTACTCGCTTTCCATAGCTTCTTGCCACTTCACAGCATCCTTGGAGTTAATTGCTTCGGCTAGCTCTCTGGTTCTTCTAATGAAGTCCAGAATGACTGAGGTGTGTACTCTCAGGAATTGTCCGAGTCCGTGAGGATCTGCGGACGTTTGGTTGACCAGGATTGATGATGCTTCTTCTTGAATTTCTCCAAATCTGTTTGAGCTAGCTTGGTCTGGTCTGATGACAGGTATTGTCGGTTGCTCGGCTTCTGTACCTGTAGCTGCAGGTTTTGTAAAAGGAACATTATCGTTGGAAGAATCCATGCTACGTAAAATAGGATGAAATGACATAGCATCGTTTATCGATGGTTGTTTAAAATCATAGTTTGTATGTTCTTGAAATATTACATCCCTAGAGACAAATACTACATTGGTGGATGGATCATAAACTTTATAAGCTTTATGTTCATCAGAATAGCCAATGAAAATACATTTATTTGTCTTATGATCTAGTTTCTTCCTAAGCTATTTAGGAGTATGAACAAAACATATACAACCAAAGATTTTTAAATGGCTGATACTAGGTTTGTGTCCATGCCAAACTTCATAAGGAGTTTTGTTGTTGATGGCTTTGGCGCTTCCTTCTAAGATGTAATCTAGTGGTTACAACATGATTCTCATAGAGATTTTATAACAAATCTAATGCATCCTTAGAGGTTTTGCATGTGGTAATGTGGAATATTTGGGAGTCGGCCAGATTAAGTGTGATACATGCTAAGGTCTTCTGATCTTTGATCTTCCATGCCTTTGCTTGATCACCATCTTCTAGTTTCAGGTTAGCACCTTCTACTACATCCCAAAGATCTCTATCTATTAGCATCATCCGGAGTTTTAACTTCCAGATGTAGAAGTTAGATCCATTGAACTTGTCAATGACTCTAATCTCATTGGATGATGACGAAGAGTTACCAATATGAGACATGTACAAACTTAATCTCTCAATTTATGTGAGCTAAGCTTTGATACCAATTTGATGGGGCAAAGGAGGGCGAAAAACGCGAACGGAGAAGAGAGCAGGAATATTGCAGAACAACTCTCCCATTACAATCAGCTGCTAGATGCAAAAATAGTCTAATAGAAAGCTTATGCTAGATATAATCATAGCTTTAAGTGTTCTAATTGTCCAACGGGATCTTAAAAATTAGTTCATACTCACAAAAACGAGAGTACAGTCCACCGAAGAGATTAAAAATGGTTTGTGTGTGGTATTACTGGAAATCAAATTCAATATGAATTTCAGTTCTGAAATAGATGGAAGAGCAATATGATATTGCGAGTTCCTTAGGCGTCAAAGACAGCCATCATCTGATCAGAAGCGAAGGAGTCATAGACGTCTGTGTTCTGATCCAAGCATTCATCTATGTTATACATAGATAAAAAGCGTGATGCTGATATATTACACTGAAGCACAATAAAATAGCAATCACAACAAAAAATGACAACATAACTCAAAGGCCTAAATCATATGCCTCATAGATGGAGCATCACGTAGAGGGTGTCTGGATGATCCATTTATAGATTGCATCCATGTATTAATTACAATAAATGTTTGTCATCTAATTAAGCAAGCCGTTGTACTTGGAAGTATTGGCTTGAGATGACAACTATATATACTCAACCCGTAGGGAATGTTGATGTGGACGAGGATGCTGCAAATTCCCTCACTTTGCATTTTACGTGAAGTGGCTTTCTCTCACTTCGCATTTTGGAAAGTGGCGGGGAACGTTCCTCGTTGAAAATAAATGTTTGTCACTTTTTCTCTCCCTTCAGGATTTTGCGAAAAAGCTGACAATGCCCTTAAAAAGGTGACACTATCCTTTAAAAAGCCGACGGTGCCCTTAAAACAAGTTAACTTTTTCAAAATAGTTGAAAGGAAGAAGTTTAAGGCAAGTGTCACTTTTTCGAAAAAAATGCAAAAAAGCCGACATTGTCGCACAAACTTGAATTTGTCTATGCTGAAGTGTCGCTTTTTGGAAAAAAGTCGACACCGTCGCTTTTCAGGAAAAGCCAACACTATGAAAAAGATAGTTCATTTCTGCAGATTGTAACAACACTTAGAGTATTTCTGCAGACTGTTGCGACACTTAGTGTATTTTTGCAAACTGTTGAAAAAGTAATGTAAATGTTTAGACTTGTTTTAAATGCTAGTTCTTGGAAGTCCTTGAAGATGGCCAAGTCTTCAATGACTTCAAGTAATTGAACTTAACATCTGAACTTGAAATTATGACAGGATTGGTTACCCTTTGCTGGAGATCAGCCGGAAGCCCATTGTAGATGCTCTTCAAATAATTTGGCTGTCTAAGTTGTGATTCCAAGGGAACAACTGTGGGCTTAATTTCCAACAACACACACACACATTACATATGCATATGGTTAACATTTCTTCATTCAGTTTGTTTGTATACAACTTATTATAGCACAAATATTAAAAAGTCAATGTTCATAATGACAATAGGTGGTCTTTCCAGCCTGATTTTTCAGATCCAAGATGATGGTATGGATTCAAGTTTCTCCTTGAAAAAAAAAATTTGAGGACAAGGATATTGAGGAGTGGCATGCCAACAAGGGAAGTGAATGATGACTCCACGCCATCATCTGTAGGAAATGATTGAGATAGTCCACATGCCTCTCATGATCAATTGAATCATGGCAATATGATCAACACATCAAAAGTGCAACTAGAGAGAAGGAGCATGATGTGTGCCATCCGATGACTCCACATCAAACACATCTTCTCATACTCGTTGTCATCATCATCGCTGTCATCTGATGAAAATTCATGTATTCATGATAGTAAAGCCATAGGAGATATGTTAATAAAGTTAGAAATATACTCGTTTGGTATGGTGGACCTATCATATGATGTAGTGGTTCTAATTTACACATATATTTTATGTGTACCATAAATAATATTGTTGATCTTGCCTCCATGAATTGTACATGTACTTAAGATATTGATCACATTGCAATTGTGTTCACTTTGGTCGGATTCATGCTTTGGCCATACGATGGATTCGAATCTAAAAGGTGACTCATGAATTTTATGTAATTGCACAAATAATACTATTGTGATTGATCACACCTCATATAAAATGCAAACATTTCTATTTTTTACCTTCCAAGTAGTTTATTTCACATTTTATAGGATGGTTATAGGATAAATAATTTGAAATCTTGAATTCTAGAACTCCTCCATAAGGATGCTCTTTAGCTTGAATTTCCATATGCTATAGTTGGAAACGCCATCCAACTTGCTAGCCTCCCCCAAAATTGACTCATATACATTTGTCATCTCAAAACTGATCAAAACCGCATCTATAGGCCAAAAAGGATGCTCTAAGTACAATAGTGACATCAAAAACTCAATATTATGTCTTGCTATTTTTGCATTACTAGGCCTCTCACTGATTAGTGACAAACTGGAAACCAAGATCTCCTCCACACTGAGAATGCTTTTTGCCACCCACCGCTCCCAAAAAGGAGAAAATGACTTTTGACACACTCCGAGTGATTTCTCTATGGAAGGCACTTTGTTTTTTAGTATCGTACCTGTAGGTACAATCTAGGTGTCCTTTGTTTGGAATCCGTAGCCCTTCATTTGGGTCAAAATGGCTAAGGGAGTTGAAAATAAAGACCTTTTTTGGAATAAAACTATTTTTTCTTTCTGAAAATTTTCAATGAAGTGATACCCTTTGGGTCCAATATCAGATTTCACTTTGATACATAGTTTTATTGAAGAAACAAGTTCCTTCCGAAAGCTATTCTTCCCAGGGAAGCTCACAATTTAACCACTTCAAGTATATCTAAGCTTAACTCAATTGAAGCAACAAAGAACTCCATCCCTCTCAATTGAATTTTCTCTCTGGATCCTATGAACTGATTGATATAAGCCACATCAATCGTCACCAGTTTTTAGAATTCTCCTCTCCCAAAATTTGACTCTTTGCTAATATCAAACTTCTTCCAACCTAGCTCTGATACCATGTCATGGATCGTTCATGTGGTATACATTAGCTAGATTCACATGCTAATATCAAATAGATTCAATCAATTGTATAACTTTGTTTGGGGGACGACAAACACTACCACAAAAAGAGTGCATAACAAGGGAAACTAGCGATGTTTGTTTCACTAAACTGAACATCGCTTTGCGACTATTATAGCAACATTTACTTGTGTTTAAACATTGCTATATAATGCATAAGTGTCGCTTGGTGACTTCCAATAAATGTCGCTTTGCAATAGTTATTCTATTGTCATTTTAGCGACAATTGTACATTAACGTCACCGAGTGTCATCGTGTAAAGTTTATACGAAAAAAATCTGAAAGAAGTTTTTGGTCAACAACGTTTACTAAACGTCGTCAAACGATTCACAATTAGCATCACTAGGAGATGCTGGATTTGTTAGTAGAAAAAACTCGAGAGTTATTTTTTAAGAAGTGACATTTTAACGATGTTTATGGACATATCGCCCAGTGATGCTAAATTAAATGTCAATTTTGAGATTAAAAAATTTCCATGACACTTCTTAAAATAATTTTCCGCATCACTTCTACATGATTTTCCTCATCTAGATCGCTTTCATTTTCTTCATCATGATTGTTTGTTGTTGCATCTTCGAGTTCAATATTTTCAAAAAACGAAAGTCTTGTCTTCATTTGAATGACAAATTGGATGGATCAGGATAAAGAGCTATCTATGTACATACAAATGATATAATTGAGTTGGAGATTTCAATCTAGTGTGCTCACCAATTAACTTAAACGTATCAATGATTATTACCTACTCACAATATTTTGGTAAGACCAATGTTTCATTAGAAGAGAAAAAAATCTTTGTTGAATCAAGAGCAAATAGTCCATTTCAATCCAATTGTACAATTGCATGTGGCCCTCAACATACTATTTGAAACCATTTCACATCAAACAAAAAGCTCTTGAAAAAATCTATAGTCAACTTCCAATATCTCTTGTATGGTTCCAATGTAGTCAAGGTCACTTTCGACCAAATTATTATCCCTTGCATTACTACGATTGGCCTGATGAAACCTTGTCATCACCCCACAATTGAATGTCGTTCTTTTTTGTCGATGCGTTCAATGTGAAAGTGTTGTCCACTAGATCAGAGAGCGGTATCAATTGAAAAATTGAAAAATTGAAAAATTTATATAGCAATAATATTTTAAAATAATATATTACAATAACAACAAAATTACTATATATATATATATAAAATGATGAGCTTGAGTTTAGAGACAAACATGCCAACTACAACCATGTGTAAGATCTCACTCTGAATTTGATATTTTGTTTTCCACTTGCACAAGCATAATTCATGGCTCCATATAGCCAAAAAATGTTGCATTGATCTGGAAGCTTCTCCAATTTAGTTGGAAAAGCCTAGCCCATATGTGCTCGACGCCACCGCTTTCTATCAATATTTCATTGCACTTTAGATTTTTTGTATAAAATCATTCCAAGGTGCTTGTGTGCTGCATAACATAAACATGCAAACTTTATCTCTCATACCCTCAAAAAATCTCACAAGCGTTCCTTTTCCTTGTTGAATTTTCTCTAGTTTGTTGCTTTCCTCATCATTGTCATGTCACAATATTGGAACCCCCAAATTTAATTGTGCCAAGTACTCTATAATGTAAAACAAAGAGCCTTGTGCTATCCAAACTTCAATGAGTCCTTCTACATGCGCTTTTTGGCAAATAAATCTTTTAGGACTTTCATAAAATGCTCCAAAAAAATATCTATCTTGCATTTACAGGGCCTTCTAGCTCCACCTCATCAACAAGCTGAGCCAAAAGGTGAATTTGGATGTCCATGAATGATGGAGAGAGACATCTCTCAAAAGCACAAACAATCTCAATAGTTTTGAGATGCAGGCTTTCTATATCTCCTACAATTATGTCTTTTGAAAATATTAATCTGCATATTTGTAGCATACAAAAATACAAAATGGTCATTAACATATATGTGAAATGTGCTCAAGGTCGACAATTTTGAGATAACGTTTTGTATATCTTTGGTCAAACAACCTTTCAATGCCATCGGAAATACATGCTGCAAAAAAAACTACTTATTATGAGAATTCACACAATTGTGTTTGATTATATGTGTCACTAGTTGAACACATCAAATACATATACATGTATCATCTTGTGCCAATTTTGAGATTTCAACTTGGACAATTTGCCATCTATGGTAAATGCCGCTCTTATAGGCCCTGCATATCCAATGAAAAATCACATTTGTCGAAGTTGCCTTTACATTTCTACTCTCTTTCTTTGATAAAATCTATGGAGCATGAGTTGATCTTGCCCTAGACTTTGTCCATCTTGGTCCACATGTGTCGCATTTGATCAAAATCTTTTAGTCCTTCAAGGACTCGTGCATTCAAAGCTTCTGACTGGTTGAAGTACTTCTATAATGACTCTCCCACATTTTTTTAAAATATGCATTGGATCCAATAGATGATAGTATTTTTAATGTCAACATCCAATACGAGAGTGTATAAAATAGGGATAACCTTTTCATATCTTATGTTGAAGTGAAATTCTCCATTGCATTGTTCCAATTCTTAAGCCAATCATTACTTTTTAATCTTTTCGGTGAATCAAATTGAAAATTATCTTAAGATTGGTCTCATACAACCCAGTAAATCACAATGGGGTGCTCTCCAATTTATCTCCTATTTGACAAAAAAGAATTTCTACAAAAACTGTGGTTGAATGGAAGATATTTACGATGATTAGAATATATGACTTTCCAAAGATGTTTTTGTTGGGATTATAAGGTCTATGCGTCGTGACACAGAGAACCGAGTGGGAATCCTCGGTGCATGAAACTACATCTATCGTTCAGACCGTCTTCAATAGTGCGAGGTCTGTGCTACTTGATCATAGCTTCAAAGTCACTGGATCGATACAAACGATTCTATAGCCATGCATGAATTAGATTGGTTTCAAATTTTAATTAGCTTTGCAGAAGCGTATTATGTGCAAAAATTAGAGCGACAAATTGACACTGACTATCAATCATATAAATAATTTAATCAAATAAATTTATCTACAAGCAAGAATCGATCTGAACATGAATAAAACGAGCATTAAATCATAGTGTACACGACCTAGATTACTAAAATATTAATTATTCATTCGTGAATGGATACAGTTTGAATGTAGTCCCTTTTTTATGGAAACAATAGTCCGTAATAACAGAGAGAAAGAACAAAACAATTGCGCTCTGGATGTTCGATTGATCTGCTACAAGGGCTAACGGAGGAACTGATAAGTTGTTGGATATCTACACATGGCTAACTAATAAAAAGAATGTTTAATCTGTACTTTACAATTAGAATTAAAGCACTATGTGTTGTTGGCAGTCACATTTGGACAGTATATGATTCTGTTAGAGATTTTGTCCGGTTGTGATTCAATGTACTTTTTGATCTGCCGATAGTTGGATTGCGGCCGATTGTTCGAGGATGGCCAAATAATCGAATCTGGTCAGATGGTCCGAGATGGTCGAACTATCGAAGATGGCCGAACAATCGAAAAGGATGACCAAGTATTCGATGGTGTCCAAACAATCGAAAAAACATTTTCATTGATTCTTTTGTATTTTTGCAGACTGTTAGAAAATAGTGTATTTCTGTAGAGTATGCAATTGTACAAGTATTTACAATAGCTATTGAATGTTTCTAGATTAGTAGAGAGATGGGGAGGGAGAGGATAGAAATCCAACACCCCCCTTAATCCAGATCCTCGAATGCCTTGATTTTCAAATTCAAGATAACACAAAAATTCTTGTGTGCTTCTTGATTTAACCCTTTTGTAAATATGTCAACTGCCATGTACTCGGTTCTGCAGAATTTTAGACTTACCTCCTTGTTGAGTATTTTAGCTCCTGATTTAGTGGATCATACCAAGATTAGCCATGTATTGGCTCAAGGAGTTGATGGCGTATGCAAGATCGGGCCTGGTAGAGATCATTGCATACATCAGAGATATCCCTTCATTTCGGCCTTCTCCTCATTGGTCTGAGGGCATTGCTCCTTGGATAATTTTTGACCTGGCTCCATGAGATTATCTACAAACTTGTCTTTGTGAGCCATAATCTCAGGCGTTGAAAGTGTGGATCCTTTCACATTTCTTTTAAGTATTAGAGCATATTCAACAAGGCGATCAATATGGAGATATAACTTAGACATCTCAAGAATAATACAAAAGAAATCAGATCAATGTATCATCTTCTCTACTAGAAAATAAAATCCTTTTAAGTCACCAAGACACCATGATCCTAGATTTTGATTTCACCCTGGCGCTCATTTTTTTTACTATAAGTAGTTGAAATGTTCTCTCCTTCCCTAATGACATACATAGGTTCGAGGATAAGTATTTCTTTCATGCTACTTGAAATGATGGATAAAATTTCCACATTAAAATTTGAAAAGTTAGTTAATAGAATGATCAATGATGAGTGATCACCAGCCCATAATGCTATCACAGATTCACAAGCTAAAGTGACAAATCGATGTCTTCCAAGGGCCGACATTCACGCCCTTCAAGACTTCAACTGGATAGCATCAAGTATGGCAGCCCCCGTGGACACACGCCAGAGACCACAACTAATATAGTGCCACATGGCAAAATTCATTCAATAAGAATATAAATGTGTTTGTGGCTGTGCCTTAAGCCTTTAAGGCTAAAAAAATTCATATTTTTGAAATAATATAAATACTGTATATCAAATACTTTATGATATATATTTGACATAATGTAAATAGTGCCCTAAAAAATCCAGCCTTTTAAAAATCCTTTACTAAAAGTTCGTGTATTTTTAAAGAAATGTAAGCATTAATCTTGTAAAGTAGAGAAAAAATTTAAATGTCTAAAATCTTGCATATTTCATATTTCAAAAGCACTTGGTTTTAACTCTTAAGGACTTTTTAGTCTTATTCATTTTATCTTATGCCCATTTTCACAAAAGTTGTTGGTTTCATTCTCAAAGGATGTCAGCCGCAAGACTTAGGAGAGCACTATTGTAGCACTTGAGTGTCCATCGGACATCCAAGTGAGGGGAAAGTGTATACCACACCCTAAAAGGGTGGTGCGGTAGCCATCCACTGGTGGTGGGATGGCCATAATGGCCATCCCACCACTAGATGGCTTCTGCACCTTCACGTGAGAGTGTTGAATACGTTGGGCTTCTTGTGACTCCATGTGGGAACACTCTTAAAAATTTAGAGAGCTCTTTTAACAAACATATTTATAACCTTATGACTTAAGATATAATGGGAAACACACAAGATTATTTATTGATTGTGCCGTGCACTGGAGAGAGAGAGAGAGAGAGAGAGAGAGAGAGAGAGAGAGAGAGAGAGAGAGAGAGAGAGAGAGAGAGAGAGAGAGAGAGAGAGAGAGAGAGAGAGAGAGAGAGAGAGAGAGAGAGAGAGAGAGAGAGAGAGAGAGAGAGAATGAATGTATGTAGGCTGTTGCTGAATCTTGATTTTCTATTGGCCCACGTTTGCCCTAAATCGTATGATTTAATGAGCATTTGAAAATGAAATTGAAGTGGAGTTGAAGGGCACACATTCATTTAGAGAGAGAACGCACTTATAGAACCTTCTGGAAAGAAATTTTGAGAGAGAGAGAGAGAGAGAGAGAGAGAGAGAGTCCGATTGAAGAGGGGAGGGGGAGCCTCGCATCTCAGAGGCACGATGGCCATTTGGCCCCAATGTGCCCTAAGTCACATGTTTTTTTTATTTATAATAATGGCTGCCCTGGTGCCATGTGTCTAAGCAGCCAAAGATTATCCCATAAGCACATCTTTGTGATTTTCGGAGGCAAATCTATAAGCAAACATGCACAGTCTCTCACATGTGTGTGTGCCTGGGTATACAGGTGCTCGACATGCTCCCGCTGCCCGGTGCCACCTAGACGAGCTACTCCCGGCGCCTGCTCAAGCACTCCTAGTGGCCCGTGCCCGTCGAAATTGATCTCGTGAGGAATTTTGGTGGTCCCTGCCAAGCATTGTAGGCCACACGGCACCCAACCAATGGGCCGGGGCCAAATGCTAAACACATGTGGCCCAGTGTATTAACGCCCAAACGGGGAAAGAGCGTGAGAGAGGAGGAAGATGGCGGGTGAGGAGCCTCGTATCCTACTAGCATGGGAGAAACGCGTCATAGGTTGCTACTGCCCTCCCAGTCTGCCCACCCTGCACTGGCCTCCTCTCTGATTGCTCGCCACATGGCATACCTCATATTATCCCATAATCACTTGAGCCAAAACTTATCTGCTTGCATATATAGTAAAATTGCCCAATACCTCACATGCATGCATGAGCCTGGATGTGTGTTTAATCAGGCCTGGTTCTGGCGCTAGTGGTCCTGGGCGCCGTCACCATGGTCCTAGTGTCGGTGGCCATGGTCCCGGTGCCAATGGTCCTGGGGCGCCAGCGCCCATGGTCTAGGCGCTAGTGTGGTGGCAGCGACGCCCCTACTGCTCCGGCGAGAGATCGTGCACGTCCCTTGTGCGGGTGTTGTAAAGCTACATTTACAAGCTTTACTTCCGGTGCCACTGGCGCCATCATTACCCCCGGTGCCAGCAGCGCCACTGCTACTCCCGACACCACTATGACCAGAATCCAGCCAGCCCAAGTTCCTACGGCCGAAAACCTTGATCGGTTCTAGCGAAGTCTAGAGAGCTCAGATCGATGTGCAATCACCTCACACGATCTAGGCATGATTAAAGGAAGTCTAGGAATCACTAAATTTTAGAGGAAAATGACTTTCTAGAGAGAGAAAACATGCTTTACTAGCTTGGGCATAGCACTTGGTATGAGGGGAGGTGGCGAATCCCACCAAAACTATATGGGAATGCAGGTTGCAACTCAAGGTGAGCTCCAACCAAGTTTTAGCTTTTCTTATTGGGATATTGTCCTGGCGCTCGCCTTGGCATGCCAGCGCCCCGGAGACTAGGGTTGGTCTCACACTTGAAATGTAACCTTCTCAGACTTATTAATAAAGTGAGATTTTTCTCAAATTGACTCTGATTACTTTATGGGTTTCAGTGTTTGATAAAAGCGCCAGTTGTTGGGCCGCTTCAAATTTTTTGATCTAGCACATAGCTGAGGGTCGTATCCCGGGACGTCAGCGATATGTTGTTAGGACCATTCGGTTCGGGACGCCAATGGTATGTTGTCGGGAGCATTTGGTCCAGGAACTGGTTGTTTTCATATATGTCGCAACTTGTGGTTCTGAGTGTTCTTTGCATGAACGTGAATGGGTTAAGCTCTTAAGGAACGAGCTCTAACCTGTCGGCTGAGTTGGATGGCTTGCTTGGGTGGAAGTTACATGTTTATGGTTGTACAGTCTGGCATGGCGCCAGGTTGGATTCCAGTGCTCGTGACGAAGCTTTGATTTGGTTAAGTCTGATGTAAGTCAAACGACTTGCTTGGAATGGATGTTACTGGTTTGTAACGAAGCTTCGAGTTAGTTAAGTTTGATGTATGTCGGACGACTTGCTTGGAGGGAAAAGTCACCCACAAAGTTCTCCATCTTTTTATCTTTTGTTTTCCTAACTTTATAAACAATTTGCATTGCAATAAAATGAATGCAATGCCTCCTGAACTTGTTGATCACCTATCAAAAAATCTTTCCTATCCTTACGAAAGGAACACCTCCTGCGATGAGATACAATTGGTTAACATTCTTGGTAATTATTTTCCTCATTAGTTAATCCGACAGTCACACCAACTCAATGCATTGCATCGAGTTAGTAACACCAACTCAATGCACGACATCGAGTTTCTATTGCTTACCATTCACAATTATTATCTGTTTTTCTCATCACGGTATATCTGCAGTCACAAAGTGTTCATCCGAATTCAAGAGGTGATGATGAAGCGGCTGAACTGTGCCAACTGCAACAAAACTATCCGACTACCAGCTCAATGAAAGCTCTGTCTGAAATTTTTTTGGCTTTCCAAGATTATAAGATAAGAATGTAAAAATGATATATTTATGTTTTGTTTTAAGTCTTTATAATGTACTATTAAACCTATATATTTGCTATTGTGGTTTTACAGCCAAAGAAGGCAAAGGCTGGAGAGGACTTGGATTGCCCTCCAAACTCTTTATTGCATATACAGAGGGCTAAGGAAGAACGAATGAGGATTTAGTTGAAAGATTCCCTTCCACCAATATCTGAGAATTATAAAACTTTCACTTGTCTTTTAGATCCGATGAGGACATTTACGTATCAGGTTGTTTGTTTTGATGTCTCAAAATTGATAGAAGATGTCCCAAAGCATGAGTATACTCTTGCTATTGTGGATATTCCATATGGTTTCAGAATGTCTGGCTCCATTAATGACTTGAAACCATTTCCTTACCCTCAAATAATGAAGCTGGTGACTGATTTTGCTGCCTTGACAGTAGATTCTTCTTTATGGAGATGTGTGATTTTCCATAGCGTGGCTCAATCGTCATCAGTCATTGCATCTCTGAAAACTACATGTCATGCTATTGAGCACCTTGTATAGTATGTCATTTTAATTATATATTGTGATATTTATTTTGATTTAGTTAATGTTTGAAAATGTATGTCTGAATACTAATATGTTATAACATATACAGGAACAAAACAAATCTTGAATGTGCACTGGGTTGCCAGCTTATCAGTTCTTTTGATGATGACCGTGGGCTACTATGATGCCCATGAGAAAAGGAGATTACGGATTCATTGCAATGAGCAATGTAGTAATGTCATTTCTTGTCCAGCTGTCACTCCAAAATTGAGACACTTAGAGGGTGATAGGTCTTTGGTTAACCCTAATCAATAAGTTGAATGATATGTTTTTGAATGAGGAAGATTGGATTTTGGACATGTTTGCAGGAACATGTATGAAGATGTGTTTCTTTGCTTAAAATTAGTTTTTATTATTAATTATTAACTTTCGAATTTAATTTTTGTTTTTTGCAAATTACTTATTCTTTAATATACTTTACATGTAGGTACCACATGTTGTGCACTTAAGAAAAACAGGAATTGCGTAGCTATTGAAGTGGATGAAGTCCAGGCAACCTATATTGAGATGAGAGTGGTTGCTATTTGAGAGCTTCCAGATGAAGATCAGGAAGTTGGGGCTCAAGCAGTCGACAATAGTGAGAGGTTCCAAAGTGCCTCATCCGAACCGGTTCCCCCATTACTAAGCGAAGAAGGGGAGCTAGTTGGGTTGAGAGATGATATTATTGAGCCCCCAGATCTCACTGATAGGGCTACTGATGTCGTTGATGAGGGGCAAGCCTCTCAATAAGCCGAGAAGGCCTTACTCGAGATGTTACTAGATATTGGTTGATACCTTAGGAAAAATATGTTGCTGGATATTGATTTGCAGACATAAATGTAATTGGCCAAAACCTTATGTTATTGGATACTTATATTTGAATGGAAAGTACCAAATTTGAAAATCAAGATTTTATTTGTTTGAGATTCACAATGATATATTTGAGATATTATGTTTCATGAGCTTATTCGTAGATTTATAAAAAGTTCTTGTTTATTTATGCACTATTATTCTGCGTTTTGATAAATTTATTTGTTATGAAAAAATTTTATTGGATACTTTTTATGCAATCTAATACATCATTATAATGTTTTGAAAATATCTAGATGCCAATATTTAGATGACATTTAAAATATGATTGATTTATTAATGATTTATGCAAGTACCTATAACAAAATCTCAGCGAAGAGTTAATTAGCTATATGAATTTTAAGTTTATTTTTTGTTTGTGATATTTTTTTAAACAATATCAAATTTGCAATGCACGTAATTGTGTACTTTCTTACCAATGTATTTTTGAAAATATGGTATGTGCATTTTGAGGATTTTAAAAAGTCAAAAAGCCTACACTTAAAAAAATAATTTTACCCAAAAATGCGATTTTACTTTTGATACCTTGATTTTTAAAGTTTTGAAGGGAATCTTCTAAGGAGAAACCTTTTCAATTACCCACTTAATAGGAAATTGTGTTTTTTACGTAAGCGATATAAAATCTACGCTTTTTCTAAACAAAGTGATATTTTCAAGTTTTGTAATTTTTCAATAGAAAGAGCTGAGCCTCCGACTTGTGTTGTGCCAGCTACAATGTTAATAAAAAGTGGCCACTGTGCCAAGTAGCTTAAATGTATAGTTAATTTTAATTGGGAGACACCTTTACTTTAATTTGACATATGATGAGGACATCAGATTTTATAAAGGTGGGGTGGATGTTATAAAGCTACCTTTACAAGCTTTACTTCTGGCGCCACTGGCGCCAGCATTATCCCCGGCACCACCAGGGCCACTGTTGCTCCCGATGCCACTCCCGGTGCCATTGTGACCAGAATCCAGCCAGCACCAAGTTCCTACAGCTAAAAAACTTTGATCGGTTCTAGCGAAGTCCAGAGAGCTCGGATCGATGTGCAATCACCTCACACGATCTAGGCATGATTAAACGAAGCCTGGGGATCAATAAAATCTAGAGAAAGAAAATGACTTTCTAGAAAGAGAAAATTTTAGAGAGAGAAAAACGAGCTTTACCAGCTTGGGTAAAGTGCTTGGTATGAGGGGGGGCCGCCAAATCACACCAATACTATAGGGGAGTGCGAGTTGCGACTCAGGGCGAGCTTCAGCCAAGTCTCAGCCTCCCTTGCTGGAACGCCATGGCATGTTAACGCCCCGGAGACTAGGGTCGGTCACACACTTGAAATGTAACCTTCTCAGATTTATCAATAAAGTGGGATTTTCCTCAAACTGACTCTGATTACCTTCTGGGTTTCAGTATTCGATAAAAGCGCCAGTTATAAGGCCGCTTCCAGATTTTTAAATTGGCACATAGCTGAGGGTCGTATCCCGGGACGCCAGTGGTATGCCGTCGGGACCATTCGGCCCGTGGCGCCAGCGGTATGCTGTCGGGACCATTTGGTCCAGGAACTGATTGTCTCCATATTTGTCGCGGCTTGTGGTTCTGGGTGTTCCTTGCATGAACGTGAATGGGTTAAGCTCTTGGGCAACGGGCTCTAACCTGTCGGCTGAGTTGGATGACTTGCTTGGGTGGAAGTTGCTTGTTTATGGCTGTCCAGTCTGGCGTGGCGCCAGGTTGGCTTCCAGCGCTCGTGACGAAGCTTTCAGTTGGTTAAGTCTGATGTAAGTTAGATCGCTTGCTTGGAATGGATGTTACTCATTTGTAACGAAGCTTCGAGTTGGTTAAATTTGATGTATGTTGGGCGGCTTGCTTGGAGGGAAGTCACCCACGTCGGGACCCCCGATCTGGCATGGCGCCAGGTTGGATCTCAATGTTGGTTTTTGGAACTTCAAGTTGGTTAAGTCTGATCGTTGTTGGCGAGTTGGCTGCTTGTATGTCAAGTTGGTTTGGATGGCAAGAGTTGAAGCCTGGGAAGCTAAGTCGTGGTTCCCGGCTCCCTTTGGGATGCCTGCGCTACACCAACAACGATCAGACTTAACCAGCTGGAAGTTCAGAAGCCAACATTGAGATCTAACCTGGCGCCATGCCAGATCAGGGGTCCCGATGTGGGTGACTTCCCTCCAAGCAAGCCGCCCGACATACATCAAACTTAACCAACTCGAAGCTTCGTTACAAACGAGTAACATCTATTCCAAACAAGCAGTCTGACTTACATTAGACTAAACCAACTGAAAGCTTCGTCACGAGCGCTGGAAGCCAACCTGGCGCCACGCCAGACTGGACAGCCATAAACAGGTAACTTCCACCCAAGCAAGCCATCCAACTCAGCCGACAGGTTAGAGCCAGTTTCCCAAGAGCTTAACTCATTCACGTTCATGCAAGGAACACTCAAAACCACAAGCCGCGACAGATATGGAGACAACCAGTTCTTGGACCAAATGGTCCCGACAGCATACCGCTGGCGCCACAGACCGAATGGTCCCGATGGCATACCGCTGGCGTCCCGGGATAGGACCCTCAGCTATGTGCCAACTTAAAAATTTGGAAGCGGCCTTACAACTGGCGCTTTTACCGAACACTGAAACCCAGAAGGTAATCAGAGTCAGTTTGAGGAAAATCCCACTTTATTGATAAATCTAAGAAGGTTACATCTCAAGTGTGTGACCGACCCTAGTTTTTGGGGCGTTGGCATGCCAAGGCGAGTGTCAGGATAACATTCCAGCAAGGGAGGCTGAGACTTGGTTGGAGCTCGCCCTGAGTCGCAACCCGCACTCCCCTATAGTATTGGTGGGATTCGCCACCTCCCCTCATACCAAGTTCTCTACCCAGGCTGGTAAAGCACATTTTCTCTCTCTCGAATTTTCTCTTTCTTGGATTTTCTCTCTCTAGAAAGTCATTTTCTCTCTCTAGAATATTGATCCCCAAGCTTCCTTTAATCATGCCTAGATCGTGTGAGGTGATTGCACATCGATCTGAGCTCTCTGCTCCATAGAAGATCTCCCTTGAAATTGCTATGGAGACAACTAGTTCCTGGACCAAATGGTCCCGACAGCATACCGCTGGCACCTCGGACCGAATGGTCCCGATGGCATACCGCTGGCGTCTCGGGATACGACCCTCAACTATGTGCCAAATTAGAAAGTTTGAAGCGGCCTTACAACTGGCGCTTTTTACCGAACACTGAAACCCAGAAGGTAATCAGAGTCAGTTTGAGAAAAATCCCACTTTATTGATAAATCTGAGAAGGTTACATTTCAAGTGTGTGACCGACCCTAGTCTCCGGGGTGCTGGCATGCCAAGGCGAGTGCCAGGACAACATTCCAGCAAGGGAGGCTGAGACTTGGTTAGAGCTTGCCCTGAGCCGCAACATGCACTCTCCTATAGTATTGGTGGGATTCGCCACCTCCCCTCATACCAAGTACTCTAACCCAGGCTGGTAAAGCACATTTCTCTAAGATTTTCTCTCTCTAGAGTTTATTGATTCCCAGGCTTCCTTTAATCATGCCTAGATCGTGTGAGGTGATTGCACATCGATCTGAGCTCTCTGGACTTCGCTAGAACCGATCAAAGATTTTCAGCCATAGGAACTTGGTGCCGGCTGGATTCTGGTCACAGTGGCATCGGGAGCAGCAGGGGCGTTGTTGGCGCCGGGGACAATGTTTACGCCAGTGGCGCTGGAAGTAAAGCTTGTAAAGGTAGCTTTACAACATCTTGCTTGGGTGGAAGTTACTTGTTTATGGTTGTCCAGTTTGGCGTGGCGCCATGTTGGCTTCCAGCGCTCATGACGAAGCTTTGAGTTGGTTAAGTCTGATGTAAGTCAGATGACTTGCTTGGAATGGATGTTACTCATTTGTAACGAAGCTTCGAGTTAGTTAAGTTTAATGTATGTCGGGTGGCTTGCTTGGAGGGAAGTCACCCACATCGGACCCCCGGTTTGGTATGGTGCTAGGTTGGATCTCACAACGTTCCTGAACTTCAAGTGGGTTAAGTATGATCGTTGTTGGCGAGTTGGCTACTTGTATGTCAAGTGGGTTTGGACGGCAAGAGTTGAAAGTTGGGAAGCTATGTCGTGGTTCTCAGTTCCTTTTGGGATGTCTGCGCTACAGCGGGGCTTCTTGTGACCTGCCCAGACTCCACATGTCAGTTGCTTATTGGAACGGGCCAAAGTTGTCCCGTGCCAATAAGCATCAGGCATGAAGGAGAGAGAAATAGTGAGGTATTGGAGAGAGAGAGAGAGAGAGAGAGAGAGAGAGATGATGGGGAGCAATGCAACAGAGATGGCTCACGACTTCCTCACAGCCTTCGATGTTAGCGTGAGCAGCATGTGGCGTGAGGAGGATGAGGCATGGCACGCACAACAGCAGGAATTCCGGGCACATGATGTGGACTGGATGGAATCGGAGCATGCATTATGGGCCAAGCAGCTAGAGCACATGTTCTTGAAAGAAATATAGTAATAAGGGGGGGGGGAGGTCCTGCTCCGAGGCCCTTCCGCCCCGGAAGACTGTGCGGCCGAGGGCGGAGGTCCGAGGGCACACAGTCTTCCGCGGGCGGAAGGGCCGAGGAGCCAACCCTTCCCTGCCGTGAATTCAGTTTTTACATTTTTTTTTTTTCTTTTTTTTTTGACGTAAATTTTTTTTACACGCACCTTCCGAGCGGAAGGTGCATGTAAAAAACGTAAAAAAATTTGCCCCACAGATTACGTTCTGTGAGGCATCACCATTTCCTTTGTAAAAATTTAAAAACTGATTTTACGTTCATGGAATGGATTTTGCAGTAACAGGAGGAAGATGGCGGGTGAAGGAGAGGGATAGAGCGTGTGTGTGTGTGTGTGTGTGTGTGTGTGTGTGTGTGTGTGAGAGAGAGAGAGAGAGAGAGAGAGAGAGAGAGAGAGAGAGAGAGATGGCGGGGGTGAGCGCGAGAGAGAGATCAGGGGAGAGAGGGGGAGAGATGTGTTTGAGAGAGAGACGAGGGAGAGGTGGGAGCGCGAGAGGTGTGTGTGTGTGTGTGTGTGTGTGTGTGTGTGAGAGAGAGAGAGAGAGAGAGAGAGAGAGAGAGGGAGAGAGAGAGGAGGAGGAGGAGGAGGAAGGGGATGGCAGGTGGAGCGAGAGAGGTGTGTGAGAGAGAGAGGAGGAAGGGGATGGCAAGTGGAGCGCGAGAGGTTTGAGAGAGAGAGGAGGAAGGGGATGGCAGGTGGAGCGTGAGAGGGAGGGGGAGCGCTGGCGCTTATTGGCACATATTGGCAAGGGGACAGCTTTGGCCCCGTTCCAATCAGCTATTGCCATGTGGAGTCTGAACAGGGGACGAGAAATCCCTTGGCACCAAGGCGCGCACGTCCGGAACTTGCCAGGCCCAGGAGCAGGGAGCCCGGAACGAGGCGCCGACGCTTCAGGGGCCGGCCTGGTGCAGGGAGGTGAACTGAGACAGGTGTCTGGGCCGGCCTGTGACAGGTGTCAGGAGGCGAATTGAGTCGAGGCCAAACTCATATGTGCCAGTAAGATACGAGGGAGGGGGAGTGAGAGAGAGAGAGGTGTGGTGAGAGAGAGAGCCAAGATGAGAGAGGAGAGAGAACCGAGAGGAGAGAGAGGAGGTGAGAGAGAGAGTAGAGAGGAGAGAGGGAGTGGAGAGGAGGTGGGAGAGAGGGAGTCAAGCACGGTGAATCTTTAGGTTTTGGGGTTTTTTTTTTAGGGTTAATGGTTTTTAAGGACATAAAAATAGTGAGGTGTAATAGAGATATATATCTATATATATATATATATATATAGAGAGAGAGAGAGAGAGAGAGAGAGAGAGAGAGAGAGAGAGATTCCCATTAATTGAAACACAAGATGAAACAATAATTCATGAATGCCAGGCCAATTGTGTCTATACAGCAAAAACAGACGATCCATACTGAACCGTCAGGACTTTGAGAACTGTCACCTCTGGATCTGGCTGGATTCGCAGCTACTTGGTCTCGTTACTCGTAATATAATCTTACTAGTACTGCTCATTAGTGCTTATTACTGAAAGTTTGGTACGACCACGAACGGGAAAGCTACCATCGGTTCTATGAACGGTTACTAGAGAAATTTTGTGCTGCTCTTTTTGAAGGTACAACCACGAACGGGAAAGCTACCATCGGTTCCAGCAAGTGCTAAGTATTTATCTTTGCGAGTTAGAGTGGTGCATTCAAAACTCAGTTCTTTAGCCAGCAGTCGTTGGATGTTATTGGCAACATCGTGTGGTGACATGTCCCCTGAGCAAGTTTGCTCCCGGGGCAGCTGCCTCAAAAATGTAACCTCGTAAGATGGAAAGGGGTTCATGAAGAAGTAGAAAGGATCCATTGCCTTCCAGCTGCCTGAACTTGTTGCATGGAACATGCTCGTTCGGTTCACCATGGCTATTGGTACAATCTTGTCCGTCAACTCAGCAAACATAGAGCTGAAGCGCAACAGATGAGGAGTGCGGCATGTGGTGCCTTCTGGACAGATAGCAAGGTCACCTTCTTCCAGGAATGTCTTGATATTGTTTGCATCTTCTTGTTTGCAGCGTGTCAGTGAAACTGTCGGGACAGGCGATAAAAATTCAGAAAGACGTGAGATAGAATATGTCACAGCAGTAACTGGCCTTCTCAGAGCTATTGATAGAAAGATTGGATCCAGTAGAGTTCGATGGGAGCACACAAAGAGTACACCGGTCTTCTTCTTGTTTCCATTGACTGCAGTTGGAGGTGTACCCGACACAATGATTCTCACACCTAGCAATGCATAAGCGTAATAGAGAAGGGACATTGGAACAATCTGTGCAGCCATGATTCTGATCACCGCAAGCAAAAACCCGAAGGGGATCCAAATTAATATGAGGAGAGCTACTAGAGGTGTCGGTCGTTGCACTAGGCGCCCATCATGGAAAACGATAGGCTTGAGGAGTGGCCCCTCCCCGGGCTCCCCCGATGGGCTCCTCGTTTTCAGCTTGGATGAAACAATATAAACTTCCTGCATTCATCACAACACCCCTCACTGTCTTCAGTGCCGCCTAAAACAGATAGTGACATTTAATGCTATATGCATCGATATCTATGGTTTCATATTCCAGAGAATCCTAGACATCAGTGCAGATGCTTTTACTCTCAAAAATATTGACGAAAAGGAATAATCAATCACCTTGAACATACACATTGAAGTATAATCTTTACGATTAGTGATACCCACGTCCAGAACATTGTCCTCTGCAAAGGCTGACTTTAGGACGCTATTTCTTTTGACACCAGCTACAATTCCAGGTCTCCTGACGAATCCAGTTGCTCGGCCACTAGCACTTAGTTCAAGCTCAGTGCCGATCACGCCTGCTGCTCCGAGATGCTCTTTTGCAAATGGTTCCACCAGGACTCGAGGAAGTTCTGTGACGATGTACCTCCTTCCAAATGAGGAGAAGACCCTTAAGGTGTCAGTATGAATATCATCGGAGAAGAATTTCGGAAGTACACTTCGAGAAAGCATCTCGATTTGAGACATCTTCACTCCTGCAAATGCTAGAAATATGAAGATCTTGATAGCTACTTCTTCGAACGAAAAATTGTGCAGAAGCCATGCTATTGGTGAAACCAGAAGGAGAGCTGCAGATCGGATCACCCAGCCCGTCTCATAAGCCAGGAGCAGAAAATAAGGAAAGGAACCTGTGCTCTGTAATAGGCATCCCCCGAGATTCGAGACAACAGTTTGATCAGCTCGATTCTCGCAGCAGCAGATTCTTATGGAACGGAAAGCTGACGCGTCATCTGTGCTTATTGTTTTCTTCATGGTCTAAGAACTCTCGTCCTCTCTTAGTGTGCACTTGGATTTACTGATTGATCTTTCTAAAACCTCGCCAGCTGCTAAAAATCCACGTCGTCTCGGTAGCGATTAGTGTTAAAGACAATATATTTTTGTGACGAATGATAAAGTCAGCAGATCACACATTGACTGGGGCTTGAGCCTTGAATGTACCCATCTCATGATAGTATGATGAGACTGTTTTTAGATGCCATGCTGAACTATGTAAGAAAGACAAAGTCCTACAATCAACCAATTGATTTCAAAATTCCAGTATAACCGGGCCAATTCTAAAGTTTGCAGGGAAATTAACCGTTTACAAAATGAAACGTACACAATAGTTTTTATCAGTGAACTTCATCAAGAAACTGAAGGCTGGAGAAGAAAGAACTCGCCAGCCCAATAGCAGGAGCAGATATTGGGAAAAAAAAAAAAGCGTGAGCATGAGTAATAAGGAATGTACGAGGGCAGGGATGTCAGCACAAGAACTATCAGATCTGGATTCTGAATGCTGATGCATAGAAGAGGAACCGTTTGCCACTTTGAATTGAAGTTAAGCATCCCATTTGGCATTTATAGCGGTAGCAAACCATCCTCCTTGCAACAACTTTATCACGGAAAGAATCCTAAAGTCAATCGTTACTGTCTAAGTAGGTGAACACCTAGCTTTGACATTAGAACGTGGACGGTGGAACTGTGGCCCCAACGTAATCAAAAGCCAAAAGAATCAAAGATGGTTTATACTCGAGCCTAATTGAGAGCTTTGTGGGCGGATGAGATCTAGACTACCTCGTGTACTTACCTTTACACGATCGAGATTTAGGTTTGACATGGATGTATCAATGTTTATGAGGGACTGCTGGTAGCGTGAGCCTAAAGAGCAGTGACGTTTGCACCGTCTGAGATCTTTGCTCATTCCATACGCTGCATAGCTATTTCTAGTTCTCTTGCATCGGAATCGCTGCACAAAATTAGGTGGTAAAGGTGGTTTTTGATTTTCTTCTAGGTACAGGTCTTTTTTGTCGAGTTAGTTGGGCGCATTAGATGCAATGTCGACAGGTTTATGCACCCGTGTATGATCAGGACAGATTCCAAGCTCTCAATTGAAAATTGAAATGCTAAAGGCACCGCATTTAATGAGTATGAGAGCGCGTAGAGAGTCAACACTGTGACGCTCAATATCCCGACTTCTGCAATATAATGAGAGCAAGACACTTTGAGAGCGACATGAATCTGGGTGCTTATGCTTGATAATAACATCGTTTACAGCCTATTAAGTTCAGTCTGGAAGGTTTGAAAACACATTTGTTGTCTAGAGATAAATTTCTTTTGTCTTGAGACTTATTCAATTTTGACTTGATACCCTCAATGAATCTGATACTCTCATCTACTCCTCTCAGTCAAAAGTTGCATTGCAAATTAAACTTTTCTCCTATAATTCATGAAGTAGGATCATTGTAGTATGAAGCCAATCTACATATGTCCATTTCTTCAACGTACCTGTATTCTACAGCATTCTTGTAAAATACTCTACTTTATGTGAGAAATCTTACAGGTAGGTGAAGTGCAGTGTTTAGGCTGATTGTCAAAATGTATGTTGCTTGTCACAATGAAATTTTTGGGTGAATAAATTTCAATCTCCATGTTGACGATGTTGTTGCCTGAAATTTTTTGTCATCATACTCTCCTATAGAAGTCTTAGAATTAGGTGAAGTTCACTTTTCAAGTTGCTTGTCAAAAATGTCAATTGCTTCTCACAATGAAGCTTTTGACTAATTTTGCCTGCAAGATGTTGATATGTGAAAACTTTTTTTGCCCTTCAAATACATTCAACATGGACTACTAAATGCAGTATTTTCTCTTGTATATACAAGAGAAAAAATGTTGCTTGTATTCATCATCTTTTTGTGTCCAATACAAACTCTTCAAAAAATATCTATTTTAGAAGTAACAAGTCACAAGTCCCTTCTTAAAAGGGATTGCTCACCCATAACATATAAGGAAACAATTTTTTCAAGTGACATTACTCTTGATTGGCATCATTTTCCAACATCAATTCTCACGCTTAAAAGTCAAATGACTGCTACAAGCTAGAGCTCACTACTAAGAACGAGATGACAAGACAACCTAGCTTGGCCAACAATTTTCACTTCATTTTTCAAGGGGAGAGCATCATATGACAAGATTGTACTCGTTATTATATTTCCTTAGAAATTCATGAACTTTGAAGCATAAAGGGCCTTGCAATCAACCTTGGCTAAATCTTTAGTTAGTATTTCGCTACTCTATAAAAGCCTACAAAGGAAAAGTGCAATCAACCTTTAATTGTAAAAAAGAAGCTCTCACACTTGTAAGAGTATGACCTTGATAAGTGTTAATTTACATCTACGGTGGGAGTTCAAGTGTTTGCAATGTGCCATTGACAAAAGGCACTTTGTGACACCCAAAATTGAGCCCAAGATATTTCATTTCTAAGGGGAAAAGAAAAGAAAATTAAGAGAGGCCTAAGGACTAGTTAAGAGCATGGGACATAGAATAACCAATAAGGTGGTGCATGGCAAGAATTTTTACTCGGATGTGGGTACTATAATGATTGATCCCAAACACAACTTTAGAATTCTATGAAACAAAGATTCAAAGAATGTTGGACAAGTTTTATCAAACCACAGTTCCTTGCAGCTAATAGCCTGACCTTCATCTCTCTCTCTCTCTCTCTCTCTCTCTCTCTCTCTCTCTCTCTCTCTCTCTCTCTCTCTCTCTCTCTCTCTCTCTCTCTCTCTCTCTCTCTCTCTCTCTCTCTCTCTCTCTCTCTCTCTCTCTCTCTCTCTCTCTCTCTGTGTGTGTGTAATTGTATATAGACAAATTCGTGGGAAGGTCGCTTTTAGTGAGTAGCATAGTCATTTGGCTAGCTAAGTTGGTTTGATGTTGAGCAACATATGCTTACAATATAGAGATTCTTCATCACACAATTGCAACGAGATGTTACCTAACCAATTTGATTAACCCATAGAGTGCATGGTCTCTCAACATAAACCAAACCGTAGATGACACAAACAAAGTAATTTTTTGGTGTTGCATGAGATTCTACACTAGATAAAAGCTGAATTGAGTATCATATTGTAAACTTTTTCATGGCCTTCTTTTTGAGCAATGTAAAGCCTTCCCATAGGCATTTTTAAAAGACCAATTCCTTGCATAAATGTTGAAAGAAATGTTTTCTTATAATTTTTACACGCTATAAAAAACTAGGATAAGATTTGTTGTATGCAACTTTTGTAAATGGTATACTACGATAAAATGTTAAACCAAAAAAATATGAAATTTTCATAGCCATGAAAGTTGAGTAGAACTCATGAGCACAAAATTGTGGATTCCACCAAGACAAGTTTGGACAAGACTTCGTACAAAGAGTTCCAATACAATTAAATATGATTACCAACTGAAGACATCAGATAAAACACACATCCAATTGAGTATGGAATCAATTACATATTCACCCCTATGTAGTGGAACTACATCTCAACACGATCTATTGTGAGCTCTCAAGTATGGAGTCTCCTACCACAATCTATCCAACATAGGTGCAAGCCTATCATGGGTACATTCAAAACTCACCATCCACCTAACAAGAAATAGAAATTCACAGATGGGCATAGTACTAGGGCATGCTATTGCCATAAGAATTTTTTCACCATGATCATGAAAGCACATAAGTGATTTCAAGCTTGTTGTTCTGTAGAATAGGCTGTGGATGGAATTGCTTTCTCCTTTATCTTTTATCCTTTCATCTTGCTGCATGCAATGGATATAACATCCAACATCTAGATCACGATGCTCAATCGCATTAGAAACATAAAGTGTTGACCAATACTTAAGATGTCCTATAGACATGAGCTAATTTGATTGAAAATGCCAACACTAGCCTTAAGTGTAGGATCTAGAGGTGGAATCATGCCGAAATCTTGGGGGTTTGCTCATCTTTGGTTGTTATTTGTGAGGCGATGAGGTTTCTTTTGCTCTTGATTTGCTTTTCACTTAATCTAGGCTTCTCTGGATCTAGCTCTTCTCCTCTTGACATTAATCTTCCCAAGGGAGATTGAAAGGACAATCTACTATTAATCTTAATAATTGTATCTTGAAGTTTGAAAAATGTACCATCTATTACGCTTGGATGCAAAGGTTATAGATCATTAGTACTAAGATTGTTAGATTTCATTCCTTCAATCATTTTGTAATGTGAAACTACTCTGCAGTTTTACTCGCATTGTCGAGATAGTGTCGAAAACCATCTATAGAAATACATGTATTGTCAAGACAGAGACTTACCAAATAATGACTTCATCATATTTGGTTGTGGAGTCTTATCCATTACATATTTTGGGTCCAATCATGTATCTCCATGTGGCATCTATCGGGTGGAAAACTTCACATTCCATTAGGGTTGTGCCATCAACAACTATAAATAGATCAATAGATTAATTCATTTTATCTCATCAATTCATAACATTGAATTTAGTTCAATTCAAGTTTTAGGAGTAGTCACTCTTCATCTTCTCCTCTCTCTTTGTTCTGCCATAGATGTAGACTGATCGTTAACAAGCTATCGTGATTACAGTTTGTGTGAGCAAAAATCATAGCAAAGTTAGATGCGCTATTAATATAGTGCAATCAGAGTAGACAACAAATGTATTTTCATCATTCAGCAATACATACTACATTCAACAATTTGAAACATGACTTGTCTTGTTCTACTATTTCTATTATTTATATTATTATTATCTGAGTTTTGATAATAGGCAATGAAGCAATCTTTCTTTATCATTAATTTTTCACACTTGTGAATGATAAGAGTTGTGTTTATGGTAGTATCAAAATAGTTTTGTTATTACATTAAATTGTTTTCATTCAAATTCATACTCCATAAAAGAGAGAGAAGAGATGGGTGAGGGTGGTGGGACATGGAAAGTATACATACATTGATGGAAGAGTGTCGTCCACATATGCAGCTACGATGATGATCTTCCCATCTGTAATTTTTACATAAACATTGGAATCAGCTATTAATGCCTTGAATCCTAAGGATTTCAGGGCTTGATCTTTCTTCTTATACCATTGTCACACTGATTGCTTCAGACCGTAGATACTCCTGTGCATTCTGCATGCATAAGTAGGAAGTGAATTCGAGATGTAGCCTAGAGGTTGATCCATGTAGACTTCTTCATCTAGCTCACGGAGCACAAAACAATAGCGGACAAAATCGCGTGCTCTATAAAGCTATTTCAATCTATAAAAGAAATGAACCTATTATTGACAATACAAAAGAATCAATGCACAAGGGCATCTACTTCATCTATCTCTGATAGGCCTCTGATGCTATTATTTTCACACACGTTGCTATCTCACATCTATATTTTCTCACTAATAGTTTGGAATATGCAAATGATATTCAATATATATACACAATTTTACAGGTGTGCAGATGAAGAAAGTACAAAGTGGATGTGCTGTCGTTGTCAAATCTGTTTGCACAGTTGCATGGAATGAGTGTAAAAAGGCTGTGACGTCAGCCTTTGCTGAAATGAACGTTGGTGAAGATGCGAAAAATGCAACATTGCCTTAAGATTTGATTTATAGGGTGCCTTTGCTTTTCTATAAGGGCACCTTCGACATTTTGTAAGGTAGTGTTGTTGCAACCATGTCTTGCGTTCTATAGTATGTTAAGCTCACTTCCTTGTTGAGAACCTTACCCCTGATGTAGTGATATCTGATTTCAGTGTGCTTACTCCTAGAGTGAAATCTAGAGTTGGCCGATAAGGCAATAGCACTCTGATTATCACATAATGGAATTGTGGGGCTGTACTGATACAAATTAATGTCTGACAGTAAATTTTTCAACCAAAACGTTCCTTAATAGATTGAGAAGTAGCAATGTATCTGATTTTACAGAAGAAAGTGCGATAGAGGTTTGCTTACGATTGTTCCATGAGACAGGACCGCTGATGAAGAAGAATGTAAATCCAGATGTGGACTTACGATTGTCTACATCTCCTTTCCAGCTTGCATCAGAATATCCACTAAGCTGATGAAGATTGTCGTTGCTGACATCTCCATAGTAGATGCACTGGTCCATGGTAGCTCGAATATACCTCATGACTCTTATGAGAGACTTCCAATGGGTAATGCCAGGATTAGCCATATATTGGCTGAGTGAGTTTACTGCAAAAGAGATATTTGGTCTTGTACAAACCATTGCATACATGAGAGATCCAAGTATTGATCGATAAGGATACTCTTTCTTCTGCTCCCTTCTTGCTTGGTCTGGGGACATTGGTCCTTTGACAAATGCAGTCCTGGATCCATTGGTGAGTGAGCTAATTTACAATTCATTAGATTGTATCAGTTAAGAACATTGTAAAGATACCTTTGTTGAGTGATATAAATCAGTCATCTCGCTCTGTCTCTGTGGATCTGAATGCCCAGACAGAAGTGAGCTTCGCCTAGATCAGTCATGTCAAACTCTGAAAATAACATTTGCTTAGAATACTTGACCAAATTGGTATTCTTGCTGAAAAACAACGTATCATCCACATATAAGATGATGACAATAAAGGATTGTTGCACTGACTTGAAATAGACGTTGCAATCAATAGTGCTTGGTTGGAATCCTTGTTCGATGAGGAATGTGTTGATCCTCTGAAACCAAGCTTTGGCAGACTATTTCAGGATGTAAAGTGTGAAAGATTTCAAATCCTTAAGATCCAGTCTACTTGAATGATCTTTGGTTAGAAAGAGAAATACACTACCAATTTCACCAATGTAGAAAAATCAGCATCTACACACAATTTGAGATGCAAACACTGATAGAACTTGATCAAAATTGAATGAAATGATTATGTACTGTTGCTGTCCATACAAAACCAGCAAGCTACTGTATTTCACACGTGTGGATCCAAAAATAGCAAATATAGATCATTCTACACATAGAATTGCAAGTAATCACCAAGATAGTGCACCAATGGATAGTAGAACCCAAGAGAACCATGTATAAGCATGAAATGAGATAGAGAAGAGACAAGATGACTCTCTCCATGAGTTACATCCTTTTATAGCAGGTCCAAACCCTATTTGGCCACTTGGCTTTCCCACCAAAATGCTAACCCTACCAATTTTGGGTCTAGATTCAATGTACCCAACTTATTCAAATTGAATCTACTCAAACTCGCATTCTATCTTTCCCACACTTTCAAAAAGTGTCTATTCAAATGAAATTAAGACTAATGAACTTTAAAAAGTCAACCTCTAAGTCTAAAACAAGTTTTGGCCTCAATATGCCAAATATGAAAATATTGCAAAATGTGATGAAACTAGTTGAATCTTTCACACTCCCTCTTCAACTAGTTTTAGCATAGACTTTGATAATACTCCAAGTGAAGTCCTATGCTTCATGAACAAGTCTTTTCCCAATGCTTTGGTGAAGATATCAGCTACACATTCCCTTGAAGGCACATGTTGAAGCTCCACCTCCTTTGCAATGACTCGCTCCCTCACAAAATGATATTGTATCTCAATATGCTTGCTCCTAGCATGAAAGATAGGATTGGATGCCATTCTTTGGGCTGATTGATTGTCGCAAAAGATGATTGGGATCTCTGAAAAATCCAACAAGTGAAGATCCTTGATCATCCTTTTGATCCATACCATCTCCTTTGTGCAATGTGTAAGAGCTTTGTACTCGGCCTCACTAGATGACAATGAGATAGTGGCTTGTTTCTTTGACATCCATGATATAGCTCCATCACCTATGAAAATACAATAAGAACTAATGGATTTCCTATCCATTATATCTCCAGCATAGTCCGAATCTGAGAATCCAAAAAGATTAGGTGATGATCCCTCATACAATATGCCAAAATCTCGAGTTACAATGATGTACCTCAAAACTCGCTTTCCTAGCTTCCAATGCTCCTAGCATAGTTTTTGCCAATAGAACTTTGATCCATCATAAGAATGATCTTACTCCTAAGAATAGATCTCTTTTCAATGATCATGTAATGCTCAAAATAGAAACAACCATAATTGATATAGAGAATAGTGTCCACTTGGGATGCTTCACTATTTCTTACATCAATTTTACATGTAAAAATGTGACTAGAACATGAAGAATCAAATAGAATGTAAGTGAGATGATTCCACCATGCTTCCAACCCTGAACTCTCTGAAAAAATACAGCAAACAAACAATAAATGTGAGTGATCAACTTTTGCTTGCATGTCTCCTCCTCCTTTGTCCTTTGTTGCCTTGTATCCACCATAATACTCCATGAATGAGCCTCCATCTTCATCTTGCCACAAGAAACCATCAAACCTTGATGACTTGACCATGAATGAGTGACTCCATAATGAACCTCCAATAGCTTCATTTTCATCAGCAAAATCAGCCAAGAATGCTAATACAAATCCAACATCAAAACAATGCTCACCAATGTAGCTAGTTTTACCATATCTTGACAATTTGCACACATCCACATGAAATTGCTCAAACATGAGATAGAACAAGTAAAGTAAACTTGAACAACACTTCCTTGCTGATCCTTTGACCTTACTTGAGTCTTAAATATGCTGTAAAAACGGATCCATAACACCTTTGCCAATTACCTCTCCTTTGATGCTCTTGACTAGCTCCAAATTGTCACCTTCCCTTTTGACTAGTTGAAGTGCTTTGAGATCAACCTCTTGATCTTCAACTTGACCATCAAAGTCATTGAAAAAACTTTGTTTTCCAGATCCATTACTTGATTTTACAGCAAGATAACATCCATCCACTTGCATAGCTCCATGTACACAAGAAGATCTTCCAAAAGATGTTCCACTTTTCATAAGAGATTGATACTCAAGATCCATTGCTTGGAACCACTCCTCTTCTTTCCTTGCTTGATCTACACTTGTAGGCTCATCCAAAGAGGTTAGGAAAGCAACATAATTTCCAGAAACTACTTGCTTACCCTTTTGATCATATGTGAGCCTTGAAGGTACTTGTCTTTCTCTTGATGTTCTCCTTGGCTTTTGACTTGATGAAGGTCCATCATCACCACCATCCAAAGTAGGATCCTTCTCATCAACATCAAGAATGTTAGAACCATCTACTTTACCATCAATCATGCTTGAAGACACCTTTGGAATGTTTCCCTCATCAAAAATGACATCTCTACCAACAATCACTTTGTTGGTCTAGCTTTGATTGCTTCGAGCCTTTCTTCTTCTTCTACTTAGTCGTGCTCTTCTTGGTGTATAAAGCGTGAGAATCAGCTGAGGAATTTGAGGCTTCGTTCCTCCGCGTGTCTTCCTGCAACAACATAGTAATGACTCTCAAAAGAGTCAATTATGGATGTGTCGTGATGATCACCACCCAGCTATCGTATGAGCTTAGCAAGCTTGTAAGCAGTTGCATCACCGCACCTTAATCGTCTATGCTAGATTCGACAGCGGCCATTTATCTTAGCAGGTTCTTGAATCGATTGATGTGATTCTACAGGGAATCACCATTTGCCATCTTGAGGGAGTAAAATTTCTTCCTGAGATGTAGCTTGGAAGCTATATCTCGCACTTCGTATGGTTTGCTCAAGATGTCCCAGACTTCTTTTGATGTATGGGCCTCAGATACATGGCCAATCTGGGTATCCATAATGTTGAGGATGATCAGCGCAAAAGCCTTTCCATCCTTCAGCTTCCATCTGGCGATTGTTGCATCATCTGCTTCGGGTTTCCCTTCTACACCTGTAACAATGCCATACAATTCTTTAGTATAGTTTTTATCTTAAATTTCCACAGATGGTAATTGGCTCCATCAAGCTTGTCCATGATAGGACTGGCTTTCCCTTGGGAATCCATGTGGAAGATTAGTCTAAGTGATAGGAAAAACTATCAGTGACTTAAGTATGAAAATCTGGTGCTGAATTATAGAACAAGAAGACAATTACTCTATCAGCTAGTAGAGTCTTGTTACTGTGGAAGCTTATCAGGCTACGAAAATAGCTCTGATACCATGTTGGAAAAAAAAGATGTGTGAGTGAGAAACTAAAATAGCTCGAAAAGAATCGAACACGAAAAGAAGCAAACTCGAAACTCGAACGAGAAATGAACTCGAATGAAAAGTGTCCGTGCACAACGGAGTGAGCTATATTATTCTTTTCCTAAGCATGACTATGCCTATAAAAAACGAACAGAACGTTAGTGATAGAAATCACGGTCGATCTGATTACGTAGCCAAACATTTAGCAACAAAACATCAGAAGGATAATTTGTCGCAAACAGCTAGACAAATTATTTGTCACGAATGATTCGTGAAGAGCTAGACTGAGCTCAACTTATAATCAGTCGCAAATTAGTCGTGAAAGGCAAGACTAAATACTAGTCGCGAATAGCTAGACTAATAATAATTCGCTAAGAATGGATTACCAGATTGAGCAATAAGAGAGTCAGTCAGAATGTAGAAAAGCTAACAATATTGACACAAAGGCTGAACGCAGAACAAGACAGATCTGTTATAAGATTAAGTATACCAAAATATACATGTCAATAATGCAGTGGAGCACAAGACAATAGCAGGCGAAACCACGTGCTCTACAAAGCTAATCCAATCTGTAAAAGGAATGAACCTATTATTGACAATACAAAAGAATCAATGTGTGAGGGCATCTACATCGTCTATCTCTGATAAGCTTCTAAGATGCTATTATTTTCACACACGTTGTTATCTCACATCTGTATTTTCTCACTACTGGTTTGGAATACGCAAATGGTATTCAATATATATACACAATTTTACAAGTGTGGTGATGAAGAAAGTACAAAGTGGATGTGCTGTCTGTAGGAGATCGTGGGTGGCTACTACATTTGTCAAATCTGATTGCACAATTGTATGGGATAAGCGTAAAAAGGCTACGATGTCAGCCTTTGCTAAAATGAACGTTGGTGAAGATGCGAAAAATGTGACACTATGACAAATGCCTTAAGATTTGATTTATAGGTCGTCTTCGCTTTTCTGTAAGGGCACCTTCGGCATTTTGTAAGGTAGTGTCGTCTTTTTTGCCTGTCACAAATCACGTGTAAAAACATAGTGTCGTGTTTTTCGCCTTTTTCGTCTGTGGAAATTTACTTGTATTTATGCAGACAATCGTGTTTTTTGCTTGTCTTATTTTACATGTAAATATGCAGACTGTGTGACAACATGCGTAAAAATGCAGCATGAATGGAGGCAGATTAAAATAGGATTTAGGAGAGTAGAGGAGATAAATTCAACAGGTTCTAGTGGCAGTCCATGGCTGCATGGCCCTTCTTATGACAGTGGATACACTCAATCTTCGGATTAAGCCAACACAAATCGACAGTATATCCTTCGTGTTTGTATCTCACACATGTCTTCTTGTCTCCACTCTATAGTTTCGGCTTTCCCTTGTTCCTCAATTTGCCTTTGCTAGGTCCTTCTACTTGCTGATCTCGGTCCTGCCTTCGATCTGACTCTCTCTTGTTGTTGTAGAGAGCTTGATCAAAAGCATCCTTGTGATCAAGATGCTCTTGAGCTTCGACTTCTTCTCGAATCTCGACTACTGCCTTTTCGAGTGTCATAGTAGGATCCTTTGCTAGTAGCATTCTGGTTGTCTGGAAGGATCTTGGTAGGCCTCTCAACAGATAGGAAGCTGCTTCTCTGCTGATACTACATTTTCTGATCCAGAATTGTGTAGTGAAAGCAATAGATCCTTCATCTTCCTAATAAAGGAAGTGAGGTCTTTACCATCCCACTGCAAGTTTGTCAGCTGATCTCTGAGTAGCATGATCTGACTGCGTGATTTCGTCTGAACTCTTGTGAGTAATGTATCCCACATCTCTTTTGCTTTAGAGAGTGTAGCCAGGCCAAGAGTCAGGCTATCCTCGATAGATAATGATAACACGGCTACTGCCCTGTCATTCTTCTACCTCCATTCGCGTAGTTCCTTGCCTGTAGTTGTAGGCATCTCCTTGGTGCCATCTACCCAGGGAAAAAATCCTTCTCCTTTTAATATCAGCGAGGTCTTAACCTTCCATGCTAGGAAGTTAGATCCTGATGAGTCGAGAATGAAGAAACAAAATGTTTCGAATGCCAAAGCTTTGCTAGCTTTCAATCCTGAATTTTTTGACAAAAGATGACACGACACGACACGAAATCAGTCGTGCTCCACGAACAACCAAGAAGATCAGCCAAGTACCAAGGGGTACAAACATTTGATTAGATATCATGACATCAGCAGAAGTATTCTAGATCATGGCTAATCCGTCACTCTTGTAATTCACCAATAGTTGTAGATGTTTAATCTTTCTAATCTGTAAGTTACAAGACGCGACACGAAATTGTTCACAAAATATATACTTTCTGGTTGAAGTTAGAACTGAATGGAGTTTATCTAAGTTGCATGTTGATCTTTAGATGGATGTCCTTGACTTGCATGTTTCTTGACTTTGTGAGTTTTTCTGGAGTGACCGTGACCTGAGAATCCATTGACAGGCTGAATTTTAAACCTATACTAAAATGAGAATCGGATCTTTCCGTCTGATCTGGGCAATGTGCTAAGAAGATAACATATAAAGATCATCCAATAGCTTGGTAACAGGCAGAAACAACCTAAAACTAGAGAAAGAACACGAGCCACATTTCATAGATCCTCAATGATAGGATCTATGAACATTTGGTGTCATTACCACCAGTGCACACACAAAAAACCAATCCATGCATTCTCTATAAGCCCCACACGATTCTTGAGACTTCACACTCCACATCTCAACCGAGCCCATCACTCTCATTTTTTACCGAGTCTTTGGCTCGATCTTCATGTTACACCCCTGGCCGAGTCCAATGACTTCCATCTGGACTGAGCCGAACTGCATTACATCTCGATCGGGGTCCTAAACATCAACTCTCGACAGAGTCGAGACTTACCTTCTCGACCGGGTCTTGAACATCAACTCTCGACCGAGTCGGGACTTACCATCTCAACCGAGTCCTGAGTATCAAACCTAGATCGGGTCTTGAACGTCAACTCTCAACTGAGTAAGGACTTACCATCTCGACCGAGTCCTGCGTATCAAACCTCGATCGGTTCCTGAACACCAACTCTTGACCGAGTCGGGACTTACCATCTCAACTGAGTCCTGAGTATCAAACCTTGACCGGGTCCTGAAATTCAACTCTCGAATAGTCTAGAATAGTCCTCCTAACACATGGATCGTCATTACGATCCCAATTCCATAGAAGACTATCCATCCGAGATGGTGTCACCTTCAACTGAGCAAGCCAGACACAATCGGTACTCTCGCATGAAATCACAAGTCCACACGCCATCCATGAACCCATTTGAGAAATGGGAGCCTACCAGAGCTGAAATTGCATATGAACGACCACATTTTCATGTTGTTGAGCCTTCTCACACAAGAGCTCACCTAAATGGGGCTTTTGCCAGCCACAATCCTCGTACTGAAAAATGTACATCAAAACTAGATCTCCCTAAGTATGATGGAAACTCGCCTCAGAGATTTCTACAAGTCTTTGAGAATGCTTGAGATGTCTATGGTGAGACATCTCATGAATCCATGGTCCAACTTTTCTCGATGACCATGATGATAGATATAACACGTGAATGGTTTTTCAACCTGAATCGTGAAGATAAACTTGATTGGTCCATCCTGAAAAAGTCCTTCATCAAACGTTTCAAACCGTTTCATTTGATTGAAAGTCTCTTTGTCAAACCGAGTAATATCAAAATGGCAAAGGATGAAAAAGCTCGTGACTATATCGAACGATTCAAACGTTTAAAGAGTTGAGTACAAGAACAACCCACGAAATCATTTGGTTTCTAGTTGGACTTCCAAGATGGATCAGACATGAGCTCAGATCTAACAATGAGTATACATCCTTAAAGATAGCCATGTCTGATGCCATCTGCAAAGAAGATGAAGGATCAGATGTTGACGAACCTAGAGAACGGAGAGCACACTATGTTGTCCATGAATCCAAGCCGACTGAGGACACTCAGGATCAGCTTCAGAAATCTTAGATGGAGTTGCTTCACCAGCAACACCAATAACAGATGGAAAAACTCACAAAAAAGCTTCAAAACACCTTGAAGTCTATACAAAGTTCCATGCCAAGTCAGCTATAATAGAGCAGATGGTGCAGATGGAGCTGACGGAGCTGATGGTGCTACTACATCAATAGCTATAACCACAACCACAAATTCACAAGTTGCTTAGACAGCTTCAGTAACTCTGATCCTGGTTAACACGCCAACGTTGCCACAATCACCAATGGCACAAACCATCTAGGATGCGACATTGATGACTACTACCAACCAATCACACTTGGCTACCACAACAGCGGCAAACAACTCATCCCCACCTGCATAAGTTTTGGGAGGGGAGGGATATGGGAATACCATTCCCAAGGAAACCGTATCCACACATCAAGAGCAGGCCCAGCACGTCCATATCATCACAAACACATCCTCATATTTTGATGTTGCGGACTTGATTGAGATAGAGGATGACATCAATGACGACAAAGTAGATTAGTCAAGGGGAAGTCAAATCTCACTAGCTAACATCTCCACCTCCACCCAACCTGCTGATCCACCAATTACTCCCACACCCACCACCACCATTGATATCATTCCTCCATTTTTGCCAATACCACCCCCACGAACCTCTTAGTCATTATTCTTTGGACTAACACCACCCCACCATGCCCCTAACAGATATCCCAGTCTTTCTAACTTTGAAGAGCTCCTAGAGGTAGCCAGACATTCCATATTGAGCCTATCCGAAACTAGCTACCAGGTACACTAGTTGGCAAGCCAGCAAAAAGAATTGGAAAACAAGGTCAAACAACAAGACCAAATCATAGCGGAACAGCAGTGACAAATCAAGAAAAATAAACACGAGGATGAGGAGAAAAAGATTTCAATAATGGAGCTGCAAACCACCATGGCCAAGCAAGCGGACGAGTTAAATGGGCTTCAAAATCAACTTAAGCAACAGATGAGCCAAATCACCCAAACTCGAGATAAATCGTCTAGTGGGGTTCGATGACAGTTGAAGCCCCTCTAATGAAGCCCGAGGATATCTAGATTCAGGCCCCTCAAACCCCAGCTATATGCATGGAGAAATATATCAAGCTTATTCAAGAGAGGGAGGCCGATAAGAAAAACTTTGACCATGCTGCAGAAAAACAAGCGAAGGTCATTCTCGAGTTCCAGAGACAGCTGGAAGAAGTGACGAAGGCCCTACAACAGGTTTGTGACAAAGTGAACCAACTATGAAACACGGCATATAAGGCCCAAGCAAGAATTTTTGATCAGAAGCCGAAGGACAATGACGGAGATGATGGAACAGCAAGATACAACGGATCTACTCACCAGTTAGATGGCAGCTCGGGAGCGGATAGATAAAAGACTGAAGCTATCTCTAAGAGTTTCTTCGCCACCCTACCTAACTACAAGACTTCTTATTTCTCTTCTTTTGACTTTTCCAAACATTCATACCCACGTATCCCATTCCCCAACCATCATCCTCTCATCCCCCTCTAAGCCGACTTTTGAGACCACATCAAGGGCCTCCCGAGACATACAAGGCCCGACGGGATGAGTTCGTAAAACAACTTAGCTCCTCTGGTGCTGTGTACAACCTTGTTGAGAATCCCATTCCCGGTAAACCCATCACGCTCATGCCATCTTCACCAGATCACACTCCACTTGACCTTCTTGAGACTGACACTGACATTGGAGGATTTGACGACCCTCAGTCTAATCTACCAGGCACTCGAAGATTCTCGCCTCGACCTGTCGATTTCAATGCGGGTGAAGCTGAGCCCTCAACAAGTGAAAGGGCCAAAAAAGAGGACAAGGGTGCGAAGGCGTTAGATGAATATCTGGCAAAGCCACAACAACAGCAAAAGGCGACCCCAGTTGGTCGATACACGGGAATCAGAAAAGTTCGAAAGAAAGTACCCTCGAAACGTGAGGGGCAGGAAAGATGACATCCACCAGAGCCAATATTCCACGCAAGGGTGCCAAGGTGTTGGATGAATATCTGGCAAAGCCACAACAACAGCGAAAGGCGACCCCATTGATCGAGCCAAGACCCCAGATGGTTGATACATGGGAATCAGAAAAGTTCGAAAGAAAGTACCCTCGAAACATGAGGGGCCGGAAAGATGACATCCACCAGAGCCAATATTCCACAATATTCCACGAGGGTCGAGATCATTGCCGCCTTGCAGCCACACCCAGAATGGCGAAACAAAGTCCTGAAGGATAGCAAGAGTATTTAAGGGCACCATCATGGAAGAGGGTTGACCCCTTCTACATGCCAATTTTTCATTTATGTCGATACATTAGACTAATCTGAGATTCTTGAATGGTTTCCCAGTCGTTTTACTGTAGATAGAAGTTAGAACTACCACGTTTCACAGATCCTCAATGATAGAATCTGTGCACATATCTCGTTATCATTAGTGAACTCTAGCTTGTGGCAGTCATTTGACTTTTAAGCTTGAGAATTAATGTTGGAAAATGATGCCAATCATGAGTAATTTCACTTGAAAAGACGTGTTTTCAAACCCTCCAGACTGAACTTAATAGGCTCAGAGGCTGTAAACGATGTTTCTCTCCAGCATAAGCACTCAGCTAGATGTCGCTCTCAAAGTGTCTTCTCTCATATCACAGAAGTCGGGATATTGAGCGTCACAGTGTTGACTCTCTACGCGCTCTCATACTCATTAAAAGCGGTGTCTTTAGCATTTCAATTTTCAATTGAGAGCTTGGAATCTGTACTGATACACGGCTGCATAGACCTGTCGACATTGCATCTAGTGCGCCCAACTAACTGGACAAAAAAGACCTTTACCTAGAAAAAAATCAAAAACCACCTTTACCACTTATTTCTATGCAGCAGATGCGATGCAAGAGAACTAGAAATAGACATGCAGCGTAAGGAATGAGCAAAGAGCCCAGATGGCGCAAAGGTCCTCATAAATGTTGATACATCCATGTCAAACCTAGATCTCGATGGTGTAAAGGTACGTACAAGAGGTAATCTAGATCTTGATCGTGTAAAGCTACTCTTGTTAGCTCACTCATCAGCCCACGAAGCTCTGATCGATGCTCCAGTATAAACCATCTTTGATTCTTTTGCCTTTTGATTACGGTGGGGCCACAGTGCCACCATCCGCGTTCTAATGTCAAAGCTAGGCGTTCACCTACTTAGACGGTAACGATTGACCTTAGGATTCTTTCTATGATAAAGTTGTTGCAAGCTGGAGGATGGTTTGCTACCCTATAAATGCCAAACGGGATGCTCAACTTCAATTCAAAGTGGCAAACGGTTCCTCTGATGCTCATCAGCATTCAGAATCCAGATCTGAGAGTTCTTGGTTGATTCAACTCTGCCATCGCACATTCCGTAGTATTATGCTCACGCTTTTTTTTCCCGAAATTTGCTCCTACTACTGGGCTAGCCAGTTCTTTCTTCTCCAGCCTTTAGTTTCTTGATGAAGTTTCACTGAATATAAAAGCTATTGTGTACTTTTCATTTTATAGACAGTTGATTTCCTAGCTAATTATGGAATTGGGGTCAGTTATACCAGCTGAATTTTGAAATCAATTGGTTGATTGTAGGACTTTCTCTTTCTTACATAGTTCAGCATGGCATAGAAAGACAGTCTCATATATCATACTATCATGAGATTGGTACATTCAAGGCTAAAGCCCCAGTCGATGTGTCTCCTGACTTTATCGTTCGTCACAAAAATCTATCTTTAACACCAGAATTTAAGCTTCAACTATCAATTGCCGCTACACTAATCGCTCCTGAGACGCCGTGGAAAACTAGCAGCTGGCAAGTTTTTAGAAAAATCAATTAGCAATTAATCCAAGTCCATACCAAGAGAGGACGAGAGTTCTTAGAACATGAAGAAAACAATAAGCACAGATGATGCGTCAGCTTTCCGTTCCATAAGATTCTGCTGCTGCGAGAATCGGAATGATCAAACTGTTGTCTCGAATCTCGGGGGATGCTACCTTGGTGGCTTTTCATTTTGTAGTTGAAGTATATTGGAGAGTGATCTGACCAATATGCACAAGTTGAACCATATTTAAATATCGCATGTGTTATTTCAATGTCGTTGGTGTTGAATCTTGTGGCTTTGTGGAGTGTGTGTAGGCATGTAAAATATTACATTTTTAGCAAATGTAAAGTTATTGTAGCTTTGAAATATGTGTGAAAAGTAGGTGGTGGTTTGTTTTTGACATGTTCCTTATAAGCATTCAGCCAGGTCCAGAGGTGACAGTTCTTTGGACTCCCCAAGTCCTGACGGTTCAGCATGCATTGTCTGTTTTTGCTATATAGACACAATTGGCGATAGTTGGAGTTACAACATAGAATTCAAATATATATTCTTTATTCATGAGCAACGAATGTTGCTTGGTGGCTTTTCATGTTGTAGTAGAAGTATATTGGAGATTGATCAGACCAATATGCACAAGTTGAACCAGATTGGCATTCATGGTTGTTGCAATTTGTCCATATGTGGTCAAGTTTGGGAGTTGCCTATTACTGTTGTAGGAGCATTTGTGAGTATTGTTTGCAACACGTTGTGAAGAATTTGCAACAATGATTTGATGTTTGCCTTTGGATTCTTGTACATAGCGATTATGTGCACGTGGAATCGTGTGCCTTTGCTAAATATCGCATGTGTTATTTCAATGTCGTTGGTGTTGAATCTTGTGGCTTTGTGGAGTCTGTGTCGGCATGTAAAATATTACATTTTAGCAAATGTAAAGTTATTGTAGCTTTGAAATATGTGTGGAAAGTAGGTGGTGGTTTGTTTTTGACATGTTCCTTATAAGCATTCAGCCAGGTCCAGAGGTGACAGTTCTTTGGACTCCCCAAGTCCTGACGGTTCAGCATGCATTGTTTGTTTTTGCTATATAGACACAATTGGCGATAGTTGGAGTTACAACATAGAATTCAAATATATATTCTTTATTCATGAGCAACGAATGTTGCTTGGTGGCTTTTCATTTTGTAGTATAAGTATATTGGAGATTGATCAGACCAATATATGCACAAGTTGAACCAGATTGGCATTCATGGTTGTTGCAATTTGTCCATATGTGGTCAAGTTTGGGAGTTGTCTATTACTGTTGTAGGAGCATTTGTGAGTATTGTTTGCAACACGTTGTGGAGAATTTGCAACAATGATTTGATGTTTGCCTTTGGATTCTTGTACATGGCGATTATGTGCACGTGGAATCGTGTGCCTTTGCTAAATATCGCATGTGTTATTTCAATGTCGTTGGTGTTGAATCTTGTGGCTTTGTGGAGTGTGTGTCGGCATGTAAAATATTACATTTTTAGCAAATGTAAAGTTATTGTAGCTTTGAAATATGTGTGGAAAATAGGTGGTGGTTTGTTTTTTACATGTTCCTTATAAGCAAAGTATATCGAAATTCATTAAGTGGTCGCTAGATTCTAGATCATTGTGGTATTTTTCTAAGGATATCGTGTTCAAAGAGTGTATGATGAGGTGCGTGCTTACATAATGGTTTGTCGGGAGCAATGAGCTTCCAAGTAGCCTCATGTTGTCTTGGCATTTCTTGTTTCACTTTTTTATTTTATTTTTTGTCAACGACGAAGTTTTCTGGTTGTAGAAGGTACAAATTTTCAGTGTCCTTAATTCTTGAAAGTGATGTATAAGTTAGACCATGCGCTTTAATACCTTCTGGATTGAATGCAAGTTTGTCCATTGTTAATCCTTGCACACGATGTATTGTCCATGCTACGGCTAGCTGGATTAGAATTTATTTTCTAGTGATGATGTTTAGATGATTGTTTCTTATTTGTATTTCTTTGGCAATCCATCGTATAATTGTCCACATTGTATCAATTTGTTGGTTATAAATATAAGTGTTTTCATATCTTGTTTGGCTCTTATATTTGGGTTGAAGAATTGTATCCAGATAATGTCTTCGGCCATTATTGTTTTTGCCATGTTTGACTCTGATAATTGTGGGTAAGCCAACTGTATTTTTGGAATTGCTAGAAATTTTTAGATTTTTTTGACAAGAAATATGGAATGAGTCAAGTGCTTGAAAGATGTATTCGGTTTCAGTTGATTTTTGCTAGGTGTCATCATTGTGCTTTGCTTTGTCAAAGTTTGTATAAAATAGGTGTGGGGATGTGTGATCGAATGGAGGTTTGCACTGACACAGTTCATTTTAGAAATTTATGTCAAAAGTCATGTGTTCACATTGTAGTATTCTGTTAAGTATGGATATAAAATTATGATCTTTTTGTCTCATTGTTTCAACCAACTCATAACAAGGTGGCACATTTTTCTAGTAGAATTTGTGGTTTCTATAAATACCTATTCATGTGTAAAACTCGTCCAACTTGATTCGAATCACCGCATGTAATTACATCCAATCCTCCGAAGTATTGAGAAGGGATGTGTTTCATTGGTTGTAGTCTTTGATCTGCAAATTGCAAAATTCTCTTTCCAAGATCGGTGAAATTGTGAAAAATACTCAAAATTTAGCTTGATTGATTTGTCAATCTCTTGTACAAATGTCCATTAGTGTCTTGTACAGCTTTTTGAGTTGAGTTTGAAAAGTCAAGAGGCCTCCAAGTCGAGTTCTAGTGAGATGGTGACATGTATCAGAAAATATAAGGATTGGTTTTTTGCTAGTATGCAACCAAATCCACATCTCAATGTCAAATATGGCCCAATCAAATGAAGAGGTGTAGATGCTAAAGCCAATCACATTAAGAGGTGAAAAATGGTTGGCCCAATCATGTTTAGAGACGCAAATCACTTGGCCAATCATATTGAGAGTTCTAGCTAGTTGGTCCAATCATGGAGAGAGGTGGGGATCTAGAGGTCCAATCATCATGAGAGGTGGAATCCATGAGGTCCAATCACATTCAAACATTCCTCATGCTAGATCTCGAGGTACTCCTATATGGAAGTGCTCTCTTATTGTATATATAAGTTTTTGTGAAGCTATCTTCGTGACCACAAATTGTTTTTCCTCATAGTCTTTTTGTACTTGAGGGCTAATTCATTTTCTCTCTCTACCCGAGAGTAGGCTATTTTTCTCTCTTTAAGAGCATGTTGGGAACTTAGTTTTTTCATGTACTTTGATTGCTTTGAGTGCCAATTGATGTGGATTCATTATGTTTGAAATTGTGCTCTTGCCTTAGAATCAATCTAGGAAGATTGTAATGATGCAATCTATGGGATAGATCTATGTGCAATCACAACTATATTAGAAGACCATGCTTGTTGGGCAGATGTGCACTATTAAATCCACCCTTAGGTTATGACCTTCATATGATCAATGATCAAGATTAGAGAGTGAAATGCTTAGTTTTTGCACACATTCACATGAAATTGCTCAAACATGATATAGAAGAAGTAAAGTAAACTTGAAAAACACTTCCTTGCTATTCTTTTGACCTTATTTGAGTCTTCAATAACCTGCAAAAACAGATCCAAAACATCTTTGTCAATTGACCCTCCTTTGATGCTCTTGACTAGCTCCAAATTGCCACCTTTCCTTTTGTGTTGTTGAAGCCCTTTGAGATCAACCACTTGATCTTCCTCTTGACCATCAAAGCCAATGACTAAGACCTTGTTTCCAGATCCATTAATCTCCTTTTCCATTACATCCTTTTTGTTAGCCATAACAAAAGCATCAAGCTTGAAAAGTCTACCTTGTTTATTGCCCCTAGCAACCAAGATTTCTTCCTTTGTAATGAGACAAGCATCACCACCAAACTTTACCATGTATCCTTTCTCTATCATTTGACCAACACTTAAAAAATAGGAATTGAACCAATACCTTCAATCACACGCTCACCACCATTGGCCATTCTTGGTTCCATCATAAGTGATCAAAGAAGTAAAGAACTCCTTGTGACTATTCATGTGTGAACTAGCTCCACTATCAATCCACATGAATCTTTGTCACCTTCACTTGATATTGGACTTGAAGAACGCATCAAAAGAGCTTCACAACCACCTAGATCCTCATCATTAGTAGTAAAGTTGATTTGCTTGCTACCTTCATCTCTTTGCTTCTTCAAACATTCATTAGCAAAATGCCCTTTGATTCCACAATAAAAGCATTTTAACTTAGACTTATCTTTCTTTTTGCCAAAAGAGGAAGTCTCACGTTTATCTTGCCCTTTAGACCACTTGCCTTTGCCATTGGCCTTGAACTTGTCTTTGATGAACATAGCCTCCTCTTTATAATGAGATGTTGTTGTAGATCCACCTCTTGCTTGAAGCCTAAACTCCTCATTCACCAAAATCTCTTGCAAATTCACAATGCTTGGCGAAGTCTTTTGAATAGCAAACTTTTGAACAAGATTAGCATGATCATCCAACAAGCCATTAAGTATAACTTGATCAAGTTCTACAAACAAAAGCATGAGTACTCTCTTCCTTCTTTTGCAAACTAGAAGACATTTTTCTTCTTAGAGTCAACACTCTATATGTGGCAAAAGAAGATCCAAACATTGAAATCTTCTTTGCGTCATTTTACAACTAGTAATGATGAAGTGAAAACTGCATTTCAATCCATGCGTATATCATATTTGTCTCTTGTTAAAGATATGGATGTGCTCAACAAAAAGATCAGAAACAACAAAAGGAAAAGATTGAAAACCAAGGATATATGTTATCTATCATCCAGAGGAGGTTATCGAAAAAGAATCCGTGGTTTCAAGTAAGTTATAGCTTATTTCTATAGCATATCAATTGAAACAAGAGCAAAACACAAATGTACGCTCAATAACAAGCTTTATGTACAACACCATGGTTGCTAAATTGATTTGAAAGAGCACATAATCATTGAAAGCCCACACAATGACAAGTAGATAAGAACTATTTTACAGAATAATCAATCATTATTAATCCTCTTTGTCTCATAGCTCTCACTTAGTGTTGCTTCAAAGGAATGCATCTTTTAATTAGATGAGGATACAAATTACTTTTTTTTTTCCTAGACAAGGGTTAGAATTTGATAAAATATGGATATAATTAAAGTGAAGTAAAAATCTTATCTTCTACAGAGTGAGGACTTCATGTTTGATGTCTTTCTCAAGTTCAAGAATGTTGTGGAGAGTCAATTAAATATGAAGATCAAGTGCTTAAAGTTGGAAAACGAAGACCTATCAACAAAGTTCATCATCTGCAAGTGTGGCAGCCCTTGTACCCACCTTGATTTCTTGCACATTTTCCTTCCAAAAGCTAGCGAGTTCTTCTTGTCTTTAACGAGATTTGCAAGTTCCCAAATACATCTCTCTAGAAGGAACATAGATCACTTGCTGAATATCCTCAAGAATAGTAGAACCCTCATTAGTCTTTGCATTACTCTTTGAGGGCCAATAAAATGACATCTCTAAACTAGCATGATTAGCTGTTAAATCCATGAGTATGGACTCTTGGTCTTGAAAGAATTCTTCCCACCAACTTGAATCCACATTTTTGCCATACAGCTTGGCAATTTCAAATTTTGCTTGTGACATTGCTCAACTACATAATGCACCTAGATTTTAATATAGATTCAAAATACAAGTGCAGCTGTTGAATGAATTTAGTATTACAAATACAAATGTCAACTTTGGGACTATGTCAAAGATCAAAACATAGTAACATACCTCTTGAGTCTTCAGGATTGCCTCTTGATATGTGAGAAACAAGTTTGTGAATAAAAAATTAAATGTTTTGGGAAGATTATTGAATTGAAATGGATTGAGCACTAAAAACAGCAAGAATGAAGTTAAAACCATCGATCCAACTCAGAAGACCCAGCAACGATGAACTATGAGAGTCTCAACACTCCGCTCAAGCCTCAACACCATTGCTGATAATCGGTCATCAGCCCATCATGCACTGGCACAACTTCATAGACTGAAGTGATGAATCGTTGAAGTTTGATTCAAATTCGTCATTGCTTGGGGGCCAACATTCACGGGTAGTAGTAGGTATGGCGACGCCAGAGACCACAACTAATACATTGCCACATGACAAAGTTCATTCAATAATAATATTAAGGTGGTGTGATTGCACCTTTAGCCTTTAAGTCTACAAAAATTTATATTTTTAAAATAATGTACAATAACTACAATATATCAAATAATATATAGCATATAATATACATATTAGATACTACCTATTATTCTATATACATTATAGTTAAATTATAGCTCTGACATCATGTAAATAGTGCCCTTAAAAATCCAGCCTTTTTAGAATTTTATCTTAATAATTTGTTTATTTTTCAAAAAATGGAAGCTTTAATCTTTTAAAATAAAAATGTTCAAGGCACATCGACTTGTAAGCGCATATTTCAAAAGCACTTGATATTAAGGATTTTTTTGATCCTATTCATTTTATTTTTTATTTTTCACAAAAAGTTGTCGGTTTCATTCTCAAGAGATGCTGCCTTTCTCGAAGACTATTAATATTATACATATTAGATACTATCTATTATTCCATATACATTATAGTTAAATTATAGCTCTGACATCATGTAAATAGTGCCCTTAAAAATCCAGTCCTTTTAGAATTTTATCTTAATAATTCCTTTATTTTTCAAAAAATGGAAGCTTTAATCTTTTAAAATAAAAGTGGTCAAGGCACATTGACTTGTAAGCGCATATTTCAAAAGCACTTGGTATTAAGGATTTTTTTGATCCTATTAATTTTTTTTTATTTTTCACAAACGTTGTTGGTTTCATTCTCAAGAGATACCACCTTTCTCGAATACTATTAAAGCAATTGAGTCTTCTTCCAAGTGAATACCTCCCACCACGTGTCCACATGGAAATTGTTGAATTTCACACGTGTGGACTGTCCACAACATGTACTTGTGATCTCCTAAGGTGTGTAGATGCACCAAGATCAAGACTAGATTGAGATTCAAGATCTATCTTTGATTCTATGGCAAAAACACACTACTACATGCATTCAATCACTTCCAACTCTCACTCACACGTGTGGGAAGTGTTCCAAAAGTATTCTAAGTAAAAACAAGCTGCTCTCCTCGGGTAGAGAGAGAAAAACCATCATGAGCTCTCGGGTAGAGAGAGAAAGCTAGAAATTCAATGACACTCAAAATCCACTCAATCTCAAAATCAATTAGATCCAAAAGGAGGAGTACAATGATACTAATAGATTCATGAGCTACCACTATGCTTAACTATGATTGGATCACACTTTGCCACCTCTTAATCCTATTGGACCATTGATCCATGCACCTCTAAATTCTATTGGACTATATTCAAGCACACCTCAATTTTCTATTGGACCTCACAAGGTTCCACCTCTAAATCCTATTGGACCTCTTAAGCTTCATCAAACAAAAGCATGACACTTGTCTACACTCTAATTGGCACAAGTTTGGCTCTATTTTGGCTCAATATTGGCATTACAAGTGGAAATGGATAATTTGCCATCTATGCCAAATTTGACCCTATCAACATCCTACACCTAAATGCCTGACTATGAAATTCTATGAGACCCCTATATCAAACATTTTGATTTACTTTACAATTCTCCACACGTGGGAACATCCTCCACACATGTGAGATTCACTTACAAACTTCTATCATAAAAAATACCAAGCTAGATTTTTGCCAATTTCTCACAAAAATTCTCTCTTTATGGCATGGTTAATGATTCATTACAATTTATGAAAACTTTTAGGGGGAGTAGCGTATTCCACACCATCACTTGCATGTAGTGCTCCACCACCTCCCTCTATGCTCCCCCATTTCTTTGGATAGATTATGGAAGTCCCTAGTGCTGCCCATTTCACATACTCGTGCTCCACCACCTCCCCCTATGCTCCCCCATTTCTTTGGATAGATCATGGAAGTCCCTAGCGCCATCCCTTTCACATACTTGTGCCTTTGATATCGGACACATGACATCTTTTGGTTGGTTAATAACAGGTAGATTCTGAGCCATAGAAGGGCTCCTAAAACATTTATAATCTCCTCCATGGATCTACAACTACTATGTTTGATATTCGTCATCCAACGAAGGGTTACGTGTTGTAGCCATCCTCGCCGCTCCAACGGCTCGGAGTGCTAACAGGAGGTAGCTTGGGTGCGGCTAGGAGTGCTAATAGGAGGTAGCCCAAGTGTGCATGAAGAATACCTAGTCCATATTTAATATTTCCATATTTAATATTTATGGCCCTATTACTTAAAGCTATAACGGGAAACATAGAAGATTATTTATTGATCTGTGTGCGTGTGCGCGCGATGGCGAGAGAGAGAGAGAGAGAGAGAGAGAGAGAGAGAGAGAGAGAGAGAGAGAGAGAGAGAGAGAGAGAGAGAGAGAGAGAGAGAGAGAGAGAGAGAGAGAGAGAGAGAGAGAGAGAGAGAGCAAACAAATTATTTATTGATATCTACGCGCGCACAACATTCTAACATCTAACATCCTTCTATCTAATATAAAAACAATTTTTTGCTTTGAGCAACCAACTAACATATTAAGCTTCTCATGTCACAAAGTCAATCACAAACTTAATAATCTCACCTACAATCCATCATGGATTATGTTGTCCAATAATACAACACAATTATAATTAATATCAAATTGCACATCGTTCCCAACTGTTTTTGACATTTTCTAACATGCCTCTCCAATTTATTTCTTTATATTGCCTCCTTGCATCTAATATACAAGCGACTTGTTGCTTTGACCAACCAACTAGCTATGTTTCACTACATTGTGTCATAACATGTTAAGCTTCTCATGTCACAAAGTGGGGGATGATTTTTGGTGAGCTTTTTTGTGTTCAAAGCGAGCTTCTCTAGCACCAATGGCCCTCCAAGGTCACCACCTCGGTTTTGTATCCTGCTTTTCCATTGCAATTTTTTGACCGAATTTTGTCGTCCCATAACCCTGCCACTGCTCATCCATTTTGTGTCGAGTTAGCTTCTATAGGTTGACTTTGATGGGGCATACTAGCCGAAATAGACGGCTCAAAAATCTGAACTCGTTTCGTCTGAACTGACTTTGCCACACTAATGTCAAAAAGTAGCCCATTTTGCAAGCCCTAATTGTGGTCTTTTTGGCATACTGGAAGTTTTTGTGCAAAATAGGCTAGAATCGCACAATGATTGGTTTTGTTGGTCCGAACGGTTGCAGAAAATTGGGATGCTCGTTGGACCAAGGTTCCAGGTCACCACCACTATTTTCGAACCTAGCTTTCCTATTGTAGTTTTTGACCGAATTTTGTCATCCCATATCTCTGTCCTTGCTCATTCATTTTATGCCATATTGGTACCTACATGTTCACTTTGACAGGGCCTACTAGCCGGAACATACGGCTTGAAAATTTTAACTCATTTGGTCCAAATGGACTTTGCCACACTAATGTCAAATAGTAGCCCATTTTGCAAGCCCTAATTGTGTTTGTACAAAATAGATCGGAATCGCACAACAATTCGTCATGTTGGTCCATAACGGTTGCAAGAACTTGGGACACTCGTCCGGACCGAGGTTCCAGGCCCTCCAAGGCCAACACCATTGTGTTGTACCCAGCTGACATCTTTGGTGGAAAGATTAAGGCAGATGTTGGTGATGCTTCATATGCCTTGCACCCAACATTCCTTTCTCTTATTGTTGATATCATTATTTTTTCAAATCCTCTGTCTTGCAAATCAGCTAGTTTTTTTATCAACATCTGAATGATCCTATCTTTTTTGCACTCTCATATTGATTGATTGATTGATTGATCAAACTGACTATTATTATAAAACCTTTCATGCTTTGATAGAGTGCAGATGTGGGGACAATGCTTTGACTCCTGAGCACCAGTTGTCGGCCTAACTGCGTAGAACATTGCTAGAGGCGAGCAGCCGCGAATGGTAATTGATGGAATCTACGTGAAACGTGACCACAATTATGATCCACCATTGAAATCTGAGCTGCGATAATGAGACAACAAGCTAGATCAATTGAAAGAGCGACTACAGTGTAGTGAAGACATGAAGACATGAATAGATCAATTGAAAGAGCCACTACAATGTAGTGAAGACATGAGGAGCAAGGGCACATCACCCACAACCAATGATGCGCAGGAAGTGCATGATGAGTCTCTCTCTCTCTCTCTCTCTCTCTCTCTCTCTCTCTCTCTCTCTCTCTCTCTCTCTCTCTCTCTCTCTCTCTCTCTCTCTCTCTCTCTCTCTCTCTCTCTCTCTCTCTCTCTCTCTCTCTCTCAACTGACATTCTTTGTAGATTTTGCATCGTCGCCCTAAAATTCCCACCATGAACTTGTTTCACTTGAAAAACCTCCTTTCATTCCAAGCATCTCTCCCAAGATTGGAAATAAAAGTTTCCAAGAGCATGAAGTTATGCAATTGACACCAAGCCAAAACCATAATTAGCAATACTTCAAGCGTGCAATTCACAACTAGCCAAAACCATAATTAGCAACTTCATTTATGGTCAAGATAAGTCAATGGTCATGTAAGTCAAGACCATAATTAGCAATGCTTATGCTCATTATATGTTAGCATTCGTAGAATAGGTACATAGTTCTAAATGTGGCAAAAGTTGATAATAATTGCTAAAGATCCTATTATTGTCATGACTCTCACGAGCCATTTTGAGGCCATTCATTGAACTAACCCCTACTGGGCAGGCTAGGACCCTTATATGTCGTCTATTGGCAGTATTTTTCTTACCATTTAAAGTCTATAACTAGTATTTCTAGATAGTGTTAAGGGTGGTTTTACATGAAAGAGATTTCAAAATTTGCATTTACCCCCAGTTTGAAAGCTCATGTCCTTCCAAGTCATTCCATGTGAAAGCCCCTTTTCATTTGGAGGGCAAAGCATTTATTATCTAAATTCAAATTAGATAAGATATTTAAGGTATTTATCGAAGGAGAGAGAGAGAGAGAGAGAGAGAGAGAGAGAGAGAGAGAGAGAGAGAGAGAGAGAGAGAGAGAGAGAGAGAGAGAGAGAGAGAGAGAGAGAGAAGGCCCACCACTTACCCCCCAATACTCCAAGATGTCCAAGATACTCCCCTGGTATCTGCTTTACACTTTTCAATGCCACCTAGGGGAAACTCACACTCTCTATGAAATGGGGGGGGGGGGCTTTTGAATTGGCTCCACCAATCAAAGTAAAAAATTTGGGCCTTTTGGACTTACCCCCCACTCCATGTGAAGCCAACCTAACAATGATATTTCGCTTCAAAAAAACCCAGTTTATCCCATTTTTGAAAAATAAAAAAATCGGCTAACAAAGGATAAAACCTCATTCATAGTGCAAGCTTAAACTTGTATTCACATCTGTGACATCTTTTTGTTTTTTTTCATCAGTCCTTCAGCCAGTGAGCCTGAATCTGAATTCCAACCATTGACTTCTGACATCAAATTTCTATTTCACTAATTTTAATTTATATTCATGAGGGTCAATAACATGCTTAAATGAAGGACGTCTTAGCAATCATAAACTGGAACTTGCCATTTGAAATGACTGAACCTGTTCTTTCTGATAGCGTGGAACCCATCTTTAGGTCACTGGAACTTGCCATTTGATGTTACTCAAACGTTCTCTCTGATAGCGTGGAACCCATCTTACGGCATGCATAAGACTTGTACAACGCCAATGAAGGCAAGACATGGTTAACCTTCAGCAATCTGCAATGAAGGCTGGCCATCTCAAATTGGGAATAGACAGATATAAACTCTTAAACTTGCATTTGCTCTTGTTGTCGTTTGTTTGTTCATTTGTTTTGCATTGTTTTATTTTGCTCGTTGTCAAGAAGCTGACCCGTGTTTTTCTTTTCTCAAATGATATTTGTTCTTGTGGAGGTTTAGCTTCTATCACTTCCACCTTCCAAATAGCAAGATAGAAACACATCCAATTTAACTAAAGTGAACTCATCTAATATGAATAGAGGCAAGCTTTTAGAGAATAATTTTGGATCAAATTTAGAATCAGAAGTAACCTTTTAAAAACTTACACTTACATAAACTCTTAGTAGAAATTTAAACTTGTTATTTCTGAACTGAAACTCGTTTTTGCTTTTTTTGTCGTTTGTTTTTTAATTTTACTTTGCATTGTTTTATCTTGCTTATTGTGAAAAAGCTGATGGTTATGTTGTTCCTAAGACTAGGTGTTGGTTTAGTCAATCGTTTTGTGACTTAAATCTTTCATCACAATTTGTACCCAAGTCAAAACCTAAGGAAGCGGATGGCAGACGCGGACGCGTCCGCCTCCGTTTTTTTTCAAAAAAAAAAAATACAGGCACCTGCCTACACTGTCCCCCATCCCAAAAGCAAAATAAAAACAATTTATGGCCCCTGTTTTTCCCCTGGAATTAATTATCAGAGGTTGTCTGGCACCCACCTGCCCTCTCCTACTAAAAAATAAGAAAACAGTACCAAAAGAATTTGCAACAGACCTAACCATTGGGCCATGCCTCTCATAACTGAGATATTACTAAACAACCATGGCTAATGAGCAGTTCATAAATTATTACGAGTCTTCATTGGGAACTAAGCTCCAAAAAAGCGGCAAAAAAAGATCTGAGAGTGGTTTCGAGTGAAGATGATGGTTTGTATGGCAAACATATTACTGGTTTAGGGTTTAGGGTGCATCAGTGACTGTCTCAAAGAAGTGAGTGCTCGCCAGAGGATTGGGGAGAGGTGAACGCTCACCAGAAGAGTGACAAGCTCTCGAGACCAAAAGTTTCTGGGAAAAATTAGGGCTCACCAGAAGAGTGACAAGCTATACACTACTGTGACTCGGTTGATGAGATCGGTTTCTTCCCGGATGAACTTCAACAGCTTGCTTATTAGTTATGGCACTACTTCAACACGCTACAATATGATGTCGAAATTTTGCGTACCAACAAGGGGGCTCCGAAACATCTCCCAGTTTTCAGCTCCCGAGCGGACAAAGTGTCCCTGAAGCCCTGTTTAACGTCGAACTTCGGACGGACGTTGTGGGCCGACCGTCGGTCGTTTCCTCTTCTTGTTTGTTCCCACAAGTTCATATCAAGGTTGTTCACTGGCCGAAATAGACAGCACCCGAAACGGATCCTATTTGGAGAAACGAGACCATCGGACGGAGAGTTGCAAAACTAGTCCATTTCGCTTGACCTAATTGCGCTTCGCTCCAGTCGAAGGGCCATTTTGACCGAACGATACCCGAATCGAGCCAGGCTCGATCCCTTGGGTTCATATCGGGATCACGAACATGAAGACTTTGTTCCCGGACCATTGATGCATTCTACACAGTACCATGGCCTATGTGATGAGATAGATTTAGGGTTTGGAGTGGTACAACGTCACATGGGCAACTAGTCAGAGCATGTCCTAGTAGATGTCCTCTGACACAACGAACGGAAGCTAGAAGCATGATTTCACGAGAGCCAACGAGAGATAATGGGACGACTACCGGAGCTGCAGCTATGTGCCCTCACAGTCCTCGGACCTACTCCCCCCTACCCGAGCTGGCGAGGGTGAGGAAACGCAACGGATTGGAATTAACTTCACCGCAAAACAACTGGCCATGGTCCGGAAAAGGGTCCCTCGTCGTCGATCCATACAGTAGGTCTTCTGGTTCCCGGTAGTGAACAACACAGTTATGATGACCATCCACTCTTCTGGTTACCATTCACTCCCTGTAGTGAATGGCACGGTTCTGACGACCATTCACCACTGTTAGCAGCAGTTTTGTTGCAGTTGTTTTCATCGCGCTATGGAATCGAGGACGCACACCACACAAACACCTCAAAACGCGCCAAAATGTTGGCCTTTTATTCGGTTTAGGGTATAGGGTTTGGGAAACAAACGACCAGAAGGAGGATACCAAGGATACTTGTTGAGCAAGATTCTGATCATGACGAGGAGTACAGGCCTTCAGTTAGCCAGGGAGAAAGTTCCAGCTCTTCCATAAGTCTGAAGTGTGCCATAAGTATTGAAGTTGCTTGGTATATGACAGGGACGGTGTGAGTGAAAGCCAGTTACAACATGTTTTGCAGTAAGAATACAGTTTGAAAGAAAATTTTATGGGCTTCAATAGCCACTTCTTGAACTCAGACACCCAAGGAAGCAGCATAGATCAGACAATGATCAGTACCCTTTCATTTGGATGTTTGGCCACGAAGCTTTGTAAAAAAGCAATGGTCAACAATGTCTTTCCAGTGCATGGAGATGGTCGAAGTGGTTTTGATGCCAGTACGTGTTCCGGAATCTTGCCACATCACCAATTGCTCTATTTTCGACTCCACGTGAAACGTTTTTGGTGAGCCGATAGAGACAGCACCCAGTGGTTTCTGATCCACTGATCAAAAACCAATGGGTGTTGTCTCTGAAGGCTCACCAAAAAACATTTGACATGGAGTCGAAAACGGAGCAATTAATGGCGTGGTAAAATCCGGGAGTACGTAAGGGCGACGCAACCACTCCTTTTGTCTGCATGCACTGGAAAGACATTGTTGACCATTGCTTTCTTGCAAGGCTTCCTGGCCAAATGTCCAGATGGAAGGGTAGTGAACATTGCTTGGTATATACTGCTTCGTTGGGTGTCCGAGTTCAAGAAACGGGCAGTGAAGCCAAAACCTAAACCATAAAATAGTATAAAGCCAACATAATTCAACCCTAAACTCTGTACAGATTGAAAAACCCACTCTAATTGGCTTTCACTTACACCATCCCCGTCAGTAACCAAGCAGCTTCAGTACGTCTGTCGCACTCGACAGTTATGGAAGAGATCGAACTTTCTTCCTGACTAGCTGAAGGCTTGTACTCTTCATCATCAAAAGAGTCTTGCCCAACAGTGTATTTGATGTCCTTCTTTTCGCCGTTTGTTTGCTAGCCGTTGGCCCTAAAGCATACAATAGGTCCGCACTTTTGTGCGTTTTGATAGGCTTGTGTGGTTTGCGTCCTCAATTCCATGGCTTGATGAAAACAGCTGTGGAAAAACTGTTGTTCACAATTTTGAACTCCAGAAGTTAATGGACACCAGAAGAGTGAATGGTCAACAGAACTATGCCATTCACTATAGGGGACCACATGACCGACCATCCTGCAAGAGGTATAGCTACCTATGTCCCCACGTTCTACACAGTACTGTCTCTTGTATGATGTGATCGGTTTTCCTCCAGTTGAACTTCTACGACTTACCAATTACTCATGCAAAACTGTTTCATTCACTACAGGTCGTCCGTCCGTTCCTCGTCCTGTCTGCTCCCATAGGTTCCTGGTGAGGTGGTCGGTCGGCCGAAACGGACGGCACCCGAAACGAAGCCTGTTTGGGGAAACCGGGCCGTCGGACAGAGACCTGCAAAACTAGTCCATTTCACGTGACCTTATTGCGTTTCTGCCCCGTCGAACGGCCATTTTGACCGGACGACACCTGAATCGAACCAGGCTCGGCCCCTTGAGATAGTATCGGGGCCACGAATTGTTTGATTGTATTCCTAGACCATTTTGTCAATTCCGAATGTTTTCAGATCCCATCCCGACAAAGTGTCCCCGAAGCCCTGTTTTGACCCTAAACTTCGGAAGGACGTACTAGGCCTACCGTCCAGTCCTCGTCCCGTCTGCTCCCACAGGTTCCTATCGAGGTTGTCTGCTGGCCGAAACGGATGACACGTGAAACGGATCCCGTTTGGAGAACGGGACCGCCGGACGGATAGCTGCAAAACTAGTCCATTTCGACTGACCTAATTGTGTTTCTAACCTGTCAAATGACCATTTTGATCGGACGATGCCCGAATCGGGCCAGGCTCGGTCCCTTGGGTACGTACCCGCTCCACGAACCAGTGGACTGTATTCCTGGACCATTAATACATTCTACGCAGGTTTAAGTGTATGCTGCACAAGTGCAGCTTTGATGTTGAATCTGCACATACCTGTGGTGCAATGCCTACGACACAATGAGGACGTGGGTGGGGTTGATGATGTTTATGGATGTGGTTATGATGATTATGCTTGTGGCTTGTTTTGATGGTTATGGCTGTGGGGTTGTGGGTTTAGGTTAAATGGTTGAACATGATGCATATGTTATGAATGAGATGCAGATGTGTTGGTCTCTCTCTCTCTCTCTCTCTCTCTCTCTCTCTCTCTCTCTCTCTCTCTCTCTCTCTCTCTCTCTCTCTCTCTCTCTATCTTGCACGGTGCAAACCATTTCTGACTAACCATTCAAATTTCACAGAGCTAATCATTTGTAAGCAACCACGATAAATTAGCCATGACACAAATATACTGTAAAAAAATATATACATCTCATCTGATGCCACTGTACATGATGTTAAAGTGTGTATCAGTATCTACAAGTATGTGCTAAAAAAATCATCCCTCTACGTGCCAAATGCATCTGCAGGGGGGTCAAATACAAAGTCTAGCTGGGAGTCTGGAGGCATATGGGACTCCTCTAAGTCTGGGCCAACGCCTGCCAAGAGACGACTAGAAACATCATCAGTGCGTCCCCTCTTGGCTAGCCTGCCTCTGGGTCTACCGGAAGGAACCCTCTGTGGTACACTCCTGCCTGGGGGTCTCCCTCTGCCACGGGGGGGTCTCTGGAAAGAACTATCTGCCTGTGATGCTCTGAGTTGTCTCTGCACTATCTGTCTCTGGGCAGCAGCCTCTGTCTCCCTCGCAAACTCTGACCAGCCATCATCTGAAAGGGGGCGTGATGCGAGGGTACTGGGTGGGGCACGTGGACAATCCCCTGCTAGGTCGACCGTCTCGTCTGAATCATATGTGGGCTCATCATCAGAGGAGGGCAATGGAACGTCAACAGGGAGGGTGGTGGTCTCATCGGCATCGGCATCATCGTCAGGCTCACCCCGCAGAGCACGCCGAGCGGCATCGTCTAGATCAACCTCTGGCTCAAGCTCATGATCTGCCGCTGCAACCAGGCACTCGTCGGGATTGACCTGCACAAGTCAATCATTCGTGAGAATAGCCGAAGCAACCATGAGGGCATTAAACTGAATGTCTTAAACCAATACGAAAGCAAAATGACAGAGCAACGAAATATACCTGCAGTAGCAGGGTGCGTGCGCTCTCATGCTCTCCGTGATGGTCGAACCACTCTGGTGTTGGTGTTGCAGTACACCAGGTCATTGCACTGCTCCGTCGTCAGACGGTTCCGCCTGTTCGTGTGAACAAGGCTGAACGTTGACCAGTTCTGCTCGCACACGCAAGCAGAACAGTTCTGCATTAATTGGCAACAACTCGAGTGAGTACCGACCTTGTAGAGAAAATGCAAAAACTGGTTGGATAAATGAGATCAGACAACATACCTGTGAAAGGACTCGGAGCGCGAGCGTCCTCACGTCTGGCTATCCGGCGCCGTAGCTCTCCCACCATGATACAGGCAAGAGCCTGTTCTCTCGGACACGTGCAAGGTCCTCGCCGAACAGCCCCAGAGAGTGCCTGCAGTTGAGCAACGATATGCTTGAGTACACTTGAGCCCGCGTAGGGAAATTGAACGAACGACAGCGTACGATAGATCAAGTGTTTACCTGTAACCGAGCCTCTGCACCTCGAGCCTGCTACGGAACCCAGTGTCGCTGCTGAGGAGGCAGATGTATGTGAACCAGTCCGCAAGCAGGTCTGCATCGTCGTACTGCCTCTCGCTCTGAAACAGCGGATGCAGTATGTGGGCCACACTGTGAATGGGCCGATGAAACTTATCCCATCGCCGTTGCCACAAGCGCCTGATAGGCTCCAAACTGTGGACCAAACCACGTGGAGACAACAGTTACATACCATCGTGTTGCGGCAGCAGGACGAAATAGAGTGCGAAATGGAAGTAAGGATGGTGAGACGGAAAAAAGTTATACCTGGCAGGGTCCAGCTCCAAACGCTGGAGAGACTCGCCTATGTGGTCCATGAACTCGTAAATGAGGCCCATCGTGCACCCCTCGCGATCAACGAGCCTCAGAACAGAGTAGATGGGGCGCATGACGTCCATCAGCTGCTGCATATCCACCCAGAAAGGCTCCATGAAGAGGATCTCGTGGAAGGCCAAGCCCTCTGGGGTCGTGGATAGGTCCATGGCGGTGAACTCTGCTGAAGTGGCCATGTGCCGCAATTCACCCTTGAGCTTGTGTAGCCGCCCAAGCATGATGAACTGGTAGGCGAAGCGGGTGCGAGCGGGCTTCTTCAAGTCGAGCCTGCATTGACAAACGAAATGAGAGGCACACATGAAACGAGCAAAAAAAAGGAGCATCTTGAACGAGCCAAAAAATAAGTGGCAGCTTACCTGCTGACTGTGCGAAAAAGGGTCGTCATGCTGTGCTTGCGTGTGACGAAGTCCACAACCACAAGTGCCCTCGTGAGAATGTCACTGACCCAAGGCAGGCGCCCGATGGAATGCAGGAGGAGCTCCAGTGAGTGTGCGGCACATGGAGTCCAGACAATGGAGGGGTAGTCTGCCATAAGAAGCTCCCCCATAACGCAGCAGTTGGATGCATTGTCCGTCACAACCTTTTGCGATACGTTCACACGATCAGTTCACAGCTCGGAAACACATTGCAATCAATCGAAAACTACGCAGAACTATTGTATCAACATCAAGCAGCAAATGAGCAAGCAACTAATGAAAGAATATTATACCTGGACAACGCGTTGTGGCCCAACCTCCTTTATCGCCGCGCGAATGATGCCGTAAATGTACTCGGCCAAATGCACTCTCCCTGCCTTGGAGGCGTCGATGCTGCGCAAGAACATGGAACCATAACAACTGGAAACAATCACGTTGATGAGTGAACGTCTACGACGATCAATCCACCCATCAGCCATGATGGAACAGCCGTATCTATCCCAAGCCTCGTGCCGTGCAACCAGTCCCTCTCTGACTAATGCAACCCGGTCCTGGAGCAAAGGGCCTCGTAGTGCGTCGGTTGTGGGTGGTGTGTAGCCGGGCCCGCAGACTGCAACTTTCGAGATAGCCCCTCGAAAGATGCGGGATGATGCCATGATAAAGGAGAGGTTCAGGTCATAGAACATCTGTGCTATGGTCCTGGTGGCCTCTCTGTGCTGCCCCTCTCTGAAAGATCCCGGCATGGACATCTGTCTGATGCCTCGGGATGTGGATGGCTGGGAGGATGCGGATGGATGATGCGGATCTGGAGGTGATGGCATAGGTGCAGGTGTGGAAGCGAAGGATGTGGACGGGCCGTGCAGATCTGACAGTGATGGCAGAGGCGTGCGTAGGTGCAGCAGTGGAGGCTTTGGATCTATGGGGAGTACTGGCAGAGGAGGAGGCGGAGGCGGCGGCGGGGGCGGGGGCGGGTGCGGATGCAGCGGCGGTGGCGGGTGCAAATGCGACGGTGGGGGCGGTGGGTGTACTAGTGGCAGGGGCGATGGCAGTGGGTGCACCAGTAGAAATAGAGTCTGCGACATCTGTGGACGGCTCGCTGGGCTCAGCAGCTGTCTCAGAATATGTCTCGATAATGCGAGCCCTCTTCGCAACGGGGATGACCATACAAATGCCGATCTCGTAGCGTCCCCCCGTGGGTCGGACTCGCAACCCCCCCAGATGTGCTCGAACCCGAGAGGCGTTCCCTGTGAACTGCTTTCGACAAAAAGGGCAACACCACTTTTTGTCAAGCATCACCTCCACCTCATTTCAAATGGGACGACCGGCCATCTCTCTCTCTCTCTCTCTCTCTCTCTCTCTCTCTCTCTCTCTCTCTCTCTCTCTCTCACACACACACGCACACACACACACACACATAGAAGCACGGAAATCCAAGCTCTCTCTCCCACCCTAAACCCTAACCCCCAAACCCAAGCACCCTTAAACCTAAATCCTAAACTCACACACACACTGTGCACACACACAAATCCTCTCTCTCCGTCCCTCACACTCTCTGTCTCTTCCTCTCTCTCTCTCACACACAGATCACCACACACACACAACTGTATGCACACAAATCAACAATAGAAAAGTCACACACACACAATTTTCACACACACACACACACAAACACCATCTCTCTCTCTCTCTCTCTCTCTCTCTCTCTCTCTCTCTCTCTCTCTCTCTCTGCCTCTCCCACTCTCTCTCTCTCTCTCCCTCTTCCGCCCTCTCTCTGTCTCGGGAACTTCTGCAGACTGTCCGCAGGCCCGCGTGGTTTTGTTTTTTTTTTTAAAAAAAAACGTGTGCGGGGCCCGGACGCGTTCTGGGCCCCGGACGCGTCCAACCTCCCGTCCGGGGGTCGGACGCGGGCCCAGACCCTCATGTCTGGTCAAAACACACAAGTTAATTATGTACTTTAAAGTGCAAATACACAGAAGAAATATGTGGCATTACAAAATAGGGCCCGTGTTTCTCATTTGTCAGATGATATTGTGTTCTCGTGGAACTTTAACTTCTAGCTTTCACTTCCACCTTCCAAAATTCAAAATGAAAACACATCCACTTTAGCTGAAGTGAACCTATCTGATCTCAACAAAATCCAGAGGAAGCTTTTAAAGAATAATTCCGGATCAAATTCAGAATTAGAGGTCACCTTCCAAAAAAAACAAAATCTAGTATCAGATTGAAGAAGGGATTGCTAATACCACACGGTGAAGGAGCAAAAAAAAATTGTGAAATTTCAAGGTGATAATTCAATAGCATACATAAAATGCTTGTAGAAACTGCACGCATTTTCTACAAAAATTGACAGCAGCCAAAATTCTTTGACACTTCACAAATAAGGTGTATGCATCATAGACTTAACATCAGCCATAGTTTGAAGTGAGCACTTTATCATACAAAAGAAATTTCCCCTCTGAGATTTCACATCTCTGAATAGAGATACCAAGTTGCTGCTCAAATTTTTTGAACACAAATTCCTCACGCTGCTCACAAATAGAAATAACAGTGCCCTTCCTACCAAGCCGACCTGTTCTGCCCCCTCGGTGAGCATAGTGTGTTCCATCTGTGGGAAGTTCTAAATTTACAACAAGATCACACTCAGGAATATCCAAGCCCCTTGCTCCCAGTTCGCTGATAACAAGCACTCTCAACTTTTTGCTTCTGAATGCTGACAATATATTTGCTCTTTCCAATTTTCCAAGCTCTCCATGCAAAGAGCCTGCAGTTATTCCCCTTGCGTCTAATTTGAACACCGTATCTTTCAGTCGTCGCGAAAAATTCATGAAGACAATCACTGATCGTGCATCTAAGGCACGAATGCATTTTCGTAAGGCATCAACTCTGTGCTGAACAGGAGCCAGCATATAAAAATGTTGTAAGTTGGGAGGTAAGCTGTCTCGCACACCCCGAATGTTGGCAGCACTGTTCTGCACCTCCAAATCAGCGTTTTCTCTGGCCTGCTTGATTTCTGTATCGACATCTTCAGTTACGGTTGCCCTAATAAGAAGAGGCTTGTGGCCCCACTCTGATGCAGCACTAAGGACTGCCGGGGGCATGGTAGCAGAGACTAGTATGGTCTGTCGCTGAACTTTAGTAGACAGTTTTTTCTTTGCTAAATTTTCCATTTGGTCTGGGTGAGTATTGAGCACTAACTCCTGACCGAGTGGCAAGCTTTGAGAACCCTGTGCGTCTTCCACATAGGTCCTTCGCTGTCCAACATGCTCTAAGATCCTTCGCATATCATCTCGGTACTTGGAAGACAGAAGCTGGTCTGCTTCATCTAAGACTAAGAATCGACAGGCGTGAGTATGCAACTTTCCTGCCCGGCTAACTTCTGAGATTCTTCCGGGTGTTCCCACCACTATCAGAGGCTTGTTCTTCTTGAGAGCCTCCTCTTGCCTTTTCTGATTAGCACCCCCTATGAGCTGCTGCACTGCCTTCCTGTGCTGTGGCCCTAAAATCCTTTCTGCTTCTCTCACAATCTGCATTGCCAACTCTCTAGAAGGAGCCACGACAACAGCCTCCACTCCACCTTTCGTGATATTCTCTTCCAGGGCAAGAGAATGCTCTTTCAGGGGCCCAATTTTTGACAATATCGGCAGTAAATATGCGAGCGTTTTTCCCGATCCGGTATAAGACTGCAAAGCTGCATCATGGCCTTTTAAAAGAGTAGGAATCGCCGAAACTTGAACATCAGTTGCATCTTTTAACCCTTCTTCCTGAAGCCTCTGATATAAGGGATTTGAAAGGTTAAGAGAGGAGAATGCTTGCTTCTCAAGCAGGGATACATTGCTATTCATTACAGAGAACCGCCACAGTTGTGTGGATACAACCCTAGACTGGGGCGGTACGAGTAATTTGCGTGGTAAAATTTGCATCTTCTTCGGAAGGCGTGGAAGCACCATATGGGGACAGGCCATGGACATTAGCGACCTCTTTGGCAATCAATAGACAAATAGTCAAAACTCAGAATGGAACGAAAATAGATTGCGAATAAAAGTTCAAAAACATGCTTTGCAACTGCATAGTTTAACCTTACAGCATGAGCTTGAATAACCGTAAATGGCTAGACTCGCCAGACCTGTATAGGGAAGTGAATGGCCATTTTTTAGAGCTTCAAGCTTCCTCAAGTCAGCACTTCGTTAATACTGTTAATATCCAGCACTGCAAAACAAGAGCCAAATCATGATGAGCGATGCCACCAACGGATACCAAACTTACATGCCTATTCTTTTCAGATGTGATGCACTTCTTTTCCTGCACTTTATTGAAAGAGGAAGCACCTCAAATCAAGTAATTATCTGCTGAAATCATTCATTCTAAATTCTAGAAGAGACAAGATGGAAAGATAAATTGAATCCTACTAAAGAAAACTCTAAATGAGGCATTACGAGAAAAAAGTAATGAGAATCACCTCTTAACACCATTTCATGCAGAAAAAGTGGTTATGTCCTTGATTTCACCAGGAAAAACTCAATAAATTCCTTGCAGATTAGGTTGCTTGATTCTAGATGCTAGATGCTTATTGAATACTCAAACACTTGAAAGCGATAACGATCCAACCAAGAATGAAAAGGGGGCATAATACTTCTCAGAATTTGGGCCAACTTTTAAATAGGGTTTCCATCAGTACAACATAGTCTGAGCTGTTTCAGAATCATTTGAAAGCTTAACATCTGGAACAACCAAGTGAGGAGAAAACCTAGCTAGCTGCCTGATCCCTGTTACTTCCATGATCAATCTCAAGAGCTCCATCCAACTGGGTACCTTTCCTCACTATGCAGTCTGTGATGTTCCAGGCAGAAGTGTCGAATACCATCGTCCCTGATCTAATCATGAAGACATAATCAAAGCTTCCTTTGTGAAATATCGCACCAGACTCTCGAATACAGTCCATTATCAATTTACGTTTCTCGCTGCCCCTATCCTTTTGTGTGGGGGCACAAGGACCGCCCTCTGATTTCAACTCATCAAGGGCGCAACCTCACAAGGGCCTTCACTTGTGCTCACTTTTAAGGCCTCTTTCTTTTGACTACCATCTGTTCAGGTTGGTCCAGTAAAATTTTAATTCTGTGTTTTTGGGACATCAAAGGTTACTTTTGGGTCTTGCATGAAAACCTAAACTATGCATAGATTTTTCTTTCAAATTTCTTTATGATGGAGTGTGTGACATTTGAATTGTGTGAGGATAGATATACATATTATATATATATATATATATATATATATATATATACACACACTAGCGAAGTGTGCCCGCCGATGGTGTGTGTGCGTGCGGGGGCGTGCGGCACAGAGAGAGAGAGAGGGGGGGGGGGGGGGGGGGGGGTGCAATCGGTTGGTGTCAAAGCGAGGGTTCGGGACGGGCTGTCTGGTAGCGGCATTAGCCGCTTTCTTCTGCCTGCATCAGATTGTGAATTCCCATCGACTAAGGTGCGTTTTCTGGTTAATTCATAAATCCAATGTAGTTCTCAAATTAAAAGTAGATTGAGCAGAACGGAAAGGATTGTGTGGTTGAATCAGCTAAGATTTGGGTTAATCGATTTCTAGAAGTTCAAAGGTTTTTATTGTGTGGTCTGGTGCTGTTGAGAGGTCTGGTGCTGTTGAAATTTGAATGCATGCGAACTACCCAGTTAATTTTTTCACAGTTGTAATTCACAGCTTCTAATTTGAAATTTGACCTTGCAGTTGTTAGATGAGCTGCAGAGAGATGCATTCCCTATTGCATCTGATGAACGCCCAGAAAGATCCACAGGCTCTTATGGTAGCTGCAGGGTTATCGGGCGCCTGCCTTCCAGGCACCGGTGTGCCTTCGTCGATGGCCCATGCATTGAAGGTTCAGGCACGGTAGAGCCCCCTCATGCCCATCCACACTATTGGATTTAAGTGAAATCGATATGATAGAATCCATTGATGTACTAGAAAAATGCCCAAGATGTCGAAATCATCGTGTCCCAAATTCTTCCAAGCGATGGATTCAAACGTGAATAATGGTGTTAAGTTCTTGTAGACCATGCTGCTTTTTCATTACTTTAGTTACTACCAGGGTCTCTCTCTCTCTCTCTCTCTCTCTCTCTCTCTCTCTCTCTCTCTCTCTCTCATGCTTAATGCTCTCTAAGATTGGAATTTTCAAAATATGACAACCTTCTACCGGGAAGTAAAAAAGGAAGAAGAAAGATGGGGAGGTAGAAAGAGCGGGAAGGAGGGGGGACCTTTAATTATCAATTTTAAAAAATTCTAATAAAAGGATGGGGAGGGGAGGGGATGTCATCATTTAATTTTTGTAATTATTTTTCCTCCTATTGCAATCAGCTTTTACATTAATATTGGGCTACATTTTGTTTCAGACAGTTAAGTAAGAAATGCAAAAAGACAATCGGCTTCATTTTGTTATGGGTAATTGTGAATCGGGACTTAGTGTCATTTCAGCAATTGAAATATTACAATATTGATAACAACTTGGACGAACACAAATCTGAATCCATTGAGGCCTTATGGAATGAGCTGACAACTCATTGAGGCCTTATGGAATTTGGCGTTATGGAATGAGCTTATGGAAGAACTAATCTATGGGGCTTTATGGAATGAGCTGAAAACGGAACGCCTTCCATAGTTTGCCTTCGATCAAATATTGACGCATTTGAACCTTTCACTCTCTAAACAAAAATTGGCTGGTAGGAGACCAGCCAAGCTAGGGCTTTGTCAGTACGTACTGAAGGAAGTGCAAATGAGTCCCTACGTAGTGATTAGGCACAGTAAATGGACTACTTTTTGGCACAGAAAAGGAAGGAACGCCATTAGGGCACAGTAAATGGACTACTTTTCAGCATTCATGAGAAGTGGTCCAGTGTTGCCGAACAGAGTCCAATTGCCTGCCATCTGTTCCGTACTCTGTTGCACCTCGAGGCGAACCAAAAGTGGTCCAGTATCGCCGAACGGAGTCCGTTTTGCTTGTAGTTTGTTCCATACTGTGCTACACATCGAGACGAACCCGCAGCACCAAACCAAATTCCAAACGGTTTAGTGCTCAAAAAGAAACGTGCGTCTGAGACAAAAACCCTATAATTAGTACAGGGAAGTTAGGCCTATCGGACCAGAAACTGGTCGGATCCGGTTGAATGCCCCAGAATTTCGGACGGAAGGTGGCCACAAGTTTTTGTGCTCGACACGAATCCATTGGACCAGTTGCAGCTTGATTCCAACGTCGTTTGCTTGAAAAGCGTCCTTCGTGTCGGAAGGAACGCCATTAGGGCATATTGTGCTGCACGTCGAGACGAACCCGAAGAACCAAACCAGGTTCCAAACGGTTCAGTACTCACTGAGAAACGTGCGCCCGAGCCAAAAACCCTGAAAGTAGTACAGGGAAGTTAGGCCTGTCGAACCATAAACTAGTCGGATCCGGTCAAATGCCCCCAAAACTTCGAACGGAAGGTGGCTACAAGTTCGTGTGGTAGACATGAATCCACTGGACCACTCGATTCTAATGTCATTTGCTTGAAAACACCCTTCGTGTCGGCACAATGAATGGACTACTTTTTGGCATTCACGAGAAGTGGTCCAGTGTCGCCGCGAAGTCCGTTTTGCCTGCCGTCTGTTCCATATTGTGTTGCACGTCGAGACGAACCCGCAGCACCAAACCAGGTTCCAAACGGTTCAGTACTCACTCAAAAACATGCGTCCGAGCCAGGAACCCTGAAAGTAGTACAGGGAAGTTAGGCCTGTCGGACCAGAAATTGGTCGGATCAGGTCGAATGCCCTCGGAACTTCGGACGAAATGTAGCTACAAGTTCGTGTGCTCGACACGAATCCACTGGACCAGTTGCAGCTCGATTCCGACGTCGTTTTCTTGAAAACACCCTTCGTGTCAAAAGGAACGCCATTAGGGCACATCAATGTATTACTTTTTGGCATTCCCGAGAAGTGGTTTAGTGTCGTTGAACGGAGTCCGTTTTGCCTGCCATCTGTTCCATACTATGCTGCACGTCGAGATGCTTCCTCTTTCCATAAAGTGCAAGAAAAGAAGCACATCACATATGAAAATAATAGGCATGTAAGTTTGGTATCAGTTGGTGGCATCGCTCATTATGATTCGGCTCTTGTTTTGCAGTGCTGGATAGTAACATTATTAACGAAGTGCTGACTTGAGGAAGCTTGAAGCTCTAAAAAATGGCCCTTCGCTTCCCTATACAGGTCTGGCGAGTCTAGCCATTTACAGTTATTCAAGCTCATGTTGTAAGGTTAAACTATGCACTTGCAAAGCATGTTTTTGAAGGCTTATTCGCAATCTATTTTTGTTTCGTTCTGAGTTTTGACTATTTGTCTATTGATTGCCAAAGAGGTCGCTAATGTCATGGCCTGTCCCATATGGTGCTTCCACGCCTTCCGAAGAAGATGCAAATTTTACCACGCAAATTACTCGTACCGCCCTAGTCTAGGGTAATAAACACACAACTGTGGCGGTTCTCTGTAATGAATAGCAATGTATCCCTGCTTGAGAAGCAAGCATTATCCTCTCTTAACCTTTCGAGTCCCTTATATCAGAGGCTTCAGGAAGAAGGGTTGAAAGATCCTGCAGCAGGTGGAGATGGTGGAACAGCAGGTGCAGAAGGAGGTGGAGCTCAACTGGAGGTGCATCACTTTGCAAGATTAGGCACCAACCCTAGAACTCCTCCAGGGGTTGGTCATCCAGCCATTTTCAGTTCCTAGAAGCTATGTCTGCTTTGCAGCAGCTCAGCCTCAGCAGTTTCATGGAGATGTTGAGGTTGGCCGGGGAGGAGGATTCCAAAATCCTGAAGCTGGGCTATTCAATCCAAGCAATGCAGGGCACGCTACAAAACATTCTTGGTGGTGGCAATGTGGAGATTGCATTTGACAACGGCACAGGATTACAGCAGCTCATCCAGCACTTGGCGGAAAATGATCAAAATTGATACGGTACACCGCCTGCATCTAAATCTGCAATTGAATCTCTGCCTACCACTTTATATAAAACCAAAGTTCAAATCATTGAGGATGCAAAATGAATCGGAAAAAAAAAATTCTTAAAAGCTCTCAAAATTTTGAGCAGCCCTGGAAGGCTGGGTCAAGACTCGATGGCATTGGATTCTGGAAATTCGTGGACATTGAGGGCCGAGAGCCGAGGATGATTCTGGAATCTGTATACTGTAGTCTAAATCTAAAGTCCGCGTCTGATGAGTGATGGGAAACAGGACTATGGAATCTGCGGCAGCCTGTTTGGCGTCAGTGATCACGCCGGCTATCAACCTAGCAAGCCAATGTTGTGTAGGTGAATGTAGGTTGTTGAGAGAGAGAGAGAGAGAGGGAGTGTGAGAGAGAGAGTGAGCGTGTGCGTGTGTGTGTGTGTGTGAGAGAGAGAGAGAGAGAGTGTGTGTGTGTGTGTGTGAACGAGAGAGAGAGACACACACACACAAGCTGTCATTGTGTGTGTGTGTGTGTGTGTGTGTGTGTGTGTGTGTAATGAGCACTATGTGGAGATGTTGGACGAAAATGAGAAGGATGATGATGGCTGTGGTCCGGGCTGTCATGGCTTCTGTCATGAGAATGATGGCGTTCATGTGCATGGCCCATAAGCAGGAGCAGGAGGGTACTCATTTTGCGCATTAAAGCTCTCACGGTGGCAGTGATGATGTGGTGAATGACACTCGTACTGCGGAGGCAGGTACGGAACGCCATACCCTGGTTAGTCTAACCCTGGTGGCACAGTTGAGTGTGGATGCCTGGTTCCAGACGATGGATGTCTGCTGTATGCAAAAGGCTCATCAAGCCACAGGAGCCGGCAAGATACAGTAAGGATCATATGGATCGGGTACCATGGTCTGGGGAGGGGGAAGGGCTTCGCCATAGATAGCGGGAGGGAGACTGGGTCGTGGATCAGAATTCTGTCTGCCATACATGGCTGTTAACCCTGCTTCGGATCAAACTTAAGCTTCAAGTGCAATTTGATTTTGTGAGTGCTATTTCATTCAACACAACCCCAAACCTACAGTTTGTGAACAATTTCCGTCTAAAAAAGTGGATGATCTGTGTCTGCAAGTAAGCATAAGCTCAATTTGAGAGGCAAATACTTGATTTCAGCAGAAATTCCAAAATAGGAGCTGTGGAACAGATTCTATTTCTCACAAAGTGTCAAAAGGCAAGTTACACAAGAGAGCAGACTTTACTCACGATCCAGAGAGAGAGAGAACCTCTTACGCGCCTCATTTTCATGAACAGCTGCAACTTTTTGCAGATCTTCGTGGTCTTGTTGCTGCAGCCAAAAATTATGCCCTCGACTGGATTTGCCACCTCTTTTGCAGTTTCTGTAACTTGTTCTTCCTGCTTAGACTTTTCAGTTTTCTTTCTTTTATCATTCTCATTCTGCCGGGGCTGCTTCCTTTTCCGCTCCTGACCTAGCAGGCCTATAAGTAGAAACGGGTCTTCTGGGTGAAGGTCTTCTTCTAAGTGGTAATGAGATAGATAAGGTGGTGGGAAAAGCTCAACAAAGCGCTCAACAGGCAGAGGAGCAGGGTGCTCGCGATGCAGAGAGAGAGAGAGAGAGAGAGAGAGAGAGAGAGAGAGAGAGAGAGAGAGAATGTCAGCATGATGGAGAAAACGAGTTTATTGCATTTTGATTGGGTCACGTTTATTTGAAGTGCATTTCAAATGCTTTAAAATGACAATTGAGTTGAGAAATTTCTAGAGAACATGTGACTTTAGAACTTCATAGAAAGAGAAGTTTTTAGAAAGAGAAAGGTATAAAATGGCAAGAAAGAGAAGGAGAGGGGTGCATAGGAGAGAGAGAGGCACTGTGTTTTTTAATTTTTTAGGGTTTTTTTAAGTTTTACAAAACAAATGGCAATAATGTGAATTAAGAAAAGGAGAGAGAGAGAGACACCAACTTTTCAAACCCAAATGAGAGAGAGATACCCAAACGTGGTTTGCTTTTCAAATATTTGGTACACCAAAGAGGGTGTGAGATTCAGAAACTCCATTTGTGCACTTGAGTATAGCACCACAATAACGTTTGCACACTATGCCTAGAAAACTATTGTTTGTTGTAATCGGTTCGGTCCAACAATGACAATCTTGCCATTGGGGAGTTTTCACTGACATGAAGTGCACACAATTTAAATGCAATTTTCCAATATATGAAGTAGACAGCTAATTTCTTTCTTGGCTATCCTACATTGCATAAGTAGTCTTCCGCGTGACTTGCTCCTAGGATTGTCCATTTATAATACTTTTGTCAATCTAATGTATATCCTTGTCCTCATTATCTTCTCTGTCACGTAGATCGAATACAATGGTATCCGTGGACTTTTGAGCGACAAAAAGTCAATCTTAGACTTTCTAGCTAGAATTCTATGTGTTCTATTGTTTTACTAATGCCTTGAAGTTTCTTTGGCATACTGTAACATATGCCAATACCCACACTGCTTTCATATGGCATTCTTGTTTCATACACTTATTGGCTTGAAGTCTTCTCCTTTTTTGTTTAGGCAACCACGTGTTGGAGTTAATGTCACTCTTGCTCACCTGATGTTTACAGATCCCCTGCTCCAGAGGATCTGTTGGTTTCTTCTTTTTACTTCTTCAGAACTGTTTCTGCCTGTTACCAGGCTTCATGGCATTCATTAGATGTGTTCTTGATATTATAATGCCCAAACCAGGCAGAATGGGTGGATTGACGTTGTAGTAGTTTTGCCATGTCTGTCAGAGGACAACTCAGGGTCGTTCTCTCTTGAAAGCACTCACATTCAAACAGAGATGCAAGCCATGAACATTCAATAGACAGATCAGCATGCAGCCCAAATGAATATTCAATAGATTCTACAACTACCTACTCTAAAAACGAACTGAATCAAATCCTACACTTTGTTAAAACTGAGCTACACGTGCATTAATCCACAAAACTGAAACAAGAATTAATCTACAGCATTTTAGAAGTCCAAGAATCAAAAAACCAACCACGCTTTTGATTTTTGGACATCCCAAGAACATCAAGAACTAGAATGTTGGAGGATACGCAAGATTTGCACCACATTTCTAGCCTATTTAGTTTACCTGAATATTGGCTCCTACATTAATCCACAAACAAGAAAAGAAAACTAATCCACTCTAGGAAAGCAGCAAATCCAATCCACTCTACAATCCACAACCACACACAAAGGAGGGAAGGGCAAGATCATAAATGCATCACTCAAGAAACAAGCATGATCAAGGAGCTCAATGGATGCACCAAACTCGTGAAGGCTCTTCTCATTTCAGCATGGAGTAGATACATTTCACAAAGAGCTCTTCTTCACAAAGAGGGAGTCTCTTAAATAAGCAAGAGAGCTCCTTAGGTGGAATTTCCACATTTCACAAATTACAAGTGGAATAATGCTCTCCACTAGAGGTCACCATCAAAAGGTGGCTCACTCTACTTTCTTTAAGAGGGGTCTACATATTACATTTGCCTAAAAATACTAGTTCCTACATGGTCATTCCATCTTTCGGGATTCACCACGAGGCTTACACAGTTCTTGCTTGTCATTACTACTAGTATTATTCGGCTCTCATACTCGGCTCTTAGTCTTCGTTCATCTCGTCTTCTCAGAGACCTCCTCGGTCTAAAGTGAGAGGTACTCTTAAGTTGCTCTGTTCGAGTATCTTGGGAATTCATCAGAATCAGCCAATATCATCCCACCCCTAATGTGTTGCAGGACCCACTGCAACTCATATTGAATGATGTCGCTCTGCTTTGCATTGGCATCTTCGATCGTCACTTGGAAAAGCGTAGATCCTCGCTCGTTTGTGTAAAACCAAGTGCTTATTGTTGCCAGTCTTTATCAAAAAACTGCTTTTCGCAATTTGCTGCAATGTGATCAGAATGTCTTGTTGCTGCAAGTGGTTGACATTCTCAAAATTGCGTGAAGAGGATGTGACGTCAGCCTTTGCTTTTCGTCTCTTCATCGTCTGTGAGAATTTACATTTGAGTATGCAGACTGCACGACAACGCAAGTAAATATGCAACATGAATGGAGGCAGATTAAAAATGGGATTTAGGTGACTAGAGAAAATAAATCCAACCCTCCCTTTTAATCTGGATCCATGAATGCCTTGATCTTTAGACTAAGCAATGCACAAAATTTGTTGTGTGCATTAACACTGAGTGCTTTCGTGAATATGTCTGCAACCATGTCCTGCGTTCTGCAGTACGTCAAGCTTACTTCCTTGTTGAGAACCTTGCCCATGATGTAGTGATGTCTGATTTCAATGTGCTTACTCCTAGAGTGAAATCTAGGGTTGGCCGATAAGGCAATAGCACTCTGGTTATCACAAAATAAAATTGTAGGGCTATACTGATTCAGATTAACATTTGACAGTAAATTTCTCAACCAAAACACTTCCTTGATAGATTGAGAAGCAGCAATGTATTATGCTTCTATAGAAGAAAGTGCGACAAAAGTTTGCTTACGACTGTTCCATGAGATAGGACCGTCGTTGAAGAAGAATGTAAATCCAGATGTGGATTTACAATTGTCAACATCTCCTCCCCAGCTTGCATCGGAATAACCACTAAGCTGATGAAGATTGTCGTTGTTGACATCTCCATAGCAGATGCACTGGTCTATGGTAGTTCGAATATATGTCATGACTCGTATGAGAGCCTTTCAATGGATAATGCTAGGATTAGTCATGTATTAGCTGAGTGAGCTTACAGCAAAAGAGATATCAGGTCTTGTACAGACCATTGCATACATGAGAGATCCCAGTATCGATCGATAAGGGTATTCTCTCATTTGCTCCACTTCCTGCTTGGTCTGGGGACATTGCTCCTTTGACAGATGCAGACCTGGATTCATTGATGAGTGAGTTAATTTACAATTCATCAAATTGTATCTATTAAGAACATTGTGAAGATACCTTTGTTGAGTGATGTAAATCAGTCGATTTTCTCTGTCTCCGTGGATTTGAATTCTCAGACAGAAGTGAGCTTCGCCCAGATCAGTCATGTTGAACACTGAAAACAACATCTGCTTCGAATCCTTGATCATTTTGGTATTGTTGCTGAAGAGCAACGTATCATCCACGTACAAGGTGATGATAATGAAGGATTGTTGTACTGACTTGGAATAGACATTGCAATCAGCAGTGCTTGGTTTGAATCCTTGTTTGATAAGGAATGTGTTGATCCTCTTAAACCAAGCTCTGGCAGACTGTTTCAAGCCGTACAGTGCTTTGTGGAGTTTACAGACATGATTTTTCATACCTTCCAGAACGTATCCTTTGGACTGGATCATGTAGATATCTTTTTGTATCACTCCATTCAGATAGGTTGTTTGTACATCGAGTTGATGCACTTCGAGATCAGCAGCTGTAGCATAAGAAAGAAGCATTCAGATCGACGAATGTTTGATGACTGGACTAAAAGTCTCACTATAGTTGACATTCGAGATCTGGGTGAATCCTCGTGCTACCAGTCTTGTCTTCCTTTGGTCAATTGCTTCGTTGGCATTGTATTTGATCTTGAAGATCCATTTGCAATCAATGATATTGCAGCCAATAGGAGCTTCGACTAATGACCATGTCTGGTTCTTAATCAGAGAGGAATACTCTCTGTCCATAGCTTCTCTCTAGAGATCAGAGTCTGGTTGGCTGAGTGTCTCTTCAACTGTCATCGGTTCCTGTATCAAGAGACAGGCAGAATCAAGAGTATACCTTGTGGGCTGTGTTCACACTCGGCTTGATCTTCTGGGAGGATTCGACTGAAGAACTGCTCCTGGGATTTGTTGGTGGGTAGCAGCAACATCTTCATCTGATTCATTGTCTCAAAGTGGATCAACAATAGACACGCCTGAGCCAGAAGCTCAGCCTTCATAGATAAATTTGGTACATAAAGGACTTTAGAGAGTAGTTTAGACTGATTATTGGCAAAGTTTAATCTTATAGTGCCTTCACCTTTAATAGCTTGTGTGCTATTTTCACCAAGTGGACATATTTGTGGGTACTATTCAGGTGTGTAGGACTCGAAACAACCAATGAGACTAGTCATATGTTGAGTGGCTTCGGAATCCAAGAACCAAGAACTGTCGCCCTCCTTATGGCTGGTCATGAAGGCATCATGATTTGCTTCTTGAATAGGCTGTGGAGCTTCTGCAGCTGCATTGTTCTTTGCTTGAAGTATTCGACAGTCTTGTATTTCGTGGTTGTTTGGTTTGCAATATCTGCAGAACAGCCTCTTCTTTGTCTGCGGATTCGACTGTTCCTTGTGTTGAGCTGGTTTCTAGTCTGGCTTTGTTTGTTTCGGGCCTTTCTTCTTCTTCTGCTTTGTCGTGCTCTTGTTGGTGTACAAGGTGTGAGAATCAGCTGAGGACCTTGAGGCTTTGTTCCTCCGTGTGTCTTCCTGCAACAACATAGTAATGACTCTCGAAAGAGTCAATTCTGGATGAGTTGTGATGATCATCACCCAATTGTCGTAAGAGCTTGGCAAGCTTGTAAGTAGTTGCATCACTGCATCTTGATCGTCAATGACAGATCCGACAACGGCCATTTGTCTTAGCAGGTTCTTGAACTGATTGATGTGATTCTGCAGAGAATCACCATTTGTCATCTTGAGGGAGTAGAATTTCTTCCTGAGATGTAGCTTGGAAGCTATATTTCGCACTTCATATAGCGTGCTCAAGATGTCCCAGACTTCTTTCGATGTTTGAGCCTCAGATACATGGCCGATCTGGGTATCCATGATGTTGAGGATGATCAACGCAAAAGCCTTTCCATCCTTCAGCTTTCATCTGGCAATTGATGCGTCGTCTGCATTGGGTTTTCCTTCTGCAGCTGTAACAACGTCATACAATTCTTTAGCCATTAGTACAGTTTTCATCTTAAATTTCCACATATGGTAATTGGCTCCATCAAGCTTGTCCATGATAGGACTGGCTTTCCCTTGGGAATCCATTTGGAGGAATTAGTCTAAGTGATAGGAGAAACTATCAGTGACTTAAGTATGAAAATCTGATGTTGAAATACAGAACAAGAAAACAATTACTCTATTAGCTAGTAGAGTCTTGTACTGTGGAAGCTTATCAAGCTATGAAAGTAGCTCTGATACCATGTTGGAGAGAGGGAGAGTAGCGAGAGTTGAGAAAGGTGTCGTATAAAAAATAAATAAATAAAATCTAGCTCAGAGGGGTAAGACGAACACGAACGAGACACGAAACACGAACGAGACACAAAACACAAACGAGAAACGAACCCGAACAAAAATTGTTCGTGCGCAGCGGAACGAGCTATGCGACTCTCTCCGAAAGCATGACTACACCTATTAGAACGAACAGAACGTTAGTGATGAAAATCACGATCGCTCTTGATTACGTAGCCAAACATTAATGAACGAAGCGTCAGAAGAATAATTTGTCACAAATAGCTAGACAAATTATGTGTCGCGAATGATTCGCAAAGAGCTAGACAATGCTCGACAGATAATTAGTCACAAAACATTCGCGAAAGACAAGACTAAATGTTAGTCATCTATTACCAGAAGGAGCAACTAGAAAGATCAAATAGAAGGAATAATAAGCATAGCAGTATTAACACAAATCTGAACGCGAAACAAAGAACTATATCAGATTAAGTATATCAAGTATACATGTCAATAATGTGGTAGAGCACAAGACAGTAGCGGACGAAACCGCATGCCCTACGAAGCTTATTCAAACTGTAAAAAAGGATGAAACCTTATTGCTGACAAATTAAAGAATCAATGCGCAGAGCATCTACTTTTGTCTATCTCTAATAAGCTTCTCTTCTTTGTTCTCTCTCTTGCTTACTAACTTCTTGATCGTTTTATCTTCGTTGTTCAGTTAATGAATACGCAAATGGTATTCAATATATACATAATGTTACAGGTGTGCAGATGAAGAAAGTACAGGGTGGATGTGCTATCTGTTGGAGATCATGGGTGGCTGCAGTCATCATCCAGTTTGTTAGCGCAACTGCATGAGTGTGAAGAGAGTGTGACATCGACCTTTGCTTTTCGTCTCTTCATCGTTTGTGAGAATTTACATGTGAATATGCAGACTGTGCGACAACGCGAGTAAATATGCAGCATGAATGGAGGCAGATTAAAAATGGAATTTAGGTGACTAGATCTCAGTCGAAGTTCTAGTCTTGTCAATGCTCTTGCCTTGACGCGAAGAGGAAGAACCTTTGATATGATAGGTTGCACAAACTTTGGTTATCACTCTTCAAGGGAATGGACTCATTCACACATTGGTGGTAGAAACAGGTTGGACGAATGGCTGGTGACAACAAGGAAACATGATGAAGGCTTGGTGGCAGGGTAAAGGAACTGATAGTTCTACAGTTGCAGCTTTGGACCTTTGCAATGTCGAGCTTTGACCACCACTTGTTGGGTGAGGAGCTCGCTTTATTTTGCAGGTTCACGGTTGTGTTCATCTTTCTTTTTCTGCAGCTCTTTCTTTTGATCCATTACTTTTGGATCTCTTTGGGTTTCATAAGAGGGTATTCAACTATCATTACTCCAGAGAGTTTCTTTTGATCAAGATTGATCTAACTCATCTGTTGCTTAAGTTTTGTCCTTTCCTCCTCAGCGTCTTTGCTTAATTTCTTATGTCTTCTAGCTGCTTCGCCTGCTTCTTAGATCTTCGTTTGGCTGATCATCCATTGCAGGTGGCAGTTAGTCTCCACAAGACACTTGCAATGATCTACCAGCTACTTCGGTAAGGCTATCAAAAAATTGGGGATTTCTCAGAAGGACAGTGAAATGATGATAAACAAGATGGAAGGTAGGGTGGAGGTGGTAACATCGGTAGATGGTGTGGACGATAGGCATGAGGATGGGTGCAGAAGTATGGCAAGAGGCCGGTTGAAGAAGGAGACTGATTTTCCAATGTTTGTGTTTCTCTTTTCTAAAGGATCTTCGTCGTGATTGGAATACTTCTTCTGATTGAGTCGCTTTGGATTGCCCATCTATCCTCTTAGCCTTGTCATTTTCATATTTGACTTGTGACTTTGGCTGCCGATCTTGCTGATGTTGTTGCTGGCAGTGTAACTACTCCAGTGGATCCAAGCAGATCCACTCTCTCCCCCCTCCAAAAAAAAACAGTTGGTGGGGATGTTGTTGCTGGTAACTGTTCATGCTCAAGATTTGACCGGTGTGTGGAACACGTAGTTGAAAACACGTTGAACATGTGACTGGACTAAAGATTGAACAAATTTTAACTAAATTTGTTTCGATCGTGCTATAGTTGACTCAAAGATAAATTTGGCAATGAGATGCAGGAATTAACTCTGACGTGATCTGTACTTTGCAGATTTGGAATATGTGCAAAAATCCGAAACTCTGTATAAGGTGATTTGAAGATTGATAGAGGAATGACAAGTTATTTTTGAGATACGTTCCTCCTACAAGGACTCCTATCATATTAGTGTCCTTTTGCATTATGGAGCTGGTGTAGTGCGTGGTAATGTAGAAGTTTGCAAGAAACTTCTCAAGTGAGCAGCAGGTTGAGTTGTTGGTTGCTATAGTGCTCGTGTTGTGTTGTCGTGAGGATCCTATTGTGAGTCATAACGGACGTGGCATGCAGGTAGGATCTTGGTTGGTTGTTTTGGACAGTCTTTGAAACTGTGTTTTTTTATACAGTCGGGACACTCAGCATGGTGCTTTGTCTTGACTGGACAATCACCCATGAAGTGGCCAGTTTCACCACAGATGAAACATCAGGTGTGCAATGGCCCTTGTATAACGGCATAGCCATCTTGTATGGCTAATGGTTCTGGACTTTCAGATGGATATTCAGGAAAAGTCAAGGAATGTCCAGATTGTGACGGTTGTTCTTCATACTGTTGGACTATATGTGTGTGGATAGGCTAATATGAAGGACAAGCATTAGCAGGATGCGTAGTCCGGCAGTGTGGGCACCATATTGGTTTTCATCTATAAGGTACCTATGCAAGGTTTGGCTGACCAGGCAAACTACTTTGGATAGACTTCAAGGTAGCTTGAAACTCATTGGTGAGTTTCTCCATTTGAAGTTGGTGTTGCTTATTAAGTAACTCCAGCTGTGATTTCCAAAGCCAATATCGGGTGTCCTCATCGGCTTCGACTCATGGACAGGAGCATGTGGTAATCGTCTTTCTCTTGATTCGTCAACATCTGATCTTTCATCTTTCTCTTTGATGGCATCAGGCATAGCTAGGCTCATATATTCATCATTTGATTTAAGCTCGCATCTAATCCATCTTGGAAAGCCGAAAAATCAGATGATGAGCATCTGTTCGGTAGGCTGTTCTTGTACTTGACTTTTGAGGCGTTTGAAACGTTCAATATAGTCTCGTACATGTTCGTCTTTTGTCATTTTGATGTTACTCAATTTGACAAAAGGACTCTCGATCAAGCGAAAGGGCTTAAAATACTTGATAAAGGACTCTTTCAAAATTGACCAGTCTGTCTTATCTTCACGATCAAGGTTGAAAAACCAATCATGTTGTTGGAGGGTTTGCGGATCCCAAGGCAACCCTAACCCTAGTTAATAAGTGAGAGGGATTTGGCACCCTGAGTGTGTAAGTCCAACCCAATGATCACATAGTTATTTGATTGATTAGTTAAAAGTTAATAAAAGGACTTTAGGCCTTTTTGCGGGACTTTTAATGTCGCAGGGCCTAAATGTCAAGTTAGTGAGTAAAGTTGGGTTTCCCTCCAATTTTGATGGTTCCCACACTTTTTTAAATTTGAATAAAAAGAGAGGCAAGACTGGACCAATAGGATTCAGAGGCTAGGGTCCTCCTCTCTACTATAAAAAGGGACCAACTCGAGTTGCTCCTGATGTTCATTTTCTCATTTCAATAAAGCAGATTGGTTCTCTTTAGAAATGGATTGATGAATGTCCTTGCTCTTCCTCTCTTTTCCTCCATTTCTCATGCTTTCTTTGGATTTTGCTAATTGTTGGATTTGATCATTATTAAGATTGCTATTTCTTATGCTTTTTGTGAGAGAGAAAGGGAGAGAGAGAAGAGTAAGTTTCTATCATTGTTGTGGATTTAGGGTTAATGGAAATAGGGTTAATGGATGTAGTGTTAATGGATGTTGGTGTTAGATCCTCCATTCATGTTGAAATCTGAACTATACTATCGCTCTCATGGAAACGAACCTGCGTGTGACAACTAACTCCATCTCTTTGATGCTAGATTGACTAGATCTTGGATTCAGGTTAGGCAAGGAAAGAAACCCACTACAATTTTGGCGCCGTTGCCGGGGAGCTACACCAATTTTTCAGTTTGCAGCATGTTTGGTTGATGGTTAGCTTGCATTAGGCATCTTGTCGTGGCATGAATAGTGTTAAATTTGCATTTTAGGGTTAGTTTGGAATTGATTTTGCTAGATTTGAGTGGATTTGCTTGTTTGAAATCTAATCTGATTATTAAACAGAGAAATCTATGCAGATCACCAATCTTAAGATCCATTTGGATCTGAGATATCAAAGAAAATAACAAAAATCGGTCAAATATGTCAAATTTGGTTAAAAAGAGGCAAAAAGCATCATCAAAGCTCAGAACTTTTTACCCTCTTTTAGGAATCCTTTGCCGAGTTGCAAACACCTTCGGTTTTGGATACAGAACCTTCAGTTTGAAGGGCGAAGGTTAATTCCCAGCAGATTTTTAGAAACATCAGAAAAACCACAAAAAAAACACCAAAAATTATCAAAACCCTACAAAAAAAGAACCTTTGTCCGATTCACTATGCTTAGATGTGATTCAAATCTATCTGCTGCCTTCAGAGAATCAGTTGTCATATTGTCATATTTTTTGCAAAATTACCAATATTACTCTTGATCCTTTGCCAGAACCTTCGTCGAGTTTCCAGAACATTCTATCTATAGTAAACTACTATTTTTGAGTTCGGCGAAGATTCTTCTTAATCAGATCACAAAAAATCTTGATCTTTACCCTCGCCAGATTACAAAAACTGTATTTGCTTGTGTCGAAAACCTTCGTCCGGTTGTCCATAGTTTTATTTGTGTCAGATCTTCCATCTGAGAAGTCGGCGAAGGTTATTTCCCAAGAAATTGTCAGAAAAGTATTCAGAGAGTTTTTAATTCCAAAATAGCACTATTGAACCTTCGCCGAGACAACCTTCGCCTAGATAACTTCGCCAGTCCTATTTTTAGTTTCTGATTTTTCAGGTCAAGTCTCTGTCAAAAATTTGGATCAAATCGAATATATTTTGAATTGGACTCTGAGAGATTTATCATTTTTGAGAAGTATCGCTTGATCAAATTTTGGGTAGTTTTTCATCATATAGAATCAGATTTTTGAAAAGTGGAATAGAGCTAGCAGATCTAATCTGAGATAGTTTTTGAAAAAATCTATATCCAATCTCATTATCGATTTGATCTAAAATTGGTAAAGATGGCTGCCCCTGGAGCTGCTCCTGGAGGTGCTCCACAAGAGGTCAATCCAATTATTGTTAGAAGAGCACCCCGATTGGATCTACCCAAATATAATGGATTAACAGATCCAATTAGATTTCTTCATATCTATGCTAAATCTTGTGAGGTCTATGGTGAGATTTATCCTCAAGATAAACTTAAGCTGTTTCCTATGGCCTTAACAGACGCAGCACAAGATTGGTACTATAACCAAGATAAAACTGAGCGTACAGATTGGGAGGTTGTTAAACGAGCCCTTATCACACGGTTCAAACCGTGGAAGTTTATGGAAGACCCTTTCCTACTTCTAAGTAAAATTAAAATGGGAAAGCGGGAAATGGTTTGAGATTACATCGAAAGTGTGAAACATCTTAGATCTGAATGTGAGTCTGAGCTGATTAATAAAAATGCCATGATTATGTGGTTTTTGTCAGGTCTACCTAAACGGATCAGACGTGAGTTGAAACGCCATAACGAGTACACACTTTTGCAAAATGCGATGGACGATTCAATTTGAGGGGAGGATGAAGATTCAGACATGAGCCGAATGTCAGTATGTTGCCTTATACAGTAGGGCAGACTACTACGACATCCACCACTATTGCATCAACGAATGCCAATGCTACTATAGAAATGATGCTCAATGAGTTCAAGAAACTTGGAAAGACCCAGCAGAAACATCATAATATCAATGTGATAAACTAATAATGTCAAACTTGGATCGACTAATTATGGAGGAAGGGTTCAAACTGATGGAAGTACTTGCGATAGCCACCTCATTCACCATATGTTACAATGAAGTGTATCTGAATGTTGAGAATAGACATGAAAAAGTGCTTTTCAATTAATCACACTACTTTGATCAAGTTTTGTCTTGCCCTTTTGATGAAAGCCAATGGTATCTCTTTGGGTGAAATTTACCCATGTATGAATATGACAAAAAGAGAGTACAATTGAGTATGATAGTGTCTTACATCATACAATAGTTGATCTTTTTAAATAACCTATCACAACAACTTCTTGTTAGCATGTTAGACACTCTTCAAAACAGAATAAACTTATGTCAAGAATCATCTAGTTGAAACAAAACTTTGAATGATGAGAGAAAAGTTAACTAAAAAATTGGAACCAACAAATTATTTTCTACTTCAAAATGAAAAAAAAAAAAGATGCATTAATTTAAGCCCTTGCTCCCCTTGAAGTGTTGTCATTAAATCTAGAGGCAGACTTTGCAGAGATGCAACGACAGGCTCGGCTGAGACACCCGAAGATGGAGCTCCCCCCTGCTGTCGAGGGGGATGAGGGGCAGCGGATTGGAATTAACGTCACTGCACAGCAGCTGGCCATGGTTAGGAAAGGGTACGAATTCGTCGTTCTAACCAGGAGGCAGAGCAAAAGAACAATACACCTGACCAGGGCGAGGAGTCAGTGGAGGATTCGTAGGAATGCTAAGACTAGATAAGGTCCAACCGTATGTGGCGGACTATTTCTATGTAATTTTTATAAATGAGGTGGCATATAGTTAGATAGTTGAATAAAAAATAGACCCAATCGTATGTGGCGGGATACGTAATGTTATTTTGATACATCTCTTGAATTAATATACAGTGTGTTTTTTTTTGGAACACGCACCTGGTTTTGTGAAACACAATCTCTGTATTTGTTAAATGCAATGTAATCTATGTGTTTATGAAATTTCATCTTTTGTCTCAATTATGGTGGGCATGGGCATGTGAAATTCGTTAGAAACCAAGAGGGACAAAAGGAGCGATTACTCTTTTTCTTTGGCTGGCTTCCATGAGTAAGTAAAAAATCAGATTGAAATACAGTAGTCGGTGGTCTGGCAGCTTCGAAACATGAAATTGTTCTTTACTTCTTCGACTCTATCACAGAATGGCATCTACTGGAAGGAATTTTATTCAAATGTTTGATTGGTTCATAGTATTGTAGACAAGATCAAGTGTTTTCTGTATTGAAATTAATTGAAAATACGATTCACACACGCACATACAATTTGAGATAAAATTGAAGATAGAGCATCACATTTAGACATCGACACAAGCCAACCATGGAACATGATATCAAACTGCTAAATATACAATAACATAGCCACATTCAGTGCTCTGGCTCTGACTCTGACAAAGGCTCCGGAGACAACTCAGGGCCTCGAGTTGACTCTCGCTGTTGATATCTATGCCTGTCTAGAACTGGCAAGGGCTGTGTATCAGAGGAAGAGGACTCCTCATCCACATCCTCCCAATCTGCCTCCGCATAAGCCCCCAAGCAAGCCAAACCGACTAGACCTGCTCCAGCTGGCTGTGAGTTTGACAGAGCTTGTCTTCATCCCATACATGCACTACTCCATATGTCTCAATGATATTGTCTGGGTACTCTCAAGGTTATTAATCACATATAGGCCTTGACATGGAACTAAATCTCAGCGTGACCAACAATATTGAACACCAAAGGGTCAGTCTTCCATATTAGGACTATTCCATGTCCTTAACTAACATGTCCTTATTCGGATGTGAATCCAAGTGCTTCTAACTCCCAATTCGATGTAGAGCTTGTCTCCATCCCATACATGCTCTAGGTCCTCTCAAGGTTATTAATCACATATAGGCCTTGACATATAATTAAATCTCAGTGTGACCAGCAATCTCGAACACTGAAGGGCCGATCTACCATATTAGGACTATTCCATGTTGTCAGGCCTGGCCCTTGACGATGACGCATTCTTTGGTGTTTTACCATCAGGAGCCAGTCTCAAGGATGCCACAATCCCATAAGCCTATGAGCTTGAAGACAACTTTGTGGATGAAGAATCTGAAGCAAAAGAAATGGTAGTTGTGTCAACACTATCTGCAACAAGTACCTCCACAGCAACCTCACTAAATTCAACAGACATCCAAGGAGATTATCAACACCTTGATGTTTTGCTAACCCTATTGCTGCAAGAAAAACAAAACATGTCAGATTACATCTATAAACTCAGTTCGGAAGAGATAGTGTAGGCTCAAGAGCTGCAAAAGATAAAAAATGAATTGGAAGTGGCACAATAGTAAAAATAATCACTTTTTTCCATCTAGTGTTCAGCGATGGACCAAAAGGACTATCCTTCTTAAGGCAAGTTTTTTCCATTGATTTTCCAACGATGGAATGCTAGAATCACAACATACAAACATATGAAATGGTAGTTGTTTTGGCATGTCTTATTACGATTAGTTCCGAATCAGTTAAACAAATTAATTTGATACATAAGCTTCTTGTTGAAGCATCATCTTTCAATAATTAGCATAATGTTTACTCTTAGCCTTCATTGTCCCACTTCTTATGTAGCATTATACTCTGAAGAATTACCTCTTCTTCAAGCTTTGATCACGGTTGATACTCTCCTACGCTTCAAGATTATCTCAAACTATTGAAGTGACAAAAGTCAATATAGGTATGAATTCAAACTCTGCTTTGATATAGGTGTATAACAAATATACTTGAAGCTTTGTCTTCAATGTTTGCAAACATACATACTTCTCAATTTAATAGCAAGTTCTTATGCTTTATGATTATGATTCGAAGATAAGGTTGTTTGACGAAAAATAATAATGTTTTGCTTTTTCATAAAGAAGATACACATTCCGTGGGAATAGCGGAATCTTCTCAGGATAACACGTCGACAATCATCCAGGTAAACATTACGAAAAAAATTCAGATTACGCATGTTTTGTATACAGTTTATGATAGGATAGTCTATAGAAAAGAGGACAATTCCTTTCTAAACTCACTACGTTCAAAGAATGATTTCTCCTACCCCATGTGGACACCGTTTTAAGCATGCATTATCATAACACATACCTTACCTTAAGATTACCCTGTCAAACTTTAAAAACATAATTACATTTGTCTGTTGATGGCAAACCATGTAATTTCTATCCTCAACCATATGTGCAAGAGGCGTGACATTTTACATAAGGTTTAGCATGGCATGGATTTGCCCTAATACCTTTGTAAAACATCTTTGCATTCTGTAATAAATTACAATGTGACTTATTCTTAACGTGACTTGACCTACCATGGAATGACTTGGACGTTCCTGGAAAGCACGGAAATGCTCAGAATGCATTATAGTGATACATAATCAAGTTTGCATAAGCAAACATGTATAAGGATTAGTATGTCACAAATATGCCCTAATACCTACGTATTCGTACCGTTCAACCATGGTACTAACTTACTTTGCCCCTGTAGATTTACAATAGTGCATGACATGCCATTTAAAACAATATTCACATGGATTAGAATGGCATGGATTTGCCTTGACACCAGCACGTGTGTCTACACCAGACCTTTTAGCTACATTAATATATATACGGTTAAAATTTTACATACATTGTCTACGATATTGAATGATATGGCCCTATCACCCACAGACTGATCAACATAGCATAAGCCCTGATACAATGATATTAGGGCTTGGCCTATCGCTTAGTAACTATACACTATATGGGAAGACTAGACTATGATTTACAAATGCTATTTATGTTGTTAAGTAATATAGCTTCTTTAGGACATGGATAACAACTGACGTTCAACTATGACACATGTCTTCCCCACTGTACTAACTTGTGCGATTTTGTGTTGTGGGATGGTGGAAGGTATCAGTTGGACAGCTTGAAAGTGGTTATGCTTTATGGTGCTTTTTCAAGTACTGTATGAACTTTTAAGTTTTATTTTACCTTGTTGGATTATGAATGACCCAACCTACAAGTTGTCATAGCCTAGCTATACCATCATATGAGCCACTTCCTTGCCTTAGGGCTACCTCAATATTGCAGTACAACCCTACTTGCACGCTAAGACAGTCGTGTGAGTACACATCAGATTAAGGCCCTATCTACCCTCATCATTTGGTGATATTGATAGCATTGGCACACTTGAATACATGGTATGTGCTAGAGAATGGACATGAGGGGCATATTCTATTGGATAAAGGACTAACTTGGTCCTTTTGGTGAGTAAGGTAGGGCAAGGCATAATTGTTAGGTTAGCTCCATATTGAGCAAATTACATCCTCCTTGCCCATTTTTGCACACAAAGAAACAAAAAGGCTTAATATACATGTAAATATGCTGTGGTTTATATACCTTAGATCAAAGATGTGACGAATGTGACTCAAGTGTTCTAAGAGCCTCATCATTTGGTGATATTGATACCATTGGCCCATTTGAATACATGGTATGTGCTAGAGAATGGACATGAGGGGCATATTCTATTGATAAAGGACTAACTTGGTCCTTTTGGTGGATAAGATAGGGCAAGGCAGAAGTATTAGGTTAGTCCCACAATGAGCAAATTACTTCCTCCTTGCCCATTTTTTGACACAGAGAAACAAAAAGGCTTAATATACATGTAAATATGATGTAGTTTATATACCTTAGATCAAAGATGTGAAGTGTTCTAAGATGGCATAAACATTGATGCACAAACATTGCTTGTCTTTTCAACTTCTTTCCTTTCATCTCATAACTTCATGCTTTTAGAATACTTATACAATACTGAAGAGATGCTAGCAAGCTATAAAGACAATGCATAACACTTATATCATATACAATTGTGATCTAAATGTATGTTGGTTGCATACTATGTATGAAATTGAAATCAAATATAAATAGAAAACTGATTTTGCATGGAAAATTGGTAATGTTTGCTGATTTTGTAGCCATGTTTGTCACTCCACATAGAGCATCTAATTTTGCTACCTAAGCAAACTCTACTTGGACATAAGGACATAATAAGCCTTATCATCCCTTTACACTCGCATAGTGATTTTGTATCATGGGATTTTCTCCAAAAGCTATGCTTATTATAATGTTTGTCATGGTTTGCTAGACCACTTCACATTACCGTGATACATTTTCAAATACAATTTATTTTCTTTCTAAAATAAGTTCATAATTCTATGTGGGATAAACGTATAAAACTAACTCGTAGGCTCCCAAAAAAAAACTGCTTTTAGCATTTTTAAAATACTAAAAAAAAAAAAATGTTTTGAATACTAAAATAGCCTTGTAGATTAGTATAATATGTGTGTGTGTGTGTGTGTGTGTGTGTGTTTCCTAAACTGAATAGATTGATCTATGTTGCACAAAGATGGTATGCCAAATCAACATATTGTCACTACATAGTTTAATTACAAGACATTCTCTATCAATTGCAACATTTTCCTTCATCCCACCCTTGAAAAATCATAGTAGATTGACAAAAAATTAATGTTTGCAAGAGCAACAATCATCTACTCAAGAGCTTCTATTGACAAAGTATTGTATAGATGCAAGGAGAATGCTACAATAAATTACACGAAGGATTTTGAACCTGCATTGATTTTAAGCATTGGCAAAAGGAGTACCATGAACAAGGAGTATGGATGGAAGAAACACCTAAAAGAAACAGTGGAAAGAGGACAATGATAATGGAGTTGGTAAAAATGACTTAGTCTTGGCAAAATCTGAAAACACAAGGAACCATTAAATAATTAGTTCTTGATTGTCAGATCCTCAAAATATTGGCAACGAGCATTGAGTATACCACTTAAACCTACCATTTAGGTCCTACAACATTGACATGACCAAAGTCATAAAAAAAGCCAATCACAATTTTGAAGCCAAGCAAACCCTGAACTCGTGTTTATATAAAGATAAACCTTGATGTCGAACTCAGTTTGGATAAATGCTATATTGGTCAGTCTCAAATATTAATTGAGCCATGATTGTAACATGTCTAGTCCAAGATTCTACACGAGTATGAACATGCAAAGTTTCGTTAGTAAGTGCTACATTCGTGAAATATGTACCTTGCATCATCAACAAAAATATCAATAAATGCACACAAGTAAACTATTGAGTTGGGCTTAATCCCTTTCCCAATCACAAAAAAGCTTTTCATGTCAATTGATCAAGTCCCTCAATTCTCATGGAAAGGCCTTGGACGATTGTCATCAACACACTTGAATGTTAGAAATTTGATTTGAACTCATAGTTCCTTGGTAGCCATGATAGTTTTGATTAGACTCTTTAATTAGTTATGAAGCCTATGAGAACTTTTGTCCTTTGCAGCCTATGCTTGATATAGGTTTCTGACCTATGAAGTGAGTGCCAGAAATTGTGGAAAGGTCAATGTTTAGTTTCCAATCAATCTATGTTTTTACACATGAACAACTTTGTTAAAAAAAAATTTGTATCATTCTACAAACAAAAGCATATTGAACAGTGATTGTTGCTTTGCAATGTTTCACAGAAACAATGGCATTCCGTTTTGAAAAGTCCGTTTCAAACGGACTGTTCGAAATGGATTTTTAAATTAGAGCAAAAAATAAAAAAACCTGCTAATGTGTGTGTGAAAAATTTGCATATAAAACTTTAGTTAAAACTTAGTAGGTAGTAGAATTATGAATACCTTCTTGTGCATGTGCATTGTGTGATGTGTATCTTAATGTCTCATTGAGTCCTCAGTCATGTAAGTGTGTCGATTACCAATTGTTATATTGTCATTGCATAGAGCTATAATCACTATCTAGACACTTAAACAACACTTGGTTTTCCTTTAACAAAAGGCGATGAATAAACCAAGCAAAAAGAAAAAAACTCTAAACATGTTTCGTTGTTTCTTTCCCGACGGAAACGATTCTTTCCTGTTTCAAACATGTTGCAAAAAGGCTTTTCAAAAAGGTCCACGAAACATTGGTTGCTTGCATTGATTATATATTTCTATTCATGTTGATTTGGAGTCTTACCATATTTCTTACAAAATATACAAAGGCAGAAGGCAGTGCCTTCTTCAAAACACAAATGAATGGGAAATGACCAGTCTAATCATCTTGCTAAATATATAAATTGAGAACCTTGCTCAAAAAGTGTGCAATCCTTGATTCTACGTTCTTCAATTTTGAAAAGGAGAATGTGGGAAGCCAATTTTCCAAGGATATTTACCTGATATAGAGTTTCACCAATGTACTATGTATAAATATGGTTTGAAAAGTCTGAAACATAGCCCAAATTGAGCACACATTGGACTTCTAACAATAATAAAAGAATTCTCCAAGGCTCAATTTTACAAATTTTTGGTAATAGCCGAAAACATGGGTACAAACTGCTACATATCACCAATGAAAATATCTGACGCTGGAGGTCTACAGATTGCCTCCACAGCCAAGCTCTTTGAGAGACCAGGACAAGGGTTTACACCAAAGGTCTTCCATGACAGAGTTAGAGAGCATGATTCCTGCCCCATGCAAGCCTGCAAAAGAAGAATGGCATGACTAAGAAACCTAGCCAGTCCATGAGTTATATAGCAATTTCTGCATGGTTGCATTTGCTTACAGGTCATTGCCCTCAGCATAAACAAAACTTGGGCATTAACCATCCATAATATTCAAGCACAGATAAGTGCATAATGGCCGAACCGATGATGATTGTTCGGAAACTTCCAAGTGCTTGTAGATGGCATCCAGCATAGGAGATTCGTTGATTGGTTGAACACCTTATTTATTCATTCAAAAAGCTTCACAGAAGAGTTTAATTATTGTTGAAGCCTGACTATTTGCAAGACTGAAACTTACCCTTCATCTTGATATTCTAAAATGCAGAGTTGGCTGTGTACTATTGCTTGCATGTTTCTAGAGAAGTTTCAGATAACAATCACATGGAAGACCTGAGGGCAAAATGTTGCGCGGAGAATGGACCAAACTAATCCTTGAAAGAAGCTTATATGATTACCTTTAGTGAGTTCAGAAGAAGATACCCCCAATAGCAATTAAAGGTTTCACTAAAAGTCAGATGCTGGAAACTGGACTCCTTTGCTGCTCAACAACATAGTTTAGCCAGAATTACAGATGTTTTTCTACCCGGAAAAGAAAGACCAAGGCTAGAAATGCAGTTCAACATAACATAAAAGATTTTAGCCTGATATATATACGGCCAAAAACATTTGAAAATTTTGCCAATAAAATATGACACTTTAACCTATCTTCTGATACATATCTGCTTTACATTTCCTGAAATTCACATATGTAAGACATAAAACAAGAAGGGCCAGTCAAACTTTGCACTAGACATTACATGCAACACAGAAATCTTCATAACTAGCAGAAACAAGGAGCAGCAAAACTGTCCACTGCCAAATATCTAAGATTAAGATGCTTCAGTAAGACATATCGCATCCAAATCAATACATTGGGTAAGACATGAATTATGCGCATCATAGTAGGTAGTAGTAGTTATGAGTGCTAAACAAGTCCAATAAGACCTTAGCAGCACATTTCTTAAATCAAAGATGTATATTAGCAAAACCTTATGTAACCATACGTCCATGGTGTTGGATATTCTTTAAAAACACACAGGACATAAGTAGACAGTGCAAAAACAAACATATACAAGATAAACTTGACAAAACAAATCACAACATTCAAACTGATCGTTGACATTGTTTTACTTTGGTGGGTTGTTAGCTTTGGGAGGACTTGTTACTGACCTGTTTTACAACAAGAAGAGTGCTTTCGGCATGGCAGGATCCCTTCTTGAAGCTACCACAAGCTCCTTGCGGATTTCCATAGCTGGCAAACTTGATGTCAGTGATAAGATTTCCAGTTGGACATTGAAGTTCAAGCATGGGTGTAGTCAACTTCTTGTGAGTTTCCTTGCTGTTTATGTGCTCCAGCCACATACTCACTGGAGGTGGATAAGCATCTGAGATATAAGAACATACTGAATTGGTTGACCTAGTAACTATCTGGATGTTTGAAATGTCCCCTCCAATCTCTTCAAACAACACCAAAAAGTTTCCAGTGGGTTCCAACCAAGCACGAGGAATATGATACCTGAGATAAAAATGGATCAGCTTATATCCGGACATTGACAGTGTAACAATTTAATACAGAGGTTTTCGACTGGCCTACAGAGCAAGAAGCTGATAAAGCTCAAAATAGAGTATAAACCATTGTTGGGAAGGCTGGCCGCAGCCAGTGACGCATTTGGAGGGGCCGTATGGACCACGATAGTCACACTTCTGTGAGCAACCATTCTGAGGTGCCCGAAAGGCTGGCCAGTAGCGTCCCAGGCTTTTCCCATTCACCCAAACCAGACCTTTTCCCATTCCACCCAGATCTAAAGCAACTGGTTCATCTCCCTCTGGAGCATCGAATTGTCCCTGCCAGACATTTTGAAAAAAAGTGATATGTTGAACTTTGGAGGTAGAATCACAGAGGAGCTAGTTATTTGCAAGAGAGTACTGTTGTGGACCTTTCATATAACATCAAAGATAGCATTCCATCCTCAAGACCTAGTTTATCCCTGGGTACAATTGTATTTATGTGAAGCAAACTGATAAGAGATAATCTGCCAGGTATTTTTCCAAATATCTGAATGACGCATGTCTAAATTCATGCCCCAAGTCTATCTACACATAGAACCTAGGCCATAAAAAACAAGAAGAGCATTGTATAGATTCTTGTACTCAAACTACCTACTCTGAATGGCAAATTTATGAATATGCCAACAGTGATTTATAAATCAGAGTTAAAATCCAGAACTCTTGATTGTGGAGATTTTCCATCAATATTGAATTTGATCTGACACATGAATTGCATTACAATTTCTAAGGATGCTAATCCACATCCAGGCTCTGCTCTTATTTCTCCAAATTTTGGTAACAAGGTTTTAAAGCAAGGCAAAATCGTATCCCAAATACAGCTTTCTTGTTGCTCCTCCATTTTTCAGCACTATTCATCGTGAATTTTGTAAGGCGTAAATGCTAGCAGCCATTTCCCAGTGCTTTACCAATTTCTGTCTTATTCTAAATAACCTTTCATCATCATCTTGGCAGAGAAGTAACTGGCTCTCGAGTTATTCTTCTGTATTGATCTCATTTTAAACATTTGTATGATATCTCTTCTAATTGGTATTACTGTTCCTTTCCAGGTTTTATATTTCCTATTGTTGTACTTCTGCAAATCTTATCTGATACTCCATAGCTGTCCTGTATATTTCATGTCTGCAATTATTGGGCCTAATTACCTTTCAAACTCTGCAATTTTCAAAATATTGAACTTATCAGAATCAAGTTCCATGTGCTTGCATGCATTGACTTTTGTTTTTTCGTGAGAAATCTGGTTTAGCAGTCAAAAGTTATCTAGGCTGCATAGTTGCAGGTCCATATGATTTTAGTTAAACCCTTGCTGCTACTTCTCATCCTGATATGGGAACAAATTTCATGTTGCTTGTGCTGTGAGTTCATGATACCATGCTATGTATAAGACAGGCTAAGATTTACAATCATAAGTTTTATGACTGTCAGTTTTCTACAGTGAGGTATGTATAATTTCATATTGATATCAGTTGCACAACATGTTCGAGTGGTTCCATCAACATGAGCTCCTTTTTCACAGCTAGTGTTCATAATCAACCTACTGTAATCTCTCTTTTGTGCCAGAGATCCCATTCATTTATACAGTGCCATGTCAGGGAACAACAAACGTATGCACCCTAACTAGATAAAAGGCCCAGTGAACAGGTGCCTTAATATCAGCAGAACTCAAGTGCCTTTGGTGGTTCGTATTCATTGTTGTAACATGGATTGGAGATGGATTCACAAAAAATACAAATAAGAGCTTATCATTTAGAAAGCTCAGCTTAAGGGTTAGGAGAAATGGGAAGATTTTTCAGAAACAATTATCGCTGATGTTTGAAGCTTTAGTGTTTCTTTCACTTATTTGCAGATTCAATGTTTGCTAAAATTGACCATATTTACTACTGTACAGAATTCCAACCTGCTTTGACTTAATTGATTCTTTAGAAGAATTTTTATTTAATTGATGTTGGAGTGGTAGATGTGATAATAACTGTTTTTGTTGTCATTCATATTTAAATTTGTTAGGTTTTCATTCTCTTCCACAATAAGAGCATTTTCTGTTCTGCAATTATTGATTCTCTCTACTTATGAAGAATCGAGCGAAGTTCTCAGGTACAAATTCAATGAAATGTTGTGTATGAGCATAAGCGGAAATACCAGTTTGGAGGATGGACTTTATTCCTATATAGGCTCATGGCTGCTCAATGAGGTTAATGGAGAAACTTAAACCAGCAAACAACATTTCAACTTCTTCCCAATCACTTTCTGCTGTCAGAGAAAACGTTTTTCTGGATGAGAGAACTTGACTCACCTTGTACCAAACCAGAGGTTGAGAGGTAGTGAGTGAGTTAGGGACCCATGTCACAGTTTCTGCCCCCTCTCTGGTGTACAGTTTCAAAGCTTCACCTTTTACACCTATCTGCAGTAAGACATCTTCAGAACAGGATATTGTCACTAAGCTCACACATTTTGCATCATAATAACCAGTTGTAAGCCTTGTTGACTTGTATTGACTCAACATTCCACACAATACTGATAGGCAACAGACTAGCAACTCGCAACAAAATGGTTTCGATTCAAGCTCATATTTGCTCTGTTCTTTCGAATAATATTAGAAACAAATGCTTTTCAAAACTTTAAGGAATATCTTTCTCGCTGAATAGTGTGATCATCGAGCTCATATGGCACCACTACAACTAAAACTGAAGTAGCACAGAGACAACAAACCAAGACTACAACATGAAGGCTTCTTGTGTGATATGAGGCTACTAGTTGCAGAAAATGAATGTTGGACACCACACATGACCAGTCATAACAGTGTTGTCAGCAGAATAATATTAGGGTGACCAGAAGAGTTACACACAGTTGGAGCACATGCGCAAGAAAATATTGAAGTGATATTTTGATGAAAGTCTTAGCTTAAATAGCCAGATTAATAATATTACAATATTTAGGGTTTCTGCAATTGACACAGCCAACTTGAGGAGCACATTAAATATTGTTTTCCTCAGAAAAGTCAGTCATTTTTCCAGAGTTTTTTTTTTCAAGATTATGAAAGTTCTTTAACCTCTACATGTCAGGCAATTATTCAAACAGAATGTAGCATAATTCATCACACTAAAGACTCTGGAAAATTAAAATTGTAGCTACAGGAAAATCTTTATAGAATCGTAAGTGGATATAAAGGCGGATTATTTTGAGGGTACCATGAAAACATATAACTTTTTGAAGTAGCTCACCTAACAATTTAAGGAATGTTCAAATATCACAGCTTAGATGGAGTTTTTACATGCTTTTGTGGGAAAGGACCAAGATGGCTTGTCAAAACTTTCGATGAGAGCATAAAGTTTTGAAAAGATTATTCTGGTTATACTATTTTAGCAACTGCCAACAAGGTGCTTGCTGACTGTCAAATTTGCAAGTTTCCACAGATAATCTTTAGTTGGCATTGTTCTTGCTGTTTTAGACTCACTAATTGATTTTGAAGAGCATTATTGAAAAATATGGAAAGTTAGTCAACTGTAAAAGCGAAGGAGACAAACCTCATGCTTCCATAATTGATTTGTCAAATTTCTAACTCCAGTGGCTAGGCCTCGTACAAGAACTGGCCCTCGGATGCCAGCACCCCACGTCTCAAAAAAAGCACCATAATTCTTCACATACACTATCCATGTCAGAAAGTCCTTCTAGAGAATGATTCCTAAGCAGAAAACTACCAACAACTTACAGGTAAAAAGGACATGGGGACTTCTTTACTACACATTCTTGTGAAATATGAAAGATTTCTACAAAATTTTTAAACAAGCATAAAACATACAAAATTTTTGCAAGCAGTTGAATTCATTAATGATAACTGACCAAGTTTCTCCCAGAAGAACCCATAGAATCAATGAACCATTAGACGGTTCAGTACGGTTCTGAGAACCGTACGGTTCACAATCTTTTTTTGGGCAGAACCGTATAAACCGTGAAATAATTAATTAATTAATTAATTTTTTTTTTCCCCACCCCCAAAACGAGCTATGAGGGGTTTTGGGGGGAAAATTAAAATAAATAAATAATTAATTGATTTTTAGATGAACCGACTGTACCACAGTTCAAGGAACCGTGGTACGGTTCCTGCCACAGGTCCCAGAACCCATGGTTCTCGGAACCGTGGCTTCTATGGAGGAAGCTAAGATTTTGCATTGACACAGTTTTTCATGATTGCATTACATCTTGAAATTGTATAGATTGTTAGACTTCCATAGCCTGATTGACCTTTTGACCATTCTATTTTGTTTTGAGTGGAAACATTATACAACTTAATGGATCGTATGATATTCAAGTACTATTAAGCCTAGAAGTCTGAAATATGACACTAACTTTGAAAAGACAACTTTTGCAAAATAATGGTCACAAAGCGTAAGATCAGTGCTTAGTTGCCCGTCCCGGAATGGAACGCGTTCCGTTCCAGAACGGGACTCCCAAAACATATATAAAAAAATATTTTGTTTTAGCAAAGAAAAAAAAACGATATCCTGAGAGTCATAGACAGAATGGGCAACTAAGCTTCTCTGATTTGGCTTCCATTTGGGATTCGAGGATTAACGTGAGCAGCAGTCAGAGAAGATAGCGATTCTAGAATCAACGTGTTTGTTAAAATCGATTTTTCTTTGTTAAAAATTACACATCATCGATTTCAAAACAATGATTTCAAATCGATTATGATCTGTAGCGTCCTCAATGGATTATAAAGCGTCCCTCAATATATTATCAAGAAGTAAGATCGCGAAGAAGGACCTGTCACTTCAATTTGTTAACAAGTATCAAGTTTCAGGACTGTAAATACTTGTCCAGATAGGACACGCGTGTTTACAAGAGCTCCAGCTGCAACACAATGGCGCCTTCTTCCACAACCACCCCATCTAGAAGAGTTGCTCCCATCCCCACAAACGACTGGTCTTATATGTTTACAATCCAAGGAGCGTCTAAACGAGCAGGCCAGCCGGGTCTTTAATCTTTTTTTTTTTAACCTACACTAAATCGTTCTGACCCAGTAAGTTCCGGAACAGACGGAACGGTCAGCACGGAACGTTCCAACTCATCCTGGTCGGAACGGGCTTCTAAGGATCAGTGTGTTGGTGATTGATTGATTTTTTGACAGCCATGATTGATTGATTGTTAAAACACAACTAAATCATGGGCTACCTCTTTCTAGAAGATCATTGATCGACATAGCATCATCCCAGTATTTTAACAGAAAGGTACTTACAAGTCAATAATCAGAAATAGCAATATCTTCAGGAGATAACTGCAAATTCTACTCTTTATCGTCCATTCACAAAAACATCAGCAAATAAACCCATGTATCATATAATATGACTAATGAATCAGAATGCATTGGAAACAATATGAGCTCACACCTGTAAACCGACGGTAACGCTTAGAATGTCAATCTCATTATCTCCTGCATTCAGGTTTACAGGTTGTGTAGCTTTTGCATAAAGTCCTACATTCTTTGTATTAGTGCTCCCTGTGTACATCACAAGCCATCCGGTTGTTGCACTTCTGTTATATCAAGGTCACCACTTGCAAAGATTCCAAACATTTGTTCACAGAAGTCTTACTTTGAAAATAAAATATCAACTGTATCATTTTGCTGAGATCACTGCTTGCAATGATCGCAAAGGTTTGCTCAACATGAATCATAATTTGAAGGAAAAAGATATGTTATCCAGGAACTTGATTTTGTTTCCCCCACAAAAGCATGAAATAGTGTCCTTTTCAATAGTTGTCCCATGTAAGATAAAACGCCAAGGCTCCCTAGCAGTAATTTGGCTTTATTGAGTGATCACTTGAACACACAAAGATCCCAAAGAATGCTTAAGCATACATGTTATTCTTACTGAGAATTATGACTTACTATAAAAGATTGTTTTCTTTTTCCACAGTAACAAAAAGTTAGGAATCTGCAACCAATCCAGTAATGTCTTCCATAGTTAGAGCATCTAGCCGTTAAAGTATAAGAAGTATGGCACTGCATTCTTACAAGAAAATGCTTCAATACTAATTAGATACCAAGAAAATGCTTCAATACTAATTGGATACCAAAATGCAAGGATTCAAGGAGTCTGCCAGCCTCTTCATACATTCTACAGGAACTACCAATTTTTGTTCCATTTGACTTTGCATGCACCTGTTACCTCACAGGTCATATTTCAGCTTAATGTCTGCTATTTTAATTTCAACAATATAACTTCAAGTGTAGTAAACTTCTCACTTCACATCGACTCAAGAATGTTGCCAAATTCCCAAAATGCCTTAGACTATTCCCAACAAGCAGCAAAAAACTTAATGAAACGAGTCCAAGAATTATGGGGAACATTTCTTGGCTATTGTAATGAGTAAAGAGTATAGAATTACAATCAATAGTAATGGGCTTGGTTGGAAATTCTGTTTATGTGAACTCAACCATGAGCCATAGTAGGAATCAGAGTCACAGCCAAGCCAAAATAAAATGGCAATTTTGTGACTTAGTACTAGGCAAGTTTTGAAAGTGAGGTTAAAAAGATGGATCCAAGTGAAATAAGGCCATTGGCTTAAAGAGTTGACTTTGGCTTGGTTCAATCACAAGGAGCCTCTCTATCTATAAAAGAGGGCCGTTTTGTAAAAGACCACCATTATTCTGATGCAAGGTTGAGGCTTCTCTCTCTCTCTCTCTCTCTCTCTCTCTCTCTCTCTCTCTCTCTCTCTCTATCTAGACTGATCGCGCCTGACCGTGGAGTGCTTACTCACTGGTTGCTCAGCAACCTGCTGCCCCTCCTATCCCTGCTGAGATCTGCACTGCACCTTTCACGCCTGTCAGAGATCCCTACTCTCTCTGTCCTCAACCTAATGCATCTGCTGCTCTAACAGTCGAAACACCTGTCCCAACTCCAAACAAGTTATCACTGCAGCAACGAATCGAGGCTTCGAAATTGTCTTTTCAAAGATACACACGCGCTTCAATGTTATCGAAGAGACTTTACACGTGCATGGAGAAAAGCTCGATAGCTACGGTGCTCAAATACAAGAGTGGATTCAAGATGACACCCAGGAATCAGAAACCCAGCCAGTAGAAAACCCACCGGATCTTCAAGTGGATATCCAGCGATTGTGAGAGGAGCTACTCTCTCATGAGCAGCAACTGACAGACCTTGGCGACAGGGTGGTTCTTAATGGTGATAATTCTACTCTTGTTTCTTCCATTGTTGATAAAGTTAACCGTTTTCAAGATGTTTTTGATGACGTGGATACTTGTAAGGACCGGTTGAACATTATGGAGATGCGTCTCAACAAAGACATTGACATTGCATCTATTCAGAAGCTTCATGATGAGATTCAGGAAGGGCTCGCAAACACGAAGAAATCTTGGGCTGACATTGCTAGGGGGACCACTAACTCTAAACAGGTAGTGGTGAAAGCTATGGAGGAACAAGAAAAACGAGCATCAAAGACCCTAAACGCAAGGCTACAAGGGGTAAAGTTTGAAGGGGAGGAAAACGTTTTACTGAAACAAGTTAATGATTACATTTCATCTACATTTTCTATTCCCACAGATCCTGTTGTTGCAGTGTGGCGTGGGAAATTCCAGCCTTCTCACATCTTCCTCCGTTTTAAAGACGAAGATTCTTAGCCGACGAGGCTGCCTTAGAGGAACCGATCAATACCTAGAAGAAGATCTTACCCCTCTTCAGTGGGAAGAGCGGAAAAAACTTATGTCAGAAGCTAGAGTCAAAGGTCAAAAAGTTTTATTTCGCGATGGTCGTCCAATTTTTGTTGACATTGTTATTAGCACAGCGTCGCCTCCTGCGGGAGTGCATTTTGGCACTACTGATTGAGTTTTGAGTTTGAATTAGTGAGAGCTTCAAAATGGCCACCTGCGTGTGTGCCCACATTATTCTTGGAAATGAGACATTACTATCCTCTTCCTAGTTTAGTTCGGTTTTCTTTTTCAGTTTTGTTGTTTGACGGCATTGCTCCGTCTTGGTTCCAATTTATCTGATGTACTTGTCTTGTCTTATACGCCTTTGGGCGTGGAAAAGACGTTAATAAAGTTCTTCTTCTTCTTCTTCTTCTCTCTCTCTCTCTCTCTCTCTCTCTCTCTCATCTAAAATGATGAGCATCTTTAGTTTATGGAATGTAAAGTATAATGCTTTCTTGTTTTTCTTTGAATGTACTTGTTTGGGTTGAGTTTTAGTGTGCTTTCTATTTTCTTGCTCTCTTTTCATGATGCAGTTACTTTCATTGTAGATAACATCAATTGTGCATAAGCATTTCCACATTTCTTGCTTGTTTCAGTGAGGTTGATCAATGGGAAGCTTCCCAAACAAGGTTTTAAGCCGAATTGGACTGATATGTCCGATTCCAACTGATTCAAATCAGTCAAGCAGGTTCCAAATCAGAAACCGATTTGAACAGTTTTTTTATTTAGTTAAGTGGTAGTGACCAAATGACATGATAGAGATAGATGCAGACAACATAAGACCACAAAAATGCCTATGTAGTTTAATGTTAAGGATGCAAAATGTTAATACTTTAAATTTTATAGCAGACCACATAAATGTATAATAGTATGTGTATTATAATTTATTTGAACGAGAAATTGCAACATATAGACTTTGAACCATAAGCATGCTGCACCGAGTTCTGACATGAAACATTGTAATATAATGGATTGCTTAAAACAGGAAATAATTACCAAAAGGAAGCTACTACAAGACTAAATTCTAATGGATTATAAAATGACGATCGTATATCTAGATTCTATATGAAGTTTGAACCAAAAATGACAAGAATTGAAGAGACATTGTTGGCAACTGTTGCCTCTAAACAACATCATTGTACTTACTACATAGTACCAGTAGACCAAGTCTCACCAAGAATACCAAAATAAAATTGTCAATGTGCAGTGGTGCACCTCATGCTTCAAGCATGGCATGAGGATGTTGTTGCCTTGACATTTCTAACAATGAGCGCCACAAGAACTTGATGCCACATATTACATAACCATACCACATTGTCCATGAGAAGAATTTGCTCGTGTGTGCCATAAGAGGCTAAGAGGATTCACCATCTTGCATCTTGGTTATCAAAATTGCACTTGAGTCTCAAGCAATTCTTGACATTTGTAGCCTAGACTGCCGCCCTATAGGAGCCAGGACGGTGGACCAGGGACCTCGGTTTTATGTTGAACATTTCTCACTCAAGTCAACGCTTATTAAGTTAATTGTATATACTATTATCATTTATGTAACTATTTCCTCTACTATATAGACTCTCCTAGCTAGAGTGTAGGGTTTTAGTAGCTTCAAACTTGTAAGTAAAAAGCATGAATTATCTACTTACTAGTAACTACTATGCTCTCTCTCTCTCTCTAAACTCTCTCTCAAGTTTCAACTTTCAAGAGTCAAAGGAAATGCCAAACCTGAGACCTCAAACTTCAAGGTCCAACTTGTCACTTCACCAAAATCATTAGAATTTAGAAGACCATAAAATTACATTGATAAAACTTCAAACACAAATGTCAAAGTGGGAGCTAGGGCATAGAATTTTCAACTATCAACATACTAGTAAAAATTATAAACATCTATAACCCAAGCTCCTATAGTTTAAGCTCTCTTGGCTCTGAGCCTCCTTCGAACATGTGTTGTCGAGTCTTGTGTATGCTCCTCTTGTACATCATGGATGAAGATAAAGCGATAAATTCAGAGTCAGGACCTTGACACAAGATGCAACTATCCTGGTCAAAGTTGAAAGAGGACCACAAAAAAAAGCTTGGGATTTATCATGATTCATCAAAAAGTGGCTATGAAATTTATATAATAAAAATTAACAATGGCAATGATAATGAACTGCATTATATTACCCCTTTCAACCGTGCAGGCCTAAATATGTGGAGCTCATCCAAGAGCCTATCTTGCTCGTGTACATCAAGATAAATCTAGAAGACATAGGCTTTCCAACCATCTTTGAGCTCCCTATCATCGTACTCCTACTCACTCCTCCATACTGGATGGAGTATGTGGGCCATGGCGTGCAAGGGGTGATGAAAAAACTCCCATTTGCTTCGCCAACGGCATTGGATCTCCTCAAGCCTGTAACATTCAGATCTCCCTCTAAAAAGCGCACCCTACTTCTCCACAAGATGCTCTCTTCAACTTTTGGAAAAGTTTGATATGGTTGTGCTCCTCCTCCTATCACCAGTAGTCCAGTTTCTTCTTGCTCTGAAAATTGATTGCCCAACAAAACCATGGAAAACTTAAGCACCTCAAAAAAGCAAAAGTAGGAACCCAAAATGCTTGATTAGATAGAGAGAGGGGGGAGTGCATGGACCTCCTTGAGGATGAATCGTCTGCATAGATAGTAACTAGTGAGGTGTCACCTCCCACTTGAGTCTCATGCCACATGGCATGCCAACTTGGTCTCTTGGACCCAACTTGCACTTACTAACTTTAATTTACAAAGAGGGGTGCAATGTAATTACAAACAAGTTGCCCCCCGATACACCTACAACATAGAAATATGTGCCTGCAAGTGCCTAGCCACTAGGGGTAAAATAGGCATTATATTTTAACACTGACCACATTGAAATGGGTGGTCAAATATAGAGTCTTAATCAAATTATAGAGGACATGCTTAGGGCATACGTAAGTGTTAAGCAAACCCAATGGGAGAACTATTTACCATTGTCGGAGTTTGCTTATAATGATAAAAATAGAATGCTTCTACTACGATGAGCCCTTTCAACTTGAATTATGGTTTTAGGCCAGCCAGTCCAACTACTATAGGAATGCCTCATAAAGTGCCTAGTGCTATAGATTTTCTAACTCACATGGTACACATGCTTGAGTTAGCCAAGAAAAATGTGAAACGCATGGTGGATTGCGCAAAGACATTTGCTGATCACGATCACACACCAAGAGAGTTCGAGGAAAGAGACATGGTGTCTCTCCTGATTCCAACTATAAGTTATATCCGAGTTATTGTGGACCCTGGAAAATAGTTAAAAAGCTTAATGATGTTGCTTATAAACTAGTGTTGCCTCAATATTGTAAAGTTCATCTTGTTTTTCATGTTTCCTGCTTAAAGAGGGTTTTTATATGAGGGTGATAACTTGTTGATGGACTTGTATTGTTTCAAGAGCATGGGGAGGTGATGGATGAACCTGACAGAATGCCCCTCCTAGCCCGGTGTGGGTTTGCATGCGGTAGTTGGCAGTTGCTATTGACACTCATCTATCTTGCTACATGCATGAGGTTACTGATGCATGAGGAGTCCCAGTCCACTGTTGAAGGACTGCATGGCTCGCAACTGTCATGCATGTGACTGCATGGGCATTACTGGCCCTCATACCTACTGCCTGGTATGCATGCATGCCATTGATTCACATTGTCCTCTGCCCTCCGATGGTTAGCTGCACCTAGAACTACTGTTGGGTCAGTACAATTATAGTCTCGTAATAGAAAGATGTGTGTGAATCGATTTCTTTGTTAATGATGAAAGAACTGACTTTGTTAATTGTAGTTCGATCTCTTTCTTGACGGGCTATTAACATAGTATTTGGAAAATTCGACTTCGAATGCTATTTTTTGCTCATTACTAGTCCATTGTTGTCTCTTAGAAGTTTTACAAAGGTACTGATTACTTAGAATTGGTTTAGCAGTGGATTGGTCTTACTAAAATTCTTAGGGAATTTTTGATGCTAGTACAATTCAAGTCTAAAATTGATGGGATAGACGTATCTGTCAATTGAACCTAAACCATTTCCTGTTAATTAGGTAATTGAAGATGACAAACAACAGTCCTCTACAAAATTTGGTGGTGTAGTCCCTTAGGATGGTGATGGGAGGTGGGATGAAAGAAGTGATAGTGATGGAAGATGGAGCTAAAACTGGAATAACGATGGGGGGTGGAGAGACGGGAACGATAGGAACAAAACTGGCAGCAGTAGTGGATGGTTGTGCAGTGACAGTGGTAGTGGAAGCAGAAGAGATATCGGAACGTGGTTATGGGTTAATGCATTGTCGTGTGTGTGTGGGGGGGCTAGCGTGGCAGTTTACTGCTCTCCCAGATAAGATGTTGGAAAGTATATTGATGGATTTTGTAGTTGGACTTCCCAAGACCCAATGACAAAATGATTCTTTTGGGTGGTGGTGGACTGATTCTTTTGGGTGGTGGTGGACAGGTTAAGCTAGCTACATTCATACTTGTAAAATCAATTGCGAAGACTTCTAATTCAACCTAGATCTTTGTAGAAAGATTATTTTGGAACTTGAAAAAATAACTCCGAAAAACAGATAAACAATTGAGAAATCGCAGTATCTCTACATATTTGATCAGATGGAAAGGTCGGACTGAGGATGATGCCTCTTGGGAAAGAGTTGAAATTAAAAAAAAAACTTCCCTAATTTCCACTTCTGAGGACAAAAGTAGTTCAAGGGGGCAAGAATGTTATGTCCATGTCCGGTTATGAGAATTCGAAATAATCCTTGACATGGATATCCAGGGCTTCCAAAGTCAATTTTATTAGTTACGCCATCATATTCCATTCAAGGCCAATTTGGTAATTAATAACCTTGTGAGGACCGGGCACATATTTAGTGACATGTGGAGCTACACATGGTATGTGACGGTTGCATGGATGCGCTATCAGTTGATTATAGAGCAAGACCGGACTGCATGGGGGTTGTATATGTCATCATGCATATGCTACCATAGGCTATATCTACTGGTAGAAACTCGCCCTCCTACAAATTGGGATTCATTGAATTCTTGTCTCCTCTATCTATCTTCCTGTATTCACATACTGTGATTTGGGGGTGATGCATAGGTGATTGATCTCAAGATTCAGATTGGTTAGGTGGTTTGGCTCCATTGTCTCCTTTTGAGCATTATTGTAAGTTGGATGATGGATCTTAGGGGATCATCATCTCAGGAGAAGTCACTAATAATATCCGGTTTAGTGCCTAATTTGATAATCAATTATCCAAGTCAACCCATTTGAGTCTACGGGGGTATCAACATTAAGATGCCTCTTACAAATTACTTAGTGAAAGCTATTATCAAGATAACCAGTGGCTAGGTACAATAATTGTAATCAGCCACACTTGAACCAGCTACCAACTTGCCATGAGCTTTCACTCTACCAAGCTTGACAGAAATTATATCTCCCAACACACCCTCCCCCACACACACATGTGATAAAAAATGATAAGTTCAACACTCTTGCCTTCGCCACTCTTTCTTGTCATATCTTTCTAACAGTTTGTCTCTCATCCCACCACTAGAAGATGGCCCACTAGCTACCTCACATTGTGTCCCACAAGCCCTCACCACCATGGAGTCCATTCTAAGCTTGCTACTATTTCAGCAAGAGCTCTAAAGCTGGTTGATGTATATGAAGAAGAGCTGCAATTAGAGAGAGATAATATTTGGGTACGACCTTTCTTCCAATAGACAGCTCCCATCTCAACTTCTTTGAGAGGCTCAAATGCGCACCCCCTTCCAATATGCCTTCCACTAGACAACCATCCACCTCTATCAATCCCTCCTCTGCCACACGCCCTCATCAATAGCACTCTCACTAGTTATAGATGTCAAATTGTTGGCTTACAAGCCCATTTCAAATAGTTGATCACTATCGATATGTTTGATGATATGTTGACCATTACACTCAAAATAGAGATCCAGGCCATGGCACAACAGTTGATTACAAGAAAAGTAACAGTAGAAATGTGTGCCTTGCCAAGTACATCAAACATTGCCTATAAGAATTCAAAATGTCGATTTCTTTCAAGTATCATCAAACGCAAGCAGCAGAATCCATTACCAGCAAGCTCTCCATTAACAAAGATATGCACCACATCTCTCATGCTCTCAATCTCAATAACCGGAGTTGCATCCAATAGGTCCTCAGGTGAAACCTGCAAACTGTTATCAACTATACAATCAAAAACTGCTTTTCCGGAAATGGACCAACCGTAAAATCTGCTATAATATAAATATCTGAGAAGATTTAAGATGCTGTAAGGATGCTTAGAGGATACTCGATTTGAATTTATACGAAACAGAAGCCTTGTCAGTCATTTTCTTGTCCTCTATGATAAAATAACAACCCTAAGAGCCCTAAGAACAGCATTGAAAATTATCACAAAACCATGAACCTTCATACTTAATTAAAACATTGAGCATACCGAATACACAGGAGAAGCTAATTATGAAATGAAAAAGGCTTATGGTTATATTCATAGACGCTGCATTCCAGAACGTAGAGTTCCGGTCACTTTCTGGAACGCTCGTTCCGGAAATTTCAAAACGTCCTGTTTTTTTTTACACATTTAAATACCTTGTATCACATATCATATTCTAAACATTTCAAGATGTAAGAACATGCCAAAAACTTAAATTCTACTGACAATACTATATCATGTTTAAAAGAAGATAATACAGTGACTAATATCCTAATCACTTGTAACATATAACTACGCAAATTTTCAGCAATCCTATTCACTGTGCACAAATTTTAGCAAACTAATGACATGTATGAGCTAGATTTCCAAAACAGATTCATACCTTTAGCAAAATTTTCAATAGACCTAATTGGGATCGATTCCAAGACCTTTGAGTTGCCATCCTTTGTGACTATGCTCGAGCATCCATCTCTTATAGGATAAAATAGTGAATGACGACGTTGCCAACATAATTAGAAATATCTAGAATCTATGGTTTAAATTTTAATGATTAATCTGTTTCTTTTATGAACATAGTTCACAGAGCAGCACCATAGTTGTAAGAGGCATAAGAAGACCAATTATACCGTGTAGGGAGTTTTAGGTTTAAATTTTTTTTTTTTTGGGTTTCGATGTTCCGGAACACTCGTTTTGGAACCCTATGCCTCCAGAAAGCCGTTCCAATGCAACTTAGGTTATATTTAACCATGACTCCATACTTAACAGCTTGAATTCATCTTGTGATGTCTTGCTCATTAGATATTTGAGAGGCGGCTATGGTGCATATTCAAGCACACAATATTAATTTAAAGCTCAAAACTAGTAACTTAGGAAGAGAATCGAGATCAAAGATACAGAAATACAAACTCACAATTTGAGCAGATCGTTAAACTTTTACTAGAAAAATTACTCAAAAATAAAATAAATTCAATGAACTTTTCACAAGAACCATACATTAGAATTAATCTTCTGTCCAGAAAAATCTTGATAAACATAAGATTGGAAAAATTCACGACTAGAGCCCAATAGCTTCTCTTTGTTGGAGGAACTAAATTTATTTTACTGCACAATCACTTGGGAATGTTCATAATAACCTTTGGTTCTGCTGAGAGAGACAATAAGGATTTCAAACAAGCTCATTTAAATTTTCATTCCTATTTCAATTTTTCTTAGCCTAGAATTTTCGATGAACTGGAGAAAAAGAATTATAACAGAAAAGTTACAGAATAGCACCCTGCAAACGATTGCAGTTAAGGATTGGTGAACGTTGGCCTTAGCCAGATGAACAACCTAGAGACTCTTTTGTTCAAGATACTTGCGTCAATAAGCATACTTGACTCTAGTATGCTAAGATCTACTAGATATCACATGCTACACATTTCTTCTCTGGAAATGTCGAGTTTCTTGCAGAGAAGCTGATAGGTTGAGAGAGTCACCTGCTTCTATACCACAAGTAATCCGTAGTATCTTTCGTTACAGATATTTGCTCCAATAAGTGTTTAGTTTTGAGAATTTTTCCTCCCCATACTCGAACTGGTTCCTTATAAGCTTCCCAGACTAGTGCTCCAGATATTTTCGCAGGATAGGATACAAGGGAGCCATTTGAGGCCAAATCCCGTCTCTGTAACCTGCTAGCTTCCATTCTTAGTGTAGCGCTTTGCGAAATCACCTTGAAGCAAAACTCAAAATGTTTCAGTTGAGAGCGAATAACATCACACACAGAAGTTCACTTGGAAAGCTACACAAATACAGGTGCACCAATATGGCCTCAGCATCTCTTTGAAATATCCAGTGTCATTGTCAAATGAGTCATGAGTATATTCACATCCACAATAGCCCTGAGCTCCTATACCAACAACGTAGGCTCACATCATCCAACCAGGACCGTTGAGCAAAGTTCTGAGTGAAACCATGTGAGCTCTTACGAGATTCCTACAGTTATATATGATCCCTGAAAACTACAGGCAAACAGAGAGTAATTGCAGAAATGCAAAAAAGCATCCAAGTCTCTCCACTGTAATGATTAGTCATTCTCTTGCAATTCCCATCATTTTGATATTGAAGAGTAATTCAAATAGCAAGCCGAAGAACTCTTGACTGGATGTAAGTGAAGCATTCATCAAAAGCGAGAACATTTGATAGAATGCAAAAGAAATTTTTCTTTTAGAGTAGACATACTAACATGAATACTACTGTGAATCAGAAAGTCGAGTGGTCAGTTCCATGATCATAAGTCATACTATAAGACAGAAAATATTAGTAATATTGGAGGAAATCAACTTTTTTCAAGAGAAAAGCAGACTGTTTCAAACAATAGAAACGGATCTACCGTTCTATAACCAACACATACGTTAGGCACAAAATACATGGTCTTTTTATTTGCAAAATACAAGAAAACATATGATGATAAACTCCCCCACCCTCCATCAGCGCATGCTTATGGCATGGATCACCCCCATGAATGAGTCAAGAAACATATATGCACTGCTGGATTTAGGTTACGCATGCCTTTTAGAGCTCGCATCTAATCTCATGCAAGGCAAGATCTATTCCACACTGTCAAACAAGTATGAATCCAACCTCCAGATTAGAAGCTTCTATTTGACCCCTCAGTCATTATTCACATGTTCATTACTAAGCTAGACACATGGTCCCTATTTCAATTATTAGTGGATAAGCTCAGATTGGTTGGATTAGTGGCAAAGTGGTAGGGAGTAGACCCTCCTGGGATTGATCCCATATCTTGCAGCTTCCTGGAAAGTAATCTCCATGCATTCCAAAATTGTTGGTTTGGTCATTGTCAATAAAATTGATGAAAAACTTGCCCATATTGATATGCAAGACATCATTCATGAGCATCATGAATGGCTGGTGCATAAGTTAGCCCAAATGGCATAACTAAAAAATCATATTGACTAAAAAGAGTTCAGAAGGCCATCTTCTGGACGTTATCATCTCACGAAACAAAGAAAGTTGGTGTGTAGAATGAACCTCACCATGATAGGCACCCTGTAAGGGGAAGCACCTCCAGGAACCTGCTTACAAGACACAAACAAAGAAATGACTGTGGAGCCAAACCACCCAACCATGTAGATGCTACTGATCAATCTCCAATAGCATCTCCCCTGTGCTAGGGACGAGGATGTTGTAGAGAGAGTAACCTGGCAATGAAATCTCACAATAGGAATGAGAGTATTGATCGGTAGCATCTGCATGGTTGGGTGGTTTGGCTCCACAGTGTCTTGTAAGCAGGTTCCTGGAGGTGCTTCCCCTTACAAACCCCCTCTATGAGTCCTGCTACCTGCTATTCATGGCATCCAACAATAGGTGATCAGTCCACTTGACACGCATGCTTCTTGTGAGCTCTGAATGTTGAGTGACTCATAGGTGTACCACCCCCATGCCCCACCAAAGACCTGTGACCTGCTTTGTCACCCCAGCTACTTGCTAGCTAGCATCTCATCACTGACGGCTAGGATCCCGACGGTCACAATCCACTACGTCTTTGAAAGCTTGTCAAGCAATCACATCGGGTCATTGCTTGTGACACACCGGTCCCAACTTGGGACAAATGCTCACTCCGGTCACCAGCCATCACCAATACTTGGCCTTGGGCCCTCTGGTTATCAACCCTGCCGAGGTCATGCTAGTGCCGAGACTAGGCTCTAACATACCCAGTTATGTATAGTTCTATCATTAAAATTACAACCATATAAATATGTATAACTATATCAGCCCAGTCCAAGAAAGAGTACAAAATCTTGGAAAAGGATAACCTTGCACATCTTCAATTTGGCACTCAAAGGGGCCAACTACAAGGTGGTTAGGAATAGGATAGACTAATAGGTAAAGGCCCCATTGTTTCTATCCATGCTTGCTTTTTGAATAGAAAGTTTACAAAAGAGAATTGTGCATATATTGTACCATTGTCAAGACATCGCTACGCGACTAAGTGAATATAGAAAATGCCTATCTAAAGGGCCATAGCCCTCCCAATCTATTTAGTTGACCTATGTCCTAGTAACTGCATGATAATTTGTGTCAACACATGAAACCTCTACGTTGGATATAGAAAAGGACAATATATTTCAAAATAACACACTAGTTACAGTATTATAACATGCATTTAACTAGCACCAAACTTAACAAAGTTTTGGAGAAGTAAATTTTGAATTTGAGCTAGTGATAAAACTCACGTGATTGACGACAACATTTTCTAGATAGCAAACGAATCTATAAACAGCTTTTTTGCGATTGGTCAAGAAAGAGGGTCTAAGGACTAATACAAAATATTTTAGCTAATAACAAGCATGCTTTGACATATGTAGAGCTCAAATCCTAAAGACAATGATCTTAAGACATGAAAGCCAGATGAGTTGTAAGCTTGTACTGCTTTGGTTTTTATGGCTCTAACATGAAATCAAGCAGCAAGAAGCTGAAACTTTGAGCAGAAAAATCATTACTATTATCTATGACACTACGATAAAATTGAAATACAAATGGTACAACTTGATTGGATTTCATACCTGTGCAGTATTATAGACTACTTGCTTGCAATCAGGGAGGATGCTCACAGACCAAGGAGGAAGAATGTACACATTTCCATTGAATGTAACTGACGCAGATGAAGTAGCATCTATATTAGCAAGAAAGGCTACACATGCAAATAGATTGTTTTCAAGAACCGTCGCCAAAGAGCTTTCTCTTTCTGCATTGGAATAGACATGAGCCTGCAAGATGACATTGAGAACCATAGCCCATAGCTTTATTCAGTAGAATATCGCGATAAATTTTAATTTGATCTTTGATAAAATAGGAATAAAAAACTAGCAATACTTGGATGTCAAGCAAAGACCTAAAAGATGAATTCCATTCCAAATATTTCATTCTCTTGTGCGGGTACTCAAATGGAATTCTTTAATGGTAGGTATAGTTACAAATTTACGAAAAAGAGAAATGCTTCTTGGTTTCCAAGGGGAGGCTCGAACCTGGGACCAACGAAACTTTGGATGCCAAGCTAACCAGTTGAGCCAACCCCGTTGGGTCAAAAATGGCGTGAGGGAACAGAGAATGAGATGAGAAAATAGGTAGTGTTATTTTTTGTAAAGAGGAACGAGGTTTGATGTAACATCCTCATGATATTATGTCAACGAACTTGCATGTGCTTCCAAGCTGCTTCACACAGGTGACAAATTACGACCAAAGACTAGATGTAATTTGTAATACCTCTTGCATACGACCTAGTGAAATGTAGCGTAAGTCACCACCAACAAGAGCTTCTTCACAAATCTTCAAGACTTTGTGCAAGTTTGCAAGGTGTCCCCACTTCGGCTGTCTCAATTGTCCTATTACAATGTAGTTAAAAAGAGCAAGTAAATGGTTGCCCTAAGAAAGTCATCTCAACCATGAGCATGTCATGTGATTTCATAACAACAAGAAAAGTAATAACATCAAAGCTCTTTTTAAGCTAGCATCATCTTCAAATTTTAAAAGAATCAAGAAGTGAAGTTTGTTGAACTAGACAATAAGTGGAAACCATAAACATGAATTATATAAGCATACTTCTTGAGAAGCACAAACTCGCTAGCCTCCAAAGATTTAGGTACAATTGTTTGAAGCCTCCTTCTTTGTTACTTTCTTGAACTACCATTTCATGAAACTTTAAGGATCCATACCATTAGAACTCCCTACAAACCGAGAAAAGGGACAACAATTGGAAGTCCTCAATGTACAATTTGTGTTACATATTGATTCAGATCTTTGCGTTTGTAAAACTATCATTGACGCAAACATTTTTATGTAGAAAATTCGCTTGGCTAAGGGCTTGTTTACTTGAACGTCTGGTTAGACTATAAGTGAAATCAAATCATTTTACTAAACACTTTAAAACTAGAATCGTTATGAAACATAGTTCCATACTTCTTTGTATGCATGCCTCACAATGCAACTACGCTTGGATGTCACAACAGTTACAAGCTAAGATTCACTAGCTATGCTAGAAAGCAAGACTTAGGCTAGAAAGCATGAAAGAGAGAGTATTTAATGAGGCTATGGAAGAGCAATCATCATCAACTGAATAAAAGACTACAATGTTGCCTTATATATACCCTACCAATGAACCCTGAAGTAGGAATTCAGAAATAGAGGGAGGCAGAAAATTTGGAGCAAATAGTGTGCCCCCCCCAACATGAGGACCCCCACTCCAAATCAATATGACCAAGTCCTAAGAATCTGACCAAATAGGGCCCAAGGCAAGTACATGAATAAAAAGGGCCCATAGGCCTGCTTATGCATAAAAAGAATGGCCGCAACAAATGTAATGAGCCGAGTCCATAACTCTCCCCTGCAGAAAAACAAAGCCCTCCACCGGCTAGCAAGCATCATGATTATCTCAGAAACAACAATGTAAGTACACTAAATACTGAAAAAGCATGAACTAATGGAAATACTGATGGAGAGGACATAAGTCGCACAACAGATACCCCACAAGTAGCATACAAGTGTAAAGCAAGTACTAAGCAACTACTAAAATGATGTGATGTAGATGCAAAAAAGAAATAGCCATGGCTAGCCGAATCATGAGGTAGAGGGAACATCTGCAACGGTATCCGTGGTAGATGAAATAACCAAGGCCATGAGGGCTCGAGCCTGATCTGCCAATAATAGTGTATGATAAAAAAAATCAATAGGCTCCCATGTGGCCTCCTCAATAGGACGACCATCCCACTGTACCAGAAACTAAACCTGTCGGTGGCACCGACTATGCTGAAGGCGAACCTGGTGAATGGCAATTGGTAAGAAAGGGAATCGCTCAGGATCTGTAGGAAATGTGAGATCGTGAGGAGCATCATCCTCAATGGAAGCACGTAACAAACTAACATGAAAGGTATCACAGGCACGTGTAGAAGCAGACAACTATAAATGATATGTAACAGGACTGAGGCACTCCTGAATACGATAAGGCCCATAACGTAGTGCAAGCTTCTCAGTAGAAGCGTGGCCCTGAACAAAATGATGTCGTGCAAAACGTAGCCGGAGATAAACCATATCACCAACCTGAAACTCAACATGACGACGATGGCGATCAACAGAAGTCTGATAATGCTACTGGACATGCTGTAAATGAGTAGTAGCCCTAGCAATAAGCTCTCGAGCACCTGATAAGAAAGAAGCAATGGTGAATGGTGTATCATCAGGAGGAAGAGCCACCCTTGGCAAAAGAGGAGCATACCCATGAGCCAATAAGAAAGAAGAAACTCCAGTGTTGGTACTAATAGAGCTATTATAGCTATACTCTGCCAAACATAAATGCTGATCCCAATCCTTCCCTGAAGGAGAAACAGAATGTCGAAGATAATCCTCAAGGATCCGATTAAGGACCTCAGTCTGCCCATCAGCAGTAGAATGATAAGCAGTACCCATAAGGAGCTGTACATCTAAAATATGCATAAGCTCAGTCCAAAAGGTAGATATAAACTTACTATCTCGATCAAAAAGGATAGCACGTGGAAAACCATGCAGCCAAAAAATCTCGGATATAAAAAGGCGTGTGCACTGCTCAGCTATAATAGTACTGCGAACCGGTATAAAATGTGCCTGTTTCGAGAACCAATCTACCACCACCATACATGAGACATTACCACGTCGGGTATGAGGAAGGCCAAGGATAAAGTCCATAGAAATGTCTGTCCATTGGCAATGAGGGATTGGCCAACTCTGGAGGAAACCGACGGACTTAGCACGGGACTATTTATTACGGGCACAAGGTACAGTCATGGATAAGATGTGCTAGCTCAGACTTCATGGATGGCCAATAGAAATGGTCCTTAAGACGTGCATAAGACTTTTGAAACCCAAAATGGCCACCAATAGGAGAAGCATGAGCATCAGACAACAACTGAGAACGAATGGATAGAGAACTACAAATACATAAAGCACCATAACGATATAAACGATCATCAACAACAGTATAAACCTGGAACTTCCGAGAGGAAGAAAGTGGATGAGAACAATAAACATCAGAAAATTCAGAACAAGACAGATATGCAGCCGGTAAATCATCAAACCAAGAAGGAACAGAAGCAACAAGACTATGTAACAAGGCAAGAAGACGAGATAAAGCATCAGCTGCCGTGTTCGACTTTCCTAGACGATACAAAATGTCAAAATGGAAAGATTGTAAAAATTGTAACCAACGATATTCACGATCACTAAAATCACGCTGAGAAAAGAAATAACGAAGAGACTTATAATCAGTCATAATATCAAAAGGAACACGAGACTTGTAAGCAATGACACACTCAGACTGACGAAGAAGAGCACCTAGACGTGTAGAACACCTGATCAGACAGATCTCGATTCTACTAACAAAGTGCGCAGTTTACTTGACAAAGGATGAGAAACAAAACGCGAACTCGAAACATTTCTATTCGTGATCAACCTCGAAGGATTCGCGAAATTTATCTTACTTGAAACTCGAAAGATTCGCGAAAAAGTTTCTTGTAGAAGCTTGTGGTTTCTTGTTGAAGCCCAAAGATTCGCGAACAGAACAATGTCGCGAAATATTTTGTTTCTTGTTCAAAGCTCACCTGTCGCGAACAATTCGCGAAACACGAAAATGTCGCGAAGAGACATGTGTCGCGAACAATTCGCGAAACACGAAGCTGTAACGAAGAGATGGACTCTCACGAATAATTCGCGAACAGAAATTATTCGACCTTGGAAACAAAGCGTTTATTTGAATATCAACCGTTATAAACGGTTAGATCTACTGTTACAGAATTAAAAGGCCAAAAGACCTGTCTTGTAGCAATATAAATACATGTGCACTACTCGTTGTAACACACTCTCACACTGAAGAGACTCTCAGACTCATTCAATCAGAGACACAACAGCGAGATAAGACAGCAAGAGATGTATACTGATTCAGATTCAGAATTATAAATTCGTTTTTGATCAATAGTTTCTGTTTGTCTAAAATTGTCTTAAGTTGTCTCTTAATTCCGCATATTATTTCCGCACACTAATTCAATCAAGGTAAATATTGTTCTATTAGTACATAGATCAGAAACAAACCTGATTGAAGACACTGATATTAGTTTAATTCATTCAAACTTTCATCGTGTTCTCTGTGGAAGAATTATTACTATTTTTCCTACAGTGGTATCAAAGCATACAGGATTAGAGCTGATACAGTGGTATCAAAGCTTACGGGATCAGTGCTGATACAGTGGTATCAGAGCGAGTCAGAGTCGATACAGTGGTATCATTGTACCCCTCTCAACATTCTTCATACATCCATCAGCAAGCCGCACCTGGAGTTATTCAGAAAATAGAAGATGTCGTAGATCGGCAATATTCAGGCTAAGATCACTACGATCTTGGATCCAGAAGGTTCAAACTATTTGATTTGGAAATTATAGACTTCACTCATATTGAAGGGCGAAGGTCTTTGGCAATGGGTAGAACCAATAGAGGAGAAGCCAATAGCTATTCCTAGCAAAAAACTTAGAGAATGGAGTTTGAGAAATGACAAAGCTATAGCAATTATTGTGTCTTCAGTGCATGACAATATAATGCTAGATCTTACATCGATTTCAAACGCAAAAGATTTATGGGAAGAATTGCAAATCAAGAATAAGACTCGATCTCGTAATCAAATCATGTTCTTGGAAGACCAATTAACTTACCTACAGTGGGACGACAAAGACCTGACCACATTCGTACGAAAGATAAAAGACCCGTTTATTTCCTTGCAAAATTCTGGTGCAGAAAATGCAATTTCAAAGAAAAAGAAGCTTACCCAGGTCATTCCACACAACTCGAACCTTATTGGCAAAAGATTCGACGATGACACTTCAAAAGGCAAAAGAGGAAGTAGAAGCTCGTGAACGCTATGACGACAATGGTGATTCTGAAAATGCTCTATTTACTCAGAAGAATAAATCTTCTAAGAAGTCTAAGTTTAAGAGGGAGTCGTCTAAAAAGAATGAGTCCAAGACAAATGATCAACAATCTGGAAAACAATAGAAAAAATCTGGTGATAAGAAGATCTGCAACAGATGCAAAAGATCAGATCACACAAAAGATAAGTGCTGGTTAAATCCAAAGATTGAATGTATTCATTGTCATAAACGGGGTCATGCAGCAGTAGACTGTTATCAGAATCCCAGAAACAAAAAGGAGCAGAATCGAAGCGAACCTTCAGATTCAAATTATGTCGAAGACAAAGCAGAATGTTCAGAGCAGCAGAAGACAGGACGACAAGAAACTTAGCAGCATATGTTAGTGTTGATCTATGCTATTCATCTAATTCTAGAATTCGAGAAGTAGTACTTGATTCGGGAGCCACCTCACATTTTGTTTCCTCGAAACAAATTTTGTCTGAGTACAAGAAGAGGAACTATTCGAGATTCATTATACTTGGAGATGGTTCTAAACACGTGGTTGATGGAACTGGTGTACTATGGCTGGACACGAATCAGGGTGACAAGAAACTGGAGGAAGTTCTCTATGTCCCTACTCTTGACAAAGAGCTTCTATCCGTAGCAAAGATAGTCGACACAGGCATGTCAGTAACTTTCACAAAGAACTCTTGTAAACTGTTCGAGGAAGATTCTGATAACCTGGTTGCTAAAGGCAACAGAGAAGGAAATTTGTATCACTTGAACATTCGAATTCGAATCGAACAAGCGAATCAAACTCAAGAATCGACAGATATACTGTGGCACAAGAGGCTATGTCACATGAACATGGAAGCCTTGTACCAAGTCAACAAAAGTCAGAGAATTGAAAGAGTCGAAATCAAAAGTAAAGATATTCGAACTACCTGCAAATCCTGTCTTAAAGGCAAGATGACTAGAACACCTTTTAGTAAGGATGTTTATAAAGCAACTAAGGTACTTGAAATTGTGCATTCAGATATTTGTGGACCATTCGGAGTATTGTCGTTGGGTGATGCAAAGTACTTAATAACGATTGTTGATGACTTCAACAAGTTCGCTGTAGTATACTTTATTCGTACTAAATCTGAAGCTTTCGAGAAATTTGTTGAGTATACGAATTGGGCTGAGAAGCAGACAGGCAATAAGTTGAAGCAAATTCACACAGATCGTGGACGTGAGTACATTTCCAACGAATTCAAGTGTACTGATCGAGGTATGATGCATACGAAGACTGCATCGTACACACCTCAGCACAATGGAATAGCTGAACGAAGGAATCGTACACTGATGGAAGCTGCTAGGTGTATGATGGCTCATGCGAAAGCACGAAAACAGTTGTGGGCAGAAGCAGTGGCTACATCAAATTATCTTCAGAATCGTATTCTAAAATCTCGAATTCCGGATAAAACTCCTCATGAGATATGGTGGAAGTCGAAGCCAAACCTTGCACATGTTCAGACATTCGAATGTGCAGTGTATATGCACATACCAGACAAGCTGAGAAAGAAACTCGATGAAAAGACAGAACAAGGTTTTCTGGTAGGATTCGAGTTACATTCGTCATATTATCGTGTCTATGTACCCGAAACTGGCAGAATAAAAGTTGTTCGAGATGTTAAATCTGATGAGTCGAAATACATAGTAGACAGTGATTTAGTCGGCTATGAAATTCTCAAAAACTATATGAGCTACCAACGACGACAAGAGTAAAACAAGCAGATGATGAACGAGAATTACCAGATTCAGAGGGAGTTCAAGATCGAGTACCTGACAGACTCGAATCACCAGCTCGAATTCCAGCAGACAAGGTCGAATCAGAATCGAATTTGAAACCTGAACAGACTGTGAGAAGATCTGACAGACAACGAAAACCACCAGAAAGGTATGGTCAAGATGTTGATAATACAGCCATCGAATTTTGTGGTTTCTCTGACGAACCTCAAACATTCGAGGAAGCTGTTGATGGACCAGATAAAGATCGCTCGATTCAAGCAATGGAGGACGAAATGTCATCCATGTATAAGAACAATGTATGGACACTTGCACCTATACCTGATGGCAGAAAACCAGTCAAATGCAAGTGGATCTACAAGATCAAAACAGGTCCTGATGGAGAAAACATCAGATACAAAGCAAGGTTGGTTGCTAAAGGATTTTCATAGAAATATGGAATCGACTACACTGATACTTTCTCACCGGTAGTCAAACATATATCAATTCGCTTGTTATTCGCATATGTAGTGGCTCATGATCTGAAAATCCATATTGTGGATGAGAAGACTGCTTCCTTGCACGCAGAATTGGAAGAAAACTTATTCATGGACCAACCACTTGGTTTTGTAAGCCAAGAATATCCTAAATACGGATGTCACATGAATAAAAGCAGTTATGGTCTGAAACAAGTAGCAAGACAATGGTATAGAAAGAAGGACGAAGCACTACGTTCCTTAGGCTTCAAACCTCTATTTGCTGAGTCAAATGTCTATATCAAGCATGTCCAAAATGAAATAATCATTCTAGCTGTTTATGTTGATGACACACTTATCTTCTCAAGGAGAGATAAGTTAATTTCAGATGTCAAAAGAGACATTTCTGAAATATTTGAGATCACTGACCTAGGAGAAGCAAAAATCTATCTAGGCTTGCAGATCGAGAGAGAATTTGAAGGTGGTAAATTGTATCTTCACCAACAAAAGTACACTCAAAAGATCGTTGAAAACTTCAACATGCTCGAATGCAAAGGTGTGCCTACTCCCATAATACCTGGAACAATATTGAGCAAGGCAGATTTTCCGCAGACTCTCGAGGAAGAGAAGCGAATGGCCAAAACACCCTATCGTAGGCTAATTGGATCATTGTTATATCTAGCAGCAACACCAGACCTGATATAGCGTTTGCAGTATACAGGCTGAGCCAATATAATCAAAACCCAGGATCGTTGCATTGGAAGTTAGCAAAGAGAGTACTACAATATCTCCAGGAAACTAAAGACTATGAACTGTGATATTCGAAGGAAGCTGGATTTCACATCGAATCTTACAGTGAGGCAAGTTGGGCATCCATGAAGGATGATAGCAAAAGTATTTCAGGAGGTTGTACTCTAGTATCTGGCGCAGCCATACTCTGGATAAGCAAGAAGCAAACAGCAGTAGCTCAATCTTCCTGTGAAGCAGAATATGTAGCAGCAGCCAAGATGGCAAACGAGCTGATCTGGATCAAACAGATGTTGGAAGGATTTGATGAATCTATTTTTGAACCTTATGTCTTGTTAATGGATAACACTTCAACAATCTATCTTACGAAAGATCCTGTATTTCACTCGAAAACGAAGCATATAGCCATCAAGTATCATGTAATTAGAGACTTAGTCGAGAGGAAGATTTTAAAGACAGTCTTCATACCCACAAAGGAAATGATAGTTGATATCTTTACAAAGCCACTCAGTAAAGCTTTGTTCGAGAAGCAGCGAAGAAGATTGGGGTTAATCCAACTGCCCACTTTGAGAGAGAGTTGTAGAACAACTGATCAGACAGATCTTGATTCTACCAACAAAGCGCACAGTTTACTTGACAAAAGATGAGAAAAAAACGAACGCGAACTCGAAACATATCTATTCGTGACCAACTCAAAAAAACTCACTCAATCAGAGACACAACAATGAGATAAGACAGCAAGAGATGTATATTGATGAATCAGATTCAGAGTTATAAAAATTTGTTTTTGATCAGTAGTTTCTTATTGTCTAAATTGTCTTAAGTTGTCTCTTACTTCCGCATATAATTTCCGCACGCAAATTTAATCAGAACTAATACTGTTCTATTAGTACATAGATCAGATACAATCCTGATTGAAGACATTGATATTAGTTTGATTTATTCAAACTTGCATCGTGTTGTCTATGGAAGAATAATTAACATTTTTCCTACAGAGCAGCTCAATATTGATGAGATAATTGAGGATGCTCAATTTGTTTCCATTACTCTCAACTCATTACCTTTATCTTATCTTCCACTTGTTTCATCTTTGAGTATCTCTCTTAGGAGACAACAACTCTCCTTTGATGAACTTGTTGGGCTGCTTCTTCAAGAGGAGCATCAATCTCAACAATAAACCTCTGATCAAACTGTGGCAAACACATAATGACGGCAGAAACAATGGCATGACGTAAGGACGACGAAGATGGGTAGTCATACCTAAAAACATACGAACAGAATGAACGTCGGTTGGAACAGGTCAATCCTCAATAGCCTGAACTTTCCGAGGATCAAGACGAATACGACCACCACAAACAAGAAAACCCAAAAACTCAATCTCATCAACAGCAAAGGAACATTAAACAATTTAGCAAACATATGATGCTTAACAAGTAACTCAAACATAGCAAGAGATGCAACACATGGCCAGACAAAGAAGTACTAAAAACAAGAATGTCATCAAAATAAACTAAAACACAAACACCAAGAAGAGGACGTAAAACATTATTCATAGCATTCTGAAACATGGGTGGACCATTCTGAACACCAAAAGGAAGAACACGAAACTCATACAAACCTAGGTGAGTACGAAATGCAGTCTTATGCTCATCACAAGGATGCATTTTGATTTGGTAGTATCCAGAACGAAGGTCAATCTTGGAAAAGATAGATGAAGTGCCAAGCTGATCAAAAAGGTCATCCATATGAGGAATAGGATACTGATTACGGATAGTAAGCTTGTTCAAGGCATGGTAGTCAATGCAGAGGCATTTGGTTCCATCCTTTTTAGCAACAAGAAGAACAGGGGCACCAAAGGGACTATGGCTAGGTACAATGAGGCCCTGACGTAAAAGAGAAGCAATCTGGAGCTGAACCTGATCATGTTCGACTTTAGACATAAGATATGGTGCACAAGAGGTGGGGTGGCACCAGGAATAATCAATATGGTGGTTGACATCACGTAATGGTGGCAGAGACGTAGGTTCAGAAAAGACAACAGAATACCTATGCAATAAGTTAGAAATCACCGGAGGAAGAGGACACCCGGATGATGAAAGAGAAGCAGCAATTGATGTACTCTGAATGGAAAGAAGAGCTGCACCCTGAGCCTTTGGCAAGCTACGCATAACCAACTGATAGTCACCCTGGGAATCAATACCAGCAAGTGAACCCATTTACAGATTTGATAGGTGGCTTTCAAATGCCCTACTTCACCTCTTTTTCAGCCTTCTTTACAGCAGCCACTTTGCAGATCTGATTGGAGGCTGTCCAACGCCCTATGTCACGTACATGTTTGGGCATTTTTGCATCCCATTTGCAGACACTGATTGGTGGTTGTCCAACACCCTACTTCATCTTTCGCAGCCTTTTTGTAACCCATTTGTAGATTTGATTGGAGGCTGTCTAGTGCCCTACTTCACCACGTTTTTGGGCATTTTTGCAGCCTACTTGCAGCTCAGATTAATGCACATGGGATCAAGAGGTAGCTTTCAAACTCAAAAGGTTTTACATGGTGTGGAAGAGAGGAAGATCAATCTTTGTGAAAGAGCTAAAGCCATGAGGGTGAATGCAAATCCTCCTAAGTCTCCTTTGGAGTGAAGCTTTGATGTGTGCTAACTTTGTTTGCAATATATAGGTACTCAAATGAAGACTTGGATGGTAAGAGTTCATTTGAGGTTCTTTTTGGTAAGAAACCAAGGTTGGAGCATATCAAGATCTTTGGTAGTACTTGCCATGTCAACTCATCTTTTGGATTCTTGAAGGGAATCTTTTTTGCTATAGTGAAGTAAGAAGAAGCTTATAGGGTTTGCATTCCTAAGTCAAAGAAAGTTCACATTTCTAAAGATGTGGTCTTTGAAGAGGAAAATGTGAATAAGCCTGATGTTGTCTTTGAAGAGGAGAATGTGGATAATGTGTTGATGTTGATGAAAATAACATTTTTGGTGGTGAGAAGGATGGTTCTTTGGGTGGTGATGGTTGAGATGCCTCTCCAAGTCAAGTTCTAAGAAGATCCTCAAGGCAAAGGCAAAAGTTATCTAGGCTTACATATGATGAGAAGGGTAAACAAGTTGAAGGTACAAACTTTGCTTTACTCACATGTCTTGGTACATCTTCTTGTGTAGATGATGGTATGCAAGTGGGTGGTTGTTTTCATGGATTGAATGCAATTAATGGTTTTGGAAAAGATGTCTTGGTCAATAGTTTTGATGGTCAGGTGGAAGATCAAGAGATTGATCTTGATAAGCTTCATCAACACAAAAGGGAAAGTGACAATTTGGAGCTAGTCAAGAGCATCGAAGAGGAGTCAAATAGACAAGGCACTTTGGATCTATTTTTTAAAGTATTTGAAGACTCAAGTAAGGTTAAAGTGGCAGCAAGGAAGTGTTGTTCGAACTCACTTTACTCATTCTATATCATGTTTGAGCAATTTCATGTGAATGTGTGCAAATTGTCAAGATATGATGAAACTAGTAACATTGTTCCTCAATATTTTGGTTTTGAGGATAGACTAGTGTTCTTGTCTGGTTTTGTTGATGGAAATGAAGCTAAGGGAGGCTCATTATGTCACTCATTCATGCACAAGTTCTCAAGTGTTGACGATATCTTATGGCAAGATGGAAATGGAGGCTCATTCATGGAGTTTTATGTAGAAAACATTCAAGAAAGGACACATATGGAGGAGGCATGCAATCAAATGATTAGCACTAACATTCATTGCTTGGTTGGTGTTATTTTCCAAAGATATCAAAGGTGGAAGCATGGAGGAATCATAACGTTTACATTCTATTTTGTTCTTCATGTGCTAGTTTCATCTTGATATGTAAAATTGATGTAAGAAATAGTGAAGCATTCAGCATGGACACTATCATCTATATCAATTATGTATGTTACTATAAAACCATAGAAAGAAGGTCTATTCTTAGAATGGAGATCATTCTTAAGATGGATCAAAGTTGTGTGGTAAAACTAGTTGAAGAGGGAGTGTGAAAAATGTCAACAAGTTAAGTTGGTCTAATATGGTAATCTAGAGGCCAAAGTAAATTTTCAAATTAGACTTATTTTTTTATGTCAATAAGGTCTAAAAATAGTGTCCTTATTATTTTTAGCAAGTATATAAGTGGATAAGGTCAGATTTGGACCTATTCCTATTGGTAGTTGAAATACATTGAAACTAGTCAACTTAAACTAGGTTTTTGGTGAAGTACCTAGAAGTTACCATTTTAGGGCAAGTTTAGGGAAAGTGTGACATTATGGTTGCTATAAATAGTTGTACCTACGTGAAGAACTGATCTTGACGTTCTCATTTTGTATAGAAAACTTTCCTCTTTTGATTCTATGTCCATCTCTTTCATATTTCTCATGATATCTTGAGTTCTAACGTGTAGAATGCAATTTTTTCGTTGTACTTGAATCCACACGTGTGAATGTTCATGTGCTATTGTTGTTGTATGGACAGGGACAATACTATATTGGATCTTAGTGATTTTGATCAGATCTTCCTGTATTTCCAAGTTCTAGCATGGTAGATGCATGATTTCTGGCTTGTAGATGAATCTAGATGTGCATCCAAATTTAGCCCAAGATCTAATGATCTATTAAGCATGTTTTGGATCTAATTTTTTCACGTCGTGCTTTTTTTCCAACCCTCAAGTTTTTACTAGTTACAATCAAGATTGTTTTCAATCCTTTGATACATGATATGTTGATAACTTTCATTCTAAAAATCCTAATCTATACCTCAAAGATGACCTTATCCACCATTGTTGATCTTTGCAAAGAATTGCCTAGTATCACTTTTGCAAATTTTAAGACATTTTAGCTTTTTGACGCTCTTGAAGAGTATTGACTTTTGTCCACATTCATTGAAGCTATCCATGTTTGGGTGTTTAAAACAAAAATGACAATATGCAACAAATTGTCCTTGAATGAATAAATAATGGCTAAGGACATACCATATTCGTCAATGGGTGAATCATAGTCATAGCTTGTGGTTATGTATGGTCCTCCTGATGTTCGTCCAAAGTTAGTTCCCCCAAAATACTGTCAAACAATGAGATATGATTATGACGAGAATTGAAAGATATGTCACAGATTGTGTTTCATATGTGTCTTGGGATTGTTTCGTTAGTAGAAAAGGACCCAGTTTTGTTAATGAGAAGCTTTTGGTAACCTGTAAGAGTAAGATGACATGGCATATAAACAACAATTTCTTCACTCTTCAAAAGCATTTACTTAAAAGTAAAATATACCAATTTTAAGAATCTGATTTTAAAATTTTATATTCTTTGTGTCATGTTAGCCTAGCAAGTGGACAAAGTAACAAGTATAACGTTGGTGTTATTGTACATGGAAGCAATACATAAATTTCAACATTAATCTTACACAAAGTCTCTGTGGGAAGTCATGTCATCCTCACCCTCATCACCCTCTAAATCTGGATCTCCTACAAATCTCATAATAGGCTAGACAAATGAAGGTAAAGTGCTCCTCAGTCTCCATGTCGCCTAGGGAACATAACTGGCAAATCCTATTATCTCGTGGGGTACCCTGAAACTGTCCAATCTCACCCTCAAGCTGGTGCAAAGAGACATGGAACTAGCCCAATATGAATCTAAGACCATGTGATAATCCAAAACGCAAGTAGTGTGCTAGAAGTGGGATCCCAAATACATCTATTGCCAAAATGTGAAGCCGATAGAATTCGGGTTTGTTGACCCCCAATTGACCGTGCCAGGGTCGGTCGATCAAGATAAGCTCTGTAGATAACCATGGGTACCCGAGGGAAGGGCAGTGATAGAGATGCCAAATGTGTCAAGGATACGAGGTTGAAGGGGAAACAATGATGTCAAAAAGCCGACACTTACCCGAGGCAGCTTGAATAGTTTATGGAAACAGAATTTCTCCAGCTGGGCAAGGGAAGCATGACCCTTCCCAAACCTACTAAAAGTTGTTCGTCTCATACTAAATATAGGACCAATAAAGGGTATGCCTAAGTAAGAGTAAGATGAGACAATCTTCACTGGCTGACTGTCAAAAAGGAGTTCATGGCTCACCATAAAGCTCCTGGAAGTGTTGAAGACCATCATTTTGGTCTTTCCAATGTTAACCCCCAGGCCCCATCTGGAACAAACTAGGACCACATCATCTACATAAAGAAGAAGGGCGTCTGCATCCAAAACCAACACATTTTTTTGCTCACATAACTGCCAACACTAGCACATTGGGGTAGTGAGGTCTCTTGGTAAGTGGATCGTAATCATATTAAGTGGTGCATTAGGATTTTCTATATTAGGTTTTCATCGACAGTTCTTATAACAGTTTCCATATCCACACTCACGATAGAAAGGCGTGTAGATCTTGTTGGGACATTCAGTAGTCTTGTGGGCTCGTCTACATCTATAACATCTATATAGCCTTCCCCCTTGGCATTGTGGCTGCACAACATGTGGTTGCATAGTAATCATTAACGGTAGGATCGATAAAAGGCTTCTTAGGTCCATACTACTATTTTTCTTTGTGTTGGAGAGATAGATCCAATTACGTCGCCGTTAAGTTCACTTGAGCTACTTGAGGATTTTTCAACCTTGGTGGTGCTGATAGTGCTAGTCTTTGTTGTTGGGGGACTGGTCCCAACCTCGGTGCTACATTGGGAGCTCCTTGATGGTAGGCAGAGTCATGTGAGAACTCACCAAGCTAATTTAGGACCACTAGCTAATTGGTGAGCGGCTTTGATTGGAACCCTTGCCATTTTGAGGTAGCCAAGCAGAATAAAGGGGCAGGGCCTTCCCCAAGAATGAAACAATACCTCCTATACTCATTTCAGATGTTCGATCGAGAGGAGGAGACTCTACCAAAGTTATGTGAACATCCTTATGTCCTTGTCTCTCTCATGTTCTTATCTTTCCATGGTTTCGTGTTTTGTTTATGTTTTAATACTTGTATACTTTTCTAATTCTTGTACTTTCTAAGAAAGGTGAGAGAAAGAAAGAAAGAAAGAAAGCTTTATTAGTCCATGATGCCAAAAAGCATATAAGACTGAATAGTACATCTCAAGTGTGTAGTAGCCAGGGAGCATAGTAACTCCATAACAATGAAAAGAAAAAAGAGCATAATCCGGAATACATGTGAAATACATAATAATTATCCTTGAGTGAGTTGCATCAAGGGAAATAAGTCTACAAAGTGTGCTTATGCTATCCACCAAGACTGAAGTAGTCAATGATCCGAGGTCCACTGGCAAGTAGTGGAGCAATGGAAGGCGAAGGATGCTGATGTTGTCGAAGACGGTGGAGTGTGCTCTGATGCTGAATACAGTGAGGTCTCTAAGGGCGTATTCTCTCGATATGTGTGGGCATATGAACCATGGTAGTGTCCAGGGCTAGACAACGTCGGCGAGGACGGTGAACTGGGCCAATGTCTATGTCATCCTCCAACACTGTATCCGCATGTGGACGACGGCTGGTGAAGAAATCCGTAATCGGTGGCTGAGTGTCACTATCCATTGGAGTATGAGCTCTCCGCAATAAAGACATCTCGTATAGCATAAGAGCGACCCATCAAGGATCGCGCCCATCCAGGATCGACATCGGTGATGAGAGAGTGGAGAGATGGTGTCTCTCTGAAGAGACAATGGTAACGTCCACGGATCTCATAATAAGCTGGGCATCTGAAAAGGAAATGCTCCTCTGACTCCGCCTCCCCCAAGGAACACATCTGACATAATCTCTGCTCGTGTGGAATACCCTGGTATCGACCCGAAACTGCCCAAGAGTGAAGCGTAGGCAATGTGACAGACCATGGTCAAGGTAAAGTGCTCGTATAGGAAAACCTTATGTGTCCAACTCCAAGAAGTGTGTTCGATAGAAATCTAGCTTCACGCTCAACTGCCCCTGCCAAGTGTGCTGAAGATATGCACGGTAGAGAGAACGTCTACTATAATCATGAGTGCCTGCTGGGGGGGCCAAGAGTGAAATGCCAAACATACTAAGGAAACGTACCGCCTGGGAAAACCATGAGAAATGAACTCCATGATCATGTAATAATCTCGATGATGAGACTGCAAGGTAAGAGTATCTATCAAAGGGGAGAGTTGGAACTCTCTGAATCTATATAATGAGTCAAAAAAGGGCATCCACGATCAAAGGAGGGACAACAAAGTCAACAATGGTAATCTGGTGCGGGACTGAGGGCTTAGCCCGAATCATCCGTGATAACATGGTGACCTGGAGCTGGCGGGAGATGAAAGACCAATCCAAGGAAGTGAGACCTGTACACGATGCTTCTGCCGCGTTATTCCATGGCAGTACAGATCCACTACGTATACATGCCATAGACGACATGGACATGGGTCTCACAAGGTTTTCAGCTGATGCTGCAGGTCCAATCACGACATATGGTGAGTATTTACTTCATCTGGGAGCAGCTCATGAGTTAGCCATTTTTAATGGCCTCACTTGTTGGCCTAACTCTGGTACTTTCACATGTCATCCTCATTGTGGGGGTCATAGTGTGGTTGATTATCTCGTGGGATCACCATCTCTCATCCCTCTTATCCTAGACTTCTCTATCTCCCCAACCACTTTACAGATCATTCACGCCTGTCCTTATGCCTTGGACATATTGCCTCACCCACTCTACCTCCTACCCCTGATACTCCTAATCGTGCACCCATATACCGTTTTGACCCCAATTTCTTTCCTCTATACCAGGAATCCCTCACGGCCTTGCTCCACCATTTCCCTAAGAACAGTACATTGGAGACTTAGGCTACCTTTCTCACCATGGCCCTTCACACAGCAGCCACACTTGCATTTCCTTCTTATCGCCCTCGACCTCATTCCCATGGACACAAAACTTGTGCTCCTAAACAACCCTGGTATGACGCTGATTGCACTTCTCTTCATCAACAGGTTCTCCAATGTCAATCACCTTCTCTCCTTCTTGACATCCTACGTATGTACCGTCGTCTCCTCCACAATAAAAAGCGTACTTACAATACAAATGAAGGGAAAAAGCTCATTTCCTTCCTTTCCAGCTCTTCCACGGGTGCCTTTTGGCGGGCCTTTATCCCTCATGCTCCACCCCCTTCCTTAACCGATCTTTTGACTATGCCACAACTCTATATACCTTGTCCACTGATACACCCATCGTCATTTCTCCTCATCCCTCAAAGTTCTCATTCTTCACAGCTGAGATGGTTCTTATCACCATCCAGAAACTAAGAACACATCGTGCTCGTGACATCGAAGACCTGGAATCCGAACTCCTTCATGCTCCTGACACTCTTGATCCTGTGTTACACTCTCCTCAACCAATCCGTCATCCATGGATTCCCCTCTACTTGGTGCACAAATATCATCCATCTTATCCTTAAGAGTGTTGATCTCATGAAACCCGATAATTACCTCACTATCATGATTGAGCATATTATCACCAAGCTTTATGGCACTATCTTACAGTCATCGGTGAGTACAAAGGCAGCATCTAGATGACTACATGCATTGGGTCAGGCTAACTTCCGGGCACACTATTCTCATATCTATCATCGAGCAGGCCAGACATAGACAAGAGCGAGTCTATTTTCTAGAAAGCCTTTGACTCTGTTCCACGTCATTTGCTCATTCAGAGGCTTAGAGATCTAAGTTTCTCCACAAACACTATCTTGGCAGTGATGGCACTATACGAGAGAGTTTGGGGTTGTTTTAGAGGTCCCTCAGGCATTTTTGATCCAATATGGAGTACTATTGGGGTGAAACAAGGATGCTCTCTTTCACCCACACTCTTTGGTTTATATGTAGATGAGCTTGAGACGTTGATCCATCAGGATGGGGGTATCGGCTGCAGCCTCGGCGACTAATTGATTGCTATACTCTTATATGCTAATGATGTGGTTTAAGTCTCACCTACCCGTAAGTTTTTTTTTTTTTTTCTATATCAGTATCAGGAGCCGTATAGACAACAATCTCATGTCCTATTATTTTGCCTTCCTCTTTATTAGGAAGGACTTCTATGCCCCTTTGATCGTGGATATTGTCTCATCATATACCTACTTGGGGGTTTTATTCATTGGACTTATGTTTAGTATGAGACAGACAACATCTGATCGTCTTGGGAAGGGTCACTCCTCCCTTGTCCAGCTTGAGAGATTTTGTTTTCGAAGTCATATATATGATACTCCCAGTAAGAGGAGCCTTTTCGACACTATGGTTACTCCTACACTGGCTGTCGCAAAGCAGTTATGGCGTTGAAGTCCCCTGTCAAAAGAATATGGCCACCTCTGAATAGCGGAGAATATCATAAGAAAGGTCCGTATATGGAGAGTCGATGCAATCTGCAAAAGTGGACATCTCGAGAGCAAAGTAACAAATAGCTATATATGTATCTATGTCCATACCAAGACTATGTCCAAGGAGACGAATCCACAAATAACGTGCCTACTCATCCTGACTGACTAACTGAAGGGCTGGTTGTAGAGATTCCCGATAGAGACATGCAACTCCACCCGAACCTCTGCTGCTCATGGTCCGTGTCTCTATCCTGAATGATGAAAACCATCTGAAACCGGAAATATCTGGTAGTCCTCGTATGGAGCTCTCATGTGTCTCAGTGAAAAGTAAAATATCTCCATGCGTGATGAAATCCAAAAGGTCACCTGCTGATGAAGAAGAGTAGATCCCATTACATTTCCCAACACCTATATGCAATGGAGAAGGTGATGGAAGGGGACCCAGGACTCTCCCATGCCCGGGGCCCCCAAATCCCTAGCAAGGTTTTACTACCAATAAATTTGGCATGTTTGTCTCTATAAATAGCAATCTTGCCCTGTTCACGGGCTTCTTGGAACGCTCGACGACGTTCTTCTACTTTCTACAAAGTGAGTCATCATCCATATAAAGTGTTGTGCCCTTGAGCTTGGATTTAAGACGGAGCACCAACCTGCGTTCTTCCAATGTAGTAAAGCGAATGATAAGCGTTGTATTATCTTTTTTTGGACGCCAAACTTTATTTATCCCCATGGTGTGGTGGGCCAAAGTGGTATTCAAGTTGTTTGCTTCCTGTATGGCATTTTGAGTATCCAGAATACCACAGACTCTAATATTATGGGATTTTTGTGCCCGCAATTTTTCTTCCGATAAAGTAGCAAAGATGAAATTCAACATTTGTTGTGGAAGCTTACCCTCATTGTCCTCTTTGAAGAATGATGCCCAGTTCTTGGTTGATTCCTTATGCTGGATCAACTCTTGTTGTAGTTCTTGAATTTTCGTTTCTGTGGCACTTGTGGGCAGGCGAACGGCACCATATGCTGCAACTGCTGTAACTGCTGTCCGCAACTGATTATTTTCTTCCTGCAACGTGGTGACTTCTGACCGCAGAGATTGGACTTCTGTTTTGAGTAATTTCAGTTCATAGGCCAAGAAGTTCTTGAACGCTCTTGAAGTAGAATAGTCGGTTGTAGAAAGGAAAGCGGTAATAGGAGCGGTCGGTGTATGCGGATCCGTAGGAGCAGGAAGAGTAGTAGGGGTGTCCGCTGATGATGGCATAAGAGAATCCGAGATAAAGGCTGCCGTAGCGGATGAGGGGTCGACATTAGAACTGGCAGCGACGAAAGGCGCATCGAGGAGGTTCTCAATAGCAGGGGAAACAAATAGATGTTGCGCAACAACAGACTTAGCCTGCTGATGCGCAACAGAGGAGGATGAGGGCGCAAGAGGAGGGGGGGCAGAAGGGGGAGAGGAGGGGATGGTGGGGCGAGGGGGAGAGGGGGAGCGTGGGCTCCCCCAAGTCTTCTGAGCCATGGGGAAGGAGAAGGGAGATGGAGATGGGAGGAGGAGTTAGGCCACCATCTCCATGAGAGAGCACGCGCGTGAGAGAGAGAGAGAAAGAAAGAAAGCTTTATTAACGTCTTTTCCATGCCAAAAGGCATATAAGACAAATAAGTACATATCAAGTATGTGGATCACATTGGAGCGTATGAAAAACGTCTCCGAGACTAAGAGAAAAGCAAGAAATAGCTATGTATAATGGGAGCAAGCCGTAGATCATGTCCTGGAGGTGATGATACTGCTGCTACTACTGAAGAAAGATGTAATACAAGCTGCAGTGGGGAGTGAAACTGTGATCTGTTGTCGTCGTCGAATGTAGGGAGGACGTCTCCTCGTGGTAGGACGAACAGGTCTCGCTACAAGGTGATGCTGGGAGGTGCACTGCCTCTGATCTCTGTGGGAAGTCGTGTCCTCATCATCGACATCATCATCTGAGTCTAGGACTGGTAATGAGCATCGTCTGGAGAAAAAGGAGGTAATCTGAAGTTGTGTGTCTGGAGTAGTCTGACGCAGAGGCTGGAGATCTCGTCGTAATAGAAACATCTCTCGGATCATAAGTGCAACACAGCGTGGATCCTCATAGGTAACCAATGAGCGCAAAGTAAGTGGTGTATCCCTGAACAAGCAATAGTATCTCCCGCGAATCGCATAATAAGTTGGGCAAATGAAGATAAAATACTCCTCAGTCTCCACCGCACCAAGGGAACATAGCTAGTAGATCCTATTCTCTCGTGGGGTACCCTGAAACCGACCAATCTCAATCTCAAGCTGGTGTGAAGAGACACAGAGCTGACCCAATATGAATCTGAGACCATGTTATAACCCAAAGCATAGGTAGTGTGGTAGAAGTGGGGACCCTGATACATCAGTCACCAAAAAATGAAGCCGATAAAAGTCGGATTTGACACTCAACTGACCATGCTAGGCTCAATCAAGGTAAGCTCTATAGATGAATCGTCGGATGTAGTCATGGGTACCAGAAGGAAGTGCAATGATAGAGATACCGAGTGTGCCAAGAAGTCTGGAGGCCTGAGAGAACCAAGCCAAATGGTAGCCCTGATTGTGAAATGAGAGCAGCCCGAGTATATCTCTACTCAGAAGACTGGAACGCACTAACGCGCTGTATATATGTGATGACTTGGAGTAGGGCATCAAGGTACATAGGCGGGACCGCAAACTTAGCAAGGATGATCTGGAGTGGAACTGAAGGCTTAGCCCGAATCATGCGTAAAAGCATAGTGATCTGTAATCGCGAGATACTGACCGAGTCAAATGAAGTAAGACCAGTGCACCATACAGCTGATGCATATAGGGCTGTAGGAGAAACAATGGTGTCAAAAAGCCGACACTTACTCATGGCATCTCGAATAGACTTACGGAAGTAGAATCTCTCCATCTGGGCAGAAGCATGGCCTTTCCCAAGCCCTACCTTTCTCATACTAAATATAGGACCAGTAAACAGTGTGCCTAAGGAAGTGTAGGATGAAACAATCTCCAATGGCCGACTGTCAAAAAGGAGCTCATGTCTCAACATAAAGCTCCTGGAAGTGTTGAAGACCATCACCTTGGTCTTCAACATGTTCACCCCTAGGCCCCATCGGGAACAGATTCCATGAAGACAATCAATTTGTCTCTGTAGCCCCTGTCTAGTAGATGAAAGTAGAACCACATCATCTGCATAAAGAAGAATAGTGATCAAGATGTCTCCAAGTCTACAACCAGATCTGCCACACTGCTCAATAACCCTCTCCAACTCATCAATATATAATCCAAAAAGTGTACGAGAGAGGGAACATCCCTGCTTCACCCCAATAGTGCTCCTTATATGCTCTGAGATACCTCTATCACTCCGAAAACATCCCAATACTCTTTCATAAAGTGCCATCACTGCTAGGACTATGTCATCAGAGAAACCAAGGTCTCGTATCCGCTAAATGAGTAAGGAGCGTGGGACAAAGTCGAAGGCTTTCCTGAAGTCAACGAAGCAACAACAAACTCGCTCTCGTCGGTGCCGAACGTCCTCAATAATGGCTCTGAGAGTAAAGATATGATCTGTAGTAGAATAATGGGCTCTAAGTCCCGCCTGGCCCATAGCATGCAATATCCTGGTCTCTGCCTCAGTACTCACAGCTGATTGAAGAATAATGCCATACAACTTCGTGATAACGTGCCCATTCGTAAGAGTCCGATAGTTACTAGGATTCGTGGGATCACCATTTTTGTGTATGGGACGGATGATGTTGGTGCACCAAGAAGAAGGAAAACTGGAGACAACGGCTTGATTGAGTAGAGTGGCTAGGAGAGGTGATAGTAAATCAGCAGCATGGATTAAAAGCTCGGATTTAAGGTCATCAATATCCCTGGCTTTACTGGTGTTCAATTTCTTGATGGCATTGTGGACCATATCAATAGTGAAGAAGGTAAACTCCGAAGGTCTAGGGGAGATGGAAATAGGTGTGTCAGTATCAATGGTATATAAGGCAGTGGCATAATCGCAAAGAGAGAGAGAGAGAGAGAGAGAGAGAGAGAGAGAGAGAGAGAGAGAGAGAGAGCGATAGAGAGAGAGAGAGAAGAAGAAGATTTCATTAACGTCTTTTCCATGCCCTGAGGCATATAAGACAAAAGGAAGTACATGTCAGATAGTTTCACCAGGACGAAAACTAAAACTACTAATTGAAAGCCTATGAGGAGATAAAATAGATCAGGGAAATTATGATACTACAACCACTTATAGATCAACTGAACCCTCCTCATTTCTCTAACTCTATTTCTACCTCTACTCTCTCTATTCCCTTTTTGATTTCCACGAAGTGCATTGTCCCGTCTTTGTAGATGAGACGTTTGCCCATGTCTTTCGCTCGTTGATAAGCTTTCTTCTGTTCTTCCACCTGTACGTAGGTTAGGTCTTCATCCAGGAAAATCTGAGTACCCTTTAATGTGGCTCGTTGACGCAGTGCCTCTCGCCTATGTGTTGCTAATGAGAAGCGGATTACTAGGGTTTCCGCATCCTTTTTGGTACGCCAGGCCTTGTCCAAGCCGGTATCATGATGGTGGAGCGTGTCCGTTAAAAATTTCTTAGCTTCGTTGATAGCGTCTTGCGTGTTCGGAAGTCCTCGTACACGAACATTTAGGGCTTTTTGTTCCCGTAATCGAGATTCGTTGAAAGTAGCTGATATGAGTGAAACTGGAGCTATGTTACCTTTGAGAACATCGGCCCATGTTTTCGTGTGTTGTTGCGGCTGATCCCGGGTGTCCTCTTCGACATCCTGGATGGATGCAATGGTGGCAGTTTGGATGTCGATTTCCTTTCGCCCCAGAAACTTGTCTATGCTCCGGATATGGGGTACCTCGGTGGAGTCACGGTATTGAATAATGTTGGTGATCTGTTGCCCCTGTGTAACTATTTTCGCTTGTAGTTTCGCAATGTGTTCCTCAAGTCGAGCCACTGTTCTTAGAAGAAATTGTATTTCTTGGAAAAATGTCAAGCCGTTTTGCCGTCCTGGAGTCCCTGGAACAGGTGTCTGGATTTTTAGAGATGCGTAAGCATTGGGTTGGGGAGTGAGGGAAAAGGGATCAACTTGATCCAGAGCAGGTACGGTGGCTGTAGCAGAAGGGGAAACAGCAGGTGCAGGAACGGGGTCAGTAGCAGAAGGTGTAGCTGGAACAGTAGGATCAGCGATGGAGGTAGGGCGTGGTTCATGCGCAGGGCGCATTGGAGAGAGAGAGAGAGAGAGAGAGAGAGAGAGAGAGAGAGAGAGAGAGAGAGAGAGAGAGAGAGAGAGAAAGAAAATGTATTAATGTCTGTTGAGTGCCCAAGGGCACATAAGACAAAATGAATAAGTACATGTCTCGTAGGATTACTGTCCATGTCGGACAACATAATAAAAAACACTAGTCTAAATGGAAAAGACAAAATAGAACTCTCTCGAGCTAGGAAAAGACATAGCCAATATAGAGTCATAAAATGCATAAAAAGAGCAGATACACAAGAGCTTAACCTCCAGCTCTGAAGAGGGTACATGTGCAAGAGCTTAACCGCCTGCTCTACTAAGGAAAGTAAAAGGATAAATATCAATCTCAAAAAACGCGTCTGATACCCATAGAAGCTATGAGCTATGATCGAGGAGCTCTAGTAGCTCTAGAGGCGCATGTAGATCTGGCAAGAGGTGGTGGCTGAGCACGCTGGGCCTTTGCCCTCACCGGTATGATTGCCTCATCATCTGATAGGTCATCGCGCTCCCGCTTCCGAAAGAAGCTAGTTATGAGATGCTGGCCAGAATCAGTAATACTCTCCGATGGTAGCGAAGAGGCTCTCAACATAAGCATCTCTCGTAGTAAAAAGGTCGACACATCTGGGATCCTGATACTCCAAAAAGGTACTGAGGGTAATAGGGGTGTCTCGATATAAACAATGATATCGGCCATGTATCTTATAGTATGTAGGGCATATGAAGATAAAATGGAACTCATCCTCCACTACACCCAATGTGCATACCTGGCATATCCGATGCTCTCTCAAAATGCCTGAATATCTGCCTGTCTCAATAGCAAGCTGATGCGAAGAGACTCGTAAGTGTCCCAATCTGTATCGGAGCCCAAAAGAAAGAGGAAGAGAGAGATATAAAGATCTAACAAGGAGTCCCAAACTGTCTCTGCGTAAGATATGTGTGCCATATAAGGTAAGCTTGACTCTCTCATGGTCAGGACGATCCCATACTATGTGACAATATCTCCGATACAGCTGCTGTCTAATAAATGTATGAGTTCCATGTGGGAGATCCAGCATCGAGAAGCCCCATGACTGAAAGAAAGCCACCACATCACCATACCAAGAAGACCTAGCCTGCTGTCCAGCTATAGTCTGAGAAGAAGTAAGAGCTGCCCTCACGTATCTGTGAGTATCCATGGTCTCAAGTCGATGTAGAAAGGTAACAATCTGAAACATAGCCTCTACCACCATGGGGAGTGAGGCGAACTCCTCTAAAAGAATCTCATGAGGAACTGACGGCTTCGCACGAATCATCCTCCTTAACATGGTGATCTGCAGACAAGTGATGTCTCGCCCTGGGCACCAGACCTCCGCCGAGTGCATAGCCACAGGTGAGACTACTGTAGAGAAAAGGTGGTCTCTGGTAGTAGGATCATGAATATGGTAAGTAGTACACACTCTCTCCATATGTACCAAGGCAGCATGCCCCTTACGCAGGCGAAGGGAGTCTATAAGTTTCTGACCATCTCTTGTTAGAGAGTCTCTTTTCTTTTTATTAACTACATGACGATATTGCTTTTGTACGTGTACTAAAAGATTAGGAGAGTGATGCATGGCGTATACCACTTGCTTATGTAAGGCGTGGCAATCATGGTCATACCATCGATTATAGGTCTTTCGATGAGTGGGATACGTCTTAGGGGGAAAGGCCTGGGTGGCGGCTTGTATAAGGGAGAGCAACAAGAAGTTGGCTTGTTGCTCAATAAGAGAGGAGAAGGGAAAATCTTGCAAAAGAGAGTTGAGCGCGACTATGTAGCGTGGGATGAGATGTGTACGAAAAGAAAAGTGAGGTGTAGTGGTCTTGGATCGAATGATTGGAAGGGGAGAGGTCTGGCCAACACAGAGTAAGAGCAGTGAGTGATCAACAAGGGTAGGAGAGAGTATAGTAAAGCTCTGAATGAGAGGAATCAAGGCTGGTGAGCCAATGAAGTAATCCACCACACTATGTCCGCCACTATGTGGATGACAAGTGAATGCTGCTGAATCTGGCCACTGTGATAAACCGTTCACAATGACCAAGGAATGTGCCTCGGAAATCCTGAGTAGCTGCTCACCAAATGTAGTAGAAGGAGCCTCATCATGTGATGTCCACGAGTGGTCGTGCGTGCGTTAAAGTCACCTGCCAAAAGTACATATCCCTGGGGAGAAAAGATAGAAATATCCTCTGATAAAACCTGAAAAGGGTCCCCACCATAGTCTGCAAATGTCGAACTCTGAATGACTTAAGTTCACGTACCGTCTTAGGAATTGGCCATTCCACTACCGTCTTCACCTTTTCCTTGTCAATCTTGATCCCAAAGGAGGTAATCTTATGACCTAGGTAAAGAAGTTCCTTTTTAAAGAATTCGCACTTTGATTCTTTTGCATAAAGCTTCTCGTCTTAAGATACGTAAGACAGTATGGAGATGCTTAGCATGCTCTTTGAGTGTTCTGCTATAGATCAGAATATCGTCCAGAAACACTACTACGAACTTCCCCAAATATGGATGAAAAATCGCAGTCCAAATCTGAAAGAGTTTATGCCAAGCCAGTTGAAAGTAATTTCAAGAAAAGCCTAAGTTTGAGTGATAAAAGAGACTAAATCAAACTTTCAACGATCACTATCAACTAGATCCTACAAGATCCACTGATGCCTTGGTCTTTCACTCACATTAGAACCTACACAGTGCAGGATACTGATAGCCTATTCTCATTCCAGCTGTACCACTCAAATTGGGACATGCGAAAGGGAGGACAAGGAGGAGATGCAGCGGGTAGAAGGTCAATTTTACATCTCGTCATGGTGACATTGTGGGATCACTAAAAACATGCTCAAATTCATGCAAAAAGTCAGAAAGTACGTAAGGTAGTGGAGTATCAAGTGGCAGCATGACTGGAGGCTGGACCTGCTGGACACAAAGAAGTGTTGCACAAAAATCCTTTGGGAGGCTACGCATGTAGCATAAGCATAAATAGCATCAGTCTCATGGAACTAAACAGCAATGGTAGTAGTAGGGTTCTGACAACAATTGCAGGCTATGTGATCAAGGCTCTTGCATTTTAAACATAAATGCTTTCCCCGGATCTCGGACATCTCAATAGCTGGGTAGTGATGAATAAAGACAGGGTGACGGGACGGAAGGGGATTTGGACTAAAGGATGGAGGAGTAGAAGTGGAAGAAGAGGCAATGACAAGACGTGAAAAAGGGCCTGCAATGAGAGGCATAAAGGAAGAAGGCAGAGGGTTGAAGTATTGACAAGGCACATAGCATGAGAAACATTGGTGGGTGAAAAGGAAGAGACGTCATACCTGAGAGCACCTCGTAAACCAACAATGTAGCGTGATCAACTCCAACAGCTTTAAGATCTCGAATAAGTAAGAAGGCTCTATAAAACATGATGTGTAACTAGCCAAGTCACCAATTTGGGACAAACTGTGAAAAGCATCACACTGGTGAACCATCCACTGGGATCATAAGCAAAGGGCCCCTTTAAACTCATGCCAAAAAATAATACTATCATGAGAAGTCATTTGGTAGAGAATGCGCCACCAAGTAGCAGCACATGTTAGGAATTAATGTTTATTTGATACCCCTTAATGATAGTTTGGCCATGCCTGCATGCTATTATAGGGGCCATTACTACTTATAGTGAATTTGTTTTTTATTGCTTATGCATGTAGGTGGATGCACTACTACTAGATTAGAATCTATTTAGTACTTAGAAATTCACGGTCTTTATGTAGGCTGGCGCCCCACCACAAGATCATTCCAATATGTTAGAGCTTTGCTCAATTCTCCTATAATCTTATTTCTCTTTAATCTCTATACTTGGTTTGTGTGAGTGCTAGTAGGACTAGTAACTCCATCTAGATTTGTATCACAAATTCTGACATGGTATCAGAGCAGGCTATTTGGTAAGAGAGAGAGAGATTGTTTGCAGGGTTGCAACCAAATACTTTGGAGGAGCTGAAGCTGCATTTGGAGTCAACATTGTCACGATAGCATCAGTCACGAATCTTGTTCTTGACTAATAAGCTACACACATTGAAAATGGGTACAGGTGAATTAGTAACGGACTACTTTACTCGGGTGAAAGATCTGAGAGGACAACTTATTCCAGTTGGAAAAATGTTCAAGATTCAGTGTTGGTATCCATTGTGCTTAATAGTCTACCTTTGGCCTATCAAAACATTGTAATGATGCTATCGTTCAAAGAAACGAGGCCTTCTTTCGATGAGCTAAATGCCATCTTACTACAGGAAGAAACGAGACGACAAAATATTGTCAACAGGGACGATTTCAAGGAACAAGCATTCCTGGCAAAGAAGCAAGAGCAAAGTTCCAAGAAGGGTGGCAAAGGGAAGAAGAAGAAGCAAGATATGGAGCAGAATCAATCAAATCGATCAAAAGATGGAAAGAAAGTGGTTCGAAGAGGAAACTGTTTTATTTGCGAAAAATCGGGACATTATGCAAAGGAGTGCTGGCATTACAAGTTCAAGAAAAAGCAGGATGGGAATTTTGTTGAAAAAGAAGAAACATCTAAGGCAAAATTGAGTGCTTTGGATCTTGAAGACTATGAGTTGTTTTCGGCATCGACATCTTCTGGTGATGGCTTCTCGAAGGAAGAAGACTTTTGGTTTATTGATTCAGGAGCTTCGAAGCATATGACACCTAGGCGAGAGTGGCTATCTAATTTTCAAAAATTAGATGATGGGTCAAATGTGAAGTTGGGAGACAACTACACATATGATATAAAAGGAGTTAAAAAAGTACAAGTTGAACTGCCTTCAGGGAAGATTGGAGACATAAGGGATGTGCTTTATTTACCAGGAATCAAGAAAAACTTACTCTCAGTGTCAGCAATTGCAAAGCAACACATGGTGGTGCAGTTTGATGAATAGCGGTGTCTCATCAAGAAGAAAAATAATGAAGTAGTAGCTGAGGGCATACTTGCAGGGCAGTTGTACAAACTTCAAGCTCAGGTGGTGAATCATCATGCAAGTGTTGCAGATATTGGATCATTGAGTAAGTTATGGCACGAGAGGTTTGGACATCTGAATTACAAAAGTCTACAAGTCTTGAGGAAATATAACATGGTTATAGGTTTACCTCAAGTTGTTTCTGATCACAAGGTTTGTGAAGGCTGTGTCTTAGGCAAGCATCATATGAAGAAGTTTTCGCCTAGTACATTCAGGGCGAGAAATGTCCTAGAACTTGTTCATACAGATTTGTGTGGTCCTACGAGGACTCAATCTTATGGGGGAGCAAGTTACTTCATGGTGTTTGTGGATGACTACTCTAGGAAGACATGGATCTATCTTCTGAACATTCAAGTACTTCACATGGTTTGAGACACAGGTGGAGAAAGAAATAGATAGACAAATCAAGATACTCCGTTCGGACAAAGGGGGAGAGTATATTTCTACGGAATTTTAGGTGTTTTGCAAGGATCATGGTATAAAGAGACAATTTGCAAACATGAACACACCTCAACAAAATGGAGTTGCGGAAAGAAAGAACCGGTCTAAAGTGGAAACTGCTAGGAGTATGCTCAAGAGCAAAAATCTTCCAAATATGTTTTGGGGTGAAGCAATTAAGACGGCGGTTTATCTTTTGAATCGAAGTCCTACAAAGGTTGTAGAGAATCGGACTCTAGAGGAAGCTTACACGGGTCGGAAGCCAGATGTAAGTCATTTGAGAATGTTTGGTCGTATTGCTTATGCTTACATACCTAAGGATTCCAGGAGCAAATTGGATTCTAAGGCGACCAAGTGTTTATTCCTTGATTATGATAGTCAAGAGAAGGGATACAGGTTATATGACTTGGAGGGTAAAAAAATCATCATAAGTAGGGATGTAATCTTTGATGAGGAGGCAACTCATAAAGATACAGAGATACCTTATGATAGGAATCAAGATGGAGGAATCCATATATTATGTGACGAGTTATTACAGGAGCCTGAATCGACACATGTACCGCCTACGCCAATCCAAGTACCTAGAATGACCTTGGTTGAGAAAGGAAAGAGGAAGGAGAGATCAAGTATATGGGATACTTATTCACCTCCAACTTCACCAAGCAAGAAGCATCCTACATCAGAAGCTAGAAGATTTCCTAGATGGTACTATGAAACTATCAAGGATAGTGTCATTATGGAACAGGGAGAATCCAGTACACAAGGGACTAGGAGATCGGCACAGGTACACTTTGCTTACATAGCTACACTATTGGAAACCAAGGATCCATCTACTTTCAGGGGAAGTGCAGCCTACAAAAAAACAAGTTGCGGATATCTTTACCAAAGGACTTGGCAAAGAAAACTTTCAGAAGTTTAGAGAACTTCTAGGAGTAATAGATAACGAAGTAAACATTAAGGGGGAGTGTTAGGAAATTAATGTTTATTTTATACCCCTTAATGATAGTTTGGCCATGCCTACGTGCTATTATAGGGGCCATTACTATTTATAGTAAATTTGTTTTTTATTGCTTGTGCATGTAGGTGGGAGCACTACTACTAGATTAGGATCTATTTAGTACTTAGAAATTCACCTTTGGTCTTTACCAAATATAGGTAGTATTTTAAGCAATTAGCTTTTGCTCTTTTGCTATTTGCTTTAGGCTTTTAGCCTTTCACATAGATTAGAGAAACTATATATGTAGGCTGGCGCCCCACCACAAGATCATTCCAATATGTTAGAGCTCTGCTCAAATCTCCTATAATCTTATTTCTCTTTAATCTTTTGTGTGAGTGCCAGTAAGACTAGTAACTCCATCTAGAATTTGTATCACAAATTCTGACAGCACAGTCATCCAAGTGTAAGACAGCTAGCTGGAGGTTTCCAGCTTAAACATAAAGATAGAGGTTTCCAGCTTAAAAAACCAGTTCTTGAGTTCATTCCCCTCAGGAGAACCAAAGTAGATGAAACGTTGTACCTTTTCCTTAAATTTCCAAGACATCAACAGAGTGACTGGCACTGTAAAAGGATTAAGAGCCCTGATAATTGATGGTGTAAAAGGATCAGGAGGCCTGATACCTTAAGTATATATGCCTCTTACATCAAGCTTCTGTTGTTGCCCTCATCTTAGTAGCAGAATTCTCCAATATGTGTAGGTGGACAGTACTTCCACACCACTTCACCTTTGAGAGCGATGCTTTGCATCATTGTTGCCCGTTCTGGAACGCATTCTAGAACGCGTTCCGTTCCAGAACGGGACCCCCAAAAAATTTAAAAAAAATTAGTAAATATTTAACTAAGGAGTCATTCCAACCCAGGTTTCAGCAGAATACAGGTTTAGATATTACAGGTTCAGAATTCTTGATCTAATTGCATTTGCTATTTTACAAATGTCAATTAGCTAGACAAAGATGAGTATCTTCATACTTCAACAAAAACCAAAGTGTTAGACAAAGTAGAGAAATTTTTAAGATCTAAGAGGCTTGTCGCAAAGACAACTAGCTAGAAAACGTATGTTATGCATACCAAAATGGTTACAAATTGTCACAAAAGCTTGACTGTTAGAAAATGTTTCAACGTTTCCAACCATATTCTCATCAAGATATGTTGTTACCAGTTTTGACTAAGAGTAACAAAACAAGATTGTTTTGGAGCCGTAAATGTTTATTCATTAGATAAGAAAAAATCAAGAACATGTACAGAAATCGATTCCCTCTTTGCTCTAGAAGCATTGCAATTTCTATCAGCTTTCATTTCTTTCTTTAAATTTACCAGGTTGTAGAAGCTCATCACAGAAAAAAAATCAATTTCAAGTGATAAAAAAAGACTAATCAGACCTCATTTTCACTCAATAACCAACTTGATAATCAATTAAGCACCGATCCAACCAAGAGAAAGAAAAGACATAAGAAATGACTAGATCCAAGGGTGAGATCACTCATGTAGCTCTACCACTTAGTTTTATGAGTGCGCTTAGTCAAGCCCCAAAAGGGAGCATAGCATTTTTTGATCACAATCCTGACATTCCTAGACTTACCATATAATAATTTTTTATCACAATCCTGACATCCTAGACTTACCATCCTAGACTTACCATATAATAATTTTGGAGGCTGCCACGACGTTCAAAAAATCGTGCCACTGCAAATGCAAGATCCTCTACTGGCCTATGTGGTACAGGTTCCCCCCATGAGCCAAACCTGTGAACATTCACAATTTATGGTAATCTTGACATTTAAACCCACCGCACCTTAATGGATTAATAGAAAAACAAGGATGGCTACTTGCAACAGAGAATCCATTCCCAGAAGGTTCATATGGTAATCAGATAATGAATTGTACAAAAATAGAGCTTAAAAAATCATATTGCTATTGCTATGTTAATCTCTATTTACTTATGAACATCATAGCTAGCTAGGAGCAAAAACTCAAATTAAAAAAAAATAAGGAAGATTGCAAACTTATACATCAAGTACTGAGAAGATTAATAATCAATTTGAGAACAATGATCTTCAACTGAGTTGTATCTATATTGAGATTATGCTAAAGTGATGTAAGCTTCTCTAAATGCACCAAAACTTTGGTCTCAAATTGTAACCAGATTATCTATTTTATTTACATCGTTAGTTTTCTATTTCTTAATTTCTCTAACACTTTGAAGTCCAAAGGACATAAAAATGTTGTTTTAGGGGAGGTAAGATGTTTTCAAAATCGTCCACTAATACTAGGATTTCCAAAAAATCCAAACTTCCAGTTTTTGGAGCCTCCATATTTTTTGGAGACAATCGAATAACTACATCATTGAGGAGTCTACATTGAGAAACCAACTATTGCAGCACACAACAATCCATTGGAGCTGCATATCAAAATTATTGACAAATCAAATTTTAGGTCAAAAGGGGTTAATTTCCATTTTGTATTCTCAAGTTTTTCCGCTTACAATTTTATTGAATGTACTTGGTCTCTATTGGGGTGCGATAGTAAGATCAACTATAGTCCATTTTGACCTTCTAGAAGGTGACAGAAGACATAGTCAAACTTCATTTAAACAAAGATTTTCTTTCAAAATAGGCTAGACTTTGTACAATGGGGTTTTCTATTCGGATAAAAAGTGAATCTTGTGTCCTCTTGCAATAAGACAAGTTCTAAGATCCATCTATCTTTTGTTTTCATTCACTACATCTGCATATCAAAGTTACTTAGGGTCTTTAAGTGTTAAAATAGATGCTCGATTAAGGGCACAAAAAATAGCAATGACTAATAGACAAGCACAAGTTTTAAAAGAAATGCATGAGCTCTTGCAAAATATAAAGGTAAATACAAGTATATTTTAGAGAGGGGACACCACCAACTTGCAACAACTTGTCTACTATCACAACTTTGTACCCTCTATATACAGTTTCTCAAGTGCTAGGACCGACAATGATGTGATTCATAAGTAGGAGTCAATTTATAGGCTAATATCTTGAGGTAGTTGGGCCATTTTTATTAACTTTTTGCTGGGGCCCCCCATATGTATATAACATCATGTATATAATTTTTTTATTACTATGGGGCTCAAGTTGGGCAAGACAATAATGTTGCAAAATTACACAAAAAACAAAATACACATTACTTTGCTAACATTTCCAACATTGCCCTTCTAAATTTTGTCGACTATCACACCTAGCAAATGTCTAAGTTTCTCAAACTTTCTCCTGTAAGAAGTTTTCTCAAATAATCAACAACCCAATCATAAGTTTTTAGATACACTAACTCAATTTCTCCATTATGTTGCTTTTCTTTTATACAATGTTGTATTTCAATGTGCTTTGTTCTTGCATAAAAACAAGATCTTTTGCAAGTTGGATGCAACTCTTCCTGTCACATAAAACTATCACAAGGTCACCTTGAGAGTGATCCAAATGTGCAAGTAGTCATCTTAACCAAATAGCCTAACATATTGCTGTCGTAGCCTCTCTAAATTCTTCTTCGATAGAAGACGATTTTACTTTAGATTGCTTCTTACTACACCATGCAACAACACCTATCCAAGAGAATACATATCCAATTGTAGATCTTATATACTTTGTTTCCCAAGTTTGATGCCATAATTTCAAGCACATCTCAAGTATCTTAAGATTCAATTTGTGCCTTGTCAATGTGTTTTCTTTGGACATAATATTGATTAGCTAGCACACTAACTACATAAGACATGTCAGGCCTAGTGTCGATCAAGTAAATGATGCTTCAACAAGCTATTTATAAAGATGTCCAACTTCTTCACTATCAATAGTGAAATATTGACTTGACCAATGGAGTATAGAAATTACATGCCTTTAGGTTTAAATTCTTCAAAATATCTTATGCTCACATTCTATTCATACTTCAATATATCGATGTTATGTTAAAGCATGGTACCCAAAATAACAAAGGAAACATGCAATTGTCAACCGTATAGAGCCCATCCACAAAATCTCATAACTTCAATGCAAGGACCATATATATTATTCCTAAAGGTGTCATTTCAAATTCTCCTAATAAATCTAGTTTTCTTGTTGTGCTAAGTTGTTCGTTGCTTCTTGGAATGACTAGGACATCCACATAGAAGATAACAATGCTCTAGGAGTTTGCTATAGTTCGTACGTGGTTTTCTTTTACTTCCATAGCTGCTCTTCCTTGTCTTTCACAACAAAGACATGTGGCTTCTCTAGATAAACTCCTCCTAGAAATTCATCAAAAAAGTGCTTTTGCCATCCATTTGATTTCTCTCCCATTTCAAAGTCAGTCCCTCCTTATTGTGCATGACTTTTTGTTACAAGTACGGTTTCATGTCCGATTCGAATCGGCCCGATTCAACCGGTTCAAATCGATTCGAACCGCCCATCTGGAAACCAAATCGACCGAATCGGTCAAGTTGCATATTTTTTTGGTTTTAAGGTATCCAAGCATGAATTCAAGATCTATATTCCACAAATTAGGTTGTATACATAGTACATACTACCTACACTGTAGATTAAGCAATCAAGTAATGTTTCATGTCTGATTCATGATTCATCGAACATCCGATTCTAACAAATTCGAATCGCCAATCTAGAAACCATACTCTAGAGCTAAGCAGACGAGTCATAGTTGTATAGGTAGCTGCTACAGTTAGTGGTGACGAGAGAGAGAGAGAGAGAGAGAGAGAGAGAGAGAGAGAGAGAGAGAGAGAGAGAGAGAAAGAAAGAAAGCTTTATTAATGTCATTTCCATGCCAAAAGGCATATAAGACTAGTAAATGTACATGTCAAGTATGTGGTAACCATAGGAGCGTATGAAACGTCTCCAAAACAGTAACAAAAGTAGCAATCTAGAGCTAAAGCTATAAACTGAAATAGATGTGATGTTATTAGAAACATGTGGGAGCATGTATACTGCTAACAGTCATGAGTGAGATATGACGCTATCATCTAGTCCTGTCCTACTGGTGCTGATGATATAGAAGGATGTAATACGGCCTGTAGCATGAAGGGCCACTGGTGGTCTCTGACGTCATCTGAGAGGATGAAGAGGTCTCCTCGTGATAGGTCGAGTAGCTCGTGCTGCAACATGGGTATGTGTGGGACGCTGTCTCTGATCTCTGTGGGCAAGCAGGTCATCATCATCATCGTCACCGTCATCAAAACGTCCTCTCCTCCTGGAGAAGAAAGAAGTGATCTGAGGCTGAGAAACCTGACTCGGCTGGGCTGTCTGATACAAATCTTGTCGTAGTATAAACATCCCTCGTATCATGAGTGCCGCGCACGGGAATCCTCATAAGCTATGAGCGATCGTAAGGTGACAGGTGTGTCTCGGAACAAACAGTGGTATCTCCCTCTGATCTCGTAATAAACCGGGCACCTAAAGATAAAGTGCTCCTCTAACTCCACCTCCTCTAAAGAGCATAACTGGCAAATCCGCTCCTCTCTCGAGGTACCCTGGAATCTACCAGTCTCAATAGCCAACTGATGTGATGATACACGGAGCTGTCCCAATGTAAATCTCAGGCAATGTGATAGTCTCGAGTCCAAATAATGTGGTAAGACCGGGAACCCTGCTATGTCAAGCTCAATAAAATGAGTCCAGTAGTAGCCGGGTTTCACCCCAAGCTGTCGCCCCCAAGTACGGTCGAGATATGCCCGATATAAGATGCACCTGATGATGAGTACCTGAGGGGAGCTCTGTAATGGAGATACCAAATGACTCAAGGAGGAAACGGGATGCCTGAGAGAACCACGATAGTCGATAGCCCTGGTCATGAAGAAAGTGTGAGGAGACAAGTGCTGTCTATGTATATCTCATATCCTCATCGGGTAGAGCCTGGATTCTCTGAATGTATGTGATAAGCTGGAACGCGGCATATATCTGAATGGGTGGAACGGCAAACTCTGCAAGAAGGATCTCATGTGGAACCGAGGGCTTCACTCGAATCATACGGGCTAACATGGTGGTCTGCAATCGTGAAATGCTGGCCCAATGTGATGAAGGGAGGCCGGTGCACCATGTCTCTGCTGCATATAAGGTTGTGGGGGTGACAATAGTATCAAAGAGTCTACACTTACTACGAACATCTCGGATAAGCTTCCTGAAACAGAACCGCTCAAGCTGAACAAGAGAGGAATGCCCCTTCCCAAGTCGGGTGGTGGCAGCTTGTCGCATGCTGAAGGTAGGACCAGAGAAGAGTATCCCCAAATAGGTATAAGAGGAAACTACCTCTAAGGCCTGTCCATCTAGGATGAGCTCCTGGCGCTGCATGAAGGCTCGAGAAGCGTTGAAGACCATAACCTTGGTCTTCGCAGTGTTCACCCCCAACCCCCATCTGGTACAAAATCCCTGTAAACAATCTAGCTGCCTCTGCAAACCCTCTCTGGTCGGGGATACTAGTACTACATCATCCGCATAAAGGAGAATAGCAATCAGAATGGTGCCAAGTCTACAGCCACCCCCGCCACACTATGAGATGACTCGCTCTAACTCATCAATATACAATCCAACGAGAACCGGTGAAAGAGAGCACCCCTGTTTCACCCCAATGGTGCTCCAAATGTGATCAGATAAGCCACTGCTATGTCGGAAACATCCCAAGACCTTCTCATAAAGAGCCATCACTGCTAGAACAATATCTGTGGAGAAACCAAGGTCACGAAGTCTCTGAATGAGCAGGGAGCGTGGTACATAATCAAAGGCCTTCCTGAAATCTACAAAACAGCAGTAAACCCTCTCTTTCTTGTACTTAGCTTCCTCGATCAAGGCTCGAAGTGTAAAAATATGGTCAGTGGTAGAATAATGAGATCGGAAACCTGCCTGCCCCAATGCATGTAATCTCCGAGCTTCCGCCTCTGAACTCACTGCAGACTGGAATATGGTACCATAGAGCTTCGTGAGAACATGTTCGATCATGATGGTGCGGTAATTACCAGGAATCATGGGATCACCATTTTTATGAATAGGGTGGATGGTGTTGGTGCACCAGGATGAGGGGAAACCAGAGACAACGGCGGAATTGAGGAGAGTGGCTAGAGTGGGAGCAAGGAGGTCGGAAGCATGGGTTAGGAGTTCAGATTCAAGGTCTTCGATATCTCTTGCTTTATGGGACTTCATTCTCTTGATGGCCGTAAGTACCATGTCAGATGTAAAGAAGATGAACTCAGAGGGGCGTGGGGAGATAGAGATGGGTGCGTCAGTGGGTATGGTATATAGTTTGGTAGCGTATTCGATCCATATGCGAAGGTCATCCAGGAGGGGTGGTGGAGCACGAGGGATAAACTCACGCCAAAAGGCGCCTGAAGAGGAACTGAAGAGAAGATCAACAAGACGCGTTCCTTCGGAGTCGACGGTAAGAGCGCCTAGCGGAGTGGAGGAGATGAGGATCGTGAGTGCGGGCATGGGTGACAAGCTGACGAAGAGAGCGACATTCAGCATCATACCACGGGGGGTGTGGGGGTCGTATCGATGAGGAGCGGGTGCCTCTGCTTTTATGGGGTTTCGATGGAAAAGCAAGGGAAGCAGCGGTATGAAGAGAAGTGCTAAGAAAGGCAGCTTGAGTCTCGACTGTACTATCGCGAGGGAAGGAATGGAGCAATGAGATTAGGAACTCCTGGTAAACTGGTGTAAAGAGAGAACTGAATGTATACTTGGGTGCCCGTGTAAGCAGGGGGTGTGAGGATGGCTGGGGAGGTGGGAGGCGGCCGATAGCGAAGGAGAGAAAGGAATGATCAGAGACAGTGGTGGGAGATACATGAAAATCAGAGATGAGAGGAATGGAAGATGGTGATCCCATGAGATAATCCACAACACTGTGTCCACCACTGTGAGGGTGACAAGTATAACTGCCAGATTTTGGCCAACAAGTTGGGCCATTGTAAATGGCTAACTCATGGGCCTCTCCAAACTGCAATAAATGCTCACCGTAAGGGGTAGTAGGTCCCATGCTGTCCTTTGAAATCCTGGTAACTCCCATATCATCGCTGTCAAGGGCATGAACGCGGAGCTGGTCGGTGATGTCATAGAACTCTGACTGTCGTGAAGAGGTTCGGGCATTAAAATCTCCAGTGAGGAGAATATGCCCCCGCTCTGCGAATCTGATAATATCAGGAGATAAATCAAGGTAGGGTGAACCTGTGCCCTCAGCAAACGACAAAGACTCTGGAGGAAAATAACAGGCCGCCACAAAGAGGTCCCTGTCCAACCCAATATCCTGCCCAGTAATATGAATCCATATATACCGTGCATGCTCATTGTGTCTGATGAACTCAATGCTCGGATGAAGAGACTCTCTGTATAAACATGCAACACCTCCGGATCCACGACCGCTAGCTGATCTAGTCTCAAGTCTATACACGGAATCCCATCTGTATCCTGGAAAAATAGGTAATCCTCTCTCCTGACTCTCATGAGTCTCCATAAAGAGCAGCAAATCCCTGTCAGTGATGAAATCGATCAAGTCGCCAGCAATGGAGGATGAGTGTAAACCATCACATACAGCGGAAGCACTGAGGGGTCAAGATAGGGACACCCCCCCCCGGAAAGATGTTTCTTGTCATTATGCAAAACCAATTGGCTTATGCCAATTACATATACAATAGATTCCAATAAGGGTCTCAAAATAGGAACATCAACTTACTTCCTTTCAATGGTCTTAATTCCATATCTAGCTTATCAGAAGCATAGAAATTTCTTCATAAATCTTATTTCTTCCGTCATGCAATCATGAAGGATCTTAGATACTTGACATGCAATCATGATAGATCCTAGATTCTTGACATGCAATCATGTTGGATCATAGATTCTTGACATGCAATAGTCTGAACTGATATGCATGGTCATTAGGCAATGGATGGTGTGACATGCAAGCTTCAAATCTGAAAAGCATGCATGGACAAAAGGCCACAGATGGCATGACATGCAAGTGTCGAAACTGACATGCATGGACATTAGGCAATGGATGGCATGACATGCAAGAGTCTAAACAGACATGCATGGACATTAGGCCACAGACGGCATGACATGCAAGAGTCTAAACTGACATGCATGGACAATAGGCCACAGATGGCATGACATGCAATGGTACTAATCAACCATTCTTACATATGGATATCAGATTCAAGATCATACCATGGTTTCAGGAGAGGGTGAAAGAGAGAGAGAGAGAGAGAGAGAGAGAGAGAGAGAGAGAGAGAGAGAGAGAGTGAGTGAAAGAGAGTGGTGAGAGAGTGTGTGTGTTGGAGATTCCAAATAGCTTTCGAATCCAAATTTGAAATAGCATCCCTATGTCATAGCTCCAAAACTCCGTCTCCAAGCACCTACACACAAAGAAGCAAGAGCAAAAAAAAATCCAAAATGAAAGAATGATCATTAGCCTTGGAGGGGGGCGAATTTCTCCTCTTATAGGAAGGGGGGAGGCTTGGGGAAGTGGATGAGGTGTTAGTACAAGTGTGAGAGGTGTGAGTGAGGGGGTGACGTGTATTAGTCAGAGGGAGTGAATGGGTGATGTGTATTAGCTTGGGAGTGTTATTATGATGATTTGGCATATGAAGTGAGAGTGTAGGGGGGCGCCCCATTCTAGGTGTCAAATAGCCTAGAATGCATGTGGCAAAGTAGGTGGGAGGTATATGTCCATCTTGTTTTGCATAATGTCCATCAATTCCTAGGCCCCTTGTTTCTAGAGGTTGCCCATCCTCAATCATGGTCATTGGCATTTTTTCTAGAGGTTGAACTGTCCTCAATCATGGTCATTGGCATTTTTTCTAGAGGTTGCTCTGTCCTCAATCATGGTGAATAGGGTCAAAACGGTGATCACTCCCTTGGCCTATTCCTGATCTTTATAGACTCCACTGAGCCTTTATTATAGACTCTTCTGAGCCTTCATTATAGACTTAGAAATAAGCCTTCTTTATAGACTCTTCTAAGCCTTCATAATAGACTTTGTCAACAGCCTTCTTGGATAACAGTCTTGAGCTTTGAAAGTTCTTCTTCTTCTAGCACTTTCCTGAGTACCTGCACATACCCTCAAAGAGAGGTTAGTCCTTAAGCCCAGAGGGCTTCTTATTCTTATTCTGATTCTTCAGGTACGTTCATGAGTACCTGCACATCCCTTCAAAGAAAGGTCAGTGTTCATAATACCATAAAACATGGTTTTCTTAGTTCTACAAATATCAATGCCTGTTACTCGATTCATTAAAGTAATAAATTCATACAATATCCTAAAAGAATATTGATCATTGATAATTCTATATCATCAAAGTCTATCTGGGCTTTGAAGCTGGGAAAGTCTTTATTACTTAGGGGTAATTTGTCTCTACAAATTACATTAGACTATAGTCTGTAGTGGATGTGGATCTGAATGAGACTCCATATTGCATTAGTACATTGTAGAATTTAGCATAATGTATTGTACATTAAGCGTTTAAGATTGAAGACTTCTGACTCAGGTAACTAGATTCTCGAATCAAGAACTCAAATTCGTAATTCATTAAACATTCTAAATTCTAAGTTTGATTCAAATTTCAACTTTTGATTGTGACTCTTGAGTCTGGACTCTGGACTCTGAACTCTAGACTCTATGACATTGTCAACATTCAAGTTTCATCAAATTACAATGTACATAAATTATAATACATATTATGAATCAGATACAGACTTAAAATGCTAAGTGGAGTCAGAGGACATTGGACATAGACATTGAGCGATGACAATGTTGACTGCAGTGTGGCAGTGAGCACATGCCACATACAAAATTGAAATGAAATGCCAACATCAAGATTCAAGATTCAAGATTCATCATTCATGGCGATAACTTAATAATTCATTACTCTTCATCGTCATAGTCAAAAGTGCATAATCTTTGAGGTGATCTATTCTCTGTTGATCGCTTCTCTTCACAACCTTATATGTAAATCACTTCCCCCAATAGTTTGATAAGAGCACTGTGGGATTTGTCAGTGAAATGGTATTGAAGGTGCACTTTGTGATGGGTGTTCTTATTCTCGATTTTTTACCTAATTTTTCATCTTGTTGCTCTTCAATTTCTTCTTCATCAAATGAGGGCTTGGAAGGTGATTCTCCCTATTTTTCTTCTTGATAAACCTTTGTATCATATTCACCAAAAATCACATTTGTTCTTATCATTAGTTTCTTGGACATGACATCATCATATGATATGTATGCATGTGCTTCATCACAACACCCAATGAAAACACCTTTACTATGATTAGATCGAATTTTTATCATTTTTCCTTAAGCAAGTAGACGCTTGTCATATAGCCAAAACTTATGAGGTGAATAACCTTAGGTTTTAAACCTATATAAGCCTATTCTCATGTTTCTCCTATAGATGCTTCCATTAAATTCCTAGTATACAGTTATGAACGTAGCCACGGCTGATCTAGATTTAGTCTATGAAAGCATCACATAAGCAAGACTTAACCCTAGAAAGCAGGAGAGAGAAAGCTTAAAGAGACTAAAGAAGGAGATCATATCATAAGCCAAGTAACAAATGACACAGAATCCCTACTTATAGCCAAGAGGAAGCCCTAAAAGGAAGCTTCCAGTGGCTAGGGCCAAACTGAGAGGGAAAATAGTGCGCCCTCCAAGAAGGCCCCCACTCTCAGTAATATGACCAAATAACCAATATAGTGAATCATAGGGCCCAAGGCCAATAATATGGTCTAAATGTCAATAATAGGGCCCAAGGCCAACCATATAGTCTAAATGTCAAATAATGAATAAAAAAGGGCCCAAAGCCTGCTTATGCATAAAGTAAAGTAAATGTAAATGGACATGGCGAATGTAATGACCCGAGTCCATAACTCTCCCCGACACAAAAATAAGACCCAACTGCCATAAACGACTGGATCAAGTAACAGCAAGCCCTGGAGGATCAACTGGAACAGCATCTGGTGTAATAACAACTGGAGCAACAGCTGATGTAGAGGAATCAACAAGTGCGGCAAGAGCACGAGCCTGATCCGCAAGTGAAGGTGTATGATAAAAGACATCAATAGGCTCCCATGTGGCCTCCTCAACAGGACGACCATCCCACTGGACTAGGAACTGAATCTGCCGGCGGCGTCAACTATGATGCAAACGCACCTGAAGGATAGCAACAGGTAATAAAGGAAAGAGATCCGGTGCAGTAGGAAACTCAGCATCACGAGGAGCATCATCCTCAATAGCAGCACGTAATAAACTAACATGGAATATATCACAGGCACGTGTGGAAGCAGGAAGTTGAAGACGATATGTAACTGGACTAAGAACCTCCAATATACAATAAGGCCCATAATAACGTGGTGCAAGCTTCTCAGTAGAAGCATGGCCCTGAATAAAATGATAACGTGCAAACCGTAGGCGTAGATATACCATATCACCAACATGAAACTCAACATGACGTCGATGACGATCAACTGAGGCCTGATAACGCTGCTGGACCTGCTGCAAATGGGAACTGGCCTGGAGAATAAGCTCGCGAGCACCTGATAGAAATGAAGACAGTGTCACAGGTGTATCCTCGGGAGGAAGAGGAATACCAGGTAAAAGAGGTGCATAACCATGAGATAATAAAAATGGTGCAACGCCGGTGCTGGTACTAACAGAGCTAGCTATACTCTGCCAAACATAAGTGCTGATCCCAATCCTTCCCTGAAGGAGTAACAAAATGGCGCAAATAATCCTCAAGGATCCTGTTAAGGACCTCAGACTGCCCATCAGAAGTAGAATGATAAGCAGACCCCATAAAAAGCTGTACATCCAATATACGCATAAGCTCTGTCCAGAACAATGATGTAACCTTACTATCCCGATCAGAAAGGATAGTACGAGGAAACCCATGTAGGCGAAATATCTCTGAAAGGAACAAGCGTGCACACTGCTCTGCTGTGATAGTACTGCGGATGGGTATGAAATGTGCCTGTTTCGAGAACCTGTCAACTACCACCATACATGAATCGTGACCACGACGGGTGCGGGGAAGGCCAATGATGAAGTCCATAGAAATATTAGTCCACTGGCGGTGAGGAATAAGCCAACTCTGAAGCAAACCAGCGGACTTAGCATGGGAGTACTTATTACGTAAGCAGAAAGGACAGGTACGAATAAGTACAACAAGCTCTTTCCTAAGGGATGGCCAATAGAAATGATCCTTAAGACGAGCATAAGACTTCTGAAAACCAAAATGACCCCCAACTGGGGACTAATGAGCATCCGACAACAATTGAGAACGGATACCCAAAGAACTAGGAATACAAAGAGAACCATAATGATAAAGACGATGGTCAACAATGGAATAAGCCTGATGAGGTGAAGACGACATAGGTGGAGCAGAACTATAAACATCACGAAAATCAGAACATGTAAGATAAGCAGATGGAAGATCATCAAACCAGGAAGGGATCGTGGCAACAAGGGTATTCAATAAAGCAGGAAGTCTAGACAATGCGTCAGCAGCAGTGTTAGCACGACCAGGACGATACAAAATAGAAAAATCAAAAGATTGTAAAAACTGCAACCAACGAAACTGACGATCACTAAGATCACGTTGGGAGAAGAGATAACGTAAGGACTGATGATCAGTAACGATATCAAAAGGAACACGGTACAGGTAATGGCGCCACTTCTTAAGAGCATAGATAATGGCAAGAAGCTCTTTCTCATGGACAAAATAACGTTGCTCATAAGAGCGTAAACGACGCGACTCATAAGCAATAATACACTGAGACTGACGAAGCAAGGCACCCAAACCAACATTACTAGCATCGGTCTCAACAATAAATTTCTGATCAAACTGTGGTAAACACAGGACAGAGGCCTCCACAACAGCACGACGAAGAGCGTCAAAGGCGAACTGACAATCAGAAGTCCAAACAAAAGCACTATACTTCTTCAAAAGCGCATGAAGAGGGGCAGCCACAGTGGCAAAGTGAGGAACAGGACGACGAAGGTGAGTAGCGAGACCAAGAAACATACGAACATGGTGGACATCTGTGGAAACAGGCCAATCAGCGATTGCCCGAACCTTATGAGGGTCCAAACGAATACGACCATCACAAATGAGAAATCCTAAAAACTCAATCTCAACAACAGCAAAGGAACACTTAGAAAGTTTAGCAAACAACTGGTGATGAACAAGCAATTGAAAAACAGATGAAAGATGTAACACATGCTCATCAAGAGTCTTACTAAAAACAAGAATATCATCAAAATAAACTAAAACACAACGACCAAGGAGAGGACGCATGATGTTATTCATCACATTCTGGAACGTTGGTGGACCATTAGTAACACCAAAAGGAAGAACACGAAACTCATACAAACCAAGATGGGTACGAAACGCAGTCTTGTGTTCGTCCGAAGGATGCATCCTAATCTGGTGATAGCCGGAACGTAAGTCTATCTTAGAGAAAAGATGAGAGGTGCCTAACTGGTCAAAGAGATCATCTATGTGAGTAATAGGATACTGGTTACGGATGGTCAACTTATTGAGGGCACGATAATCAATGCAGAGGCGTTTCGAACCATCTTTCTTACTGACAAGGAGAACAGGGGCACCAAAAGGACTGTGACTAGGAAGAATAAGGCCCTGATCTAGTAAAGCAGTAATCTGAAGCTCAACCTCATCACGCTCAGACGTAGACATACGGTAAGGAGGCCGGGAGGGAGGAGCAGAACCAGGACGCAAATCAATATGGTGGTTCACATCACGTAATGGTGGTAGCGTCGTAGGTTCTGAAAAGACAAATGCATACTGATGTAATAAGTCAGAGATCACCTGAGGAACAGCTGCTGGAGGAGAGGTAGTCACTGGAGAATCTGCTGCAGCACGCTGAACACAAAATAAAGCTGCACAATGAGCCTTAGGTAGGCTGCGGATAAACTGCTTCCCGCTGATCAGTTGGAAACCTGCCTGAGAATCAATACCAGCAAGTGAGTGGGTCACTGCATCATGAACAAATGTCAATGTCTGCTGAGCCAGGTCCAAAGTAACCGCTCCCAATGAAGCAAACCAATCAGCACCAAGGATAAGGTCATAGCGCTCCAGAGGAATGATATAAAGATCTGCCTGTCCAGAAAAATCACCAATGCGGTAGGATAATCCCTGAAACATCTGAGAACTAGGAAATGAGTGAGAACTGGCAACCTCGACTGTGAGAGGCTGTGGAGCAGGAATAGGTGAAGCGCGTATCCGGCTGAGAACATAACTGCTGATAAAGGAATGAGTGCTGCCGGTATCAACTAAAGCAATATACTCACGACCAGTAATGTGCACACGTAGCCGAATGGAGCGAGGACCGGGGCACCCTGTCCAGGTAGCATAAGCAAGCTGAGCATGGCAAGTAGCAGGAAGTAAATCAATAGAAGGCTCAAGAGATAGATCAGGCTCATCAGATATATGAATGTAGATATCAAACTCATCTGGGGTAGTGCCCTCATGGTAGAAAACAGCAGTAGAAGTAGGCAGGGGCTGGCGGCAATCACGGGCAATGTGGTCAGGACTCTTACAACGAAAGCAAAGACGCTTCTGCTAAATGTCAGCGAACTCTGCAGACGTGTAACGTCGGACAAAAGTAGGACGAGGAGGCGGAGGGCGAGGAGCGGGAGAAGTAAGAGAAGAGGTCGGGACGACAGTGGATGGGGCAGATGGGGCCGGAGATGGTAGAGGTGAAAGAGATGGACGGGGTTGAGAAAAGTGAAAGGGAGCAGGATCAGGGTACTTATGCTGTAAAGTACTAGCAAGGGACATGGCCTCAACAAGTGTGGGTGGACGGAAAGAAGAGACATCGTATCGTAGAGCACCACGAAGTCCAGCAATGTAGCGAGAAATAAGCTCAGTGGGCTGAAGATCTGTAAAGAGGTAGGAAAGGTCCATAAACTGATCTGTATAGGAGGAAAGATCACCAGTCTGAGAAAGACTACGGAATATATCACGCTGGCAGCTCAGCCACTGAGGGTCAATCATAGCATGACGAAGATCACGACGAAAGGTAGGCCATAACTGGAGACCGTCCCGATCAGGGTCAAGTCGGTAGACCCGCCACCAAGTGGCAGCACGTCCATCTAAATGTACGGCGGCTAACTGGATCTTCTGAGGATCAGTCTTAGGGTAAATCTGAAAATAAGTATCAAGCTTTGCAAACCAATTCTCTAACAAGTTCCCGTCAGAGGAACCAGAATAGGTGGCAAGCTGTACCCGATCACGAAAATCTCGAGCAAAATGTGGCTTAGGAGCTAGATGTCGTGAAAAATGTGACTCAGGAGCTGTAGGACGTGGAAAACCGGGTGGTGGGTTAGGTGGAAAATGAGGCCCACAGCCAAAGGAAGTAGACGAGGATGGAAGTCCAAATGGAGACCCAAATGATGAATGAACAGGGGCTTTGCCAGATCCATGTGGTTGTAAGGAATCAATCTGTGACTGCATAGTGGCAAAGCCGGTCTGTAGAGTGGTAAAACCGGTCATCATTTGGTCGAAACGACTACTGAGGAGAGTAAGAGAGTCACGCATATCAGCAAACTGTTCATCTAAAGGTCCGGAATGACTCGCAGGTGTAGTGGGTGAGCTAGCCATGAGGAAGAAAAAGTAAGCGAGAAAAGAAATGTGCTAAACAATTGGACGAACTAAAGGAGAGGACATAAGTCGTCAAAACAGGCATGCCAATGAAAAGACACAATAGAACTCGCGATGTAAGATGAACGGCAATGACAACTTAGTAAGAAATACCTCGTAACCGCAACCGGAAGTGAGCTGAAAAATAGCGGCGATATGTCAAGGTACCGGGCAGCCTCCAAAAAAGATGCTAAGGGCCCGACAACGTGGAGTAAACGGTGGGTAAAAGTATGGGAAACAATAATGGACTATGGGGCTGGAAAGGGAGCAGCCAAGGAAAGGAAGTGATAACAAAAAGGAGGTATGGGCAGCGAGGAAACAAGGCTGAAAAATCAGAGATCTCCCTTCAAGGGTAAAAAAAAGTTTGCGATAAAGACGGGGAGCAATCCCGATGCGCGATGAAGTTGGGTGGGAGTGGCTTTCTAAGCATCTAGGCGTGTTTGTATTGTCCGGGGTAGGGTTGCGAACACGGACAGCAATGTAGGAGGGTGAGCTGAAATTGAGGCGGATGTAGGGCGCTAGCTATGGTGGAGTGTGGGCGTCCAAGAGAGGTAGTAAACGGCAAAAAAAAAATTGGATCAAAAAGATGGGTTGGTAGGGCGCTAGGAGTGGCTGATGGAAGGTGGCGAATAGGGGCAGCAAAAAGCGGAAATTTTCAGCAAAGGAAGGAGCAGTAAGGCGCTGGTCAGCAAGCATGAGGGCGCCCAATAGGGCAGCAAATAGGAGGCAGTAGGGCGCCCAAAATAGGGGAGGAAAAAGGCTGAAAATGCAGCAGTAGGCAGCCAGCAAGAGGGCGCTAGAAATGGGCAGCAAGTGGGCGCCTGTCCTCCTCCGATCCGTCGTGAAAATCTGCAAGACAAGTGTGGAGAAATGCTGAAGATCCGGCTGAAAAATGGTGAAAATCCAAGCTGAAGATGGGCGCCCTCCTGTGAGAGAAAAATCTGCTCAATGGAGATGCTCAGGAAAGTGCTCTGATACCAAGTTATGAACGTAGCCACGGCTGAAAGCATCACATAAGCAAGACTTAACCCTAGAAAGCAGGAGAGAGCAAGCTTAAAGAGACTAAAGAAGGAGATCATATCATAAGCCAAGTAACAAATGACATAGAATCCCTACTTGTAGCCAAGAGGAAGCCCTAAAAGGAAGCTTCCAGTGGCTAGGGCCAAACTGAGAGGGAAAATAGTGCACCCTCCAAGAAGGCCCCCTCTCTCAGTAATATGACCAAATAACCAATATAGTGAATCATAGGGCCCAAGGCCAATAATATGGTCTAAATGTCAATAATAGGGCCCAAGGCCAACCATATAGTCTAAATGTCAAATAATGAATAAAAAAGGGCCCAAAGCCTGCTTATGCATAAAGTAAAGTAAATGTAAATGGACATGGCGAATGTAATGAGCCGAGTCCATAACTTATACCTAGAAATATTGGTGTATAAAGTGCTTCGCAAATTTTAATCTCTCAACATGACGTTGCCATATTCAAGAATGGTTCTATTTGTGCATATTGCAGCACCACTTTGTTGGGGAGAATAGGAAGAAGCGAATTGTTTTTTTTTTTTTTATCCTAATCACTTTACAAAAATCTTTGAGGAATATTATCCAAGAAAGTATGTTAAGATAGTAAAATAGCACAACGTTTGCTTTCGGGTAAATAAACGAGTTGCACAGATTTTATTCTTACTAGAAATTATTAGGGAATATTGTTTAGTGAGCTACATATGGAACATGCCTATTTTTAGTATGTTATCATATTTATAGAATATCTTTCTAAGAAAAAAGAACAAGTTTTGGAATGTTATGAAATGGCATACTTGACCATCTACTCTCTACAAACTATCCTTTAGCTAACACTTTCAAAAATAAGATTGAAGCAAGAACGTGCTTACATTGAATAAAGATTTCTTTTGGGTTCAACATAGCAACTACCTAAACATATAAATACATACTTCAACAATCGTTGCCTTTTTGCTAGACTAGTACAACATGATACTAGAGAAAGACCAATCACATCCAAGACCAAAACTCAAAAACACTAAGATTATGTCAAACTTCATATAAACTCACTAATATTGAGGAATGATATTTCGTACTTAAAGATTAGATAATTCAAAGTTACCAGCCACTCCAATCTTCCGTCCACATTTTAGGCTTATTGGCAGCATTTGGCATCCATCCATCACAATAATAGCCATTGCAAGTATTAATCTAGCAAAAAGGAAAATATCAACCAATGACTCTCTCTCTCTCTCTCTCTCTCTCTCTCTCTCTCTCTCTCTCTCTCTCTCTCTCTCTTTTTTCATTTTTTCACAGCAGAGAGACATCTATGATGCTTGACTCTCCTTGTGCATAGCACTGTTTCCTGTTTTATTGTAATCTTGTTTCTTTTAGGTGGTTGAGCTTTCACGCTCCCACCAAGCACACTTGACATGTACCTTTTTTTCAGTCCTATGTACCTTAGGGTATTCCATGGACATTAATAAAGATCTCTCTCTCTCTCTCTCTCTCTCAATTGACACGACAGGAAGCACAAAATGTGAGAGTAAAGGGTATCCCTAATACCAATCCGCTAAACAACCTTGGTATGATGATGATTACCACTATTATCACCATCAAGCTGTCCAAGCAAAACACCACTCACACGACCTCTCTCCTTCGAGATGCCAAACATACTTGTCATCATATCCTCGCACTAAAGAGAACACCTATGAAGCGAATGGTTGTAGAAACATTATTTAACCTTCTCTTCAATTCCTCCATTGGGACCTTTTGGCACAAGTTTACTCCCCACCCTTGAACTCCTTTATGGAATGATCTCCACACTTGGACTGACAATGTCACCACCTTGTACACTATTCATATTGACACACCCATTGTCACCTTCCCTTGCCCTTCCAAATTCTCCTTCTTTACGCTTGATATGGTCCTTGCAGCTATTAAGAAGATGAAAACATGTTGTGCATGAGCTGTTCGGGACTTGGAATCTGAGCTCCTTATCCATGCTCCTGATACACTAGCACCCATACTCATTCATCTCCTTAACCGAGCAGTCAATACTAGTTTCCCTCCTGGGTGCAACAATATCATCTACCCTATCCATAAAAGCCATGATCCCATGAGACCTGATAACTATCACAACATCATGATTGGGCATGTGTCAGGCTCTCCCTGATCTTCGTACTGACACCCGTCCAAAACATGCATTGATCGCCACAAATTTCCAGCCTCTCTGATTCCCTGCAAGCACATAGCCTCAAACAAAAACACAGTGGAGCTGGCTGCCTTGTCTCCTCCCAGCCTTTGTTCTATAGATTATCATGAGGAATGCCTCTCTCTAGGCTCACTTATCCAAAATCCTCAAGCACCCCTTAACCCTGACCCTTTCTAAATCTTGACACATGGCCAACTCCATGCCCTGTCGACACTTGCCACTTGGCAGTACCCTAACACATAGGCAAGTGAGTAGGCTGACACGTGTCACTCATCCATTGGACCAAATGTCCAAGTGGACCGTATGTGTCAATCATTCACTGGACCAAGTGTCCCAGTGAGCATATGACATGTGTCACGTTGAGTAGTCAACTCTCCTACTTTTTAGGACGTCAATCCAGCCACTCCAAATTAATGACCCAGTACCCTATACCCAAGCAACATGCAACTCTGAGGCTCAGAAACATCATTAACAGCTTTATTTACATTTCTGTTACAAAGGTCACCACAGGCCGGTGACTTAGCCATTTCTGTATTTACAAGAAGTACATCTATAAGTAAAAACAGTAAACAACCGGGACAAGGAGTAAAAGCTGTAACATCCCTTCCCCCCTCATGTAACATCGTCCGCGATGGCAAAGCTAGGGTACTGTGCACGCAGACTGTGCGCGGTCTCCCAGGTAGCATCAGAAAGAGGCCTGCCATGCCAAGCGACCAAGTACTCACGGATCACACGGTTGCGTAAACGCCTCTCTTGCCTATCCAATACCCTCACTGGCCCATGCGTTACTTCTCCCTGCTCCTGGAATGCAAACAAACCATCAGACAAGAAGTTATCACCGTTATGTAAAACCCGTTTCAATCTAGAAACATGAAATACAGGATGCACTTTACAAGTTTTAGGAAAATCTAACTTATAAGAAACATCACTGATTCTTTTAACAATTTTCCAAGGTCCACAATAACGTGGGGACAACTTGTAACATTTGCCCGTCTTAAGGGTCTTAGAGTCCTTGGGTACTTGGAGAAACACCATGTCTCTTACCACAAAATCTCTAGGCGTGCGATTATGATCAGCATATGACTTTGCTCGATCCATCGCTTGCCTAATATTAACCTTCGCTAACTCAAGCATTTCATTCATTTGAGTTAGAAAATTAGCCGCACTAGGCACTCTTTGAGGAATTCCTACCGTGACAGGGCTAGCTAGCCTAAATCCATAGTTAAGCTCGAAAGGACTCATCTTAGTACTCACATTTTTCTTGTCATTTTAAGCAAACTCCAACAGTGGAAAGTACTTCTCCCACTGAGTTTGCTTATCACCAACAAACGCTCTAAGCATATCCTCTAAGGTCTGGTTGACTCTCTCAGTTTGGCCATCCGATTCAGGATGCTCCGTACTACTCATTCTCAATTGGACTTCTAGTTTGGCCATAACTGCAGTCCAAAAGTTTCCAGTGAATCAAGTATCCCTGTCAGACACTATGGATGACGGTAATTCATGAAGTCTGAACACATGCTCGATAAACAAATTAGCAACTCCAGCCGCATCAATCTTTTTACGCGTTGGAATAAAATGAGCCATCTTAGTGAGTCTGTCAACTACGACCAAGATAGAATCATGTTGTGACTGTGTACGAGGTAAGTTAGTGATAAAATCCATGGAGATACTCTCCCATCTTCCACCTGGTACAGGTAGAGGGTGTAAAACTCCAGGAGTTTTAATCCTTTCAGATTTATTGACCTGGCACTTCAAACAGTGTGTCACATAATGGTAAACATCTTTTTTCAATTTAGGCCACCAAAAGTTACGTAAGATCAACTCATAGGTCCTATCCACACTAGGATGACCTGCACTAGGGCCATCATGACATAAATGGACAATCTTCCTACGTAGCTCCCCACAAGCTGGAACGAGAAGTTTGCCATTTCTCTTAATCATACCATCTTCTATGGTATATTTAAGGTAAGTGTGAGCAAGAGACCAAAACTCTCATCTTGAGACTCTACTTGCGCAAGATTTGCCTCTCTCACAATTCCTTGACAATGAGGATATTCTTGCTGAGCCTGTCTAATCTCAGCAATCAAGTCATTTCCTATGACCACAAAAGACATCTGATACAATATACGAGACAATGCATCAGCCACACGATTTTCGGCACCTTTCTTGTATCGAATTTCCATCTCAACCCACCTGGCTTGCCGCCCTCTTAGGTCTGGCTGGTTGCATAAATATCTCAAAGTGTTATGGTCGGTGTACACGTAGAATTCCGCACCATACAAATAATGCCTCCATGCCTTCAAAGCGTGGATAATGGCATACAACTCTTTCTCATGAGTTGGATAGTTCTTCTGTGCAGTACACTCAATGATTCATCCAACAGGTCCAACTGATCTCCAGATCCAAGATGCTCTCCTTCACATAGACTCTTTCAGAGACGGCTTACGTGAAATATGGAATGCACTTGAGATCCATCCGGGAGTTCCGATTGGTAAGCTAAGGATTCGATCTTTTTCAAGATCTTAAACGGTCCTCTATATCTAGGGGACGATTAGTATTGCTAGCCGGTACGCATTACACTTGAATCCATCGAGATTCTCAAAAAAATACCCAATCCCCCACTTGGAAGTCTCTCGGTGATCTTTTCAGACTTGCATAATGACGGTCCCCATCCTAGGTACATTGCTTTGAGAGAGTTCCTTGAAGTAGGGTGCACATTTTCCATTTGGGAGAGAAGATCACATAGACCATAGACCCCCCAAATGAGTGTGTGTGTGTGTGTGTGTGTGTGTGGGGGGGGGGGGGGGGGGGTGTGTATGTGTCCCCAATTCAGAGGATTATAGGCAGCAGGTCCTATACGAATGTCATGACAATCCTAGCGCGGGACACCCAGGCATACAGAAGACCTATGAGCTTCTTCGTAGGCAATTTTTCTGGCCCAGTATGAAAAAGGACGTCCACCAGTATGTAACCAGTTGCCAGAAATGTCAAGTAAATAAAGCAGAGCGTTTAAAGGCAGGAGGGTTGTTGCATCCCTTAGGAATACCAGCTGATAAATGGGAGAGTATCTCCATGGATTTTATAGTAGGCCTGCCTAAAACCCAAAAGGGTAATGACGCTATATGGGTCACAGTTGACCGTCTGACCAAAATGGCTCATTTCATTCCGACCAAAACAACCGTTAGAGCTCCAGAGTTAGCGAGGTTGTTTGTAGACGGGCTATTTAAATTGTACGGTCTACCTTCCGACATAGTCAGCGACCGGGACAGTAAGTTTACTGGAAATTTTTGGAGGGCAGTACTCCATCATCTCCATACTAAACTTAATATGAGTACCATCGACCATCCACAAACGGACGGTCAAACAGAAAGGGTAAATCAAGTGCTAGAGGATATGCTTCGTGCATACGTCAGCAAGAAGCAGACAAATTGGGAGGAGTATCTCTCGATATTAGAGTTTGCTTACAACAGTACCAAACATTCAGCTACGGGATACAGCCCATTTATGCTGATGTATGGTTTTCAGCCACGCTCACCCACAGCTGTAGGGTTTAAACAAGAAAAAATTGAAGCAGCCAGAAACTTTAAAGAGGACCTAAACCAGATGATAGAACATGCTAAGCGTAGCATTAGACAGTCCCAGGATCAAGCCAGGCATTATGCAGATCCACACAGACGGGATGTGCAGTTCTCCACTGGTGAGAAAGTCTACTTGAGAGTCCCAGTTGACTCTAAAACCCTCAAATCAGGAGTGTGCTCTAAGTTGTCTCCAAGGTATTGTGGTCCCTTTACCATCAGTAGGAGACTAGGCGAGGTCACCTATGAACTAGAACTCCCACACAGCAGTAAGGTTTTTCCAGTCTTTCATGTAAGTCAGTTACGAAAAGCCTTAACCAAATCAGACAATTTGGTAGGGGACAGTGTTCTAGTTCTCCCATTGGATCCTCAACAACCTCCACATGAACCAGAGGAGATTCTTGATAGTAGAGAGACGCAGACTCGTCATACTCTATACCGAGAATATCTGGTTAAGTGGAATGATCAGCCTGTTGAGAATGCCACTTGGGAAAGAGGCAGCGTCCTTCGCAAGATTTTTCCAGACTTTGTCTTAGAGGACCAAGATGGTTCTTAAGGGGGAGGGAGTGTTACGAGCTCGTAACCAGTGCCAAACCCTAGAGAACACAGATAGGTCAGATACCACAGTCAGGGTCGTGTCCAGCGTACATGACCAACAGGGCAAGACAGTGTGAGTAGTGTGCCCCAGCACGGTCCATAGCCATGGCGGGCCTAACACAGCCTAGGGATCCTGTCCGCAGGATAGGGCCCCCAATTGGGTCCCGACGTGCAGTCGGCCACGTCAGTGCCACGTGGCCGACACTTGGCAATAGCATGCTACCAGTCCTCACACTGGGCTAGGAGGGGCTTACTCTATATCAGGGAGTAGGCAAGGTTGGGTGGAAGTTAGTGTTTGCCCTATTGTGGTGTTAGGAACTATTACAGGGGGGGGGGGGGGGGGGGGAGGGGGGGGGGGGGTTGTTTTCCCTTAAACTGTGTGAAATAGCCACCCGCAATCCAAGAGAAAGCTCTAAACTCGCTTTGTGAATGCTCTAGAGAAGATGCCACCATGGGAGAAACGTGCAATTCGTAGCATTTCCTGCAATTCATGTAGGAAATCTGCTACTTTCTGAAACTAGAACGCCCGAGTTTCTACCGCAATGGGTGATATAGGTTTCAAACTATATGTAAGCACGCACGGGCTATAACCGGTAGCCAAATGCTTACTATAACCCAATCTCCATCGAGGTGATTACCTCTCCGAGGAGAAAATATGAATAGATATCTAACTGATCTTCTGATCTTGTAGGTAATCCTTCTTTTAACCGATCAAGTATAACTAGAATCTGAACTATGATTCGTCAATCATAATTCATCGGATTCTTGTCCTATACTCAATAAAAGAAGGTAACTACCAATGTTTAGAAGAACTTTAAGTTCAGAGTCATTTCTATTTTAGCAAATACGGCCGACCAAAAGTGACCAGCGAACTTCGAATCGCAAATGTTCATAATGCCACTTTGGTAATCCGTAAAGCCAAAACAGATACTCAAATAATTACTTGGTCTTTACCCAAATAAACATAGTCGATTTGGTAAGATGGCCAGTCATTACCAAAATTCCACTATCTTGTTTATTCATCCGGGGTAATCTACCAATCACAATCCTTTCTTATGGATTAGGTATATCCTAGAATCTGAGTTAAGATTCAACAATCCCAACTCTCCAAATTCCCGAAACCATACCATAGCATAAGAGTACATCATGAGAATGCATTACAATTCTTAAAAGACACATGAGTTGCATCACAAAGTCCTTTCCATCTGGAAAGTTCCAGACTTTTACAACTCACACATGGTGCCAATATAAGGATTGTAATCTAAAAAACGCCCTTACTTTAGACAAAAATTGTCATTTTAAAGTTAGGGTCCCAATCTAGAATACGTCTAGATTTTTCTCTTAAGTTCTAATCTAGAATAACTTAAGATTTACCGGAACCTTTTTACGAGAAGTTCTAACTTTTGGCAAACAACTATCCAACTCTCCTGAGTCTTCCGGGATAGCATTCCATCCTTTCCGAACAGGAAAAGATAAGTCCCAAAAATTTTTCATGTATTCTATGCACACCCATCAGTAAATGAATCCAAAATGACTCATAGACGTTGTGACTTATAAGCAATACATCTCAACAACAATATCCATAAGTAGGATTATATTGTTGATTTTCCACAACTAACTCAGAAGTAACGCTTCTGAATCGGTTAGCTATATCTGATTTAGAGAATATTTTAAATGTCTAGGTGTGGTACCAAAACGCCACATTTAATCTGATTCTAAATCACTTCTAGGTCAATAAGCAATTCTCAATGAGAAATTACTAACCCAGTGAGAAATTGTCTTAAACACAATTCTCATTAATATGCCTATGTATCAACAACTAGTTTATGCATGCAAATAAACTTAGTTCAAGGAATACTTTGTAGATCCACAGGATTAAAAGTTTGTACAAAAGGTTTTAATGATCCCACAAAGATTCACTACATAGCATATTTCTACAGATAACTTCTAATCTGTACACAGCACTTTCATAACCGAGAATCCTGTAACTTGGTTATCCTCTAAGAGAGAATATTTCTCAAGAGTGCTATTTCACATCCAAAATCTCAACTGGAGACTACTCAAAAAAAATATATTGCTAGCATGAATTTCCTTCCTTGCATCAACTCACGGATCTCAGTCCATACTAAGATCAAGTTGACTATTTTCAGCAAGGAACAGGTTTCAATAACCCCCATCTTGCAATAGAATTACCAAGTTCTGACACAAATCAATCGGACTTGTTATCAGCCACTTTACTACCGCAAGAGTACTTCCAAAAATTTTCCCCTTCTTAAATCTTTAAACCAGAAATCTACTATAATCCTTAAAGGATTTCTGTAATATCTGAATATCCTATCGTTTTTGATTCCTAAAACAGGTCCGTCATCTATAACAGATTCCTCCTGGATTCTCTGACAGATGCTTCTCCTTGATAATTCTCTTCTCTTCCTACTTCTCCCCCTTTTTAACAGGAAACCACACGAGTTTCTAAGGGGTGCAGATCAATCGAAATTTGCCCAGGAGAAGAGTCTAAGAAGAGATCCGAGAAAATCTTGAAAGCCAAAAGAAGTGTTGCATCATTGTAAGTAAATACCAATGATGTCCCAACACAATGACTTTAACAAAAGATCTTCGCTTTTTCTGCCTTATTCTTTTTCTTCAACGGATTTAGGACATTCGTGCATCTCACCTGGATAGATACATAGTTGCTGCGATTACTTCTTCACGTGTCCTAGCTGATTCCCATGCCAAGCTATCCTGGTAGCAGCAGGCATCTGATCTCTTACGACATCTGGGCATCTCTATCATGGATCTTCCTCGTGGTACGCATACAAATATCCGAGGCTATTTATTCCGTCGATATATGTAGTAGACTTGGAGCTCCCTCCCACCTTCCCGTATTCGACTGAGCTATTACCAAACACACTTCCTCTCTCTGGATCCTTCTGGTTTGCCTTTGTTGCTGCTCTATCTCTCACAGCCCCTATCACACGGCCTGCGCTATCGTCTTGGGCAGTTGCGCATTTCCTCTCATCAACTTGCTATTGAGGCCAGTCGTGCATGGGACATCCCCCGGGAGCGTCGTCTATGTCGCTTGTGCTCGTTGCAGGAGGTGGAAGATGAAGCCCATTTCCTCCTCAGATGTCCATTGTATTATGAGATACGGGGGAGGTATTATTGTCTCTTTCGTGATGGCCCGCATACACTTCGCAGTTTTGTCTCCTATCCTGATGCTCGTTGCTTGGGACTTCTTGTTTGTGAGATGCTTACTCTCTGTCAGTCTCATCTGCCTGTACCAGATCACCTGGTGTTAGACTGCCAACAGCTGCTTCTCACTGGATTCTTTCGGACTCGAGCACATGCTGATGACTCCGATGATGAGATTTCTTTCCCTGTGCCACCGCGGAAAAAGCCCAGATGTTCCATCAGGGCCCACTGTACGCTCCACTCAGCGGACACTTCACACTTACTTTCGCTGATATGTACATATTCTCGACCTGGCCCGGGTTGTGGGCATTGGTACTTTTTCTGTAGTTCATTTTACAGCCACGTCCTCCTATGGATGATGCTTCCACTGTTGCTTGTACATATTTTCTTTTTGGTCTTATGCACCCACGGGTGCCCAAAAGACGTTAATAAAGCTTTCTTTCTTTCTTTCTTTTCTTTCTCTTAGCTCCATCACCATCGCCCTTCCTCTTGTAGCCAGCAATTCACCAAGGGACACTAATCTTTATACAAACATTGTCAGATACTTAGAACAATAGCCCACTGGATACTTAGAACAATAGCCCACTGTATATCTAGGCCGCCTTCCTGAGCATAGTTTTCTCTAGGTTTAGAGGAAATTTTAAAGTTTGGGGTGCATCCATACATTACAAGTTGGTGTTTGACAGCTTTTGAGGTGTGTTAGCTTTCTTTTCACCTATTCACTGTGCATTGACTTTTTGACCTTTCTTATAGGATTTAGGATTTCTGTAGCCATGCATGTGGCCGGCATATGGGCAGAGGTCAAGGGAGATAGTTGTTTTGCAAGCTTAGGTGCTCACAAATGGCGTTGTCTATATTTTGGTAATATCTTTTGCAGCATGATCACGAGGATCAAGTCGCATTTGCTTGGTTTGACCAGGCCAGATGGGCGGCCCTTGGGCTCGGCCATTACCCACGTATGGCAGTTCCTGCACCTAAGAGAGAACGCCTTGTAGGAAAGCAAGAGTCAAGTCACCAAGATCTAGTTATCAATCAATCTCCACAAGAAACGAGAGAGAAGAGGCTGGGCGCCCGACTCTGAGAGAGAGAGAGAGAGAGAGAGAGAGAGAGAGAGAGAGAGAGAGAGAGAGAGAGAGAGAGAGAGAGAGAATAGAATAGAATATATTAATGTCTATAGAGTGCCCTTGGGCATATAAGACAAAGAAAAAGTACATCAGAAAGGAGCAGTGTCCATGTCGGACTTATTGCTATCAACTACAACTAAAAAACAGAGATAAACTGGAAATAAAAACCAAAGCTTAACCTCCAGCTATGGTGAGGGTACAAAAGCAATAGCTTAACCACCAGCTACGCGGAGGAATAAAACTCACTGAGAGAGAAAAACTGTGTGATCTGGTGTGAGGCACATGGTGGCCTCTGGTGACGAACTCTGGATGGTCGAGGAAGACGCTGGAGCTTCGGTCGACGAGCTGGAATGTCAATCTCACTATCCGAAGTATCTTCCCTAGCTCTTTTCTGAAAGAAAAGTGTAATATGTGGCTGGCCGCGGTCAACATCCTGATCATCTGACAGAAGTGAAGATCTCAAAGAGAACATCTCTCGCAAAAGTAAACCAACACATCTCGCATCTGGATAGGCAAAGAAGGAGCCAAGCGTGAGTGGAGTGTCCCGATATATATATATATATATATATATATATATATATAGAGAGAGAGAGAGAGAGAGAGAGAAAACAGCAACAAGGGCAATGAAGAGCAATGCTTAGCCAAACTGAAAAATGTAAGCCAATATGTACTCTACCGACTTACTGACTATAGGGCACCCCCAAAAGTCAAGATAGGGCCCCTAAACCAAATTAGACCCCTAAGGACCCACGAGTCAGTACATGACCAAGGGTTACACAAATCTCGACCTTTTGGGTCAAAGTAACCTATGGATTAACTTCAGCATAGTCATTTATTTCTAACACCCTCCTTAAATGACAATGCAGAAAAACTAAAATCCTCACTATGTAATAAAACCAACACGTGGTATTAAATTTAAAGCTTTGCATAAAGCTTCAAATCTGACTCTAAGCAACGTCTTAGTGAAGAGGTCCGCAATATTATCCTCTGTAAGACAATACTCAAGTAAAATGTCGCCATCATGAAGACTCTCCCGAACAAAGTGATAATGGATCTCGATGTGCTTCGTCCTCGCATGAAAAACAGGATTCCGTGCAATGGCAATAGCACTCTGACTATCACTCAAGATAAGAGTGGCTGAGGGCTCGCCAAACTTCATGTCAACAAGTAGTCTTCTCAGCCATAAACACTCCGTTGTGGCTGAAAATATCGCTCTATATTCTACCTCACTAGAAGAAGTAGCAACAGTGGGCTGCTTTTTACTTGACCAAGAAATTGCAGAATTTCCATACGAAAAGCAATGTCCACTTGCGTCTAGTGTCTTGATCTCCATCCCAATCCGAGTCACTAAAACCAACCAAACATGCATCATCACAAGTAGGAAAAACCAATCCATGACTTCTTGTTCCTTGAAGATAACGAAAGATCCTCTTCAACACTTTCCAATGTGATGTCATCGGGGCATGCATGAATTGACTCATGAGTGAGACACTATAAGAAATGTCCGGTCTTGAATTACATAGGTAAATGAGACAGCCAATAGCTTGACAATACAAAGTAGTATCAAATGGTTCACCATCACCTTGACTACTTAATTTCAGGCCTGTCTCCATAGGTATAGCAACCGGCTTGCAATCTTCCATCTTGAACCGCTTCAAAATCTGCCCAATGTAGCGTTCTTGAGCGATGAAAGTTCCAGCCCCTTCTTGTACAAATTCAAGACCAAGATAAAAGTGCAATAGGCCTAAATCTGAGGTTTCAAAAACCGTACCAAGATGAAGTATTAAGGCATCAATCTGCTGCTCATTACTTCCCATAACAATAATATCATCAACATAAAGCAAAATAATGATGATAAAATCTTAAGTATGCTTGACATAAAGAGTAGATTTGCTAGGTTTTTAGTAAACCCGCGATCACAAAAGTAGGCATATATCTTTTGATACCACATCCTTGGGGCTTGCTTCAGTCCATAAAGTGCCTTCTTGAGAACACAAACTTTATCTTCTTGGCCTTCAACCAAAAAACCAGCAGGTTGTTGAAGGTACATTTCCTCATTGAGATCACCATGGAGGAATGTTGTCTTTATGTCAAGTTGCTGCAAACGCCAACCAAAATGGGTAGCCAAAGTGGTTACTACCCTCACGGTAGTCATCCGAGTGGTAGGAGCAAAAGCCTCCTCATAATCAATCCCCTTTTGCTGAGCATAGCCTTTAGCAACAAGCCTTGCCTTGTACTTTTCAACGGTACCATCTGCCTTGTACTTGATTTTGTATACCCATTTAGAACCAATTGCCTTCTTCCCATGAGGAAGATCAACAAGAACCCAAATTTGGTTCTTCATGAGTGAGTCATACTCATCTTGCATCGCATCCTCCCAACATTTTACTCCCTTGGCCTACTCATAGAAAACAGGTTCTTCCGCAACATCTCCATGAGATGTAAGAGCAAAATCTGAAAAATCAGCATAGTCCACTGCTGCTGTTATAACCGCTTCAGCCCAAAACTTGTGAGGCAGCCCCTTTGCTTTGAGCATGCAGCGGGTCATCTCCATAAGTGTGCGATTCTTTCGCTCGCCAACACCATTTTGTTGAGGCGTATAGGGAGTTGTCATTTGATGTAGAATTCCCTTCTCTCGAAGAAATGCACCGAACGTATTCTTAATGTATTCCCCTCCTCAATCGGTGCGTAGGATCTTCAAAGAATGCCCAAACTGATTTTCCACCATTGCTAGAAAATCTTTGAAATGTTGAAAAACTTCAGATTTAGCCTTCATAGGATAGATCCATGTAAAACGGGAAAAGTCATCAATAAAAGTCACAAAATAGATGCACTTTCCAATGGATTCGGTCCTCATTGGACCACAAACATCACTATGAACCAAATCAAATTTATCAAGAACCCTTATAGTTCCATCAATTGGAAAAGGTTTCCTTTGAAACTTTCCAGGTATGCACCCCTCGCATACATGCCCTTCCGGCTGCTCAATAGTAGGAAAATCTTCTACCATATTAAATGTCTTCAGCTTCTTCAAACTTGCAAAGTTGAGATGTCCAAACCTTGCGTGACAATTCAACCAACTCCAATAATTGTGATGTAGAAGCAACAAGACATATAGAAGGAACTCGTCGCTCATAGGTATCCATAATGAATAATCCAGCATGCATTGTTCCCGAAACAATAATCAAGAGAGATCTTTTAGGATCCTTGACAAGACACTTATCTTATTTGAACTCAACAACTAGTCCTTGCTTCAACATAGTTGAAACCTAAAGAAGATTCTTCTTGATTCCCAGAACATAAAGCACATTCTTAATGTACTTTTCTTCACCATTAGGCAGAATGATGGCTACAATTTCAATTACATGAATAGAATGAGATGATTATCCGCACATTGTACCTTGCTTCCATTTTGCACTTTCACTAATTTAGTGAATGCTTCTTTGCGAGAAGTCATATGACGAGTAGCACCACTATCAATCACCCACTCAATGAGCTGAAATCAACAACTTGCAAAACAAAATCTGAATTCCTCATAGATGTAGAAGTACTAGTAGAAGCCATATTAGACACAAAAGCATAGTCTTGGTTGAGGAGATCACCACTAGCTTCAAGCTCTTGCTCCAAAGTAGAAACTGAAGCACTAGTATCAATTCCTTTACTCACCTCTTTCGCAAGCTTCTTCTTACAATCCTTGATGAAGTGCCCATACTTCTTGCAATAATGGCACTTCCCTTTCTTCTTTTGAGTGTTGACATCTTGACCTCCAATGGGCTTTTGCTCATCTTTGGAAGGAGGCTTCCCCTTTCCTTTTGACTTGCCTTTGCCCTTGCCTTTCGTGAAGAAAGCTTGATCTTGTTGAGTGTCACCCGCAAAATTTTGCCTCGTTTGCTCCTCTTGAAGAAGCAGCCCAACAAGTTCATCAAAGGAGAGTTGTTGTCCCCAGATGAAACAAATGGAAGATAAGATAAAGGTAATAAGTTCAGAGTAATGGAAACAAATTGAGCATCCTCAATTATCCCATCAATATTGAGAAGCTCTGTAGGAAAAATATTAATTATTCTTCCACAGAGAACACGATGCAAGTTCGAATAAATCAAACTAATATCAGTGTCTTCAATCGGGATTGTATCTGATCCATGTACTATGCGAAAGTAAGAGACAACTTAAGACAGTTTAGACAATAAGAAACTATTGATCAAAAACGAATTTTTATAACTCTGAATCTGATTCATCAATATACATCTCTTGTTGTCTTATCTCATTGTTGTGTCTCTGATTGAGTGAGTTTTTTTGAGTTGGTCACGAATAGATATGTTTCGAGTTCAAGTTCGTTTCTTTCTCATCCTTTGTCAAGTAAATTGCGCGTTTTGTTGGTACAATCAAAATCTGTCTGATCAGTTGTTTTACAACTCCCTCTCAAAGTGGGCAGTTGGATTAACCCCAATCTTCTTCGCTGCTTCTTGAACAAAGCTTTACTTAGTGGCTTTGTATAGATATCAGCTGTCATTTCCTCTATGGGTATGAAGATTGTCTTTAGTATCTTCTTCTCGACTAAGTCCCGAATCACATGATACTTGATAGCTATGTGCTTCGTTTTCGAGTGAAATACAGGATCTTTCGTAAGATAGATTGCTGAAGTGTTATCAATTAACAAGACATAAGGTTCAGAACTAGATTCATCAAATCCTTCCAATATCTGTTCAAATCAGCTCGTTTGCCATCTTGGCTGCTGCTACATATTCCGCTTCACAGGAAGATTGAGCTACTGCCGTTTGCTTCTTGCTAATCCAGAGTATGGCTGCGCCAGATGCTAGAGTACAACCTCCTGAAATACTTTTGCTATCATCTTTCATGGATACCCAACTTGCGTCACTATAAGATTCGATGTGAAATCCAGCTTCCTTTGAATAACACAGTCCATAGTCTTTCGTTTCTTGGAGATATTGTAGTACTCTCTTTGCCAACTTCCAATGCAACGATCCTGGGTTCTGATTATATTGGCTCAGCCTATATACTGCAAACGCTATATCAGGTCTGGTGTTGTTTGCTAGATATAACAATGATCCAATCAGCCTACGATAGGGTGTTTTGGCCATTCGTTTTTCTTCCTCGAGAGTCTGCGGACAATCTGCCTTACTCAGTATTGTTCCAAGTATCATGGGAGTATGCACACCTTTGCATTCGAGCATGTTGAATCTTCAATGATCTTTTGAGTGTACTTTTGTTGGTGAAGATACAACTTATCACCTTCAAAGAATCTCACGATCTGCAAGCCTAGATAGATTTTAGATTCTCCTAGGTCAGCGATCTCAAATATTTTAGAAATGTCTCTTTTGACATCTGAAATTAACTTATCTCTTCTTGAGAAGATAAGCGTGTCATCAACATAGACAGCGAATGATTATTTCATTTTGGACATGCTTGATATAGACATTTGATTCAGCAAATAGAGGTTTGAAGCCTATGGAACGTAGTGCTTCATCCTTCTTTCTATACCATTGTCTCGCTGCTTGTTTGAGACCATAAATGCTTTTATTCATGTGACATCCATATTCTGGATTTTCTTGGCTTATAAAATCAAGTGGTTGGTCCATGAATAAATCTTCTTCCAATTCTGCGAACCTTCTGGGTCCAAGATTGTAGTGATCTTAGCTTGAATATTGATGATCGACGACATCTTCTATTTCTGAATAACCTCCAGATAGCGGCTTGCTGATGTATGTATGAAGAATGCAGAGAGGGATGCGAAGATATCACTGTATCAACTTTAATTCCGTATGCTCCGATACCACTGTATCAGATTTAATTCCGTAAGCTCTGATACCATTGTAGGAAAAATATTAATTATTCTTCCACAGAATGCACGACGCAAGTTCGAATAAATCAAACTAATATCAGTGTCTTCAATCAGGATTGTATCTGATCTATGTACTAATAGAACAATACTAGTTCTGATTGAATATGCGTGCGGAAATTATATGCGGAAGTAAGAGACAACTTAAGACGATTTAGACAGTAAGAAACTATTGATCAAAAACGAATTTTTATAACTCTGAATCTGATTACATCTCTTGTTGTCTTATCTCGTTGTTGTGTCTCTGATTAAGTGAGTTTTTTCGAGTTGGTCACGAGTAGATATGTTTCGAGTTCGAGTTCGTTTCTTTCTCATCCTTTGTCAAGTAAACTGCGCGCTTTGTTGGTAGAATCAAGATCTGTCTGATCAGTTGTTCTACAAGCTCCTCACGAGATCCTTGATCTTCGTCAAGTGATTGGTCACTTGATCCCCTGCTTGCATCTTCAACAAAGAAAGCTGATTTCTGAGATACACCACTCTTGCTGGATTTTTGACTCTATACATAGTATAAAGTGTATCCCACGCACTTTTAGATGTCTTACAAGACCTAATATGAGGTAAGATAGATCTTTTCACAGCAAGAGTAACCATAGAATGTGCTTGTGCATCCCTTCTATCCCACTTTTTTTGTTCTTCCGAAGATGTAGAAGATAATGATGATGATGATGATGATGATCCACGAGGTGTAGGAGGTGCAAAAGATGGAGGCCTTTCCTCATCACCAATGACCAAATCCCACAGCCCTTTCGCTATGAGAAGATTCTTCATCATGTAACTCCACAAGGAGTAGTTTGTGCCATCCAACCGATCTTCACTAAACAAAGAACTGATAGCTTCCAATTCTTTAGCCATTATCTCCAACAGAATTTCAACTTGTAGTAAATAGGAAAGAGAGCCTTTCCACAACCAAATCTACTCAAAAAATTTACAGCAAACAAAGAGCTGAAAGTAGGAGCACAAGATGTCTTTCAATCTGCAACCAAAGTGCCCAAAAGATAATATATAGATGGCTATCTTTCTGCACAAAAAAACTAGCATCTTGAAAATTAGGTTAGCTTCAATTGAAGCCTACACGGAAACCAAATTAAGAAGCCAAATAGTGTGATCAACACACACTCCAATAGGGTTGTTGAAAGCGCCCTACTGCTTGCTGCTGAGAATTTGCAGATTTCCAGCCACAAGTTGACCTAACCCTGAATAGGGTTTGCTGAATTTTGGGCACCCTCCTACACAAATGCAAACCTGAAAACAAAAATAGCAAGATAAGGAGACACCACAACCAATAATCAGTAGCAGATTTTTTGGGCGTTCTCCTCCAAACAAAACTTGCTGAAAACTGGTTGCATAAAAATCAGATTTGAGATTCTGATTTTTGGGTGCCACAAATTGCTCCTCCAAGATCTCTGATGGGCGCCCTCCTTCAACCTGAAAAGAGACAAAAAAGCTGATCCAAACTCCACTTGGAAAGATCAGCAATATGCTGAAATTTCAAAACAAAAAGTAGAGAAGCTCCTCTTCTTGTAGGGCGCCAGCATACAAGCTTGTTGCAGATCCGGTAGCTCTGATACCATGTAGGAAAGCAAGAGTCAAGTCACCAAGATCTAGTTATCAATCAATCTCCACAAGAAACAAGAGAGAAGAGGCTGGGCGCCCAACTCTAAGAGAAAGAGAGAAAAAACAGCAACAAGAGCAATGGAGAGCAATGCTTAGCCAAACTAAGAAATGTGACACAATAAGCCAATATGTACTTTACCTACTTACTGACTGTAGGGCACCCCCAAAAGTTAAGATAGGGCCCCTAAACCAAATTAGTCCCCTAAGGACCCACGAGTCAGTACATGACCAAAATTGGGTCCAACTAAACTTAAGACAAACTTAAGAGGGCCTAAATAACTAAATACCCATGGTTACACAAATCTCGACCTTTTGGGTCAAAGTAACCTATGGATTAACTTCAGCATAGTCATTTATTTCTAACACGCCTAGTGGGCACATATGGCGGAGCAGCAGCAACGACCTTTTGAGTTCTTATTCTTCACTCGGACATGGTATAGACAGCCATAAAGAGGTTGAAGTCCCATCACTCACGTGATCTTGAGAATTTAGAAGCCGAGCTCCTGATCCACGCCACATACGCACTCTCACCCACTCTGGCCACATTGTTTAACCAAGCTGTTTATCCCACTCTGGCCACATTGTTTAACCAAGCTGTTGTTTTTGGTTTCACTCCATGCTGGGGTACAAATATCATAGCCTAAAATACCACATTGCAATAAGATGGGAAGTGATGAAATCACTGAGTGATAGTGTTGAAGTGCAATAAACATTTTCCATATATGCCACTAATAAGTATAGCAGCAAATATGATCAACAAGCTCAGTCACTGTAGAAAGAAGCAAACAAATAAGATGGAATGTTGATGATGGTGTAGTCAATCACCGCTGCAATATGCTGATGAAGTGCTCTTTGTAAGAGAATGTGGCTTGAGTATCAATCAGTCTGAAAAAAAGTAACAATCAAGGGATCATTGGCAGCAAAAATCTACTCGCTTTGCCATGCTCCTGGAAGTCCATTGTTGCATAGGATAGTCTCCCCAAATGAGTAGTTGTTGGAGAAACCAACTATGTTTTTAGCTGAAGGAAACTATCCCCAAATATTGCAATCGTTGCATGCAAATAAGAGCAGATCATCTAGGAAGTCAATCGCTGAAGATAAAAAAACCCTGCATGTTAATTGTTGGCAGAAAATCAGCTAGAGTGGATTGCTGGTGGTGATGGATCCTGATAGGCTAATCACCAAAAGAGTATGGTGATAGATAAGAAAGGCCCCCTCAAAAGATCAGTCATTGATGGAAGAAGCAGGTTGTTGGTGGATAATTGGTGCCAAAAATCCCCAAATCAATCACTCATAGAATAAGATCCAGATGATTGATCGATCACTGGTATCCGCTGGGTGTGGATCGCAGAAGAAGAAGACATATCCACACGTAGACCATTGGAAGGGGAAGAATAGCTGAAGCTGGTTGCTATCCCATGAAAGAAAAAGTCTCCCCTGACCTTGGAAAGTGCTCTAATAACATATTAGGAACTCAATCACATGTTTGGCATTAGATGAAGTACAAGCAGGCAACAAAGGCTTAATTACGTGGCAATCTCCAGAAATAGCATTGCATGAACGTCAACGGCTGTCAATAGTTCATCCCCTAGAAGAGGTAATAAGTCTACTACAAAGAACTCATATCAAAAGTATAAGCTATTTAAGGAGTGTTACAGCATCTATTAAGACCCTATAGATAAAGGCTTCGTCAACCCTGGCCACAGGCTTGGCAGGTGCAAGCTGTAATGCATGTCAAAGGCCTATTTTGCAGGAACAGGTAAGGAAAAAAATTTGAGCTCTAACTCTTGCAGCTTCCCCTCAATCCAACACCAATTGACAAACACCGATTGAGCACTTACAAATGCTCTTTTTCCAGAAAATCTTTTTGAATAGCAGCCATGCAATTTATGGAGAAGATACTGATTTGAATCCGAGCAAAACATTACAAAAAGACACCAGTCACATCAAAGAATTCTACGTAGTACTCACTATATACTCAGGAGCATCTGACTGTTGACACATAATCCAAGGCACCCCAATGTCCAAACCTCTTGCCATATTTGCAGCCCAAAGCATATATTGCTTCCCTGGAGCTCCAAATGACCACTCAATATTTCCATACTCATTCTCAATCTGCCAGTAACAACCATTCACGGATTAGTAGGCAGCAGACAATTTTGATTTCTGGCAGCATCCAAATCAAACTAGTTTGACTATAACATTAGTCATAAGTGCCTAAAACAGTTAGAGAAAGCTACATCATTTTGTCCATGATATTGGACTACAGAAATCTATAAGTAACTGGAAATGTAGATACAACAAAGCCATGGTGATAGGACCTCAAATAGTTGGAATATTACACTCCAAATATGTTAACTCCAACATCTACTACGTAGGGGAATTAACTTATCTCTTTCAAAAAACCTGAACTTAAACATCAATGACCTTGATTTGTGACTTTCTTATTTTATGTTATGCAGTCGAGGTGTATTTCACATAAGTCCAAACTCTGCAAGCCTTCAGGTAGTGATTATTATGACATACATACATTAATAGCTATACCCTCCAGTAAGGAGATACAAATGTGCAGTAAGAATTTCAAGCATTGCTTTGGGGCCTCTCTTTTAGAGCATAGGTAAAGCAGTAATCATCCATTTTATGTGATTCTTCTTCTAAGCAAAAATCTTTTGTGCTAGCGAGAGTGTCATGTGGTCACTTTTTGCTTGCCTGCTCACAATTAACTACCACATGTTGCATTATACTCATTGTAGTCATTTTATAGGATCATTTCTGAGACTATTTTGTTTTATTTTGAAGGCGCATATGATTCATCCGACTTAAATTGTTGCCTTGCATCATAGACATGGGTTCTTTAGGATTTTCAGGCTATCATGGACCATTTTCTAAATTGTCTTGGATATGTCACATGCATATATAAGTGTTACATCTAGGTAAAGCTGAACGTATCTGTAATCTACAACTTTGTAAAGCCTACTCACAAAGCTGCAGACCATGACTCCATCTTGCATAACATAGACTACATGCTATTAAATCCCTAAGCATATCATGGATTCCTAAGAGCAGGTGCAGATCACATTCATGAAGATTCATCATATTGGTTTTCAAAAATTTCTACAAATACCAGTGGCCCAAGTTTGTATCCACCAAAATCCTTTTTTGAGCAAGACATAGGTGTGGCTTTCTTGACCACAAGGTTCTTATCACAAGCATCCTTACAACATGAAGAAACTTCAAATTTATTCTTCTAAGGGTCTTCATGATTTTTTTATGGTGACATATCTATCCACAAAAGCAAATTCATTCATATCAGTAGTATTCTCATATACTCATGTTTATATCATGACACAATCATTAGCAAAGCATTGTATGGCAACAATAATTAAGTAGTCTAGAACATCTGGTAAGACACTTATCCATGTGTCTTCACCAAAAGTGCTCTTACACTTGGATCAATGTTTCATGGACCTTTTCAAGGCATCTTTTCAAAAAGGATTTCAAACAGGAAAGAATAGGCAAAAACAAGTGCTTTTGGAGGGGATTTTATTTCTAGCCTCCTATTATGGCAAAAACAAGTGCTTTTTTAGTGTTTACATTGCAATCAACGATCAATCCTGAATCCTAAATCAGGAGTTAGAACTCTCGAGTCCCACCTATTGTCATGATTCATATGTAACTCCCAAGCCCCACCTATTGTCACGCTAATACTACATAGTACACACATTGATGGTCACGACTCAAGGGTCATGTAACATCCCTCAACATGGTCTCAACTCTCTCTAAACCCTAAATCTAACACTAATCTCTAACTTCCAACACTAATCTCACACCATAATTACTAGCGAACTACAATTCGCAATTTTTGTTAGGGTTTTCAGAATCGTTTTTTAATTAGATTTTGGTGGGCAATGTGGGTATTAGCTTGAAGCTTTTGACGAGAGGAGTGCATTTCTGCAGGTTGCCAATAGTTTCAAATACAATATGGTTCATTTCAAGGTAGATATATAGAAGAAACAATGTGCCAAAAACCATCTCAAAAGGAAAAAAAAATTTAAATAGCGATTCTTTTCCAAGAATCCAGATTCCCAAGAATCAACATTCGTGATTTGTGATTGCTCGAGAATCGAGATTCGTGGCAACCATGTCTCACACTAATTAGTGACTACACACTAATCTAGATTCCATTAACTAACACTGATTATTAATAAGCAATGATCAATTCTAAGTTCTACAATGCTCTAGATTCTAATTTGCGTTGCATATCAACCACAAATTTACATAGCTTGGCAATACCCTAACACATAGGCATAAAATGTAGTTGTTGCTAATTGTCTAACTACCTTGTCCCTCATGTACTGGACCAACTAACCCACACTACATAGGACATGTGTCCTTTTGATTGGTCAACTCATAGATTTTAGGAGATCAATCCAATAGACTATTTGTGAGACCATTACTATTGCACACAAGCTCACAAAACCCCACGTAAATACACAGAAATACCTAGCAAATTCGTCACTTTATTAATCTCAAACAAATGTACATAGATCAACAAGCAAACATGCGAGCTCTGCTACAAGTCCATAGTTGCATAGGAATAAGATAAGAAATGCCTGACAAGGCTCACACTATATCCCCTCAAGCACCCCTTAACCCTAACACATCCCAATGTTGACACATGGCAAACTCCATGCACAATCGACACTTGCCAGTTGGTAGTACCCTGACACATAGGCAAGCTAGTAGATGTAGACTATTTGACACGTGTCACTCATACATTGGACCAAGTGTTCCCATGAGCATATGACACATGTCCTACTGACCAGTCTATTGACTGTTCGACAAGTGTTACTCATGCACTAGACCAAGTGTCCCAGTGAGCATATGACACATGTCCTATTGATCGGTCAATCCTCCCTATTTTTTGGGAGGTCAGCCCAACAGACTCTCATGAGACCTAATATCCCCTTAGCCATCTCGGAATTAGTCACTACAACTAATATTTACATTGCAATTTACAATTGTCTCCACGAGTAGGTGACTTAACCATTTACAATTTAATAATTATGATTTACAATTCACAATAGGCAAAGGGATTCAAAGTACATGTGCCATCCCTTCCCTCCTCAAATAACATCGTCCTGGATGGAAAAATCTGGATACTTAAGCAACACTATTAATCTTTTTAACAATTTGCCAAGGTCCACAGTATCTAGGTCAAAAATTATAACACTTCCCTGGCTTAAGGGTTTTCAAGTCCTTTGGAGTCCTAAGAAACACCCTGTCCCCCTCCAACTCTCTTGGCATACAATCCAAATCAGCATAAGTCTTTTCCCGATCAATCGTCGCTCTTACATTTTCCTTTGCTAACTCCAACATCTATTGCATGTGAGTTAGAAATTCCACAGCACTCGATGTCTTATGAGGCATGGACTGGCTGGTATAAAACCACAATTTAGCTCGAAGTGACTCATCTTCGTGGATGCATTCTTTTTATCATTTTCCAACAATGGTAGGCAATACTCCCATTGCGTTTGCTTTTCACTCACATATGCCCTAAGCATGTCTTCCAAAGCAAAGTTTCCATCCGATTCAAATTGGAACATTTGAATCGGCCCAATTCGACCGATTCGAATCGGTCAGCCCGATTCAAATTGGAAAATGGTTCGAACTATTTTTTGGGAAATTGGGTGATCGTGAAATGTGACATGTTTTGTGTTTTTGAACAAAAAGCCAATGGTAAATGCCAAGAAAAATAGTTCTAAAACAGTTTTGCTGGTCGAAAACGAGCAAGGACTTAAGACTTACTGCTTAGGAAGTTAGGAGTCAGCCTTCAAAGTTCAGGACGAGAGTGCTCAGTGTGGCATGTGTTCACTGTTGACAATTGTGGCATGTGCACTACGATTGATCACCCAACATTGTGTGATGTGTAATGTGCATTGCAATGTGCATGAAATTTGAACGATGAATCATGATATAATCTGGATTCTGAACAATAAAATTTGATGATTCAATATCAAGTGACAAGGGCGGGCAAGCAGGCTAGCAGCACTTCAAACTTCAAACTTGAGTCCTCAGTCTTGTTGTGCAATGTGCATACACTTTACGATGATCTTAGATCTATTTCACTTTTAAATTGATTATTGGAATTGGGATCATCTTCAACAAGGTACAAGTGGACTATGGTTCCATGCAATGTTCCTAGATCAAGGCTCAAGCGCAAATTGCAATTGATAAAGAATGAATTTCAAGATGATAGATGATGGATGATTGATCACCATTTGAATTTTAAATTTTGATGACACCTGTGAATACGCATTGTGGACCATAATCCAAATTCCATTATCCATACATATCATTACAATTTACAATTAAATTGATAAAACTTCAATGATCAAACTTGAAAGTTGAAACACAAATTACAAGTAACAATACTAAGTACTTAAGAGTCAAAATTCAAATCATCATGAAATGATAAAGCTGATAACCAACGATGATAATAAATAATAAATAATAAATGTCATGATCATAAATAATAAATGTCATGGATCACTAAGTCGTGGCATATGCACATAAATCTCACGAGTCATAAGAGTTCTAAGTCAAGACTCAAGACTCAACTATTAAGAACTAGGGCCCCCATAGTGACTAATCTAAGCTCTCTTGGCTCTGACCCTCCTCCAAGTTTGTTGAACAGGTGCCACTACTGCCGTCGCCGAGTCTAGTATAGCCTCCTCCTAAACATCAGGGATGAACTAGTCATCGGATACAACGACAGACTCAGAGGCATGATGCCCCTCATCCTCATCCTCATCCTCACTCTCTACAAAAGGCTGATCTTCCTCCTCTACAACTACTCCTCTAAAGGCTTTGAGTTTGAATCTGATGATGCCTCAAACTCATCATTGGAGTCTTGAGCACAAGAGTTCGTACGCTCTGCTGCCCCCCTACGCGATGCCTCTGCTCGGGTGATAGGTCCTACATACAAGGATCGACAAATGTATTACTACTCAGTGCTCACAATTCAGAAATGTATCTCATACTTACAGGTTACTACTAGTTAGAACTTTCAAGTTTGAAGCTTCAACTTAGAACATGTCACATGACACATGTTACATAAATTATAGTACATATGCCTTTCAAGTTTCAACTTTGAACATTGAACCCAATAGACAGATTCTCACCTACCCTCTAGATCGATTTGTCATGGAGGAATGCGTACAATTGAATTCGGAAGAGTTAGGACCACATGTCAACTTTCAAGACTCAAGTTTCAATAGTCATATGCCATCAGACATTATACATATATTATGATATTAGAACTTAGTTGAAAGTTCAAACTTCAAACTCAAGGACCAAGGTTAAAACTTAAAAGTTCAATGTATAGGACCTAGGTGATAGTTCAAACCTCAAATACATTGTACTTTGTATACATTAGAAATTACAATTTACCTAGATAGCCTTTGGTGTGCTCAGGAGTCTGCTCAGGAGTCTCAAGTTGAAGTTTACGTACACCAACCTATCCAACTGTGAGCAAAGAGCATCTTCCTCTTCTTTGTGTGAATCAACGAATGACCACTCTAGTTCCTCTCGCAAGCAACTGCAGTGCAGTCTTGCGACAGGATCCTAACGGTACGGCGGCACAATATGGGAACATCAACCCCAAACTTGTTCCACCATGCCACAGGACACAATTGGCCTGATCAAAGCTGAAAGATCAAAGAGGAGTCAGGAGTCGAGATCACAAAAAAAAGCTGAGAATTGGGATAATTCATGATTCATCAAACGTGGCTATACAGTTTAAATAATAAAACTTAACGATGTCAAATTGGAATGAATCAATGATCATGGACATTGGATTGCAATATGACTTACCCTCCCTTAATCACGCAGGCCCAGTGGAGAACTCCACGGTCTTCTACCAGAATATCTGGAGCTCATCCAACAACTTATCCTGCTCGTATACATCAGGATAAACTTGGGAGACATAAGCATTCCAACCATCCCTGAGCACCCTATCATCGTACTACTACTCACTCCTCCATAATGAATGGAGTATGTGAGCCATGGCATGCAAGGGATGATGAAACCAATCCCATCTGCTTCGCCAGAGGCACTGGATCTCCTCAAGCCTGTAACATTTGAATGACGAGCCATACTTACTTGAAAAGTCAATGAAAACTTAGCCAAAGATTCATCAATTCAAATCTAAAAATTTCAAACACCAAAGTTTAAACTTTAAACTTCAAAATAAAATTCCAAAACATGAAGGAAGGACTCAAGAGTCAAGATAATATAGAGTATTATACTACCTTTCTGGGCTAATGGTCATATACCTCTCTAGCTGCTCACACAACCTGTCCCATGAACTCATATAGAAGGCCCAACGTGCAGCCCTCTCGATCTATAAGACGGATGGTGTAGATAGGCTACAAGCCCATGACAATGGATCTACCTCATCCCAAAATGTAGATGAGAGACCAACTCGAACCTCCTAGCCTTCGGCTCTTGTGATGGCACCCATTGCACCCGCTCATTCAAAACGACCAATTGGCTCAAGTTTGCATGAACTTTCAATAGTCGTTGCAAGACTATGAACATAAAAGCAAACCTACATTCTAGGAGAATTTGCATTACTACAATGATCAATCATCAAAGGCTAAAGCAAGAACATGAATCACAAACTAGTAACTATGAATCGTGAATCATGAGTCGTGAGTCGTGACAGATGATACCAAAATCTAGATAGATCATAGAATGATGGATCTAGATCACAAACGTGCTACATAGATCTGAGTTAGTACAAAGCTGGTGCGTGCAGGTTTCAGGACCTCCAGGGTGGAGTGCCTCCTGAACATGGCCAAGGCCCTTGGCCTCTTGGTGAGGAATCTCACCAAGGACCGTCCAGTATCAATCACCTCCCTAATCCACGGTATCTTGGCTACATCCTCGACCAGGAGGTCTAGGCAATGTGTAGCACAAGGTGTCCAAAAAATGGTGGGGGTAGATCTCATTAACGAGCCTTCCCATGGCAACACAATACGTCGCATTGTCTGTGATAAACATGTATAGTGCCCAAAATTAAATGATTGGTCATTCAACATAGATCTTTCAATTGTGAACATTGCACATACAATGTACATGATACTACAAGCACATCAAAATCTTTGTAGTGAACTATGAGTCACGATTCATCATTCATGAGAGTTTCAACTTCAAAGTGGAACTTGGAAGTTCCAAATTGAAAATATAAGGAAACTTAATCTAGGCTTGAGTGATGCGCATTTGCCATTGACCCTTGGGCCTTGAGCACTTAGTCCTTAGTACTACTTTGCAGTGAGCACTACGTAGTTAGAACTTAGAACTTAGTAGTTCCTCAGGATTTTCGATTGATTATACCTCTACTACATGTCGTGGTCCCACCTCCTCAATGGCAGCTCAAATATGGGTAAACATGTACTCGCGTGTCACTGCTACCCCAGAAGTGTCAATGGATCTCAGAAATTGTGTCCCCATGTAGGAAGACACCAAGGTATTCAATATGTGGCACTTTCTAGCATCGCTCCAACCATCAGATATGATGGCGCAGCCATACCTAGTGCATAGCATTGTAGCAATGATGATTGAATGATCGGTCTTGAGACTTGAAAGCTAAATGTTCATATGTATTATGACTGTTGAGCAATAATGACAATGGACATATATAGAACCAATTTGCAAACTACAAAATCTAAATCCGAAATGCAAACTTCAAACTTGAAAGACATTTCGCAAAACTTAGAACCTAAAAGTTTAAAGGGCAATGGGCATAGAGCATTAGAGTGTATATTGGACCCATGACCTCCTTCTCCTAAGATACTCAGCGGACGGCCCCACCCACGGCTACCTAATAGAGGTTTCGATCATCATCTTCCTCCATGTCAAGGTCTTAGCAAGATGAAATGGGAGATTACATGTTGTGTAGTGCGGCGTCCCCATTTCCGTCCACCTCTCCCTCTAGACAATGGCCCTAATACGGGGGCTGAAGGTGGTGCTACCATGGAATATGAACAGTCAGAGTATTGGGCCCTGGCTCATTTGAAAGGCCCCCGACCTCTCCATGAAAAGAGAGGGGTGTGTGATGGGCAACTAGGGGGCGTGATGTGGTAACTTCTGGCTGTGTTAGTAATGCCATTGTGCAAAGAAAAAAAATTCAAATTTCATTTTAGAGATTTAAAAATTACAATCATAGTTCAAATTTCAAACTTCAATTTGATTCAATCATAGTTCAAATTTCAATAGTTGAGAGTCTCAAAGATGATAGATCAGAGAAATTAGAATGATGAATCGAGAAGACAGTTGACTGTTACCTCTGTGCCTCATCCGCTACATGCATGCAAGCGGCGATTTCCTACCCCCTGATACATAGGAAATGTGCCCTAATACAATTAGGCCCACCTGTGTAAGTACCGTGGCTATATTGGCACGTCCATCTCTTCATGCCTGATGTGCCATAGCTTGCGGCAACGGTAACATGCTCCCATGGAGGATCTCTAGCGCTCGGCGTGGTGGCCTGAGCCCTGAGGCCCCTCTCTCTCTCTCTCTCTCTCTCTCTCTCTCTCTCTCTGAGTCAGCAACTGATGGCACTCCTCGCTAGCACCTAGCTCCTCGCTCCACCTCCACGCTACATGGCTCCAAAAAAGAAAGGGGGAGCTAGGCCCCCCCACTCCTCACCCCGTTCACCACCCCCGCTAGCAGCAGCAGCATTAGTTGTTGCCCCTTCATTGGCAGCAGCTTAGCCTACAACCAACGTGGCAGCAGCGTTGCCTGCTACCAATGGGACAGTGTTGCCTGCCTCTGTGGCAGCTGGTGACCTTGTGGTAGCAGAGCGGCCTTTGCCTACTTTTCCTTCTTCTGCATCCGAGACATCGACACTGCTGCCCTCTTCCCCATCTGCCAAGATTGATATAGCTGCAAAGGACAAAAAGCCATCAATCAAGATGGTGGTATTGGACGCAGGCTTGGTGATATACTCATTTCCATTTTACTTTATGTTGATGATGTGACATTACTTTCTTCTATAGGTGAGGGGATGCAAAGGCATTTAGATACATTACAGGTTTTTGGAGACTTATTTGGCTTGACTGTGCATACTAGGAAGCCAAGATCATGATTTTTAATACCTCAAGGACTGTTATGCAGCGGTAGGTGTTCACTCTGGGAGGACAACCACTTGAGGTGGTATCCTCTTATACTTATTTGGGGACAACCTACACTGGACCTGCTTTCAATATGAGACACACCACCATAGCTAGACTGCAAAAGGGTCATGCTTTGCTAGTTAGTCTTGAGCAGTTTTGCTTCAAGAAGCACATTCAAATGCCCCGAGTAAATTGTTTGACAATATGTTTTCACCTACAACTATGTATGTAGCGGAGGCTTGGTGCACAGGGATCCTTCAGTCAGAGTGGACTAGTATTTCTCATATACAGATCAGTATGCTTGCACATGTGATCCGGGCAAGCCCTCCGTCCCTCACCAAATCATCCTTGCTGAGTTTATTGTCATACCACTTCAGGTTGAGGCTATTATCAAGTTGATTACATACATCCAGAGAGTGATGAGTCTTCCGGTTTCACGTTATCCACACATAGCTTTTCTCTCTTCTTAGCAGCTTCATCACCAGGGTTATCAGTTATCATGGTACTCTCAGGCTTCTCATCTCTTATGTACATCTGGCATTGATATTTTGGATCTACCAGAGGGATCCCACAGTAAGTCTGAATACATGCTACACAAACAAATCAGCCATACCAGGTGCATCATTCTTATTATTAGTTGGGATAAAATGAGCCATTTCAGTGAGTCTATTACCACGACTAGGAACATGTAATAAAGTCCATAGAAATACTCCTTCTAGTATAGGTAACGGGAGTAATAATCCACGCACTTCAAACCTTTCAACCTTATTAACCTGACACTTAAAAAAATGTGTCACATAATGGTTTTTTCTTAAATTCGGTCTTGTTGCTTACAAAAGTATCTTAAAGTATCATGATCAGTGAATACCTCAAATTCTGATCCATACAGATAATGCCTCCATGCCTTTAATGCATGGACTATGGCAAGCAATGCCTTTTCATGAGTTGGATACTCTTTCTATGCAGGGTTGTGAGCTTCTTGCTCTCAAAGGCCATAGGCCTACCCTCTTGCATCAGAATTGCTCCCACATCAATGTCAATTGCATCCATATCAATAACATAAGGCTTATGAGGGTAGAGCGACGCACTAAGCAATAGCTTGCTTTAACTTATCAAAGCTTGCTTGCTGCAATTCAATCCACTCACCAAGTTTATTTTTTGAGTCATATCAGTTAAAGTTGCTGCAATATAGAAGTATTTCTTAACATACTTTCTATAATCCAAGAAAAGAACGGAGTGTTGTCAAATCGGTTGGCACAGGCCATGCAACGATCACAGCAACCTTCTTAGTATCTGGTCTAACTCCATCAGTAAAGACAATACGACCAAGATACTCTATTTCCTTTTTAAATAATTCACTTTCTTTACTAAGCAAACACGCAATTACGTAACTGAAACAAGCAGTCCAGCAAGCACATCCCGCTCACCACGAAGTTAATGCATCACACCATCAAACTAGAACTCATACACATGAGTATCCCAAACTATGTGTGGCTTCCGCATCACATGCAAACTCCCCATCAAACAGTGCTAGTCGTGTTATCTCAAAATCCAACTCTTCTGTGTAACTTTGTATAGATAGTAGAATGCCCACAACCATCTCATCCCAAATCTCTATACCCTTTCCATCAATCATTTCCACTATGTACCGGGACTAGGATGGTTGAGTGCTCACACCTAACTTTCGTACCAAGGTTGAATTCAACACATTACGAGACGACCCAATGTCAAATAAAACTTGAACATCTCTACCACACAAATGTCCTCACATAACAATAAAAGAAGTGTTAGGAAATTGATACCCTTGGCGAGCAAACTTTGACACAAGCGCGAGTGGAGCCGTGTCCACTCTCCTGACCACCGAAACATTCATGATTCATGGTCTCTAGATTGGCTTCCTACTATCATAGGGTCATCACCCTGGTCCATCTAGTCCACCTAAAGATTGTATGTGATCTGCATCAAGTTCCGTAGACATTTGTTTCACCTATGCAGAGGTTCTCCCTCCTTGCACGTCCTTGGTCCTGAGGTGACAACATTGAAGGACACCCTTTGCCTTTTTGGGCCGCTACAACCTTTCTCTTTTGGTCACCCCAAGTTTGCCACTGACTTGTTTGACCCTCTTCCGTTCTGAATATGTGCAAAGATTGAACCATCTAAGTGAAATAGAGGAACTCTCTAAGGATTGTTGTGAACAATTTGAAACTAGAGGAGTTTTGGGGAATTGAATCATATGAGTTATTCGTTGCTATGGATAATAGAGGGGAAGATTATATTTTGGTTCTGACGATTAGATTTACCAAATACCATTTTATTATGGATTGGATCGAGTTGGAATAAAGTCCAAATCTTAACCCGAAGCCAAGGATGTCTGTATAAGTTGATCTAGTTTTGGTAGGAGTACTAAGACTTGTTGTAGGTTGACTGAATTAAAGAAATTTTGTTATTAGATGGTTCTTGGTTGGAAAACTTTTGAATATGGAAATATTCCCTTCAGAGATTTCCCATATATGCTAATTACTCATGAGGACTAGAGTTCTTTGGTAGCTAAGTTACAAAATCCTCAGTGAGTTATGTGAGTAACATATATGGATTTTGGAGGAATCTGCCAAATAATGATATATGTTTATGTACTGGATCATTGTGAGATTATTCTCATATGCGCATAATTAATCTTGTAAGATCTCCTATGTGTTCCTTGTTACTGGATTTATATCGTACATGTAGACCAGTCGGTGAAATAGACATATGACCAACTATTGTTTGAAACAATTACTTGCAAGTTAATAAGTTTTTTTGTGAAAGGATAGCTTATTGACTTAAAGATGATTTAGGAGAAGATCTAAATGTGGTGGTCTACTAGTATAACTGATATCGACACCCAGACATTTGAGACTTCTAAATCATTAACAATTGACATGAGTAGTTGGATTACACCTTAATACAGTTATTTGGTCAAGCGAATAGTGTGAAGGGAATTCGCCAAGAACTATCTGTTTTAATCTATATTGCTTATAAGATGCATGATTTTTGAGTCATAAGGATGCATCAAAAAAAGTTATGTGCATAGAATATAGGAAATTCTTGGTATAGAGTATTTTTCGATTAAGAAATAGACTTAGAGTTTATTGATTATATCCCAGTAAGCTCATATTGGATGAGAGAGTTTAACAAATATCAAGAATAACCATTGACTTCAGTTGGAATTCTGCAAAAGCCCTATGGGTATACTTATACCCTCCAAGGCCCATGCACCACTAGTAGTGCACTATAATCTTTAGATTTTGTTCTAGATGGTTGAATAAAGTTTCCTATAGTTGAATACGAGTTTGAAATAGTTTTGGTATGTCTTCTGTTTTTAACTACCTGATTGATCGCAGAGTTCAGATAACTCATTTATCTATTAAGAATCTAGTTTCAAGAATATTCTTTAAAATCCAATATTTTTTCTTAGGGAAAAAAGATTTTAGAATGATTCCTATATTTTGAGTTGTGTTTTGAACATATAATCCAGTATCTTTTGATAATTAAGTATGACTTATGGAATCCAATGAATTATAATGGACGAATCATAAGATTTTGAACATTTATGGTTGACGAATCATAAATGGGTACTTAAAGGTCATTAAAAGATTGTAAGGAAACGTGGCGATTCTTAAGAATGATGAGTATTTTTGGAACTTTTGAATCAGTGAGAATTTAGATCAAATATTCGAAAAATCTAAATCTCTTTACTCCAATGTTTTATTAAGAACGTATGTGTCTCACAAGCATTCTGATAACGTAAATTATTTTATTTTATTCACGGAGAGTTGCTTACTTTAGTGAATGGTACTCTACTGCAAATTGTAGTCTGTAAGTGCTTGTGTATGGTTTTCAGCCTAGATCTCCAGTTGGTTAGGGAGACAGACAAATCTATTGAGATTGGATGATTGCCACTTTCTTGCATGAGATGTTAGAAATAGGGGCATTTAACTCAAGAGAGTATCAAGGGCACTCCACATGGAGTCAAAATCATTTGGATCTTGATGGATCTCCTACAGATTCTGGTAGGTTGAACTGTAATGCCTTAGATTGACAATATTCTAAGGATATTCGTACCAAGAAGCATTTATGAATTATCTATGTAAAATCGTGGTTAGTTTTGGACTATAATTGCTTGTTTCTTTAACTTTTGAACTTTGATCTCCGGTGTAAGGTGATAATTCACCCAGTGGTTCATGTAAATTGAATTTGCATGAAGGTGGTGTTACTCATTTGTAGAGAATCATACCTCAAATTCGGAGTTGAGAATCTCCAAGAATCCTCAAGTTGCCTATGGTTTGCAAGAATTTCATGGCCAGTTGTAGGCCAATGAGGAGGCTTTATATTCCACAGTGGTGTTGGTGAATCCTTTACCTAGTATGACCCCTATACTTGATATCTCAGTCCCATCGGGATCTTATAGCACTACTCCTATGGCTCCTTCCTTGGTTGGGTATCTGCAAGCTCCATCTACCCTCAAGGTCTCTCGTGTGAGCTCCATGTGCCACATTTGGGGTGTTGTGTTAACTGTGCCATTTGTTGGGGTGTCGGGTTTAGGGTCTTATGTTAAACATGATGCATATGTTTTGAATGAGATGCAGATGTGCTGGTGTCTCTCTCTCTCTCTCTCTCTCTCTCTCTCTCTCTCTCTCTCTCTCTCTCTCTCTCTCTCTCTCTCTCTCTCTCTCTCTCTCTCTCTTGCACGGAGCAAACCATTTTTGACTAACCATTCAAACTTCACAGAGCTAACCATTTGTAAGCAACAACGATAAATTAGCCATGACACAAATAGACTGTAAAAAAATATATACATCTCATCTGATGCCACTGTACATGATGCTAAAATGTGTATCAGTATCTACAAGTCTGCGCTAAACAAATCATCCCTCTGCGTGCCAGATGCATCTGCAGGGGTGTCAAACACAAAGTCTGGCTCCGAGTCTGGAGGCATCTGGGACTCCTCTTTTTCCTAGGTGTCCTCATCATCTGACTTACCTTTCCAACGAATCAGATTTTCTGGGGAGAATGTTTTAGGTATTTTGAAAATCTTTAATATCTTTTTTATTTTGCTAATAATTTCCTTTCTAGATGGTATATACAATGTCACTACGAGCTACATCAGGTCCTCTGGATGTTCTCAAGTATATTTGTTTAGGTGATGTTTGCAACGTTTCCTTGGAACGCAGTTCGAACAGTGAAACGCGTTCGAAACGAGACGTACGACCCCGTTTCGAAATGGCTTTCCAGTGTTCGAAACAACTGTTGAAAACAAGCAAATCAACAAAAAACTAAACTAAAACGTAATGTAAATCGCTATGTAAAAAAGCTCATCTCTCACGCAGGAGAGGAAATAAATGACCGTAGCTCAAACATCTCTCACGTAGGAGAGGGAGAAGAATCTGAAATTTTAAGTTCTGCAATTTTAACCAAGACGCCCTGGGCGTCCATCTTGAAAGAGAGCCTGAAAACCGTGGGCCTTAGCATCTACGATAATTTTCTCTCTCCGTCCATTGAATGCGCGTCAAGTCTTCATCCATAAAAATAGTAGATCCCTTCAGGCAACCTCTTTTACGTAGAACCTCGAGAAGTGTTGAAGACCATAACTTTGGTCTTTGACATTTTCACCCCTAGGCCCCAACGGGCACAGAAAGTATATAAGCAATCCAACTGTCTCTGTAATCCCTCTCTGGTATGAGATACTAGTACCACATCATCCGCATAGAGGAGAATAGCAATCAGAATGTTGCCAAGTCTACAACCGGCACCGCCACATTGAGAAACTCTCCAACTCATCAATGTATAGTCCAAAAAGAATTGGTGAAAGAGAGCATCCCTGCTTCATCCCAATAGTACTCCAAATATGCTCAGACATACCGCTGCTATGTCAAAAACAGCCCCTCTCTCATAGAGAGCCATGACAGCCAGAATGATATCCGTCGAGTAGCCTAGATCATGAAGTCTTTAAATGAGCAAGGAGCGTGGACAAAATCGAAGGCTTTCCTAAAGTCTACAAAACAACAGTAAACCTTTTCCTTCCTGTACTTAGCTTCCTCGATAACAGCTCGGATGGTGAAGATATGATCGGAGGTGGAGTAGTGAGCTCGGAATCCTGCCTGTCCCAGTGCATGCAATCTCCTAGACTTTGCCTCTGTGCTAACGACAGACTAAAGGATGGTGCCATATAACTTCGTGAGAACATGGCCAATCATGATTAGTGCGGTAATTACCAGGGATCATGGGGTCACCATTTTTATGGATAGGATGGATAATGTTGGCGCACCAAGAGCATGGGAAGCCCGTGACAACAGCATCGTTAAGGAGAGTGGCTAGGGTGGGGGAAAGAGTGTTGGCAACGTGGATCAGTAGCTTAGATTCAAGATTCTCAATGTCTCTAGTTCGGTGAGTTTTCAGTTTCTTAATGGCCGCAAGGACCGGATCAGGGGTAAGTATGGTATAAAGGCTAGCAGCGTAGTCGGTCCAAATACGGAGGTCGTCCAGGAGAGGGGGTGGGGCACGGGGGATAAACTCGCGCCAAAAGGCACCAGAGGAGGAATTGAGGAGAAGGTCCACAAGTCGTTTTCCTTCAGAGTCGTCATAAGCACGTTTTTTACAACGGAGTGTACGGTTATAAGATTGACGTGAGGAACGAAGGAGATGGGGGGAATGGAAACGAGCATGAGTGATAGCTTAGTGAAGGGAGTGGCATTCCGTATCATACCATGGTAGATGGAGAGGGTGAGATGAATAGAGTGGTTTGTTGTTATGAGGCTTAGATGGGAAGGCCAGGGAGGCCGTAGTATGAAGAGAGGTGGTGAGGAAGGCAGCTTGACTGTTATGGGGAAAAGAGTGGAGTAATGAGGCAAGGGACTCTTGGTAGAGTGGTGCATTAAGAGTGGAATGTGTCCCGGGGTGCACGAGGTAGCGTGTGGGATGGGGGTTTATGGGGCGGGAGGTGGCGAGAGAGAGAGAGAGAGAGAGAGAGAGAGAGAGAGAGAGAGAGAGAGAGAGAGAGAGAGAGAGAGAGAGAGAGAGAGAGAGATTGTGTTGTGAGTGTGTGTTGTGATTATGTTGTGTTGTGTTGTGTTGTGAGTGTGTGTTATGTTGTGATTGTGTTGAGAGAGAGAGAGGAGAGGAGAGGTAGAGTGGGTGATTATTGATATGTGTGTGTGTAAAAGAGAGGGAGTGTTTGTGTGTATTTGTGTGTGTGTGTGAAGTAGAGCCTAGAGGGAGTGTGTGTGTGTGAAGTAGAGGGAGTGTGTGTGTGTGTGTGTGTGTGTGTGTGAACTTTGAAGTAGAGGGAGTGTGTGTGTGTGAGAGAGAGAGGAGAGGGAGAGTGTGACATGTGTGTGTGTGACGTGTGTGAATTTTGAAAGAGAGGGAGAGTGTGTGTGTGAGTGAGAGGAGAGGGAGAGCGTGTGTGTGTGTGAGAATTTAGAAAGAGAGGGAGAGTGTGTGTGTGTGTGAGGCTTGAGCTAGAGTGAGGTTAGAGCTTAGGTTTACCGTTTTAGAACCAGCAGTCGCATAGGGATGCAGTTGATATTGATGTTAGGAGGTGCTTTTACATGTGCGACCTCCCCTTTCATGTGGCTATGACCCCTGGATGGAGGGATACGATGCGAGCAGTATCTCGTATCGGTGTTGAGTGGGAGGGCCCGACCATGGAGCAGTTGAGGATGAGAGAGCTACATGTTGAGTGGCACTCCGTGGATACTGACCTACAGCCCATTAGGAAGTCATGGGCGAGGTATGCTTGTAACCTTACATTTTCAAAACCTTTGCACTTACTACTTTAGTACTTTCAAGTTTCAAACTTTAAACTTTCTTCTCCAAATTTGCGAGTTAGTAGCCTGAGGCCTGCAAGTTACTTGATAGTTGAAACTGTTGTCGAATGTTCTATCTATAGGGTGTTTCGCCTTACTGATAGAGAGGGTTTCACATTAGGCCTTCTCTGTGAGTTTATGGATAGGCTGGGAGAGCAGCTTCAGACTTGCACTAGCATAGCTCTTGACAGGTATATTACTATGTTGAAAGAAGTTGATTCTTCATTGACATTCATGATTAGAATTTAGTTAAAACTTAATCGTAAATTGTTGAATATTTGCAAATTTGATATTCATAATCGAAATCAAGGATCTTGAGACTTGAATGCTCAAACTTCACTCCTAATTGTTTGCAAGCTGGAAGAAGTAAGGGGCCTATTTCTAGACAGGTGGCAGTGGTTCCATCAACCTTTGCATGCCGTGGCTTGCTTACTTCATCCACTATGGATGACGGAAGGTCAATTCCATGATCGCAGGCAAGGATGGCATTCCTACGTCTCCTTTGTCTATCATGATCCCAGGGATCAAGATGCACTCATGGATGACTTGAACTTATTCAGGTATGTAATTAGTAAATTGTAATTACAAGCTACAGCCTACTAGCTAGCAATAAGTACTAAGTACTTGGTAGTTATAACTTATTACTTGCCAATTGGAAGTTGGAACTTGGTGCCATCATGAATCATGATTCAAATTTCATTTATGTATGTACTGAAGTCTAAGCTAGTTAATAGTAGTAAGCATTTAGTATTTACTATTTTGAATGGTGATGAATGTTGAATGTTGAATGTTCACGACCGAGCGCCTCGATTTTGGTCGTGCGGTTGCCATGTTGAGGGAAGGGCAATTGCGCCCTATTTCATGGTGGATGAAGTATGGGAATGATGACATCATAAGTGACAGTTAACTACACTTCACTACCAGTTGGGAGCCAAAGTTGTGACTTGATGCATTGGAGACTAGCATCATTTTTTTACTGATTCTTGGCATAGACAGGATCATGAGCCTGATAGATAGATCATGCAGTATCCAAAAAACAACTATGCTAGTGGTGTGGGCCATGTTGGTATGGAACACCATAGCTAACAACTAAGGGATTCATCATCTCAAATGTCAACATAGAATCCCATGGTTAGAGGATGAACATGCATTGTGCTTTACAAGTAGCAGATGAATTTGATGTCCTGATCACCAGTGTTGCTAAGTCATGACTATGTGAGGTTAAGATCTAGGAGACTTATAAAATATAAGACATAATGCGTCTTCCTATTTCTAGTATTGTATTCTACAAGATATGAGGGAGATATTGTCATCTCTTCATGAATCCTTGCATTATAATTCTTTCTATCTCCAGACCAAGCACGCTTGGCCTATTTCACCACGAATAATAACAGCATAAAAAAACTCTATTGTATCAAGATGTTGGTCCTACCCAAGTGTCAACACATATCATATGTTTTTTCTCCTCCCATAGAAGGCAATATGCTCCATTCCAAAAATATGCAGAAAAATGTCATTTCAAACACCTAGCACATCACTCATCTCAATTATAAAATGTCTAACACCCAATAGGTAGTGACCACAACCTAGTCTGCATATGTGACAGATATGACCACAACCTAGACTGCATATGTAACAGATATGACTAAGAAGATACCCATTATTTATTCGAATGATATCTTTCAGTGACATTGACATTAACTTCAAAAAGGGAAGTCAGCCACATGGCGGGAAACCCATCATACATCAATCCAAATCCTCTACAATTCAAAAGTATAAAGTTCGCAAGGCACATGGCACAATTAAATGGGAGCTTTTTGACTCTGCAAACAAAGAAAACAACCAAAACAAACAAGGAGCTAGAACAAGAGTATCACATCCATCTTATCAATGACACACAAAATGCGCACTGAGGAACAGATCAAAAACCGAAAGAAACTCAAGCATGATGTCATCTCCGTGCTCATACATGCTTGTTCACACCAGAGATACAACAAGTAACCTTTTGCAGCATTTACTGCAAGCATACTACAAGTCACTAGTGCTATGTACATCTGTCCAAAGATCCAACAATTGCGATCTACTTAGCAGGAAAACTTGAAAGGTATGTGCAGGAAAGCTCACCGCTGCCCTTAACAAATCAAAAACAATCATGCACCCTAAAGAACTTGAAAAAATTATCTCTCCCGATTTCAACTTTTAGCAACTAATCCCTTGCATATCTAGTCTAGCCAGAACCATAGAACCTTTAGTGATGAAATATCATTGGTTTTTCTTTATCAATGAACAAATATTTGTTAAAAGATCATTTCTAGTCATTACAGCAAAAGACTTCACATTTGAGAACTGACACAAGCTAAAGATCAATAAGGAGCTTGAAGGAGCAGTGCACTTCACTGATCCAAAATTCAGCATAATCATAGCAATTTCAACAAAAACTGCTTTCTTCATACAAAGATTTATAACAAAGTTTAGAAATACAAATGTTCCAAGCCTTAGAAAAAGCTAACAACAAGGTTTCCACCTGTGCTAAGATAATTGGCCCACCCTGTGGAGCAAAGAGCTTGTGTTCTTTCATTAGATTGACAACCTTTTTGACAAAACTCTGCATTCTCCTCTGATATCAACATCAAACCAATAGATAATGTCAATAATACTACACTAGCTATTACTCAAATTTTTCAGCTCTGGCCTTGATCAACAATACTTGTGCCATACCTTGAAGGGCTCATTGTTGGTTCGAAAATGTATCCCAGGAATATCTAATAGCCAAACTGGGAATCCCCTGCATCATTTAGCCAACATTCACACCTCTCTCTCTCTCTCTCTCTCTCTCTCTCTCTCTCTCTCTCTCTCTCTCTCTCTCTCTCTCTCCCAGTTGGCTTCGTAGTTTTCATTCGCGCAGTTGCCTTCAAATAATGTGTTAATGAGTCGGAGGCGTGCAAAAACAATCTACTGTGATTACGTTCAATGACTACTAATTGCGAGCCACAACTATTCATGCAAGCAGCTATGGAGAAGCCATAGCCAGATCAAAAGTCTCACTTCTGCCTTCGGCTATAGTCTGGAGTTTATTTTTTAAGCACCGCTATAATGAAATTGATAACTGTTCGTGATTAGCCAATCTTTTCTTCATTTCTGCATAAGTCAATTAATTAAGCACCGCCAAGTTGGCTTAGTTGACAAGGCAACTTGTCAACGCTCTATTATCTGTGTTTCCTTCATTGGAATACGAGTTCCATTAAGGGCGACTGTTTGTGCACACCTGAAGCGCACCTGCAGCGCCTTCAAGTTCTGTTGCTGGTCCCTGGAAGACACCTGACCAAATCGTTCTGCAACTAGCTAAGATGCAAGGATCTGTCGCTGGTTCTGGTACTCATTCGTCAGTTCCCGGTAACCTTGTGCGGCAGTTTAGCAGGGCTCCTGAGGACGAATGCGAAAAAGTGCGTTTAAGGAGCAACTTGAGCAGGACAAGGCCATTGCCTCACCTGTGGTGAATGCACCTGTTCCATTATTATCTTCTGCAGATTCCTACCTTGCTTATCATATCCCTGCAGAACAATTACAGCCAAGCAATATATCTGACTTTGAATCTCTTAATGGCTACTTACAACATCAGTTCGAAGAAGTGCTACAATTTATCGGGAAATTACAGCTACAAAATCAGATGCTTCATGGAGAACTTATCAAGGTCAGCCTTCAGAATAAGGACCTACAAAAAACTATTGACATGATGCAAGTGAAAGGGGTGCAGGATATTCATTCGTAGCAAGATGTGGAAAGTAAAATCTCGTCTTTGGCAAAGCAAGTGGAAGAAACTCGTACTTGGGCTTCGGTTCTTAAGAAAGATGGTAATGTCTCCTCCAACCAAGTTCAACCCTCTTTAGTGAATTCTACTTTGGAGAATGTTTTTACTGAACAAGACAAAAGAGCCAAGAAGGCTCTTAATATCCGAGTTAGGGGTATTCCTAATGGAAACAAGGCCCTTGATGAGGCAAAAGACCTTCTTGTATCTAAACTCTCATATAATACTGAGGGATTTGCCACTGCTTGGAGGAGCAAATTTGATGATAAGGTCTTATTCATAAAGTTTCGTTCCATTGAACAACGCAATGCTGCTTTACGCCTTAGAGCTAGGCTCAAAGGTACTTTTATTTTTATTGATGAAGATCTAACACACACACAATGGCAAGCGAGGAAATTGGTCATTCATGAGGCCAATGCTAGGAATCAAAGAGTGGTCTTTATTGAAGGCAAGTCTAAATTATACAATAAAATTTCACAATAGGAAGTCGGGGATCCCGGGCAAAACAGCCCGAGATCCCCTCAGCCATTACGAATTGGTTTTTGGAATTGTAACGGTGTGCTTTCATCTTCTTCAGCAGGAGACTTTCACTCTTTTTTGCAGAAATATGATATTTTTCTCTTAGCAGAGACTCATGAATCACTATATCGACCTCTTCCAGCCATTCAGGATTATTCCTGCCATTCAGCATACAGGCCTTTCGTTAGAGGACAAACCACACGTGGCTCTGGTGGTGTTGCATGTCTTACCAAGGAAGTTTATCGTACTCATTTTAAGCTGCTCAAAAGTGATCCATTTGCACGATTTATTTGGTTACAGTTTTTTGGTCACTACTTGGGGCTACCTCAAGATCTATTTATCACAGTTTGTTATTTTGCACCTCAGACATCAGCTTTTGCAAACTATGGTGGTGACCCCTTCCAAGCTCTCTCTGATGATACAGCCAGCTTTGCACAACAGGGCCTTATTCTTTTAGCAAGAGATTTCAATGCTCGTACCAGCACCCAGCAGATAGAGTTTCATGCAGATAGTGATTTTCTACATATTCAGGTTTTGGATGTGGGTTTGGATAGGACTTCTCAGGACGCAGATACCCCGGCTACACACTTTGGAGAGCAGTTGATTGGACTTGCAGAAGCTCAGTCGTTAGCCATTTTGAATGGCCTATCTCGATGGCCGTCATCATCTCTGTTTACCTGTCATCTGCACGGGGGTGGACACAGCGTTGTTGACTACTTCATTGGCTCACCAGCCTTGATTCCATTTCTTCATACTTCTCATATTATGCACCCTACCATTTCTAATCAGTCTCTATTGCTCCTGTCTCTGGGCCGTGCTACTCGTGGTACTGTTACGACACCTCATTCCACACGTCACCATCGTCCATCCTTCTCTCCACTTGGTCTTCCTATGTACACTTCCTCTCTGGCCACACTACTCAACGATTTCCCCTTCTCATCTTCAGTAGACCAACAAGCCGCCTTTTTATCTCAGTCGCTTCTTCACTCAGCCAATACTACATATCCTCCCAAAATCTTCTCATCTCATAAACGAACTTACAATAGATGGTATGATGATGAGTGCCTCTCTCTACACAAGCAGGTTGTTCACGCTCAATACCATTCTCCCGACACCTTAGCATCTAAACAAAAAGAATACCATAGAATGACTTTGTGGAAAAAGACTACGTACTTTTAGTCTCTGGCACAGAAACTCATTGATTATTTGGACTCCTCTTCTTCTACCTTCTTTTGGAAGATGTTTTTTAAGAACTCGTGTATGCCAGCTCCTATTGCCATTGAATCTTGGATTGACTATGCTGCAAAAATTTATACAATTGACTCTCCTTCCATCTCTCTCTCATCGCAACCTTCAAAATTCACCCTTTTCACTCCGTCCATGATTGAAAACGCTATGAAAAATTCCATACATCTCCCACGTTTTTAACCAATCTGTTGTTTTTGGCCTTCCCACACCCTGGTGTACTAACCTATTGCACCCTATCTTAAGGTTGGTGATCCTCTGATTGTAGACAACTATTGTACTATTATGATCAGTCACACTATGGCTACGCTCTATGGTTCGGTTATGCAGTCTATCATCAGCTCTTATGCGGAGACAAAGGAGTTATATGCTATGGGATAGGCAAGTTTTAGAGCAGGCTATTCCACAGCGGACCAGATATTCATACTGAGGTGTATCATTGAGGCGGCGAAGTTCAGGAAACAGAGAGTCTATTGTTGCTTTGTGGACTTCCGCAAAGCATTTGATTCGGTTCCGAGACACTTGCTGCTCCAACGTTTGGCATCCCTTGGTTTCTCACAAGAAGTCATTGCTGCTATCATCACATTATACGAGAGAGTTTTGGCCCGATTCCGTGATGGAGATGGATGGTCTTCATATATTCATAGTACGGTCGGAGTAAAGCAGGGATGTCCCTTATCACCCACCCTATTTGCTCTATACATTGACGACCTTGAGCGGATCATTCGGGAAGAAGGTGGAGATGGCTGTCCTCTTGCAGATCTTATTATCCCTATCCTTCTTCATGCAAATGATGTGGTTCTACTCTCTAGTTCAGCTGCAGGACTTCAGCGACATCTAGATGCCTTGTATACTTTTTGTGTGCACATTGGTCAGACTAAGGTTATGGTGTTTAACACCAACAGGCAGCATATGAGAGACACTATGTTCTATTTTGATGGACAGCTTCTATAGATAGTGGCATCTTACACATACCTGGGTGTTGTCTTCAAAAGAAATTTTTAAAACGAAAGAAAGAAGATAAAGTAAAAGGTGAAGCTCCTCGGAAACGCCCATCGCTCATACAGCCCTTAAAACCAGAAGATTTTGAGAAAGCCAAACAAGAACGTTTGTGCTTTGTGTGCATGGGCAAGGGACACACAGTCAGATAGTGTCCAAGGGGCCTTTCACTAAGAAAGATAAAAAAGATAAAAAACAAGTTCATCTTGTTCAGACCGTAAGTTTCCCCAGTGACTCGGCAGCTTCCGAGATCAAAATGTATCATGAAGACCATGAACACTATTGCCAGCTGACCTTTGCAATGCTAGTGAGACCCTTCAGCTTTGGGCCGTATGGCCTAGTACGTATGCATGGGAAAGTTGGTGACCAGTCAGTCAGAGTTATGGTTGATGATGGGATGACCCATAATTTCATCAACTACACCCTAGTTAAAAAACTCAGACTTCCAGAAGTACCTAGTCAGCATAGGTACATAGTTTCATTAGCTAAGGGTGAAGATAAGAAAATTTGGGAAACTATGGTAAGTAATCTAAATCTTGGTATTCAGGGGTACCAAGATGAAATAAACTTTCAGATAATGCACCTGGATCGCACAGAAATAATCAGGAGAACTCCCTCAACTTTCAGCATAAAGGCCGAGAGATCCAGTTGCATGGGACGCATGGTGTTCCCAATAGCCCTATGGTCTGCAGTTCAGAGCTCTGTCAGCTAATCGAAGACGACGACCATCAGGTATTCTTATGTGACTTTCAGTTTATTCTTGAAGTTTCTATTTCCAGTTATTTACAACAGAACATCAGTAGATTAGAAACTTTATTGTCTAAATTTAGAGTTTTTCTTGAAGATTTGCCGCATGGTTTACCACCTAGCAGAGAGGTAGATCATGTAATAAACCTAGTACCAGGTACAACACCTGTTTCTAAACCTCCGTATCGGGATAGCCGAACAGAGGATGAAGAAATAACTAGGCAGTTAACAGATTATCTTGGGAAAGGCCAAATTCAGACCAGTAGTTCACCATAGGCCTCACCAGTCCTTTTGGTGAAAAAGAAAGAGGGGTCTATGCGTCTTTGCGTAAGTTATAGAGCCCTCAATAAACTCGCAATTAAGAATAAGTATCCTATGCCTCGGGTAGACGAGTTGTTTCATCAACTCGACGGGGCTAAGTTTTTCAGTAAAATAGACCTCAGATCGGGATATCATCAAGTCCGTATAAAGTCGGAAGATGTCCTGAAAACAGCTTTTAGGACTCGTCATGGTCATTATGAGTTTAAGGTGATGCCATTTGGGCTCACAAATGCTCTCTAGGAGAGTATCTCCATGGATTTTATAGTAGGCCTGCCTAAAACCCAAAAGGGTAATGACGCTATATGGGTCACAGTTGATCGTTTGACCAAAATGGCTCATTTTAATCCGACCAAAACAACCGTTAGAGCTCCAGAGTTAGCGAGGTTGTTTGTAGACGGGCTATTTAAATTGTAGTGTAATAGATCCTAACATCACAATAGGGCAAACACTAACTGATCCTCCCAGCCTTGCCTACTCCCTGATGTGGAGCAAGCCCCTCCTAGCCCAGTGTGAGGCCTGGTAGCATGCATACTGCCAAGTGTCGGCCACGTGGCTCTGACGTGGCCGATTGCACGTCGGGACCCAACGTGGGGCCCTATCCTGCTGACAGGGTCCCTAGGCTGTGTTAAGCCCGCCATGGCTATGGACCATGCTGGGGCACACTACTCACACTGTCTTGCCCTGTTGGTCGTGTACGCTGGACACGACCCTGACTGTGGTATAACAATGGAGAAGGTGATGGAAGGGGGGGCCCGGGATGCTCCCATGCCCGGGGCCCCCAAATCCCTAGCAAGGTTTACTACCAATAAATTTGACATATCCGTCTCTATAAATAGCAATCTTGCCCTGTTCACGAGGTTCTTGGAACGCTCGACGATGTTCTTCTACTTGGAGGAAAGTGAAGTCATCGTCCATATAAAGTGTTGTCCCTTTGAGCTTGGGTTTAAGACGGAGTATCGACCTGCGTTCTTCCAATATGGTAAAGCGAATGACAAGCATTGTATTATTTTCTTTTTGGACGCCAAACTTTATCTATCCCCCTGGTGTGGTGGGCCAAAGTGGTGTTCAAGAAGTTATTTGCTTCCTGTATAGCATTTTGAGTATCCGGAATACCGCGAACTCTAATATTATGGGATTTTTGTGCCTGCAATTTTTCTTCCGATAAAGTAGCAGTGATGAAATTCGACATTTGCTGTGGGAGCTTACCCTCATTGTCTTCTTTGAAGAGTGATGCCGAATTCTTGGTTGATTCCTTATGCTGGATCAGCTCTTGATGTAGTTCCTGAATTTTCGTTTCCGTGGCACTTGTGGGCGGGGGAACGGCACCATGTGCTGCAACTGCTGTGACTGCTGTCCGCAACCGATTATTCTCTTCCTGCAAGGTGGTGATTTCTGACCGCAGGGATTGGACTTCTGTTTTGAGTAATTTTAGTTCATAGGCCAAGAAATTTTCAAACGCTTTTGAAGTAGAATAGTCGATTGTAGAAAGGAAAGGGGTAATAGGGGCGGTCGGTGTATGGGGTTCTGTAGGAGCAGGAAAAGTAGGAGGGTTGTCCGTTGATGAAGGCAGAAGAGAATCAGAGGTAAAGGTTACTGTTCGGATGCGGAGTCGATAACGGACCTTGCAGCAATGGAAGGCGCATCAGGGAGGGTCTCAACAGTAGGGGAGTGCTGCACAGCAGTAGGAGAGCATGGCGCAGAAACAGCAGAGGAGGATGAGGGCGCAAGAGGAGGGGGCGCAGCCTGCTGCTGCGTGTCAGAGGGGGATGAGGGCACAAGAGGAGGGGGCGTAGCCTGCTGCTGCGCATCAGAGGAGGATGAGGGTGCAAGAGGGGGGGGTGCAGCCTGCTGCCACGCAACAGAGGAGGATGAGGGAGCAAGAGGAGGGGTGACGGAAGCGGGAGAAGAGGGGATGGTGGGGCGAGGAGAGGATGGGGGGGGCGGGGGGCACACGGGCTCCCCCTGGTTTTCCGAGCCATGGGGAAGGGGAGGAGATGGAGATGGAGATGGAGATGGGAGGGGGGGGGGGAGAAGCCTGATGAAGAGAGAGAGGGGGGAGGGTGGCTAGGCCGACACCATCGCTGGAGAGAGAGAATAGAATAGAATAGAATATATTAATTTCTATAGAGTGCCCTTGGGCACATAAGACAGAGAAAAAGTACATCAAAAAGGAGCAGTGTCCATGTCGGACTTATTGCTATCAGCTAAAACTAAAACAAAGATAAACTAGAAATAAAAACCAAAGCTTAACCTCCAGCTATGGTTAGGGTACAAAAGCAATAGCTTAACCACCAGCTATGCAGAGGAATACAACTCACTAACTGAGAGAGAAAAACTGTGTGATCTGGTGTGAGGCACATGGTGGCCTCTGATGACGAACTCTGGATGGTCGAGGAAGACAGTGGAGCTTCGGTCGACGAGCTGGAATGTCAATCTCACTATCCGAGGTATCCTCCCTAGCTCTTTTCTGAAAGAAAAGTGTAATATGTGGCTGGCTGCGGTCAACATCCTGATCATCTGACAGAAGTGAAGATCTCAAAGAGAACATCTCTCTCAATCAGGGATGCAAGTTGATCTGTCAGCGCTAGAACTGTACAAGGGATTGTGCCTCAAGTAACTGTAAATTCCCAGCAAATTTCAAGGATTTGAAAGCTGTTCCTACAGCGATTTTCCTCCTCTATTCTTTTCTGAGAATTTGAGAAGTCTTTCCTACCTTCTGATAGCTTTCTCTACTGCTGCTACTAAACTCCCAAAGAAGGAGATGGCTCTGATACTAGTGTAATAGATCCTAACACCACAGTAGGGCAAACACTAACTGATCCTCCTAGCCTTGCCTACTCCCTGATGTGGAGCAAGCCCCTCCTAGCCCAGTGTGAGGCCTGGCAGCATGCATACTGCCAAGTGTTGGCCACGTGGCTCTGACGTGGCCGACTGCACGTCGGGACCCGACGTGGGGCCCTATCCTGCTGACAGGGTCCCTAGGCTGTGTTAGGCCCGCCATGGCTATGGACCGTGCCGGGGCACACTACTCACACTGTCTTGCCCTGTTGGTCGTGTACGCTGGACACGACCCTGACTGTGGTATCTGACCTCCTGTGTTCTCTAGGGTTCGGCACTGGTTACATGCTCATAACACCACGGCCCTTCACACAGCGGCCACACGTGCCTTTCCTTCTTATCGCCCTCGACCTCATTCCCACGTACACAAAACCCGTGCTCCTAACAACCCTGGTACGACTCCGATTGCACTTCTCTTCATCAACAGGTTTTCCAATGTCAATCATCTTCCCTCCTTCCTGATATCCTACGTTTGTACCGTCGTGTCCTCCACAAGAAAAAGCGTACTTATAATATGAACGAGGGGAAAAAGCTCATTTCCTTCCTTTCCGGCTCTTCCACGAGTGCCTTTTGGCGGGCCTTTATCCCTCGTGCTCCACTTCCCTCCTTAACCGATCTCCAAGTTTGGACTGACTATGCCACAACTCTATATACCCTGCCCACTGATACACCCATTGTCATCTCTCCTCGTCCCTCAAGGTTCTCGTTGTCCACAACTGAGATAGTTCTTACCGCCATCCAAAAGCTAAGGACACGTCGTGCTCGTGACATCGAAGACCTAGAATCCGAACTCAACCAATCCGTCATCCATGGATTCCCTTCTACTTGGTGCACAAATATCATCCATCCTATCCTTAAGAGTGGTGATCCCATGAAACCCGATAATTACCGCACTATCATGGTCAGTCATATTATCACCAAGCTTTATGGCACTATCTTACGGTCGGCAGTGAGTACAGAGGCAGAATCTAAAGACTACATGCATTGGGTCATGCTGGCTTCCGGGACACACTATTCCAGCACGGACCATATCCTCACTTTGCGATCTATCATCGACGGGAACGAGTCTATTGTTGCTTTGTGGACTTCCGAAAAGCCTTTGATTCTGTTCAACGTCATTTGTTCATTCAGAGGCTTAGAGATCTCAGTTTCTCCACAGACACTATCCTGGCAGTGATGGCACTATACGAGAGAGTTTGGGGTTGTTTTAGAGGCCCTTCAGGCATTCCGATCCAGTATGGAGTACTGTTGGGGTGAAACAGGGATGCTCTCTTTCACCCACACTCTTTGGTTTATATATAGATGAGCTTGAGACGTTGATCCATCAGGATTGGGGTATCGGCTGCAGCCTCGACGACATACTGATTGCTATATTGTTATATTTTTAGATAATGTGGTTTTAGTCTCACCTACCAGAGAGGGACTCCAAAGACTTCTAGACTGTCTACACACTTTTTGTACCCGATGGGGCTTGAAAGTGAAGATATCAAAGACCAAAGTAATGGTCTTCAATACCTCAATACCTCCAGAGCATTCATGCAGCGTCAGGAGATCTTCCTTGATGGCCAGCCCTTGGATATTGTCTCATCATATACCTACTTGGGGGTTTTATTCACTAGACCTATCTTTACTATGAGACAGGTAGCATCGGATCGTCTTGGGAAGGGTCACTCCTCCCTTGTCCAGCTCGAGAGATTTTGTTTCCGGAGTCATATCTATGATGCTCCTAGTAAGTGTAGCCTTTTCGACACTATGGTTACTCCCACAGCATTGTACGCGGCAGAAGCATGGTGTACAAGTCTCACTTCCTCAGATTGGTCTCGCATCTCCCGGCTCCAGGTCACCATGTTATCACGGATGATTCAATCCAGATGATCAGTTGAACCCATGCTCAAGGAAGTCTCTAACTTATTAAATACTGCTGTCCAAAACTAACTTGTGAACTTTGGATCATGATCACTCACAATGTTGAATCGCAGTCCATATAATCTAAATAGACATTCCACAAAAATTTGAGCTAATTCAAATGCTTTCACTGTATTTTTTACTAGAATAAACATAACTAATTTTGTTAACCAGTCAACTATGACTCAAATAGCATCATTTTGTTTATTCGTATGGAGTAAACCAACTATAAAATCCATTGATATACTATCCCACAGCTTGGTAGGAGTATCCAACGGATGCAATATACCCCCAACAAGCGTTCAGCTTTATTACACTAGCACTGGCCACAACTTAACACATAAGATTCTACGAAAGGTCTTAGATTTTGGCCAATAGAAATCCCTTCGTACCAAATCTAATGTACGATGTATACCTGGACGTTCAGCACAAGGTGCGTCATGACATTAACACAATATTTTTCTCTTAACAACATCCAGTCCGGGTAAACATAACTTTTCCCTTATGAACAAAAGTCCATTACGAAAAGAAAAGTCATACACTACCTTCCTATCTTTCTCATCCAACTGATCATCTTGTAAATCAGTTTCAGATTGAGAGCCTAACATAACCCTTTGCCAAATAGGTCCAACATGAGGATCTTGTGCATAAAGACCTCATGATGAAAGATAGAAGTCCATAGTGATTTCTGTCAATGAACGTTCATTCACTTCACCAATTTGACTCAAGGCATCAGCCACCTAATTTGAAGATCCCTTTCTGAAATCAAAGTCAAATTCCTGCATTAGCTCAGCCCATTGAGCTTTACAACCTCTCAGGTCTTTTTGATTGCAAAAATATATCGTTGGTTGGTGATATAGGCACACTATAAATATACTTCCATATAAATAGTGTCTCCAAGTCTTTAATGCATGCACAACCACAAAAAGTTCTTTTCCTTGAGTGGTATAACGAGTCTGCCCATCAAATAATTTTTTGCTCTGAAAGGCGGATGCCGAGACAATTAGATCCTTGAGTTTTGTTAAAACACAAGTCTAATTCCTCATTCCGCTTAATTGATGGACTTGGCCTGCCCTTCCAAGTTTTTACTCCTTTCTAGTGAGAGGTGCACCTATCTTCGGATAATCAAGAATAAATTTGCGAAAGAAAACAATGAATCCAAGATAAGATTTGAGTTCACGTGCGGTCTTAGGAACTGGCCATTCAATAACCATCTTTATCTTTTCTCGATCAATCTGAACTCCCTGTCAGGATATAACATGACCAAGATAAATCAATTCTTTCTTAAAGAAATCGCATTTTGATTCTTTAGCATAAAGCTTCTCTTTTTTTCGAAAAATCCTTAAAATAATACAGAGATGCGTCATTCCTTCAGATTAAATCAGTATGGTTGTCTCAAAATAGGTTGACTACTTAGAATTGATTCTAATAATGAGACCGGTAAACCATGAGGTAACTCATTAGGAAACACTTCACAAAATTCTTGTTTTAAATCTAGTAATAATTGTTTCTCTTCAAGTGCATGATCTACATTAAAACATTGAAATTCATTAGCCATAATGAACTTCGTTTCAATATTAGAACATTTACGATCAATCACATCAGAAGATTCAAAAACATCACAATTTAAACTAGATTTCAAAACAAGATGATAACAATCAAAACTATGAAATTCCTTTATTAATTCCACCAATGAAATCATCTGAAACTGAGTACACGAATTATCTCAAAAAATGAATACTTTCTTACGACTACACAAAATACATCCTATGATTTTTAAAATTGATTTGCAAAATATCTAATCTATCGAAGAACCACTCATAAACTAATATAATGTCCGAATTGGCCCAAATTTAAAACATGAAAATCTATCTTCTCAACATGCCATTGTAGGTCAAGTTCCAGTCCCGGAACTTTAAAATCCCAAACTTCGGTATCGGCTCCCAAAGGTAACTTGACCACATAATGATGATCACTTGCCTTGGTGGGCACCTGGAGTATCTACACAAGTTTAGAATTAATGAAATTATGAGAACTACCCGAATCATTAATGTCTTTCCCTAATAATTTGCCCTTAACCCGAAACAAATTACGAGGACCAAAAGATAATGTACTAAAATGGCATTCACAAGCAGTTCCTAGAAAATTAATTTGTAACCTGCCTGAGGGCAAATTGACGAACACAAGGTTCGATGAGGATTCCTTCTTTTGGGAACATTCCTTTACCAAATGTCCCGACTTTTCGTAATTGAAACATAATTCTTACTTAAAAATCTCATTCCGGTCTAATGCCTTCAATTTTTTCTTGAACTTATTACCGCGCTTCTTTTTCTGAGAGGCCATAGCATCTAACTCATCAAATAACTTTTTGGTTTCTTGCGTGGCTAGAAATTTGTTGGATTTTTTCCTTGACCTCGCTTACGGGAAGCAACCACGATCTGATCATAGACACAAGCAATTCGTAGTCATCTTCCAATGAGTTCAATTGGTTCCGCTTACATTCATTTTCAAAATCCACTGGTAACCCATTCACAAATTGCCATTCGACGTATTTTCGATGAAAATGTAGTACCTTAGTCAACAGGTCCATAAATTCTTAAATATAGGTATCCAAATCTGTGGAATGCATTTTTAATTCAATAAAATTCTGGTAAGAACCACCATAATGAAAGTTTTCAGGAAAACGTCTTGAAATTCGTCCCATGACTCCAATTTTGGCTCAAGATCTCACCACCAAGACATTGCTTTCCTTTCCAAATAAATCAGGACCGAAGAAATTCTCTTCTCCTCGGGAATGTTTCGTAAGTCAAAAGAACTTGACCATCGGTTAATCCAAGATTCCATGGCTGCGGGTTGTTTAAACTTCTTGTCTGCTGAAAAAACCTCTAGTTGAAAATCGAGATGCGTCAACATCATCGACTCAAGCCATGTCAATAGAAATTTAATTTGCTCATCTTGTTGCTTATTGCTCTAATGCATTTCGAGCAATGCCTTGCTCATTACTTCAACTATAGAAGGTGGTGACGAAACTAGGCTTCCAACACTTCGTGCAGGCAACAGCATATCATCCAAAAAGTTGTTCTTCCATGTCGGCCATATCTGCCACCGAACAACACTTTCAGAAAACCGAAAATTGTCGATTGTCTCATGCATAATAACCATTCCAGCAAACCACCAATGAACAGAAAACCACTACCAAGTGAAAGCAAACCAATTTATCACAACCACAAGGTAGACCACATACCTAGATGATAACTAATATCTTGCCCACCTCGGCTGCCAATTCCAAGAGCTTGCTTGCAGAACACATCCCCACGGTTTGGCTCTAGGACTCTGATACCAATAAAAAGCCCACAGAGATCAAAACCAAACTGGAGTGTCAAAAGACAGAAGATAGAATGCAGTAGACCAAACCTTCCCAACCAAACCCTAGACCAATATGGATCTAGCCCCCGAGCAATGGGGAGGTAGGCAAAACTGATCGATAGAAGGCTTCCCAATCCGACAGCATTCCACCGTAAGACTCTCAATGATTCCCATAGACAAAGGTGGGGTTTATAAAGAGTATTGAGACCACCCTACCTATCCATGCACGGAATCCACATGGAAGATGACTAACTGATCACGCCAACCTCCCATGCATGTCTACTGCATATGGAAAGACCCCTTACCCATAACAGCTAGGTCCCATGCAAAAGCATAGTATGTGCACATCCACACCCAAGGCAAGCATGGAATACACATGCTAGTACCACATGCATGTGGTCATCAATCCACATGGTCATCTATAAGGTATACACTCGTTCCACAATTTCCAATATATAAAATCTCTGCAGTGAAGATCCTTTTCTCCATTGAATAAGATGCATCCATCCAAGCCATGGCTACGAGACCTCATTTGATAAAAGATTGATGAAGAGGAAAAAGTGTCATAGGTCAGACTAGGGTATCCAAGGATGAGCCAAAAATACTCTCATGGGAAAATGTACGCTCACTCTATGCAAATGCTTCAACCTACAAGTCTATAATGGTTCATCTCTCTTTGAAAGTACAAGTGGATACACATATAAAACCAAAATAGGGGCCTAGTGCAGTTGATTATCTTCTTTCCCATGCACATGAAACATGCCTCACAAAAAGTTTCTGAATTGGGAGAACTACTGGTGGAATTTGTGTGAAGACACTAGGAGGCTTAAAGGCACTCTTTGCTTGCAAAATAAACTCAAAAAAGTTCACCTATGGAGCTGGAATGAGGAGATCTCTCCTCAAAACTTCAGTTCCAACCAACTCTCTATGGTTGCCAATATGGGATGCAAAAGTTTCCTACTGGAAGAACTAAAAGTAAAAGTACAAACTTCTATAGACGGGAATGAGTTCCCTTCCTTTAGAAGGGGAGCACTATGCTTATATACCCATTGTATCATCAAGATTAGAAAGATAAATCCAAATAGGCTCTCCTACAAGGTTATGCAAGGTACTGTGAAGGAATGGTAGTTTGAAGGAGGCTTCACTTTGCTGGATAGGTGGAGAATGGATTGAAAAGATCTCCTAGGAGCAAAAGAGGCAATAAGGTACCTCACTTCTCCAACGCAAGGTTCGAGAGAAGCTTTGGCAAAACCAAAGCACAAAATGGACTTCTATCAAGGGAACTGAATCCCATGATTCATCTACTTGAAAGAAGAATGCTTAAAGACAAACATCTTTATTTTCAAACGACAAAATAACCACAAAATGCGAGGTGGCTCTTGAGACTTGGAGATAGAGACAAGTAGCTGGAAGGAACTTAATTGAGAAAATCAAATGTGTATAGCCAAGAACAGAATAAAGAAAACAAGCCTATTTTCTTTTAACCATAACATTTGGCAATACAATGTTAGAAAACTAGATAATCGTACATTTTTACATTTCCTATATCGACATCAACAAAAGTATACTGATCATTGCTAGTGATGAAGGTATAGGGTTTAGGGTTCGAGCCTCGAGGATTGACTCTATGAAAGAAAGCCCCCATCCTCTCTCTCTCTCTCTCTCTCTCTCTCTCTCTCTCTCTCTCTCTCTCTCTCTTCTCTCTCTCTCTCTCTCTCTCTCTCTGGTCCTCCATCTGCTTACCGCCTCCTATGGCACCTAAGAAAAAGGAGGGTGTTCTTACACCCCCCTCCCTGTTGGACACCCCCCCATCACCGGTAGTGATGGAGGAGCCGTCTTCGGTGACAGAAACTATCAACATGGCTGCCATTGACTACACTCCTTCCAAACCTACCGAAAGTCTTTTTGCTTATGATCTTAGTTTTATCCGGCAAGAAATTCTTGGACTTAAGAAACAACTACACCTCTTTGAAGCTGAAAATAGCAAGTTAGCTAAGGATCTTTTTGGTGTCACGGAACGTGTGGAGCAGCTTGAGCAAGAAAATATATATCTTAAGCAACGAATTGCAGAAAAAAGTGCCTTGGAGGAGACTTCCAACAAGATCAATAGCTTGGAGAAACAAGTCGAGGAGACGAAAACGTGGGCAGCACTCTTCAAACCGGATGATATGGGCAGCAAACTCTCATCACTCGCAAAACAGGTTGAAGAAACGACATCGATCCTTAAGCAAGGTAATCACTCTCAGATTTCATCTTTTCCGAAGGAAAACGATTTGGAGACAGTTTTGGGTGAACAAGCCAGAAGGGCCAAAAAAGCCTTTAACATTAGAGTAAGAGGCATTGCCAATGGTGGAAAACCGTTGGAAGAAGCTACGGATTTGCTCATTTCCAAGTTATCTCATGTGGCTGACGGTTTTGATACTGCTTGGCGCAGTAAATTTGATGACAATGTTTTGTTTATCAAGTTCCGCTCGCTTTCACAACGCAATGCTGCCCTTCGGCTTAGGGCAAAGCTTAAAGGTACTTTCATTTATATGGATGATGACTTAACAAATACTCAATGGTTGGCAAGAAAAAAGATTATCCTTGAAGCGAAAGAGAAAGGGCAAAGGGTTGTTTTTATTGACGGGAAACCGAGATTTTTCGACCTTCCACAATAGGAACTAGGGGCCCCCGGATATAGAAGCTACCCGAGATCCCCTACCAATTTGAGACTTGGCTTCTGGAATTGTAATGGTTTTTTATCTTCGTCATCAGCCGGAGACTTTGCTGATTTTATTAGAAAATGCGACATTTTGTTGTTGGCTGAAACTCATGAGTCCTTATATCATCCTCTTCCAAATATACAGGAGTACTCTTGGCATTCTGCTTTTCGTCCATTTGTTAGGGGAAAAACTTGTCGAGGATCTGGAGGAGTAGCTTGTTTATACAGAGACACCACAGTTCAGATGGTTAAACAAGATCCATACGCTCGCTATATTTGGTTACACATTATTGGCTCACTATTGGGATTACCTCAGGACATCTATATAGCTGTATGCTATTTTGCTCCACAGACCTCAGTGTTTGCTGAGTTTGGCGGGGACCCTTTTCAGGCTCTCTCAGATGATATTGCTATCTTTTCTCAGCAGGGTTCCATTTTACTAGCAGGTGATTTCAACGCCCGCACAAGCTCTAGACAAACCGAATTTCATGCAGCTACGGATCTTCTCAGGCTTTACCCTTTGGATATGGGGCTAGACCGGGTATCACAGGATGCAGACACTCCAGCTACATCTTTCGGGGAGCAGTTGATCACTCTAGCAGAGACACACGCTCTTGCCATTTTGAATGGCCTCACACAGTGGCCTTCCTCATCAGCATATACATGCTATCCTCATGGTGGAGGACATAGTGTGGTCGACTACTTCATTGGATCACCTGCTTTGATCTCTCACATTTCTGATTTCTCCATCACACCCCCTACCATTTCCGATCACTCGCTCTTACACATGTCACTTGGTCACATAACCTCTTCTTTGCAAATTTCTTGCTCTCTTCCCACTCATAAACGTATTCCTTTCACCCAATCTGGATTCACTAATTACACCACAATCTTATCCCAACTACTCGCTAACTTCCCGTTCATGGCACCAATTGACCAGCAAGCCACTTTTCTCTCTACATCCCTCTTAGCTGCTGCTTCCTCATCCTTCCCCACCAAAACGACATCATCTCACAGAAGTGTTCACAACAGATGGTATGATGCAGAATGCCGCTCTCTTCACAATCATGTGACATATGCCAGGTCACACTCCCCTGCCACACTCAAACAATGCCAGAAAGAATATCATAGAACCACCAGAACAAAGAAGATCAAGTACCTACAATCACTCTGCCAAAAAATGATCAACTCTTTAGATTCACCCTCCTCCTCTTTTTTCTGGAAACATTTCACCAGACACTCTTCAACATTGGCCCCCATAGCCATCGAATCCTGGATCGAGTATGCCACGGAGTTATATACCACGGACTCTCCTCCTACCTCACTCTCACCGAGACCTGACCACTGCTCACTTTTCACCCCTGACATGGTTGAAAACGCCATTAAACATGCCAAACTAAATAAAGCCACTGACTATGACTCCTTAAGTGTAGACTTCCTAAAGCCCGTAGCACATCTCATCTCCCCTTACATTGCTCATGTTTTTAACACAGCTGTTACTTCTGGTTTTCCTACGGCTTGGTGTACTAATATCCTTCACCCCATCCTCAAGGCAGGTGATCCCATGAATGTAGGAAACTACCGCACCATTATGATTGGTCACACTCTAGCTAAGATATATGGCTCTATACTACAGACAGTCACTGGATCTTTTGCTGAAACTGAGGGTTTACACGCTATGGGTCAAGCTGGTTTCAGACCGGGATATTCTACTTCAGACCAGATCTTCATTTTGAGATGCATTATTGAGGAGGCTCGACATCGGAAACAGAGAATTTACTGTTGCTTTGTGGATTTTCGCAAAGCTTTTGACTCTGTTCCACGACATCTTCTTTTCCAGAGACTGTCTTCACTTGGCTTTTCAGAGGATACTATTGCTGCGATCATTACTTTATATGAGCGAGTCTTGGCACGTTTCAGAGATGGTAGTGGCTGGTCCTCACAGATACATTCTACCATTGGGGTGAAGCAGGGTTGCCCCTTATCACCCACTCTTTTTGCACTATATATAGATGACCTCGAGCGGATTATTCGCGAGGAAGGTGGAGAGGGCTGTCCCCTAGCAGACATTATTATCCCCATTCTCTTGTACGCTGATGATGTGGTTCTCCTCTCATCCTCTGCAGCTGGTTTACAGAGTCACCTTTCTGCTTTACATCACTTTTGCCAGCGTTGGGGATTGACGGTTAACCTTAAGAAGACTAACACCAACAGACAGCATATGAGAGATGTGATTTTCTATTATGACGGGCTACCGATTGAGATCGTGACCTCCTACACCTATTTGGGAGTTCTTTTCTCTGGTCCGCTACTCACTTTTCGACCAGCAGCCACCGCCAGGCTCCGCAAGGGGCATACCGCTCTTGTGCATATGGAGAGATTTTGCTCTACTTATTATGTGCAGGATCCTGCTACCAGATGCCTACTATTTTCTGCTACTGTCTCCCCAGTTGTGCTATATTCGGCTGAGACTTGGTGCCCTGATTTATCACGCGATACATGGAGAGATCTTACTCGTATCCAGATTCTCATGCTCAGTAGGATAATTCGGGCTAAGCCCTCAGTACCACATGATATCATACTAGCCGAGTTTGCTTCTCCTCCATTAGTTGTTGGTGCTATGTTTCAGATCATCACCTTTCTTCACAGGGTATCAGATCTAGATACCTCCAGATACATTGTTGCTGCTCTCACTTCATCTTGTACCCTTGCAGATCAGGGAGCCAAGCACTCTTGGTATCGCAGTGTCTCAGCCCTTCTTCAGACTTGGGGTTTATCCGCACTTGATCTTCCGAATGGAACCCATGCTTATATCAGACAGCAGATTTACCGGAGCTACATACGCACTATATGGTCACATCCTGATCCAGATAGGGTCAAGCTACATTATTATGGCACACATCTTTTACGGCTGGACGTTTCGGGCTTGCCTATTCTTCCAGTTCATCTTACACAGACGCTATCTTTTGGTCTGAGATATCGTATAGGACAGCTTCGAGTCTCTTCTCATCAGCTTGCTATCGAGACAGGTAGATACAAAGACACTCCCAGATTGCAGCGGATATGTCAGCTTTGTTCTCTTCAGGAGGTGGAAGATGAGTTTCATTTCATCTTTCGCTGCCCAGTATACTATGAGATTAGAGGACGATACCATTGTTTATACCGAAATATTCCCCTCACGTTGAGCTCCTTCCTCGAGTATTCAGATGCTAGATGTGTGGGTCTTCTTTTGAGAGAGATGTATATTTTACGAGCTTCACTTCTACCTACGCTCTCAGATATGGATTCCAGTCAGGCTCACATTACTCAGTTCTTCCAGAAGCGAGACAGAGTGGATATTTCGGTTGCGGATTTTGACGTCCCCGTCCGAAGATCGAAGACACAGAGAGTTTCGGCTCGATCCAGTGCTACTAGATCTTCATACGCCTCCCACCAGCCTACATCACGACCCGCTACTACCATCACTCATTACTTTCAGCTTGCTCGTAGCTAGTTTCCTCCGCGGAGCAGGTGGTTAAGCTCTTGCTTTGTACCCTCACCAGCTGGTGGTCAAGCTTGGATACTTTTTCTCTTAGAGACAGAGAGATCGATATTTTAGTTTTAGTTTTACTGTCTTTTCATTGGTAAATAAGTCCTTATGCGGACAATGCTTCTCACATTTTGTACTCTCTTTTGTCTTATGTGCCCCTGGGCACCAAAAGACGTTAATAATAATAATTCTAATTCTAATTCTCTCTCTCTCTCTCTCTCTCTCTCTCTCTCTCTCTCTCTCTCTCTCTCTCTCTCTCTCTCTTGCGCGCCCACCCGCCCTGCTGGCGCTGCAGTGCTGACCTTCGCACCTGCCCTACGCTGCCCTGCGCTGGTCTGCGCTACTGCGCTGCTACGCCTGGCCGTTTGTCTACACTGTCCTCCATCTGCTTACCGCCTCCTATGGCAGCTAAGAAAAAGGGGGGTGTTCTTACACCCCCCTCCCTGTTGGACACCCCCCCATCACCGGTAGTGATGGAGGAGCCGTCTTCGGTGATAGAAACTAGTGACATTCCTGTCAACATGGCTGCCATTGACTACACTCCTTCCAAACCTACCGAAAGTCTTTTTGCTTATGATCTTAGTTTTGAGCAGCTTGAGCAAGAAAATATATATCTTAAGCAACGAATTGCAGAAAAAAGTGCCTTGGAGGAGACTTCCAACAAGATCAATAGCTTGGAGAAACAAGTCGAGGAGACGAAAACGTGGGCAGCACTCTTCAAACCGGATGATATGGGCAGCAAACTCTCATCACTCGCAAAACAGGTTGAAGAAACGACATCGATCCTTAAGCAAGGTAATCACTCTCAGATTTCATCTTTTCCGAAGGAAAACGATTTGGAGACAGTTTTGGGTGAACAAGCCAGAAGGGCCAAAAAAGCCTTTAACATTAGAGTAAGAGGCATTGCCAATGGTGGAAAACCGTTGGAAGAAGCTACGGATTTGCTCATTTCCAAGTTATCTCATGTGGCTGATGGTTTTGATACTGCTTGGCGTAGTAAATTTGATGACAATGTTTTGTTTATCAAGTTCCGCTCGCTTTCACAACGCAATGCTGCCCTTCGGCTTAGGGCAAAGCTTAAAGGTACCTTCATTTATATGGATGATGACTTAACAAATACTCAATGGTTGGCAAGAAAAAAGATTATCCTTGAAGCGAAAGAGAAAGGGCAAAGGGTTGTTTTTATTGACGGGAAACCGAGATTTTTCGACCTTCCACAATAGGAACTAGGGGCCCCCGGATATAGAAGCTACCCGAGATCCCCTACCAATTTGAGACTTGGCTTCTGGAATTGTAATGGTTTTTTATCTTCGTCATCAGCCGGAGACTTTGCTGATTTTATTAGAAAATGCGACATTTTGTTGTTGGCTGAAACTCATGAGTCCTTATATCATCCTCTTCCAAATATACAGGAGTACTCTTGGCATTCTGCTTTTCGTCCATTTGTTAGGGGAAAAACTTGTCGAGGATCTGGAGGAGTAGCTTGTTTATACAGAGACACCACAGTTCAGATGGTTAAACAAGATCCATACGCTCGCTATATTTGGTTACACATTATTGGCTCACTATTGGGATTACCTCAGGACATCTATATAGCTGTATGCTATTTTGCTCCACAGACCTCAGTGTTTGCTGAGTTTGGCGGGGACCCTTTTCAGGCTCTCTCAGATAATATTGCTATCTTTTCTCAGCAGGGTGCCATTTTACTAGCAGGTGATTTCAACGCCCGCACAAGCTCTAGACAAACCGAATTTCATGCAGCTACGGATCTTCTCAGGCTTTACCCTTTGGATATGGGGCTAGACCGGGTATCACAGGATGCAGACACTCCAGCTACATCTTTCGGGGAGCAGTTGATCACTCTAGCAGAGACACACGCTCTTGCCATTTTGAATGGCCTCACACAGTGGCCTTCCTCATCAGCATATACATGCTATCCTCATGGTGGAGGACATAGTGTGGTCGACTACTTCATTGGATCACCTGCTTTGATCTCTCACATTTCTGATTTCTCCATTACACCCCCTACCATTTCCGATCACTCACTCTTACACATCTCACTTGGTCACATAACCTCTTCTTTGCAAGTTTCTTGCTCTCTTCCCACTCATAAACGTATTCCTTTCACCCAATCTGGATTCACTAATTACACCACAATCTTATCCCAACTACTCGCTAACTTCCCGTTCATGGCACCAATTGACCAGCAAGCCACTTTTCTCTCTACATCCCTCTTAGCTGCTGCTTCCTCATCCTTCCCCACCAAAACGACATCATCTCACAGAAGTGTTCACAACAGATGGTATGATGCAGAATGCCGCTCTCTTCACAATCATGTGACATATGCCAGGTCACACTCCCCTGCCACACTCAAACAATGCCAGAAAGAATATCATAGAACCACCAGAACAAAGAAGATCAAGTACCTACAATCACTCTGCCAAAAAATGATCAACTCTTTAGATTCACCCTCCTCCTCTTTTTTCTGGAAACATTTCACCAGACACTCTTCAACATTGGCCCCCATAGCCATCGAATCCTGGATCGAGTATGCCACGGAGTTATATACCACGGACTCTCCTCCTACCTCACTCTCACCGAGACCTGACCACTGCTCACTTTTCACCCCTGACATGGTTGAAAACGCCATTAAACATGCCAAACTAAATAAAGCCACTGACTATGACTCCTTAAGTGTAGACTTCCTAAAGCCCATGCACATCTCATCTCCCCTTACATTGCTCATGTTTTTAACACAGCTGTTACTTCTGGTTTTCCTACGGCTTGGTGTACTAATATCCTTCACCCCATCCTCAAGGCAGGTGATCCCATGAATGTAGGAAACTACCGCACCATTATGATTGGCCACACTCTGGCTAAGATATATGGCTCTATACTACAGACAGTTACTGGATCTTTTGCTGAAACTGAGGGTTTACACGCTATGGGTCAAGCTGGTTTCAGACCGGGATATTCTACTTCAGACCAGATCTTCATTTTGAGATGCATTATTGAGGAGGCTCGACATCGGAAACAGAGAATTTACTGTTGCTTTGTGGATTTTCGCAAAGCTTTTGACTCTGTTCCACGACATCTTCTTTTCCAGAGACTGTCTTCACTTGGCTTTTCAGAGGATACTATTGCTGCGATCACTACTTTATATGAGCGAGTCTTGGCACGTTTCAGAGATGGTAGTGGCTGGTCCTCACAGATACATTCTACCATTGGTGTGAAGCAGGGTTGCCCCTTATCACCCACTCTTTTTGCACTATATATAGATGACCTCGAGCGGATTATTCGCGAGGAAGGTGGAGAGGGCTGTCCCCTAGCAGACATTATTATCCCCATTCTCTTGTACGCTGATGATGTGGTTCTCCTCTCATCCTCTGCAGCTGCTTTACAGAGTCACCTTTCTGCTTTACATCACTTTTGCCAGCGTTGGGGATTGACGGTTAACCTTAAGAAGACTAAGATTATGGTGTTTAACACCAACAGACAGCATATGAGAGATGTGATTTTCTATTATGACGGGCTACCGATTGAGATCGTGACCTCCTACACCTATCTGGGAGTTCTTTTCTCTGGTCCGCTACTCACTTTTCGACCAGCAGCCACCGCCAGGCTCCGCAAGGGGCATACCGCTCTTGTGCATATGGAGAGATTTTGCTCTACTTATTATGTGCAGGATCCTGCTACCAGATGCCTACTATTTTCTGCTACTGTCTCCCCAGTTGTGCTATATTCGGCTGAGACTTGGTGCCCTGATTTATCACGCGATACATGGAGAGATCTTACTCGTATCCAGATTCTCATGCTCAGTAGGATAATCCGGGCTAAGCCCTCAGTACCACATGATATCATACTAGCCGAGTTTGCTTCTCCTCCATTAGTTGTTGGTGCTATGTTTCAGATCATCACCTTTCTTCACAGGGTATCAGATCTAGATACCTCCAGATACATTGTTGCTGCTCTCACTTCATCTTGTACCATTGCGGATCAGGGAGCCAAGCACTCTTGGTATCGCAGTGTCTCAGCCCTTCTTCAGACTTGGGGTTTATCCGCACTTGATCTTCCGAATGGAACCCATGCTTATATCAGACAGCAGATCTACCGGAGCTACATACGCACTATATGGTCACATCCTGATCCAGATAGGGTCAAGCTACATTATTATGGCACACATCTTTTACGGCTGGACGTTTCGGGCTTGCCTATTCTTCCAGTTTATCTTACACAGACGCTATCTTTTGGTCTGAGATATCGTATAGGACAGCTTCGAGTCTCTTCTCATCAGCTTGCTATCGAGACAGGTAGATACACAGACACTCCCAGATTGCAGCGGATATGTCAGCTCTGTTCTCTTCAGGAGGTGGAAGATGAGTTTCATTTCATCTTTCGCTGCCCAGTATACTATGAGATTAGAGGACGATACCATTGTTTATACCGAGATATTCCCCTCACGTTGAGCTCCTTCCTCGAGTATCCAGACGCTAGATGTGTGGGCCTTCTTTTGAGAGAGATGTATATTTTACGAGCTTCACTTCTACCTACGCTCTCAGATATGGATTCCAGTCAGGCTCACATTACTCAATTCTTCCAGAAGCGAGACAGAGTGGATATTTCGGTTGCGGATTTTGACGTCCCCGTCCGAAGATCGAAGACACAGAGAGTTTCGGCTCGATCCAGTGCTACTAGATATTCATACGCCTCCCACCAGCCTACATCACGACCCACTACTACCATCACTCATTACTTTCGGCTTGCTCGTAGCTAGTTTCCTCCGCGGAGCAGGTGGTTAAGCTCTTGCTTTGTACCCTCACCAGCTGGTGGTCAAGCTTGGATACTTTTTCTCTTAGAGACAGAGAGATCGATATTTTAGTTTTAGTTTTACTGTCTTTTCATTGGTAAATAAGTCCTTATGCGGACAATGCTTCTCACATTTTGTACTCTCTTTTGTCTTATGTGCCCCTGGGCACCAAAAGACGTTAATAATTCTAATTCTAATTCTAATTCTCTCTCTCTCTCTCTCTCTCTCTCTCTCTCTCTCTCTCTCTCTCTCTCTCTCTCTCTCTCTCTCTCTCTCTCTCTCTCTCTCTCTCTCTCTCTCTCTCTCTCTCTCTCTAAAGGGGGTATATTCTATTAGCAGGGGATTTTAATGCCCGCACGTCCACCAGACAGTCTAAGTTTCACGCCGACGAGGATTACTTCCAGCTTTATCCCTTGGATACATGACTAAGCAGGTCTTCACAGGATGCATATACACCAGTGACTCCTCCAGTGAGCAGCTACTTAAGCTAACAGAGGCACACTCGCTGACCATCTTGAATGGTCTTTCGCAGTGGCCATCCTCCTCTTTATTTACATGTCACCCACATGGAGGTGGACACAGTGTGGTTGACTACTTCATTGGACCACCAGCTTTGATCCCACACATATCTGACTTTAGTATCCTACCACCTACTTTATCAGACCATTCCATGTTGTCCCTTTCCATTGGTCATGTCACCCCTAACCCCAATATACCAAGACCACGTACCACTCGTCCCCGTATTAAGTTTTTGACCCACGGAATTTCTGCTTATTCTTCTTCATTGAGATCCCTCCTTCGCGACTTCCCCTTTTCATCCTCAGCTGAGCACCAAGCCACGTTCCTTTCTCAATCTTTCCTGGCAGCATATGCGGGACGATACTTTTTATTATGATGGACAGCAGTTGGAGATAGTTGCCTCTTACACTTACCTCGGAGTTCTCTTTTATGGTCCTCTGCTTAGTTTTCGACCAGCATTCACAGCTCGCATGCGTAAGGGACACACTGCCCTTGTGCATATGGAGAGACTTTGTACTACCTTTTATGTTCATGACCCCGCTACACGTTGTTTGCTCTTTTCTATTATTGCCTCCCCGGTGGCTATTTATTCAGCAAAGGCTTGGTTTCCTGGGCTTTCTACAGGTACATGGAGAGACATCACTCAACTACAAATTCTCATGTTTGGACGGATGATCCGTGCGAAGGCCTCAGTTCCTCATGACATTATACTAGCAGAATTTGCATCTCCACCTATGGTTGTTCAGGCTATGTTCCGGATTGTCATGTTCTTACATAGGCTAGTCGATATGGATACTTCCAGATATCTGGTTGCTGCTTATACTTCATCTCGGTCTATTGCTAATCAGCGGGCTAAGTCGTCATGGTTTGGGGATGTCTCTGAGTTTCTTGGCAGATGGGGGATATCTATATCAGCTCTCCCTAATGGGACTCATTCTTATATTCAACGTCAGCTTTATCGCAATTATATCCAGACAGTATGGTCGCAGTTGGATCCAGAGAGAGCCAAGATGCATTTTTACGGCACTCACCTCCTACAATTAGATGATATGGGGCTACCTATCCTACCGTTGTATCTCTTAAAACCATTATCATATGGTCTTCGATACCATATTGGGCAGCTTCGTGTCTCCTCACATCAGCTCGCTATCGAGACTGGTCGCTATACTGATACACCCAAACCACAGCGGATTTGCCAGTTATGCTCGATGCAGGAGGTAGAGGATGAGTCACATCTCATTTTCAGATGCCCTATTTATTATGAGATCCAAGGCTGTTATTATTGTCTCTACAGAGACACTCCTCTCTCCCTTGGCTCTTTCTTGGCATATGCAGACTCTAGATGTGTCGGACTCCTATTGAGAGAGATGTTTATGTTGTGAGCATCTCTTCTACCTTCGGGGGCAGATGATGTTTACAATCAGACTCTCATCACACATTTCTTACAGAAGAGGGATAGAAAGGAGGTTTCAGAGGATGAGCTTGATATCCCGGCACGACAAAAGGCTATGCAGACTCAGCGACCACCTTCCAGACCGAGACGTGCAGTCCGTTCATCACAATCAGCCAGAGCCCCACGACGGCCTTACCGAGTCGTTTGTCAGCCTCCAACACGCACTTCACAGCCTATCACTCGCTTCTTCAGATCAGCCACTCAGTGACTCAGTTCTTTCTGGTGTCTCTTTAGATGAGATCTTTAGATGTTTGCCTCAGCAGAGCGGGTGGTTAAGCTCTTGCCTTTGTACCTCAGCAGAGCGGTTGGTTAAGCTCTTGCATCTCCTTCTTGCATGATGAGAGATTGTTGTTTTATTCATACTTAGTTGACTTTCGGAAACTAAATAAGTCCTCATATGGACATTGCTCCTACTATGCATGTACTGTGTTTGTCTTTTGTGCCCACGGGCACTTTATAGACATTAATAATCTCTCTCTCTCTCTCTCTCTCTCTCTCTCTCTCTCTCTCTCTCTCTCTCTCTCTCTCTCTCTCTCTCTCTCTCTCTCTCTCTCTCTCTCTCTCTCTCTCTCTCTCTCTCTCTCTCTCTCTCTCTCTCTCTCTCTCTCTCTCTCTCTCTCTCTCTCTCTCTCTCTCTCTCTCTCTCTCTCTCTCTCTCTCTCTCTCTCTCTCTCTCTCTCTCTCTCTCTCTCTCTCTCTTCATATGTCCAGCTTACTATGAGATCAGAGGCAGATACCATTGTCTCTATCGGGACACTCCACTCACGCTTGGTTCCTTCTTTGCCTATCCAGATACGAGATGTCTTTGTTTACTTTTGCGAGAGATGTTCTCTTTGAGATCTTCACTTCTGTCAAATGATCAGGATGTTGACCGCAGCCAGCCACATATTACACTTTTCTTTCAGAAAAGAGCTAGGGAGGATACTTCAGATAGTGAGATTGACATTCCAGCTCGTCGACCGAAGCTCTAGCGTTTTCCTCGACCATCCAGAGTTCGTCACCAGAGGCCACCATGTGCCTCACACCAGATCACACAGTTTTTCTCTCTCAAATAGTGAGTTTTATTCCTCCGCGTAGCTGGTGGTTAAGCTACTGCTTTTGTACCCTCGCCATAGCTGGAGGTTAAGCTTTGGTTTTTATTTCCAGTTTACCTCTGTTTTTCGTTTTAGCTGATAGAAATAAGTCTGGCATGGACACTGCTCCTTTCTGATGTACTTTTTCTTTGTCTTATGTGCCCGAGGGCACTCTCTCTCTCTCTCTCTCTCTCTCTCTCTCTCTCTCTCTCTCTCTCTCTCTCTCTCTCTCTCTCTCTCTCGTCCTACACTTAGTTAGGCATACTCTTTTCTGGTCCTATATTTAGTATGAGACAGCCGACTTCTACTAGACTTGGGAAGGGCCATGCCTCCCTTGCTCAGTTGGAGAGATTATGTTTCCGTAAGCTTATTCGAGATGCCTCGAGTAAGTGTCAACTCTTTGACATCATTGTTTCCCCCACAGCTTTATATGCAGCAGCAGCATGGTGCAATGGTCTCACTTCATCTGATTGGGCTAGTATCTCACGACTACAGATCGCTATGCTTTCACGTATGATATGGGCTAAGCCCTCAGTTCTGCACCATATCATCCTTGCAGAGTTTGTTGTTCCACCCATGTACCTGGATGCCATACTATAGCTCATCACGTATATACAGCGAGTCAGCGAGTTCCAGGCTTCCAAGCAGAGATATACACAAGCTGCTCTCATCTCATCCCAGCGCTTACATAGTCAGGGTTATCAGTTAGCTTGGTTCTCTCAGGCCTCTCGCCTCCTTCACACACTTGGCATCTCTATCAGTGCCCTTCCCTCAAGTACCCATGATTACATCAGACGATATATCTACAAGGCTTATCTTGATCGAGCTTGGCAAGGTCAGCTAGGGGTCAAACCTGACTTTTATCGGCTTCACTTTCTGGAGACAGATGCATTAGGGATCCCACGTCTACCACGTTACCTATGTTCTGGGTTATCACATGGTCTTAGATTTATACTGGATCAGTTCCGTGTCTCCTCACACCAGCTTGAGGTTGAGATTGGTCGGTTTCAGGGGACTCCACGAGAGGATAGGATCCACCAGCTTTGTTCCCTGGGCGCTATGGAGACTGCCTACAGTGATTCGTGGGAGATACTATTGTCTGTTTAGGGATGCATCAATCACCTTGCTTTCCTTGTTACATATGAGGATCCACGTTGTGTAGCGCTTATGATACGAGAGATGTTTCTATTACAACGAGACCTCCTGCCTTCGCACCATAGCACTCCAAACACACAGTTCCATATCACTTCCTTTTTCTCCAGCCGACGCTCATGACCAGCTTTTGATTCAGAGGGGGATGAGGATGATGACTCAACATCCCATAGAGCTTAGAGATTATGCACCTCCCTACGCTATCACACAGTTAGACCTACTCATCCTTGCACGAGGAGAGGTCCCACTCATATTCGACATCGGCAGCACATCCCAGTTATACTTCCTACTGCAACTTGTATTACATCCTTCTTCAGGAGCAACAGCAACATCAGCATCACCGCCACCTCCAGGACATGATCTGGGGCTTCTTTTATTCATTGCTTGCTCATGATTTATATGTATGTAGTTTTTCTTTATCATTGCTATATGTACCTAGATTTACATTATATGCATTTTCTTTACGTTTCATACGCTCCTTTCGTTCTATACACTTGACATGTACTTATTCGTCTTATATGCCTTTGGCATGGAAAAGACATTAATAAAGCTTTCTTTCTTTGTCTCATGAGGTCAGGAGTTAATACCAAGAAGACCAAGATCATGGTCTTCAATACCTCAAGGGCCTACATGCAATGACAGGAGTTCACACTGGACAACCAACCACTGGAGCAAGTGTCCTCATATTCATATCTGGGTGGGGTGTACTATTCACCGGTCCTATATTCAATATGATTGTCTTGTTGATTGGTCCCATAGAGTGTTGGTCCCATAGGATGAGATAAAGAGCCTAAGCAAGAAGACCGTAAAGATGAAGAACAAATCCAAAGCAATTAACTTCTCAGTGGTTTCAAATTAGGAGATCAACAGGGTTAAAAAGTCACCTGAAACACCTTAATTACTTAAAAAAATGGTAAATCTGTGATCACCTTGTAAACACCTTCAAAAAGTAGGAACAGCTGGCTCGGTCCATGTGCAGATGTGAAGATCATATAATCTATATGAAAAGGGATCTTGTGGTATAGTCCAAGATAAAGTTGACACCTCCACATTTGTTTAAAGTGTAGTCCATGAAAACACATAGGAAAAAATGCTAAAAATTTATCATTATAGGGATGTTTGAAGGTGTTAATTGGTTTAAGTCAGCTATGTTGGCAAGCAATGTGTGCTTGGACAGCGTAACTCAATAATGATCTGAATATAAGCCAAAGTGCCTCTAATGGTGTGTGTTATTGCATCTAGTTCATTCTCTCGGATATTTCAATAATTGTTATGGTAGAGAGACTAATAAAGATGTTGTTTTATACGAATATCTATCTCTTTATGATCTTGTCTAAGTCTATCTATGTCAAGATGATCCATCATTGAAGTGTTTCCACTCTTATGTTAGAAGGATTTGGACTCTGAACTGTATCACACTTTGCATTGACTTGTCGATGCATGACATATGCACCCTACAACGAGTCTATTGTCTCAACTCTCAAGCGATGTCCCTAGTGACACTCGTCACGAAGAAGAGGAGCACCTTGGCTATGTATTGCACCTATAACACACTATTGGAAAAGTCATCCCCACATAGGTTTGTGTATCATCTAGTAGTCATAGAGAGAATAATAGATACATAGGTCCCCGGCATTGAGTTCCATGACAGGCAACAGATGTAGATGCTAAACAAAGATAAACTCAAAAGGATGTGTTAGAAGCCACAAACTCTTACACCATGCCCACCAAGTATTGCGGAAAAAAGCTACTTCTATATCAAATCTAGTGTACAAAACTTCATACTCGATAACTCTAATTGCTATTATAGATGGTTGTGGTGAATAGACACCATCACCTTTGGAGTGCCACATCTGAAGATATGAATTTCCACTCAGAAGAGCTTTCCTACATTCCTTTGAATCACGCAAAACTTCATTTAGTGGTTTCACTTACCACTTAAATATTGGGTTATTTGACTCTAAGCAAGTTCACTCATTCATTTGTGACACAACATGTGTGGATTTTTATCAAACTGGATGGAACAGATTCTTACAAATCTATTGCACCAACATTAAAGCAAACATGTCTAGAACTTGATATTGGTCACGTATTTTATTATTAAATAGCAGCAATGAGAGACGAGACATTCAACAGCTACAAACATACCCAAAATTCCATTCTGCACAAGCATAAGGTCCAATTCGCAAAATGACATAGAGGCCTGCTTTTTGAACCAACTTCAAGAACTTTGGAAGGTCATACCTGCCTTCAAAGTTGTACTGCAGTCCAAACACAACAATCCATGTGTATATATAATCTACTAAGAGAATTTGCAACAAAATTAAATAGAAAGAATTACACTTAAACGGTAAACTTAATGATACCATGAGACTAAGCAATAAATGATGCACTTTCATGGACTATACTTGTCCATGATGTAAAATGCAGCATCTTCATCAACTCTACAAGTCAATGATGTAAGATGCAGCCATCTTCAGAGTTCAGACTTGTCGGTCGTATGCCAACGGTTGTATGCCAATTAACAACCAACTAGCTTTGCAATGAATTGTATGTTGCAGACTAATTATGGCACTTGAATCCAGCAATAATAATCCAAGTGTAAGTATATCAAGAAGATCCATACTGTGCCTGGAGATGGTTCATGCCGATCCCAGAAAACATATGTTTCAATGGCATCCAATCCTCCATCTTTAGCCTTCAATATCAAATCTTCCCACATCTGTTTATAAGCAGCAATTGACCACAAGTGTACTTTATGTTTTTCTCCAAACAATAGATAGATCACACATATTTGAAGAAAGAACTTGTCTATGCTTAGCTGACCTTTTGTAGAGAACAAGTACACGCATAGCACATCAAAAGAAATCATCATTCAATTCCAACAGCTTCATAATCTCATGATTGTCAAAGTATAACATAGTATTCATATATGTCATCATTGTGTTGTAGCCCCATTTTTAAACTGATAGATGAGAATTGCTAAAATTTTGAAAACAATACTCCAATTGAGATTTTGAACAACAAGATCCATGGATAGAGTGGCCATTGAAAATAGAGCTCGTGCATATGCCATGGTGATTATGTTTTAGTCTCCTCCATCTTGGAGTGAATTTTGTGTCTATCTCATAGTTTTGAAAAATGTTTCCCATCTAGGAAACGGGAAATGTAGACCCTCCATGAAACAGAAAACAAAAAATGCCATGTCATCACATTGTGGTGAATTTTTTTTTAATGCGACACTTGATTGAAACATTATGCATTCAATATTTGTCAGAATTTGATGCAAATAATATGTTAACTCATGCTTGCCAAGTCGACAAACTCGTTTCCCCACTAGGAAGCTTGTTTCCCTCCTGCAGAAGTGCTTCAAGCTGATTTTGCTTGGAGAAATGGCAATTCCTAAGTATGGAACTGCCATTCCTCACATGGGGAACATGGACATGGAGAACTCCACGTCCCTATCCAAAAAATAGGGAAACGACGATCCACACAACTATGATTAATCTATTTAGTGCATTGTGTGGATGCCACAGTGCATTGTGAGTGTAAAAACGATGCCTTCTTGGTTGAGTGAATGAATGAGAGCAAGAGTGAGCGGAAATTCAACAAGTTATGGGGCCACACACCTATCACAAACTTTAAGTGCCGGTTCTCCCTCTAGGAAAGTGTATCTAAAGTAACGAGGTTGGAAGAGGCAGCAAGGATTGCATTGTAAAGTGCCATTGTGCATTAGATCAAGCAGAATGATGCTTGTTTTTGGCTTGAGAGGATAGTCATTGACAGTATGGAGAACTTCTTGAGGTAGAGCTCTAGTAGGAGCAAAACAGGAATATTCCTGGTTGAAAACAACAAGAAACAAGACTACCACTAGTTCCTGACAAGAACATTTGAATAACATCGATAATGGGAGTAGTTTGAAGTTTCTTTGCAGACTTATCACATAATCAAGAGCTGTAACATACTTGAATTACTGATCTACTGTTTGGAAAATTATATCAGAAGCTTCTGGTGTTATTGGAAGCTTTTTAAAAAGGGACTGTCTGCATGCATGACAATCTGGAGGAACACTATATTCTTGAGAAGCTAAATTGTGATAAAAACATTTGTAGTGTGACAGCTCTTCTAGATTTTGAAGACATGCAGCTAGGAAAGAAATAGGAGGTCTTTAAAAATGCGCGGGAGATGTAACTGATTTGTGAATCTTTGATGAGCTTTGTAAATCTATAGTTGATTGCTGAAATTGTTGGACACATTCTCAGAACACAGTCTAAATTCAGTATTTCTGGAGGACTTTGTCAGGCATGATAGTCAGCTTCTTTTAGTTGAGAATTACAAGACTTGCATCAAAGAACCCAAGATCAAGGGCTGGATTGTAAGGAACAAACGCTGGTTAATTAGCTGATTCCAATACAAACTTCATGCAATTTTATCTTAAAACAATATGATGTTCTCTAATTTAAGGCAATTTGATCTTCTAAAAAATTTTCCTATTTGCAACATGATTACAAGGCATGTAACCAACAATAAAAATTATGTATAACACCAGAAGTTGTCCAGCAGTTGGGCAACCCTTCAAACAAGGGATCAGACTCTTGTTGTTCTTTTCATTAAGAAGCATTTCATTTCGACCTTGAACGTCTGCATGCACTTATTTTAAAAAGAACTTATTACGTGGGTGTGGAGAACTACATGTCACGAATGACGAGGACAGTTAGAAATATAAAAAAAATTTAGGGCGCCTTTTAAGCTGTCAAAAACGTTCTCGGAGGACATCGCAAAACAACAGCAGTGTGAACAATAATACCTACTTGACAAAAAATCTTTCAAGTAAACTTGAGGAACAAGCTACAAAGGAAGAGATGGTAGAAGCTGTCAGGTTTCTAACGTATTGTTGCAGTCAAAAACTTTTTAAAGGCTTGATCTAGGACACACAATGATTAAGTGAATCTCATGGTTCAGGAATCAGATGTAGCCATGTATAAAAAGCTATCTGAACATTAACAACAACATTATGATAAAAGAGAACCAATGTCTCCTTGAAATTGCAAGCTATGATATCCACTCAGGAAAATAAAGTCTAGACAATCCCAAGGGAATGAATGTAACCAAGACCTGAGTTGCATGTTCTTAGTTCAAGTATCATGTGTTCAAATTCCAGAAACCTTTGTGACATCTGATACAGCAGGATCTTTTCTTGCAATCTACTTTCTGATAGTTCACAAAATCAAGTTAAAATATACTGTACTCAAAGAGACTAGAAAGAGGTAAATTCTTTTGCTGATAGCAGATAGTGCACTTTGGGTACTGCATGGATTCTTGAGAGAAATGTGTTTTGAATGGCAGCTTCAAATCTCAAATAAAATCGATATTCTTTTCAAAAACATGTTTCAGGGTGATAAACAAATTCATTGTGAAAGATCGGGATTCGGAAAAGGGACTCATTGCTTAGATTGTATGAAAATTATTTTCTCATCGAATGGGGTATTGAAGAGAGTGTCATCTTCTAATGGATCAATTATTAAAATCAATTGCTGAATCATTTCGACAGCTAAACTCGTACACTAATAAAGCACATTGCAAAAGGGAATGGCAAAGCTTCAAGGATTGGAGACAAAGGGCTGCACCAAAGACATCTTTAAAGTATAAAACATTAATAAGTTTTGAGCTTAATAGACCTCTGAAGAGTGGAAGTCTCAAACATTGTATCTTTGTTCAAAATTTACTTCGTAAGTTACTACCCATCACTACTAAAGATTCAAGGACATCCACACCTAGGACAATGGGGACATTCTGCTAAAGTGTGATTATGACCAATAGTGGAAACAATTGTTACTTGGGGGACACAAAGGAAGTACATTGTGGAAAAGTAGTGGACTAGGTAGATTTAGCAACAAGTGAATAGATATTTAAACAAGTAGGTTACAAGATTTTGATGTACAAAGAAGACTTTTGAACAATGAATACTTGTCAAAGTCTGAGAGTCTCCACGAATTTTTCTGGTGTGAGTAGAGGCATGTGTTGATCTCTTTGATGGTCTGCCATGGTAAATATGTTTTGAAGCTCCTCCATCTTGGAGTTGAGCTGGTGTCTCTTCTATTGAGTAGAGTTGAGTGGATTGTGCCATCATGCAAAGATAACAGTAGTATTCATACTAAGCAAAAGCTTAGAGCCCAATTTAGAAACCATGTAAAATAGTCTTGAGTCTAAAAGCATAAAGGAATACGGGACCCCAATTGTTGTGGGTCTACTTAGTGTCATATACCCTGTATGGATATAACACTCCCCCCATAAAAAAAAATGCCCTCAATGTGGACTTATCTACTAGAGCTATTTGTAGTACTTTTCCTGGGTTACAATTTCATGCAAGTGGTGTCAGTGCACGAGCCAAATCCCCTACAGTAACCCCGCTTTTACTACGATAAAGCTTTGTGCTCTTTTTTGGCACAGACAATTTTAAATCTCATTCTAGTAGTAATAAGTAAAATGTTAAGTAATCATTTGTGCAGGGCAATCATCAATATTGGTAGCAACAATAGTGTCGGGAGCAGTCACATAGTGATCCATAGCATGAGAACAAGAGCATCTAGAAGAGCAAGAACATCTGGAACATCAAGAGTAGTGTCTGATATCTATATGTTGATGAATGGTATCATAAAGAGCCTGCACTTGTTCCTGCAAAAAAGGAGTGTGAAAAAAACATCCATAGGTTCCCAAGTCGCTTCATCGATAGGACGACCATCCCATTGAACCAAAAATTGGACAATTCTACTACGTCATCTATGTTGTATCCTAACTTGGAAAACAACTTCAGGCAGATAACGAAAGAGGTCAGTATCGAATGGAAACAAGGGAGCATGGGGTTCCCTAGGAAAAAGAGAGCTACAAAGTAGACTAACATGACAAACATCACATGCCTTAGTACTAGGTGGAAGTAGAAGATGATAGGTCACAAGACTTACTTTTTCTAAAATGTGAAAAGGACCATAATATCGGGCAGCTAATTTCTCAGTATGTGACTGCCCATGAACAAACTTATGTGTATTGTTGCGAATATGGTGTAAATGGTCATGTCCTTGCACAATAATGTCACGAAAATCAGTAAGATAATAAGAAATTGTAACAGGAGTATCATTATGTAGGTGAGGAATACCTAGGAGACTCGGAGAATAGCCAAGAGATAACAGAAATAGAAATATCCCAGTGCTACTGCTGACAGAACTACTGTAATTGTATTCTGCAAAAAAGAGATGTTGATCCCAGTCTTTGCCAGAAGGAGAAACAAAGTTGCGTAAGTAATCCTCAAGAATGCCATTTAAAACCTCATAATGCCTCTACAGATGAATGGTGAGCAGACCCCATTAAAAGTTTAATATCCAAGATGTGCATTAATTATGCCAAAAAGTGGAAGTAAATATGTGTCACAATCTGTTAGAATAGAATGAGGAAGACCATGCAAACAAAATATTTCAAATAAAAAAAAACGGGCACATTGTGGTGCAGTAATGGTAGCACAGACAACTAAAAATTGAGCTTATTTAGAAAAAAAATTAACAATCACTACACAAGTATCATGACCTCAATGAGAGGAAAAATTTGAACATGTAGAATAAGCATCAGCGCATGAACATGTAATAAAGAACGCATAACCTATTTAGCGGAAATAAGGGAAAAATCAGCTGCGGAATCGATACCATGAAAGGTATGAGGAGGGCCATCATGGTTGGAAAGATTTAAAGTAACATATCCTAAGGAAACAAACCAATCAGACCCTAAGATGATATCATAACATTCAATGGGAATGATACGAAAATCAGCCTATCCAGTAAAATCACGCATGAAAATGAGAAACTTCAATGTGCAAAGCAATAGGAGCTGGAATAGGAGTGGCAAGAATATGAGATACAACACGTGTGCCAAGAAAAGAATGTGTACTGCCAGTGTCAACAAGAGTAGTAAATTCTTTACTGGTCATACGAAGATGTATACACAGATGACGTGGACTGTCCTTGCCAACCCAAGTGGAAAATCGAGAAGAATGGGAGCTTCATTAAGATAAATCTTAAACTCGGAATCCTCAAAATCATCAACTGAATGAAAATGAACAATAGATGGCTGAGAAGATGGTTGTGTGTGCAATTTCTGGAAGAGTGGTCTGGACTTTTACACTTAAAACAGAGCTTTTTGGTACATATTCATGCATCTCTTCATTAGACCAACACGAAAAACAACAGGACGAGGTCAAGGAGAAGAACGAATATATTGGGTAACAGTAGAAGAGGCTGTAACAAGAAATGAATGGAGTGGTGTAGGAGAAAAGCATGGGCATGGTGGCAACTGATCAAAATACTATTGCTCAAGCAAGTGACATAGCTTGAGATAAAGATGTAGGACAAAGTCACAAAAAGAAGCAACATCAAAATGAAGGGCTCCTTTAAGGCCAGCAATATATCTAGAAACAATCTCATCCACAAGTAATTCAAGAAAAAGGTAAGAGATTTCAGCAAAACGTTTACCATAATCAAGTACAATACGCATTTGATTAAGCGTGCACAAAAAATATTCCTAAATGGTAAGGCAAGTAGTAGGATCGATCATGGCTTGACGAAAAGCAGTGGTAAATGTAGTCCAGGCGTCATCAGTGGAAAAGTCAAAAGTTTGCATCCAGAACCATATATAAGCCCCCGACCACTGAGATGTATGGCTGAAAGTTGAACTTGCTGGGTAGGACTGTGCAGCGTCAAAGAAAAGCAGGTCTTCATTTTATGGAGCCAATTAGCACGCTCATTGCCATCTGAAGAACCACTATAAACGGTTAGCTGAACTTTATCATGAAAATCACGCAATACAGTGTTAGGAGCAGGTGGAGCCAGAGCGATAGGAATGGATGGATCCAAGAGAGCAATTTGGGAAGCATGTGAAGGAGAACGAGGTGAAGATGGCTGGCGAGCATCAAAAGTTTGTCCAATGGGAATAATGATTTGAAACAATAATGCATTCACCAAGAGTGGAGAAAAAAAAAACTAGTACTCCCACCAAGCAAGGAAAGTGCTCTAATACCAAGTTAAGAACGTACCTACAAATTTAGCATGAAAGATAGCAATTAGCATTCCTAAAAGCGGCAAAATAATCATTCATAAGCATTCTCCAACAAAGAAGACTAATGAAACCAATAGTTGCCGATAGCTTAGGCAAATCTCCAATTCAAAGATGGAACTCCCCCACAAAGATCTCAAGACTCCAAACTCATGACTGAATAGTGAGTAGCCCTAGTGACTATTTATACTACACAAAAGCTACCTCTCTTCGATTTAACTTGGAGGAAAATATGAAAATTCAAAAATTAGAGCCCAATTTAGCAACCATGTAAAATAGTCTTAAATGTATTTTGAAGGGGTCTAAAAACAATAAAGAACTGCAGGACCCTAGTAGTTGTAGGTCTACTTAGTGTCATATATCCTATACGGATATAACAATTGCGAGTGTAGAAGTGGCTGAGTGGATGACGAGAGCAAGTGTCACATTCTTCTATATCCATGTTCCATTGTATGAATGTAACATTGTAAATATCCATTGTAAGAAAACATGGCTCGATCACCAACCTATGGTGATTTTGTAAATGAATGTGAATAGTAGGTATACTAGCTTGAATTGAGGTGCTTATATTTGGCATAGGGTAGTAGGTCAGATTTAGAGGCTGTTGGACTAACCTCCTAAAATGCTTCTTGGTTTCCAAGGGGAGGCTCGAACCTGGGACCAAAGAAACTTTGGATGCCAAGCCAACCAACTGAGCCAACCCCGTTAACCTCCTAAAATGGAGGAATCGACCCGTCAAAGGCACACATCTCATATGTTGTGTGGGACAATTGGACCAATAAATGAGTGACAATGGTTTCATGGTTTTAGCAACTTATGCATACTTGCCTATGTGTCAAGGTCCTACCAAGTGGCAAGTGTTGGTGGCTGATCTAGCTGCGCCATGTGTGAACTTAAGATGTGTCAAGGTTTAAAGAGTGCTTCAGGGGGTTTATTTAGTGAGCATACAGAGAGGCATTCCTCATTCATTCCTGGGAAAAAAAGGTTGGGAAGAGATTAGCAGCAGTGTAAAGTTGTCCTTTGTAAAGAGATCAATAGATGAAAGCCTTTGCTCCTATCTCTTGTGTCTTTGAGCTGGGGATTGTGATAGTTGGTATCGAAGCTGTCGATTTCCAAGATTGTGTGGAGGTTTGCCTACTAAATGTCCATGAGCATGAATCTTATGCTACTTGAGTTCCAACGCCCAATTCTCAGCCAATATTGAGAGCTAGGTCCATATTTTTTTAGCTCTACTTTGCTAGTGGAATTGCCAAAATCACACAATTGGTGCCTTTGAGTGGATCACTGATCTCTACAGTTCATAGGCTAATTATGCCCTCTTTCTAGCCTCTTTTTGTCCTCTGTTAGAAAAACCAGCTGTTTAAGCCCAAATTTTCATTTGTTTCTTGCTGAATTTTGATCTTTTTTTGCTTTTGAGTGGCTAGTGGTCTTTTAGGTCAGTGGGCCGCAGAAATTTCATGAAACTTGCTTTCTTTTGGTTAGTTTTTTATGAGATTAAACTATAATTGCTGATTTTTGAAGGGTAAAGCATGTATAGAGCTCAGGTTTTGTTTTGGAATGTTAAATCCAACCCCTTGTCAGAAGAACTATAGGTTGCCAAGCTGTGTTAGTGTTTTCTGTGCCTCAATTTTGCTTTTGGCCTTGCGCAAAGAGGTCTAGTTTGATGATTTTCTCAAATTATCAACTAGTCTATGCATAGAAGCTTGCTTTAGATGTGATGTGCTTTTTGCTAAGCCTATCATACCTTTATCAATCAAGTATGGATGCTTTTGGAGAGTCTACTCATGATTCTTAGAAATTTAATGTCATTTCTACAAAAGTTGATGCTATGGAAGCCATGCTTAAGCAAATCCTGGATCAATTGAAGACTTGCAAGATTGATATTAAACATTGGTATCCTATGCCAATTAGAGTGCCTCCAATTCCAACTTGTGAGGACCTGTGTAAGAGGATTTTTCAATTATGTTGTGATAGCCCTAGTGATGGTCATCCCAATGTGGATATGAGTTGATTCTACGTAAGCTCGAGCAGCCTAAGTTAAAAAAAATGTCTACCAGTATGTGACACAATATTTTAAGTGTGAGGTTGATGAAGCTTAAAGGATAAAAGTACTTCAATCATTACACCATTTACCTATGCCTAAAGGAGAGGGAAAGTATTTCAATGGACTTTATTACTCATTTGCCATGTACGAAGCAGCAACATGATGTTATCTTAGTTGTGTGTGACAGAGTGGTTGAGAAACCTACAAAAATGGCTCATTTCATCCCATCTCATAGAAAGGTAGAGGCGCTTGCTATGGTTGATTTCTTTATTTAGCCTGTATTTGAACTTCATGGATTACTGTCATCCATGGTGTGAGATAGAGAATCATGCTTTACTAGTGGCTTTTGGACTATTGTGTTTGATAAGCTAAAGGTGCCATTGGGAATGAGTAGTACAAATTATCCTAAGGCAAATGGACAATTAGAGAGAGTCAGTGCTGCTGCAACCATGTTCCGGATCACGCAATCCGGAACGCTGGCGATCCGAGACCAGAAACGTGGTCCTGGATCGTAAAAAAATTTGCAAATCTTTTTCACAAATCTGATAGCCGATTCTAAGATGCACGTTCCGTGAAGTAATTTCTGACTTCTGATAGACTAAGTCATGCTTTTCCAAAAATTTGCTTTTGAAATCATAAATCAGTTTTGCTTTTGAAATATTTGCTTTTCCAATAGATATCATAAATCAGTTTTGAAATGGAGTTCTGATGCCAATGGTTTGCAGATCTACTGATTTCGTTTTCTGTTAGAAAACGATAGAAAGAGTTAAAAGGAGCCTTCCTTAGACAGGCCGGAATTGTATGCTTCTTGTGGAATAGCTGAAAGAATCTGAAACCATCTACTGATGTCCAGATTTCTGTTATGGAAATTATTGGCTCTCCCATTGAGCTGCTTCATATCCCTCCTCAAGGAACATCATCCTCGATGGCAAACTATGGGCACTGTGCACACAAACTAAGTGCTGTCTCCCAGGGTAGCCTCATTGGAGGTCTATTGTGCCATGCGAACAAGTACTCGTGGAGCAAGTGGTTATGGAATCGCCTTTGCCTCCGATTTATTTCTCTAGCTGCTTTGTGCCTCACCTCCTTACGTGCTTGAAAACAGAAAAGTTTAAGTTTGTTGGTCGTCATGTAAAGCCCTCTTTAAGCATGAAACATGAAAAAGATGATGAACTTTACAGTTCTAAGCAACGTTAGCTTATAAGCAACATCATTTATCTTTTAGCAGTTTTCAAGCTCCATGATAATGTGAAGAAAATAGTAACACTTCCTGTCTTTATAGAAGATGAGTCCTTCAAAATCTGGAGAAACATCATGTTTCCTTCCTCAAACTCTATTGGTATGTGATTTTGATCAACATATGCCTTAGCCTGATCCATTGGCTGTTGCACATTTTTCTTTGCCAAGTCAAGCATCACATTCATTCGAGTCAGCAACACTAGGCACTTTTTAAGGGATGGTTCTATAATAGAACTAGCTGGTCTAAAACCATAATTAAGCTCAAGAGGGCTCATTTTTGTAGATATATTATTTTTTCGTCATTATAAGCAAATTCCACCAATGGTAAGTATCTCTTCCATCGTATTTGCTTAACACTTTACATATGCCCTAATCACGTCTATTAAAGTTTGGTTAACTCTCTCCAGAGATGCACGTTCCGTTCCGGAACGCGATCTGGAATGCGATCCGGGAATTCCCGTTAGGGTTTCCCGGATCGCATTTTTTTTTTTTGGAAAGTTGCCATATGGGTATCATGTGAAAGGATATCCAAAAAGCAATTGTTATGCAGATATGTTGCTTGGTTTCAGATGGCTGCATTCATCAAAAATCTGGACATCAGTAGATGGTTATCCACATATTCTGACATCATGATTTTATGAACTAACCTCCAAAAGAAAGAATTGCTGCGTCTTACATGAAAATCTTTTCGTACGATTGTCACACATGCCCAAGCAAACCTTTCAGCTCTGGGGAAAATCTTACAGATGGGCGGCATTCCATAAAGATTGCTCATCTAACAAAATATATTGCCAGCTTCTAGATCAATCTCGGCAAATAACTGAATACAAAAGTTCCTCCAACACACTCCAGAAGAAGAGAGAGCGACAACATGGAACCCACCTCGGGAACAGCTCGTGGGTAATGAATTGCTCCAGATACTAGTATTCTTCGCTTGCCATCAATAATCAGCGCTCTCTGGTCATAAGTAACATTGGTAGCGCTAGCCCAGATACCACCATCTCCGAATACAAAAATCGTGAGCGCAAATAGCAAGAAGCTCAAGCTCCCTGCTGCTGCCATCCTACCCCGCGCAATTAAGCACAAGCTAGCGCCCACATTTCCCCAATTGTTGCTACATACATTTCTTATCTGGAGCCGCGAGAGAAAGAAAAAAACGTCCCATCGGAGCCTTAGCCATCACGATGGAGGGAGCCTACCTTGCAGTCAAAGCAGCTCCTAAAACACGCAACCACATCACTTCATTTGATACCAAAGTATGGCAGTAGCTTTCAAGTTGGGCTGATTTTAGTTTTTTGGGACTGGCAAGGGAGTTTTATAGCAATATCTTCATTATGCACAATCTTTATACTCATGCATCACACAAATGCCATGCCCAAGCCAAGATTGGAGCACAAGGCTACCTTTTTCCAACAACCAAGATTCATGCCCACGTCTTCAAGGCCAGTAAGAGTCCCTTTCCATGCTCACCCCGTCACCCGAGCGCTACATCAGGCTACGTCATGTTTTCACCTGAGAAAACGGGTCCAAGCCCTGATTTTTGTGAAATATGCAAACTTTCAGCAACTCGTGCTGTTGAAAAACGTCACCAGGCACAAGTGAACGGGGGTGACCACGGAAAGAGGCCCTAACCATTCTTCCTATGAAAGCAATAAGCTATTGTGGTGATTTGTTGAAAGATGAGGTGTCACTCCTAGGCCTATTTGAACATCAAATTGAATTAATTTTGCCAAAAGGTAATCTTTGTTTTTTTTTATTTTAAAATGATTTAAATATCATGCTTACCACGAAGCCTCTCATGATATATTCATCACCTTGTGTTCAATTATGTTCTTCTTTTGTGATTCCCTTGAGGTGTGCCCTTGTATTTATGAAGTGCATTAACTTGTGAAAATTCATCGTTATGGCTTGAAATCATAACAATGTTGAAGTGCTCCTATAAAAGTGTTCATAAAGTTTCTCAAAATATGTCATAAAATAAATGTGGGACTGTTTTGGGGGGGGCGAGAGAGAGAGAGAGAGAGAGAGAGAGAGAGAGAGAGAGAGAGAGAGAGAGAGAGAGAGAGAGAGAAATGGAAATGGCCCCCACTTGGGGAACTCATATGTGGTCTCCACTCTTTTAGATAGGAATAATGGAGTGGGTCATAGATGTTTTCTAGAGAGAGAGAGAGAGAGAGAATTTAACTTGCCATTAATGCTTGATATTGTCAATGAACCTCTCCTCAAGAAGATCCATGGAGCCTTTAGGAGGACAATTGAATTCTCCACCATTTGTGGCCATAAATCGGCCATCTTTTCCACTTCTTTTAAGTTATCTCGTGCATTGTTTTTTATCTTTGATACCGGTCAAGTGCTCCGAAATTGTGCTCTTGAACATTCTTGAATATGTGCATTGGGTCCAAAAGATTGTTTATCAACAATTCCCCCCAATATTTAAGTTCATGAAATATTGATAACCTCTTCATGCCAAGAGCGAGTCACCCTAGATCTTGATTGGATCTCCAAATTTGAAGCGAAACACTTGCCTACAACAATAACAAACAAGCACACACATTTAATTGAGATTATCGTTAGAATAGATCTAGAGAGAGTAACTGTTAAAAAAATAAATGAGATTAACCATGTACTACACAAAGAAGCCGACACTCCCTTGTATCCAGGAGCATCTTTTTCTCAATTGGCAACAACACTTCTCTTTCTAAACTTACAAGTTACGTACAAATGGAGTTCTAGTAGTGTTACGTCATTGTTCAGTTATGCATAAACCCTAAATGCATTATACTGTTTGTTAGGATTTAGGGTTATGCATTCATTTTTACAAGCACAATATTATTTTGCAGTTTATTACAAAAAATAGTTCTAAAAGACAAATGTGATGTCGGGAACACGAAACGAAGCTCGAAACATGTTGAGCAAGCTTGGAATGGATTACAAAAAGATTCATGCATGTGACCACATTTTATATAGGGTGTGCATTTACAAAATGATCAATGTCCAACATGTAACACATCACGATACAGAACAGACGTTCAAGGATCGACTGTGCCACAAAAAGTGTTACGTCATTTTCTTGTCATTCCACGACTACAGCGTTTGTTTCGATGCAGGTTTTTGGCTCAACTAGTAGATTGGCATGCTAAGAATCGATCTACAAATGATGTTATGCGGGTACAAAGTGACTCACCTGCGTAAAAACATATTGATTAGAAATGGTCTAAGTTCAAAAATGAACCTTGTCATTTACGATTCGGTTTAGCAATGGATGGCATAAATCCTTCCGGTGTTCGAGCCTCAACATGGTCCACGTGGCCAGTTGTTCTTGTTAATTATAATATTCCTCCATGGCTAAGTATAAAGACGAGACATTTGTTTCTAGCTCTATTGGTTCCAGGAAAATACAAGGTTACGAACATGGATGTTTACCTCGAACCATTGATTGAAGAATTGTCCAAGCTTTGGAATGGTGTCAATGCGTATGACATCTCAAGGCCTTTGCAAGAAAGAAATTTCACTCTTCGTGGAATTCTAATGTGGACAATGCATGATTATCTCGGTTTGAGGGAATGTTTAGGTATGAGTAATCTTCATTTGGATTGTTAATAATACTAATTTATTCTCGCAATCTATTACATCTCATAAATAATTTGAACTTTCTAATGCAATCATAAATGCAGGTTTCACAACATCTGGATATAAAGCATGCTACATATGTGGGCCAAATTTGAAAAGCCGTCATAGTACAAATTTGTTGAGGAAAGTTGTGTATGAAAATCATCAAAAATACCTACCAATCGATCATCCTTTTCGGACAAATCTTGGGGAAGACTGAAAGATGGCCCTTTAATCGCACCTCCACCCATTCACATGAGAGTAAAAGATTGGTATGACGAGTGGATCAAACAACATGATGTAAACAATTCTTGGGATTAGTAGATTCCAAGCATGAAGAGATTGTCTATATTCCAACAATTACCCTATTGGAATAATCTCTTAATCAATCACCTCTTGGATCCTATGCATATATATATGAAAACGTGGGTGAATCTATATGGAAACATATAAATGGTGAAAAGGACACTGTTGCAGCACATCAAGACTTGGAGGTGGCTAAGGTGAAGATACCTTATTGGATTCAAAACGATAAAGGTGGGATGGCAAGTATTCTTAGTGTGCCATGGATTCTAACAAAGGGAGAGCTCTCACATGTAAAACATGTCATAAGTCAAATAAAAACTTCAACTGGCTATGCACATTCCTTGTGCAACTCTTTCACCAAAGATGACAAATTAAGTGGATTAAAATCTCACAATTGGCTAAAGATGTTGCAATTCATTCTTCCGATTGCTATTCGAGGTTGCTTAGGAGACAATCTATGAAGTACTTTGTACAAATTAGCATCAATTGTCAGGTATTTACACAACTCATTTGTGACTAGGGACATTAAAAAAGACATGACAATACAAGAAGAATGTGCCCCGTTATTTGTACATTATTTTATACAATGTTTATCTTGTAGGTGGATCACCTCAAAGGAGATCAAATGGAGTGAAATGCATTCGAAACAACAAGAAATGACTGAAATTGTATGTTTGCTAGTTCAAAGAGATTTTCCAAACTTCTTTCATGGATGTACAAGTTCATCTACTTGTGCATTTGGTTGATGAAATTTCCATTGTCGGGCCAATGCACACTAGATGGATGTTCTACCTTGAGCATTTTATGAAAGTTCTAAAAGATTTTGTGAGACAAAAGGCAAGGCCAGAAGGTAGCATCGCAGAAGGTTGGCTTGTTCAAGAATCATTGTTTTACACCACATGTTGGATTAGTAATAAACCTCTGCAAGTAAGTTCTGTACCACAAAAAAAGGGTAATAATTAGCCTCTAACAAACCTCGTTAGCCTCAAAAATTAATAAGAGTTACCAATGATGATTGTGAGGAGAAAAGGAGTTTCCAATTGAGGAGCAAAGGAGCAGATGAGCTTGCTTCTAGATAAAGAGTGATTCTCAAGAGGAGGAGCTATCATCAACTTTGATTGTGAGGGCATAGGGGGTGCTAGCTAAGGAGTGGAGTAGATTAGCATGAGCGGTTCTCAACACACACACACACACACACACACACACACACACACACATTACCTCTCTCTCTCTCTCTCTCTCTCTCTCTCTCTCTCTCTCTCTCTCTCTCTCTCTCTCTCTCTCTCTCTCTCTCTCTCTCTCTCTCTCTCTCTCTCTCTCTCTCTCTCTCTCTCTCTCTCTCTCTCTCTCTCTCTCTCTCTCTCTCTCTCTCTCTCTCTCTCTCTCTCTCTCTCTCTCTCTCTCTCTCTCTCTCACACATCCCTTTTCTCAAAACCAAAAATGAAATCCATAAACTAACTCTTTGTCTCTCTCTTCACACAAAATATCTCTCTAAAAAAACATTACCTTTCTATCTCTCTCTCACAATTTTTTTTTCACACAATCTCTCTTTTTTCCAGTCATTCACATTTTATACATTTTCTTATACACACACACACACACACATTACCTCTCCTTCTCTTTCTCTCTCTTTTCTCAAAACAAAACATCAAAACCAAAAATCAAATCGATTCATTCACATTTCATTCATTTTCATATACACACATTACCTCTCTCTCTCTCTCTCTCTCTCTCTCTCTCTCTCTCTCTCTCTCTCTCTCTCTCTCTCTCTCTCTCTCTCTCTCTCTCTCTCTCTCTCTCTCTCTCTCAAGAGAATCGAGTCAGCGCTCCGATAGCACTGTTGGGAGTCGAGCAGGTGCTCTGATACGAATGATGAGAATCGTGAGAAGAAAAATTCACGAAACATTCGCGACTCTCCTTCGAGATTCGGATGGAGTTCAGATGCGTTCGCTGAACACTGCCAACTGAAACACTCCTACAATCCTCTAGAGGTTAGTCAGGTACTACTGATCTACGTTCATAAAATTAATATGGCATTCGACTTCATTTCAACTAAGGTGCGAAATTCATAGGGAACAAGAAAACTCAGACATATTAAAATAAACAGCATAAGCATTCGACATTCAAGATCATACACAACCAGAAAATAATCTATATTGATTTTCTCTGATTTCTTCAGGGCACTGCATGCAAATCCACGCAGTGCGTTGGCGTGAGAGAAGCACGGTTCTCTCACGAGTAGTAGTCTCGCTTTACTAGCGGACAATCGGATCTTCTGATTCTAGATAGAATTGTCTTCTCGCACGCAAGCGGAGCTTCTGTCTGTGTTCGTCTTCTGCTTACTAGCATCAGACTACTTCTTGTTCTTCTTTTCTTGCTTGGTTACACACTGTGTATCCTATTGATATATGTCAAGTATTATTCAGTAAGTACAGTCTCTCTATGCAAATCTAAGATTAAGAGTGATTAACCATCTACAACTAACCAGAGAATTACAAGAGTGGCAGTTTAGCCACGACCTAGGGAGTATTTGCTGACGTCATGCCATCAGGTCAAATCTCTGTACTTCTGGTACTTGTGTGATTTCTGGTGGTACTCCTTGGAGCATGAGGACAGAACGAGTTTCGTTTCCACCATTGATTTCATTTACCTCATTCGCCTTTCTCTCGTATAGGACCGCAAGGGAATCTCGTTCGTGGATCGTTCGTGTTCGCAAAACTCTTCGTGTTTCGCATCTTTAGATGTTCAAGTTCGCGAACATGTCGGTCTTCGTCTTCATTGACTTTTGTGTTCGCGAAACTCTTCGTGTTTCGTGTCTTCAGATGTTCGAGTTTCACGAACATGTTCGTCAGTCGAGGGGCAGCAAGCTAGCAAGGCTTTGTGTTCAGAAACACCCGCAGATGTCAGAGTGCACCAGCTCCAGAATCTTTGTCGTTCTATAGGAGTCTTTGACGAATGGTGTACGTGACATCTTGCCTTTCAAACATACATCATAGGTGGCAGAATTGGTTGCATTTGAGATGCTGACTCCTGTTATTTCTCTATGATGACTTGCGGATAGAGTGCCATTGATTTCATGTGGTAGAGTCTTCTGTGCCACAGAGTGTCTGGCGAGTCGTCATGAGTCTGATGCACCTGATCTGCAAGTAGGCGTACATTTAGATGATATAGGTTCTCTTTTCTTATGCCTTGAGCAATGAGTGTGCTGGTGCTGACATCAATCACGTTGCATGCTTCGTTAGAAAACCTCACACGCATCCCTGCATCTGCTATTCTTGCTATAGAGAGCAAGTCTTGTTGTAGAGTTGGCACAAATGGAACATCTTCGAGTCCTTTGTCTCTACCGTTGGTGTTGAGCCAGAGTGAACCAATACCGTTCACTTGATGTTTGGATCCATCTCCAAGAACTATGAATCTTGAGGGATCTGCACTTTTGAAATCAGACATGATTCGTCTTGATGTCACAAAGTGCGAGGTGGCTCCCAAATCCAGGATCACCTCGTGCGTGTCAGACGTTGATGCTGCACACACATCTTCACAGATGTACGCGGTCGGACAATTTTTGTTCGTTCTTTCTTTGCCCATCTTTGAGCTCTCGGGCTCCTCGACATAGGAAGAACTATTATCATTCTCCTGTCTGTTCTGTGCTGATCTGTTTCTTGGGTTCTAGCGGCAATCCATGGCTACATGACTCTTCTTATGGCAACGGATACACTAAATTTTGGGGTTGAGCCAGCAGGTATCTACTGTATGCCCATCTCTTCTACATGTCATGCAGGTCTTCTTGTCAGCATCTTGTCGTTTTGACCTTCCTTTGGTCTTCCAGTTGCTTTTGCTGGTCCCCTCTGCTTGCTGGTCACGGTCATGCCTCTGATTCAACTCCCTCTTATACTTGAACTGTTTCTTTGATTTTTTTTTGTTGCCGTAGAGTGCTTGGTCAGAACCATCTTTGTGATCAAGATGCTCTCTGGCCTCGACTTCCTCTCGAATCTCGACAATCGCCTTTTCAAGGTTCGTGGTAGGATCTTCCGCGAGCAGGGTTCATGTCGTCTGGAAAGATCTGGGTAAGGCTATGATATGTGACCTGCTTCTTAGCTTATACTGCATTCTCTGCTCCTGAGTTGTGTAGTGATAGAAACAGATCCTTCATCTTTCTCACGAAACATGTGAGGTCTTTTCCATCCCACTGCAGATTCGTCAGCTGATCTTCCAGCATCATAATCTGACTTCTTGATTTCGTCTGAAATCTTGTGAGCAGTGTATCCCACATCTCCTTAGCTTTGGAGAGTGTAGTCAGGTCAAGTGTAAGGCTAAAAATGAAAGATGATAGCAAGCCTATTGTCTTGTCATTTTTCTCCCTCCATTCGCGTAGCTCCTTGCATGTTGTCGTAGGCATTTCTTTTGTGCCATCCACCCAGGGGAAGAGTCCTTCGCCCTTGAGTGTCAAAGATGTCTTAACTTTCCAGGCTAGAAAGTTAAATCCTGAAGAATTAAGTATAGTGCAGACCTTGTTTTGCATGCTGCTGATTGAAGCCATTGCTTCTTGAAGTCTATTTTTCTTGTCGTTTGGTTGATTGTCTAAATGCTTGGCCTCCTGGATCTACTAGCTTCTCAGCTATGTCAGAATATGACAGATGGCTTTGATACCACTGAAGAGAATCGAGTCAGCGCTCCGATAGCACTGTTGGGAGTCGAGCGGGTGCACTTATACGAATGATGAGAATTGTGAGAAGAAAAATTCACAAAACATGCACGACTCTCCTTCGAGATTCGGATGGAATTCAGATGCGTTCGCTGAACACTGCCAGCTGAAACACTCCTACAATCCTCTAGAGGGTAGTCAGGTACTACTGATTTATGTTCATAAAATTAATATAGCATTCGACTTCATTTCAACTAAGGTGCGGAATTCAAAGGGAACGAGAAAACTCAAACATATTAAAATAAACAACATAAGCATTTGACATTCAAGATCAGACACAACCAGAAAATAATCTATATTGATTTTCTCTGATTTATCCAGGGCACTGCATGCGAATCCACGTAGTGCGTTGGCATGAGAGAAGCACGGTTCTCTCACGAGTAGTAGTCTCGCTTTACTAGCGGACAATCGGATCTTCTGATCCTAGACAGAATTGTCTTCTTGCACGCAGGCGGAGCTTCTGTCTGTGTTCGTCTTCTGCTCACTAGCATCAGACTACTTCTTGTTCATCTTTTCTTGCTTGGTTACACACTGTGTATCCTATTGATATATGTCAAGTATTATTCAGTAAGTACAGTCTCTCTATGCAAATCTAAGATTAGAGTGATTAACCATCTACAACTAACCAGAGAATTACAAGAATGGCAGTTTAGCCACGACCTAGGGAGTATCTGCTGATGTCATGCCATCAGGTCATATCTCTGTACTTCTGGTACTTGCGTGATATCTGGTGGTACTCCTTGGAGCGTGAGGACAGAACGGGTTTCGTTTTCACCGTTGGTTTTGTTTACCTCATTCGTCTTTCTTTCGTATAGGACCACAAGGGAATCTCGTTTGTGGATCGTTCGTGTTCGCAAAACTCTTCGTGTTTCGCGTCTTCAGATGTTTGAGTTGGCGAACATGTTGGTCTTCGTCTTCGTTGACTTTCGTGTTCACGAAACTCTTCGTGTTTCGTGTCTTCAGATGTTCGAGTTTCACGAACATGTTCGTCAGTCGAGGGGCCGCAAGCTAGCAAGGCTTTGTGTTCAAAAACTCTCTCTCTCTCTCTCCCTCTCTCTCTCTCTCTCTCTCTCTCTCTCTCTCTCTCTCTCTCTCTCTCTCTCTCTCTCTCTCTCTCTCTCTCTCTCTCTCTCTCTCTCTCTCTCTCTCTCTCTCTCTCTCTCTCTCTCTCTCTCTCTCTCTCTCTCTCTCTCTCTCTCTCTCTCTCTCTCTCTTGCAAGCTAGCCCAAGTAGGCAGCAAAAGTCAGGTGTAGACAAGATCAAGTGTTGTGCTTGGCAAAACAAAAACAATCTCTAACATGTACATGGTATCAGAGCCGTGATTCTCTAAGACAACACCATATGGCTACAACGATCTAGATGAGAATAGCAATCAATCTTGATGGAGCAAACTACTGAATATAGAAGTTTAATATTAAAATGCTTTTGAAGGGTGAGGGCATCTGATTAGTGATCGAACTCACAGAAGAATAGCCTTTAGAGGGAGACCCGAGGAGAGCTGAGTGGATCAGAAAAGATGATCATCGACTTAGGAGCAACCTCACACATTACATGCAATAGAAAATACTGATCAACTACAGAGAACTTGACAACGAGATGTGATGTTCGATGAGTCCAAATTTCTAGGATTGAAGGAAGACAAAAGCCATGATATTTTCACGCTACCGCCAATTCAAGAGAAAGATCGAGGCCAAATGTCAAACTATAACATCGAGCCCCAGACTCCTAAACAATAGGAAGCTGAAGATCAACCTGACGAAGAAAAAACAATCGAATAGTGACGAACGTGTCCCAAACGGTCAACAAGACAAAGAAGACCTCCAGAATGATACACTGACAATCTTCAATGGAGCGAAGATATAGGGTTCGAATTCTACGGTTTCATTGAAGAACCAAATACATATCAAGAAGCTATCCAGAGTCCAGAAGGAAAATTTTGGAAGCAGACAATGTTAGAAGAGATCGAGTCAATGAGATCCAATGGGGCGTGGACACTGGAACCACTTCCCGAAGACAAAAAGATCGTCGACTACAAATGGGTATACAAAAGAAAAGTTAAATTAGATGGCACTGTCGGACTTAAAAGGCCAGACTTGTGGCCAAGGTCTACACGCAAAGGTACGACATCGACTATTTGGATACATACTCACCAATGGTCAAAATGGCGAGTATTCGACTACTCCTCGCATATGAAACGCAATACAATCTGGAAATACACCAGATTGATGTGAAGACAACCTTTCTCCACGGAGATCTAGAGGAAGAAATCTTCATGAAGCAGCCTGAAGGATTCGAAGATCCGGACATTCGACAATATGTTTGTCGGTTACAACGATGCAATGTGAAAGATTTTGTGAGCACTCTCTGTATGTCCCGCTCCATATTTGACAATGTCGTTTTAAAATTCAAATTTTTTTTCCCTCAAATGGTGGATATCAAAAGTCAGTTAATATTTAAAGCCAATGAATATCAGAAAGCAGTTAATTTCTCAAGTTGTGGATATTAGTAGTACTTAAAATGTCGAGTTCAGACCTGCACTTTGAAGGGCAGATATGTACATCTTTCTTGGAGAAAAGTGTGAAACATAAACAACTTTCATTATTAAGGATTTTATGCAATTTGAAGGATTTTGTAAGGATTGCAAGATTGGTCACCTTTCAGTTGGAAAGGCTAAAATGAAAATGCATTTCTACGATTTAGAAAAACTTGTCTATGAAGAGTCAAAAAAACTTCAAAAAGCAGGCCTACTCACATTAACCATACAAGTTAGATGGTGGGCAACATCGAAAACTAGAAAAATGGATTCTAAATGTCACCGACTTTCCTTCTCTCTACATCTACATAGTCTCTCTCTACGGTCAAACTTCTTAAAGGGTCATTTTGAGCCCATATTTTTCCTAAGGATCACCTTCTAACAATTTCTTTCCCATATGCAGTTTCGAAGTGACGTCTCTCACTTCGTAGAGCATGCTCAAAATGTCCCAAGCTTCTTTCGAACATTGGGATTGTCTGATGTTGAAGAAACGAAATGTTTCTAACTACAAAGCCTTGCTAGCTTTCAACCCTCAGCCTGACGAAGATGTTCGCGAACACGAAAGTCAGGAGACACGAAGCACGAAAAGTTTCGCGAACACGAAAGTCAAAGAGAACGAAGACGAACAGTTCGCAAACACGAAAGTCAAAGCAGACGAAGACAAACGGTTCGCGAACACGAAAGATTCACGAATGAGAATCTTTTGTAGTCTAGTACGATAGAAGGCAAATGACCAAAACGAAACCAACGACGGAAACGAAACCTTATCCTACCCTCCACGCTCCAAATAGTACCAGCAAGATCATGCAAGTATCCATAAGTACAGATATCTGATCTGATGGTATGACATCAGTAGATACATTAGGTCGTGGCTAATCTGTCACTCTTGTAATTCCCTGATTAGTTGTAGATGCTTAATCACTCTAATCTCAGATTTAAATAGAGCAACCATACTTACTGGATTATACTTGACATATAGATTAACGGAATACACATATAGTGTAATGTAGTAGTCTAATGCTTGTAAGCAATCAAGACAAAATACATACAACAAGTCCGCCTGCGTGCGAGACAAGATCTGTGATCAGGAGCCATAGAGATCCAACTGTCCGCTAGTAAAGCGAGACGATTACTCGTGAGAGAGCCGTGTTTCTCCCACGCCAACGCACTGTGTGGATTTGCATTCAATGCTTGAAAAAAATAGAGGAAGTTCAATATAGATAATTTCTCTTGTTGTGTCTGATCTTGAATGCAAATGCGTCTACTGTTACTCATATGTCTAAGTTTTTTGGTTCATTTTAATCCCGCACCTTGGTTGAAACTATGTTGAATGCTACATTGATTTTATAAACGTAGATCAGTAGTGCCCGACTACATTCTGGAGGATTGTAGGAGTGATTCAACTGGTAGTGTCCAGCGATCACATCTGAACTCCATCTGAGTCGCAAGAGGATCATGGTTCCTTCGCGAAAGCTTTGCGACTGTGAAATCCAAATCACGATTCTGATTCTCATTAGTGGTATCAGAGCAGGTTATCCTGTCATATTCTGACATAGCCAAGAAGCTAGCAAATCCAGGAGACCAAGCATTCAGACAAACAACCATCAATGAGGGAACAGACTTCAAGAAGCAATGGCTTCAATCAGCAGCATGCAAAGCAAGATCTGCACAATACTTGATTCTTCAGGATCTGACTTTCTAGCCTGAAAAGTTAAGACATCTTTGATACTCAAGGGCAAAGGACTATTCCCCTGGGTGGATGGCACAGAAGAAATGCCTACGACAACAGACAAGGAGCTACACGAATGGAGGGAGAAAAATGACAAGGTAGTAGCCTTGCTATCATCTTCCATCGAAGATAGTCTCACACTTGACCTGGCTACACTCTCCAAAGCTAAGGAGATGTGGAATGCATTACTCACCAGATTTCAGACGAAATCAAGAAGTCGAATCATGATGTTGGAAGATCAGCTGACGAATTTGCAGTGGGATGGAAAAGACCTCACTTCTTTCGTAAGAAAGATGCAGGATCTGTTTCTGTCACTACATAACGCTAGAACAGAGAACGTTGTGTCAACTGAGAAGCAGCTCACATACCTGTTGAGAGCCTTACCCAGATCATTCTAGACGACAAGAGCCCTACTCGCGAAAGATTTCGCCATGAACCTCGAAAAGGCGATTGTCGAGATTCGAGAGAAAGTCAAGGCCAAAGAACATCTTGATCACAAAGATGGTTCTGACCAGGCCCTCTACGGCAACAAAGAAAAATCAAAGAAGCAATTTAAGCCTAAGAGGGAGTCCAATCAGAGGCAGGATCGTGACCAGCAAGCAGAGGGAACAAGCAAAGGCAACTGGAAGAGCAAAGGGAGGTCGAAACAACAAGGTGCAGACAAGAAGACTTGCGTGAGATGTAGAAGAGACGGGCACACAGTAGATACATGCTGGCTCAATCCCAAGATTGAGTGTATTCATTGCCATAAGAAGGGTCATGCAGCCATGGATTGCCAAAAAACCCGAGAAACAAGTTAGCATAGAACAAACAGGAGAACAGCAATAGTTCATCCTATGTCGAGGAGCCCGAGAGCTCAAAAATGGGCAAAGAAAGAACGAACAAAAATTGTTTGACCGCCTATATCTATGAAGACTTGTGTGCAGCATCAACATCTGACACACATGAGGTGATCCTAGATTCAAGAGCCACCTCACACTTTGTGACATCAAGACGAATCATGTCTGATTTTAGAAGTGCAGATCCCTCAAGATTCATAGTTCTTGGAGATGGATCTAGACATCAAGTGAACGATATTGGTTCACTATGGCTCAACACCAATGGCAGAGATAGATGACTCGAAGACGTTCTGTTTGTGCCTACTCACCAACAAGACTTGCTCTCTGTAGCAAGAATAACAGATGCAGGGATGCGCGTGACGTTTTCTGCCGAAGCATGCAACGTGATTGATGCCAGTATCAATACTCTCATCGCTCAAGGCAAAAGGAAAGGAAACTTATATCATTTGAAGGTACGCCTACCTGCAGATCAGGTGCATCAGACTCATGACGACTCGCCAGACACTCTATGGCACAGAAGACTCTGCCACATGAACTCAATGGCACTTTACCAGACAAGCCATCATGGAGCGATAACAGGGATCAACATCTCGAATGCAACCAATTCGACCACCTGTGATGCATGTTTGAAAGGCAAGATGTCATGCACACCATCCATTAAAGACTCCTATAGAACGACAAAGATTTTGGAGCTAGTGCACTCTGACATCTGCAGACCATTCAACGTGATCTCAGTAGGAGGTTCAAAGTATTATATAACCTTCATTGATGATTATAGCAAATTTGCCAGAGCGTATTTTATTTAGAATAAGTCTGAAGCACTTGATAAATTCACAGAATATGTGAATTGGACTGAGAGATGTACAGGCAGCAAAGTGAAGCAGATCAGAACAGATCGAGGTGGAGAATACATCTCGAATCGCTTCACTGACTTCTGCAATGATCGTGGCATCATTCACAGAAGAACTGCAGCCTATACACCACAGCACAATGGTGTTGCTGAACGAAAGAACTGGACCCTAATGGAAGCAGTCAGATGCATGATGGCCTACTCAAAAGCTCCACCGTTGTAGCCCAGTCATCCTGCGAAGCAGAGTACGTAGCAGCAGCAAAGATGGCCAATGAAATATTCTGGCTAAGACAGTTCATGGACAAATTGGGAGAAACAAGGAACGAGCCCCTGGTCTTGCAGATGGACAACACCTCTGCAATACACCTGACAAAAGATCCCGTGTTCCATTCCAAAACGAAACACATTGCCATCAAGTACCACTTGATCAGGGATCTAATTGAAAAGAAGACGCTACAGACCACCTTCATCGAAACGAAAGACATGGTTGCTGACATCTTCACTAAAGCCCTGGACAAAGGACTCTTTGAGAGACAAAGGAGCAGTCTCGAAATCGTAAAGCTATCATGCTTTGAGAGGAAGCTGAAGAAACGAAATGTTTCTAACTACAAAGCCTTGCTAGCTTTCAACCCTCATCCTGACGAAGATGTTTGCGAACATGAAAGTCAGGAGACATGAAGCACGAAAAGTTTCGCGAACACGAAAGTCAAATGAAACAAAGACGAACGGTTCCCGAACACGAAAGTCAAAGCAGACGAAGACGAACGGTTTGCGAACACGAAAGATTCATGAACGACAATCTTTTGCGGTCTAGTACGAGAGAAGACAAACGACCAAAACGAAACCAACGACAAAAAAAAAAACCTTCTCCTGCCCTCCATGCTCCAAAGAGTACCAACAAGACCATGCAAGTACCCAGAAGTACAGATATTTGATCTGATGGTATGACGTCAGCAGATACATTTTAGGTTGTGGGTAATCTGCCACTCTTGTAATTCCCTGATTAGTTGTAGATGCTCAGTCACTCTAATCTCAGATTTACATAGAGCGACCATACTTACTGAATGATACTTGACATATAGATCAACAAAATACACATATAGTGTAATGTAGTAGTCTGATGCTGGTAAGCAATCAAGACAAAATACAGAGAACAAGTCCGCCTGCGTGCGAGATGAGCTCTGTGATCATGATCCATAGAGATCCAACTGTCTGCTAGTAAAGCGAGATGATTACTCACGAGAGAACCGTGTTTCTCCCATGCCAACGCACTACGTGGATTTGCATGCAGTCTTGAAGAAAGCAGAGGAAGTTCAATATAGATAATTTCTCTTGTTGTGTCTGATATCGAATGCAAATGCGTCTGCTGTTACTCGTATGTCTGAATTTTCTTGTTCATTTTAATTCTGCACCTTGGTTGAAACTATGTTGAATGCTGCATTAATTTTATAAACGTAGATCAGCAGTGCCTGACTACATTCTGGAGGATTGTAGAAGTGATTCAGTTGGCAGTGTCCAGCGATTGCATCTGAACTCCATCCGAGTCGCAAGAGGATCGTGGTTCCTTCGTGAAAGCTTTGCGACTGTGAAATCCAAATCGTGATTCTGATTCTCATCAGATGTGGCCAATCTTTGTGTCTAATATATTAAGGGTGATTAAGGCGAAAGCCTTGCCATCCCTGAGCTTTCATTTAGAAATGGCTTGCTCATCTACATTTAGTTCGACACCTGAGACTATTTCCCAAAGTTCTTTGGCCAATAGCACGACTTTCATCTTGAATTTTGACAAATGGTTATTCGATCCATTAAGCTTGTTGTCTACCATTAGACCAAACTTTGATTGAGAATCCATGTGAATATTTGAGAGCAGTTTATGCAGACATTAGATTGTAGACTTCTAGATGATTTAGTAAATGCTTACTTTGTATCATAACAAGAAATGTTCTGATATTGTATGCTCTGATACCATGTTGGGAATCGGATGACTCCTCGGTGCATGAGCTATGTCTATCAGATTCGATCTCTTTGATAATTCGATGGTAGCTCTACTTGATCCAAGCTTTGAAGTCGCGAGGATTGAATCAATCGATTCCATAAACACACAAAAAAAAATTAGTTGCAAAAATGTGTAAAATAGATCAGATAGAAAGCCATACAATCAACATATACTATCAGTCATAAAACGATTCGATCTACGAGTTATCTATCTACCAAAGACCCGACTCAAATGAAACCGAGAAAAAAAATGCAAGTGACATGACACAACATGACACTATTCGGTGGGACGAATTTTATTAATTTGAAAGAGTGTATATGTTTGAATGCTTGCAGATGCACGATCTCTCTAAAACAATACTTTGGAAGAATAACATAGAGTCGTGAGACAATATTTGATTCATTGATTGATTAGTCAATTAGATGTGTGCTATCAAATATATATGTATACATGGTAGTTGTATAGTTAACAGAATACTTAACTAATGCATTTGCAAGATGGATTAAGGCACTATGTTTGCCATCTGATAGAACCTTATTTTGTTGAAGATTTTTCTTGATTATGAAAGATAAGGCTGACATCACTAATGGTCAAAAGATCGTCGAATCTAATCGAATTGATATAGCCAATAGTTCGGATTGCCTTCGACAACTATGTTCGATAGGCGAGCAGACACCTGTTAGTTATTCTAGTGTATTTTTGTAGACTGGTAAATAACCTTTGTATTTCTACAGACCATGTGACTGTACAAGTAATTATATGCAACGAATGAATGGATCTAGATTAGCTATTGGATTAGGAGAGCCAATGGAAATCTAGAAACCTAGTGACCCAAATAGGTTGTTTAGTTGGTTAGCTTGGCATCCAAAGATTCTTTGGCCATAAGTTAGGCCTTTTCTTGGAAACCAAAAGCATTTCACTAGTAGAAAGTTCATTAGAAAATCCATTCTTTGATATGAATAGCTATGAAACTTCCAACGAGCAAACCTTATTAATAAAATTGGAACATATCAATAAAATATCTACGTAATGAAATTAATAAAATTTGTACAACAAGAAAATGAAATATGTAACTTTGAGCTTTATGTTGGAAAGAAGTGATAATGCAATAACAAGGGGGATGTTATTTGGCGAGCTTTTTTGTGCTTTTCATGGCGAGCTTTTTTGTGCTTGAAGTGACCTTTTCTAGCACCTATCCGCGAGCTTTTTTCTGTTAGTTTTTTGAATCTAACTTCGCCAACTCGTACCTCAGTCACAATGCATCAATTTTGCATGAGATTACTACATAGTAACCTAAATAAATGGCTCCCAAAACTGATCCCGTCTTGTCAAAATGGACCCTACCACAACAACGTCTCAAAACAACCCATATTACAAGCCCTAATTATAATAAGATGCAATCCACTTGTTGTTTCTTAACAAAATAGACCAGAATTACATAGCAATTGGTCCCACTCATGCATAATGAGAATGCCTACGACCATCATCGAATTGAGCATTCAAGACTTCTTTCTAGACCGCACAACCCTTTCGCACCCACTTTACCTATTGTAGTTTTTTTGTGTTGGAGAGAGGGAGATGAACGAGTTGAGAAAAGGTGTCGTATGTTAGAAAAGAAAAATAAGCTCAAAGAGGTAAGACAAACATGAACGAGAAACGAACTCGAACAGAAAATGTTCGTGCACAGCGGAACGAGCTATACGAGTCTCTCCGTAAGCATGACTACGCCTATCAGAACGAACAAAACGGTAGTGATGGGAATTACAGTCGTTCTTGATTACATAGCCAAACTTTAATAAATGAATGAAGCTCCAGAAGAATGGTTTGTTGCGAATAGTAAGACAAACTATTCGTCGCGAATGATTCGTGAAGGGCTAGACGGTGCTCGACTGATAATTAGTCGCGAATGATTCGCGAAAGGCAAGACTAAATGTTAGTCGTCTATTACCAGAAAGAACAACTAGAAAGATCAGACAAAATGAATGATAAGCATAACAATATTAACATAGATTTGAATGTACAACAAAGAACTGTATTAGATTAAGTATATCATGTATACATGTCAATAATGCGGTAGAGCACAAGACAATAGCGGACGAAACTGCGTGCCCTACGAAGCTTATACAATTTGTAAAGGAATAAAACCTTATTGCTGACAATCAAGAATCAATGCGGGCATCTACTTCGTCTCATTCATCAACTCATCAACTCATTCACTCATTAACCTGAATACACAAATGGTATCCAGTATATATACATTATATTACAGGTGTGCAGATGTGAAAAGTACAGAGTGGATGTGCTGTCTGTAAGAGATTGTGGGTGGCTGCAGTCGTTGTCCAATCTGTTAGCGCAGCTACATGGGGTGAGCGTGAAAAGGGTGCGACATCAATCAGTGCTGAAGTGATCGTTGGTGATGACAATGCAAAAAGTGCGTCACTCTTACGAGTAGCCTTAGGATTAGATTTACAGGGTGCCTTTGCTTTTAGGACACCTTTGGCATTCTGTAAGATAGTGTCCCCTTTTCGCCTGTCACCATAACTGTGTAAAAACACAGTGTCACGATTCTTTCGCCTTTTCTTCGTTTGTGCGAATTTGCGTGTAAATATGCAGACTGTGTGACAACGTTAGTAAATATGCAACATGAATGGAGGCAGATTAAAATGGGATTTAAGGAGAGTAGAGGGAATAAATCCAACATGGACCACCTTTGTCGACCCGTATATCGGCCGCATTCTACATGGGATTCGTACTTGTAGGTTTGTTTTTAGGTTGCCTCGTAGCCAGATGTAGGGTTGATGGTCTTGCGTAGTATAGCCCTCCCGCCTGTCAACAAGGGTTAGTTCACTAGATAGCTACCTAACTATGCATAGATGTTAATTTTAGTTAGTTTCCTACTTTGTATCTAACTCTACCTCCACTAACACTACTCACTCTAACTCTACTCTTCCTAAACTAACTTCATCATGATTTTGGGTGAAGAGAGAGGATAGAATAGAAGAAGAAGAAGGAGGAGAAGAGAGAAAGAGAGAGAGAGAGATGAGATGGAGGTTAGCTCAAATGCTCAATGTCATTGCTTATGGAAAAAACCTTAATTAGCATAAACCAAAAAACATGGGAAATGAAAATAACAAGCAATCACAACAATAGCATAAGCAAGAGTGATTAGCAAATGAGGATGCTTGAGCTCTCCAAATGATAGAGTCTCCTCCTCTCTATTAAGCATGAAAATAGTGTACAAATGGTGCCTTTTTTATAAAATGGGGAAGGCCCTTGCCCCAAAATCCTATTGGCTAATATTTACATTGATCCTATCCATTCATCTTGGACCCAACTTGATCTAAGAGTCCATAAAAAGTACATTGAAATTCACAAGATTCATGTGAGTCCCAATTTGAACCCAACTCTAAAAAGTAATCTCTAAGTTTAAAAATGACTTTGGGCCTCTAGTTTTATTTTATTCAAAGGCCCAAGTCTATTTTATTTTATTTACACTTAAGCTTGCGTGCTCATTGGGCCATGGGCTTATACGCGTAGGATGCCATGCCCTCGCAACATATTTTATTGGACAATTTTATTTATTTACACTTTGTTGGGAATACCCTCAACAAGACCCACGGCCTGAAGTAGTGCCGATTTCTCGACACTCTGTTGGTTTAGTAAAGTGTCCTCTTTGCCCGCCTTTGGTCGATCAGGTAGCCCGTGACGTCTTCCATAAAGTTGAGACAGTCCAGTTTCTTCAAGTCCTTCGGCATGTGGAAGGACTGTGGACTCCTGTCAGCCATTCTTGGTCGAGCGCATCTAGGGATCTTCAAGGAAGGCAGCTCGATAATATACACAAGCGACTGGCAACTAATCTTTGACTTTGTCAGAAGCTAGCGCCTTATTAGGATCAAAGAATATGGAGGGAAGAAAATCATCCCATTTGGTTTCAATGCCCATTGAATGTTCTAAGTCATGGGCGTAAATGACTGCCGCGCGGACTGTTGGATCAGGGCAGTTGATATAGTGATTCGTGAATGTGGTGAGAGCCTTTCTGGCATCTACATCCGTAGTCCAGCCGTACTTTGATGGAATGATTGGCCAATTGAAGTTTTGAATTGTGATCTTGTCCAGAGGGGTGCCGCATTCCGCCCATTTGGATCGTCGTGTACATGGCAGGAAGTGCGCGTTCACCCATAATTGTTGCGGCCTTGTCACGTAGGCCCTGATGGCCGCAAGGTCTCTTTTGAACAGCTGCTGACACCACTATGGTTGTGGCTAGAGGGCAGGTAATGCTTGCAGCTCCTTGCCCTTTATTGTTTGAGCTGAAAACGATATTTGATAGCCGCCTCTTGATGACTCGTGGGGACACTTTGATAGGAATTCATTTATTTTTTCTTCCACGAACTTTGGTCTTCGGAAGGCCCGGCTGGCAGATATGGTGCGTGAACCTCTGGATGATGTGGCATGTCCTTCCTCTTGGCTTTGGCTGGTACCTGTGCCTTGGCCCTGGTTCCGCGTCTCAGCACCCGTATCCGTTGGTCTTTGGTCTTGGCCTTCGAACCCTTGATCTTGGCTAAATCCCCCTGCTGCTTGTTGGCTTTGGTCCTGGCTTGTACTGGCCTGCGCAGCATCAAAAATAGGTGGCAGTGGAATTACCACGGGGATGGACTGGGCCTTTTTCTCCATGAACTGTTGGCAAGCCTTGAGGGCTTGTTTGGCCTGGGCGAGCTCGTGAGTTGCGCTTGTCCGATATTTATTGAACTCTGTTTGGCAGCTATTCAAGGTTTGGCTATAGACCTGCACGTGACGCCGAAGGAGACTCATTTCTGATTTAGATAGCGGCCTTGAGTCTGGTGCAGGTTGAGCTAACCAGACGAGCTTTTCACTTTGTAGGGCCTTGACTTCCACCCCCAGATGCATATTCTCTGCTTTCAATATTTGTAATTGCGCATGGATGGGAACAAGTTGTTGGAGGCCTCTATCAGGTCTCGCACCTTCGTGGAGGCCTCTGTTATCGCTTTGGAGAGGCTTTGGATATAAATATTGAGGCCCTCCTCCTTCTGCTACAGCTTGGCAATCTCTTTCTTGTTCATGTTGCTGAGCTAAAATCAGCTTGTGCTACAGCTTCGTGAGTTCTGCTCGTAGTTGTGTGTTGCTTGTGGCTAAGTGCAATACCCTACCTTCCAAGATAGCTTTGGCCGCTACCGCCTCCAGGATGTATTTGCCCAGAGTCTGGTACGCTATCGTTAGGTCGGTTGGAGCAGCCGATATACTGGCACTGGTAGGGGCTTGTGTTGTATCGGCCCCGACGACTTGTGGAGTTCCATCGTGATTATCTTCAATCAGGTTCTCGTTGGACCTGATGCCATCTGGGGTGGTAGGATCAGTCCGATCTGGCGATGATATGAAAATTGTTTGAACAAATGCGTCATCAGGCAATGGTTGGTTGCCCTCGGCAACCTTTGATGGCTAAGCAGGTGGGTTAGAGAAGCAATTGTGAAAACGAGGGTGAGGACGGTTTGTCCAAACGAGAGGATGGGAGGAACATAGGGAAATTGAAGGGTGGTGTGGAGTATGGAAGAAGGCCAGGATGGAGCAGAAAGGGTCTAACGTGGGGGTGAAAAATTGATGACTTGCATCCACGCCAGAGTGTCGGGAGACAACTGAGAATCGGAGGGATTAAACTTGAGGGGAGCAACGGTGACGACAAGAGTGATGGAGGATGCAATGGTGATGGACGGAGTAGTGGATAAAAGAGCAGAAATGGAAGTGGTATCAACAGAGGAAATGGGAATGGAAACAAAAATAGTTGTGGATGGAACAAAAAGAGGGGTAGTAACAACAGAGACCAGAGTGGAGGATTGTACGGAAGAAAAAGTGGCGGTGGTTGATGGAGTCGTTAGTGCGGTGGTAGTGGTGCGTCTTCGGGTAGCAGGTGGAGATGAAGATGTGGAGGCAGCGCCACGCTACTGTTTGTTGGCTGTTATGTTAGTAACTGCAATTTGGGAGGAGGTGGATGTTTGAGATGGCGGATAAAGGTTAGTATGTGGCACAATGGAAGACAAAAGGGATGAGCGGTGGAAGCCTCGCACTTTCGCCTCGAGAAGTGCGTAGGCAAAGTTACACAACAGGGGACCTGCTACGATACGGTCACGGTTGTTGGGTTTAATGGAGATGGTTAGTTCATGAATGAGGAAGCTATGCCAGTCAACTGAGGGGCTAGCGAATTCCAAAAAGGATTCCACTATTTGACTCAGCAGCTTGGACTGGATTTTGTCCTTGCAAAATGTTGAAATAACCAGAAAGTTATTCAACAGACACGCATCCGTCTGAATGACGGGTTCTGTGATAGCATCTATCAGGTAACCATTGTTAGTCTGGATTGGGATTTCTTGTGCAGTTTGGGTGACGAAAGATTTGATCATAGTTTTGGCTTGGCGATGGGAGATGGGCTGACGGTCACCGAACATAATCCCATTGGTGACCATCGAGTTTGCGTTAATTCTGACCTTGTACGTGGTACCTTGGTACAGGAAGTAGAAGCATGTCTTCGGCGCTTCCCAGGTGGCATAAGCGTGAAGGACGAGGCCCATGTTAATCTCAAAACTGAAAAGCACCAGAAAAAATCCCATTACCTCAAGAAGTGGGCCGGCTGTCTATAGCCATAGTTGGATCAGAGCGTTAGAGGGTAAGGGCCAAATCTGTGTGGCCTCAGGGATTTCACGCTGGATCACCTGCTTGGTGCCAGAGTCTTCAGAGGATGAGGTGGCCATGTTAACAGTGATGATTAAAGGTCGAAAAAGTAGAAAGAACGGTGGAAAAGGTAAAAAGGTAAAAAGGTGTGGAAATGACAAAAAACTATGAATTACGAGTATCGAATGGCAAGAATTATAGTTTAGAGCACAGATCTGGGTTTAGTATGAGCAGATGATATCTTGTAGGAAATTTAGTCGCAAACAGAGAACTTGGTAATTTCAGTGTAAATTTCGGCAAAGCTTCGCTAGCAAAGGTGACAAATGACTCGAATTCAGCTCTTATATAGCGAAATTTAGAGTGCGTATTAGGTGAAATCCACTTTCCCTTTCTCAGTTCCACCCAAATTTTGGCAGGGACCTTCTTCACAAAATTCTAAGACCTCAAGGAAGTCTGCGAGAGTTCAGAAGGTGATTTGGCTACCATGCGAAGGTTCTGCGAGGGTTTAAAATGTCTGCGAGGGTTCAACTCTCGCAAGAAGTGATCTCTTGCACAACTTATTTTTGTGATTGGATTTTCAAGATCAGACCATGTAGGCAGGCTAATTTCACTGCTTTGATTCCATTTAGACACATTGCGAGGGTTGGTAGGATGATCTTGATGCTCTACGAGGGTTCTGAAGATTCAACTTCTAGGAACCCTCGCACACACTAAAAAATGATGATTCCTCCATCAAGAACTCTCGCAAAGATTTTTATGAATTCATCTGGGTCAAATCTAGTGATTGTCCAAGTTTCAAGAGCTATCTCCCAGGGGATCTCCAAAAATCATGAAAAAAGTACTCTTTTAGAGTGTTTTTTGACGAGATCTCGAGATTTTCTGATTTTTAACTTTTGCAAACTAGTAATCAGTTTCATCCATGCTGGATCTGACTGTTGATAGTTCTCTAGAAATTCTGATGGACATCTGGTAACAGATCCATCAGTGTTTGGTGAATTTTGCCCTTAATTTGCAATAGTTACTGAGATCGAGGTCTCTGATCTACAAATTTAGTGGACTTATTTGCATAATCTGATGATCTGCTTTCTTTTTTATTCTATTTGGATCTGGATCCTTCTTGAATTCTGATGGATTTCCCCGATCTTGCTAGATCTGGCCGAATCTTGATGGATCTAGCTTGATTTGGCTTGATCTTCCTAAATCTAGCGGTGATGATTTAGTAGAATAGTTTTTCGTAACGTACCACCACCAATCTGGATCTATCTTACTGTGGTGGCCAGTACTTGTGCAACTTGCTCCATTAATGGGTGTATCGAATGGTGTCCTATCTAGCTTTTCTAAATTCACGGCTCCATGATTAAGAATTTTCTTGATCCGATAAGGACCTTCGCCTATCCTTCTTTTGTAACCTGCGATCATGCCATGCTTTGCATCTTTCTTTTTCAGCTGCCAGTGCATGCACAACTAGTAAGCGTGTTTCACAGAGTTTATGTAGAGCTTCGTGGCGTAGTTGTAGAGATTTGGACTCATTAAGACGTTGCGTGGTAGCAATCCTTAATGAAAGAACTAGGAACTCTACTGGAATTACATCATTCTAACCATATACCAATTGGAAGGTGTTTGATCAGTGCTTCCTTTATATGCTATTCTGAATGCCCACAGAGCAGCATGCAACTTGTGTTCCCAATCTGATCTGCTAGCTTTTTTTGTGAGCACGCTACACAGGATCTTATTGGATGATTCTGCTTGCCCATTACCACGAGGGTAATAAGGCGTACTGGTTCTGTGGATCACGAAGAATTCCTCCAACATGACCTTGATGGTCTCATTGATGAAATGACTTTTGCGATCGTTGACTAGCTCCACCGGGCATCCAAAGTGCACAATGATATTTTCATAAAGGAACTTGGTAGTGGTCCTAGCATCAGCTACTCTTACTACCTTGGCTTCGACCCATTTGGTGAGGTAGTCTGTGGCTACGATTATGTATCGAGCCTGAGAACTTCTTGCCGCAGGGTGAATTGGACCGATGTAATCCAATCTCCACTTTTCAAATGGTGCTTGGGCTAAGACCGAGTGCAGTAGGTCATAATTCAATCTCGTTGGTCTCCTCGCCCTTTGGCACACATCGCACTTTTTCAAGTATTCCTTCGTATCCTTATGAATCGTTGGCCACCAACATCCTAATTGCAGGATCTTGCGAACTATAATGTTGGATGCAAAATGGCCTCCACCCATGCCTTCATGTGAAAGCGAAATGATCTGGGTGGCCTCATGAGGGAGAATACACCACCAAAGAATTCCGTCTGGTCCTCTTCGATACAACTGGCCGACAATCAGCTGATAAGGTCTAGCCTTCAAGATCAATTTCCGTTGTTCCACCTTTGGTATTGATTTGTTTGGTTGGCCCCACATTAGATATTTTACAATGTCGGCAGCCCACTCTGGTACTGTGTCCACGTAAAATAAGGTAGCATCGGCCACCTCATCATCAGGTTGGGTTGCAATCTCCTTTCTCTTGATTCGTAACACATGATCTACCACGAGTGTTGTTTTTCCTTGCGAACTACTATCCGAAAATCAAACTCCAACAACAGAAGTAGCCATCTAGTGATTCTCCCGGTGTTGCAAGTTTTGTTAACGAGATAGAACAAGGGTTGATTGTTGCGCCGACGCCTCAAAGGGCGCTGGGACTTGAGCGGTCTCCCCAACATGCGCTTAAGTCTAACATTCATCCATCATGCACTTACATAAAAGCCAACTCAGAAACGTAACAAGCTTAACCATTCAGACTTAAGAAAACTGGAATCCCAACCAACCCGAAAGCCAACTCAGAATCCGTCCCCAAAAGGTTACCAAAGGCAAAGACAAGCCACACATGAAACCCAAGGCATAGTGGTCGCCAAACTGACCAATTGGCATAGCGGCAAGCCCCATGTCGATGACAGGGACCCTTAGGCGCCAGCGACGCAAAAAGGTTGTAGTAAGGGTCCTTCCACTTGGACCAATCTCGGAGGCGAAACCGAAATGGTAATCATCCCCAAGGATCAACTTTATTAGGTTTGGAAGAGGTTACATTCATACATAGACTGACCGGTCTCGGGGCCACCAACACGTGCTGGGCATTGTGCCTGGCTCGTGCTGGTAGAGGGAGCTGAGACCTGGCGACTGGATTCCTGGCGCTGGTTGAGCTGCCCAAGTTTCTGTCTGCCGGACTCCCCCTATAGTTCTGCTGTGATTCGGCGCACCCCCTCTGGTTTGAAACATAGTGCTTTCTGGTAAAGCACGCTTTTTAGGACTTAGTTTTTATTTTGCTGATTAAGCCTGGCAAGCCTGGCAGAATCAGTCTAGCTCTCGGACATGGGTCCCGGGAGCCGTCCCGGCGGCCGAATCAACCTGCTTTCCTGACTAGGCCATGACTCGAGCTCCAGAGCTAGCTCATGACTTTGTGACTACTTGACTGGCTCACCACAGGTCGGAGACTCAGTCCTTGACGTTCTAACTTGCTCTGGGACCTTAGGGAGTGTCACCCTTTTGAGTCTTACAGGGCACGCTGGGTGCACCTGAGTCAGCTTTACAACATCCTCCCCTCGTTTGAGAAAGCTGATGTCCTCATCAGGGCCAAACTAGAACCTAAGACTCATGGCACGGGCTTAATTCACCGGCCAGACTTTAGTCACATATACAAGGGCACGGGCTTGATTCACCGGCCAAAAGAAACCAACTGTAAAGCAGAGTAATGATATTGTGTTTTACACCCAGCACAGGAAAAGTGTGGATCTAGTTCACTTACGTAAAACCTGTGTGAAGCTGCTGCACTTAGACATCAAACTGAAGCTCACTCCTCAATGAGAAATGCGGCTTACTTTATTAGCATGAAAGAAAAAGGTACTCACGGCTCCCTTAAGCCTCAAATATGTCGTTGTCGTCGCACATCTGGATGAGTCCCCTAGGACTCTAGATATTTCGTTTGGTCGTCCAGGTTGAGCTCCTTGAGCTCTGCATCGGCACTTAGATTCACCTTTGACGTAGAAACTGCAGGCAATGTTGGCTCCATTTGACCTCGCGTCAGCTGGTTTGTCACTGTTGGATGTCTTTCGTTAAAAAAGTGAGCTTTCGCTTGGTCACACAAGGTGAGCTCATTGAGCTCTGCATCGGCACTTGAATTCACCTTTGATGTAGAGACTATAGACAATGTTGGCTCCATTTGTTCCCGTGTCAGCTGGTCTGTCACTGTTGGTTGTCCTTCGTTAAATAGGTGAATGAGATTGGGAGGAATGGTTGGCTCAGGTTCATTTGTGTCATTCTTTTCTAGTTGGTCCCCTGGCACAGCTCTGACGACACAAGGTCTCCTGCCATTATATAATAACACAAGGTTAACCCCTTTTGCCAAGAAGGCCACCACATGTTCGTTAAACCAGCTTAATCCCAAAATAGCGTCGAAGGCATCCATCTTCAAGATTGTGAACGTTAGTCGATTCTTCCAGGCTCCCAGAGAGATTGGTAAGTTGGTTGCCAATCTACAAGTGGTCATTGTACCTTTCGCGGTCTCCACACAAATAGGAGTCACATTTTCTTCACATTGGATGTCCAATTCTCTTGTCAGTTTTTCTGACAAGTAGTTATGTGACGCCCCCAGGTTTACCATGAAGTAAATGATCCTGCCTTGAATACAGCCTTTCAGGTACAATAACTTGGATCCTCTCGCAGGAGTCGCCATAAGATGTTCACGATAAGCCGCAAGTGCCCCTATCTGTTGCAAGGCATTCAGGTCAGACTCCGTCAAATCCGTTTCTGGGTCCTCTTCATCATCTTGTTCACCATCTTCTTGATCAAATGCCTCTCTCTCCATCCTATCAAATCCTTCAATGGCAGCCATGATTTGCTTATTTAATGGTTTGGGGCATGACCTCCAAGAGTGACCTTGCTGATGACAGTTGAAGCAACGCATGGAACTGCCCACTGTTGGTGAGCTGTTGCTGTGACTAGCTGAAGGTCCAACATTGTTTCTTCTCTGGAACATGTTCCCTCCATTGTTGCCTTGGTTGCCAAACCCTGTTTTTGTTGGGAATTTATTCACGCTACTCGAGGCTTGGTTGCCATTTGGAGCTGAGTCCCCCCTTGAAAAGAAGCTCGGAATCGGTCTGGATCCACTAAATACTCTTGTTGAGGTTGCGGGAGCAGCTGGTGCCAATGTGCTCTCATAATCACAAACCATTTCAGCCGCTCGAATAGTTGAATTGAAATCATGGGGCATGTAGCTGTCTATCGCACGCCGGGTCGAGGATTGCATTCCAGACAATAGGTAATGAGTTTTGTCCACCTCGGACATATCTTCAATAACCCATACACTCTGTCTGAATCTATTGAGGTACTCTCGCAATGACCCTTTCTGTTTGAGCCCCGATAATTCTGTCCTCAATCTCATGTGTGAATCCTTCGGTATGAACTCCTCTCGTAACGCGGCTTTGAATGCGTCCCATGTTTGAAAATGCATTCCTGCCATCCGGTATCAATTTGTAGTGTAGCCCTCAAAATATGCTAATGCCAAGTCAGTTCTTTCTTCCTCAGGAGTGTTCATCAGACGGAAGTAATGGTCCATGTGAAACAACCAATCTTCCACAACTCGAATGTCACACTCTCCTTTGAAAGTAGGTGGTGCTTTCACTTTGGCAGTCTTTCTTGGGCCCTCCGTGGTTCGCGCTCGTGGTTCTCTTGGTATCTGTGGAGGAGGCGCCACTGCATTCTCCCTAGTTGCTTCCAACTCTTCAAACCTGGCTTCGAGCTGTGTTAGCCCGTCTCTCATTTCTCTAGCAAGGTTAATTTGAGTAAGATTCATGGCTCGCAAGGATGTTTGCCATTCTTTCCTTTCGGTTTCTCTATCCTTCTTCACCTCGCTAATCATAGCCGTCATTGCGCTTGATAAGTATTGCCGCATCTTCACTTCAAAGAGGTCCTGTTGCGCCTCTGGCAAGGGTTCATCTCTTGGTGTAGGTTCAGAAGGGCCACCCATCTCCTCATGGAGGGGCGCCACTGTGGAGTGCATACGCTCTTTCTTTCTCGACTTGGACCTGGTGCCATCTCGATGCATGCGAGAGCTGTATTCTCGAGTCAGCTCTTCTCCGTCCGTCAGTGCTCGTAACTCTTCAAGATGGTCCTCCATTATAGTCAGAGGTGTACTTCCAACAGATTATCGCCTCAATCCTTTTTATATTTGAAGCTCTCCCTTCTGTCAGTCGGGCCCCACAGCTCTCTTTTCTTCTTTATTAAATCAGCTTCAATGAAACTATCCCTTCCTCAAACTTAGCACGTCCACATCACCTGAGAGCCAAGTAGGAACCAGGTCATTTGTGTCCAAGCAAGCACACGACAAACGGAACATACCAACCAAAGCAAACACAGAGGATCCCTCTCAAGCCACAAACTCCCCTGAGACCGGACGTAGGACCTTTGCCTAGCCGCGCCCACACAAATCTATCACAGAATTATCCCACGGGGAAACATCCATCCAACCATCCGTGCTTTCACCATTAAGCAGCACATTGCCTCAGTCACGCCCCCCCACTTTTTGGTCGATAGCCCTTATAGCTAAACGATCGGCAGCTATCCCGCATCGACAGCTAACCACCCGTGCTTTACACCCGAATTCGAGCAACATCTCTGTATCAATGGTTAACCCGTACATTTCGAATATGTCGCCCCGCACCCCACAAGGTACAGACCGTGCTTTCACCTACCTAGGCAGCACTTTGCCTCATCCGTCCTACGTGCAGACAGCGCCAGGCCCGAACCGCGAGAACTGACCGTGCTTACACCTCGAGGGCAGCACTTTGACTCATCAAGTCCCCCGTTCTGCCGACCACCCCGACCGTGGACGCACCCATGCTTACACTGTGGGCAGCACCTTGCGCAACGGTTGTCCTGACAAATCCCAAAACGTGGCCATCCCTGTGAGACTTGCGTAGCTGACCGGCTAGTCAGCTCTGATACCACATGTTGCGCCGGCGTCTCAAAGGGCGCTGGGACTTGAGCGGTTTCCCCAACACGCGCTTAAGTCTAACATTCATCCATCATGCACTTACATAAAAGCCAACTCAGAAACGTAACAAGCTTAACCATTCAGACTTAAGAAAACTGGAATCCCAACCAACCCGAAAGCCAACTCAGAATCCGTCCCCAAAAGGTTACCAAAGGCAAAGACAAGCCACACATGAAACCCAAGGCATAGTGGTCGCCAAACTGACCAATTGGCATAGCGGCAAGCCCCATGTCGATGACAGGGACCCTTAGGCGCCAGCGACGCAAAAAGGTTGTAGTAAGGGTCCTTCCACTTGGACCAATCTCGGAGGCGAAACCGAAATGGTAATCATCCCCAAGGATCAACTTTATTAGATTTGGAAGAGGTTACATTCATACATAGACTGATCGGTCTTGGGGCCACCAACACGTGCTGGGCATTGTGCCTGGCTCGTGCTGGTAGAGGGAGCTGAGACCTGGCGACTGGATTCCTGGCGCTGGTTGAGCTGCCCAAGTTTCTGTCTGCCGGACTCCCCCTATAGTTCTGCTGTGATTCGGCGCACCCCCTCTGGTTTGAAACATAGTGCTTTCTGGTAAAGCACGCTTTTTAGGACTTAGTTTTTATTTTGCTGATTAAGCCTGGCAAGCCTGGCAGAATCAGTCTGGCTCCCGGACATGGGTCCCGGGAGCCGTCCCGGCGGCCGAATCAACCTGCTTTTCTGACTAGGCCATGACTCGAGCTCCAGAGCTAGCTCATGACTTTGTGACTACTTGACTGGCTCACCACAGGTCGGAGGCTTAGTCCTTGATGTTCTAACTTGCTCTGGGACCTTAGGGAGTGTCACCCCTTTGAGTCTTACAAGGCACGCTTGGAACATTGATGGTCCGTATAAAAAGCGAAATGTGTGGCCATCAGGTAGTGTCGAAATTTCTTAACCACATAGATCATTGCCAGTGCTTCCCGCTCTGTGGTTGAATAATTCATTTTTGTGTCACTGAGCTGTCGGCTTGCAAATCGGATTGGAAAATCCTTTTTGTGTTCACCTGGCTAGGTTAAGACTGCTCCAACTGCATACTTTTATGGTATTGTCTTCTTTCTTCCCTCACATTCGGATATGGCGCTGAAGTTGAGGGTTGGTCATCAGTGACCGAGGGTGATGGTGAGGGAACCACTTCCTTCCTCTTTTGTGCTCGCGTGACGACTAACACATGAGCGTGGAATTGTCGCACTTGTGATGGCATTCCCGCTGGAACTGCTAGTTGTTGTATCGCATTGAAGTTGAGTGGTGCACTGGTTCTAGGTTTGAATGGACAATTCTTGTAGCAGTGCCCATAACCGCATTCTCGGCAGAAGGATGTATATTGTCCCTTGTAGGGACATTCTACAATTCTGTGTCCTTCACCGCATTCGTAGCAGCCGTAATTTCTTCCGCCTTGACGCTGAGTTTGAGCTGCATAGACTACAACATATTCATTTATGGCAGGATCCATAAATGCTTCATTTGGTCCGTACCATTGCTGCTGCTCAGGTTGAGGTGGCATTTGAATCTCTAGTTTCGTTGCTGTCAGGTTTACATGGGCCACTTGTTGATTGGCTGGCCCTGGTGGTGCAGGTAAGGCCATACGCTATTGTTGATTCGGTGCCCCGTACCTTGGTGCTGTGTTGGGTGCCTCTTGATGATATGGATAAGAAGTTTGATAAGGACTTCTCTTCTGTTAAGCAATCCTGGTGGTATTTCCATACGAGGTGCTCTCCGGACTGCTTGCAAGGGAGCGACAGGTACGGGTTGGCCCATTGGATCCACTGGTGTTGGTTCCGGTTCTGCCTCTTGTTGCACAACTGCTAATCTGGGAAGGTGTGGTGCTTGATTTGCTATCCTTTGTGCTATTGATCTTCCCGATCTCAGATTCATCCGATGGTGGGTTCGAAAGTGGTTGGATCTTGCTTGTACAACGGAATGCAGTCTGGATCTTAAGGATCTAATCAATGTGATCGACCGAAAGTGAAATTTAGGCCCCTTACGGTGGTTTTTCCTTGATAACTTCTTACTCCTTGCACTAATTGACCTGAGATTTTGACAGTAGCTGGATCTGATGCAGATTCTTCCACTCATTTAGTCTGCGAGGGTTCTCTTGTTCGAGGGTTGGCTGTGCGAGGGTTCTTTAGTTATTTTTGTAGTTAAAAAACTTGATATCTCTCAGATCTTTGGGAAGTAACTCTCTCAATGATCATAGTAGTTGGATCTGGGTCAGATCTCACTATGGAATTCTCTGCAAGAGTTAACTCTCACAAGGAGTAAAAATTTCACTGTATGTGAGGGTTCGGAACCACTGTTTTGGCTTGATCTTCACCAAATCTCAAAACTAACTCTTGCAGGATTCATCACTGATGGAAATTATTATTCTGAATTGATTGAGAGGGTCTGTGAGAGTTCTTATTGGAAGGATTTGTTGGATCTTCACTTTTTAGTGATTTTTTAACACTGAAATCCAATTTTCTGCTCACTAGAATCAAACTAACTCTCGGAAGCTCTTCTGTGTTCTCGTCTCTAAGAGAGAGAGCTTCAGAATCCTCTGCGAGAGTTCTTGCCCACTGGAACTAAAAATTTTGGTGTTTGTGAGAGTTCACTGGTACTTTCCCGTCTTTTTTTCACTAAGAACTCTCGCACAGGCACTCAGACATCAAATTAACTCTTGCAGGATTCTGTGTCCTGGTCTCACTTAGATGGAACTTTAGAGGGCTCTGCGAGAGTTCTGATGAAGATTTGGATTTTTTTCAAGGGTTTTTAAATTTTTTTATGATTTTTCTCTGATTTTTGCAAACTACTTGGAACTAACTCTTGCAGGCTTCTATGTAGGTCTGGGAAAGTACCCTGGAGCTGCTGCCAGTCATGCAAGGGTTAATTCACACTGGTTTTGGAGATATAAAAATATGATGAGATTTTAGGCCCTTTTTCCCTCCAAAATGCAAATTGGTGTGTTTTTTTGAGTTTTTTGGCTGATTGGTTTGGGTTTCAAGCCCTTAGAGGCTGTTCAGGGCCTTCTCTACCCTCTCACACCTCCTTTGCTAGTTGTGAATAGTCCAAACACGAAAAAAAAATAGAAAACTAACTCTAAACTCCCAAAAATCTACCTAAAACTACTCTAAAAAGCAAGAAAATAGCTAAAATGCAACTAAACTAGTTAGTGGAACTGTAGGGTCGATGGTCTTGCGTTAGTTCACTGGATAGGTACCTCACTATGCATAGATGCTAATTTTAGTTAGTTTCCTTGTATCTAACTTTACCTCCACTAACACTACTCACTCTAACTCTACTCTTCCTAAACTAACTTCATCATGATTTTGGGTAAAGAGAGAGGATAGAATAGAAGAAGAAGAAGAAGGAGAAGAGAGAAAGAGAGAGAGATGAGATGGAGGTTAGCTCAAATGCTCAATGTCATTGCTTATGGAAAAAATCTTAACTAGCATAAACCAAAAAGCATGGGAAATGAAAATAACAAGCAATCACAACAATAGAATAAGCAAGAGTGATTAGCAAATGAGGATGCTTGAGCTCTCAAAATGATAGAGTCTCCTCCTCTCTATTAAGCATGAAAATAGTGTACAAATGGTGCCTTTTTATAAAATGGAAAAGGCCCTTACACCAAAATCCTATTGGCTAATATTTACATTGATCCTATCCATTCATCTTGGACCCAACTTGATCCAAGGGTCCATAAAAAGTACATTGAAATTCACAAGATTCATGTGAGTCCGACCCAACTCTAAAAAGTAATCTCTAAGTTTAAAAATGGCTTTGGGCCTCTAGTTTTATTTTAATTCAAAGGCCCAAGTCTATGTTATTTTATTTACACTTAAGCTTGCGTGCTCATTGGGCCATGGGCTTATACGTGTAGGATGCCATGTCCTCGCAACACATTTTATTGGACGATTTTATTTATTTACACTTTGTTGGGAATACCCCCAACACCAGACCAGACAGCTCCCAAAACTGATCTTGTTTCATCAAAATGGACCTTGCCATAGCAACGTCACAATATTACAAGCCCAACTATTAGCAGTCGGTCCGACCCAACTGTCGCTTTTTCGTAGGGCAGGCCAGATTCACACAACAATTGGTCCCAGTGGTGCGTAATGGGAATGGGAACCTATGTTCACCATCCGATCGAGGTGATGGGCTCTCTAGGGATTGCACTATCCTTTCGCACCCACTTTTCCCTATTATGGTTTTTTGGACCCAACTTCAACGACTCGTAGACCCATAGCTCAACCGCATCTCCTCCGCTCCTCCGTTCTGCATGGGATTGGTACCTGCAGGTTTGTTTTTAGGTTGCCTCGTAGCCAGAACAAACGTCTCCCAAAACCGACCCTGTTTTGTTGAAATGGACCCTGCCACTGCAATGTCACAAACTAGTCCATATTACAAGCCCTAATTGCAGTCGGTCCGACCCAAAAATATAGTGGAAGAGAATGCTAGTTTGTAGGTCCAAAAATCTACTTAGATGGAGCACAAGCACAAAAAGGAAAAAACTTTTGCATAAGGTCCCTAGGAAAAATGATAAGTTGATCATGTCGTCTTTGGGGGCCCGGGCAATGAATATTACGAGACAACCAATATCTGTACAACAAATTTAAAGAAAAGTTAAAAACGGTACTTAGGTTCCCAAACCAAAAGAAGCCTAGTACCCAAACTTTGGGCACTATCTCCAAATTTCCCAAGTCCATCAACGATCTAAATTGGATGTGATTGTCGCACACTGGGGTGGGGGTCTATGCTAAAAAAAGTGGTTGCTTGATGTGAACTCCGGACAAGTAAAGTAGGGTCTTCAAGATGTAAAAACCTACCTCTTCACAAAAAGGTTTGAGAGTATCTAATTATCCATCATCCCCACTAAGTTCTGTTGTCTATTCACCCTCGCAGCTAGACTCTTGGTCAAGCCCTTAGCTACTGCCAACTACTCAATCAACTGGCTTGTATCTTTTTGCCTTCCTAGTTGTTGATAACACGTGGACTGAACCTTAACCTCAACTATAGTTCCGCATATACTTCTCTAATCTTTCTATCTTTTAAGAAAGAGTTTCTTTAAGAGAGTTTGTTTATACAGACATGTACATAGATAATTATAGTCAAAAAAGAAAATCACGATATCTCACTTCAAAAAAATCATGACATTTCAGTTCAAGAAAATCAAGATCATCATAGTTCTTTTTACATAGCATGTGTGTGATGTTTTGATAAATTCTCTTGCTAAGCATATTTTGATATCAGGCAATGTGCATTTGTTTCAAAGTCACAAATCGTGCACAATTTATCATCTCATTTTGATAATCTAACAAGTTCAAGATTGATTCTTTGATTATACCATGGAAAACATAACCTAAAAGCACACATTCTCAAACAATGTGCTTTATAGATCCTTATTCTCTACTAGTGCATACTAATTTCTCATTGTCAAATAATGGGTTGTCTTTACAATGGTTTCAAAAGCTGTCATGCACATTCATCAATGTACGATCTTGTACTTCTAAAATTTCATATGCTTTTATTCAAAAATACAATGTTTAAGTAATGAATTGTCCATGAAAATTCAATTTGATGATAACGTGAAGTCATGTTTCCATCAACAGAACATTGTCATTTCGTATTGGCATGCTTTATTCATGAATCTCATATATTTGATTCATGGCATACCTCTTATTAGATTCCTTGGTCATCATTGATTTTATAGGTGTCTTCCTATACTTTTTGCTACAAATTTGTCATTAGAAATATATTAGGTTGATCACTTTTGATATTAAGAGATTTTGAGCCAGACAAACGTAAACATAAATACATGCACAAATTTACAACAATAAATGGGCAGCCGACTTTGGCTATTAGGCTCTACACTACCATGTTGATCCATAGAATATGGAATCAAGTTCATTAAAAATGTTATAATACAAAATGATATAGCATACTACGTGTCAAAACCAAAATTTATGCATGAAAAAGTAGAGGGGCTGTCAACAATGATCACTATAGACGTGAAAAACTTAAAGAACAAGCACGTTTTTGCGAAAAAAACTCGGAACTCTCATGGCCAGCCTTGTTTGAAGCACACTACATAGCTATACACATTATAACATCTTGGAGAAATATTTCAAATTAAGTTTAAACGTTTCAAGCATTCCGAGGAATGGTGAGACCAAGAGACAACAAAGCCAACTCCATGAAAAAAATCCAAAATCTAGAATTCGACAACCTTAATTAAGAATGGTTGATTTCCAATGCAACACAACAAAAAAAGTCCCTCTCAATCCAGTCGTCTGAAAAAAAGGAACGTCAAAACATTAAAAAAAAATGACATCATTGCTCTAGGTCCCTTGAAAAATTGTATTGCACTTGTCGCGTTCGGAGTCCTAAGCCCACGACCCTATTTTGGACATGTATGTTCTAGAGCCCGATAGTACAGAAAACAAATTTTAAACAAAAACAATACTTAAAAAAATATTTAAAAATGGACCCTAGGAACCCAAACGGCTATAAACCTGGCACCTAAGTTCCGGGGCTCTGTTTTCAACGGCTCTTAAAAATTCAAAGGGGCACTTCAAAACCAAAAAACCCTATTTTTCTTCATGTTTATTTTTCTATTCTCCAAACGACGAGGACCTCCACTCTCCATTTTCGGCTTGCACGTTCCAGTAGCCTAGCCTTCTTAGATCTACCTTTAGTCTAGTACTGAGCGATTGCATTGGTGGATCAGGGGCAATATACAACATTTGTGTCTGCATCCTTCTCCAAGACTCACTCAGTTGAGAAACAATGCCTCATGTGAGTTCACTATTTTTTTTATGCTTTTGGTTTCGCATTTTCACAGTTTCTTGTTAATCTTTTTGATGTTTGATCATAAAAAGAACCAAAAAACAATTCCCCGACCCATTGATTTCAATATTTTTTGCTTTTGGTCACATTTTCATGGTTTCTTGATCTTTTTGATGTCTGATCATCAAAAAGCAGATCTTGTTTAACTATTTCTCGTCCCTGTTACAAGATGAAACTGCAAAACATATTCTTCGCTCACCTACGAGATATGATTAGTAAAGATCCCGCTCAATTTAACCTTGTGTCGTCTTGGAAGCAGCAGCAACTCCAGTTCTTTGCATCAAACTTCTGAATGATTCAGTCAGAACAAACGCATCCACCTGCCGATTGTAGGAAGACAATAATATTATAGAATTGCAAAAATAGGGACGTGACATTAAGATGCTTGCATTGCTAAGGATTGCTCGCCGCTGCACAAGCCACAAGTGCAGAACTAAACAGTACGTTGAAGACGAGTGTCAGATGGGCCGGGGCAGGGCTTGCGCTTGCCCCGACCCAGTGTCATTGTTTTTTTTTGTTTTTTTTGATGTTTATATATTGTTTTCTGATCAGACGTGTAGCTAATTTTGTATTGATCAGACAATGGTGGTTTGCTGACAAAAACAATGTTGTTTTTGCAAATGATAATATAAAAAGGATAAGACAATGACTTTTCTTCCACTATTAAAGTCTTAAAGCTACACAACCTTCGATATTGGCTTGTTTGCACTTAGAGCTTTGTATGTATGTAAATTAAAGCCTCCACAATCTAGAATCTAGTAGCAACTGTCTTGAACCCCTGGCCCTTTTTCTCTCTTTTTTTGTGGCCCTTTTTCTCTCTTTTTTTGTGCTCTTCTGGCCTTTTTTGTTAATTTTTTTGAGCTCTATCTCATGTTACCTACAGTCAAAAAAGCATTAAAAAAAACTGAATGAACGCCATATATAAAATAGTCATTTTGATTGCATAAATGTGCTTTGAAATGGCTTTAGATATGCCTCTCTTCGGATATGCAAGTTTTGTTCCATTGGCCTATCTAGCAATTGGATCATCATCTAAGCCAAAAGCAACATTGTAGAGATAGACAAGTATGATCAATATCATCTATAAGAGGTGAATTAGATTGTAACATATAATCTAATCAGGTGATGGATGAATAATCATATCAACTGTACTATGCCAACAATCATAAGTCCTAAGATTCCAAGACTAGGGCAAACACGTATCATATCTTGTTTGAAATTTCTCCCACATTTAACAAAGTTAATTCGATAAATGGCATGGAGCAGAAATTCGATGGGCACACTTGGACCAAACCAATAACAAGTAATGTGGCTTTTGAAGGGGTGGTCCAAGTGAGTTATTGTGATGGGGTGTTCCAATGTTTAATTGTGTCTCGTATTTTAGTTAAAAGGTTCTTATATGCCACCACAATAGAACCTTTTTCAAAGGCTTATTAAAGAAGAAATGCCCATTGGGCTACGTGGCTGATTTTGATGGAAACATTAATTGTCACTTCTGCAAACGACATGCAACATGTGTTGAAACTTGCTCGTGCATTTTGTAGTATGTGATGCCAAACGATGAGACACTCACTAGGTTAATGATACACTCTGGAAACCATTTACATGATGTGCAGCCCTAAACATCAAAGATGAGTATTGAAAACACTAGACTCTCAGTTGAAAGGGCGGTAAAGGCTGACAAGAATGTTGGACCACAAAAAGTGCAGATGATGATTGCAAGAGATTTGATCTCATCAACTCTGACAAAGCTTGATCGTCTGCCAAATGAGGTTGTCGAAGATCTGGAACTTGGAAACTTTTTGGATGAGTTGATTCGGCCAAAGAGCCGCTAACCTGCACACATGCCAAACGGTCAAAGAAGAGCGCTTCGTGATATGGGAGTCGCCCAACAAAATGATGCAGAGGTGAGGCGAATCCCCATTAACCAGCAAGACGAGAAAACTATGTTCACAGATCCCTGCGACAGTAGTAAACAGTTTCCTCCTCCAATTGGCACACCGAGCAAAGACGGTCATTCAGGAAGGGCCATTTGGCTAATAATGGCAGGGAAAATGAGAATGCAGTAAGCAAGATACCTAAGCTTCCCTATAGGGAGGGAGCGGGCAGTGAAAACCCTTTTACACCAACGAGCAGAGCAGTGAGAAAGCGACCACTGAGAGTTGAAGAAGTCGGGGAAGAGGGAGAGATGACGGCGAAGGTGAATAGCACACTAGCTGAGGAGCGAGGAGTCTAGAGATGGTTCCCAACCATCCAAGTCAAGTGGGGGAGTGAGTGTGATGCGTCGTAGAGAAGGATGCAAGGACTACGAGAGAGCACTTGTTCTAAAACAAAGCAGAGGAGGCAAGGATCTAACAAAGAGAAATAGAACAAGTTGACACAAGGTGGGAGGCTGTTGGAGGCCAAAGAAAGGATATAGAGGATGATAGTAGTCACAAATCCGAATTACGGTCTATGTTACTAAGGAGCGCAAGGAAAGGGGCCGCCCTAAAAAAATTATCTTTCAAAACAAGATAAGCAAGAACGTAAAGTACATGACACCTTATGGGCAATAAAAAGGAGTAACGTTGGTAGTTGTGTGAAGTATCTCAAATGGATATCCAAAAGTGAAAAATGTAATCGTGCAATAACCGATTCATCGAAAGATACTCCCGCCCCAAGTTTTTTTTTTCTCACAAAGCCATCCAAATGGGAATTCACAACAAGTAATGTGGTTTTGTAGTAATGATTGCACCCATTCTTGGAATCCAGCCAAGAGCATTTCTCCAACACCAACAAAAATACCAAGCATATGGTCTGTCGCTGAAGGAACAAAATTGGTGCAACCAGAGGTGGACATGTTGACTGCTGCAAGATTTGAGTTGGAAGTGAAATCTGTTAGTGTGAGTAATGTTGCCAATGTTTTTAGCCCCAAACAAGGGGCAGGTCCTAGTAGAGAAGAAAACTCCAAAACCCATGACTACAAACGACCAAGGCATAGGACAAAAGTATCAAAAATAACACAAGCACGGATAGGGAAAGCCCTGACCATGAGTGCTTTTGTGCTGATAGAGAAGGTAGTAAAAGAATCACAACATCAATTTTTGAGATTGAGATTGAATCTTCTCTACAAATAGGACTTCGTTACGATGTCCATATAAATGTCAATCCCTCATGTACTTGTCCAGACTTCCAACAGACATACCTTTTGTAGTCAGTTCCAAAAGTCAATTCATGACTAACCTTGGTATTACACATTGGAAGCTCTTATCAGAGTTTTGAGATATATTAGAGCTACTATGGACTTTTGCATTTGTTATGGAGCAGTCGACAACGACAAAGTCAATATTCTCAATGGTTATTCAGAGCAGTCAACAACGACAAGCTCAATATTCTCAATGGTTATTCAAGCAAAATATGTAGATACTTGTAAATCCACTTCTGAAGTTGTATTCTTCCTCAACAATGGTCCTATTTCATGGAACAGTCGCAACAAAGTTTGATCGCTTTATCTTCTACTGAATCAGGGTATATCGCAGTCTCTCAAGCTACAAAGGAAGCAGTATGGTTGAGAAACGTACTTTTAGATGTTAGTCTGAATCAATATGCTCTGGCAATTTTATTTTGTGATAATCAAAGTGCCATTGCTTTATCATCCAACCTTGAATTTCATTCTAGGAGTAAGCACATTGAAATTAAGTATCACTATGTTAGAAGAAAAGTTCTTGACAAAGTGGTAAACTTGCAATACTTTCGAATGCAAGATATGACATCGGATATTTTTACTAAGCATTAAGCCTAGAAGATCAACGAGAGAGAGGAGAGCTCTTGATCGCTATCATGTGAACTATGCCCTCATGAGTGACATCTTAAAATGTCAAGAGCCAACGACCTTTGAGGAAGCAAAGGATCTTAAAGAATGGCAAGGGACTATGGAGGATGAGATGGACTCAATCCAAAGACATGGTATATGGGATTTGGTTGATCTTCCACTTAGTAAGAAACCCATTGACAAAAAATGGGTGTAGAACTAAATTTCATGCAGATGGTTCAATTGAAAAGTACAAGGCATGCTTAGTATTGAAGGCATATGAGCAAAACAAAGGCATTGACTACGAAGAGATGTTTGCTCTTGTAGCAAAACGGACTATGCTACATATAATAGTTGCATTGGCATCCTAAAGTTTACATTTTTTAATGGTGACATGAAAATGAGGTATACATGGTCCAACTACAAGGCTTCATTGTTGAGGGGCATGAAGATCAAGTGTGCAAGCTATGAAAGACACTTTATGGCCTTAAGCAAGTACCACGAGCATGGTATGGACACATCGATAGTTACTTTCTCTCCCACAAGTTTGTGAGAACTAATATTGATCACTGGAAGGCGGCAAAGAGGATTGTGAGGTATGTGAAAGGCACACCCAACCTTGGTTTGATTATAAAAAACAACATTTACCTAGACTATAGGGGTATGTTGATGCTGACTAGGCTGGTAATGTAGATGATATAAAATCAACCACATGGTATGCTTTCAATTTTGGAATGGTTTCTTTTCATGGTCTAGTAAGAAACATGATACTATATATCTTTCGACTACGAAAGCAAAGTATAAAGCATTGAGTCTTACAACCTAGGAGGCGGTTTGGCTACGACAACTTTTAAATGAAATTGACATGAAGTAAACACATTCTACCACAATTTTTAGCAATAGCCAAAGTGGGATACAACTAGCCAGAAATCCAATATTCCATGCGAGGACAAAGCATATAGAGGTAAAGTGTCACTTTTAAATACAAGAAAAGTGGCAATCTGGAGATGTGCGATTCATTGTAGCACTCATTGCAATTAGTTGATGTATTTACAAAACCTTTTTTTTATATTATATTTGTAATGCTTTAGTGTAAAATACTCTTATGTAGAGATGTTATGCTATCATGGAGGCATGTACCATGAATGCTTTGATAAAAAAAATTTTAAATGTTAATGTTTGGGGGAGAGAGCTAAAAACGGCAAACACTAACCGTTTCTTTTGCAATTCTATATCTCTCTCTAGCTTCTAAACTAATGGGCTGCTGCCTACTATGCCATATTAGGCACATAACTTGTAATCATTGCTATTGTGAAGTCAATGCATTAGAGGAGTTCTAAATCCAAAAAGGACTCTTTGTAAGGTTAAAATAAAAAGGAGCCAATGATTGTTTATAATATCCATACGTCATGTTGGGGAGGGGGGGGAGGTCTCCTTCCAAGGTGATTCTGCCGAGGAAGGTCCTTCGCCGAGGGCGGCAGCCCGAGGCGAAAGGACTTCTCGAGGTGGAAGAGCCGCGGAAGGAGCACCTTCTGCTTCTTGAAATTTTCTTCGAAGTTTTTTGAAACTTCAGAAACAAGAAGTTCTGAAGTATTCACAATCTCAGAAGTGTCATTATCTCTGGAATCATGAGCTGTGCGGAAGGTTGCTGAAGTCTTCAGAATCTCAAAACTGTCGTTTTTCCTGAATCACGAGCTGTGCCGAAGGTTGTTGTAATTGGATGCACCTTCCACACATAATTTCATGTAAATTTGTAATGAAAAAATGTTTGCATAAATTGTGTGGGGTAAGCTCTATGTAAATCGTGAACAAAAACTAAGAAAGTGATTTCACGGTGTGGTAAGGTAGTAGAGGAAAAGGCCTCATTCATTATTTCTCCACGCTTTCTTGTGGATTTTTTGAGGGTCTCAAACTCTCACACTCAAGCTCTCACTCTCAAGCTTTTAATCTCTCATTTCTCTCTCTCTCTCAATCTCTCACTCTCAATCTTTCATTTCTTTTCACTCCTCTCCACTCTTTTCTCAATCTCTTCACTCTCTTCTCTCTCTCTCTCTCTCTCTCTCTCTCTCTCACACACACACACACACACACACACACACACACACACACACACATACACACACACATCTTTCACTCTCCAATTTCCAATCTCTCTTTCTCTTTCACACACTCTTTCACACCTCCTTTTCAATTTTCACACATTTAAAAGTTTGCTTTTCCTTTTCACTCTCTCACACATCTCTCTCTCTTTCTCACAATCAAATATGGATTATCTATACCACTTACTTTGAATCATTTGGAAACTATAGCCCGGAATTTGAATGTTTGAATTTCAAGCCTTGAATTGTAGCTTGAAAACGACTTTAATAAATACTTTTGGAAAATACGGAAATAGAATTTGGGAACGTAAATTTTTTGAAAGGTCAAACTGCAGTTTCAAATTTTAATTTTCAAACTTCAATCTTTATTCGGGAGACAGGCATAATCTCCTAGTTTATATATTTTGGAAGGAAATTGCCACTTCCATAACCACTAACCATACTAACAACTAATGTACATAATTTCAAAAAAAATTCGTTTCCAAATTTTATTTCTATGAACATAGGAAAATATCAAAATATACAATTATAACAACAATAGTATTTTAAATAACTTTTAATGATATGCTAAAATAAACCATTAAAAACCCAGATTCATTTTGGTTATAAACAAATGTATAAAAAAAATCTAAACATAAGTTTTTTTTAGGTACTAAAAGTTTGTAGTTTTTCTATTTCGTTATGTAAATGTATTTTGAAGGAATATGTTTAATTTCAAAAGTTAGTTGTGAAAAAATAATTGATTATAAAAAATGATTATTTAGTTTATGCAAAATCTGTTGTGATTTTGTTACAGATTATTCTTGGAATCAAGTTACAAAAGATAGTGTTCGTACTAGAAATCGAGCGTTTTATTGATACAATGAAAAAAATGATAACAAAGACATCTATGAAAAGAGAACATGCACAAAATAGATTAAAAATAGAGGCATAGCCAAACAGCAAACAACAAATAGAAAAAAAATGGAATGAAATCATTTGGTAATAGTTGGTATGAAATTCATACCTTGTATCAAAAGTGGGCAGATGTAATTGAGAATATTGTATCTCATATGATCTGTTGTTCAACATGTGGAAGCTCAAGTTTCTCAATATTTAGTAGAAACAAAACCATATTACAAGTAAATTCAAAAATTCCGCCGTATGCACTTAGTGATATTTTCCTATCAGAATACACATATAAAGGAATTATGCAAAATTGGTATATATGTAACAATTGTAGAAATGAACCAAATAGAATAAAATACGTTGTCTTTCTTTCTCCTACATACATACAAACATTGTTAAAAATCAATCCGGTTGAATTGCAATTATTATCTTTAATCAATATTTCGATACAAACAAGTAGACGTTTCAACTGTTTTATAATCACAAAATTTGAAAACCAATCAATCCTGGATCATCCTATAGCTTGTCAACTAAGAAATAAAAAGACATCAATTTCTGTAGCAGATCTTCGTGCAATTTTAGAACAAAATTTGCATCATAATAAAATCATGCAGAAATTTCAAAGTATATATGAAACCAATGGAAATCGATCTCTGTCATTTATATCATTAAATTCTATTTATGAAATCATAAGTACAGATAGAGATCCATTTGAAAATATGAAGATTGATCCATTCGATCATGCATATATATTTCTAGACGATATTATGCCAATTTCAAATATGAACAAAAATGAAGAACCTGGTATTTATACATAGTCAAATATGAAATTACGAAAACAATCCAATGACATATCCAGAAGAATAGAACCTATCGAAAAAGTTCATAAAATATCTGCACTTATTGAAAACGAGGCTTTCTTGATATTAGAAAATTGTATATTTCCATTTTTATTCCCCTTTGGACATGGCTATTATGATGAGGCAATCCGATCTGTAAAATACTTAAAAATGAGAAGTACTACATTCTTCTCAATTTTCACATTACAATTTTGAAACAAGTCGTTGGAAGTTCGTCGTGGTATCAAAATCATTTGAAAGATTTAATGTCAATGGTCGAACAATGGGGTCTACCTGATTTATTTCTGACATTGAGCGTAGATGAAACAACTGAATTAAAATTGGTTTGAAATCAGAGAAATCGAGAAGATGGTTCAAAAAATGAATCCCACATTTGATTGGAGAAATTGTCCAGTAGAATGTTCTTGCTTATTTGTTAGTAAAATAGAATGGTTGATGAAAGAATTTCTATTGTCCTCTCATTCAATTTTAGGGAAAATTCACCATTATATGATTCGATATGAATTCCAGAATCGAGGTTCTGTCCATGCCCACACTATGCTGTGGATTGAAGAAAAAGATTTATATAGAATCAACAATGAAATCGTAGCATATGTTCTAGCAATTTACAATATTGAAAATGACAAGTTTCAACATTCGACGAATATATACGAAAAAGAATTGTTTGAATCAGTAATACGGAAACAAATTCACTATTGTCGAGAATCACGTGTTATACATATAAAGGATTCAAAGGAAAAATGTAAATGCAGATTCCCTTTTGAAATTAATTTATCGGACACAAAATTAGATAGTGAAAACCAGCGATGGAAGTATTTTTGTCCTCACCATGTCGATAGAATTGTTGTGCCTTATCATCCGGCCATTCTACTGTTATGGAAAGCACATATAAATTCACAACGAATCACTAATACAAGGTGGTCGTACGATATTTTAAAATATGCAATGAAAAGTGAACCTATTGGACATATTAACCTAGATGCAAATGATGCAAAACGATTAGGCTTACATTGCGAAGACGAAAACATTTTAAAATTAATATCAGCATGTACAATGACAAGACCAATGTCACTTTCAAAAATCGGATTCCACTCTTCAAATCTCAATAGTTCAGAAGAGCGAATCTGTTCGATATGTTGATAGTTTATCGCCAAATTTACGTAAAAAAATTGTAAAACGAAATACTTCAATATTACTTCATCCAATCAATGTATACACTGCCAGACCGTCAATACTAGAAGATTTGACATTTTAAGAATTTTGGCAAAAATTTGACGTTCGAAAATTTCTCAAGAAACCCTCACTCTAAATTCACTCCACTATAAGTCTTCCCCACACCTCACACACTTAAATTTGACACATCACCACCCCTGGCAAGCCTCCCCACTTCCTATAAAAAATGTAGTGCACCCTCCCACCATTCCCTAATTCCCATTAATGAATATTTTGCTTGCCTTTTGTTTGCTTGTGTATGTAGGTGCTTGGAGAAGGTGTTTTTGGAGCTATGACTCGAGGAGACTCAAAAAGCAAAAACTTCGAGTAATTAATTCTAAAAAATAATTTCTCATTTCATGCCAAATTCTAATAAAAAGTTGTTGCAATCTGAAGTTTGGAAAGGGCAAATGGACAGAGGGAAAAAAAACAACCGGTTCGCCAAAAGAAATAGTGAGCAGTAGTGCTTGGGAAAATCGACAAATTATAGGGATGGAAGTGGCAAGTTTTCTCAAAAACCAGCATCATAAAATGTCTTGACGGTTTTTTACCACATATATCTAAAAGTCTTCAAAAATCTAAGAAGTTCTATAAAATGAGGGTTTTTTTTTTAGGATAACTCAAAAGAGGTTGTGTTATAGAAATATTAAGGGCAAAGGAGAGTTTATGAAAGAAGAACATGAAAAAACAAAAGGAGAAGAGAAGAACAGGTCAAAGATTTAGTTCAGGTATGATGGCTTGCGACGTCAACAGTGATGATCATCCGGGTCTCGCGTGATTCTGCAAATTCTACCCCTAATGCCAAGTCTGAATTTTTTTCTTTCTATTTTGTATGCACCTCCAAAGGTGGAATTTGCTTGCACCTCCAGAATTCTGATCAATGATAAAAGTATCAAAGATTCTGTCCATAGAGTGGTCCAAAATTCTCATCCTTCATTAAAGTCATTAGCTTTCTGTCATGAATCAATGAAATATAAAAAAAATCCAAACTTGTCATTACGTACGGGAAGGCCCAACCCCTCGGGTCTTCCATGCAGGTAGGGCTCCCGCCCTCGAGCAAGGCCCCCCTCCCCCCCCCCCGAAATATCTTGCTTCTTCCTTCTTTCCTTCCCGAACAA